>CM057453.1:1221732500-1222982500 GCA_016271365.2 Neoceratodus forsteri | reverse complement strand
GCAGTACTGTGCATAAGGAGGTATGAAAAAATGCCAGTGTTGAAAATGTGGCGTGAAAATATTACAAATTTGCTAAGTTACAAGGGTGCATGGAAACAGTTCAACACATGCTTGTAACATAGTCATTTTATGGAGTATCATCACCAGATATTCAACATAGGCATTTTAGGACCTCTGCTCATGAACAGTATCACTGTCATTTTCTTAATCTGTCCCGAACACTGATTTCCCACAGCGACTGCACTATTCTGCACTGGAAGTGTGAAAAGACATTTCAGCCAGGATGGGAAAAATGACAGCTGTACTGTTCATAAGTAGGTGTGGGAAAATGGCAATGTTGAAAATCTTTAGTGAAAATATTATAAATTTGCGAAGTTATGAGCGTGCGTGCAAACTGCGCAGCGCACGCTCATAACACAGTCATTTTATGGAGTACTGTCACCAAATTTTCAACATATGCATTTTAGGATCCCTGCTCATGAACAGTGTCACTGTCATTTTCTTAATCTGTCCAGAACACTGATTTCCCACAGTAACCATGCTATTCTGCACCAGAAGTGCGAAAACACATTTCAGCCAGGATGTGAAAAATGACAGCTGTACTGTTCACAAGGAGATGTGAAAAATGCCAGTGTTGAAAATCTGGCATAACAATATTGCAAATTCACTAAGTTATGAGTGTTTGTAGCAACTGCACAGCGCACATTCGTAAAACAGTAATTTTTTTGGATTTTCCAACCAAATTTGCAACATAGGCTTTTTGAGAGCCCACCTCATGAACATTGGCACTGTCATTTCATTAGTGAGTCCTGAAAGGTGATTTCATGTGGTGACCCTGAAATCAACTTTCAGGGGCTGAATAATGCCATGACAGTGGCAGAATTTATGAGGAGGGGTTCCAAAAACCCCATGTTGAAAATTTGGTGCCAAAATTCCAAAAAATGCCTGAGATATGCAACAAAGTTGAAAAAACCCTATTTATGTCATTATACAGCTTACCAGCATTTCCTCAGTTCACGGCTGGCTTTGAAGAGTGCAGACATGTTCCTGTTCCACTGAAGATCATAACGCCAGACTACACAGGTAAGTATGGGGTGAGGGGGTTTGGGGAGCCAGGGTGCACAGAGGGTGGGTGCGGGTTGTGGAAGTGGGACAGGGAGACAGCGAGGGACAGTTTTCTTTTTTGACGGGTGCAAAAAAAAAAAAAAAAACATTGTGGGTGTTTTTTATTACAGGGCCATTTGGCATGCTGGGTTGGGCTCCCAGCATGCCAACAGAGTGTTTGGGGGGCAGCTGTAGTCAGCACAAAAGGGGAGGCAGAAGAGCCGAGGGGGATTGGGCACTCCCTAGGCACAACTGTAGTGCATGTTTGGAGGCAATTATGCTGACGGGGAGTGGACTCCCCCATTGGCAAATGACACTGGGGGGAGGGACATAAGGCCGATGGGGAGTGGGCTCCCCCATTGGCAACATCAAAGTTAGGGCACTGAAGCCGAAGGTGATTGGGGCCCCCGTCAGCAAACAAACACATTGGGGGGCACATGCTGCCGAGTGGGATTGGGCACCTCCTCGACAGTGAGGCTGCTTCATATTGTTTGTGAACACGGCGGCAAGCTGATGCCACACTAACACTGATATCACACTAACAAGGTTCCACCCAGCAATGACGAGTCCCTTCCTCATTGCAGTGGAATGGCTTACGTTGCAATGATGAGGCAGCCCCTGATTGCAGTGGCTGAAACCTTATAAGGTTGTGGCACACTGACTGAACTACTGTCAGCAGCAGTGTGCCACCCCATTGTGAAAAATGGGCCAAGCCTCCAAAGGCTGTGGGGGCATTGGCCAGAACACTGCCACGCCTCCACAACCTTCTTCTGGAGCAAGTTGTCACAATATGTTTCTTGCGCATTTGAGCAATCAACATGAAAAGCGATACACCAGTAAGGTGTATACATCATTAAAACATAAGCATATTTTAGGAGGAGAAAACAAGTAGTTACAGTGAGAGAGAACAAAGCAGCAATATGGCAGGTGCAAAAATGCTGTAAATACACAGTGATATCAATGGTTCTCAAAGACAAGAACAGGAAAGATGAGATGGCTCAACCTTGTTAACTATCTGTATACTATAACAGAAGACAACCAACACAAAAGGGAAGTATGTTTAGGGAGGGAGGAGATTAAGTTCAAGTACAGACATGCACAAAGTTATTATCTTCTGACACTTTCAGAGGCAAAGCCTTCAAAAACAAGACAATCAGTTACTGCTGGGGGGACTGGAATGTCTACCACACAATTTAAAGCAAAAGATGAATGCTTATCGGTAAAAAAAAAATTAAAAAATATATATTCATTGCATCAGTTAGGGTTGTCATTACAGTGACATAAATTTGGAAATTTGATGTTAGGATTACCAACACTACCACCCAACCCCCACACACCAACAGGCGTCAAGGTGTGCCTTGGGGTCATTGATCCTAACTCTCACACCCATTCCATTTGTAAGGAAGCTGAGATGGCACAGTATAGGAGAACAGAGTGAGAGTTTGGACCAGTGACCCCAAAGCATACCCCATTGCCAGTTAGTGTGTGGAGGTGGGGGGGTGATAGGATTGGTAACCCTAACATCGAATTTCCAAACTTTTGTCACTGTAATGACAACCCTAACTGATGCATCAATGGAGTTTTTTGCAATGAATTTCCCTTCTTTTTGAGAAAGTGTAATGTTACTTGTATATGGTTGTGGGAGTGCAGGGCCCGCTGGGCCCTATGCTCCCATCATGCATACGTATTGTAATTGTCTCTGTCCCATGTATACATAAGTGTAGAGATATTTTAATGATCTCACATGTCCCTGTGAGGGAGCGCAGGGCACTCCAGGCCCTGCATGCCCACTACTGCATAATGTGGAGCCCTGTGCTCCCATTATTGCATAATGGGATCCATAAGTGGAAGCACAGGGCCTGGCCCTGCACTCTCATCTAGTCATAAGTATAGAGACATAGCACAGGCCTAGAGCCATTCCAGGTAACCTTTGTGCTGCAAATGTGGCAATAGCTCAATAACCATAGGAACTTCAGAAAAATGTTTACCGCAGTTGTAACCTTGATCAGGCAACCTCCATGTGTGCTTATGCTACACTTTGCCAAAAATCCGTATCTCAAACCTTTTTTGAGATATAGCCACTGAAAGGTGGCACATACATCACAGTATTATCCTATAGGAAATTTCAAAACTCTGAAATGTTATAACTAGGGAACCATTGTATATTTCTTTTACCAAACCTGCAAAAGGCACATCTGTGGTGCATGCCCTTGCTGCCCTGCAAGTTTCATCCCAAACATTTTAACCATTTTTGGGCTATAAAGTGGCAAAGAGACTGTTTATTAGGAGAGTGTACTTCCGTGAAACTTTTGTGAATGTTCCATGGCTAAAATGGCAGAACATTTTAAAAATCATATTTACAGGCATCCTGTCAAAAACTAATGCCATGATCATATTTCTAGGGCCCAGATTAGGTAAACCCAACTGTTGATGATTACCAAGGGGCAGTATTTTTTGAGCTACATCATTTCTTCCACGTTGCTAACTGAAAACAAGATGGTGGAAGCAAGAAAGTAAAAATCCAGTTTTCGGCAACAAATAGGGCTTTCGTGAAAACAAAAAGTGCTTTCGAGGCTGACATATATTTTTTCCCCATGGGCTATAATAGGAAACTTTAATAACTTTTGAACAGATTAATATTTTTTTCACCAAATCTTAAAAAGGAACATTGGCGACCCATTCCCCATATACCCTGAATATTTCAGACCAGACGGACAAACCATTCAGGCTGTAGAAATGAGCAAAAATTTGCCAAAATATGAGTATATTTCATGCCTTTTGACACTCCACAGGTCTGCAACTACTGGAACAAAACTTTTCAGATCTAGAACTCTATGACACCAGACTGCACATGCAAAATTTCAGGCAAATTTGACAAATGGTTGCAAAGTTATTAAAGTGCAGACTTTTTGGTTTAACATACAAGTTGCCGTGCAATCCTAACTATACTTGCACTACCGTGCAGGTATAAGATAGATAGATAGGTAGATATAAAATGAGCAGGGAAAGTCCTCCATTATGTTTGGTTATTACCTGTGCATTGAACCCATTCAATGCTTAGCTAAAAACAATTTCTGAAAACCACGACCACGGTACTAAAAGGCAAAAAATCATTGTGACATTAGATCACTGAGTTTTAAATGCTGCCACATATTTTCTCTGTTATGGATGAAATATTCAGCCTAACTGCAAGCCCAAACCAGCCATTTTCAAATTCTAGCAGCCATAGATAGACGTGACAAACTTCAGTTCAAATAAAATATTGTAAGTGCTCCCATTGTGTCATGTGACAGTAACTACTCACATTCTGTCAGCTGATGGTTGTGACACCAGTCAAGCAGCATGTCTGCTCCTGCTGTGTCCCATACCTGGGTCTAATAGCAATTGCACCCCTGCTTATGGAGTTTTCAAAACTAAAATCTGTCTATGTGTTTCATTTTTTTTTTGTTGTTGTTGTATTTTACCAGTATGAAGCTCACTTCTTTCAACACGCTGATGAGAAATAAGTATTTCTGGTCACTTGACAATGGTGCTCACTCCATCTTGGGAAGGGGAGGGGCCATTGGGTCTTGCAGTCCTGCTTCAATTAAAAGGAAAAAAAAGAAAAAAAAACATATGGTTACACTCCACTACCCTCAGCAGCTGCAGTCCCACCCATGTTCACAAAAAAATGCCAGTTTATCTTCAAGCCTGATCACAGTATTGAGGGGTCTCCTGGCTGCCAACAACATGACATCATTTTCTGACTGGCAGAAGGACTATTTATCAGAAATTCTAATAATAATTCACTATGTTTTAACACTTGTTTTTTTTTGTATCAGTAAAAATAATAATAATAAAAAGAACTAGCCCATTTTATAAGCACAATAAGACACTCCAGGGGTGTGCATTGAACGGATGTGACCAACTCTCATCCCATTCCATTTGTAAACAGGCTGACATGGTACAGTATAGAAGAATGGGGTGAGAATTAGGCCTAATGACCCCACTGCACACCCCAATGACTGTTGGTGTGTGGAGGATGGGGGGTTGGGTAGTAAAAGTGGGGGGGTTAGGGGCTAAATCTTAACATTTCATTTCCATACTTTTGTTGCTTTAACCATAGCTGATGCATTAACAAAGTCTTTTACAATGAATGTCCTTACTTTTTGAGAAGGTGTAATGTAACTGGTAGCTGGTATGTGTTGGTGGGAGCGCAGACCCTCCAGGCACTGTGCTTTCTTCAAGCTGCCCATTTTTGCATAATGATATATGTATGTGGGAGCATGAGTCCTCCAGGCCCTGCATACCCACGTACACATGACAACAGAGTCATACAGTAGCCCTATGGGGCTGAAAAGGAACCCTTGTAACACTAATTTGCCAATATCTCAGTAACCGTAGCAGCTATGAAAAAATTCCACTGCAGTTGTAACCAAGACTTCGAAACCTCCACACGTGCATTAGGTGAACTAAGCTGCCTGGAGTGAAAAATCCATATCTTGCATCATTTCCGAGAAATGGACACCGGCACCCCCTTTGCACCCTGCAAATGTATAGCCAAAAGTCCTTACCATTTCTTAGCAGTGAACTGGCAAAATTTTACAAATCCTTGTTTGTGAGCTGTAAAAATCCCCATTCATGAGCCAAATTCCCATTTGTGAGCTAATAAAATCCCCGTTCATGAGACAATCCATATTCATGAGATAGGACCATCTGGTCTTCATTTCACAAATGGGGATTTTGACAGCTCACGAATGGGGATTCCCTGTTTGCAAAATAGGGCTTTCTGGTCCTGATCTCATGATCAAGGATTTTGTCACCTCACGAACAAGGATTTCTCTTGAACAGGGATTCTGACACCTCACAAACAAGGATTTTTTTTTTTTATGATCCTTGTTCATGACGTGTCAAAATCTCCATTCACGAGCTGATCCCTGTTTGTGAGATATGGCCATCTGGTCCTTATCTCATGAACGAGGATTTGACAACTCATGAATAGGGATCGGCTCATGAATGAGGATTTGGACACCTCGTGAACCAGGATCGGAAGTGAGTCATGAATGGGGATTTTCAAATAAAAAAATGGCATTTTTTTTAATAAACTGATGGAAACCAAACACTTGGTTTTGTAAAGGTTATCGCCCTGAACAAAACCCATACATTTGTTTTCATAAAATGCATCCGTGGGGCAAATAACATTTTGTTTGGAGAATAAAAGTGAAAACAAGATGGCAGCTCATGAACTGGGATATTTTTCTCACGAATGGGGATTTAATGAATCCTTGTTCATGAGCTGTCAAAATCCCTGTTTGTGAGCTGAAATCCTTGTTCATGGCTGTGCATCTATCCAAAAGACTGAACTGAGTATGCTCAGAGCCCACATTTTCAAAATTGAATAACTGGATGGGAATAATATTTTTTCACCATGCTAATGCTGGCTTATTTCATAGGAGAAGCTCTTTCCATCCTGATAATTTCAGGCTAAAATCCAAAATGGTGTGGGTGCAGGGAGAAGGGAAATTCATGAAAAATGTGGTGACAAAAAGCAAAAAACATACTTTTTTCCCTATCTGCTGTGCAAAAGCTGCACATCCAATTGAAACAAAACTTGGCAGGTCCAGAGATCTACATGACAGGACAGTGCATACCAAATGTCATGCAAATCTGTTGAACAGTTGCAAAGTTATTAATGTGCAAAATTTGGGGTTTAACATTAAACTGCCTACTCAACCCTAACTATAGGGGCATGACGGTGCCCCTATAATTAATATCTATCTAACTATATATATAGATATATCTATCTATCTATCTATATATATATATATATATATATATATATATATATAGATAGATAGATATATATCTATATATATATATATATATATATATATATGATATATATATATATATATATATAGATATATATGTATGTATATATTATATGTTATACCAGCCCACTAGGGCCAGTATAGTTAGGGTTGCACAGACAATACTGTGTTAGACCCTAAATTGTGCACTTTAGTAACTTTGCAACTGTTTGTCCGATTTGCATGAAATGTTGCATGTGCAGTGTGGTACCATACATCTCTGGATCTTGAATGTTTCGTTCTGGTCAGATTTTCAGTTGCGGAGCTGTTGAGTGTGAAAAAGTGTGAAAAATCCTCAACTTTTTCAAATTCTCTGCGTGTCTGTACAGCCCAGACTGTATGTTCATCTGTGTTGAAATTTTCAGGGTATATGGGGACTGGGTCATGGAACTGCCTTTCGAAGGTCTGCTGGAAACATATTAATCCATTCAAAAGTTATTAAAGTTTAAAGTTTCCCATTATAGACTATGAGAAAAATACTGTATATGTCTACCACGAAAACTTTTAAAAGCTTTTGCGAAAGCAGAATTTGTTTTTGAGCTATGGCTTTTGTTTTTGAGCTGCCACCATCTTGTTTGCAGTTAGCAATAGACAAAAACAGCTGAAATTCAAAAATGACTGCCCCTAGGCAACACTGTCAGTTGTGTTTACCTAATTGAGGGCTGATGAACACTCTGAGGGCATCCAATTTTTAATCTAACCCCCCAAAATGCCTTTTCCATGATTGGGACCCCAGTAATGTTGCAAACTGTGAAAGAAATGAATGCAAAACTTTAGTGAAAGTGTCACACCCATTTCTTTCGTAATTTGAGAACCTGCCACAAATTGGGCAGCACCTCAATGGCTATTCTCCCCTTTGCTGATGGGGGTGCAAAATACCCCAGTCAGCAGCATGTACCCACCCCAGAAACTAATGTGGCACACTGGGCGCTCACCCCAGTGTGTCAAAAAATATACACTTTTTTTACCTGTCAAATAAAGAAGACTGTCCCCTGAGATCTTTTAGACTTGATGCAGAATCCTTCATAGAAATTTTTGATGCAGGATCCTGCATCGAACTTGTATCATACTGACCAAAAAAAGGGTGCCCAATCCCCGTATCAGTATGCCTCCTCCCCACCCCACACACTTATGTGGCACACTGGGAGCCCATCCAAGTGTGTCCAGATAATTTTTATATTTGCATCTTTCTGACACCGGGATGCCCACTCCTGGTGTGTGATGCCCCTCACCACCCAAGCCCACTTTCTTTGCTGACAGGGGTGCCCAATTCCCCTGTCAGCAGCATGTATCCACCCAAAAAAAACTCATATGGCACACTGGGAGCCCACCCCAGTGTGCCAAAAAACTTACTTTTTTTGTACCTGTTAAATAAAGAAAACCATCCCACAATGTATTTTTTCCCAATTAAAAAAGAAATTGGTCCCTTGTCATCACCCCAGTCCCCCCATTCCCACCCTCCCACTGTGCACCCACCTCCCTGCACACCCCTTACCCATAAATACCTCTGGAGGCCAGTGGCAGTGATCTTCTCTGGACCAGAGGCACAGATGCACTCTTCAAAGCTGACCTGTGGTCTGAGGAATCAAGGTAAGCCATATAATGGAAGTCATTTTGGGAGGGGTTAACTTATTTTGATATCTCTGTCAATTTTAGGAATTTTGGCTGCATATTTTCAACACAGGGTTCTTGGGATCCCACCTCGTGAACACTGTCATTGTCATTTTGTTACTATGTCCCAAAAGGTGTTTTCTTGGTCACTGTGTGCAATCACCTTTCAGGACCGATTAATGAAACAACAGTGCTACTGTTCATGAGGTGGAGTCCAAAAAGCCCATGTTGAAAATTTGATGCAAAAATTCCAAAAAATGACTGCGTTACAAGTGTGTGTTGCTCAGTTTCTATGCACACTCACAACTTTGCCACTTCTTAATATTTTACTCCAGATTTTCAACATTGCCATTTTTAAACCCCTCTTTATGAACAGTATAACTGTCATTATTCACATCCTGCCTGAAATGTGTTTTTTCATCTGTGATGCAGAATGATGCGGCTGCTGTGTGAAGTCAACTTTCAGGATGGATTAACAAAATCACAGTGCTACTGTTCATGAGGAGAGGTCCAAAAAGCCAATGTTGAAAATTTGATGAAAATAATCCCAAAAATGACTGTGTTATGAGAGTGCATTGTGCAGTTTTTACACACGCTTATAACTTTTCACATTTTTCATATTTTCACTCCACATTTTCAACATTGACATTTTTTCCCACCTCCTCATGAACAGTATAGCTGTCATTTTTAACATCCTGCCCAAAATGTGTTTTTTCCACCTATGGTGCTGAGTGGCATGGTTGTTGTGTGAAAACAACTTTTGGGATGGATTAATGAAATGACAGTGCTACTGTTCATGAGGTGGGGTCCCCAAAAGGACATGTTGAAAATTTGGTTAAAAAATCCACCCAAACTGGCATGTTACGAATGTCCGTTGTGCAGTTTCTTATGAAATTTACCATAGGATAACATTGCAGCGCCCATGAAGCCTTTCAACGCCCATAACTCAAAAACTGTTTAGATATGGATTTTTTAAGCACATGTGGAGGTTTCAAAGTCATGAATACAAATGCAGTGGATTTTTTTTTCATAGTTGCTATGGTTACTGAGATAATGTCAAACAAGTATTGCAAGGGTTCATTTTCATGACTCTAGACCTGCACTATGTCCCCATACTTATGTGTAAGTGGGAGCATGGGACCAGAGGGCCAGTGCTTCCACATATGCATACTGTTATGTACAAAATGGCAATGTTAGGGGAGTGCAGGGTCTGGAGGGCACTGCACTAACACTACCACTACCACATACCACTTCCATTATACTTTCTCAAAAAGAAGGGAAATTTATCGCCAAAAAAAAAACTCAGTTACTGCATCAGTTAGGGTTGATAGCACATCAACAAAAGTTTGGAAATTTGATGTTAGTGTTACCACCCTTACTACCCCCCACCCTTCACATACCAACAGACGTTGGGATGTGTCATGGGGTCATCAGGCCTAACTCTCACCCCATTCTCTTATACTGCAGCATGTGCACTTGTTTACAGAAGAAATGGAGTTAGAGTTGGGACTGATGACCCCATGGCACACACCAACATCTGTTGGTGTGTGAAGGGTGAGAATGGTGGTAAACCTAACATCGAATTGAAACTTTTGTTGCTGTGCTATCAATCCTAACTTGATGCATAATCGAATTTTTGCAATGAATATATATGTATATATATATATATATATATATATATATATATATATATATATACAGTATATAATATATATTCTTTGCAAAAACTTTGTTAATGCATTAGTTAGAGTGAATACACAGGTGACAAAAGCAGGGAAATGAGGGTGTTTGGGTTTCCAGCCCTAACACCCCACCCCCATTCCCCCACCCTCCACACCAACTGGGGTTGGGGTGTGCCATTAGTCATCAGGCCCAACTCTCACCTCATTCCATGTGTAAGCTAGCTGACACGGTACAGTATAGGACAATGAAGTGAGGAGTTAAGCCTGATGACAATCTTTTACCCAATGCCTATTAGTGTGTGGAGTGGAGAAAGATGAGTGTAGAGGGTGGGATCCCTGGATTTGCATATGTTTCCCATACTGCTTTGCATTATTGGGGTATGTGCAATTGTGTTTTCTTAAAAATGTGGCTGTATGGCCAATATCCTCCGGGATAACCCATACCTCAGGACATTTGTTCTGGGGTGCTTATGTAGTATACATATTTAGAAAATGGCAAGATTATGTTCTCTTTCCTCATTGGCTACAACCATTTCCAACCTGGGCATCTATTTTTCAATAGATGCCCAATCGAAAATAAAGCCAGTTCAATTGCCAGTTCACCTTGAAGCATTCAATAGTGTGCCCAGCTGGCTTTCTAATTGGCTGAAAGCACCCAGAAAAATTTTGAATGTTGCCATGTTTTTCTTTCACTTAGTGAGAGCTACTCTTTTCCCATCTCAAAAAAACCCCAAACACACTGAACTGCAGCCACTCGGCTGCCTCAAAATGAAAAAAATGCACTCCACTTGTCTTGCAGTCAGAAGAGCATCACAGATCCATCTTCTTCCAAACAGCACCGATCTTCTGACCATGCTCTCGCACCACTGTGCTGACTGCTAAAAGAAACAAAGCAGTCAGTCAGCTTACGTACTCATACAACATTCAGGCACAATTCCCCCAGAGTTACTCAGGCTGCTGAACAAAAGCTAAAACAATGATTTACTCACAATTTAAAAACAGAAATCATTTACCTTGCATGGCACACACACCATACATCGCAGTCAAAGGTCACGCACTGTGTGTGTGTGTGTGTGTGTGTGTGTGTGTGGTGGCAGGGAGGTACAAATCCACCAGAATGGCTCTGTGGTGAGTAGCTACAGCAGCAGAATGGCCTATGGACTTCTTTATCAATATTTTTTTCTAACATTTCTACTCATTTTGAAGTCATTTGCTCTGTTCCTTTAGAAATTCATGAACATTTACAAAGAGAACCATTTTCTAAGTGCAATAATACCCTTGACAGTGGGCATAATAGGAAATACTGGACCTTCCAGGGGCTATAAGGCCCTCCGCCTGCAGCCTCAGGCCTCATTACACCCCTGAGCAGTCCAGTATTTCCCAATAATGCCCACCCCCTCAGGTATTATTGCTTATATATATATATATTAGAGGCAAAAAACTCTATTTAATGCATCAGTTAGGGTTGCCCCACAGTGACAAAAGTGAGGAAATTTGCTGTTAGGGTTGAAAGCCCCCTTTGGACTCCTGCAGCCAACCCCCCCAACTAGCATCGAAGTGTGCATTGGGGTCATTAGTCATAACTCTCACCCCATAACATGTGTAAAGAAGCTGAGGAATAGGAGAATGGGGTGACAGTTAGAACCGATGACTAGCAGGCGACCTCTCGATGGATTGAGGTGGCTGCAGAAAGTCCAAGGAGACCTAACCTAGCTGCTAAATTTCCTGCTCTGTCACTGGGGTATAGCTATACGTCGCCTATATTTTGCCTCTAATTTCTGTGAGGGAATCATGATGAGAAATAGCGAATGTAATGGGCCCCGCCCCATGATGTGTTGTGAGATAGTAACAGGAACAGCAATGCAAACAGAAGCACCAACAGTGGCACACATGGTAATGCAAACATAAATGGGAAAGGACATGTTAATAGAAACACAAGCACAAAGTGACGCCAAAGCGAACTGTGACACAAACGGACATTGAAGTGTTTATGAAAAGACAACTGGTAACAAGAACTGTGATGTCAGCAGTATTTTAAATGGAAATGTTAAGTGTCACAGCAAAAAGAATGCTAAAGGGAACAGAAACAGAAATGCGAACGCAAGCGCACACATAAACGCAAACCATAATGCGCACAGGCATGGTACCACAATTGCAAATGCAAATGGTAAAGTTAAGATGAAGAATAATGCCAAAGGAAACAGAAACAGAAATGGGAACAGAAGCGCATACGGAAACGCAAACCGAAACGCGCACAGGCACAGTACCACAATTGTAAACGTAAATGGTAATGGTAACAGCAACAATAATAACAACAAAAGAAACAGAAACGCAAAAGGAAATGCAAGTGCATATGGAAACACAAACCATAATTCGTAGGGGCACTTGCAAATGCAAATGGTAACAGTAACATCAAGAAAGATGCAAAACAAAAGAGAAACAGAAATGCAACCGAAAGGGCTGCCTGAAACGCAAATGGCAATGCACATGGTGATGCAAACAAAAATGCAAACAGAAACAGTAGTGGAAACGCAAATGGTAACAGTAATCAAAATGCAAGCGCAAATGACAACGCTAAGGGTAACGCAAACGGTGGTGTGCACGGGAGCGGTAATGCAAATGGGGACATAAACGCAAGTGGAAACAGTAACTGTAACAGTAACGGAAGTGCACACCCTGTTTTTGCTGAACAGGTGCATAGAGAAACACAGTGTGTACAAAGAATGTATGCATTGTAAAGGGCATTGAAGCTGAAAACGAGCATTGGAAGTATTTAATTGCTAATAGCTCAGGAATCGCACAACGTAGAAAAAAAAATTTAATTTCACAAAAATCATGATTTTCCTGGCTAGGTTTTTGCTGTTGCATAGCCCTTAGGGCTATGCAGCTCGCAACAAAAATCTGTATCTCGCATCATTTTTGAAATACAAGCTCTGAATTGCACGGTGTACACCACCATGTTAGTCTGTGGGAAAAACACCAACTTCAGAGTACTATAACTTTGCAGCCATGCAATATTTTTTTCACCAAACCACCAAAAGGCACATATGTGAGATGTTGGCTTCGTTCCTTCCAAATTTCAACTCAAAAGACCAAACCATTCTTTTGCAGCAGGGTGGCAAAGAACTGCTGTCATTTTGGCCATAGTCTGAAAAAGTAGTGTCGTAATTTGCGACACCTTTCACAAATTTTGTGAAAGTGTCATGAGTACGACACTACTTTTGCAACACTACTTTTTCCAGAAACTTGAAAAACATATTTCTGGGGTGTTTAACCCCAACATAAAGACATGGCTAGCGTCCTCAGGGTCCGACTAGGTGAACACAAAAAGAATTGTGTCCCTACAGGGTCCCAAATTTAAATGACAAGCATTTCTGTGATCACTAACTGAAAAAAAAATGGCTGACACATGACACTACTGGGGTCATTTGCGACACTAAAAATGGCTTGTTCGACACTTTCGCACTTTTTGTTAACTTTTCCCATTGACTTATAATGGGAACTTGTTTTTTGAATAACTTTTAAACCGTATAATATTTTTTCATGAAATCTTCAAAAGGCACATCAGGGACCTTGCCACACGTTCCCTGAAGTTTTCAGACCACTCAAACAAACAGTGCGACCTGTAGGTGAGAGCAAAGAATTCACAAAAAAGCGTAAAAGCACATTTCGTTGGTGCTTAATAACTCTGCAGCCGTACATCCGACTGGTATGATACTTGGCCAATCCCAAGATCTATCATGCCTAATTGAGCATACCAAATTTCAGGCAAATCTGTTGAATGGTGGCAAAGTTAATAAGGTGCAAAATTTGACCCTTTTCCTTTAAAATGGCTCCTCAACCCTAACTATGGTAGCACTACCGTGCTACCATAATATATATAATATATTGTTTGCAAAAGTGACAAAAGTAGGAAAATATTACATTAGGGTTTCCAACCCTAACACCTCACCCCAACCCTGCACACACACCAACAGGAGTCAGGGGGTGCCTTGGGTCATCATCCATAACACTCATGACATTCTCCTATACTGTACCCATCTCAGTTTATTTACTTATGGAATGGGGTGAGCATTTTGACTGATGATCGCAAAGCACACCTCCAGCACCTGTTGGTGTGTGTAGGGTGGGGGAATGTTAGGTTTGGAAAGCCTAACATCATATTTCCCTACTTTTGTCACTTTATCCTCAGCCCTAACAAATGCATTAATGGAGTTTTTTGCAAAGAATTTCCTTACTTTTTGAGATAGTGTAAAAGTAGCCGTATGTGCCTCCAATCCTGTATTGTGCAGCATCAAAAAACACCTCACATTGCAATGTTATCCTACAGGAAACACATCAAAATGTGAAACCTATGTAACTAGATACCAAATTAATATATTTTCACTAAATGAGAATAAGGCACATTGGTGGCACAAGGCCTTTGTACCCTGAAAATTTCAACTCAAAACTGAAAACCATTTCTTCACAGCATTGTGACAAAGAACCAACTGTCAAAATTTCACATTACAATGTTATCTTATGGGAAACTAATCAAAATTTAAAGCTGCAGGGTCATGTGATGCAGCTGCCCGAGTAAGATGTACTCTGTTGTTGCTCCGCTCACATGAGCATTTACGGCACTCAAAAAACATCTTTCTAAACAAAATACCTCATCAGAGTGCAAAATATTGTCAGCTGTCTACTCCTACCATATCTACAAGACGGAAACTTGGGAGAGAAATGGAGGTGGAAATGCACCAGGCGGCACCCAGACACACTCCACCTGCAACGTCAGAGAAGCAGGCCAAAAAATCCAGGGCGAACCCTGCAAGCACAGGCCGTACTCAGCCAACACCTGCATCTGCCTCGAGCAATGCTGAATCAACCCCTCTAAGCCTGGAAAATTTCCTCTCAGAATTTCAACCCTTCAGAGATGAAGTTCGATCTCTGGTTTGAGAGGTAAAAGTGATTTCTGAAGCACTAGAAGACACCACCAGGCAAGTGGCCGATAGCTAAGCCCGCATTTTCTCCATGGAGAAGCAGTTCAAGAAATCAGAACCACTAATAACTAGGAACCAGCAGGCCCTTAAAAAATTGGAGAACAAGATAGAGGATGTAGAAGGGAAAAGTCACAGGACAATTTAGTGATTACTGGTATCCCAGAGAAGGAAGAAGGCACTGACTCCTTACAATTCACACAGAAATTCTTAAGCAAAATCACTGGGCCTTCCCCATTGGGCCAAACTACATTCTGGAGTGAGCACACTGGGCCCTCAGACCCATGTCCTCCCAGTCTGCCCAACCTAGGCCTCTAATCTGCCATTTTCTCAAATTCCAAGAAAAACAACTTGTTCTACAAAAAATGGGAGACGTCCAGGAAGTTTTTTGGGAAGGTAAAAAAGTAAGGGTGACACAAGACCTGCCAGCTTTAGTACGACAACGCCATACCCTTTTCCACCCAATTGTCTCCAAATGTATAGCTGCCGGTATAAAGTTCTGAATGGCATATTGTGCTAAACTCCAAGTACACCTGGAAGACTTGTGGGACTCCTTTGAAGAGCTTGATCCAGCACTATTCTATCTTAAACAAAAGCACCCTGCTCTATTCTCTGATTGCTGAAGACCACCATATGTAAGACTGATGGCAAAGTTTCTACTATAGAGAGTATTACAAGCTATATTTGATGGTTCTTTTTGGGCTCTCTTAGCCGAAAGTGGATTTAACCTTGATTCAAGCTGGTTCTGTTGTGTTTAACTTTCGGGACACTGGGTTTGGCTCTACATTTCCAGAGTTGAACTTAGTGCAAATATCTTCCGTATGGACCTGATGTTAAGGTTCGTGGTGTGGACATAACACCTAAGTACTGGGCTAATGTATTCTGTCTGGCCTTGTTCATGGATCGAGGGACAGTTAGAACCACAGCCCCTCATGATGAAACCCAGCCCTGCACCACGGGGTTAAAAAAACTAACAGTCAGGGTGCTTCTAAGGAAGGAGGATGGGGCCACTAGAGGGCATGGGTGGAAGCTGGAGGGGGTAAGATTCAGGGGAGAAAGGAAGAGGTACTACTTTCTACTACACTCCAGGCTGTGTGTGGGTGATGATGTGTGATATGGCAGCCACCACACATTCAGTCACTTCACTACCAGTCTAGCATTGCTTGTAAAGCGCTTTGGATGTATGAGAAGTGCTATATAAATGCTGATTCTTCTTCTACTTCACAGAGAGGGTGGTGGAGCCATGGAATGCACTGCCTAGGGGGCTGGTGGAGGCAGAGATGGTGGAGGGGTTCAAGATGGGGTGGGACAGGTACAGGGGAAGGGTTCTGGAAGCAAAATCCAATGCAGTGAGAATATCCGGAAATGGGAAGGGAGAAGCCAGAGAAGGCCGGGGGGGCAGCAAGGTCTGCTCCCAGGGTGGGGGCTGACCAAACGAGCAGACACGAAAGACCGTTAGGCCTATTCTGCTGGCATTTTGGTATGTTAGTATGTTAGTATGGCCCTTCGCCACTCTGCCTAAAAGTGGAATTCCCCAGAGGAACTTTATTTTCCAGAGTGCCTACTCAGAGATTGAGGTCTGGTGCCTTTAGATCATCTCTAGATCATGTGGGCCCCCAGAGGTCTGATAAGATTACTCCACAGACCTGGAGATCTTTTGTTTTTATAGTATTTGTCTCAGTCTATCCCAGATGTCATAAAGTACAACTGTCCTGTACAGAGGGGCTTTGGAGCCATTATGGCTGTAATTAGGTTCTAATTTACTCCAGATCAGTTTACCCTTACCGTTGACACAGATGGGAGAGTTAATCATTGTAGACATAGTTAGCTCGTTTTGTTAAATACAGGCCTGGATAAAGTCTAATATAAATATTCTGTATTTCATAAGATGGTAGTAAGTAGAATTTACACACAATTTTCATAAATTTGCTCAGGTGGATGAGGAAAGGGGTGGGTCCTCAGTAAGCTGATCGCCATGGCCCAGCGCAGTGGGGGGGTGGGTAGTTCCTATGTTTACACTAATGCTACCATGTTATATGCTATCACCTGGTGCTTTACCAGTACAAGATTCTCATTTGTTTTAGGTTTAACTGGGGGGGGGTAACGGGTCATTAGAAATGGATATTAATGGCGCTAAAAGGAAAATGGGATTTTTGGGGAAATGTCTTTCTATCATATCTAATTTTGGGAGGGGTGTGTGCCAAGGTGAATGTCTAATATTCCAAATCAGCTGGTTTTCTCTCAGAAACTACAAATTCTGATGTATTCCACTGCAATTAATATGGAAACATGGTGCAAACATTTCAGCTTAGCATGTGGAATGTTAAGGGTGCAAGACACCCAATTAAACGTATGCGTCTTCTGAAGCACTTAAACATTTTCCGCTGTGGCGTAATTTTACTACAGGAAACCCATCTCCTACAAGCTGAGGAGTCCCTTATGAGACAACAGCCAGTGGTCAAGTATTTGCTGCAGCAGATTTGAGAAATAGTAAAGGTGTAGCTATCCTTTTGTCCACAACCTTCCCATTTGTATGTGAGTACTGTATTAGAGACAAAGGGGGCAGGCATGTTTTCCCTATTGGTAAGATCCACTCTATCACAATTTTGCTGGGATACTTTTATGGCCCCAACATTGATTCACCACCTTTTTTTATGGAACTAATTTCATTATTGTCACCCTTCCTTCACATCCCAATGATAATTGGAGGTGATTGGAATCTTCCTTTTGATCCCATCATGGGTAAATCACCCAGACATAGTATAAGGGGACTTTCACCAGCATAGAGCGCTTATAAAAATCTAATAGACCATCTGGGCCTCTGTGATCCCTGGAGAACCCTGCATCCCACCGCAAAAGAATTCACCTTCCACTCTGCAGTCCATGGCTCTGCATCACACCTTGATTATTTTTGGATTAGCAAATCCTTGATTCAAGGTTTAATGGACAGCAGGTTGGAACTGGGTATAGGGTCTGATCATTCCATAGTGACCTTCCACCTCTCTATGTCTCTCAACTGGGGAACTAACACTCAATGGAGACTCTATAACCAATTATTGAAAGATAAGAAAGATACAGATAGAATACTGTCTGCATTAGAGTACTTCATAGACATAAATTGGGGTTCTATAAATTCACCTCGTATAGAATGGGGAGTTCTTAAATGCTTTTTGAGAGGGGGGGAATTTATAAAATGATTTTGCTATTAAAAAAACAGAGAGAAACCGTAGAAGCTAAAGACCTACTAGATCAAATTAGGGTAAAGGAAAAATCTTTGTCCAGAAATACCCTGGACTCTGAGAAAGAGTCCCTAATTAAATTACAGAATAAATACTCTGAATTCCTTAGAGAAAAAGCAGAATGGGCACTATTAAAAACTAAAGCCACTTATACCGAACAAGGGGAAAAGGTGGGACGGCTTTTAGCCCTCCAACATAAAAAGATAGAAGCCTCAAAATGTATTTCAGTGATACAAAAAACCCTCACAACCTCCCTTTGACCAAATCAGCAGACATTAATAAGGCATTTGAGCAATACTATACCTCCTTGTATGCATGTATGCACAATCGCCCCCCCGGATGTGGTAGGCACATATTTAAAGAATCTCCCTCTCCCTTCCCTTTCTCCCAATCAGGTGGAAAAACTAGTTCTACCATTCACAGAAACAGATATACTTCATGCCATCAGAGATCTCACTTTAGATAAGGCCCCAGGACCAGATGGCTTTTCCACAAATTTCTACAAAAAAATGCCCCTTAGCTGGCCCCTCATTACTGGCAGTATACTCCAGCATGCTCATTGTGGAAGATATTGACCCCAGAATGTTGGACTCTACGATCGTTATCCTCCCAAAACCAGGTAAAGATCCCACAAAAATCCACAATTACCTCCTCATATCTGTCCTGAACACTGATCTTAAAATCTTGGCAAAACCTTTAGCCCTCAAATTGGAGCCCATCCTTGCATCACTTATTATCCCAGATCAGGTAGGTTTTATGAGGGGCAGATCTTCCGTGGATCACCATCGCCACCTGTTTCATATCTTCTCTGTGTCCAGGGATTTCCCTCAGGATATGGCATTGGTCTCCCTGGATGCAGAGAAGGCTTTCGATAGGGATGACTGGCAGTTCCTATTTAGACCCCTTAATAGATTCAAACCCCCCCCAAAATTTATCTGCTGGATTCGAACTCTGTACCCCACCCCTTCTGCACAGGTCCTTTATAATGGATTCCTCTCCCCCAATTTTCCTTAAGAGGCAGGCACCAGACAGGGCTGTCCTCTGGTCCCCCTCTTGTTCAATCTGTACCTAGAGCCCCTCATTGTCTCCATTCAAAAGTCAGCCGGGATACATGTTATTCAATTAGGTTCACTAAATACTAAAATTGCAGTCTATGCAGATGACATTCTGCTCTACGTAACATGCATTAAACCCTCTATTCAGACTCTACTAACTTTAATAGGGGAGTATAGCCTTTTATCCAATTACAAATGAAACCTAGAAAAATCTTTGGTTTTCTCATTAAACTCCAAGGCACACAAACAAGACACTCTTGAATTAGGCTTAAAATGGTCTCCCAAATCCATCAAATATCTTGGGATACACCTATCCACCAGTTCTTTTCAGATGCAGAGATTAAACCTGGACAATCTGCATAAAATAGTGATGCAAGACTTGAAAAGATGGCAAGACCTCCCCCTCACTTTATGGGGTTGGGTGAACATCATTAAGATGAACCTCCTCCAACACATTTTCTACCCCTTGAATCTCCTCAACACTTGGCTTCCAAAAGCATGGTTTAAAACTATACACACTGTTACAGCTGGGTTATGCCCCCTATTGTCCCACATACACCTCACACTGTATTCCTGGTCTATTGTACTGTGATACTGCTATTTTGCACTAACGTTGTAGATATGAGCACACATCATATAAGTATGGGTGCTAGGAATGTGCTTTGCTGCTAAGATGTGCTACTATTGTCATGCATGATTTATTATACCTCACTATAATACATTTATCTAGACTATGTTTGTCTTCTATAGATAGTCCATATATAATCTACCTACTCACTGATAAGATGACTCAGAGGGATCATCAGTGATTATTGTATACTTATATTCTCATATAATTATATGTAGTGTGTTTTACACTCAGATATGCCATGTGTAATAGTGCCCTGTCATCAGTTTTCTTTGTCTAAGCAAGCTGACAGAGCCAGAAGGCCTTTGTTATGTCTTATGTTTTATATTGTACATAAGTAAGAAATGGCGCATGTAGTTTTAACTGTCAGCATTTCTTTTGTTTAAGATATAATGCTAATGGAAGCATATTCTGTCTCATATGATACTCATTAGTAATTCTGTCTCCTAAGTCATTCTCCAATGGAGAATGGCTTAGGACCAATACATATTGTTTCTCGTATCTGTAACTATGTTGTAATATCTGTTGCTATGCTATTATCTGTAGTATTTAGCTGTCTGCAACCCACTTCAACTTCTCTAGAAGGGCAGAGAGCTGGAGCATGGGGAGAGATAGAACAAGATGTTAGAGAACCTGAGATCTACAATTCTGGAGAGTATGTACATTCTTCAGTAGAATGTGAGAAACCCATCTCCCTTGTGATTTTCTTGTTCACATGCTTGGCATAAGTAGTATAATAAACTTTATTAGTACTCCTTGCTTGTTTATGAATGTTTCTTGGCAGACTCCGCGACACCAGAATCTGTATTATTATTATTATTTTTATTGTTTACCCTACACACTAAGAGTGTTTAGACAACATAATGGCTACCACGAGTGGAGTCTGGATGTTTTTGCCAAGTTTCATTTTAATTTCCTCTGTAAATTAAAACACTGGTCGAGAAATCCCCAGTAATAAGCAACTGAAAGTGTCTTAATGTTTAATGTTTTGGTCTGTTGTGTGTGTAGACAAAACAATCTCTTGGCAGATATTCAATTTCTGTGTAATGAGTTGTTTTATTTTTGATTTTTTTTTCCTATTCTTTCTCTGTGGGTACACACAGCTGTAAAGGGATCCAAATACACAAACATATAGACTGCTTTCTTGTGGATTCAGATCCTAATGGGTATTTACTCATCTAGGTGTCCACATATGCCAAAGGCTGTTTGTGTGCGTTCATGAACTTTGGTTGTAAACAAAGTTTTTGATCCACAGATAGCTAAGGGTTTCTTATCTTATATGACATGTCAAAATTTATCAGTACTGAGTTGAGGCTGGATGCCTTTACACACCAAACTGCTTTTGGTGGTAGGTGTAATTTTGCTAAAGTAGCAGAATCCAATGGTAGCCCGTTAAGGGACATCTTTGCCCATTATGGCAAACTGAAAAGTGGTACCAATGATCCTGGAGGATTATTAATTGCAAAGTTATGTAATTGTTTTGATGCTATTCTAAATGAAATATCTGTTTTGAAATCTGAGCATATTGCTTGCAAAATGGAGAATGCTGCTTTCAAGCAGATAATTAGTCTGAAACAGGCTTCAAATACAGAAAGAATAATTGGACTACGGTCTGAGCTGGAGTCTGTCCATCTAGTAAATGAGTATCTCATTAATGAAAGAAGCAGCACAGACCTGCATGCATTAAGAGACACAACTGAGAAGGCAAAACTAAGAAAAAATGTTTTTCAAACAAATGGTGTTCTGGCTAGTAACACCGATTCCTTACATTCTGAAAACAAGGAACATAGAGATGATAAGTCTAACATACTAACATACTAAAATGCCAGCAGAATAGGCCTAATGGTCTTTCGTGTCTGCTCGTTTGGTCAGCCCCCACCCTGGGTGCTGACCTTGCTGTCCCCCTCGCCTTCTCTGGCTTCTCCCTTCCCAGTTCTGGATATTCTTGCTGCATTGGATTTTGCTTCCTGAACCCTTCCCCTGTACCTGTCCAACCCCCTCTTGAACCCCTCCACTGTCTCTGCCTCCACCAGCCCCCTAGGTAGTGCATTCCATGGCTCTACCACCCTCTCAGTGAAGTAGCACCTCCTCCTTTCTCCCCTGAATCTTCCCCCCTCCAGCTTCCACCCATGCCCTCTAGTGGCCCCTTCCTCCTTCCTTCGAAGCACCCTCACTGTTCCTCCCCTACTTACCCTCTTCATGTACCTGAAGACCTCTATCATGTCCCCGTCCTTCTCTCTTCCAAAGTGTACATATTTAGCTCTTGAGCCTCCTCATGGGTCCTGTCCCCAAGCCCCAAATCATTTTGGTTGCCCTCCTCTGGACCCTCTCCAGGAGGTTAATGTCCCTCTTTAAGTGAGGCCTCCAAAACTGCACACAGTACTCCAGGTGCGGCCTCACCAAGCAGTTATACAGGGGGAGTATCACTTCCCTCCTTCTGGAGGTGATCCCCCTAGCAATGCATCCCAGCATCCTGTTGGCCTTGGCTGCTGCCCTCCTACAAGTCTCAGAGTTGTTCATTTTGACATCCTCCACCACCCCCAGGTCCCTCTCAGCCATTGAGACTTGTAGTATTTCCCCCCCAGGGTGTACACTTGGCCTGGGTTTCTGCCTCCCAGATGGAGTACCTTGCATTTCCCTGCATTAAACCTCAGCTTCCACTTTCTAGACCATCTTTCCAGAGCCTCCAGGTCTCCCTGCAGGGCCACCCTCCCCTCCTCCCCATCCACCACTGCCCCAGTTTCGAGTCATCTGCAAAGAGACTCATCTCACTCCTGATTCCTGTCCTTATGTCAGATACGTAGGCGTTGAACAGAAGGGCCAGGACTGATCCTGTGGGACCCACTAATGACCCTCCTGGGGAAGAGATTATCCCACCAACTACGACCCTCTGGGTCCGGTCCTGGACCCAATTGCCTATCCATCGGATCATCTGGTTTCCCACCCCCATTTCTCCTAGTTTATCCAACAGGCCCCCATGAGGAACAGAGTCAAATGCCTTGCTGAAGTCCAGAAAGAGGACATCCACTGGTCTACCCAGGTCCAAGGCACTTGTCACCCAGTCATAGAACTCCACCAGGTTTGTCTGACACGATTTCCCCGGGATGAATCCATGCTGTCTATCATCCAGGCACCCTGACTTACCCAGGGCCCCCCCTAGCCACTCCTTGACAATGCCCTCCATCACCTTGCCCACCACTGATGTCAGGCTGACAGGCCTGTAGTTCCCTGCCACCTCCCTTGATCCCCCCTTGTGGATAGGCACTACATGCACCACCTTCCAGTCTTGGGGCACCCACCCTGTCCTCAGAGAGATGGTGAAAAGCTCTTCTAGGGGTTTCGCCAGGACATCTGCAAGTTCCTTCAGCACTCTAGGATGTAATTTATCCGGCCCCGGTGCTTTCTCCATCTTAAGGGAGCTGAGGGCTTCCCTCACTCTCTCTGCTGTGATTTCCACTTCCAGTACCTCTTCTCCCTGCTTAGCCCTCCCCCCACCTGCCAGTGATGCCCCCCCTCTCCCCAGACCTGCCCGATTGGTAAGGGTCCCCCCTCCTCATTATCTCTGTCTCCTCCATGTATGATGCAGCATCCCATTTTCCCTGGTGAAAACTGAGGTGAAGTACTCATTTAGTACCTCAGCCTGCTCCTCTGGGTCTTGTGCCCATCTTTCCCTGATTTAATCCTGCTAATCTGCCCCTTCACCCTTCGTCTTTCCCCAATGTATCTAAAGAACCCCTTTTCCCTCTCCTAATTTCCCTGGCCAGGTTCTGCTCCTTCCTTGCCTTAGCTGCCCTCACCACTCTAGTGGCCCTTCTAGCCAACAGCTCATACTCCCCTCGATCCCTTTCACTCCTTGAGCACTTGAATTTCTTATAGGCTGCTTTCTTTCCCCGCACCACCTCCTGGACCTCCCTGGTCCACCAACAGGGTTTTTGGGCCCTACCGCATTTTTGTCTTACTCTTGCACAGGTGCTGGTAGCATCCTGCACCCCTCTCCTGATGATTTCTCACCTACTATCAGCGTCCATGTCTGACCCAATCCCATCCAAATGCTCCTTAAGGATCCTTCCCATTTCCTTAAAATCCACCCCTGAAGTCGGTTACTTCCGTCTTTGTGCAGCCTTCTACCCTTCCTAGGTCCAGGCAGAACCAGACCGTGGCATGGTCACTCCCCGCCAATGGGTCCCTTACCTCCAGGCCCCCAATCTGGTCACTGTCTGCCAGGACCACATCCAGTACCCGTGCCTCCCTGGTCGGTTCCCTCACCTGCTGAGTTAGGAACGCGTCTTGAAAGACATCCAACAACCTCTGTTCCCTGGTCACAGAGGATGTCATAGTCTCCCAGTCTGTTCCTGGCATGTTTAAGTCCCCTAACACCACCACCTTTCCTCTGCCCAGTCTGCAGTGTCTCCTAACATCTGCCACCAGACTGTCCTCCAGCTCCTCCGCCAGGGCAGGGGTCTATACACCACTCCTATTTTACTCTCTTGCCCCCTTGTTATCAAGGTGACCCAAATCACCTCCACGGTTCCTCTGCCTCAACTCCCCTATGCCAATGCAGTTTTTACTATCATTGCTACCCTCCTCCCCTCCTCCCCTGTCCTTCCTGAACATAGTGTAACCCTCCAGGTTCAGGTCCCAGTCATGTCTTGCAGTGGCCCAAGTCTCAGTGACCGCTGCCACATCCACTGCTCCCTCAGTTAACATCGCCTGGAGCTCAGGCATTTTATTGCCCAAGCTCCTGGCATTTAGCAGGACTACCTTCCACCCTTTCCCTATAGTTTCATTTTCCCTGCTCGTGTTCCCTTGGGGATTCTGTTTTCTCCTGGTCTGCACTTTGCCAGTTGGTCTTTTCCAGCAATCCTCCTGGTCCCCTGGGGGGTGGAGACAGAGTCCCTCCTTTATCGGCATCCCCTTGACTGCCTTTTCTCCCATCCCACCCCCCTTCACAAGTTTAAACCCCACTTTTCACCAATGAACTCCTCCATTTTCAACTTAAGGATTCCCCTCCCCTCCAAATTGAGATGTAGTCTATCTCTAGCATACAGCTCCTTATCCTCCCAGGTCTCCCCAATCCCCATCAACCCATACCCTCTGGCCTCACACCACTCCCTGATCCACTGGTTTATCTCCCTAATTTTTCTTTTGTGTTCCCCACTAGCCTTGGCACTGGCAGGATTTCTGAGAAGGAAACTGTGCATCCTATGTCATGATAGACCTGGCGAGCTCCTGAATCTTGCCTGTATCTCTAGCTCGCTATTTCCTTCAATGTCATTTGTGCCCAGGTGGACCAGTATGTCTGGGGAACCCCCACAGTCCTTTGCCAGCTGATATACCTCGTGCTTAGCCCTGTGCACCGTTAGTCCAGGGAAGCATCTTGTTCTAACTGGCCAGGCTTCTCCCTTCCTATCCCATTTGATACCCCTGATCATAGAATCCCCCAGCAGGAGCACTCTGACCACTCCATTTCCTCCATTTCCCCCCTTCCATGTCCCTCATCCTTTCTACTGCCCCCCCACCCAGCTGGCTCCTTGTTCCTCCCCTATCTGGTTGCCACATGCCACCCGTTCCTTATTTACCATGGCCACTCCCTCCCCTCCAATCCTATGCCTCTCCTCCTCCTGAGTATCCTTCTGTACCTTGTTAATTCCCCCCTCACTGCTCGCAACTGGTCCTTCTCCCCCATCTGCTAAACTAGCCTGGCTCATCCTCCCTTCCTTCCTGTCTCCATTTAGTTCCTCCTTGCTCATCGTGCTCCCCTGGCCTAACCCCTCAGCTCTCTTTACTGAATCATCCTTGTACTTCTGGTCCTTCTTTACCTTTCCTCCCAACTGGTCCTTCTCCTTGCGCTTTCCTCTCTCTTCCCCCTGCTCCGATCTACTACTCCCCCCATTCTCCTGCATTCCAGGTCCCCCCCTGTTCTTCCTGCTATCTGGCCCCTGCCTCCTGCCCCCCACTCCCACACCCTTTCCGTCTCTAACCACCTCTGTCGTGGCTACATCCCCCCCCATCCTTGAGCAGAAGAAGAGGGTGAGCGGTTACTAAGTATAAGGTCTTATCCACCTCCCTGCCTTGCTTCCTTCTGTCCAGCACTGGCTATCCGCCTACTTCCCTGAGAATGTTGTCCCTCCGTCCCCCCTTTGTGAAGGTCCCCAGTTACCTGCCTGCTTCCTTGGTAGTGTCCTTTTGGCCCCTCTACCAGGGTCCCTATGTGACCCTGAGTATTCTCCTGCACTCCTTTCCTATACCCCGCCCCAGTGCTTGGTGCAACCCTGTGGAGATTTCCAGCCCCTTCCCCAACCATACCACCCCCCTTCCCCCAGCTTTCTCCTCATCCCCGCAACCTCCTCCCTAAGCTGTGCCAGCTGGTAGCACACTGGGCAACCACCAAACTTCCAAGCCCAGTTCAGTATCATGGTTGGTCCACACCCTGTGCACCCCACGACCCTCCCAAAGATGCCAGCCCTAATGATGTGTGGTTCCATCCCCTTTCAAATAGTTTTCCTTGGGTGAGCCACCAGGTTCCCCCTATTCCAAGATACCCCTACTGCCTAATCAGGTCACCCACTAATCCTAGAGACAGTCCCACTGTACACCAGTAACTCTGTTACTAGGTGCAGTACAACACATTAAACATGTAGGAAAATGAACAACTCCCTAAGCTCCTCTCCCGGCCTTTAAATCCAACCCCAGTGGCTAGAACTACATAAGCTGCACCAGCAGCCTTTTCCTCAATTGCAGGCAGGTCTTCCCTATAAATTTGCAGACTTCTGGGGAGGGACGGGTGGGGAGGCGGGGTCTGGGCAGACACCTGACAAGAGAGAGTGTATCAGCCCTGTGTCTCCTCCAGCCCTGCAGCTAAAGAACCATCTCCAAGCAAATCCCACCAAACAGGTTTTAAATCAGAAGAAATAGGCCTCTACCAGCACAGCCTGTTACAAAGTGAAACATCCACAAAAGAGCCCCACTTACAGCCACTAAATCAGTTTACAAACATCCAGGATCCCCCAGAACAATACCCTGCTAGCCCCTTAGAAGCAAGAAGGAAAAGAACTAACCTACCAAGTAATATCCACAAGAACCCTGTGAAAACAGCAGCAGCTACTGTCCTGGAACACAACTGATCCTGCCCCCTTCCAGTTCTTTCTGAAGAAATTACTGAAAAAGTTAACAAGCTGATATTTCAACACCAGACCTTGATGGTACAGCATGATTCAGAATGTTTTAATTACAGCAGACTTGAAAAGAAGGTTTTCAATATAAACTATGACACAGCTTCTGTTGATAATAAGCAAGTTTTACAATCTGAAAACAAGGCAATTTACAGCATGCTAACTCCTGTATCTGAGCAGTTAGAATGTAGGAGTAAAAAGTCACATATGGCGAACTTGTGCTGTCAGCCAGAGGTATTGACAGGGCATACTAACTTAATGCCCAAAGACCTTGCCTCTTCTGATGTTGAACAGTTTGATTTTGAACACTCACATTATGCTGTGGGGTGGACTAGAGCAAAGGCTAGCCACTTGTTTTTCTGTGATTCACAAAATGGAGAATTGTTAGAGTCTCAAAATGGTGGACACACATGTCATCAGGTTGCATCCCCATACCATCCCCAAGATGGCCGCTCATGGTCATGTGATGATGGTTATGACACAGTAACCCATGATTCCCATGAGGTAATCTAAAATGGCTGACCACCACACCATGGAGATTCGATTCTGCAGTCACAGGGACCTGTGATTACTGCCATAACCAAACAAAACATACCAGAGTTTTTTGGCATAATTAATAATGTTATCAGTAACACTAGTGTTTCTGAGGGACAGAAGATTCTCATTAAAAATGATGCTGACATACTTTTGAATAAGGCTGATACCCAATCTGTCATGAAGTCAGCGTCTGATGCTTCAGGAAACAGCTTATGTTTGCTTTATTAGCATGACCTTGGTTAAAGAACACATTTTAGATAATTACATGAAATGTTTTTATTTCCTATGCAATTTAACATCAGTTTTCCCTGAGAAGACTGAATGCACTGCTTTTCCTATGCAGTGCATTAACACCTTAAACTGCAACATTTAAAACAATGTTGCTACCATCCAGCAACATTCTGGTGGGGAAACCCACTTTACATTTGATTGGGGAGGGGACAACCCTAATTCTGAAATCCCCATGGCTGTGATATTTTCAGCATCACAGGCCACGTTGGGGGGGAGGGTTACAGCTTTGATTTCTGAACCTGAGCTTACAACTGTCTCAGCACTATTTTCTCCACCCCTGATGACTACTGAACCACAATCCACAGCTGAAGAACTATGTGCAGCTTGCACAACACTTTTCTCCACTGTGCAGGCACCCCTGATAGTGCCAGCACTTCTTGCACATGATGCAGCACCCCCTCCATCAGTGACACCCGGATCATCCCATACTATGGCTTCAATAGCAGACACTACAGGTAAGAAGGTACAAGGTATCCTAATACTGATATCATTGTATTTTCTTTTGGGATCACTAACCATGGTCCCAGCATTGGTTAATCCTAACACATTTTTAGGGTATTATTTTGAAACTGCTACATTAGATAAAGCAATCTCAGCATTTTTAGCCCAAACATGCAATGGAAACATCAGACCCATTGCTTATGTATCCCAGATGCTTGCTGCAGTGTGAGCTAAAATACAACCTTTGTGAAAGGAATCTTTTGGCTACATACTGGGCAGTGAGATACTTTATGTACATCATTGGATATGCAGCCATTGTGCTGCATTCCAATCATTTGCTAACTAATGTTCTGTTGTTAGACAGAGCAAAAGATGACTCTGTATCCAATAACAGACTTACACACTGGTCTGTCATTTTACAGGATCATGACATCACTGTCCTTCCTATCAAAACTTCATCCTTGTTGGCCCATGGCATACAATTTGCAGGACAGACCCATGATTGTTCACTCCAACCCCCTGACCTACCTGTCCCAGTGCACTTTCTGACAGAACCTCAGAAAGTGTTAAAAGACACCACTGTGTGTCATGTTTTGACTGATGACTCAGCCACACATACCAACAAGGGTCAGATAGCAGGGTTTGGAATTATTGTGCATCCTAGTGATGACAGAGTGTGCATGGCTAATAATTGCATCATCGTACATGTACGATTTTCAGGCAATGTTAAAACACGCCTTACAAATAAAATGAAAATCAAGGAGGCAAGGAGTCTTCCAATTACCTCAAATATTTGTGAATGGTTTAAAAAGCTGGAACATCCTTGAGAAATACACAGTTTGTGATAAGAAAGGAATAAAAAGATTTTTCCTTACTTAAAATGATACCAGCGTTCTATGAAAGGGTTAAGTTCTGCCAGCTTCAAGAAATGTCCTTGAGATAATTACAGAAAGCACTGCAGATACTATGTTTTTATTACAGTTTCTAATTGGGTTTTTTCTCTCTAAACTGAATTTCTTTAGCAGAAGACAAACTTCTGTTCCAATGCCCTGATATTACCTCTGTGAAATACAGAGACTTGCCTGTGTACATCACAACACTAACAGTTTAAATACTGTACATTCATAAGGTTCAAGCATACTGTAAAATGTGAACCTTATGCTCCATAAGAAGAACTCTTATTTGAGGGCAGTGTATAGGTTCCTTAATAAAGGAACTGGGGAATAACTTCCAAAAATAGCTCTTATAGAAAAGTGAAAATGACATTCACCTATCCAGTGATGGCCTACTCATTTGGAACATCACTGCTGTAACACTCATAAAAAGTTACAGGTAATTCCTGAACACCTGAGAGTAGATTTTATCTACTGGACCAAATACATAGTACTCCAATTGGAGGACACCAGTGAGTCAGCAAAACCCGAGACAGACTGAAATCCTCTGTATTGTGGTCACGCATGAACAATGATGTAGAACACTACCTTAGTAACTGTTTGATCTGTGAACAGAACAATCTTATACCAGCTAGGAAAAGTACTTGTTTTCCCAGAGGCAAAAGACCCCAGGAACAATATCCAGATCGACTGCATTGGCCCTATGCCAACCTCTAACAACAATTAGTTTGCACTAGTGATTGGCGACCTATTTTCCAAACAGTTTAAAGCTATAACAAAACAGAACAACACAGTCAAAGTGTGTGCAAATGTCTTGGTAAACCAGTTATTTACCAGGTAGGGCTTACTCCTAAAAGTAAATTCTGATTACAGGGATCCAGCTTTATAGCCAAAGTAATGCAGGAAATTTTGGATTTGTTATGGGTAAAATAAAAGTTTCATATCCCTTACAACCCACAGTCATCAGGGCAGGTGGAATGGGCTAACAGACAGATCAAAGTTATGGTATAATAACCTTGTTCAGAAAACCCAAAAGGACTGGAATTCATTATTGTCTTTACTCCTTATGGCAATAAGAGGGACGTCCTCTGCAGATACACAGCATACCTCATTTTTGAAATCATGACCGGACGGTCCATGAGATTCCCAGAACATTTATTTATTGATCTGTGTACTGCCACTGCTGATGGAACATCAGTAAATAAATATGTTATCTCAAAAAAGACACCCAAAAGGTATACTTGTTTGCTTCACAATGTATGGGCAAGGCACAACAACAGGCCCTATTCCAGTGTAAACAAACTCTGTCCAGCAGTCTACCAAATTAAACTGCCTCACTATAACAGTCATTGATAAACGGCTACATGCCAATCAAATGAACTTGTTTAAAGGAAATTAAATTACTTTTGCATACCCCAGTGGGAGGAATAGTTCTAAACTAACTATGTTTTCTTTTTCTCCTTCCTTTTAGGTTCCAGAGAGAGAGATGCTTGCTTTTATGCTTATTATTCTTTTTTTTTTAAAGTATGGGTCTTCTTACAAGCCCAAAATGCACATTTTATTGCAGATAAGAACCAGTGACCTAATCCGAAACAGATTGCTGAGGCAGAACACCTCACAAGCCCACATGATTTAATTGCATCCTGTGGAATTCACACTAAAGTCCTAAAATACATGTTCATTGTCCAAAAGGGTAGTGAGGCCCTACTGAATGTTATGATCTTTGCTTCAGATCAGTCCTAGCTGCTAGACTTGATCTGGACTTCTGTTTACAATTTATTGATAATCAGGAATTTTGCATCCACATTTTTATGGCACTAAAAGCCATTAGATCTTAAGGTTTTTAACCCTATGATGCCCCATAATTTGTGACACTTAATACTGAGTACCCAAAACAGAACCCTGCCCCAACCAATGGTCTTAACAGCCACTTCCAAACTAGGTACCCTTGTTAATAATGTGCAGCTTATGCACAACCCAGTGATTTTTAAATTTCACCCTTAAGAACCTGAAATAATTTGTTTTATGTTTCACAACAAACATATTCCACTTTTTTTTTCATAATGATGTGATTGGATACACTTGCAGCATACCAGGTACTCACCGATGACTCCCTATACAGGGATTGATAGCACCACACATGCACACACACACAGGATTTTCACATCCTGACTGTTAGTGGTACATCCTATGACTGTAAACATATTCAAATGCACTAGGCATTTTGGTTTGTTGTTTTTAATTAACACAAAAACAACAAAAAAAAAACAGGTTTAGACTCAGGCCTACTTGGCTCTGACATACCTATTTGAAATAGGGCTGACATTGCCATTATTCAAGCACATATGTTATAGGTTCATGATAGTATGACATTTAATATTATACAACCCCCATTGCATGGTATACATGGTTTTGCTCATTAAGAGTGATTTACATTTACAATATTAAGGATATTGTGAAGGGGTTTGACCTGACAATTGTTCATGTTAATGAATTAATTTCTGCTCACATTAAGGAAGCAGATGAGCATTACATAGCTAGGAAAGTCTTTTGCACTGCCTATAACTATTATATTCTTACAACCCTTTGGTTATCTCTTCTGGGATCTGGAATTAGGATATATCTTTGATCTCATACATGACAGACGTATGGGTCAGTGGCATTGCCACATTTTGCACTTCTATTGCATGTGTTAACAAATGTTTATTTGAATCTAGTACTATTCCCTAGTCAATAGCAAGGAACCTTGGATATGTCACTACAGACACCAGTATTGCTACATGTTTTGAAGCTTATTCCTGCACAATCCAGGAAGCCATGCTTGTGACTCTCACAATGTCATTGCCACATTTTTATCCAGCAACATCAATCTCTGATTGTCTGGCAACTGTCCATCCTATTGGTCATCTTGATGGGAACTTTTATCAAGGAAAGGTTGAAACTACCTCTTTTCCTTGTTTACCATGAAGTCTTGGAATCATGACTGAGAACTGAGTACTGTCATAAACTTTTACACTTTGTGCAGCCATGTGATCATCTTCAACTAAACACTGTTGCTATTCCATTGTAAATCTCAATGTGCAATCTAATGCACCACCTGCTGAGGCCTATGCTTAGAAAAATCTGAATGCATCAAATTTGAACTATGTATCTTCATCTGACACTTGAAGAAACCCTGGATTTATCCCTGGAACTGTTCGTAGTTTATATCTTGTGAACATTGACATTTTGTGTCCTGTTCAACTTACCAACTGAAAAATGCCATCCTTCAAGGTGGTATATTCTGCTGATGTGGAACATTGTGTGGTGACAAACTATGCATTCTTCTGATATGGACTAAAACTTATGCAAAGTGAACTTTTCTAACTTCTGTTTGTGCTCCCTAAACAAGTAATAGGTTATACGGTAATCCCACCTGTTCCCATCCCGGAACCAGATATCATTAAGTCTAGTCCTAACTATCTTGATGCTCTGTCTCAATTTTTACTTCTTTTTAATATCCATACAGGCAACTTAAGTTTGTCTCTTCAATATCTTCTCAATAGGACAGATACACACCTGTTATATATCAGTATTTACTGATTATTTTGATATTGGAAAACACCGTTATGAAGTTTTATTGAAATGTTTATAGTAATACAAGGTTTACTAACATTGTCCCTTATAATTACATTTTGTTGTTTAAGGAAAACCCTGAAACACTACCGTGACCAGTTAACTTCCTCTATCGGGCTTGTGCCCTGGGCCTGTAGACGAATGGTGCCTAACCACCATCTTTTTGTTGTGTTGCCACTTTTGCAATTATGGCAACAAAGAGGGGATTGTTACACCTGGGTTATGCCTCCTAATGCCCCACATACACCTCACATACACCTCACACTGTATTCCTGGTCTATTATACTGTGCTACTGCTATTTTGCACTAACATTGTAGATATGAGCACACATCATATAAGCATGGGTGCTAGGAATGTGCTTTGCTGCTGAGATATGCTAATATTGTCATGCATGATTTATTATATCTCACTATAATACATTTATCTAGATTATGTTTGTCTTTTATAGATATTCCATATATAATCTATCTACCACTGATAAGATGACTCAGAGGGATCATCAGTGATTATTGTATACTTATATTCTCATATAATTATATGTAGTGTGTTTTACACTCAGATATGCCATGTGTCATAGTGCCCTGTCATCAGTTCTCTTTATCTAAGCAAGCTGACAGAGACAGAAGGCCTTTGTTATGTCTTGTGTTTTATATTGTACGTAAGTAAGAAATGGAGCATTTAGTTTGAACTGTCAGCATTTCTTTTGTCTAAGGTATAATGCTAATGGAAGCATATTCTGTCTCATATGATACTCATTAGTAAATCTGTCTCCTAAGTCATTCTCCAATGGAGAATGACTTAGTACCAATACATATTGTTCCTCATATCTGTAACGATGTTGTAATCTCTGTTGCTATGCTGTTATCTGTAGTATTTAGCTGTCCGCAACCCACTGTAGCTTCTCTATAAGGGCAGAGAGCTGGAGGGTGGGGAGAGATAGAACAAGATCTTAGAGAACCTAAGATCTACAATTCTGGAGATTATGTACATTCTTCTGGAGAATGTGAGAAACCCAACTCCTTTGTGATTTTCTTTGTCACGTGCTTGGCGTAAGTAGTATAATAAACTTTATTAGTACTCCTTGCTTGTTTACGAATGTTTCTTGGCAGACTCCGAGACACAAGAATCTGTATTATTATTATTATTTTGTTATTGTTTTCCCTACACACCAAGAGTGTTTAGACAACAAGCCAGGATACATGGTATTCAATTAGGTTCACTAAATACTAAAATTACAGTCTATGCAGATGATATTCTGCTCCATGTAACATGTATTAAACCCTCTATTCAGACTCTATTAACTTTATTAGGGGAGTATAGCTTTTTATCCAATTACAAATGAAACCTAGAAAAATCTTTGATTTTCCCATTATACTCCAAGGTTTACAAACAAGACACTCTCGAATTAGGCTTAAATTGGGCTCCCAAATCCATCAAATATCTTGGGATACACCTATCCACAAGTTCTTCTCAGATGCAGAGATTAAACCTGGACAATCTGCATAAAATAGTGATCAAGACTTGAAAAGATGGCAAGCCCTCCCCCTCACTTTATGGGGTTGGGTGAACATCATTAAGATGAACCTCTTCCCATGCATTTTCTACCCCCTGTATCTCCTCAACACTTGGATTCCAAAAGCATGGTTTAAAACTATACACACTACCATCTCAAAGTTCCTCTGGAAAGATAAATCCACTCAATGAGCATACAATAAATTAGCTGCACCTAAATCCTTAGGAGGGCTTAAACTCCCAAACTTCAACATATATTACTGGGTGAGTCACCTTAGCAAGTATCTTCAGTTGGCCCCCCCCACACCAGATTACACCCTCATCTGGCTCACAATTGAAACAGACCTAATCCAAACTGCGAGTATTAACCCTGCAGCTCTGCTTTATGTAAAACCCCAAAACTTACCCCCTCTCCTCTGTCATAATCCGATAGGCCACTCAATTCATATTCATTCACAACTGTGCTCCACTTTAAATTATAATAATACACAGGATTTTTCACAACTCCTTTTTCTAAATCCAAATTTTAAGATAGGAGGGGAATCAATTACAGGTGGTGCTTACATTTTTGTGACTTTTTATCATTAGGCTAAGCAAAATTACTGTTTGACACTGTTTTATTTTATTCTTTTTTTGTTGAAAAGGTTTGTTGTCTCAGAGGTGTTTCAGTCTCCTTCTCACATTGAAGGAACAAATTGCTTTCCTTCCACAGCTCTGCCAGAGGATTAGGTGTGTACCTGGGGGGTGGAGCTTGCAAACTGTCAGTAATTTCCAACAGAAAGAAGGGTTAAAAGGTCAGGTTAGTTGATACTGTATCTTGGAGGTAGAAGACTTGGTTTGCTGACCAAAGCACCTAGCTTCATCTAAGCTCTTTCCTTCTAAAATTGCTTGAAAAGACAGAGCAGAGAACCTTACCAGAGCAAGGGAAATGGATTAAGACTTCTTTTGTCTAAACAGATTAACTGTGTGTTGTTATTTTTATTTTTGTACTCACAGGGATTGCTACTGTTTGTTGCTAACATTTCATTGCTTTATTTTTCTGGGATTCAAATTGTTTTTGCTGGTATACCTTCTTCTGCATTATTACAAGGTGTGCGCTAACAGATTACTGCTGTAATCTTCTGATTCAAATTGTCTTTTGTAAGGTATATCTTCTGTTACTGTTTTATTTTTTTCTGTAGCAAAGTGTTTCTTACAGGGTATATCTTCTCTGAAATTATTACAGGTGGTGCTTTATAGGTTTTACAGTGTTATCTAACATTAGGATAAGCTTTCAGGGTTACTGCATTTGTTGTTGACTGATTGCTTCTGCTCTTACCTCCTTGTTCTTTCATCCATGGTTCTTCTTTTTCGGCAGGGGAAGGGCCCAGCCACCCACCCCATCCCCAACCACCCCACACTACACTCCTTTCATAGGGTGCCACAGTTGTGACATTTCCTGTGGCAAAGCAGGAAGGGGTGGATCAGTGGGGCATCCACAAGGTGAGCTCATTTACAGGGGTGTTAGTAATTTAACTTGTTATAACAAGTTATACGAAAACAAAACACAAAATCAAACCATTACTTGCATTTTCTTCCTTCTAATTACTCTGACCAAGTTATAAACCCAGCAACTTATCTGGAATGGATATAATTAACTGCAGGTACTGCTGAACACTTTTCAGAAGGACAGTCTTACAGGATTTAGGACACTGTCCTACATGCTGGGCCATTGGAGATCTTAGGGCTCAGCTCCAGGCTGCATGGGCAGAGATTGCATACCTCAAATTTCATATTCAAGAGGAAATACATTATAAGAACCACCTGCCATTTCACCAACATCCAACAGAAGAACCTCGGCTGCAGAGGGTAGTTGGTCCAGGAGGTTGGCAGGTGGTTAAGAGTGGCAAATCAGGTGCCCCATCACTCTGCTCTCCAACATATTACCTTCAAAAACCATATAAACACTACAAACAGGTATCTGCCTCTATCTCCAAAATCAAACAAAGGGGCAGAGGACACTGCAGAGCAGAACACTGCAGCACAGGAGCTAGCACAACAAAACTTGCCCAAATCAGGAACCAAAACAAAAATAGCAAAAAGGAAATCAAAAAAACTTCTGATCATAGGAGACTCCATGATTCGGGGAGTTGATCCCCATCTCCAGCCAGGGGTAATGGTCAGATGTCTCCTAGGTACATCAGCGTGGAGAGACACTGACTGCATTACTAAAATTGTTCACAAAGCAGGAGAAAACATTGACGTCCTGGTACACATAGGGACTAATGATCTTGCCAGCCAGTCAGTTGTGGAGATCAAAGAACACCTGACCAGGCTGGGTGAAAAACTATTATCATTTCATCTGACATCTCCTTCTCTGAGATCCTGCCAGTCTGGGAGAGGGGGAAGATGGACAGAAGGTCAGAGAAGGGGAGATAGGGGAGGTAAACATGTGGCTCAAAGGCTGATGCCAGGAAAAAGGACACAGATTTGTAGGGAACTGGCAAAAGTTCTGGGAGTGAAAGTTCTTTAAATTTGATGGACTGCATCTGACTAAGGAGGGAGTCAGTGCATTGGGGCAGAAGTTTGATGTCTTTGCAAAATATTTAAACTAGAAAATGGGGAGAGCTCCTCCCTATTTTACAAAGTTTTTCAGGATCTCTTATTACCAGTACTTTGTCATTTATTTCAACATATTTTAACTGGGGCGGAGGCGGATCCTAACCTTTTTGAGGCCTTGATTGTTCTTCTCCCCAAACCAGATAAAGATCCTGAGCTTGTTCAGAGTTACAGACCTATTTTCCTTCTAAATCAGGATATTAAAATTCTCTCAAAGATATTAGCTAATAGGTTAACAGTAGTTCTCCCTGAGTTAATAGGTATAAACCAGGTAGGATTTATGAAAGGGCATTCATCTTCTGACCACTTGCGTACCCTATCCCACGTCTTCTTGGCTACCAGGGACACCGAGTTCCCTGCAGGACTGGTCTTCCTGGATACTGAGAAGGCATTTGATTGAGTGAATTGGAATTTTTTGTTTCGAGTTCTGGAAGCTTTTCAATTTCCTCCTCTATTTATATCCTGGATTGCCACACTTTATAAAACTCCTACAGCAAGAATCTCTGGGAATGGGGACTTCTCCAAGCCCTTTTCACTCCATTCAGGTACTAGACAGGGATGCCCCTTATCTCCTCTGCTATTTCATTTATATCTGGAACCTCTCATTCAAAATATTCTCAATCATGTTTCCATACAAGGCATTAGGGTTGGGTGTCATGAAATTAAAGTCACTGCATATGCAGATGACTTGCTGATACATTTATCTCACCCGGTATCTTCTGTCCCAGCTTTGTTGAATGAAATAGCAAGATTTAGTGACCTGTCCAATTACAAATTGAATGCCAGCAAATCCTTATTTTTCCCATTAAACCATAAGGTATTCAAAAATGATATTAGTCCCTTAGGTTTATGCTGGACTCCCAGGTCATTTAAATATTTGGGCATTAAGCTATCTCATAACCCCCTAACATGGTTTAGGAAAAATCTGGATTCCCTCTCACAGTTGATAGTTCACAATCTCGAGAGGTGGTCCAAACTTCCCATTTCATTATGGGGCTGGATCAACATAATTAAGATGAATATATTTCCTAGAATTTTTTACCCTTCATCTCTTCTCAATACTTTTATGCCTCTACTCTGGTTTAAAAAGATGCATGGTATATTCACTAGATTTATTTGGGCTGATAGATACCCTCGGTTGGCTTATTATAAGTTGGCAGCTCCAAAACTGGAGGGGGGTTTACGGATTCCCCATCTGGCTATGTATTATTGGGCCAGTCATCTAGCAAAATGTCTGAAATGGGTATCTCCCGGCCCAGAAAAAGAGCAACTGGCTTGCCTTAGAATTGAATTGGATGTATTCAAGTCTAAGAATCTGGACCCCATTACTTTATTCTTTCTTAAAATCCCCCAGGTATGTATGACCGAGGAGTGCCCCACAATATTTACTTCCTTGAAGATTTATTCACAACTGTATTCATTTTTGCAATATACTCCCCACTGAGACTTGGCCCAGTCTATCTGGAATTCCCTATCTTTCACTATTAATAGTAACCAGATTCCCTTCAATGGTTGTCCCAATTGGGGGATGGGAAACTTCTTTCTCTCACGGATGAAGATGGGCAATGGTTGTCAGTGGGAGATATTATTAGGAAATTTCATATTCCGGCTTCCTCTCACTTCAAAGTTATACAATTAAGACACTTACTTGTAATTAATTTCAGTAATATCCCCCCTCCCAGACCGTCACAGCCCTGATACCTGAGGTTTCTTCACTCACCGGATCTCCTGGTGTAATATCTAAATTCTATCAGGTTTTGTTTCACAAGAAATACAGGGGTTCCTTTGGACCCACAAGATTATGGAACAATATCCTCCCTCAGCACCATTTGGATTGGCAATCCCTGTGGAGATCCTGTCATAAATATATTTCTCAAGACAGACTGCGTCTCATGCAATATCATATTTTACATAACTTGTATTACACTCCAGTTAAATTACAGAAATGGGGTTATCTGAACTCCAATATATGTAATAAATGTCTGCAGGAAGAAGGAACACTTCTTCACATGTTCTGGTCTTGCCCTGAAGTCTCCCTCTTATGAGACTCAATTAAGACCTCCCTGGACCCTCTGCTGGGCCTTCAGGAGTATTTTACTCCTGATATTTGCCTTTTAGGAGACCTGTCTTCTATTAGAGTTAAAGTAAGACAGTTTCATATTTCCATGATTGCCTTATTGGCTAAGAAGCTTATTTTACGTCACTGGAAAGATAAGTCCTCCCCATCTGTCCAAGAATGGGTAAACAAAATTCTGTCCAATCTACGCACAAAAAAAGCGATTGCCAGTCTTCATAATAGATTGGCGGCATATACCAAAATCTGGGATCCCCTTCACTCACTAATTTCTCTGGCTTAGGTCTAAGTATGTCTTAGGTTACACGGCCAAGTAGGATCTTGGGTAAAGAGCTTGGCATTTAAGGGACACTAGGTTTGGTTACTGCAGTAAAGGGAGGGAAGGGTGAGCTAGGCAGTTACCCCTTTACATTGTGTCTGTATTTCAATATCACTTTCATTGTAACTGCCTTCTATTGTGGAAAATGTATCAATAAACTTTGAATTAAAAAAAAAGAAAATGGGGAGAGGGGTGCAGCACCCCATACGTCAAATGGGAAGAACACCCCTCCCCCCTCAGCAAGTGGTCAAACAGGGATTCAGCATGTTTGCTGTTCATTTGCATCACCAGGTAAGAAAAAAGGTCCGTCTCCCCATACAATGCACTGGGGAAATGCCAAACCTCACCCAACAACTAACACACCGAAATCTGGCCAATAGAAAATCATGTACGCAAATGCTCACAGCCTGGGAAATAAGATCCCAGACCTGCAGGCAATAATATCAGTGGCTAAACTGGACATAGTAGCAATTAGTGAGACGTGGTTTACCAGTAACCGTACTTGGGAGACTTCAGTACCTGGTAATGTACTGTTCAGAAGAGACCGAGGTGCAAAAGGGGGGGGGTGGAGTGGCCCTATATGTCAATGAAAATATCAAAGCTACAGAAATTCAGAATACACATAAGGAGCCAGAAGAACTGTGGGTCACCCGGGAAACAGGAAATGGGACAGCCATAAGAACTGGGGTTGTCTACAGGCCCCCAGACCAGGGGGAGGACATAGACACATTACTGTTAGAAGATATACAAAACATGACAGCTAAAGGGGAGGTTCTGATAATGGGAGACTTCAACATGCTGCATACAGATTGGTCAATACCAGCAGGAACATCTGCCAGAACTAGACACATGGTGGATTCCTTGCAGAGGGGGGGCCTCAAACAACTGGTACAACAACCCACAAGAGACAGGGCTATCCTAGATCTAGTACTGACTAACAGGGAAGGGATCACAGATCTCCAGGTAGAAGGTCACCTGGGGGCCAGTGACCATTCACATGGTATGTTTCAATTTGACCACTACATCTAAATAATCCAATTCCAAGGCAAAAATATGGGACTTCAGAGGAGCTGACATTGATAAGATGGCCAACAGAGTTAAGCTAGCCCTGGCAAAAAGAAACACAGGTGAGGGGGTACAGGCAAAGTGGGCAAGCATTAAGGATGCAATACTTGAAGCAACATCCCATTGTGTTAGACAGAAAAGGATGTGCAAAAGAAGAAGGAAACCACTTTGGTTCTCAAATACAGTAGCAGAAAAGGTCAGAGTCAAAAGGCTGGCCTTCAGGAAATATAAGGGAACACAGCAGAATGAAGATAGGGAGGCATACCAAACTTCCCTAAGGGAAGCAAGGAAGGCAGTAAGGCAGGCAAAGAGACAAACTGAGGAAACAGTAGCATGAACAGAAAAGAAAGTGACAAGACTTTCTATAGATACATTAGCGAAAGGAGAAAATCCAGAGGGGGTATTGCTAAGCTCAAACGAGAAAAGGGGGCATGTGAGGAGGAGGACCCTGTAAAAGCATCTATCCTAAATAGATACTTTTTGCTCAGTATTTACTGAAGAGAAGGTAGGGCAGGGCCCACAGCTCAGCACCATGGACACAGGGGGGAGGGAGGTGAGCACTACTCCCTTCACAAAAGAAAGGGTCCTACAAGAGCTTGCTAAGCTCAGAGTGGACAAGGCAATGGGACCTGATGGCATACATCCCAGGGTACTTAAGGAGCTAAGGGTGGAACTAGCACAGCCATTAGCAGAACTGTTTAGTGAGTCTCTGAGCACAGGAGAGGTCCCAGAAGACTGGAGAAAGGCTTATGTGATCCCACTCCACAAGAGTAGTAGCAGGGAGGAGGCAGAGAACTACAGACTAGTCAGTCTTACCTCAATAGTGGGCAAGATTATGGAGGCACTCCTTAAGGAAAGGATAGTGCAACACTTGGAATACATAGGGGTACAGGATCCAAGACAGCATGGGTTTACGAAAGGAAGGTCCTGTCAAACTAATCTCATAGATTTCTTTGACTGGGTAACCAGAGTGGTAGACCAAGGGGGAGCAGTTGATGTCGCCTACCTTGAATTCAGCAAAGCTTTCAACACTGTTCCACATAGAAGATTGATAAATAAGCTGGGTAGGCTTGGGGTGGGTCAGAAGTTGGTCAACTGGGTGGCAAACTGGTTGGCCGGGCGAAAACGAGAATGGTGGTAAATGGTATACAGTCAGAAGAGATGCAAGTCACTAGTGGGGTACCTCAGGATCAGTCCTGGGGCCAGTCCTCTTCAATATCTTCATTAGTGACATTGTAGATGGACTAGAGGGTAAGGCTTTTCTGTTTGCAGATGACACCAAGATCTGCAACAGAGTAGATGATCCAGATGGGGTGGGCATAATGAGAAGAGATCTGGATAAACTAGCAAAATGGTCAGAAGAGTGGCAACTGGGATTTAATGCAAGGAAGTGCAAGATCATGCACATAGGGAAGAGAAACCCTGAAGCCACCTATAGTCTGGGAGAGGAGATGCTGGCAGTCACAAAGGAAGAAAGAGACTTGGGCATCATCATCTCCGATGACCTGAAATCATCCAAGCAGACCTCTAAAGCAGTAGGTATGGCTAGGGGGATGTTAACGTGTATTAGTAGGGGTATCACAAGTCATAAGAGGCAGGTAATAATCCCTCTTTACAAGACACTGGTTAGGCCCCATCTGGAGTACTGCATGCAGTACTGGAGGCCACACCTTCACAAGGACATTAACCAAATTGAGGTAGTCCAGAGAAGGGCAACCAAAATGGTGCAGGGACTCCATCAGAAGACGTATAAGGACAGATTAATGGAGCTCAATATGTATACCCTTGAGCAAAGGAGGGAGAGAGGTGATTGATCGAAACATTCAAACACCTTAAGGGCATTAACAAGGTGAAAGAGTCTAACATGTTTAAATATAAGAAAAATAGCAAGACAAGAGGACACAGCATGAGATTAGAGGGAGGCTGATTAAGGGGGAATGTGAGGAAATTCTTTTTCACAGAAAGAGTGGTGGATGCATGGAACGGCCTACCTCAGAAAGTGGTGGCTATGAATACAGTGCAGGGCTTCAAACAGGCATGGGATAGGCATAAGGGAACAATACAGATGAGTATGAATAGATAGGTCACTGACAAAGCAAAGGCCAATGGCACATTTATAAGGTAGAAAACGAAATAGGCAGACTGGATGGTCCTTGTGGTCCTTATCTGCCATCAACATCTATGTTTCTATGTTTCTAATTCCTACTCACTGGATCTCTCTCCCACATGATTGTGTAGCACAGGATTTTCGAAGTCCCACCAAAACCTGGTTGTCCACCACTGAAATTTTAACTAAATTTGGTCTTGCCAACACTTGGGCATTTAAGTGCTTCCAACTAAGACACATGCCTATAATATACTTCGGGGGAGACTCTGCTAAGGACACTCCATTAGAATGGATTTCAATAGGCAGAACTCTTGCCTCTGCCCCACATGCAGTGTCATCCCTCTATGCTCTGCTGTTTCCCTTAGTATTCCCGAAACTCGATGACACCTCTCATTATTGGAACTCATTATTTCCCAATCTAAGTTCCAAATGGCCTAAGATCTGTGATTCCTATCACAGACTTATCATGCAGGACTGATTACAGTTAATGCAAATACAATTCTTAAATGACATGTATCTCACCCCTTATAGATTACATAAAATGGGCAGAGCAAAAAGCCCTTTATGTACTAGATGTTAACAAAGACCGGGTACCCTATACCATATATTCTGGGAGTGTGCAAAAATATCTCCTCTGTGGGATCTCATCAAATCCAAAATGTATCCTCTGCTCGGCCTCCAGGCTTATTTTACACCTGAGGTGTGTCTGCTAGGGAATTTCTTGGGCTTTCCAACTGTGGTTAGGAACTATCCCATTACAATGATAGCCATGTCTGTTAAAAAAATATTTTTAAAACATTGGAAGGACTCTCTCCAACCTACCTATTCGAAATGGCTACAGGAACTACTTTTAATTTATGTGTGGAGAGAATGATGGCCTGTCTTAGTAATAGATTTAATATATACAAGAAGAGATGAGAAACTTTACATGTCTTATACTCATTATAAATGTATTGGTTTGTCAATTAACCAGTTTATCATGATTATGATTTGTATACTCTTTATGTACCACTAATAAATTTCTGTTTACTGTCAACATTGGTACATAGTGGGTCGGTGGGAGGAGAAGGTAGGGAGGGGGGGTACATGGGTGTGGGTGGGATGGGGGCACTTTTAGGGGTTTGTTGTTTTTACTACCATGTCTGTAATATCCACTGTTTTTACCGAAGGTAAATAATACGTAATAAAAAATTCAATAACATTTGAGTAAAAAAAATTAAAGCTGCAGAAAACCTAGAGCAAAGTAATATATTTTCATCAAACCAGCAAAAGGCACATCTGTGGTGCAAGCCCTTTGTACCCTGAAAACTTTCAGAACAAAATTAGCAACCATTTCTGAACTGTGGGGTGACAAAGAAACAACTGCCATGAAATTCTTGTTTGCAAATTGTGAAAAAGAATCCTTTTCAGCTGTTCCTTTTTTTTTGCAGTTTGTGGAAAAAAACATTTATTTGTCTCAAATTGAGAAAAAAGGTCCTGTTTCATGTTTTTTTCTCTGTGGTTTGCAAAAAAGATTTCTGCATTTAAAAAAAAAAAACATTTCTAAGTGACTTATCAAAAGATTAATATCAGAACTAGATGCTACAGGGCCAGATTAGGTAAACACAACTGCTGGTGTTAAATAAAGCAGTCTTTTTTTTTAGTTTTTTAAATTTGTTGTCACTGCTAACTGAAACCAATATGGCAGCAGCATGGCAAACAATCCTTATTTCATGGCAAATGATTCTGTGTTTGCTGCAAAGGATTCCAAATTTGAGACAAAGAATCCTTTATCCAGCAGGACATCTATCTGGTCCCATAGAAAATAATGGGAAATTTTGAAATTTAATAACTTTTCAATTGGAAGAGAGGGTATGCCTTTTTGCACTGGGAGGGCTAAAAGCCAGAGGTTCAGTGGAAGGGAAATAGCTCCTCCCACATCCCCTACTTAACCCTCAGCACTCCCACTGCTCAACTTTGAGCATTTCGAAAATGTTGCTGACTGGGAGCCATCTCATCTGCTCTGACTCCTGTGCTGCTTGCTCCCCGGCTCATGGCTGGTTCCACTGGGTTGTCTGCATTTTCTCTGTTTCTCCTGGTTTACTCTCATCCATGCTTAGACCCACTTTGGTGTACTTCCAGATTTTTGCATATTTTCAACAGCCCATCCTCCCTTCATTCATCCCACTGCCTTCATTTTCTCCTTTGGTCCCTCCCTTGTTGGTTCCCTTCCCTTCTTCTTCCTCCACCCGCTTGTGTGTTGTCTGTACCTTTTTGTTCTCTCAGTCCTCCTTTCTTTCTTTTTGACCTCTCCCCTGGCTTGCCAGCCACAGCTCCATTTACTCTGGTACTTCTGGGTGTGCCGTTATCCACTATACTCAGCTCTAGCTGCTCCATCTCTCCAGACCACCATTACTGTATTGGGATTTCTCTGATGCTGCTATGTCCTGTGAAGGGAACCTTGCCAGTTTTCTCTGACCACATCTCTCCTCTGTCCCTCTCTGGCTACCCTTGGATGTAACCAACTACTGGATCCTTCACTTGGCTCCCATTCCATGTACCTCGACATTGTTTGCTTGGACTTGTGGTTCCCCACCGGTGTTTACAGGGGTGACGACACCAACTGTACTTGGCTTGCAGCTATGCCTCTACCAGACTCTTCCACTCCTTGGATCTCTTTCCCCTCCTGTGTCAGTCACAAGCCTCTGACTCCCTACTGCATGCCCAGGGTCTGAACTCTTAGGAGCTTCATTTACTATTGTCTGCTCTCCAGCCTCTCGATCTAGATTCAATGCTCCTTCCTCTCCCTACCTCCACCATACGCCTTGCAGATCTGAAGATAGATGTACAGACATCAGAGGCTACGGATCTTGCTCTGACATAGCTTTCATCATCCATTTTTCCTTCTTCTCGATGAACTCCATTGAACTGGCTCATTTTCCTGGATGTCCTGGATATGACTGGTTATGGCCTACATAACTATTTTCTCTTCATTATGGCTGATGACATTTCAGTCAGTTCAGTTAGCGGGTTACTTAATGTCTTGATGGTGTAGGATTCAATATCCTGTTTTGTTTTCCAGTGTCTCTGCTGCACACATACCTGACTATTGTGCTTTGGACAAGAACTGCCTCCCAATCTATTGTCACTAAAATTAGGGACATGGACACTCAAATTGAGGGGCACAGTGACACACTGACTCACAATGTGGGACATCCTCAAGTATGGAGATATAAGCTCAAACCACTGTGGATCCATTGCCTTTCTTTTTACAAAGTTTCTAATTTATTTAGCATCTTAGAATATCGGTTTCCATTTCAAGTCTGAATTTGCAGCGCATTCTTTGTCCACATCATCTTTTCCATGAGGGCTGATTGAAGGACTGGGCAATTGTGAGGGGTAAAATGTGGGATGTCCCTAGTCATAAGGGAAACATGAGAGGTATGACAGAGGATAGAGTTGTCCCTGCCCATGGCTGACATTGCCATATGCTGACCTACGTGGGGGTCTGTCCATGGCCACCTCCTCAGTGGCTTTTGCAGGCTCCTAGCCTTTAGGCCTACAGTCCCACCACTTCCAGCTTAAACCCACATGGGGGCCTGGCTTCCAGCTCTAACATTCCAGATTCTTTCCTGTGGCAGATCTTCATGGGGGTCTCACCATTCCAGCTTGGTCCACATGGAGGTGTAGCTTCACTACCCAGTCATTCCAGATTTGATCCTACAGCAGACCTACATAGGGGTTTAGCCATATCCAGCGTGGCCCACATGGGTGCCTAACTTCAAAACATGACTATTCTGGTTTCTTACCACAGCAGACCTATGTGGAGGTCTCACCATTTCCAACCCAGCCCATGTGAGGACCTGGATTTATGACATGACTATTCTGGATCCCTTCCTATGGCTGACCTATTAGGAGGTCTCACCATTTCTGGCTCAGCCCACATGAGGGCCTGGATTTCCTGCTTGAACATTCTGAATTCTCAGTCTAATGTAGTTTGCCACCATCCTTCAGGCAAATGGCCTGTCCTTCTTCATCATTTGGTACCATAGCTGCACACCTCTGCTTCCTGGAACTCAGATGAATGGTTTCATTCCACTTCATCTGGGTCCTCTGGGATGGACTTTCATAGATGACCTACATGGAGGTCCCATCATTCTTCCTTCCTCATTTTACCTACATGGGGTTCCTTTTCTTCTGCCTCATGACACCCCATTTGCTGGGTTTCACATTACTGCTGCTTATCTAGTCAGATTGCAATTGAAAGTGCTCCTGTTCTTTCCCATCCTATAGTGCTATGGCAACTACACCATCATGTGACTCTTCATCTGACTCTGTGCTGCATTTCTCCCACTTTCCTGAGCCTCTATCTGCTGTTCATGGCCTTCTATGCTGACAGTTCTGGCTTTCTGGTATGCATTTATACCTTGACCTATGTGGAGGTCTTGATCAATGCCATCTTGGGTCCTCCATGAAGGACCTTCCTCACTGACCTGCTTGAGGGTCTTCCAGCATGCGTCCATGTCTTGACCTACGTAGTGGTCTTGGTTGCCACCTTCTTGTGTCCTCCATGAAGGACCTTCCTCACAGACCTATGTGGGGGTCTTTGCACATGCTCATCTCACCTGACAGTCTCTGTCCCTAGCTCTGCCTCTGGGGTAGTAAGCGAAGGTGTGCTTCTCTGGGCACTGGGGTTGGGAGTCTCTCTATCTGTCTTTGTTCTCTATTCATTCCACTTCATCCCACTCCTCAAGCAGTCTCCATCTGTAGCTCTGCCTGAATGGCATAAAATGGCACCATCTATCCTGCCCACCAATGATTGAAATCAGTTCCTTGTACATATTCCTCAATTCAGTTGATCATCTGCCTCCTTTGGAACCCCTAGGTGCTGGCCTCTCCTTTGACATCAACTTGGATTCCTTACCATCGGACTGGCTCTGGATTGCCTCCTGGACTTAAGTTGCCCTCTGAACTTCCTCCTTTCTGTATTCCTTGTGGAACCTTCAAGTGCATCACCATCTAGTGCTCAACAATCCTTGGCTTCATTTCCTGGATCCATCCCTATGTCAAATTTCCAGTTCTTGAATACCACAACAGAAATCATGGACATCATTTACCATCTTCCTTCATCTGGACATCCATCTGAATTGGACTCTCCTTCATCTTCCAGAATCCTCCATTCTTTGAAATTGACCTTCCTGCTCACCTCCAAGATTCAGGGGACATGACTCATCGACCAGCAAGACTCAAAGGATAAGACTTTTGAACATAACCAGAACCAAACCTCAGTCCACATTTTTAGGGTTATCTCCTCATAGTTTGCTCAGAGAATGGGCAGGTCAGTAGCCTTGGGTTCTCAAAGGTTTCCCCCACAGGGTTTTTTTCCTCTCCTGCGTGCTACTGGTCACACTCTCCAGAATTGGAGGATGTGATAAAATCATTAACAGACTTTTTGGGCCTGTATTCCTACACCTTCCCAGCATTATTACCAAGGGTGGGAATAGAGAAAAGCCAAATTCTTAGCTCATAACCTCAAGTTCATAACCTTAAGTCCATAACATTAAAGTTCATAAGTATACACAAGCACTACGCAATGTACTACATATTGAAATGATAGGATGGACAATCAGGAGGGGTGAAAAGAATGAGAAAGTCAAAGGGTGGTCAAGAGTATGTCAGATGGGGTTCAGTGCCAAAAATGTGCAAGATCATCCAGCTAGAGCATAGGAACTCAAGAGCTGAATTTAGGATGGGGGAAGATACTGTCAGTCACTAAGCAAGAAAGAGACCTTGGGATCATCATATCTGATGACCGTAAGGTGGCAGGGTAGTGTGACAAAGCTCTGAGTAGGGGCAATGGGATGCTTGGGTGTATAGGGAGCAGTATCTCCAGCAGAAGTAGGGAGGTGGTATTGCCGCTGTATCACTCACTGGTGAGACTTCACCTGGAAAATTTGGTCTAGTTCTGGAGGTCACATCTCAGAAAAGACATTGGCAGGGAAGAGCACTCAAGAGAAGGGTAGCTAGAATGGTCCATGGGTTGCTCCAAAATGCCATAAAAGAGAAAACTGAGGGATTTAAACATGTACACCCTGAAGGAAAGGAGAGTGAGAGGTGACATTGCAGAGACCTTCAAAGTACCTCATAGGGATTAACATGGTGCAGGATGGGAATCTCTTTCAAATAAGAAAAGCACCAGGATCACAGGATATTTGGTGAAGCTGGGGGGGGGTTAAGAGGGATGTGATGCAGAACTACTTCACTGAAAGAGTGGAGTGGTAGATGCCTGGAAGAGACTGCCAGCAGAAGTGGTGGATGCAAAAACAACAGGATGCTTCAAGCATGCATGGTATGGACATGGAATATTAGTAAATAGGCAGGGAAGGTCTCTGGGAAGCAATTAGGTTCTCCAGAGACAGACTAGGTAGGGACCATTTGGGCAGACTGGTTGGGCCAAGCAGTCTTTCAGCTGACAAGTTCTATGATACTACTGTGTGTTTCTTATTTTGTTCATTTATAAAGCTCAACATCATGAACAGTGCCATAAACTACAGTATAACTGACATGGTTTGTGAACAAAAGACCATAACTCTCCAGTGTGTAACAAGGCATATGCTTCCTATGACAAAGGGATTGCATGGACAGGATCGCTGATGTTGCCAAACTTGCTCGCAGTCAACATATTCCACTGAAAATGTCATTGTTCCTGCCCCCACAGTAACTTGTGATATTCCACTGAAAATCGTACTGTTCCTGCCACCACTGGAACTTGTGAAGCAATCTGTAATTGTATTGAGAGAAACAAAAATCGGCTTCTATTGCTACAGAAATCCAGTTACATGTAGTACTGAGAAGTTTATTCTTTTTTTTTTTTACTGCAAGTTTTCCCTCTTACGGAAGTTGTCGTAGGGTCAGAAACAGTCTACAGAACCTGCTTTATGGAATATAGGCTATTAATACTGTAGATATGTCATGTTTAAACTTGACTAATAAGATACGAGAAGCAGACTTGTTTCATTTGCTGCAAAAGCTAGTATAACTACTTGATGCTTAGTGCAGCAGCCAAGTTTATTTCTTATGCTAAAATATGCTGCACATTTAATAAATAATTTTGAGCTCAAACCTTGTTACTGAAGAACCTAATTAAATTTCCAGTAATACAGATACGCTCTACATTGTTCCATACCTACAGAAACAGCCTAACTTTGCAAAATGCTTAAACCATTGCTAGTATCACAAAGCAGATTCCTAGGAAAATAAATTTATGAAATGTAAGAGACATAAAAATGCTACCATTTCTACTTGAATCCAGGATCCACATTGTAGAAGAACAGCCTATAAAATGTTGGGTTAATTGACAATTGAATACTTTAGCCATATGATAAAAACTTGAGCCAGACAGAATTCAAACCACACTCCTCAAAGTTTTGAAGACACTGAAAGATTAGACAATGTGCACCTTTTGTTATAACTACATTATGGATGTGAAGTTAAGATCAAAATTAATATTTCAGTAACTCAACAAATTAACATTGTTCTATACAAAAGAGTGGGTTATTCAGTACCACTTGACTAAACAGTATGGCCTATTGTGGAGCTAATTTATCACGGAATCTTTATCTATTAAATAAAGGAAAAGGGGAGCTTTTTAACCTTGAAGACATTTCTGAAAAGTTTGTTTACTACAGGGAGACTATTTAAACTTGTCTTATGAAAAGTGATGCGAGCTTGTCTGTGGTTAGCATACTGAACTATGAAACAAACACTTGACTTAATCAGTCCCTGTTGCCAGTTTTAACAGTAACCAGCCTGTTGTGTTGTATAACCCTTCATGCCTATGAATAACTGGTTGATTTGTGACTTACTGAGAAACTTCAGGACATCCTCATTGTACCAAAGCAGCAGTATTTGCTAGTAATCATATTTTTTTTTCAGCAGTCAGGTTTGTCTATCAAAAAAAAAGCAATATATGCATTTTTTCTTTTCTTTTTTCCCCATTTCTAAACCAAGATAGGGGAAATTGATTTTTTTTAAGTTCACGCTCACTTGACATGCCCACCAGGAAAAGTGCTGTGGTGTTTATTATCGAGATCCTGTGATAGCACCATCCAAATACATCTACAGAATGAATCCAGCATGTGCATTCAACAGGTAACCTCATATAAAGTGACTTTAAAACATTGTGGGTGGCGGCCTTCATTAATGATTTGAGTCATTAATTAAAAAAATTGCCCTATTTAACAATAGCTACTAAAACAAAAACATAATTATAGAAGTCCACCATGAGAAAGATTTTGAAATATTTATAGATGGTGAATTAACCTTTAGTCAACATTATGAAAAATTGGCTCAAAAAACAAATTACTTAATAAACAGTTTTAAAATATCCTTCATTTCTAGAAGCAAAGAATGTACATTGCCAGTTTATAGAGCTTATATAAGGACACATATAGACTATGATACGCAGTTATGGAGTCCATAATTGAGGAAGGATGTGGTGGTATTGGAGAAAGTACAATGTAGGGCCACCAAGTTAATACGAGATGTAAAAAACAAACAATATGATGAAAGACTAACTGAACTGGGCCTTTATAGTTGGGAAAACAGACTTAAAAGAGATGATCTTCTTATGATGCATAGAATAATAAAAGATAGGAAATTACAATCAGAAACAGGGTTAGAACTACAAAAGTAACCCATGAGACTAAGATGTCATGACTATCAGATCAAACTTGATCAGTGCAAAAACAACAAAAGATTAAATACATATACACAGAGGGTAAGAAGGACCTGGAACACATTACCAACTGAAATAGTAAAATGTACAAATATAAACACATTTAAAACTAAACTTGATAAACGTCTCCTAAGTAATGGGAACCCTTGACCCGTTTACATTGGTAGACAGACTAGATGGGTGAGTTGCCTTCTTCTGTCTATACACCAGTATGAATATACTGAGCAGGCATCTTATGATATCAGAAATAATTTTTTGCTAAAAAAAAAAAAATACATGATATTGTTCTCCCCAGATAGCAAATATTACCATAGCAATTGTCTGAGTCGGTAAATTGCATTGTATCAGTTGTTAAATTTTGTTCAGCTATCTTCTTTATTTTGTAGGCCTGAGTCAGGCATTTCCTAGATTACAGATGGTCTGTGTGAAGAAGGCATTTGTGCTGCTGAGTATTACAAACTGGTTGTGCCCCCCCTCCCGTACGCCCTGGTTTATCATGCATACATATACAATACTTGAAGTGCCTGCTAACTGCTCTGGCTATATTACCTCACCTGTTATCTGCAAATAAAATACTCTTAAAGAGCAGGTATCCATTATAATATCTGATTTTTTTCCTCAGGAATTTTACATACCATATTTGTATAATAAAGATTTATGCCACAAGGTCTTTCTGTGTCATTCTTTAATATATTTCAGAATGTGTACAAAGGACATGGCTGGGGAGGGGAAGTGCTAACTGATAGTGCTTGAGTCACCAGCAAGAAAAACTAGGATAGCCAAGATCAGTGGAGCCCAAGTCTGTGTTATGTCAATTAAAGAAAACAGACTCCAGCTCCATGAGCTAATTACTAATGATAAACCTCTTAGTAGATGCTTGTCCATGAAGCCCAAGCAATCAGCTGTTCTGCCTTTGCCGCACTATCTGTCAGCATGAGTCAGTGCTTTTAGCAGAACAGCTGATCACTGACAGAGAATAGCAGCTTGAGAAAGCTCTTGGGCATACTTGTTAGTGGGTCTTTTGTGAATGAAAAATTGTAGTACAGTTGTGTACTTTCAGTAAAAGGAGCACAATTTAATTCATCATCTGTCAGACAAGGTGTCAGATAATAAGTTTTTTGTTAGGTTAGTTTTGACATTTATAATGACAACACAGAGCTCCTCAACAAGGGGACAGTCACAAAGTATATTAGCAGTCCAGTTGAGTAGGGAGAATTTTTTGAAGCAGCACTAAAATAAAGCTGATTTTGATGAACATCAGTCAGTGTCATCTCTGATGCCAGTCCATTAATATATCCCATACACAGATTACTTTACCTCACATGCAGAGATTTTTGTAGCTGTCACTAAGTGCACCTAATAAGTTATGTATGACAGAATCAAACAACAGTAGCAGTACTATGACACAATTATTTAGCTGTCAGAGCTGACCATGAAATGTCATAAACTGACCTAACAAAAAAACTTACTGACACCTTGTCTGACAGATGAATTAAACTATGCCTCTTTTAGTAAAAGCACACAGTTATAGTAGGATTTCTCATTCACAAAAGCCTCACTAACAAGTATGCCTAACAGCTTCCCAAAGTGGCTGTTCTCTGTCATTGATCAGCTGTTCTGCTAAAAGCACAGACTTGTGCTGACAAGATAGTGCAGCAAAGGCAGAACAGCTGATTGCTTGGGCTTCCTGAATGAACGCATTCTATGAGAGTTGTCATTCTAGCAGTTGCCCAGAGTAATCAGCTCAAGTCTGTTTTCTTTAATTAACATAATATAGACTCAAGCTCCACTGATCTCAGTGACCATAGTTTTTGTCCCTTGTGACTCAACCACTAACAGCTAGCACTCCCCCTCCCCAGCCATGACCATTGAACACATTCAGAAACATATTAAAGAAAGCCTGTTGCTAGCCTTGCTTGTAGAGCAGAAAGCAGCTAACTAAAAGAAGCTACATTTTCTTATTAATTTAAAACTTATATCTCAGCAGGAGTCATTGTCTGTTAAGATTAAGTAGACAGATAACTTTATTAGAAGTAGAAGGGGTCTTATTTAGGGTTTAAAAAAAGAAAGAAAAGAAAGAAAGTCAGTGTGTGTTCTGTGCTGGGAAGGGTACTGTATCAGCTGACTTTGTTAAACCCGTAGGAGGAAACAGAGCTTAATTGGGGGTGTGGTTTAGACACTATAATAGCAGGTGAGTCAATTACAACTTCCTGTTGCTAGCCTTGCTTGTAGAGCAGAAAGCAGCTAACTAAAAGAAGATACATTTTCTTATTAATTTAAAACTTATATCTCAGCAGGAGTCATTGTCTGTTAAGATTAAGTAGGCAGATAACTTTATTAGAAGTAGAAGGGGTCTTATTTAGGGTTAAAAAAAGAAAGAAGAGAAAGAAAGTCAGTGTGTGTTCTGTGCTGGGAAGGGTACTGCATCAGCTGACTTTGCTAAACTAGTAGGAGGAAAGAGAGCTTAATTGGGGGTGTGGTTTAGACACTATAAAAGCAGGTGAGTCAAATTACAACTTCCTATTGCTAGCCTTTTTTCTTACTAATTGCCCTCCATCCCACCCAAAGCCAGTTCTACTTTTATAGCCACTGGATTTGACTGTCAACAGGAACTTCCTGTTTGGCAGGGTGAAGGAAAGGATCATAGAGAAACATTGGATTTGTCAACCCTAAACGAAAAAGGTAGCTCACTCTCCCCCCCAGCTGCTGGTGGTCTGATATTGAGCAAAGAAGAAGGAGGCTACTGAAGAAGATAGGAAGTTGCTGTCCCAGAACAGGAAGGGTGAGAGATGTAAGGAGAGGAGAGAGTAAGCATCCAGAGAAACAGTAGAGGGGGACACAAAATAAGACATGTTAGGAGTGGTGCAGTGCAATGGCTGTGGGGTGGCAGTGTTCCAGGAGACATTCTGGAGGTTGTGATGCTGCCCTATTTGTAGGCACCTCTCCAGTCTGAGAGAGGAGGTTGCCCGTCTCCAGGCTGACCTGGCTAGGATTTGTGAAACCTCCTCCCCCACCCAGGGACCACCAGAACCAATGCCACTACCTCAGAGGTTGCCAAGAAAGAGGAGAGGCTGGACCAGGGTGGGCTCAGGGAGGGAGGGAGAGGGTGGTGGAACAGAGTTGCATCCCTCCAGCTGTACCCCTCCACAATTCATTTGCTCTTCTGGTGAATAGTGGTTCCTCTATGGAGGCACCTGCAGTGGAGACCAAGGAGGATGCTGGGAACCTTCACAAAGGAGACCCACAGGAGGGTGGCATGGGACCCCACAGGGGAAGATAACAACTGCTGGTGGGGGAATCAATCATTAGGGGGTAGAAATGGGGGAGGAAGGGGAGAGGGAGGTAAGGTGCCTTCCTGGCACCACGGCTTGGAGGGACAGGAAGCGAATCCTCAGGATCGTGGGAGGAGCTGCACGAGGGAGGGAGCTGGATGTCATTGTCCACCTAGGGACAAATGACCAGTCTAGGAATGGGATCAGAGCAGTGCAAGAGGAGTTGGCTAGACAACAGGATGCAAAGGGTAGTAGTAAATGGAGTACACAGTGAAGAAAGGAGGGTTACTAGCAGGGTACCGCAGGGTTCAGTACTGGGACCGGTCCTTTTTAATGTCTTTATAAGTGACATTGCAGAGGAACTGGAAGGAAAAGTATGTCTCTTTGCAGATGACACAAAGATCTGCAACAGGGTTGATACACAAGATGGAGTGGAAAGGATGAAAAGGGACTTGGCAAGGTTGGAGGAATGGTCAAATGTATGGCAGCTCAGATTCAATGCAAAGAAGTGCAAGGTAATGCACATGGGAAACAAAACCCAGGGAAGCGAGACACAATGGGGGTGAGATACTGACAACAGTAAAATAGAAAGGGACCTGGGGTAATTATATCAGATGACCTAAAGGTGGGCAAGCAATGTGAGGAGGCAGTAAGGAAGGCTGGGGGGATACTGGGATGCATAGGAAGAGGCATCAATAGTAGAAAACAGGAAGTTGTTATCCCTCTGTACAGACAGTTGGTGAGACCCCATCTGGAGTACTGTGTGCAGTTCTGGAGACCCCATCTCCACAAAGACATAAACAGAGTGGAGGCTGTCCAGAGGAGGGCAACCAAAATGGTGCAGGGTCTGCACCAGAAGACATACGAAGAAAGACTAAAGGAGCTTAATATGTATACCCTTGAGGAAAGAAGGGAGAGAGGGGACATGATAGAAACTTTCAAGTACCTCAAGGGAATCAACAAAGTCCAAGAGGGTAGCATCTTCCAGAAAAAGAGATGTGCAAGAACAAGGGGACACAATTTGAAGATAGAGGGGGGACGGCTCAGAGGTAATGTGAGGAAGTATTTTTTCACAGAGAGGGTTGTGGACGCATGGAACAGCCTCCCTGAGTAGGTCATGGAGTCAAGAACCGTGGGGGAATTCAAGAATGCATGGGACAGGCATAAGGTAGTCCTAGTGGGGGGTAGGAGGAAGTAAGCTGTTGGTTAACTAGGATCTGCAGCTAATCTGTTAGGTAGGAAAATGGGTAGACTAGGTGGGCCAAGCTGTCCTTATCTGCCGTCAAATTCTATGTTTCTATGTTTCTATGACACAGAAAGAATAGGAGGCATACATCTTTATAGTGTATGGTAGAATGTTGTAATTATCAAAAATCTATCATTTACTAAAGCTGTTGTACCATTGATGTGACGTCCAGATGTTGTTATACCATCGATGGTACAAGTTGTAATCTGACTGCGTGCCTACCTAGTGATCATCACAAATGCTCGAGCTGGCAGAATTCAAAGTTCACCGATCGCAACAGCAACTGGCAAGCACAATGGACTTAATACATGACTCCTTTGAATCTGTCCTGTCATCTCGCAAGGTAAAGAAAAATGAAGTAATTTGTCAAACTTGTGTACAGTAATGTAAGTCAACAGCGATGCCCATACACTATAAAGACAATGAATGGATTAACGCTGAATAACAGTTCATGTTATCTGTGGAAGTTTTCCTTGAATTACTGAAACCTCTCGAAGCTTCACTCTCAAGGTTTACATGGGTTGCCAAGGAAGCCACTCGACGGCAGCGTGGCTTTGTTGTTCATCGATGCCCATTCATTATCCTCTATATTATACATACACATAAAATCCCTAAAAAATAAGATAGTAAAGAGGATTCCTGCTCTTTAAAACCTTCCTACCTGGGGTCAGGGCCCTGAGTGACAGTCTGTTTTATGGGTCACTTTCCCCATACCTTCCACATCACTTTGCAAATGCAGGAATGCTGGGGAAAAATGCCCTGAACTTAAGCTTTTTTATGCAGTTTGCAGCTTCGCACACACCATAACTTTGGGCTGTTCATCGGCTTGGAAGGAGTGAGCAGAAGTCTCAGTTATTTCTTGATCTACTCAGACTGTCCAGCTTTAATAATATTCCTCGAATGGGGCAACAAATCTCTTTCAAAATATCTGGCTGTGAGCTGCTGGTGGGACTTGGGCAACTCAGATTATAGTGACTGCTGGGTAACAAATGTTCCTTTTTTTTGTTTGTTTATTTATTTTGTTTTGTTTGCCAGTTCTTGTGTTCCCTTAGTTTCACAGCTTACACATGAATGCTAATGTTTAATGGGAGGGAAATAATTAGGAAATCTTTTTAGATGTCAAGTCAGGAGGGACCTGCAGGTGATTGAAGGCACACACTTCACATCTCCTTTTGTTTGTATTGAACAACCTCCACAAACTTATCTTTAAGGAGAGACCCTGTGATGGGAACTATGCAGCTTTCATCTGAGGTCCCTTGGTAGAAACTGTCCAGTATTATTAAGTGAATGCTGCATTGTCTATGAAGACAGATTGGTCTTCACGTGTTCCATTTTTGACTTTTTTCTTAAGTATTGCTGATAGTGAACTTAATCTCATTATATCTGGATAGACAGTGTGGTTATGAACATTGACTCGATCATGATCTCTTCCATCTCACTCATGCAAATGTTGACATCTTTTTGCTTATTCAAACAGTGTAACTTTTAATCAGAAAACTTGGTCTGCACTGCACATAAAATAAAGGTTGTACTTTAATGAATATGCAGCAGTAAAGGGCAGTCAGACTATACAGTGATCCTGATCAATCATTATGTAAGCGTTTTAGAGTATTGCAGTGCAGATAAGCTCTGCCACAGGTTTTTTAGGAGCACGGAGCATGAGGAAATGAAATAAGATCAAAATTTTCTTCTGGGGCTTGAGTGCTTACAGCTGCATTCACTGACAATGTATGTATAAACCCCCCTTCCAAACATAAGGTTTTTGTATTTACTTTTTTTCCTGGAGTAATTCAAACCGGTCTGGTTTGAGGTAGAATGGAAACATGAGGAGTTTTCCATTTAAAACCATAACTGGTTGCACAGTGTATATCCCAAACAAGTTGAATTAATGCTAATGCTTAGATAATTTCAGATCTCTCCCCTATGCAACGCTCCCTGTATTTTTATAGTTAGCCGGGCTCTCCGTTTTTATACAAACAATTTTTATAGGACTGATAGGAATATACAGCATGCAGGAACTGTTAGAGTTCTGTGTGTGAAACTTGATTCCAATTGCACATACTGCAATCCCAGGCTAATATTGTTGCCTTAATCCTTCATATACATTAAGAAACAGTATTGTTTCGATGATACATCATCAGTTTCTTCAAGCAGTCATTCCTCTTCAGAAAAAAAAATATTTTTTTTGCCAAGCAGCTGTACGTTCCATAGAATACCTTTATGAAAAAGAATATTTTTTCATGACTCGTGATATGAAAAAAGACTTGACATTTTTTTTTTAAATGGAAACAAGATGACAACAAATGAAAAAGGATTATTCCAATAAGAAAAAGGATTCAATTTTTGTTTCCTACATCTATCTTTTAGTATTTACTGAGCATGCTCAGAAACAGTGTTTCCAGTGTTTTTTAAAACTGCAATAGCTTTCAAACAGCTTATTATTTTTTCACCAGACTAGGAAATGGCACATCCATGGGCTAGTCTCTTTCTGCCCTGAAAATTTCATACCAAAATTCCAAACCATCTGGGCTGTTGGCAAGTTCAAAGAAAAATTCCAGGAAAGTCAAAGAGTGAAAAAATGCTTTCTTTACCTCTCTGAAACTTGGAAACCACACATCTGACCGGAATGTAACTTGCAGCATCCAGAGATCTACCCTGGGTGACATATATATTATAGGGGCAGAGTCACAGCCCTATAGTTAGGATTGGTACAGCACTTCAATGTTAAATCTCAATTTTTGCACCTTAATAACTTTGACATTTTTCGATTAAAGAGCCAAAATTTGGCATGTCCTTTCATACTGACAGTATCACAAGCTTTGGAAAGTTTTGTGATGGCATCTTGTATGGTTTTTGAGATATAAAGTGGTAAAAAACAGAAAAAAAATATGTTTTTTCCCTAGGTTAACATTGGATTTTTGGCTGTCATCTACAGCCCACATGGAATGAAAAACTATTCTATAATTTTTATTGATGATGTGGTGTGTGTCAAGGGTGTGTCTTTGGGTGATTTGGTGTAAAAATGTATTACCATTTTTGAATTACAATGATTTTTGTGATAGCTGCAAGACAGGGAGGTAAATGAAAAGAGTTCAAACTGTAAATAGCCATTTATTGTTTGAACTGGTAATAACCATTTACTGTTCAAACTTTACTGTTTAAATGGGAAATAACCATTTACTGTTCAAACTTTACTGTTTGAATGGGAAATAACCATTTACTGTTCAAACTTTACTGTTTGAATGGTAAATAACTAGCAGTCCCTCTGCACTCCCCCATTGTAGGATGGTCATCCTCAAATTCAACCTTTTTTGACCCTGGTATGTGTCTAGTAGCAGCCCCTTCCCCCAAGTCTGTGCCTGCAAAAAAGAAAATTGTCTCTTGATGTTTTTTTTGTGGGGGGGCTGCAGTGAGGTCACACTACTCTTTGCTGTTTTTCAATTGCTGTCTCTGTATTTGCCCTAGTAGTCTTTTTTTTACTTACTATACGTTATGCATCCTCCAACAGCCTCTCTATTGGCTTTTTTGTTCAGCCACCATCAATGGTGACCCGAGGCCACCCTACCAAAGTGCCCCATGGATTTCCCCACAGGGAAAGGCCTCCAGGGCTCTCCTCCTACCCTGTTGGATCTCTATCATGGATGTGGCAGGGAGTGCCAGGCAGCAATGTGGTGGTGAACAGGAGCATCACAACACACACACCAAGGACACATGTTTCACTGACTAGGGGGGACTTGGGATGTAATGATGCTGTGGCAAAGATGCCAGGCATGTGGCACCTCCTCAGTATCAACTCTAGCTAGAACCCTAGGAAAAGATCATCCTGTGGTCACCCAGGAGCCCTGTACTGGAGCCATTAACCCCCCCAGAGGTATAGAGCATGCAAATGCCACTTGATATACCTCCCCAGCCAGCCCTCTGGTAACCCAAGTCTGCTTCTGAACCTGGGTCACCTGCATCACAGGAGGAAGTCCAAGTGCTAAGCTGATGGGCCAGCTTTTAGCCCTGGAAGTCAAGTGGCCCCTCCCTCTCCCTGTTCTTCGATATCTGTCCTTGTATTTTATTTTTTTTATCATTGGTGGTCCATTGGTCCCTTTGCACTCCCCCATTGTAGGATCGCTGTCCACAAATTCAGTCCTTTATGTCCCTGGTGTTTAGTGGCACCCCACACATCCATTCCTGCAAAAAAGAAAACTATCCCTTGATTTTTTTTGGTGCTGCATAAAAAGAACAATCCCTCACAAATCAGCCCCACCCCCACCCCTACTTCCTACTCAGCACCCACCACCCCACATCCCACAGTACACCCCCACACACTCTCACTCACCTGGAGAGGTCCCAGGTTCAAGAGCCACTCTTCTGATTGAAGACATGTCTTGCTTCTGGCACCGTTGACTGCAATATGAGAAACTAAGGTAAATGCAGCTCAATGTATTTCAATGGGGTTTCAGCTTTAATGAATAATTCAGCAATTTTTTGACATTTTGACCACACATTTTAAACATGCCCTTTTGGGGACCCCACCTCATGACCAATATGACTGTCATTATGCAACTCCTGGCCAAAAGGTGATTTTACAGTTGATTGGTGAATTCACCTTTTGGGTGGGATTTGTCAATTTTTATTGACCTTGTTCATGAAGTGGGCCATGTGAAGGCTATGTTGAATATTTGGGGTCAAAATATGTAAAAATGGCAGAGTTATGAACATTCTTTGCAGTTTTGCTACACACGCTCATAACTTCAGAAATATTAAATATTTTGACCCCAAACTTTCAATATAGACATCTTATTACCCCCACCTCATGTATATCACAGCTGTCATTTTTCAAATCCTGGTCAAAATGTCTTTTTGCACCTGTGGTTCAGAATGGCATTGCAGTTGTGCAGAATTACATTTTGACAGGTATTTGAAAATTTTCAGTAATGTGTATATGAGTAAATTTGGTCACTGTTGTCCTATAAATGGAAGTGCAGGGCCTTTCCTCAGCTACATACATATACAGTATGTATTTATGGAGGGATGGAAACGTAGGGTCCAAAGGGCACTACGCTTCCTCAGGCACATAATGATATCATTGCTCAATCTCAAAAACTATACATGGGTGGGAGTGCAGGGCCCAGAGTGCTCTGCACTCCCACAGGCACTATACATGGGATTGATCACAGAGCCTGGAGGACTCTGTGCATTCACAGGTAAATAAGGCTATGATTACACTAGCTGAAAAAGTAAGGAAATTCATTGCAAGAAAACCACATTAATGCATCAGATAGGGTTGGTATTACAGTGTCAAAACCTAGGAAATTCAATATTAGGCTTTACAACCCTAACCCCCCCAGCAGCAAAAGGACAAGAGCACACAAGCAGCCACAGACAGCCATCATCAGGTAAGACAAAAAACATGTTGCTGCAGATAGAAATCCATGATATTGGTGGATGCCCAAAACATCCTCCCAGCATAGGTGGTGGGAGCAAAATGGCAAAAGGATTCAAGAATGCATGGGGTAGGCATAAGGGAACCTTGGTGGTAAGGAAAGTGGGAAGCTGGAGATCAAGTAGGGTCTGTGGTGTTACAGTGTGTAGGAAAATGGCAGACTAGATGGTCAAAAAGGTCCTTTCAGCCATTCTGTAGTCTCATGTAGCCATGGACACTGTAAAGCATACACACAACTGATGGGCCTACACTTCTGCAGCTGCAGGTGTAAGAAATACACTCTGACCTCTGGGTGCAGAAGTCCAGATACCACAGAATCCATGATACCAAAAGTGCAGCAGTACTTTTGTCTGCAAAAGCAAAATCCCCTCACGGTCCTGTGTCTCTTCAGAAGTGTTCTATATGCAAGGGGGTGGCTCTTCTGGAGCCAGAAGCTGCTGTATGTCTTACACCTCTGGCTGAAGAGACACAGGACCCATTTTGCTACAGAAAGGCTGTCCCAATAGGGGCATACAGAAAATAAGCATTTTTATTTTTATATAATGGGTTTGTATCTTGCTAGAGAGGCCTGTGCTTCTGTATACAGAAGCAGTGTGGTGATTTCAGTATAGAAACAGAGAAACATAGAATTTGATAGCAGAAAAGGACAGCTTCACTCACCTAGTCTGCCATTTTCTTACCTACTGTAACACCACAGATTCTACTTGATATACTGCTCCCCCCTTTCCTTACCACTAAGGTTCCCTTATGTCTTCCCCTTGGATTATACAGTGACAAGTGAGACTGTATATTTTGCAGTTTCCATGCCACAGATACAAATCCATGAAGGCAGCACATCAGTGCTACTGGATTTGTGTCATCTAGAAACAATTGTATGTGGTTTGTCTCACCTGATGATGGCTAGCTGTGGTTTCTTGTGTGGTCTTGTCCTTTTGCTGCTTACAGGGTGGGGGTGTGGAGTTAGGGTTGGAAACCTAACATAAAATTTCCAAGCTTTTGACCCTATAATACCAATCCTAACTGATGCATTAATGTATTGTTTTTGCAATGAATGAATATATATCTATCTATAACTATATCTATATATTTATCTATATATATTCATTGCAAAAAAACTACGTTAAAGCATCAGTTAAGTTTTTTGTTAAATCACCAAAAGCTGGGACATTTGATGTTAGGGTTCCCACCAATACAACTCAACCCCCTCACCCTCCACACACCAATAGACATTGAGATGTGCCATGGGGTCATCAGGCCCAACTCTCACCCCATTCCATGTGTAAACAAGCTGACATGGTCCAGTATAGGAGAATGGGGTGAGAGTTAGGCCCAATGACCCCATGGCACACCCTGATGCTTGTTGGTGTGTGGAGGGTGGGGGGTAGGAGTGGCAAACCTAGCATCGAATTTCCCAGCTTTTGACAATTTAATAAAAACCCTAACTGATGCATTAACATAGTATTTTGCAATGAATTTCCCTTCTTTTTGAGATAGTATTCTTATTTTACTGTGGGTCCAGTCCCACAAAGTTGTGTACATACATAGAATAAATTCAATGGATGCACATAACTTGGGCATTTTCAGGAATTTTTTTTCATCAAATTTTCAACATGGCCTTTTGGAGACCCCACATCATGAACACTGGCACTGTAATTTCATTAATTTGTCCCAAAAGTTGATTTTGCAAAGTGACCATATCATTCTATGCAACAGGTGGGGTAAAAAATGTCAACATTGAAAATCTGGTGTAAAAATATGAAACATTGTCAAAGTTATGAGTGTGCATTGAAACTGCACAATGTACACTCATAATGCAGCCACTCTTGGGACTTTTTGCACAGAATTTTTAACATGGGGTTCTTGGGACCCCACCTTATGAACACTGGCACAGTTATTTCATTAATCAGTCCCAAAAGGTGATTCTGTGCTGTGATGGTGAAATCACCTTGCAGGACCAATTGCAGCGACTGCAAAATCACCTTTTGGGACTGTGCAACACAATGACAGTGCCAATGTTCATGAGACTGGGTCTCAAGAACCCCATGTTAAGAATTTGGGGTAAGAAATCCAAAAAATGGCTAAGATAGCAACATAAGTTGAAAACCCCATTGACAGCCTTTATATGGCTTACCTTGATTCCTCCAGTTCACGGTTCACCTTTGAAGAGTGCAGACACATCCCATTCCACAGAAGATGGCAGCCGCTGACCTCCAGAGATAAGGACCATTTTCATTTTTACAGGGAAACAAAAAAAAAAAGATGGGAGACTGTTTTCTTTTTTACAGTAACATTATTTATATATTTAGAAAAACTGGGTATGGGCTCCCCAATGTTCAATGGTACTGGGGGGACTACAAAACTGGGGACACTGGGAGTGGGCTACCCAGTGTCTCACACTGTCAGGGATTATTCAAGGTGGACTGAGGTATGGCTCAATATGTCATTAACTCATTCCCTTCTGTCCCCTGATGAGGCTGATGATGTGTGGGTGATTGGGATACTACACTTTGATGCAGAGAGAACAAGAGATAGACTGAGAATGAAGGCATTATTTAGACAAATGACTGTTTCACATACAGGTGATGATTTTGTGATCTCTGTCATCCACCATCACTATGTCTTTCTCTCTCTCTCTCTTTCTCTTTCTCTCTCTCTCTCTCTCTCTCATGTTTGGTGATCTGCAGTGTAGTACACATGACATAGCACAGACTCACAGAGGGAGCACTTGCTAGTGGTGGAAAGGGGACTGTGGCACTTGCTGTGCTTCTCACATGAAACAGGAGGGATAAGGAATGTCCCTTGTGGCTTAGGATTTAACTTGCTGACTTTTTTGTTGTTCTGTTTGGGCACTTTGACCTGTTTCTCAGTAGGTGCCAGTTCCATGTCATAACGGCGATCGTGGAATAGCGATCACCATTATGGGGAGTGTACATCACTAAAAATGAATTTCAGCAGTGCATTTTCTCAGTGAGAATGAAGAGGGCACCTGAGACCTACTGGTGCTTTTTTTAATGCTAGGTGATTTGGCCCCCCACCCTACTAATGGATTCTCAACTCCATGGGGGTGTATGTTGGGGGCATGAAAGACTTGGAAAAATACAAAGTCTCCCACTGGCAAAAAAAATAAAATAACATGCCACGCGAGATCTGTACCCTGAACCCTGCACCTCCCAAGTGACCACCCACCCCAACATGCTAGCAGTTCAGCTTGGCAGCTGCCTGCCACACCCCCTCCCATATACCTTCCCTCCCCTTCCTCCCCCCCACACACAGGTATATGTGCACACATCTGTCCAACCTACCTCACCCACTCCGGTATCAGCTCGCTACCTTGGTTAGGTAGTCTCAGACAGGGCACCAAGGATTGAGTTGCCCTTTTTGTAAGCACTCAATCATGGTCACCCTGTACATGGTATACCACAGAGGCCTGTTTATTGTGGAGCTGCATTTCAAAGATCATCACACAGAAAGCTGCAATAGTATATGAAAACAGGGTTTGTTCAGTGGGCATAATCTTTAATGCAAATGTGTGCATTAATGGTGAGGTTTGTGTTTTAACTTTAAAAAAATTAAAACAGATAAAAACTAACTGCCACTATCAGGGGATTGGACCCAAAACCCTCTGCATCGGTGGCTGGTGTTTAGCACTCTGAGCCACTTGCTCTGCTGTGTACGAGTAATGGTTTTCTTTAACTTATTTCCATCAAATCTCATTGTAATGTCACATGGGCAGTCTGGGAGGTGAGGTGTTATCTGAGTAGGTAATGGGGTCTAATTTGACAAGTGTCAATTAAGGAATGATATAGACTTGGGGCATTATTCTGGAGTGAACATACTGACTCTCTCTTTGTCTGAGTGGGTTGTGATGGGTGGTTTGGTTATGTGGGGGCAACTAGACTACCATGGACTTTATTATTATTTTTTTTGTTATGACAAGGCAAAGGGAGTTAGAGAAGAGGGGTGTGGGGTGGAGGGTAGACAATGAGTAACTTCAAAAAAAATAAATAAAAGTTGGAGATAGGTGACAGTAGGTGCAACACCGAAATAGAAAAAACATAGAGACATATGGGACAATCCTTTACACTGCAGCCACAACATTAACAGATAATTATGGAGAAGTATGGCAGAGAGTCTAAACACAGCTAAGAGCAACATCAAACAGAATACGAATGTACAAGGAATGTTTTCTGCAGTAAATAAATCAGAGAAAAAATGCTAATGCTAATGAAACAATTTACCAGAATGATATGAACGGAGAAAACAAGTAACAAAAAAACCTACTACTTCAGAGGGCTAGACATTAGCACTTGATGCAGAAGGTCATGGGCAAGGCCCCTAGAATTCTGTGGCCGCAGAATTTTGCACAGAACTTGCAACCTACTGCAGAACTTCTGCAGTGCCGCAGAATTCACTGTTCTTGGTGATTCTTTATTAATATTTCCATTATCCATAGAACCTGGTTCCCTTCCCCTCTTTTTATATCCAAAACCCCTCTATGCTCAGAATGTGATGTTATTATTGTTATAATATCATACATTAGCTAATGAAATGGCTGCATTCTGCCACAGAAATGAATAGTCACTTTTCTACCATAGCTTCCACTGCCAGAGGCGGTGGCACAGCACATCAGGCATGATGATATTTGCTCAACCTGCACTATAGCCAAATACAATTTTCAGTCTTATGTTATTACACTAGGGCCAACTTAAACAAAACCTTGGCAATAGCATAGACCTGTTAAGTCCATACCTTACTTTGTACAAACTTATTTTTGTCTTTTGAGTTATAGAGATGCCATCTGAAATGAATAACTGGTAAAGTGAATTAACCTGTCGTTTTTAAGAAAAATAATTATGCCCAGAAAAGTGGAATATAATAATGTGTAGACCTGTTGAAAGAATAGATCAGTTAAACAAATAATTGTGCTCTACACATTTTTGTCAGGGTTACTGATTACATATTGTCACTGGTTGATAGAATCACCTGAAAGTTATGGAGAAATGTTGTATGCAGGGCCAGCTGTTGGGCCAGAGGGTAGCATGTTGTGTTCCCATGTCGGTAACTCGGGTTCAGAGATGAGCTCTGGGGCTGGCTGGGCAGCACACGGATTGGAGGAACACGTCACTGCTCCAAGCCTAGGAAGGTATGGCACAGTATTCTGTCACACTTGGACACATTGTGATGGGCTGGAGAGCTTTATCTCACAATGGGTTCACATGCATGTCATGGCCTGATGGTGTTATGCAGTGTGTCATAAGAAGCAGGTTGGCATGAAAAAATGAGTTTTGCAATATCTCCTTTATTCTGTTTATTCCATTTCCAAAGGGACCTGTATGAATGAGGATACAATTTCATGGAAATTAAAAAAAAATAAATAAATACACACACACACACACACACATTTGTATGTATGTTACAGATTGCATATAAATATATAAGTGATACACAGTGGGGTCCTCATGAGTGATATAGATACCATGAATATAGAAATACCTTATTTATCACATAAGGTCCCCCTCTGTGCATTTCTTTTATGCAATAGGCTAGGACCTTAATGGAAAGACATTTTATTTGTTTTTTTGGGCATAAAAAAATATTTCTATAAGTCTGTTATTTTTTGAACTAGTGTTATTGTGCTTTCACCCATCCTGATTGCTGTAACCATTGCCATAAAAGTGAAGTCAGGATAACAAGCTGACACTGTGATGTGGTAGTTCATTAGTGTCACAGAACATCTGCAGAAATTACAAACCACCACTGCAGAAGTTCTACGGCAAATGGTAGTCTTTCCGCAGAACTTGTTCCCAGTGTGCCGCAGAAAAGTAGGGGCCTTGGTCATGGGTTTGAAGCCATGACAGGGATGGCAAAATATATATTTTTTAAACAACTACATCTCCAGTTTCTACACTTATCTTTAGATACTAAATTAACAATGTTTACTTGTAATGCTGAAACTATATCTGAGAAGATCATTTGCACTGCAGCATCTTCCTGAACATATAGTGAAGTGTGGCAGAGTGCATAATCATGGGTAAAATTGCCATCAAGCAGAATCACTATCCACAAGGGGCATCCTTATTCACTGCATTTATGTGTGTGAAATGCAGCAAGTGACAAATTCCATGTTTCACTTTAGTAAGTCTTCTCACTATGTGACTGCACGGTTGAAAGTGTGTAAAACCATAGGTATTAGATTGGTGATCGCTGACCACAAAATAGAGAGAATCAGAGACAGAGGGCAGATAGTCTACAAATAATGATGCACACACTATGTCTCCTCTATGCTTTCCTAATCCAAAAATTGAATTGAATTAATACATCCTCAACCCACTCAGGACCTCCCAAAAGCACTGCCTGTGGATCACCAGCAAAGCCCGCCTTTCACAATCTCAGCTGAAAGCAGATTGAGCTAGGAACTATGAATGAGTTTTGGTAAGTCAAAGCTCAACTGGTGGGCAGCTGTGGAGGTGAGCAGAGGGCTGTCCTTGGGAGGGAACCCTCAGTGTAGGGGGGAACGGATACCCTAGACTGCTATGGACTGTGTTCTTTTTTATGCTTGAGTACCAAATGGGAAACTGGGTTGAGTGCGAGGATGGTGGACACAAGTAGTAACTTCACTCTTAAAAAGAAAATAAGATTTTTACAAGATCGGGTTGATGTCTGCAATCGATGATGGAGTGGGACAGTGCAATACTGAAAAGAACTAATTACTGCCAGATGGGCAATCGGGACCAGGTAAGAGATCATGCTACAAAACAAGCAAACTACTATGTGGTGGACTATCAAGGACTGGGGTGGGACACTATGGAAACTATAATTTTAATTTCAAGTCTGTGAGCAAGCTATCAGCAGATAAAAAGCATGCTGACATGTTTGTGGGTCAGTTCAGTTACAATCAGTTACAGAGACTAAACAAAAAGACACCAGATTAAAAAATAAAAAGCCGGTATGAACTACTACCTAACATGTTGTTGTCATGTTTGCAGGTCAGTCAGATTCCATATAAAATGAATTGTCTACAGATTACAACAAATGTCAGTTACCATAATAATTTGGAAAAATAAGATCACATTGAGTTCAACACATGGAAAAAGTACAGTAGCAGCACTTTAGATTAACAAACTGCTGTTCTATACCTGATATATTTACCATTCAAACAGTAAAGGGTGTTTCCTGTTCAAACATTTACCATTCAAACAGTAAAGTGTGAATGGTAAATGACATTTACCATTCACACTTTTACTGTTCGAACTGTAAATGTTATTTACCATTCAAGTAGCCTGTCTTGCATCTATCACAAAAATCATTCTAATTCAAAACTGATAGTTATTTTTTACACCAAACCATCTAAAGGTGCACCCATGGCATACACCCCATCATCCCTGAAATTATCAAAGGCAAACCTAATTCTGGGTGTGCTATACATGAGAGCAAAAAAATCATGTTATCCTATGGATAAAAATGTTCCTCTTTGCATTTTTGACCACTTTATATCTCCGAAGCCATAAAAGCTACCATCATGAAACTTTTAACATCTTGTGACACCAGCAACATGACAGGGTTATTTGGTTGGAAAAAAGTTATTAAGGTGCAAAAATTGAGATTAAACATTGAAAGGCTATGCCAACCCTAACTATGAGGGCACACCCTTATAATATTATATATATATATATATATATATATATATATATATATATATATATATATTCTATGCAAAAAAACTGCATTATTGCATCATTGTCACCCCATTCCATGTGTAATCATATTGACAAGGGATAGCAAAAAAGAATGGGGTGACATTTAGGCCTCATGACCCCAATGACACACCCCATCATTTGTCAATCTTGGGATGATTGGCGGGTCCAGGGGGGAGGGGCAACCCTAAAGATTTTTCTTTTCCTGACTTTTTCTGCTTTAACCCTAAATGACGCATTAATGCAGTTTTTTGCATAGAATGTCCTTACTTTTTGAGAAAGAATAGAAAAGTAAGAACTTGTGCAACTTGATGTGAGCACGGGCCCTTCAAAGGCCTTGCTGAAATTCAAGTACAGAATGTCTACTACTATCCAGCAGAGAGATGAACAATCCAGAGGGAACACATCTAAGCCACAGATGAAGATACAGTGATGGGTACCCTAGAACTGAAATACGAGGGTGCCAGGATGGGACATGCAAGAAAGTATTACTGTATAATCCTAAATCAGAATAAAATAATGATAATTAGGAGACCCAGGATGAGAATAACCAGCTAGATTCCCTAGTACGTAGTACATAGGGGACCCCAGGCAAGAAAAAAAAATAACAAATGCACATGTTTGCAGAAGCCAGATAGGCAGGCAGCTGGAACAGAAAGCAATAACTGTAAACACAAGTAGCATCTAGATGAGGAAGTGGCTAGGATAGATAGTAGACTTTAACACCAACAACTATTGTCCATAATCATGTACAAGTCCAGATTTTGGTGCCAAAAAAATGGGCCCCCCAAAAAGGGGGCCTAAACACATCTGTTAAGTAGACCTATCTGCTGGAATTACTATGGTAAACTTTTGATTTTCAGCAGTAACCTAATGTTATACCCTGTTACACCACATTTTATTGTGATGTGTATCTTATGTCTAGGCCTCAGGGGAAGGGCACCCTATATATAAATAAACTCAACTTCTACTAATGTGCCTGATGTTGATCACATTTGAGCAGCAAAATAATATACTGTATGCAGTTTTGTTAAAACTGGCAAGGAAAAGGGGACTTTTATGTGAGGTTGACTTACAGGCAAGTATATACAGTTATCAGCAGCACTCAGACAGAGAGGCAGCTAGAATATCAAGCAGCACAGTAATGAAATATTAGCAGCACCCAGTCAGGGAGGCAGCTAGAACAGTACACAGTTAAGGCAAATAACAAATACTAGCAGCACCCAAACAGGGAGGCAGCAGGAATAGGAGGCTGACCAAAATAGAAAAAATTAGCAAGCAGTAATACATACATGGCTTATTTAAATTTTCATTTCCAAAGTGACACTCAAACAACAATTATCAGAACAGTTAAACATTGTATTATGAAAAGATTCTACAATACCTTATTTAAAAACATCTGTAAACACCTATAAAAGCATGAAGACTTAGGATCACATACATATATTATCGAGGTCCTACTCTCAGTTTTAAACCCTCCAACATAGTGTCATGGCTATATAATATCTGAGATAATATGTAACCACATAAGTCTACAGCATTACTAAAACTCATTAGAGGATTTCAGAAATTCAAAAATTGTCCCCAGTAATACATGAAAGGACCATTTAGGCTACATAAATATTTGAGTATTTCAAATTCCATGTTTAAAACTTGAAACAAACAAGCATATGAGCAAACTGGGTTTTACCCTGCAACTGTCCTCTGCTAGTCACTATGACAACACCATGCTTTACAAGCAAAAACTGTTCGGGTCTGGTCATAATTCATCATTTAGATCTGGCAGTTAATATCAGAAGTCATTTTACCATTAGTGAATGCTCCATTTTCAAGAGAAAATATACCAGTCTCTCGCCTTAGAGTTCGTGGTACACTATGATGCTCCATTTTGCAATCCTGAGTAATTCTCCTTCCGTCTCCCTTCATCAACTCTGACAATGTGCACCTGGATAAAAAAAAGAAAAGAAGTGCTCCACTAAGTGCAGTAACTTTAGGTAACACACCCAACAGTTCCCAGCCCTAGGCAAAGCTGGGATACCTCTTTAAAGAACAAATTAGCTTATCAGCAGAAAAATGCCTCCATCTTTCCATCTTGACTTTCTGCTTGTGTTGAATCCAATCGGTCTCTTCAAATTGGTCATCCCGGTCTCGCCAACTGGTAGCTTGCAGACTTCTTTCCATACACCCAGTAGTTCTAACTCTGGGTGTCTCTTTTCAATGGTTGCAAAATTCCAGTGGCACAAAAAAAAGCTCATATTTTGCTCTGCTGGAAGGGATAGACTGTAAGCCAACAATATGCTTAGTGTCAACCAGGTACACACATCCAGTACATAGGAGAACAAGAGGACATAAAACATTGTTTAAGTAAACTATTTGCAAAATTAAGCTAAGTTTCTTTCATCATTTAAAAAAAATTAAAGTAACATAAAAATATATGAATAAAGACTAGCAAGAGCTTAAAATTACAGTAAAGCACGACACTACAAAGCCAGAGCTGCAGACAGTGAAGCAACGCTGCTGCCATCTTCCTCCTCTAAAGGGATCAACCCTGTGGCTCAGCTCCCCAAGACCCACAAGGCCTACTGAACAAATCACTTCACTCGAGGTTTATGAAACAAACAAAGTTATGCTCCTGTTGTCACAACATGAAGCCCTGGGGTCAGTTACCCTCCTGTACAAGGCTCTCACTGCAGGCTCCCAACCTCTCCAAATCCTGCTTCCATTAGTGGGACATTGCAAACTCCAGGTATCTTTTCTTGACACATTAATAAACATTTTTGCACTTATAGTGCCAGATCTCTGTCGACCATATCAAGGGTTTCTCAGCCTCTGTAATTTCTGATGTTTTTCCAGCACCTGGCTTCACCTCTGTCTCTGGTTGTAAGTCAGTGTTGATGACAATACCACACAAATGGCAGCTACCTGCACCTCCAGCTCACAGATGGACACTCGGCAAAAATCATAAAATCATAAAAACACATGGGGAGTAAAGGGCGCCTGTAGAAAATGGAAAAAACAATATAAAGAACTCCACTTCACTCAAGTGGCTCACAGCTTCAACAAGTAGAACAAATATCCTACTGGCAGTATATCTAACCAGCAACATGCTACAATGGTCTTAAAAGTGATCTTAAAACAAAATATCCGTAGGTTTAGTGGTGTTTTGGCTTTACTATAATGAGCCAAATGCAATTTGAGTAGAGGTTTCCTTCACCAAAATAAATTAAAATAAGGCTGATTTAGCAAAGGATTTACAAAGAATGCTCAACAAAGTCTGAGCTCCTGTGAGGAGCGGAGCAGCATTGCGGCCATCTTGCTGCTCCAACGATATTGCTTATTTAATTTTCCCTATCATTGCCCTATCTATTCCATTATAAAAAATCTGGCAATCTCATCCCGATTTTGCGATCAAAGATCGCGATCAAAGAATCTCACGATCAAAGAATTTGCAGGCTCGTGATCAAAGAATTTGCAGGCTCACTATCAAAGAATAAAAAAATGCTGTAAATCAAAAATTTGAAGGAATTCCAGGAAACCACAAGCATGGTGCGACAGAACTATGCCCTCTAAGCAAAATCCACCCTCATTTGTCTTCCTAGGGCACCCCAGGTCTGAGAAATTAGATTTTTGAATGTGGCCATCTCGTCCCTCCTAGCGATGCACGATCCTGATCAATGAATCTCACGATCAAAGAATTTGCAGGCTCGTGATCAAAGATTGTTAGCGAGCCATGATCAAAGATTATAAAACCTGATAACTCTATTTTTGACCATTTTTGAGGAAACCAAAGGCATGGCTCGATAGATTGGATCCCCCTGAGTAAAACCCATCCAAGTTTTACTTAGGAGTGACCCCAGAGCCAAGATATTTGTGTTTTTGTGATCAGAAATCTAAAAACAAGATGGCAAACCTCGCAATCAAAGAATTCTCAGGGACAAAGATTCTTGAACCATGAGGCTGCAAATTCTTTGACAGCCAGATTGGACCAGATGGCCAGAGCCTCATTCTTTGTTCACAAAACATACATATAAATTTTCCCATTGATTTATAATGGGAACTTAAAAGTGGCATAACTTTTGAATGCCTTAATATTTTTTCACCAAATGAAAAGCGGCATGTTCGGCCACCAAAGCTCTTTCAAATGAGCCATCTCACAGAGTGACACACCACACAATGGCAGCACAGGGCCGCATACAAAATCCCAAAAGCTGACTCCAAAAATGGATAATTGTGCATTTTTCAGTGTTTTTGTGTGCAAAGACTGTAAGTCCGACCGAAACAAAATTTGGCAAATCAAGATATCTACCATGCCCCACCGTGCATACCAAATTTCAGGCAAATCCATTGAACAGGTCCAAAGTTATTAATGCACAAAATTTTGACTTTAACTTAGAAGTAACATCTCAACCCTAAATATAATGGTGCAACTGCACTAATATAATATCATATATATATATATATATATATATATATATATATATATATATATATATATATATATATATATATATATATATATATGTGTGTGTATATATATACTGTATGTATATATATATATATATATGTGTGTATATATGTATACAGTATTTACCTATTCTATAGACCAAGTCTCTACATGGGGATCATTCTGTGTGGCCTGGTCCCTTGGGGGGGGCATTTTGTGTGATCCTATTCTCTATCGGGGCCTCTTTAATGTTACTGCTGCTAAATAGTTTGTTCTGTACTGGGCAAAAAAAAACCTGCAGTTTTGGGGAATATATCAATTGGACCTGGTTAGTGCTGGGGCTCATTTTGTATTAGGCATGAGAACACCATATCTACAGTTTGGAGAGTTCAGTAATGAGAAATAAAATACATGCTGTATTGGGGAGTAGATGAATAGGACCTGGTCTTTGCAGGTGCTCAGTTTGTGTAAACCTGATCTCTTTAGGGGTTTATATTGTGTGGGAGGCATCAGAACACCAGAACTACTTTTAAACTACCTGCTTATCTTCTAAACTTAAAAAGAAATCCTGGTTAATGTCATATTTAGTTTTGAAAAAACACTTCTGTAGAACAGAAAAATGGTCAGCACTTCAAACGTACTCACAGTACTCATTTATTTCATTTGCAAGTGCATCGAAGCCATTTAGCAGCAGAAAAGCAAATAGCAAATAACAGCAGCAGTAAATGAAGCATTGGGTAATCCACACATTTTTCAGATCCACAGTAGTCTATAAGATGGCAACTTTTTTAAAAAACATATTGCACCCACTGACTCAACACTGAGCACCCAAACACCAGCTCAGAACCATTTAAATTTCAGCAATGCATTTTGTGATCATTAGGCGTGCCATGTGCTGCATGTTAGGCCAAGAGTCTAGCATGGCACATTAAACAATTACTGAGATTCACTGCAACAGTAAAACGAGCCTAAAAGGGCACAGACACCAAAAATGGATGTAAAATGACTGTAATTGATGGTAACTGGGTTGCAGTCACCAAAAACATTAACCCTGTTCATTGTTTTTGTGCAGTTTTAGGCTCATTTGGCTGCTGTTGCAGTATATCTCAGTAACTGGGCTATGTGCTACATGGTATGCCTTAAATGTCTTCCATGGCAGTATAAGTGAAGTAAAATGCTGTTTTTTCCTTACTGGGATGATTGCTTTCAGTGACTGCTAAAGTGTTACCCTTTGTTCTGTATTTTTTTTTCATTCAGGTTTTGGTGTGCACTTTTAGGCTTACTTTGCTGTTGCAGTGAATCACAGTAATTGTTTTGTGTACCATGTGCTGCATGATAGGCTGAGGGCCTAGCATGGCATATCAAACAATTACTGACATTCACTACAATAGCTGAAGAAACCTAAAAGTGCACCCTCTCCCAAAATGCACTGGTTGTCATATGCACCTGCAGGACCATGCTGTGGACACAGTGAGTGATGGTAACATGGAGGAGTCCATTTGACAACAGAAAGGGGCTGTGTCTTCAGTTGCAGCTGTGATCTGGGGGATGGCATCATTACTAACAGGAATAATTGTGTATATCTGCACCATACAAGGGGACCATGCAAAATTACCTTGCACTCTGTGATTACAGGACTTCACCAGATTTCAGGTCCATGACTTTCCAATTGTATTGTGCCAACCTCAGAAAATCTCCTGGACAAAAACCTTGTTTGCCCATAACAAGGCTTTGAAATATGGAAATCTGTGCAAATCTGGGTTTGTGCAGAAAAACTAGGCTTTGCACATGGGCAAGCTTTTGAAGATCTAGCCCCTGAAGTCAGTTTTTAATTTCATTTTCATTTCTTAAAACACATTTTAAGATTGAAGCAACCCACTCAAGGGCGTAGTTCTATTAGTAGGAAGTAACCCACTCCAGGGCGTGCAGTTATTAGGGATTAATCAATACCCCGAGTTCATTGTGAAGCACGAGGCTGCTGGCTGAGTGTCCTCACAACACCCAATGTTTTGATTAATCCCCAATAACCGCACACCCTGGAGTGGGCTATTACACTTATAACAGAGGGTGCACTACAAAACAAGGAGAAAGCAACATACATGTTTTTTCTCCCTTTATAAAAGACAAGCAAATTATTGTATTCTGCTGCCTAAAAAATAGTCCCCCAAAAAATGGCTGTCATGCACATACAAATGTCAGAAGGAAAGTGTTGCTATACTTTCTCTGACATTTGTTGTGCATGATATGCCTTCTGAGACAGCACAGTAGCTCCGAAGTGCAAAATATGGAGGTGCCTCTTGTGGTACAGACACGGTGTCTATACTTCTACTGGCTTAGTTGCTCTGTTTCTCTGTCTGTGGTGACATTAGTGCATGGCAAGCAAGTAAACATTTTCCCCGGCAATGCAGTCACAGAGTCTACCAGACTGTATTCTACCAATTAAGAAATTACAACTAATGGGACTCAGAGCCTGCAGGTCTTGCTGGAACTTTGTTTCTCTGTCCACCAGCATAAAGCTCACTTTCAGATCATGACATCACTGGGGGGGGGGTCTTCTTCTCTTCACACTGTTCCATCTGACTTTATGGCACAACTATGGGATTTACTTGTCAATTTGGCTGTGCGACAGAAAAATGACCATGGGGACCACACACTTCACTCTGGTAACAAGCTTGGGTAAGAAGCAAGACTACAAACTTTGAACACTACAGCTACTGTTGCTGCACTGCCTGGGACTACATGGCAGGCCTAAGCTCTCACTCACTAAGCAGGGATAGTAATGACTGCTCCACAGACTGCAATTTTGCACTATAACAACATCAGAACAGAAACACAGGCTGATCTCTCAGAGGGATGGTTCACCACTAGCTGTCATATATTGTGGAGTAAGCAATGGTCACCTGATGATTGTTTATCACTCACCTGTCTTTATCTACCCCATGTTATAAGTCACTAATACACTTTCAGTGTTTTGCCTTCAGCTTTGAATATCACAAGCAGCAAGGGCATGCATTAATCCCAAACACCCCCATTCATCTCATAAAGATATAGTTGGTTTCCCTCTCTCTTATTGTAGGCTTGGGACCAGCTGGTATATGTAATAGACAGGCCAGGTGAGATTCAATCCATACTACACTGTAACATAAAATATGTGTGAATATCTTAAGTTAATATAATATTGTGACTACAATACAATCTTCAAAATGTTCAAATAATTTTATACCAAATATCCAAAGTATGACAATCATTTTTTGGTTGAACATTAGCAATAACTTTTGTTATGACTTAGTGAGACACTTGGTATGATACTGATACTACTGTTCTGGTGTCCATGTTACTCATGTGACTTCTTGTGTCATGTCTGTGTTACTCATGTGACGTCCTGTGGATTCTGAGTTACTCATGTGACATTCTGTGAAAAAAAAACTTGTAAATAAAGTATAATTCACTTTCTGAAAATTCAGTGATTTCTGTTTTTTCCTATGAGGGTAATATAGTTGTGCAAAAAAACAATGGACTAGAAAATCAAGGACATGAATGTGGTAGCCAAACTTAAACATGTCCAGATTTGGGCATACTGTGATCAGGAAACATATTGTGGCATAATTACCAACAAGTTAAGTTTATAAAAACTGAAAAGTCAGATATTATGCTACCTAAATAGATACCATAGACATAGTAATATTAAAAACTATATGGTTGATAATATGACAGATTTACTGTCAAGGATACAATGTTACTCACATTACTTTGCTCTTGTGGGAACTATTAATCCCATTTTTTAGCACCTCTGAACTACAAAGTATCTTTATATTGGGGAATGAAATACTACGTCATGCACCCAATGTAAATATGATATGACAATTAGCCCAAATAAATTTTGGAACCTGATTGTCACACTTTGTCTCTCGAGTAGTATATTAGTACCTATATATATATATATATATATATATATATATATATATATGTGTGTGTGTGTGTGTGTGTGTGTGTGTGTGTATATATATATCTATATCTATATATATGTATATATCTATATATATATAGATAGATATATATATATATATATATATCTATATCTATATATATATATATACACACACACACACACATAGTGAATGATGCCACTATAGTTCGGGTCTGCGGTCAGTTACATACTAAAGTCAAAAGTTTGGGCATTAAAAATGTTGGACCCTTTTAATGGATTTGCCTGAAATTTGGTATGCTGAGTGGGGCATGGTAGCTCTCTTGATTTGTCAAATTGTGTTTTGGTCAGAGTGACGGTCTTTGAATATGAAAGCACTGAAAAATGCAAAATGATCCATTTTTGGAGGCATCTTTAGGGATTCTGAGCTTGGTCCTGCACGGCTATCATGTGGCATGCTGCTCTGTGAGATGGCTTGTTTGAAAGATCTTTGGTGGCTGAACATGCCGCTTTTCATTTGGTGAATAAATATTAAGGCATTCAAATGTTATGGCACTTTTAATTTCCCTTTATAAGTCAATAGGAAAATGTATATGAGTATCTTGCAAACAAAGAATGGTGTTCTGGCCATCTGGTCCCACCTGGTGGTTAACAAATTTTCAGCCTCGCGGTTCATGAATGTTTGTACCTGAGGATTTTCAAAATTCTTTGATCGCGAGGTCCGCAATTTTGTTTTCAGTTTTCTGATCAAAAAAATATAAATATCTCGGTGCAGGAGTCACTTCTGAAGTACAACTTTGATGGGTTTTACTGAGGGGAGTCTGAGCTGTTGAGGCGTGCCTTTGGTTTGAGGAAAATAGGTGAAAAAATAGAGTTATTTGATTTTGAAATCTTTGTTCGTGGCTCACTAACGGTCTTTGATCGTGAGCCTGCAAATTCTTTAATCGCGAGATTGTTTGATTGCCATCTTGCATCACAATCTATTTTCAAAAATATCTCACCTCAGGGGTGATCTAGGGAGAGACATGAGGGTGGGTTTTGATCAGGGGGCTCTGTTCTATCGAGGCATGCCATTGGTTAGGTTGAAATCAGTGAAAAAAAACATGTTTCAAAATTTTTCATTCTTTGGTCATGAGCGTGCAATTTCTTTGATTGCAAGGCTTCAATTTCTTTGATCATGAGATTCTTAGACCACCATTGTGCATCATGAGCGAGGGACGAGATGGCTGTATTAAAAATTATTTCTCAGCCAAGGGGTGTACTAGGAAGACAAATGAGGGTGGGGTCTACTCAGGGGGCTTCGTTCTGATGAACCATGGTGCTGGTTTATCACAATTCATTTAGTTTTTAAGATCTGAAGAGTTTTTATTCTTTGGTTGTGACCCTGCAAATTCTTTGATCGTGAGTCTGCAAATTCTTTGATCACGAGATTGTTTGATCGAGATCGTGCATCATGAGAGAAGGACAAGATGGCTGGATGAAAAATGTTGTTTTCTCAGCACAGAGGTGGCGTGTGAAGTCAAATAAGGGTGGGTTTTGCTCAGGGTGCTTCATTTTGTTGAACCATAGTAGTGGTTTAGTGCAATTTCTTCAATTCTTTTATTTATAATGTATTTGATTCTTTGTTTGTGAGGCTACAAATTCTTTGATCGCGAGCCTGCAGATTCTTTGATTGTGAGATTCTTGGATCGTCATCTTTGATCGCGAGGGAGGGACAAGATGGCCAGATTTTTTTGAATGGAACAGATAGGGAAATTTCAGCAATCTTTAACATTGAATATCTTGGAAATGGTTTGGTCTTTTAACTTGTAATTTGGAGGGTGTTTACAGCATGTCTTGTGGATGAAAACTGCAGTGCTAATATGTCATTTAATATTTATTGGATGGAGATATTGCATGGTGCAGTTAGCGGTTTGCCAAAATAGAGATATGTATCCTTATGGTAGAAAGGTTGTGGCTTGCATAACAGTCATTGTGGGAAGAAGAATGGGTGTTGTAGTAACTTATGTCACCAGTTGCAAGTTGTGGAATTCTGGTAAGTGGTTGGTGCTAAGAGTGCACTCTCATCCTCGTAACTTCTCCCCTATCCCCCCTGAGTTGGTGCCTGGGAGTGGAACAAATAAGTTTAGAACACCTGATACTGTTGTGGCACTGCACCCATGTGCCATCTGCACTACCGCACACTGGATTTGTTGTTTGTTGTTGTGTGGGCTAGCTATTGAGGGTACAATTACTGCCCACATAGAGGTACTGACAGTATTAATACTGGAGATGGTGTGTTGCAAAATGATGCTCAGAGTGCACTGTCATACTCTCAGTTTCTCCCCTAACCCTGAGTAGGTGACTGGGAATGGAATAAATAACTTGAGAACACCTGATGCTATTGTGGCACTGTTCCCATTCACCATCTGTACCATCACACACTGTATTTGTTGTTGGTTGTTGTGTGGGGCACCTATTGAGGGTAGCTTGGCATGGAGCCCACTTGCAATGTGTGTTCTGACATGCAACTATGTCTGGTGAACTGTGGGTGCATGTGGCAAGTATGTTGAATATGGAACACAGGTTGCAAGAACCTGCATGATAAGCTGTTGACAATAGGCAGTGGACATGTTCACAAGAGAGTACACAGATTGCAAACATTCCCTATTGCAAACTAGCCTCAATAGGTGCCCCTCACATGACAAGTCACAGCAAGTGGCACTTCTACATGTATGGATAGAACCACAGAGGGCTACCAACCTAATCATTTAAAAATGTGCAATGACTGCCCCTATAGAGGTACTGACAGTCTTAGTAGTGGAGATGCTGCATTGCAAAATGGTGCTCAGAGTGAGCAGTCATCCTTCTCACTTCTCCGTAACCTCCCCCAAGCAGGTGAGTGGAAATGGAACCAACAAGTTGAGGACACCTGATACTATTGTGGCACTGCTCCCATGCACCATCTGTACCACCAGACACTGGATTTGTTGTTGGTTGTTGTGTGGGGCAGCTATTGAGGGTAGCTTGGCATGGGGCCCACTTGCAATGTGTGTTCTGACATGCAACCATGGCTGGTGAACTGTGGGTGCATGTGGCAAGTATGCTGAATCTGTAACATAGATTGCAAGAACCTGCATACTAAGTTTTTCTCAATAGGCAGCACACACATCCACAAGAGATTACACAGATTGCAAGTGCTCCCCCATTGCAAGCTAGCATCAGTAGATGTCCCCCACATGGCAAATCACAGCAAGTGGCACTTCAACATGTACAGACAAAGCCACAGAGGACTACCAACCTACTTGTTTAAGAATGTGCAATGACTGCCCCCATAGAGGTAGTGACAGTCTTAGTACTGGAGATGCTGCATTGCAAAATGGTGATCAGAGTGCACTCTCATTGTCATAACTTCTCCCCTAACCCCCCCAAGTAGTGACTGGGAATGGAACAAATAAGGTGAGAACACATGATACTATTGTGACATTGTACCCATGTGCCATCTGTACTACCACACACTGGATTTGTTGTTTGTTGTTGTGTGGGGCAGCTATTGAAGGTACAATAACAGCCCACACAGAGGTACTGACAGTGTTAGTACTGGAGATGGTGTATTGCAAAATGATGCTCAGAGTGCACTCTCATACTCACAATGTCTTCCCTAACCCCTGAGTCAGTGACTGGGAATGTAACAAATAACTTTAGAACACCTGATACTATTGTGGTGTTGCATCCATGCGCCATCTGTAGCACCACACACTGGATTTGTTGTTGGTTGTTGTGTGGGGCAGATATTGAGGGTTGCTTGGAATGGGGCCCACTTGCAATGTGAGTTCTGACATGCAACCAGGTCTGCTGAGCTGTGGGTGGATGTGGCAAGTATGTAGAATCTGGAACGCAGAATGCAAGAACCTGCATGATAAGTTGTGGTGAACAGACAGTACACACATCCACAATTGACAACGCAGATTGCAAGTGCCCCCCATTGTGAGCTGGCCTCAATATGTGGCCCACACGGCAAGTCACAGCAAGCGACACCGTCATATGTATGCATAGAGCCAGAAAGGGCAATCAACCTCCTTTGTGGAAAATCTGCAATGATTGGACCCACAGATGTAGTCACAACCTCAGTACTAGAGATGCTTCATTGCAGATTGATCCTCAGAGTGCACTGTCATCCTTGCAGTTTCACCCCTAATCTGTGAGGTAGTGAGTGGGAATGGAATAAATAACTTGACAACAATTGACACTATTGTAACTCTGCACCCATGTGACATCTGTTCCACCATACACTGAGTTAGGTGTCTATCCCCCCCAGGAGATCCTCTCTCTAGTGTTCTACTTGCTCTGCATAGTCAGGGCCATGCAGTCACAGTGCAATAGAAGACATGCAGTTCAATACTACACCTCTGTAACAGTAATTGCTTTAAAATAAAACTCAGGAGACACAGCATAAGGTTAATAATTAGTTTATTATTTCCATTATTTATATATATTTAGTCCAAATTGTTTTGTTGCTCTTGGTATGGGCAAATAACCAGTCCGTTGTGTATATGCATGATCATTTTTGGGGATGTTTCTTGTTTCTTGGTATTTCACTGACTTTATCTGTGCTGTATCTTTTCAATATGTATGGCATTTAGAATTCAGATTGTGTATAGAATTGGTAAATGGTTCCATATGGCTGTTTATGTTACAGAACATTTAGTGAGCAAATATTTATCTTTGCTACATTTATTGCTGAGTGGTATTAGTTATGTGTCTATTGATAGTATTTTATTATCACAATCACTGACCACTTAGATATTAAGAGAATGGAGACTAATAATACGTTATTTTACATGTGGTTTTCAACATTTGACAGCTACTTTATGCAACTGATTAGAATAGAGCTAGTTTTTCACCTAGTTAATGTTTAATGGTGCTTAGTTATTGACTAGATGTGCACATGAGACAGTAAGAAACATTTAGCGGTTCTCGTGCATATTCATACATTTTTCTATAGGAGAACCACATGTGTAGATTATTTTAACAGTCTAAAAGTAGATGATAATATTTTAAATGTGAGTAGACACCTTTAGTTTGATATCAACAGACACATTATGAAGTTTAATTTGTTGCTATGTATTTATTGTGTTTTAGTTAAATGAGCGACATTTTTTCATTTCTCATTTGAGTACTATTACACTTTATTAGTGATGTCTACATGTGTTTTACTACTAATTTTGTTAAACTACCAATTATTAATTTGAAGGTGGATCTACCAATATCAAGAAGTAAAAAAAGATGGAAGGATTACAAACATTTGTTACATATTTAACTATGTCATGGTGTGGTGAGGATACTCATTTCACACCCATTTTTTGACTGATGGTGAGATGGTTGATTAAGCTGCAAATCAATGAGTTTTTAAAAGAATTTAGTATTTGTGGAACTGGGAAAAATTCCTCATCTGACCTCCAAAAATATGGATGCTCCTGTTAAAGCAAGAGCACACCAATTGTTTGCATTGTGCAGCAGAAGTAGACAATCATTTTAAACATTTTGTGTTTAGTTATCAGCTGTACACATCTGCACAGATATATAGAAATGCATTGTACAGTGGAAAAAGGCCAGATAATCACATGTATAGATCTCTATAATCAGCTATTAGTCATATGGACAGTAGTACTTAATGCAATGCAATACCAGTAAATGTATGGATAGAGTACCGTTGGCACAGCAAATAAACAAATGACGTGATTTTTCTGTTTTGTTCTTTTACAACAAACATGAATATTTCTAAGTCTAATTAACTTATATAAGTTCAATTTGAAGCTCAGTATTATATATATATATATAAACACAAGTCTGAGTCGCATTTCTTGGTAATAGTTCATCATATTCAGTGGTGAAAGTCCAAGGACAGTGACAGATAATCCTGCACAGTTGATTAACGTATGCATTAAATTTTTCTGTTTTCTTTTTTTAAAACAAACATAAATATGTGAAAGTCTATTTCAGTAACATACATGCAATTTGAAGCTCAGCATTATATACATATGTACAAGTCTGAGTCGCTTTTTTTGGTAGAGTTTGCCATGTTCAGTGTTCAGAGTGCAATAACTGTGACAGAAAATTCTATCAGATTATTTTCAACAGTTGCAGTTTAGTGCCAGCAGATGACCCCACAATGTAGGTAGTCATGCTGTTAACGTGGGTGTGATAACTACATTTGCCAAGACATAACTTACTAACTGACAATGTATAATATCCAGTGCACTCGAGTCTGCTTGGATTTGGCGGAAGTCAATTTAGTAAGTATTATATTCAAGGTCAAGAATGTAGACAACAACAGGAAAAGGATTGAAAACTTAACCTGATGTGTATTGTTGAAACAAGTTGAGTTCTCAACACAATATGTGGAGAACAGTAGTTGCATCTCTAATAAGCATTTAAGTAAGTTTGTGAGTTTGTCATTGCCATGTAAGATTGTACTGTGAAACAACTGAATACACACAGAAGCAAATGATTTGATACCTTTTAATGGACCAACATAGAGGTAACAACAAGAACAAAGTGCTCTAGCTTTCGGACCAACCAGTCCTTCTTCAGAAGCTAATGGCAGTTGTTTAGAAAATACAATACTTATAACAGCTAGATCATGCAGAAAAAGCAGAAAAAAATCTCCATTGGTTTAAAATACTCATTTAAAAAATACAGAAGGTGATGTCATAGAAGTTTAACAGTACCATACTGCCTTCAGCCAGGAGAGACCCTGGGTCAAAGGTGCTTGGTGGAACACACATACAAAGAATCCTACTGCATATAAATTTAATTGACATAAGATAACACTGCTAAAGCAGATGACTCCTAAATCAAGCTATGAGTGTCACAGTTTGTATAAGGATGTGATTACCGAAAGGCAACCCCCACCCAGATTAAAGACAAACTAAGATTGTTTTAGGGCTCATGAAGTTTCAATGTCTGCATTATAGACAAGAATTTACCAGTAAAGTTGTCTTCAAAACATCAGTGAACACTGTGTGATGTGTAAAACCTAGCTGGACCTGTCACCTAGCTGTACTCTCAAGCTATATATAAGGCCCAAGAAATTTCATAAACCTCTAGTGTAGTGACAGGACTATATAAATGATAATTTAAATATAAATTGACAATATTAGTGTCAAACAAAAAACTCTAGCAGAGGAACCTCAAGGAATTAAGACCATGTAACCTGATATGTACTGAAGTCAATATACACTGAGAATGTAACAACTTGATGTACAACAAGTGTCTAAGGAATCTGAAAAAGAGATAAAAATGTAATTTCTTTCCTCTTCTTCATACAAACAATACACCCTACCCCACCCCACATCACCATAATGTGGGTGGGGGAAATGCATAGATTTAAGGAGATGTTGTCTCTCTCTCTCTCTCTCCCCCCTTTTCTCTCTCTCTCTCTCTCTCTCCCCCACAGACACACACACACACACACACACACACACATATACACACACTCTCCTAGTGAACCTTTATTCACTCCAGTCACTGCAATTGTTCCCCAAAGGAATTCAACTTGTCATGAAATCCTAAGTAAAAGGGCTCATGTCTCCTAATACCTACAGAGCAAAAATGTGACACTATTTAGCCATACTACTATCTGCATAGTAACATTTCCAAGGATTCTGGATAGAACTACCATGAAACAAACCTGCCACCCTCCCCAGGAAAAGGTAACTAGAAGTAAATATAAAGTATGTGTGTAAGACCAGAGGTCTAACATACCGACATATCCACAAATTACTACAATATTAACCTAATGTAAAAAGATCAGTCCAGGACCCCCATGCAAATGAGATCACACACCCCAATATGTACAGAGTTAAAAAAATTATATGTGACATTATATGATAACACTCCTGTATGTACAGAAGCAGGCTAGGTAATCTGAATATGGTGCAATGGAATCAATCCCACCCCCAGGCAAAGATAAAAAGTAAGGAGGAATTAATATTCATTATGTGTGTGAAGTGAGAATAGTAACACACTATAACTCCATATATCTAAATAGAGGCCTACCTCAATGTGACAGCAAGCCCCACATCTATTATATCACATACCTCACAACACATACTCACACACACACATACATACACACATGCACCCACATCCCACACATGCTGAAGTCCTATAATATGTCAGTCTGAAGAAGAAGAGGTCTGTGGATGTCAGTTTCTGTAGTGTCCCATAAAACCAAGATCAACGTTCATCCCATCTGCTACCATATTGAGATGAAAAATAAGTTTAATCTCAAAAGCTCATCTCTGTTGTGTGTTTTTGAGATTTCCTTTTAAGACCATTACTGACATATCTGAGATTGAGTGGTCAGGCTGGGAGAAGTGGTGCCCCACTGGTTTTTCAGTCTTTTTTGCTGTAATAGTATGTCTGTGCGAGTTCATCGTAGTGTGGAGCTGTTGGTGTGTCTCTCCAACATAACCTGTTTGTGGACATCTCTTGCACTGAATGAAATAAACAACATGTCGTGACGTGCATGTATAACTCCCATGCACCTGGAATTGTCTGTTTTGTGATGTAACCACACAGTCTGAGGTAGAAATGAGCTCACAAGTCTTACAGGGGCGTTGATTGCAGGGCCGTTTGCCATTGTGTGACATGGTATTCTGTTTTGGTGAAAGTTTGCTCCTAATAATTAGGCTGGATAAATTTGGTGGTTGTTTAAAAGATAGTAGTGGGAGTTCCTTAAAAATACAATTAAGGGTTTCATCCTCACTAAATATTGGGTGGATGTCTTTAATAATCTTACGCAGACATTCAAGGTCTGGATGATGTATGACTACCAAGGTAACAGTAACAATGTAGTTTTTGTAGTGAGTATATCAAACTTGCAAATGCTGAATACCACAATACAATGTTTTTTAAAATTGAATTGCAATGAATGATGAAAACACTTGTTTTGTATCCAAAGTATGAGGTTAGCAGTGCGATAAATTTGAAATTTCTTGGGCCTTATATCTAGCTTGAAAGTACAGCTGGGTGACAGCTCCAGCTAGGTTTTACACATCACACAGTGTGCACTGATGTTTTGAAGACAACTTTACTGGTCAATTCTTGTCTATAATGCAGACGTTGAAACTTCATGAGCCTTAAAACAATCTTAGTTTGTCTTTAATCTGGGTGGGGATTGCCTTTCAGTAATCACATTCTTATACAAACTGTGACACTCATAGCTTGATTTAGGAGTCATCTGCTTCAGCAGTGTTATCTTATGTCAATTAAATTTATACGCAGTAGGATTCTTTTTATGTGTGTTCCACCAAGCACCTTTGACCTAGGGTCCCTCCTGGCTGAAGGCAGTATGGTACTGTTAAACTTCTCTGACATCAACTTCTGTATTTTTCAAAATGAGTATTTTAAACCAATGGGGATTTTTTCTGTTTTTTCTGCATGATCTAGCTGTTATAAGTATTGTATTTTCTAAACAACTGCCATTAGCTTCTGAAGAAGGACTGGTTGGTCCGAAAGCTAGAGCACTTTGTTCTTGTTGTTATATCTATGTTGGTCCAATAAAAGATATCAAATCATTTGCTTCTGGATCTATTCTTGCAAGGACCAATACAGCAACTACTAAATCTAGATTTCAACTGAATACACAGTAATATGTGCTGAGAGATGCAGAGTTAAGTAAGGCATCTGCAAAAAGACATGACTAACTGATTGTCTATTGATTACAGTTCAATACCTGCAAGTCTACTTGAACAGTACCAATGCAGATTTTATAGTGAGTATATCAAACTTGCAAATGCTCAATACCACAATACAATGATTTTTAAAATTGAATTGCAATGAATGATGAAAACAGTGTTGTTTTGTGTCCAATGTATGAGGATAGCAGTGTGATAAACAAGTAATTGTCTACCAAAGGCAGCTGCCTTGCTGTACTGTTGTGGTGTCTTCTGCAATGGCAGAGAAATCAGAGCAATTAACATTGGCTGTGGTGATTTTGTGCAACAAGTAGAACACATAGGTCACCATGGGTGGTTTTACACACCAGTAGTTTCTGATGAAGGTGTTACTTATTCTATTAAAGGAAAATGCATGTGTACATTGGTGGTAAACAATTATATCTGGATGGAATATGTACATGGAATGTTATTGTTGTAGAGATGCTGGTTTAGTGAGAAGCTGTGACTAGATGGCATCACTCTTCCATATGTTGGGCAACATTGGTGCAATGAAGAATTATGACATATGCATCTTTTAGATTCCTTGGGAGTCTTTCTTTCAGAATGCATACTGTGTTATTGCACTCCACCCATCCCTTTCTGAATCTTCATCAAGTGACATAGTGGCCAGTGTGAATGGATAGGCTGTGATGGAAGATTATTGCATGGATATCAAATTGAGTTCCTGAGAACATAGTTCTCCCAGCAATGAAGTGTGAAATTTGTGTTGTGACTTTCATGCCTTGAGAGTTAAAGCATTGTAATACAATCATTATGTATGAACTTGAATATGTAACTCTCAGAGAGCAAACAAAAGAACGACCACATCTTTGGCACAGCCAACCAGTTTATGAATTTGCAAATAACTTGCAGAACTTCACAGTTCTCTGTTCAGGGACATAGTCAGAAAGCCAGAGCAAATCCTGAGTTGTTTGTGATTCTTTGTGGCCACGTGACCAACATGTGTACTTGGACACATAGTCAACTTTAAAGTGTTGACACAGATCAATGCCATCATCTGCTAAACTGTTTATCATTCCCATCACGAACTCTGTGACATCTTGTTGTGCATTGTCAGCAAACATAGAATGTCCTGCATATTTTCCAAGAGTTAGTCATAGAGGAGTCAAGCTTTGTAAACTAGGCAACTGGTCTTGACTACCTCTAATGACTCTCTTTAATGCTTCTGACAGAGGTGTCGACTGACTTGAGTTTAACACATTAGCAAACTCAGGGATGTGGAGAAGTGCTTGCATAGTTGCAGTTGCATAGCAGTTTACTTCTGTGTTGTTGTAAAATATTGGCAGTGTGTTGACTCCAATACATTTTTTCGCAGGTGGAGATGCGAGTTGTTTATGAAGAGAGTGCTCTGTAATGGAGTGCTGAGGTGACGATTCTGGAGTTTTAGTGTGTTTTCTTTTTAGTTTGTGTCCTTCATCCATTGTGATAGCTGTTCCGGATGCATATCTGGGAACTGGTAGCAAAGGAGCATTTGGTTGGTACAATATATGTAACCTGTTGTACTCAACTATGCATTTTGTGTCAGCACATAGTTTGCTTTCTGCCAGATTCACTATGTGTACTCCAGACAATTGTCTTACATGAGACAAAGCAACATAAGACATCCCATCCTTGAATAAACCAGTGCCTATATCTACAATGACACTGTCAAGGCTGAGCCCTTATGACTTGTGTATGGACACTGCATAAGCAGCACACAATGAAAATTGTTTCCTTGTTACATATATGTCTTTCACAAGCTCAAACTTGACTGTAGCTCTGTCTATTGGCTGTGGAGTTTCACAGTTGTCAAACTTAACAACTACAAAGTCCACAGCTGTGTTCTGCACATTGTACTGGAACTCATGGATGTACCCCATGGCTCCATTCACAAGACCTCGCTCAACGTCAATGTTTCTGTGAAGCATGATGCATGCATTTCTACACAGTGGTAGCACAGCTTCCAAGCCAGCTGTGTGTGACACATCAGTTGTGAGCTGTCTGAGACACTCAGTCATTTTTGATACCATTGTTCACGATAAGGTAACACCATCTATGGTATCTATGCATGAAAGAGTGACAATAGGTAGTTGTTCTCTCTGTGTCATGATCTCATTGAACTTTGCACACTGCTTAAGTCATGGGAATAGACATACAACATGTACTCCAGATTTCTGTACATGTGCAAAGATATCACATGCATCCTGAATAGGAGCATTATTTCTCATGATCATGCGCTGTCTTAGCATTTTAACATGGGTGGGTGACAGTGCACCAATGCGCACCTCATCAAGCAATGCTTTGTAAGACAAATCATCTTGCTGTCTCATGTTCTGTGAGAGTTCGACATATGAGAAGAACTCCCACAGATTGACTTCACCTATGCATCCAATTGTTTTCTTTGCCTCTTCAATGGAAAGACTACAGAAAACATGTTTACCATTTACAGGAGCCAGCTGAAGGAGATCTCAAAGAACAAGAATGTTGTTACCACCAAATGGCATGTCATTATTGGTACCTAATATCTCCTGTAGACGTAGTTGAACGTATTGAGGAGAACATTTGAAATCATGCTGATCTCATCTATTTTCAGCAAATACATCTTGTCAAACAATCTGTTATCCTTTTACAACTCGGTCAATATAAACCTTGATTCAAACATTCCAGTAGATGTAATATTGCTTGACTATAGTAAAGCCTTCGACAAGGTTTCTCATTCCATGTTGATAAATAAACTTGTATACCTGGGATTTTCTAACTATATTGTGTCATGGGTCCAAAGTTGGCTTCATGATAGATCCCAGGTTGTAAGGGTGAATGGAGAACTTTCTGATGAGGGGTTGGTGTCTAGTGGTGTGCCCCAGGGCTCAGTGTTGGGCCCCACACTGTTTGGGATCTTTATTAGTGACTTAACCATCTCATCTAACAATATTATATCAAAGTTTGCAGACGACACCAAGTTGGGGGGACGAGTTGATAGTGATACTAATAGGAATATCCTTATAAATGATCTAAAAACGATTGAGGCATGGGCTACAGCCAACAAGATGTCATTTAATGTGTCTAAATGTTCTGTATTGCACATGGGAAAGTATAATCAGAAATAAACCTATTATCTTAACAATATTATGGTCAGGGAATCAATTATGGAAAAAGATTTGGGCATATTGGTTAATAACAAGTTATCATCCACTGATCATTGTAATAAGGTTGCTAATCATGCTAATGCCCTTTTATGTAGAATCAACAACACATTTGTTCTTAAATCGGAGGAGTGTATTATGGCCCTTTATAAAACTCATATCAGACCTCATCTGGATTATGGTTCATCCTTTTGGAGCCCCTACTTAGTTGCAGACATAGCCAGGATTGAGAGGGTCCAGAGGCGGGCCACAAAAATTATACCACATCTTTCATCACTTGATTATGAATTGAGATTACAGAAACCTGGGCTTTATTCACTCAAATTTAGAAGATTAAGAGGCGATCTCATTCATTTATATAAGATTTCTCATTCAGCAACACTTATGAACTCTTGTGAACTTTCTTTTACAACAAGAAAAACCATGGCCAGAATTCATAACAAACAAATTGGGGTGGATAGAGCAAAATCAAACAAAAGGCAACAATACTTTACTGTTAGAACTCCCAGAATTTGGAATTCTCTGCCCCAGGATATTATTGACAGCCAGACCATAAATATTTTTAAAACTAAACTAGATAAATGGCTTTTATATAAGAACAAAGGTTAACAATGATCCACAGTGTGTGGAGGACATCCTCGATGGGCTTCGGCCTTCTTTTGTCCATCAACCGAGTAACCGAGTAAACATTGATCTCAGTTCAGAGGCTATGTCATATGACAATTTTCTGTAATCACCACTCTTCCCATGCTCAACTGGCAACATGAATAACCTATGAAGTGTGATGCCACCTATGTTATAAGCTGCCAAACCTGTATGAGCAGCAACAATAACAGATGTTGCTGCATTACTAAGGTCATGCACACCTTTGCTTATAGCTTCAATCAAGAAACTTTTTCCAGTCCCAGCAGCACCACTAACAAACATCCTGGTTGGTGTCTTTTCCTCACAAACACACTGCTTGGTACTGTGCTGAATAGCATGTTTCACAGCATGTATCAGAGAGTGATACATGACTTTTTGGTGTGAGTTCAAGTTGTCAACAATGTTTGTAGCTGTCTCTGCCAGCTGCATGCTTTGTGGCATTGTGCCTTCTACCTCTGACATTAGGACAGCTGGGTCATTAGGAGGAAGAGAAGAACCAAGAGTCCCTTCTCCTTCAACATCAACCATTTCCTGTGATGTTACTGGGGTGTCATCATTCAGAATTTTCTTACTTTTCTCCAGTTGATTTTTTTCCATTTCAAGTCTGTCAATGCAAGTCTCAGAGACATGACTCTGGAAAGTATGATATGTTTCAATGAACTGTTGTTCATATGTGTTAGATAATCCTTTCAATTCAGATTCTGATCTCCAAGGCTTGAACAGAAACAATAGAGCAACATAATAATGTTCTTTGCTTTCTGTTGTGTTCATGGTGAGTTTACAGTAGTCAATTAGCCACGGTTTGTGCTTTTTTACAAGTGAGCCATCAAACCCAATGACTTTATATATGCCTTTTTCTGGGTCAGAAGGAACACCCCACTTGTAATCACACCAATAGAAACATATAAACATAGAATGTGATGGCAGATAAGGACTGCTTGGCCCACCCAGTCTGCCAATTTCCATATCTAATGGATAAGCTGCAGATCCTAGTTAACCAGCAGCCTACTTCTTCCTACCCCAACCCCCTAGAATTGCCTTATGACTGTCCCATGCATGCTTGAATTCCACCACTGTTTTTGACTCCACAACCACCTCTGGAAGGCCGTTCCATGCATCCACAACCCTCTCTGTGAAAAAATACTTCCTTAAATTACCTCTGAGCGGCCCCCGCCATCTTCAAATTGTGCCCCCTTGTTCTTGCACACCTCTTTTTTTGAAAGATGCTACCCTCTTGGACTTTGTTGATTCCCTTGAGGTACTTGAAAGTTTCTATAATGTCCCCCCTCTCCCTCCTTTCCTTGAGGCTATACATATTAAGCTCCTTTAGTCTCTCTTCATATGTCTTCCAGTGCAGGCCCTGCACCATTTTAGTTGCCCTCCTCTGGACAGCTTCCATCATGTCTATGTCTTTGTGGAGACTGGGTCTCCAGAACTGCATGCAGTACTCCAGATGGGGTCTCACCAGCTGTCTGTACAGAGGGATAATAACTTCCTGTTTTCTACTGGTGATGCCTCTCCCTATGCATACCAGTATCCCCCCAGCCCTCTTGCTGCCCTCTCACATTGCTTGCCCACCTTTAGGTAATCTGATATGACTACCCCCAGGTCCCTTTCCATTTTTGTTATTGTTAGTATCTCACCCCTCATTGTGTACTCTTCCTCTGGATTTTTGTTTCCCAGGTGCATTACCTTGCACTTCTTAGCATTGAATCTAAGCTGCCATACATTTGACCATTCCTCTAACCTTGCCAAGTCCCTTCTCATCCTTTCCACCCCACCTTGTGCATCAACTCTGTTGCAGATCTTTGTGTCATCTGCAAAGAGACATACTTTTCATTCCAGTCCCTCTGCAATGTCACTTATAAAGACATTGAAGAGGACCGGTCTGAATACTGAACCCTGCAGTACCCCCACTAGTAACCTTCCTTTCTTCAGAGTGGACTCCATTTACTATTACTCTCTGTGTCCTATTCTGCAGCCAACTCTTTACCCAGGCTGTCATCTTGGGACCCACTCCCAGGCTGGCTAACTTGTATATTAATCTTTTGTGTGGGACTGTGTCAAATACCTTGCTAAAGTCTAGGTAGGCCATGTCCACAGCCCCTCCCTGATCTACTACTTTGGTCACCCAGTCAAAGAAATCTATCAGATTCATCTGGCATGACCTTCCCCACTGTAAATCCATGCTGCCTGGCCTCTAGATACTTGACAATTCTTTCCTTCAGAAGTGATTCCATCATTTTCCCTACCACTGAGGTTAAACTAACAGGTCTGTAGTTTCCTGCTTCTGCCTTGCTCCAACTTTTGTGAAGGGGAATCACATCTGCCCTCCTCCAGTCCTCGGGTACCACCCCATCCTCCCATGATTGGTTAAAGATGGTAGTCAGTGGTGTCACTAGTTCTACCCTTAGTTCTTTTAGAATTCTGGGATGAATCCCATCAGGCCCCATTGCTTTGTCCACCTTCAGTTTTAAGAGTTCTTTCAGAACCCTTTCTTCCGTAAATGGGCTCCACATTCATGGTGTGACAGAGTCTTAAGTCCTAGTGACCAAAGCCTAGAAGACATTGACTTATCACAGTTAGACAACTCTTCCCACATTTCTTGCAGATTTGTTTGCTCATGCTTAGTGATGTATGATGTGACATACCTCACGAGAGCCATTGAGTTGTCAGCAACAAACTGAACATCAACGTTTGCCAGCCACATCAACAGAAGAGAAGGGCTATAGTCATTGATATAGGCTTCTGATTCTGTACGAGGTAGTTCATACACTCGCTTTGTTGACTTTGCTTTTGGGAGGTGTCACATGGCTGAAAAGACATCATTCAGAGAAGCAGCTATGCAAGCTTACCTTGGGATGCCAAAACGGCATCGAGTGTACCACTGACCCTTGTTCTTTTTTTTTTAAGTTGTTTAACCAGAAGTAACACACTAAGCTGAAAACTTTTTTACAGGAGTGACCTGGGAGCACAGGAAAGTTAAGTGACTTGCTCAGGGTCACACAGTATGCAAGTGGAAACTGTGGGTTTCAAACCCAGGTCTGGTCTGCTGGATGTCACCAGATTTGCAGCTCAGAGCCTTAAACCACTGTGCTATACTGTTCTTTACTTTTCTATGACAGTACTTGCCACACAGGTGTCATTGGAATTTCTGAACCAGTTCCCAAAGTGTTGCACTGTCATACCTGTCTGGAATCTGACATGTGACATACTTCAATATGAAGCTTAGAATCTCACTTGTCTCGTTGTCTCCAATACGTGGAGCATATTTTATCCACAGCAACATATGTATGTGTGGAGCTCCACGAGCTTGGTACTCAACCCTCCAGAAGTAGTGCTCGACAATGCCGAGAGGAGGATTTGTCTTAGACAGTATGAACTTTAAAATACTGTGGAACTGGTGGTGGAAGTATTGTGAAACTGTTACTGCATCAAGTGAACATTGTTCATTGAGAGTCATGGTTTGTATGTTCTCGACATCAGAGTTTGCCCATCTGAGAAGATCAAGGAGATCATCCCAATAATATTCAGCACAACTCACGTTGCTGGTCCAAACTCTCTCAGCATGCACATGACCTCAGAATGTCATCTGTACCAATATTCCTTAGTACCACACATGCTAGACAAAATGGAAGAAAGACTGACTTTCAGTGTTTCATCTTTGGTCTGCAACTTCTGTAGTAACTGTGCAGCTGTCATATTGTTGAATTCTGTACCAAGTATCAATGTATGAGCAATACTAGCAGATAGGACACGAAGTTCACTTTTCCAAAGAAGGTGGAAGAGGTATGCAATGTTTCTCCGAAACTTGCCATCCTTATGTAGTGCTCATGAGGCCCTATACTCGGCTCCTGGAACACGAAGTTCTCGTTCATCTAATCGACCACCTGAGCCAAGTGGAAACAGATCAGGAAAAAAACAAACTTCTAGAGTAGCCTCCCATATACTTACAGGATTGCCCTCCACTTGCTTTATTTGATATAAATCAATGTTATCCATTACTGGGTCTTTGCCATGCAATGGGTGTATGGTGAATTGCTTATAGACATGGTGTACAGTTGCGATGTCAAACTTCTCCAGTATTGCTTTGTCAGAGTCCTCTGCAGCAATATCTGTAGAAGGACCAGCAAATGCATCTATGTCAATGTCAGCATAAAAACTATTGTGCTGTTTTAGGTATTGCAGAGCATGCTTTACCTTCTCTACATTGACTATGTCCTGCCATATTGTTTTTGCCTTTGTTGGTACACCATTTACCAAGATTACTACACTATTGTCCTGAGAAATAGTGTTGACATTTTCTTGCAAAGGTAAAGGCAAGTAGACAACAGAACCTTTGAGAAACCATACCAGTTCTTTATTTGGCAGGTCTCGCATCTTTGTGTTCAGCCTGATAATTGTTTGAAATGGCTTCATGGTCTGAATGAGAATCCTTTCAAAAAAGTTCAAGACTGCTATCTCACCAGGAGTTGGTTCAACTTCCATTTTATTAAGTACAAACCAAGGAGGTAAACTGTCATTCTTAATCTTGTTATAACAATAAGAACAGAGTGACACCGTTACAACTTCTTCAAAGTCAGACTTTAAGAGAAGGTATGCATGAAATCGTCCCCACATAACATTCCAGCGTGGAATGTTCTGCAGGTCTATTGTGACACATAAGTGTTTATAGAACAGGTGTTCACATGATACACAGATTACATCGAATTTTTGTGTTTTGCTAATTTCAAATTTAGCAAAATCACGACCAAAATGTTTGAGAAGCTGAGCTTCTTGCACCAGTGATGTGTGCATTGTGTTTGTTTGGGGACAGTAGCATTAGACCTCAATCTATGGGTTGTTTGCATCTGTTTAATGAAGTCTGTAAGTCCTTCCACATCTCCATCATCGAGTAATGCTTGGAATTGCATGTAGTCTCGAATGACAGATCTCACTCCATATAACCTTTGTACAAATTTTTGGATGCCAGAGTTGTGCACTGCCAGCATATAAAAGTGATGAAATGTGCTGTTACAATTCATGCTCTCTAAGCATGCAAGGGAGTGACCCATTAGGCCTTTGTGAGGCCGAATCTCACGCTTGTCAATGGTGTGACTCAGTGTATGTCGTTCAGATCTTTTGGTGGTTAGAAATGTTGAGAGAAAAGTTTCATAGACATTATTGATTCTTCTCTAACATTACATGTGATGTCACATGCCCATTTCTTGGCTGACGACTTTGGATTACTTGCAGCCTGTTCAACTTGATCGTCATTCTCCAAGTCAACAGTTTCAAGAGATAGAGCTAAGACATTCTGCACTTTTCCCTGTTCATCAATTGTGAAAGTGATGTTTCTGTTGTGTGCATGGTATGTCTCTTCCCAGAAGAATGGTTCTGAGTACTCTGAATGAAACCAGTCTCCTTGAAACACCACAGAGATATTTTGTCTATTTAAGTGTTCAAAAGACAATATTTTGTTTCTCATCTCCTCAATCTTTACACTTAATTTATCAATTGCTTACATCATTTCAGCCCATAAATGGGAATGGATTGCTAGAGCCACATTAACAAATCGTCTTACTCTCAAGTGCAATTTTCTTTAGTGCAACCTTAGTACGCAGTCTGCTCCCTTTGTGTCTCACTATTTTAGAGAGCACATGTTTGATTCTAGCTCTATGGACGTGTTTTTGGAAAAAACTTACCTTACTGTGTTGTGCAGTAGCAGAACTCATGTGTCCAGCATTTTTTGTCTGTCTTGCACATCTATGCTTTGTTGATGACAGTGCTGGACATTGTATCTGCACAGTTTCTCTAGAAAGTCTACTTGTTGTAGTTCTACTAGAGGAGGTTTTACCTTCGTTTAGATGTGTATGCTTAATTATATGTGCACTTGGAACAGAAGACATTTTCTTTTTCTTCTGGTGACAAGTTTTACCTTAGGAGCTTACATGGCATGATGATGAACAAGCAGTACAGCTAGCACTTTTGCTTTGTGCTCTAGGTTTATGGCAAATGGCCATGATGAAAGAGCTCAAGTATTTCTTCAATCTGTTCTGTGCTGTAGTCTCCTAAGAAAGTAAAAAGAATATATAAAGTAGTAAGAAAAATGTACCATAGGCTAATTGAAAACACATACTGCATAAGGAATTGACAGCATAGTACACTTACAAAAAAATCTATTTTTTATTGCTAAGATTTGTATCACTCTGTGTGACAAGATTCAGTGATTCTGTGCACCACTGTGTGGTTGAATATTGGGTCAGATTGTCATACAATAATACTTGAAAAAAGATTATGTGTGTTGAGTACAGTGGTGCACACACTTGGGTGCTATCAAGTTAAAAGTTATGCAATTGTTAAATGTTAGTTGCTTCATCTTTCCAGGCACTTGTGTTAACATATAATAATGACAGGATAGCCAGGGTGCTATTACTCAATGGTGATAATGATACCATTATGACTGTGTGGGAAGGTGCTAATGATGTTATTAATGTTGTGTTGGAGGTATTAAATTAGGTTTCTTGCTTGTTGTCATGACATATTTATATTAATGTGATGTAAATTGTGTGGGAAACTGAAGCTATAGAAAGTTACATGAGTTAAAAATTGATAATTTGACATTTTTTGCCATAATCAAAGAATTTTTTGTCTCAAGAACGATCCTCGCGATCAAAGACGGTCGCGATCAAAGAATTTGCACTCTCATGAACAAGGAACATGCAAATAATATTAAACAATCATAGATGCTTGTTTAGCTTGGTGAACATGATAGGACGACTTCTAATGTATTAATAGACATGTGTGCATATGGTGTAGTGAGAATGTATTTGAAAAACTGAGTTGTTTACAAGTACTCATCTTTAATTCCTGAAATCTCGAGTTTTTCTCATGATCAAAGAAATTGTCAACTCACGGACGATCCTCGTGGTCAAAGCGAGTCACGATTAAAGAATTTGCATGCTCGCGATCAAAGAATGTGAAAATACGGGAATATTTTGCTAAACGTGAAAACATTAATATTTGCATTAAATTTATTAGTTATAAGTACTAGAAATGCCTAGGAGTGTGACTCTGTTGAAAAAGTATTGAATCTACTGTTTTTTACAACCAGAGACACTCTGACAATGAAGTCTTGCTTTATTCTCGCGATCAAAGATTTTCATGGTCGCGAACAATCCTCTCAATCAAACTGAGTCACGGTCGAAGAATTTGCATGCTCACGGTCAAACATCATAAAAATGTGGGAATTATTTGCAAACCTTTGAAAAATAAATATTAACACTATATTTCTTAGTTATAAGTGCTAGAAACGCCCAGGGGTGTTTACTGTGTTGAAAACATACTGAATCTAGTGTTTTTTACAACCAGAGACAGTCTGACAATGAAGTCTTGCATTACTTTCATGATTAAAGATTGTGAATGGTCGTGAACAATCCTCACAGTCAAATCAGTTGCGGTGGAAGAATTTGCATGCTCGCGGAGAAAGATCGTAAAAATGCAGGAATTATTTGCAAACCTTTAAAAACTAAATATTTACACTATATTTCTTATTTATAAGTGCTAGAAATGTCCAGGGGTATTTACTGTTTTGAAAAAGTATTAAATCTAGTGTTTTTTACAACCAGAGACACTCTGACAATGAAGCCTCACATTATTCTCGTAATCAAAGATTTTGCACACTCGCGGTCGATCCTGATGAACAATGTGAGTCGTGATCAAAGAATTTGCACGCTCGCGATCAAAGAAATGGCTAACTTTATCATATGACTTTTCTGAGCCAATAGAATCAAAGAATGACAGTTTGGGGGCCATTTTGAACAGACTGTTCGAGCAGCAGGTTATCTAGGTGCAAATAGTAAGTTATCATCTAACAACTATCTAACATTGTTTTATATGAGCTATTTAGTTATCTGGATTGGGAGTTTTAGTTCTTGAGAACTTGGGAAGCACTGTAGCATGTTTTCTACTTAATTTTGGCACTGCATTGCTATGTTTGATGTAATGTATTATATTTTGATATTTTGCAGTACTGTTTTTAGCTGTTGATTGGGACTTTTTTCAATGGTGTTAGTCTGAGAATTACTATTAATTTCTAATAATACTGGTCCAAGTTTCCCACTGCCTGTTCTAGTTTCCCATTTGTCTGTCACACTTTTGGAACAGTTTACAGTTATTCTATGAATCAGATGTACTCCATGTTAGTGTTTATGTAGTTTCTGATAATTGGTTGATTATGTGATAATATTTGCACAGTTTGGTGAAATATGTGTGTATTTTAACAGATGTTCAATCCTATCTGGGAAAGATATTGTGTACTGTCTGGGCTAATATGTTAGTGATTTCCCATTGTTATAGCACACACATTTAAACATATTTTTACTTAACATATTTAATAGCTCTAATTCTTTGTACATACATACTAAGCAGTTAATTTTTACAGTTGTAATAAAAGTATAGCAGGATAAATAACATAGTAGACTTTTAAACAGTTGCAGGCTATCTCTGTGAAACACATAGCTATGCTTCCACTCACCACTCAAGCTGCTGGCTGAGAAAGAGAGGGAATTTACTTCCATAGACCATAATGACCATGAAGTTTGACCAATGAAAATAGGTGTTGTCGACAAGTCATGAAGTGTGCCCAATGACCAGTCAGTATTCTCCCACCAAAACAAAGAAGAATGTTTAATAAACTAAATGCCAATAGAAAGAGGCTGTGCATACATAGCTAGATCCTTCAGGCTGTATGAACCAATCTGGGATCAGGTTATTACTTTTTATTGTTTTGACTGCATTTATCTTTATGATACAAGTGAATACTGGCCATTCTGCTGATTAGACTTGGCAGTGCTTGGAAGTCAGACAGACACAATTCTGATATTTCTTCATCTGAGTTTTTGAGTTTTCTCACTAAGCAAGGGCAGAAAAATCAACATTGACTGTATGGATTTTGGGATCCAGTTTGGTGAGAAGGGCAGCAGTGTTCAGTAGAGGTAGTCATTTTGGCAATGACTTACACCTACCTGGGTGCTCAGTGTCTTGGTTTGGGAAGGGTGGCACGAGGTGGGAGCAGCTCATGCCTACCATGTACCACTTTTTAGAGATACACCCACAACCAGACACACTCCTTATCCATCTTGGAGGTAATGATTTTGGGAAAAAAAGGGCAATTGATTTAATAGAAACTGCACAGTCTGACTTGCAGCATCTTATCAGTATGTTACCAGCTTGTAAAATTCTGTATTCAGACATTACAAAGCGCATGGTCTGGAAAGGTAAAGATTACTGTCCTGCACTTGAAAGATCACGCAGAAAGGTGAACATACAAATATCTGGATTCCTTCATGTTATGTGAATGCATACCATTCATCACCCCCAAATTACTTATGACAAATATTGGCTGTCTCTAAAAGATGGTGCACATCTCTCTAACACAGGTAATAAAATTTTTGTTGGGTATCTTCAAGATGGTATCCTTACAGTTCTGTGATTGTGTACCTGTACAAGTGTATCTCTCAAGCACATCACCTAGCCACTGACAAAAAATGACTTTTTTTAGAGCCAATCTAAATGGTCAAAAAAATAGAAAATGTTGCATCATGCACATTATTGTCTGTATGTTGGAGTGTGCGTTTGTGGACAACATAAACTCTGTGGTATTTCTAGCATGCAGGTCTTATTATAATCATTATCAGTTGATTGGGATGTTCATTTGTACTTGGGATGTAATATGTGTTTTGTGGGTGGGGGTTACATGACATATTGGTTGGGTGTTGCTGTGCAAATGATGTTTTTTGTGAAATGTCTTCATGTGATGTGGGGTATGTGTACTGTTAGTATTTTAAATTTTTTTGGGATATCACTTTCTAGTAAGGAGTGAGTATGCTTGGCTGTAAGGGGGGATGTATTGTCTGAGTATGTATGAAAACATTCTGTGTGTTTGTAAAGGTGAACTGCAAAGAAAGGGGAGGGTTATGACACTCACGTATGTATGCTATTGATGCACTATCTACTGTGGTGGTAGGGACATATTCCCTGGGTAACTCAGTAATTGTCTTTTGTTGTTAAAAATGTGTATGTTGTATGACTGTTCAGTAATACATTTTCTGTATTTCTTTCAACAGATACATATATACAGCTTAACACCTTTTTGGTATACGCTAATGTAAAATAAATATTGTTCTTTTTTGTATTAGCTGTATGTACATCAGATTACTAAACTGATGCTAAAGTGAATAATGATTTAGTATCCTAGAATGTATTCTATGAGACCCCATTGTGTTGTTCACCGTCTGCTTATTGAGCTCTTAGAAAATGACATATACACTGGCAAGTCTCTGATTGTCTCATACCTATAGCAGGGGGGTAGATTAACTTATGATAGATGCCCACCTTGAAAGAAGTGCCAATTCAAGGTGCCCAATTCACTAAGACTATGTTTGGGCACCCTGAATTGGCATACTGATGTGGTGCCATTTTTTGACTGTCAGTAACTGAGGTCTTTAACATCCATACTATGTAATGTGCCACCTTCCCCCAAGTACCATGCGAGTGTGCGGTTTCAAAAAATTAGATTTCTTACTTCTGTCTTCTGTTAGTTGGTCTCTGTAGTGCAGTATTTTCTTTTTGCAACTCCTGTGACTTTCACCTTCAGTTGCTCATTTACAAAGTCTCATGTTCTATTAATGTCTTGTTAAGTTTCAGGTACCTCATCGACTGCTCACTATTATGTGTCCAATAGCAGCAAAGAAACAAACCTCAAAAGGAGTGAAAAAAATAACAAATTGGAATGCTGCTTGTGTCTCTGTGTGGGGGGAATGAGTGTAACCATGATGACCTCTGATGTTGCTGACTGCCTGCTACCACCTGTACTCCAAAAATTAAAAAAAAGTCTCATTACTGTATCTGTGTATGTGGCAGTGGGGGGGTGCAAGTGAAAACAGGATGTGCAGAAGAGAACAAAAAAAACAGGTGGAGGGATTACATTATTTACATACAAGTAAAAACAAATTCACCATGAAAACTTACTAACATATATATTTTTAATACATTTCATACAGTTACCATTTTGTAAGTGCAATAATACCCTAAAGGGTGGTCAGTCAGGCCTAATTACACCCCTGGGCAGTGTGGTATTCCCCAATAGCGTCCACCCTGTTGAGTATTAATACTTGCTTGTATGACTGTTTCTGTTGTGTAGGGAATAGTGGGAAGTACCTTCACTGTGTGTCCATGGTACACAGCTGTTTGGCCTGCCCTATGTCAGTATGTAGTCAGTATATGAATAATAGAACTTACATAATTTAAAAGGAGATACTACAGCAGCTCTGAATGCAGCTGTTACTATTTCATAAGTATACTGTTTTGTTGATCTTGGGGGGACACATTGATTTATTTGAATAATAGAGTCATTGTAACTTCAAAATTGATTAGTTATTACACATGAATCCTTTTGAGTGTTAACAAACAGAAACAGGTGTGACATACAGCACTATTAATGTAATATCTAATTATTTTCTGATATGCCTCCTTGTCTTTTTTATAACAGATACACATTACCTAAATCCTGTAGCGACAGAGAGGTGCTGGCCCTTGTACAGGCTGTCAGGGAGCATGCAAATGCATGCATCGTCATGCGTGCAACTAACCTTGGTCTGACACACACGTGGGGCAAAGTAGGTATTTTATTTGATTGAGAGTTCAGTATTGTTTTCACTGGTATAGATGTAATCAATGATAACTGATAGTGTGCCCATTATTGACAAATGATGGGATGTTCAGTAGTGTAATGAGATATGAGATAACAGGTGTGGGCCATTATATGTACTTGGCTTAATTATATTGGTAATAATACTGCATTTGTAGGGTATTATTGTGCTTACTTACTGGATGATCATACAATATTGGTTTGTAAAGAAGTAGTCAAAAAGTTTACATTAATGGTATGGCTAAAAACATTTAGTTTACAGATTTGTGAAAAATAATACAGAACAATTTCACTTTGAGCAGTCTAGTGTGGTACGTAGAACACTGTTACTAGTACACAAAGTGTCGAGTAATAGTGAGAGAGATTTGTTTTCTTAACAGTACCAATACTAATACATTGTGCTGTGATAATGCAATTCAGATTAGGGATGTTTAACTTTCATTGTTAACTATGGCACTATACACATGATGTTATTGAAGTATTATGCCACATGTTTACTGTCCTTACTGTGATCAGATGTAGATGTATAGATGGGGGATGTCATTTGACAACCAAAAACAAAATATTTTTGATATTAATAGAAACATTTGTTGGAAAAAATGTTTTTATTCAATATATAACTACAGGGTATTGTGTTGTAAGAGAAAAAAATGGAGTGATCAGTGTCTCTTGTACTGGGAAAATGGTACGACTGGTCTTTGGATGCACTTGGTCTTTGCCCTTGTGCACAATCTCCCATGTTCCCCAGATGTGTGGCATTATGCCACTGCAACACAGCCTGTAATGTGTTATTCTGTGCATCTGACTCAATATTGTTAGAGTGTGTGAATTACTGGAGACATTGGCATCTTAGTAAAGTTACCATAGTTCTATTATGAAAACCACTGAGTATACTTTTCTTTTTTTGTTTGTTTAGGTTAGTCCTGCCTTGGGGAGACAGGACATAATAAGATCTCCAGATGAGTGTCATAGGAAGTGGAAGATCACCCACCAGACCTTTTTTAAGGCAAAGGCAGTGGCAGGTGATATGCGAAGGAGTGTCTGGGAGTGGTACAACATAGCACATGATATGTGGGAGTATGCAGGAAAACCAGAGTTGGGAGATCATCATCATTCCTGTGAGTATATGTTTGTAATCGTTTTCATGTAAATATACAGTATATGTTATGTTTTATGATACTTCTGAAAGTTTTCCTATGTTTTTAAACAGCTGATCACAAGTTCAGTTCAGTAATCATGAACTGAAGAATATAGTTGTAGTTATACTGTATTTTAACTAAGAGGGAAGGGTAAACATTCGTTTGGTTACTTAAAAGTACATAATGAGACTTGGCTAGTACTATGGCAATGTATGAAATGTTGAAGACATGACATATAGAAACATTTAAATGCTCTCAAAAGATTATTTCAAAATATAATCACAGATGTAACTTCTGTTTAGGGTATGTATTAGAGGACTAAGGTAAGAGACAGTCTGAACTGTGCTGTCTGTTTTTCACAGTGTTCATGGTCAGGTTGCAAGCTGAGGGTGTTAGTAGTTACAAATATAGAAATGTGTTCCATTATTAAAAAAACTGACCTGGGGTATTACGTGTTGTTTGCAAGAGGAGATTTGTGTCATCATGTCACATCTCTGGATGCGTATCTTAAATGTTACTATATAATGAGGGTTGTCACAGTTTTAGAAGATCAGTAGACTACTTTGTCTGGCCCACTCATTGTATGGTACCTGTCTGGTGTTGGACTTGGAAAGTGGTACTATAGGCGTAGACCATAGGTTTGTGTTCTGGATCTGATCATCAGTGTGCAAATAACTTGATACTGAGGATATCAAAAAGAAGTGGTAAAAAGTAATTCTGAAAATCAAAGTGAAAAAACAATACAGTGATACTGATCTTAATGCTGACATGTTTACCAATCATGTTAATTTTTTTTATTTATCACTCAGCCACGATACCAACGGAACCTCCATCCTCCCATCATGTCCAGCTGCAACCACTCCCGGAAGGTGCAGCATGAGGGGCTGTAGTCGAGCAGCTGATGGTGCTCGACTCTGCTGGTGAGTTTTAATAATGTACTGATGAGTGTCTTCGAAGTCAATGTGTAGTATGTGGGACGATGCATGCTGCTCAGCTTGGAATGCTATAGTTGGGAACACTACAGGAGCTAGCAGGATTCGTTCAAGGCCTATTTTCTGCCTATTACAGGTATACCATTGTTGCCCTAGTAGGTTGTACCTGTGGCGGTTACATTTCTTTTGGAAATCTTGCGCACCTGACATAGAATTATAGCTTGTGCTGTTCACAATCCCAAAGAGAGCCAGGAATGCTGCAGTGACGGAGCAGCTCGCTCCATCGGAGCGTGTGGTTGGTGTTGGCATTCGAACTGCAATAAAATTCAGACTGTTCTTTTTATTTTGTTTTGTGTATATTGTTTTGTGCATTTAGTGTGATTTGTGCACAAAAGAATTTGGAGTTTGTTGTGTTTTCTCAATTCTGCTGTCTCTCTTAATTTATGTTTTACGTTCTTAGCTTTTTGTTTTGTTATTTCATATTTTGTGTTTTAAACATTGGATTCCATTTTAGTGAAAATTTATGAAAGGGATACTTTTAAAAAACAGAAATGCTTTATGTCTACAGATAACTAGTTTAATTATTTTTGTTAAAAGTTTTGTTAAAATTTTTTAGGTCACTTAGCTTATGGAGCTCAATTGGTCAGTCTATTAATAGTTAATTAGTATACTTTAACTCCAATTTTTGTGTCAGTCTTCTACGCTTCCTGATTCTTACTATGACTGATTATAGATTGTGTGATTTAATTGGACAGTTGGTATTCAATTTAAGCTTTTTTAAAATAAGTTTATAGCATTTTAATCCTGGTTTTTATAAATGGGTTATTGGGCTTAATAGTGGCTAATTAATGAACCGATTAATTGATTAAGTTGAAGCATGGGTAAAATGAAGTACGAGAGAAATTGAGATAATTTAGAACCAGATCAGCTAGGAAAATGTGCTATTTGATAAAGAGATAATTATGGGTTGGTTTAAAGTCCAGGGACTTGGTCCATTCACTTCAAATCCCTGGAGAGCCCCGCAGTAGGCAGACCGTGAAATTAAATAAACAAGTATACAGACTCTCTGGAAAATGATGGATGTGTGGATATATTTGGAAAAGACACAAAGTTTATAACAGTGTCTTTTAGTGATAAGATTCTGATTCTGATTTTGGATTATTGCAACTCTGTAACGTAGAGCGTTCACTGTTTACTGCCAAAATCTCATTTAGTTTTGGCAGATATTTTCTGAAAACTGGCGGAGCTGCCTACAACAAACATACCCGAAATTACTTTTGCAGTGTAGTGGAATAGAGAACACCACTAGATAATACAGTGGTGTTGTAATAATTTTGCTGCAAGTACGTTTTTAAATAGTTTGATTACTGATTGTGTTGACTATGATTGATTTTCTCTTGTTTGTTTTGCTGTGCTTCTTGAAATTCATTTGAGTGGTTAAACATAGTTATAATAAGATAGGATATGATATCGTTATTTAGTATAATATAATAATTAGCAATGATATTTTAGGTTTCAGGCTTTTAAATTTATATAGCATAAAGTTTATTTTAGATTTGATTGTTTTAGCAGCCCTACAATAACTTTAAATAAAGTAGAGTAATAAGTTGATTCTATTTGTGTCCACTATTACAGCTTGGTCTTTCTTTTTACCACAAACAATGATTCATTGGAAGCCTGTGGGTAAAGCCCCATGGAAAATACTGGCCTTGGAACTCATGGAGGATTTTTGTGAAATAGACTATTGGTCTACCAGTCTATTTGACTATTTGGTTTTGGAACTGAATTTCCTGACTACCTCTTCAGAACGGGTTTGGGCACAAAAGTTTTTTTTGCTGGACTGTGTTGGACTGCGCCAGTTTTTAAAGTGGACCCTGAAGAGGAAGGACTTAAAGAACTTAAATGAATATGGAAAGACCTGAAGAAATGAAGTTATGAGCCTGTATATTTTTTGTTGATATCAGGTATTTAAAACTATAACAAAAGAGCAAATTGAACTTCTACCAGGATAATTTATTATACAATTTATTATGCATTTGCATATATACTTGTACATTACAATTTGTTTTTTGAGTCTGTGATTTTTGGATTGACAAAGATATTTCTAGCAACTTGTGGTTTGTCTTGGGACAATACAAGGTCTATCTAAGAAACTATTTTGGATTTTTAAAAACTGAGTAGTGTATTATTGTACAGTTTATTAGGGTGAACATTTCATTTGTGCTTGACTTTGGATATTAATTCTTTTTTCGATCAAGTCAGATCTAATACTTTGTACTTTAGGTTATTTATAAGTATATTCCCCTTATGGCAAGATAACACGTTTTTATCTTAAACTGCTCAGGAGGACATTTAATATTCACTATTCCTGATAGAGTACTGATAGAGTATTGTATTAATTGGTGATAATTATAGATCTAGTGTTTCATTTGACTTTTCTGGGGGGTTCAAGAACATAATTATTTGGTAATTGATAATATTGTGTAATAACATTCATATTTATATTGTGTTTGATTAAGCATGGTTCTAACAAGATGTGGCAAAACTAGTAGCATAATGAACAAAGTAATTAAAGGAAATGAGGGAAGCAATGTGGTGCAAAGAGGAATAAACAAATTGGTTCAATAATGGCAAAGCCAAGGGAAGAGAAGGTAATTAATGGATACAGAGAAGCTCCTAGTGAAGATCCCTTGCAAACTACATTAACAGAAATGTGGCCTACCATTAAGGGTGTTCCTAATAAAGAGGGAAACCCTAATAACGGCAGATTAAAACAGACAGAGAATATTCTTAAAAGGAATGTGAAACAGGCTGCTAGGGAATGAGCTAACATGGGGAATTTCAATTCCTTATTAGGGGTAAGTACTTCATCTCCCTTAGGACCAACTGAGGGTATCACGATAGATTCATATGAATGGAATACATTTGCACCTCTTGCTTCTTCATCGTCAGTTACAAGTTTAGATCAAATGACCCCACATGTCTATAGTGAAAAGTCCTATGTTTCTTATGAATCTTATAATAGTGATAGCAGAGATGACTATGAAGGGGCAAGTTTTTCTCCTATAAGTATGCATAGAAGAAGAAATGGTCAAACCCCAGAAAGACTGTCAGATAATATGTTAGAAAATGAGGTCACTTCAAATAAAGGGGGATCCCATAGCAAGGGGAATAATGACAGAAATGAAACTGAAATTCAAAGTATAAAAGAGAGTCTTAGTGTCATAATTGCTGGTTTAAAATATTTAGATAAAACTAAAAGCAAATCACTGAATTTTGAAAACTTACAGTCTCCCCGAAAATATTTTAAGAGTAAAGGACCATTAGATAAAGACACAAAGCAGTTGAGCACTAGGAGGGACTCCCTGGTTACTAGTAGTGAACCAACACAGGTACAATTACATCATTCATTACTATTAGCTATAATTAAGCAGCTAACTGTAATTCAGAATGATATTATAGAACTTAAGCTACAGCTTCAAAGCAATAGGACACCCAAGGATGGTGACCATTTTAAAGAAAGGTTGAGACCAGGGAATCCCGGGCAAAGGGAAAACAAAGCTGTGCAGGTACATTAGCCACCACCTTTTGATAAGAATCAGCCTTGCACTTGTCACTTTGAATCAATTATTCAAGAAGTATTAAAGGAAAGTAAGGATAAAAAAAAAGAACTACCCAGTCAAAATCTAAAGGAGGAAAAGTAACTCCAAACAAAGGAATAAGGTGATCTTGGAATAATTTGTGCAAGGTTTACTAAATAAAGATCAAAAGGGGAAAAGTAAATTATCTTCAAATAAAAATATACACAAGAAAATACAGGACTTGCCCAGTGAAATCTTTGGGGAGAAAAAGGATAGGCCTGATTGGACTATAATACAGAAAGAGAGAGAAAGCCAATGCATATAACAAAGGGGAAATCACTTATAACTAAAGGTACAATTGGAACAACACAGGATTTGATCTCTGAGATTAATAAAGGAAAATGGATATGAATGATAGCTGTAAAGAACAGATTGAGGGGAAAGTGATGAATAATGACGGGGAGATCGAGATAGCCATGATGTCACCCAAGAAAGGGATTTTAGCAAAAAAGAATAGATTTGTTGATTTAGAGGGAACAAATATGGAATATGTACTCACGATCCATGGAGTATCATCAGAAAATGGGGGGAAATTAAAGAATTGGATTGTTGAGACTCTCCACCTTGATCCCATTATCAAAGATGAAATCTATATGATGAGACCTCCTAATAAGTCCTTTCAAGATTGTGTATTGATTTATACTAAAAAAGGATACATATTGGAGGACATTTGGAATCAAGTGAAAAATTCCATATCAGAGGGTTTCCAGATTATGTCAATTCAAATAGTTCCATTTATGGAGCCCCAAAACACTTCAGAAATTAAGAAAGGGCCAGAAGCAATTAAGGTAACTACAGCAGAAAGAATTGAGGAGACCAGGGAAATGAGAGAGGAAAATCTTGCCAGAATACTAGATATTATTAAAAAATTTGAACGAAAACAGGAAGAGAAATGGGGAAATAAGACTGACTGTTTTTGGATGTGGAATATTGGAAAAAGATACTATAGGACAATGAAACAGGAAATGGCAATACTTTTTTCAAGAGTTGATAGGGAGAATATAACCAAAAATTCAATAGAATACATTACATTACATAAAAATAAGGAACTAACATCATAAATAGATGTTACATTTAAAAAAGTAGAGGTAGCTCAACAGTTACTAAAAAAAGAACACCTGTTTATGAAAATGGGACTCTATCTGATTTCAGGAGAGGAGTGGCCGAAGGCAGTTAGAACTAAAATGATAGGAGACCATAAGACAGAAATAGATAAAGGATTAAAAGAAAAGAATGATAGTTGGAACCATTATAAGAGTTCCAATAGATACAAGGTCTTAGGTAATATGAAAGAAAAAGAAGACTGACAAAAATTTCAAAGGAATCATCAGGAAAGAAAGCAAGATACTGACAAAGTTAAAATAACATTTTTATCTTGGAATAGTGAAGGTACTTACTTAAAAATTGCAGACCCAGAAATTGATCAGCTTCTTGCAAACTTTGATCTTATTTGTTTCCAGGAAACTTAGTGTAGTACTGAGAACACCCCCAAAATTTCAGGAAATGTTAATATATCTAAATCTGCAACTATAATATGGGAGGCATAAAGGAGGAGTAGCTATATATTTGACAACTAAAAATAATTATAAGATCACCAGACAATACCCCACTTCGGAAGACATGTTAATGGTGAGAGTAGAAGAAGGAAATGATAAAGGAGAAGGGAAAATTAAAATCATAGTTGTAAATATATATTTGTCTCCTATGATTAAAGATAAAGTTGAAATAATGAATAGAATTAAAACAATATCTGATCAATTAACGGACACAGAGTTGAATATTCCTGTCTATATAATTGGAGACTTTAATGCTAGGATTGGGAAAAATTTAGAGGGGCCAGGATATCTAGAAATTATAACAGAATTAAACCCCAAAATAACTTGGACAAGAGCTTCAAAAGATAAAAGGGATAATATGAGAGGGAGAATCATTTATCCCTATCTTACTGATAAAAATATGCTCCTAATCAATGGAAGAACAAAGGGAGACAGGGATGGAGAGCTAACTTATAACGGTCCTAAAGGCTCCTCTATTATTGATCTTGTCTGGAGCAACTTAGAGTGAATAAAAATGATTAAGGAAATGTATGTTGTTGATAGATCGGAGTCATCTCATAACCCAATTGAACTTATAATTGAAACCAATTAATCTATAAGAGGAAATAATTGCAATAACAATTTAAGTATTATTAAAGACATGGAAATAGTTAATTTAAAAAGGATAAGATGGGACTCCAAGGTAATCAAACAATTTGATACTCTATTTAAAGGACCAATAAATGATATTAGAATGTTGATAGTAGAAAATAAAAATTATTACACGGTATGACAACACTGGGATGACTTAATAAGTCTGGTATGCCCTTATTGCACTTTTAGCAGGAAAGGGTTTCAAAAAGAGACCAGACATGGTAAGGCCTGGTTTAATAAAAAATTGTAAAGAAGCAAAAAAAGAATTGAGTAAAATTATTAGGAATTATAGCAAAATCAAGAAAACTAAAATAATTAAGAGTAAAAAAGTCAATATAAACATTAATAAAGAGAGGAAGAAGTATAAACAAATCTTAGAAGTAGAGAAATATCGATATTCTATAATATTATGGGAAAAACTGAGGAAAATGGTAAAAGATAAAGACAATAAAAAGTTTTGGACATTGGTTAGTCAAGGATTTGATAAATATGCAAGGACAGTACATGCATATATTCATCCAGAAACTTGAGTCCTTTACTTTACTGAACTTTATTATTCTCAACAAGATGAAGTTTTATTACTAGAATTAGGAAGGACAGAAAACCTAAAATACTTACAAGCAATTTATCCAATTCCAATTTCAATAAACTTAGAAGAAATATAAATTGCAATTAAACAATTAAAATTTAACAAAGCACCTGGTCCGGATAACATAATAGGAGATGTGTATAGATCTGATGCTGATTGGTGGCCTCCAATTTTGGAAAAATTATTCAATATCATTTTGCAAGGACATGATTAACCCATGAGCTGGAAAGGGAGCATAATATTTCCAATTTTAAAAAAAAGGTGATCCTAAAATGTACCGTCCAATAAGTCTAATAGACATTTCACAAAAATTTTTCACCAAAATTATTTTAAAAAGATTAGAGGTATGGGCGGAAGGTAATAATATTTTACATGAACCCCAAAATGGATTCCAGAGAAATAGATCTACAATACAACATTGTTATACACTTAGACATTTAATTTGGAAATATATAAAAATTAGAAATGCTCCACTCTATTGCTACTTTGTGGACTTTACGTCCACATTTGACAATATAAGCAGAGCTATTCTGTGGAATAAGCTTAAAAAATTTGAGTTAGACCCAGAACTCCTTAACATCCTTATAAGATTGCACTTAGATACTTGGGATGCAATAAAATATGATCATCATGGGAATATTTCCAGGCCTTTCAAGATGACACGAGGAGATAGGCAAGGATGCCTATTGGCACCTTTCTTATTATATATATATATATATATATATATATATATATATATATATATATATGACATCTTGAAGGAACTGGAAAAGCCACAATTTCATGCCCCCAAAATAGGAAATATTCGGGTCGAATGTTTGGCATATGCCGATGATGTGGTCTTAATGTCAACGTCAATTCTGGGACTACAAAAGAAACTTAATTATTTTTCTGATCTATGTGATAATCATAAATAAAAAATAAAATGTCTAAAACAAAAATCTTGACATTTGGAAATAATAAAAAATATATTAAACCGTTGTGGTTAAAATCAGAGAAAATTGAGAGAGTTAGTTATTATGACTACTTAAGGAGTTAGATTCAGTCACTCACTAAGATGGAGAGATCATATAATACAGATTTTAGTGAAAACAAAGAGAACATTTAATGCCTTTAGGATATTTAATTCAAAGATGGGACAAACATCAGTTAAGGGTGTTCTAAGGGTATTTGAAGCTAAAATAAACTCCAGAATTCTTTATGCAGCTGAAATATGGGGAACAGATGATCTGAAAAATCTGGAAATATTGTGTAACAAAATAAAAAGGTATATCTTAAAAGTACCTCAATCAGTACCTGCTGAGTTATTGAATCTGGAATTGGGTCAATTTTCTATTGCTATTTTAGTAATTGAAAGATTGATTCTTTCCACCCTAAAGTTATTTCTATTAAATGAAACTAGACTACCAAGGATATGTCTAGAGGAAGAAATTAAATACACTAGGATGGGGAAAATGTTCCCAATTTTGGATGTTTTAAAACATTTTGGCTTTCCAAATGGACTTGGAGATATTCTGTGGAGAATGTTTGTATATCCTTGGCAGATGATTGTTGAAGAAGTGAAGAATAGGATAAGAGACAAGAAAATAAAGATCTGACAAAAATGAAGCAATTGAAGTCATATAGGTGGTTTAAACAGATTAAGTTAACACATGGCTTCGAACCCTACTTAAAGAAACTGACTAATCCAAATGAGAGAAGAATTATGATTAAATTTAGGTTTGAAATATACAATGCCAACTATGTATTTTATAGACAAAAAAGAGGAAATACAACTAGCCCTTATTGTAAATGTGACAAGCCTTCTGAGGATGATTTAAAACATATATTGTTGTTATGCCCTTTATATAAAGGAATACATTTGAAATGGCTAGGTGACATCATGGCGAATCTCGACCTCCCCCCCAATGATATGGTGAAATATTTCATGAATAATGAAAATCCATGTATACTGGAGAAAGTGGTTGGCTTTCTTCAGGCCACTCATCTATGAAAATATTCATAATTTAAGATAAATGCTCTTACATCTGTTTAGTGATGTAATATTATTACATCACTTATTGATTATTGAATGAATGTTACATCCATATGTTGACTATAAATGTTTCTGAAAGGAGAGTTCTAGAATGGACCTATTAACAAACTGTAAATAATATTCTAAAATTTATATGAAAGTATTTTTATTCAAAGAAATCTTGGAATTTGATATTACCCTGTTTTTGTACTATTGTAATTTTTAGAACTGTTATGTTGTAATGGTTTTTAACTGATCATCAATAAACAACTTGAACTTGTGTAGTATGTGTGTCATATGGTAAGAGAATACTATGTGTAGCTGATTGTTGAGGTAATTTATTTAGCTATCTACATAGTTTCATGTTATTAAAAACAAAATCCTCAGGTTGAGCACTTTCTAGCAAGAACAATGTTTCATGATACACTATACATGTCATTCCTAATTGTCACAGTGTTATAGATGGTGACCACTGAAGGTATACATACATTTATGTTAATATTGTGTATCATGGGATGTTGTAATGCATTAAATTACATGGCTGGTATATGGTTGTTCTCTTGTACTAGTGATATCATAATGTTGTTCTGGTATATGGTATTGTGTTCTCATACAGTGCTCTGTGGATGGAAGATATTGTCCATGTGACAGACTACAAATTCTCAGCTCTTTTGCTATGTATACATTTTAGATATATTCTTTTGTGTAGAATTTTCACTACCTGTGTAAATTTTTATTTATTTATTTTTAATTTTTTTTATTTAGCTTTTGTTGACCGGGTAAGTGCACTAGACAAATCCTGCCTATTTTCAGGCACGACCCGGGGGAGGGGGATACAGATGAATGCCAACTGACCTTGAACCAGATTAAGCTGTTGGTGGTATTTTTAGTGAATGAGGGAAATTTAGCCAGGACACCGGGGAAATTCCCCTACTCTTTTCGATAAGTGCCATGGGATCTTTAACATCCACCTGAACTACCACCAATCCAGACAGATGGGACCTCGGTTTAACGTCTCATCCGAAAGACGGCACCTCAGAAATGCAGCACCCCTCTCATGCTGCATTACAGTGTCAGTACTGGGATATTAACCCAAGTGTATAAAATTGATCCTTTTGTGGTCCCAAACTAATGACATTCTAGTATTATGAACTGTGCTAGGACTGATTTGTACATTCTGTGGAATATGTATGAGGATGTTTTTCTGTTAAGAAGAAAAAAAATGAAAAACATTGTTTTTTGTTCAGTATTATGTAGTAACAGATATATTTCATAAGAAAGTGTTTTCAGAAGTATTGCTTATTTATGTGTTTGATATTATGATTAGTATAGAGCTGTCAAGGTATTTCTTTGAAGTAAGAGACTGTCAGAATGTGTATATTCAAGAGAACATGATTGTATATAGTAGCTAGTAATTCAAGTTACTGTGCTGATTTACAGAACAGATGTATATACCGTTATGAATTTAGCACTACATACTATCGTGCCTGTCAACATACAGCATATTGGGCAAGTGGTAGTGGTTAGATGTATATATATACTCATACTAATATTCACAGATGAGTACATTTTTTTTTAATGTTTTAACAGAGGACGAACCATCAAGAGAGGGTGCTGCTGGAGGAGAAGACTCCACAGAGGGTGTTGAGATAGTGGAGATACAGCCCTCTGTGGAGGTAACACCCGAATCTCCAGCAGCGGGTCATCCTTCAATAGCTGCAGGTCCAGCTGGGTCTCCAGCTGAGGAACGTAAGTAGTTGTTATCATGTTTCTGAGTTTCTTTTTAAAAAGTAGTAAAAAAATATAGATCTATCCCTGGTGGTCCAGTGGACTGCTCCCAGTCCGATCATGGGTTTCTGTATAATATGAATAAAATAAATCTATCCCTGGTGGTCCAGTAGACTGAATCCAGCCTGATTGTTGGCTTCTGTATAAAATATAAATGAATGACACACATATAACCGTGGTGGTCCAGTGGACCTGCTGCCAAGCCCAATCACGGGTATTGCCAAATAGACATACCTGGTGGTCTAGTAGTTCCACCATCCCCACCCACCCACTCAGCCCCATCACCTCACACCTTCCCCCCACCCTGGTCAGCGGCTGGATGGAGCTCCCCACTTGCCGACTGACAGCATACAGTACGGCTGCACGTCTATTGGTTCACAGCATGGACTAATGGGTGTGCAGACCATACCGCACTACACAGTCCCAATATGTGATTGTTCATTCACATATCGGGACTATGTAGTACAGTACGGGCTGCATATCCATTGGCCCATGCTGTGAACCAATGGGCATACAGCTGTACTGTACGGTGTCTGTTGGTGGACGTCCGGGCAGCTTGCAGGTCGGGAGATACCACCCGCTGCTGATGGGAGGGTGTGTGTGTGTGGCATGGCAGGTCTGAGTGGGTGGGTGTGGAGGGGGGTACCACTGGACCACCAGGGATGTCTCTTCGGCAATGCCCATGATTGGGCTTGGCAGTGGGTTCACTGGACCACCAGGGTTACAAGTGTGTCATTTCTTTACATATTATACAGAAGGCCATGATCAGCCTGGATTTGGCCCACTGGACCACCAGGGATAGAATTATTTATATTAAGGACGTGATCAGGCTGGATACGGTCAACTGGACCACCAGGGATAGATTTATTTTATTCTTCTTATACATAAGATTGCGATTGGGCTGGGAGCGGTGCACTGGACCACCAGGGAGATTTACTATTACAGATCCTGTGATTGGGCATGGGGGGATTCGATGCTGAAAGATCGTGGCTCCAGAGCTCAGGTGGCCACCCACAGCTGGCGGCTGCTGTGTTGCACCCTTCAATATGGCAGCTCACCTGTGGGTGGCCAGTCCTTGCTCCTTTTTTTTGGGCTCAACTTTGAGCACCATTGTGCAGCGCATGTAGGGCCAGTGCCAGCATATGTGTAGCACATCCTGGGCTGAATATTGAGATGTCCCGAATATGCATGGGCACGCCCCCCCACTTGCGCCACATACATTACTGATGTGCCCTGGCAAATTCCCCTTCTCAATATCGGGCTGGGGAATATCAATGGGTTTCGCCTGGCATAACACTGTCATGCCTGCATGACCCCTTTGAATATCCAGCCCTATGTGTTCTTATGGTCAATCATCTTAGTAGTGTCTATCTGCTGCTGACCTCTGTGGGTTTTATCAATATCATATGTTTTTGTATACATCTGTCTACAAGAAGTGCAATCACATACAGAATAGTGGATGTCCAAGTATGCAGAACAAGAGAGTGTACAATGTATTTTTTATTAATTTTGATTAATCTCAAATTGACTGTTGAACTGCAGTTACTGTCTTTTTATTAAGAAATAAAGCAAGACAGAGTGTGGATTCTTCTGGGTCCACCCACACATTATGCGGTATGTCACAAAGCGCAGCCGAGTGAGTTAACCACACAAGAAGTGGGTAAACTCCCAATAACTCACACCGTGTAGCTCCTTATTGTGATAATACAATGGGGCCATGTGCAAAATGTGTTTTATTATGTTGTTTTATTAGTGCATTTCCTCAGCCATGGGTAATGCAAGATTTACCAACAGTCATGTGTCATTTTTGACCAATTAGGTTAAACGATTTTCACAGACCATTGTATTATGTGTGATATGTGTCATAGATACTGTTATACTTTAATTTTTTGAACTGTCTTGTATGAGGTTCACAGATCTAAAGAGATGTTAAGAGATCTCACAGTGCTGTAGTAATGGTGTTTTTGCAAAATGGTATGTATCCACAAGTTTCCCTATCAAGGTACAATATCTGAGTAACACCATACCATTAGAGGCCCACACTGAACTGGTGCTGAGACACAGGCAATGGGTACAGAGAGTAACAGTGCTGTACTGTATGAGTGAAATAGGCTATATCTGTATATCTCTATCACGGGGGGGGATCCATGGTGCCTTATGTAGTCAACTTTTAAATGATGTGCTTTCCTGAACACGTATTTTGCAACACAGTAAACATGAATTAGTATTACTGAATGTATACTACTGTGTGTCATTGTACGTTCCATTGTCCTAATACTGCCATAGTGCAGAGATCTCATTCCTGAAGACATGATTGCACAATGGTTGGGAGAAGGGCAACTAGACAGAGGTTCAGACATTCAATTATTATGCAACTTTTGCACATACTGCATATAGTCATTCATAAAGTGTTTAAAGGAACACCATCAATAGACACCTATTTAAGCAATAAGGCATGGCAGGGGGTGTCTTACAGTGGGATAACTGGCCACCTCAGGGTGGGTTAAAACATGAAGCGTAGCTGAGGGCTTCCACCACCAGAGAAGGGAGTTAGCCACCATAACACACCATCTGTAGTGCCTTATTGCGATAATGAAATGGGTTATTTTTAATCACTTTTATGCCTTTTTTAAACATTTAACTTTTAGCTGGGTCATTGTGCTGAGATAATAGACCAGCTGAAAGCTGCTACTGGCAATCAGGAGACAGGATTCTTTTTACCTGTTTTATTATCTGCAGTTAACACAACGTAATTTTGGTGCAATACATGTCCCATTGTAGTATCTGAAACAGTGACGGTAACTGTGTGACCGAGAAATGTAGATAACAGTATTTGTAAATCAACAAAGCTTTTTTCCAGTGTCAGAGATGCTAATATGTGTCAGCTATTAAAGATATTACTAATACACAGTTTTCTGTAGTCCATTATCAGAAAAGTGCAGAACAGTTTACTTTATTGACATGTGTATTTTGTTTTTGTTTTTTTGTCTCCACAGGGCAAATTGCCATTCTTAATAAGATAAGCAACACCCTCAGCCAGCTGCTGGAGACTGTGCAGAGTGGTAACAGGGCTGCTGCCGAACACGCCCATGACACTGCAGCAAAGCTCAATTATTTGGTAGGTCAGACAAGTGAGATCATTTCACAGGGGTCTGAAATAATGGAGTTTTCCCCTTTAAGGGGCAGACCAGGTTGTCCTGGTGTACCCCTTCCCTCTTGCTTAGGATGCTTGTGCTCAGAAGGGGAGGGGGAAGGAAGGGGAGGGGCTAAGGGCCAGAACAATGGACAGGTAACAGGAAGGGGAGGGGCAAAGGGAGGTACATAAGGGACAGCACAAGGGGGCCTCAGCCACTTTTTGCTGGAGTTTTGATCTACATCAACTGCAGCACATCGGATTGGCAAATTCTTTGATGTTGGTTCACCAGGTGTGAGAGGTAAGGAAGCAAAACAGTTGATATTGCAGGACGAGATGTGAAGCATATAAAAAAAGGGTGAGAGGAAGAATATATACAGCATTAAGACTAAGCATGTACAGTATATAACTGAGCAATATGATGGGGCCTGGGTAGCAAGGGGGATCATATGTGTGGAGGAGAGAGGGACCCAGGACCATGGGGGGCAATGCATATGCCTCATTGGGGGGGCTGATGTGAAAGCCTTTGCATTGTTTTAATACTTTGAGGTGCTGTGGACTGGTTTTCTTTGCTGGTAAGAGTTGGGATGCCTGGAAAAGCCCCTGAGGCAAGGGAGGAAGAGCGTGAACCGGGACCACGTAGTGCAATGCTGCGAGCCAATTTTGGGATGGCCAGCAAATCCTTGCCTTGGTTTTCACTTTGCAGCAGTTTGAACCTTTTATTGGTTGTTTCTGGTATGAATTGAGGGCCTGGACGAGGCCTTGGAGATGGGGAGAGCGAGAGTGGGCCGGGAACATGTGGCGTGGCATCACACACTTTGTGGGCGGTTGTAGAAGCCCCTTTTTTCCATTTCTGCTGCTCTGATGGCTGTTTGAGGGCCATTCTGGTTGCCTGGGGTGGAAGAGCAGGCCTAGGGGAGGCCTTAAGCATGGGCTACGTGGTGTGGCATCACATGCCACATGGGGGTTGTTAGTAAAGCACTTGCATTTTGTGATGGGATATTTGTGGCTCAGTGTGGTGGATCTTTGTTGTTTGCCAGTAAGATTAGGAGGCCTAGCAGAGGCCTTGAAGCCAGGAGGAGCGAGATCTGTTCGGGACTGCATGGCATGAGTCACACGCTGCATGGGGGGGTTGTAGAATCATGTGCTCACTCTTGTGTGATGGTGGCTGTAGTTCATGGCCCCCATCTTTTTGTTTGGTTGTCTAGGGATGGATGGTGGGCCAGGAAGAGGACCCGATGGATGTACCGAGTGGCGTGGCATCACACATCATTTGGGGGTGGATAGATGAGCACTTTCTTAGATTTGGGGGCTATTGGGGTGATTTGAGGCAAATGTTGTTGGTTAAAGTAGGGAGAGTAGGCCTGGAGAAAGGCCAAGAAGCAAGGGAGAGCGAGGGTGAGATAGGACCACATGGAGTGACGTCATACGCCGCGAGGGGTTGGAAAATGCATTTCCAGATGCTCGGGCTGTCTTTTCATGGCTCTGGGGTCCTATTGAGGCATACTGGGAGGGAAGATAAGGGACCTGGGAGAGGTCTGGGGCAGAGGTAGAGTGATTTGCGATTGAGACCTCGCTGGCGATGGCCCACATGGCGAGGTGGTCACATTAGAAGCCGTGGCCTCACCTTTTGGTGGGGGCTGCTTGGTCTATTTGGCCCTTCCCCTCGCTGGGAGGGGGTGCCGCGAGCATCTCAGGCTGGCAGAGGCATGAAGATTGGGAATAGGAGAGCATTTATAGGACCTCGTGGCGTGACCGTTTCCTATAGCGGGGTGCTGACTCAGTGATGCCTTGGTCAGCCCAGACAGGCAGTGGTATAAAAAAAAATGTCAGCATTCACAATGGGGAAGCTCCGGGGTAGGCCAGCACAGTACAGCATTTCTGGGAGGCCCAAAAAAAAAAAATTTGTTTTATTTAATTATAAATAAGGGGAGGCACTTGAAGGGATGAAAAGGGGGGTGCCGGGCTTTTTTCACAAAGGGCATGACAGAGAGCAGCAGGGAACCAGTCAAGCAGGATGGGGGCCTTTACTGGTGGCCAGGTCTGTTTATATGGGTGGGTGGTGTGAAGAACAGGAGGAAGGCATTCCTAACAGGTACAGATATACAAATAACCCTGTTTTCTCTTCCTGTAGTTGTTTTCACAGAGCAAAAAAAAAGAAGGACATGGCACCAAAGAAGAGCAGGCCATCAAAGGAAGAGGCTTACAAGGCTATAATTGAATTGGCAGAAAAGGCAAACAGGATGTGGGAACTGGTGGAGGGAGAGGAACCAGGGAGACCCGGGGAAAAGAGAAAAGTGGGCACAGAAAAAGGTGGCAGGGGGAAACGACCAGCTGAATGGCCACGTAGTCCCGCGAGGGCACCACCGGTGGTAGTGGGGCCCAACAAGGCAGTTGATCCAGTACCCCTGCAGCCTATGGAACCAGTGACACCAGTACCCCCCCCGATCAAGGTGGGATCTCCCTGGCTGAACCCAGTCACGATGCCCAGAACATGTTGCTCCCTCCGCAAACTCCAGTAGCTCACCCTCCTCCTCAACTGCAGGGAGAAGCAAGAGGAACCTTAGAAGACTCCAGGCAGCACGGCCTGGACAAGGTTACAGGTAACACATCCAGTGCAGCGGGTGACAGTATAAAGGAATATATAGAGCAAATTGTGGTAGCACTAGGGACAGGAGGTCTAGGGCAGATGGAATCGGCTGTGGCAGAGATCAGGATGGAGAAAGAGGTGCCAGAAAGGAAGGAAAAGGGAACGGAAAGAGAGGGGAAAGGGATGAGGAAGATAGGTGAGCCTGGGATGAGGATAGGCGAGCACGTGCCGCTGGCCATGAAGGAAAAATATGGAAAGGGGAATATGTGGATATATTCGCTTTGGTGAGCTGGTAGGTGGCGGCCAAGTACGAGGAAGCTGAGGGTATAGGTAAGAGTGAGATGGCAGCGGCTATAGTGCTTTTATGGAAAAAAGAGGACGATAAGTTCACAAAAGGGAAGACTTGGGATGGGTGGTTCCTAGGTTTTGCCACTTTCTCAGCCATCATCCTGGGAAAAAGGCCAGAGCTAGGCATCCTGCTCATTACTTATTCGTTGATAATACGTAGGGCAAAAGCAAAGGGTGGGGTGGGGTGGTTATACTATGATGAATCTTTTCGGCAGAGAATGGCAACATTTGGGGATGTAAGATGGGACACCAAACAGATAGACTTGTGGACGGATTACATCACAGATCAGTCCACGCCCGAAGGTGAATGGGGCAAAAAGGGTTTTACGCCCCAGAGATGCTGCTGGGCTTACAACAGAGCCTTTTGCTCATGGCGTCAATGTCGTTTCCAGCATGCTTGCTCAAAATGCAGAGGAGGGCACCTGGTAAACAAATGTAGAACGTCATTGGCCAAGGGGGCGCAAGGGCATGGGGGTCAGGGATCAGGCCAACAGTTTTTGAGATGGCAAGGGCTTTAAGGCCAAACATGGAATAGGGGAGGGCGGGTAGGGAAACATGAATAGAGGGCAGAGCCACTGAAGGAAGAAAGGTCGGGCAAAACGAGAGAGGGGCTGGGGGAGTGGCGGGGCATGACAGGGAACAGTTTGGGATGGCCAGAACCCCCATCAACTTGAAGGTATGGACAGTCTGCCTGGACAGATATCTGGACACGAGTGTACGGGATATGATTTTAAGGGGTTTTAACACAGGATTTTCATTACGGTTTACGGGACCCAGGCGAGCGATGGAGGCAAGCAACCTCAGGTCAGTAAAAGGAAAGAAGGAGATGCTAAGACAGAAGATAGAGAAAGAAAAGGCAGCAGATAGGGTAGAGGGCCCATTTGACACCTCCCCATTGCCAAACACGTGGATTTCACCATTGGGTTTGGTACCCAAGAAACAGAAGGGGGAGTACAGGGTGATTCACCACCTGTCCTATCCAGAAGGGGAGTCGGTGAACGATTTCATCAGTGAGGAACACAGTAAGGTGACATATGCGACACTAGAGGATGCAGTCCGAGTGATCCAGGCCACGGAGGATTCATGGATGGCAAAAATGGACATTGAGTCCACTTTCAGACTGCTTCCAGTTAGGAGAGAAGACTGGGATCTATTGGGTTTTAAAAGTGGGGGACAGTATTATTTTGACAAAGCAATGCCAATGGGTTGTTCCACAGCATGTGCTACATTTGAGGCTTTAAGCACCTGTTTGCAGTGGATATTTCAAGAAAAAACGGGTTATAGGATGGTCATCCATTATCTGGATAATTTTCTTTTCATTGGAAAAGGGAAAAGGGAGACACAGAGGATACTGGGTAAGTTTCAGGAATTGAGTGGGGAATTAGGGGTCCCACTGACACCAGAAAAGATAGAGGGGCCCAGCAGGGTTATGGAATTTCTGGGGATTGAGATAAATGCCTCGAATGAGGTATTTAGACTACCGGACAAAAAAGTAAGTAAACTGAAGGAAATAAGCCAAGTACACACCAGCAGGAGATGGGTACAGCTAATGCTGGTACAGCAGGTACTGGGTCACTTGAACTTTGCATGCAGGGCCATCGGACCAGTAAGGGCATTCACAAAGAGGTTAGCCAGGGCTACAGCAGGGGTCACCAGACCACATCACTGGGTGGACCTGACGCAAGGTGTCAGGGAGGATTTTAAAATCTGGGAAGAATTTCTTAGGGAGTACAACGGGTGCTCTTTCTGGCAAGAGGAGTGGCTATACAACACAGACCTCAATCTCTACACAGACGTTGCTGGGGGGCTAGGCATGGGGGGTTACCTGAGGGGTAGATGGTTCGCAGAACCCTGGCCTGCCAGCTGGGTGGAGGATGCGAAAGTGAGAGATATAACATTACTGGAGATCACGCCCATATGGGCATGTACATTGGTCTGGGGGGGAGGAATTACAGGATCAGAAAGTGACATTTTGGTGTGATAATAGAGCAGTGGTGGATGTTCTGAACAACAGGGGAGCCAGGTCAGGCACAGTCATGCAGGTATTATGACTTTTAGTTTTAAGGGCGTTGCAGCTGAACATGTCATTTAGAGCACAACTCATAGAAGGGGTACACAATACCTTGGCTGACAGCCTTTCCCATCTGCAGCTAGACCATTTTCAGAGGCTGGCACCAGCAGCGGAAGAACAAAAAACACCCATACCAATGAACTTCTGGGACATTGGCAGGAAGGAGCAGAACTGTTGTTTCGCAGCTCATGGGTGCCTTGGACTCTGAGGGCCTATGACAGGGCCTGGCGAGTGTTTCAAACATTCAGGGCAGAGCATCAGATGGAGATAAGTAGGCCACTCACAAAGGAGCAGTTGGGAATGTTCACCGTGGAGCAGTGGCAGAAAGGCACAGCCCACACCACAATGGGAGTCTATTTGGCAGAGATTAGTGTTATCTGCAGCCTAAATGGGTGGAAGGACCTGACAAAAACAATACTCATCAGAAGAATGATGCAAGGATGGAGCAGGTTGAAACAGGGGCTAGCAGATAATAGGAGGCCTATAGGGGAACAGTGGCTAATAAAGCTGAAGAACATGCTCCGGGCAACATGCAGATCAAAGGCCGAGGCCCAGCTATTTCACACAATTTATGTGGTAATGTGGTAATGTTTGCAGGGGCCATGAGAGTGAGCGAGGTGGTAGGCCATGAGAGAGAAGACAAGGAAGGGGGGTTAGAATGGGATGATATAAGCTGGGGGGTGACAGAGATACGGATCAAGATTAGGAGGTCTAAAATGGATCAAAGAGGGCAAGGTTGCATGGTGACGCTGAAAAGGCAAGCAGAGGGTGCAATATGCCCAGTACAGGCTCTGTGGGCTTTCGCCGCAGAGCATGGGAACAGGACGGGGAAATTATTTGTACACAATGATGGAAAAAGGGTTACTGGCTACCAAGTCACAGCAATACTCAAAAAGGGCATGCAATTCATGGGGGAAGACCTGGCTAATTATTCATCCCATTCCTTGCGGAGTGGGGCTGCCTCACAGTGGGCAGCAGCGGGTGAGACGGTAAATGGGATATTGGAAAAGGGACACTGGTGATCAGCCAGTTATAAAAGATACATTAGAGTACTGAAGTAAAAAAAAAAAAAAGAATATTTTGAAGGTGGTGCTCCTAGCTTGAACTGCAGAGCTGGGGGGGGGCAAGAAATGGTAAAGGGAGGTGGGAAGGCATAAAATGGGGTGGGGTGAAAATGGGGATGACACTATGAACATGTGTAAAATAATGAATTTGGCTTGCACCCCACAGGTAGAGGGAGGATCACGGAAGTCTGGATCTGCGGCCATTCCTATATTTATTGGGCTGGAAAAAGAGCAGAGAAGAAGGCGGGGCTATACCAAGATGTGAGAATGTGTAGGTTGGTTTGGCATGGCATATGGGGGATGAGATGGGCACAGCTGCTTCCCACCTTAAAAGAACTCAAAGGACGGCGGCCCAGTCCAGACCTAATCATTATACATCTAGGGGGCAACGACCTTGCAGGTAGGCGTTAGGTAGACATATACTTACAAATAAAAAGGGATTTAGGGGCACTACGACAGTGGTGGCTTCAGGTGTGCCTTGCTTGCTCAGATATGATACCAAAGAGGGTGTGGAGGCAGGAGCACAGCCACAGAGTGGTAGAAAGGGCCAGGAGAAAGATGAATAGGAGGGTTAGAACATTGGTAAGGCAGGTGGGAGGACAGGTGATACTGAGGGGGGTAGAAGAATGGGTAGAAGATTTTTACAGGTCAGACGGGGTGCACTTGTTTGACCTAGCCATAGACATGTTCAATACAAAAACAATGGGCTTTATAGAAGCATGGATGAAACAGGCAAAAAATGGAAAATAAAAGAAAAAAAAATGGAAAGAAGGAAAGAATAAAAAGGATCTTCCCTGAAGTAAGGGAGAATGGTACCCTAAATATGGGGGAAGCCAGCCATCCATGGCAAGCTAGAGACTGGCTAGTGGGGAAAAAGGGGGGGGGGAGAGGGGAGGGGGAGGAAAAAGGAATAACACAAGAAGAGGAAGAAGATGAAGGAGAAAGCGGTCTTGGTTTTCACTGTTACCTAATGGGAAAGGAGAAGAAGAAGGCACCCAGGTTTTCACCTGTGGGAAGGATAATCAGAGATTGATATATGGATGAAATAAACAAAATTTGAAAATATGATAATAAAGGAATCAAAATGGAATATGGAATTATGAATTTAAATAAATTAATTGCCAATCTGAGCACAACAACAAACAATGGTCTCTGTCTTTTTGTGAGGGAAAAGGGGGGAATCCGAGACAATTGACTTGCTGCAGCGTCATGGGCATGTAGGGCATGCGGCCTTAGTTGCCAATCGAGGGCTCAAGCAGAGCAACAGGGGCCTCACCAAAGCTGTACAGTCACTTAGGGACTTGGAAGAGGCCTCTGTTACTTCACTTGAGTCCATGCACGGTCTCATGGTATGGCTGGCTGAGAACCAGCTGGAGGCCATGGAAGCAATACACCATCTTCTGCACCATGACCTGCAGCACCTAGAGGATGACCAGCCCTCTGAAGTGCCTCAGCAATAGCCCCCTCAAAGATACCCCTCCAGCAACACCAGAAACAACAGCTGCTGAAGAGGGGCACCTACCTGCACTTACTCCTGAGCAGCCTTCCACTTCCTCCTCACAATCGTCTTTCCAAGTCCCTACAGCCTGAATGGGCAGCACCTCTCTGTCACTCCTGGCCAGTAGTTGTAAATACTAATTTTTTAAAATGTTTTATTTATTTATATTTATTTATCCCCACCCACCGTTAATGTCATGAGTGTGCATGAACACTTTTATTTTATTTCTGAAGAAGTTTTATTTATTATTCATTTATTATCCCTTCCCCCACTATGTGAATAAAACATTTATTTATTTTTGTATTCCTGTTTTTTCATGCTTACTGTAAATACAAGTTTTATGTTTTGTACTGAGCATTTTTTTTATTAAATATTATACTTTTTCAACAATGCGTTTGTCTCAGTATTATAGATATGTATACTATAGAAGTATTGCTTAGACAGGGTTTAGAGAATAGCATACCTGACAATATAATAAATGTGACTGTCACAACAACTGAATAGTTGGTATGAAATTTAAATAGTGTTAATGATGGTGTTTTCCTTTGTCTTATGACTTTGCATTATAGTACCAGATAGACACAATGCTACCTATTTCTGAAATCTCTGTGATTTTTTAAACAATGTCTTCTGCTGTCTACATTTTAATAATATGGCTGGCAGAGAGAAACAGTGCAGACATTTCACAAAATATTTGGAAATATGTGGCAATGTGTGTAGCTACAATTGCATGATGCAGTAACTGCTATGGAGAGATGTCTTCTCAAGTTGGTTAAGGTATTGTTCAGAAAAAGTCTTATATTAAGCTTGGATTATCTTTTTAAAGGTGTAGTGAGAAAAATTCAATTTTTAGCTGTTTCTCAAAAAGTCAGGAAATTTACTGCAAAAAACTGCGTTAATGCAAGAGTTGCGGGTTTTGCAGCTACTCAGGAAATTCAGTGTTAGGGTTTTCAACCTAACTCAGGCTCCCCCAACACCACACTGCCCCCATCCCCACTGGCACACACACACACACACACACACAGGCACAAACGTACACACACACACACACACACACAAAAGACACAACTATGGGGCCAGTACAAGGAAATACAACCAATCACAGACAGACACCATAGCAACAGAAATAACATACAACTTCTTAAACATACCACAACAGGCATCCATCATCATGTTTCACCAACTGCTTCACTTGTCCTATGATTGGGGTGTGTTTTCTGAATAGAGTGAGGTGTGTTACAAGCATTTCAATTAGAACTACTGTACTTATCCATCTACATTACCACTTATATGATACTGTTTTATATAAAATAAGACATTTGATAAAACAGTGAGGGTATGCTGTTCTGTGACAATTATACAATGGTGTGTAAACATTTTTAACCTTATTGGTCAAAGAGTTTTACATGATTATGGGCAAATCCTCTATTGGCTATGTGTGAGAAAGGTTATTTATACAAACGTCATGCAGTTCTGACCTATTAGTTAAACAGTCACTAGTTAGTGAGAGGTGATATTGATAATCATATTGTGGTTCTATGCACAAATGGCAACTTGGTGACAACATAGCCTTTGTTATCCACAAATGTACTACTCTGTGTACCATCCCATGTAAGACAGCAACACACTGTGATAAATACATGAGGTGTATTTCTTATATAATACTCTTGAGCAGAAATGTTTAACTTTGGAAAATTACTCCAACTGGAGTGGATCTATACCTCATGTGTTCTGAGCAATTAGTGTGTTGCTGTATTTAAATGATGGAATATGCACAATTTTACAATGAGGTATGAAAATCCAGTAAACTCATTGGTCAAAACACATTACATGACTGTGATAAATCCTCCACTATATCCACTGTGAAAGTGTAACATCACTATAAAAACCAAAAAAAGCTGAAGATTGTATTGTAGCAATATACAGTGACATGGAGTGGTTATATGGATGGATTTACCACTTCTGATGTGGTTACGTCACTCAGCTACATCTTGTGACTGAACCACAGCAGGAATGGTAAATCCACCAATATACGCACTACCTGTCATGGTACATTGCTTAACAAAACAATTATTTTGAAATTTGACGTATTCTGCTACATAGTAATGGCAAAATTTCTAGTCCTTGGTCCTTAATAATATGTCTCTGTTACCAGTTATTTTAAAGTTTGTCAGAGAAACTGGCAAGTAGGTGGAACCATGGATATGGTGGCATTTACAAATCATACAGTTCATTGTAGCATACTGTAATGCTGTCATACACAAATTCTTACATCACTAGGGAATAGTAAGATTTTGTTTATGATTAATGCATTTAAATATTTATATTATTCTGTTATGGAGAAATGGTCATGTACACTGAAATATCACAGTGCCATGTGATTAACAATTTGCAAGTTTGTGATACTGTGTACCTATAGTCTTAGTAACAAGTAATTAGGTGGAGGTGTGTAGTATAGTTTCATCCAAAAAATAACAACATTGCTAGTACAACAGTTATATGCTTGTAGAGGGAAAGTGACCAGTTGCTAATACAGCAGTAAATGAAATTGGTCTACATTGTGAACAACACATGTGCATTAGCATCAGTGATATGGTGTTATATACAAAGATGTGTACATATGGGAAACTGAAGTGGCATAGCAACTGATATAGTTGATAAAAATGATGATGGATGCCTGTTGTGGTATGTTTAAGAAGTTGTATGTTATTTCTGTTACTATGGTGCCTGTCTGTGATTGGTTGTATTTCCAAGTACTACCCCCACATTTGTGTGTTGTGTGTGTGTGTGTGTGTGTGTGTGTGTGTCTCTATGATTGTGCCTGTGTGTGTGTGTGTGTGTGTGCACCAGTGGGGATGTGGGGGGCGGTGTGGTGTTAGGGAAGGGGGAAGCTGGAGTTAGGGTTGAAAACCCTAACGTCGAATTTCCTGGGTTGTTTTGTCACTACAAAAAAACCTAACTCTTGCATTAACACAGTTTTTTGCAATATATATATATATATGTGTGCAATAGGTGTGGAACCAAAAGCTATTGCATAAATCCATTTATTTCCACATATGTGGGATTAATCTAGCCACCCTAGATTTATCCCACATATGTGGGATAAATGCAAACTGTCAATCAAAGCTTTTTTGTTCACTTTTTTGACAAACAAAGGTGAATAACTTTAAAACAAAAAATGATAGCATAGTACTGTGAGCACGAAAAATGTTCAGTACAAAAATACCTACAAAATTAGTGGTGTTTCATTTATAGATACCTTTTAGTTTTTTTTATAATTAGTAAAAAACAGCTTAAAATCCTATTTTCTTCTCACTTTTTCGACAAACAAATGTGAATCACTTTTAAACTAAAAATGATAGCATGGTACTGTGAACACGAAAAATGTTCAGCACAAAAATATTTACAACATGAGTGGTGTTTCATTAATAAATATATTTTAGTTTTTTTAATTAGCAAAAAACAGCATAAAATTAAATTTTTGTTTCACTTTTTTGACAAACAAATGTGAATAACTTTAAAACAAGAAAGGTAGCATGATACTGTGACTATGACATTTGTTCAGCAAGAAGTTCTCTACAAAATGAGTGGTGTTTCATTTAATAGCAACCACCATGCTAGGCGGACATACACAAGGAAAGTTAACTGAAAGTCCCAGAAAGTCCCAGAAATTATCATTTTAAAAAAGAAGATAAACAGTCAAAATCAAATGTTTCTGCACTGATAAGAAGCATCCATTTTGCATAAATGAAATATACAATGGTGAGCAGTCAGATAAATGATTTATCTACACTTGTGCTGTTTGACCTCAGACACCTCACTCGTGGCTTACGCCACTCTTGAAGTAACCCAAGGTCAAACAGCACTTGTGTAGATAAATCATTTATCTGACAGCTCGCCTTTATATATCCTATATATATCTCTAGATATATATATTCTAGATATATATATATATATATATATATATACACATACATTATAGTGGCACGGTAGTTCCACTATAGTTAAGGTTGAGCACCCCATTTAAGGTTAAAGTGTGAAATTTTGCACCTTAATAACTTTGCCACCAAAAGATGGATTTGCCTGAGATTTGGCAGGTACAGAGTGGTAGCATAGATCCTGGGATCTGTCACATTTCGTACCAGTTGCATATATGGTTGCAGAGTTATTAAGCAACATTCTGTAGCACATTTAAGCTTTTTTACACATTCTTTGCTTGCACCTACAGGTCACATGGTTTGAATGACTGGTCCAAAATCTTCAAGGAACATGTGTCCTGGGACCCTGATGTGCCTTTTGAAGATTTGTGAAAAAATATTGAATGGTTCAAAAGTTATTCAAAAAATAAATTTCCCATTATAGTCAAAGGGAAAAGTTAACAAAAAGTTTGACAGTGTCACAAATGCAGATTTTCGTGTTGCAAATGACCCCAGTACTGTCGCAAATCTGCCATTTTGTTTTCAGTAGCTTATCAGAGAAATGCTTGGCTTTTAAAATTGGGACCCTTTAGGGACACAGTTCTTTTTGTGTTTACCTAGTCAAGCCCTGAGCATGCTAGGCATGTCTTTATTTTGGGGTTAAACCCCCAGAAATATGTTTTTGAAATTTTTGGGAAAAGTAGTGTCACAAAGAAGTATTGCACCTACGACACTTTCATGATTTTTTTTGTGAAAGTGTCGTGATTTGCCACACTACTATTTGACACTATGGGAAAAATAACAGGAATTCTTTGCCACCCTGCTGCAAAACACTGGTTTGGTCTTTTGGGATGAAATTTGGAGGGATTAAAGCCAACATCCCACAGATGTGCCTTTTGGTGGTTTGGTGACAAAATTTTGCGGGGATACAAAGTTACGGTGATCCAAAGATGACACTTTTTCCCATAGACTAACAGTACGGCGTCTGCTGCGCCTTTCGGGGCCCGTATCTCGGAAACGCTTTGAGATACGGACTTTTCGTCTGAGAAATGCTTAGCCCCCTCCTCAGTGGCTAAGTACAAAATTAGCCAGGAAAGTCATTAGTAATATGACATTTTAATTTTTTTCTATGTCGTACGGTTCCTGAGATATAAGCAATTTAGTATTCCAAGTGCTCATTTTCTGCTCCGAGGTCCATTATTATGCATACATTCTATGTATTCATTGTGTTTCTCTGTGCAGCTTTTGGAGAAAAAAAGGGTGTGTGCTTCTGTTGCTGTTACAGTTAGCACTTCGACTTGCATTTCCATACCTGTTTGCGTTACCTTTCCCCTGCACACCACCATGTGCATTACCGTTTGCTTTTTCACTACTGTTATTGTTTGCATTTCCATTTGAGTCACTGTGCACATTTTCATTTGTGTTTGTGGCCGCCCTTCTATTTGTGTTTGTGTCTGTGTTTGTCTTTCGTTTGGTGTCATTGTTGCTATTACCATTACCATTTGTGTTTCCAATTGCGTTACCGTCATTATGTGCGTTACGGTTTGCGTTTCTGTAAGTGAATCCATTTCCTTTACTGTTTCTCTTCCCTTTGGTGTTATTGTTGCTGTTACCATTACCATTTGCATTTCCAATTGCATTATCAGGACTGTGCGCATTACGGTTTGCGTTTCTGTATGCGTTTGCATTTGCGTTTCCGTTTCTGTTTCCTTTGGCATTATTTTTGCTGTTATCGTTATCATTTGTGTTTCCAATTGCAGTACCATGACTGTGCACATTACCACTTGAATTTCTATGCGTGCTTGTGTTTGCCTGTCAGTTTGCGTTACTGTCCGCTTTGGTGTCACTTTGCACTTGCGTTTCTATTACCATTTGCGTCACCATTTACATTTACGTAACCATGTGCGTTACCATTTGCACTTGCATTTGCATTGCAGTTACTGTTCCTGTGTGACAAAAAAATCACATGGTGGGAGTGCGAGGCCCGAAGGGCCCGTGCTTCCTCCACAACATTCCATTCACTATTTATAGTTCTCATTTTCAAAAAGAAGGGAAATTCATGGCAAAAAAATCCATTTAATGCATCAGTTAGGGTTGTTCCACAGCGACAAAAGCAAGGAAATTTGATGTTAGTGTTGAAACCCCTCCTTCATGCCCCACACCCCACCCCTGCCAACTGGCATCGGAGTGTGCATTGGGGTTGTCAGTCAAAACTCTCACCCCATTCTCCTATACTTCACCACCTCAGCTTCCTTACACATGGGATAGGGTGAGTGTTAGGACCAATGACCCCAACGCACACCCCGATGCCGGTTGGGGAAGGTGGGGTGGGGGGTGGAAGGGTGGGTTTCAACCCTAACATCAAATTTCCTTACTTTTGTTACTCTGGAAAAACCCTAACTGATGCATTAAACAGAGTTTTTTGGAATGAAAATATATATGTGTGTATATATATATACATATAGATATACACACATACGCACACCACACTCCCACACTGCAGGCAGCAACAGGAGAAACAATTACAGTTCTCCTGTATCTTCTCAAATCAGGTGTGGGGTGTGCCTCAGGGTTGTCAACCCTAATGTTCACCCCATTCCACCATTAAAGAGGCTGAGATGTGTATACATGAGAGTGGGGTGAGCATTAGGGTTGACAACCCAGAGACAGATGACACACCTGATTTTTGAAGATACAGGGGATGGCAAACCATAACAGTTCCTCCTGTTGCTGCCTGCAGAGTGGGAGTGGGGTGTTGGGGTTGGAAACCCTAAAGTCACATTTCCTGACTTTTGTCAGTTTAACTCTAACTAGTGCATTAACAAAGTTTTTTTTTGCAAAGAATTTTCTTACTTTTAGCGAAAGTATAATTGAATCCTTATTTGCCAGTGGGAGAGCAGGGCCCTCTGGGCCCTGTGCTCCATCCCTCCATAGATGCATACATGTATGTTGCTGTGGAAGCACAGGGCCCTCCAGGCCCTATACTTGCATTTGTCATAAAACAGTGACCAAACTGTCAGCATAGCCTTCTTATTACCCCACCTCATGAACCTGGTACTGAAAATATTCAAATCCCTACTGAAACATCATTCTGAGCCACTGAAACATCACTGCGTACTACAGGTGCAAAACACAGACTGAACATGATTTGAAAAATGACAGCTGTCATAATTATGAGGTGGTGTAAAAAATTGTTTTGTTTAAAATTTGGAGTCAAAATCTTTAAAATTAAAGCTACAAGTGAGTGATGGCCTTGATGGAAGAGGGATGCCTGGATATCATGGCAGTCACAGAAACATGGTACACAGAGAACCTTGACTGAGATGTCAACATACCAGGGTACAAAATCTACAGGAGGGACAGGGAGGGTAGAAGAGGAGGAGGAGTAGCTCTCTGCATAAGGGAAGAGATCAAAACAATGGAACTAAATGGAAAACAGGGAGGAGATGAGGCACTGTGGGTTACCCTAGAGACCAGAAATGGAACCACAATCCACATAGGAGTTGTATACAGACCCCTGTCTTAGGGGGAGGAAATGGACAAGGAAATGGTAGAAGTCATCCTTAAGATGGCAGAAAAAGGGGAGATATTGTTGATGGAGGACCTGAATATGCCAGATCTTAACTGGAGCACCTTTGCTGTAGCCACATCCAAGAGCAGGGTCATTATTGATGTCCTACAGGGGCATGACTCAGACAGCTAGTGTTGGAACCCACTCAAGAGGGAGCAGTCTTAGACCTGGTACTCTCAAACAGGGATGGAGAGAGGATCTCAGATCTAGAAGTGGGTAGCCATCTGGGAACAAGTGGCCACCAAACAGTGTGGTTCACAATAAACACAGTCACAAAGTCAAGTCATACAAAAGTGAAGGTACTGGACTTTAGGAGGGCTGACTTTGTCAAAATCAGAGAGTGGTTCAGAAAGCATTAGCAAACAGGTAAGAAGGAGGGGTGGAGGAACAATGGGAAAACATCAAAACTGCCATTACAGAAGCAACAAGCCTTTGTGTGAAGTAAATAAACAAATCAAAATGAAAGAAAAATCTACTATGAGTTTCAAAAGAGGTGGCAGGGAAGCTTAGGGAGAAAAAGATAGCATTCAGGAAATATAAGGAAACACAGAAGAAGCAGGACAGAGAACTGTACAAGTTAAAGCAGAAGTAAAAGGGGAAGGCAATCAGAATAGCAAAAGCCCAAACCGAGGAAAAGATAGCCAACTCAGTTAAGAAGAGGGATAAAACTTTTATAGGTACATAAGGAGCAAAAGAACCAAGGGAGGGATACTGAGGCTTAATAATGGGGAGGGTGGGTGGGCAGAAAGGGACAGTGAAAAAGCAGGGATACTGAATGAATACTTCTGCTCAGTATTCACAAATGAAGAGAAGGGGGAGGTACCTAATCCAATCAATAGAAGCACTCTGAATAAGGGGGTTGATATCAGTCCTTTCACAGAAGAAAGGGTTCTGAAAGAATTCCTAAAACTGAAGGTGGACAAAGCAACGGGGCCAGAAGGGATTCACCCCTGAATTCTAAAAGAACTAAGGGGAGAACTAATGACACCACTGACTACTCTTTTTAACAAATTATGGGAGGATGGTGTGGTACCTGAGGAGTGAAGGAGGGTGGATGTGATTCCCCTTCACAAAAATGGGAGCAAAGCAGAGGCAGGAAATGACAGACCTGCTAGCTTGACCTCAGTGGAAGGGAAAATGATGGAATCACTTCTGAAAGAAAGAATTGTTGAGTACCAAGAGGACAATGGGGCAAAGGACACAAGGCAGCATGGATTCACAGTGGAAAAGTCATGTCAGATGAATCTAATAGATTTCTTTGACTGGGTGACCAAAGTAGTAGACCAGGGAGGGGTTTTGGAGATGACCTACCTAGACGTTAGCAGGGCATTTGACACAGTCCCACACAAAAGATTAATAAACAAATTAGCCAGCCTGGGAGTGGGTCCCAGAGTGGTAGCCTGGGTAAAACACTGACTGGACAACAGGACACAGAGGGTAATAGTAAACAGAGTCCACTCCAAATAAGGGGGGATACTAGTGGGGAACCGCGGGGTTCAGTACTTGGTCTGATCCTTTTTAATGTCTTTATAAGTGACATTGCAGAGGGACTGGAAGGAAAAGTATGTCTCTTTCCAGATGACACAAAGATCTGCAACAGGGTTGATACACAAGGGGGGGTGGAACAGATGAGAAGGGACTTGGCAAGGTTGGAGGAATGATCAAAAGTATGGCAGCTTAGATTAAAGGCAAGGAAGTGCAAAGTAATGCACCTGGGAAACAAATACCCAGGGGAAGAGTACACAATGGGGGGTGGTATTAACAACAACAAAAATGGAAAGGGACCTGGGGTACTCATATCAGATGACCTAAAGGTAAGCAAGCAATGTGAGAAGGCAGTAAAGATGGCTTGGAGGATACTGGGATGTATAGGAAGAGGCATCACCAGTAGAAAACAATAAGTTGTTATCCCTCTCTACAGACAGTTGGTGAGGCTCCATTTGGAGTATTGCATGCTGTTCTTGAGACCCCATCTCCACTAGGACATAGACAGGATGGAGGCAGTCCAGAAGAGGGCAAATAAAATGGTGCAGGGTCTGCAACAGAAGCCATATGAAGAGAGACTAAAGGAGCTTAATATGTATACCCTTGAGGAATGGAGTGAGGGGGGGGACATGATTGAAACTTTTAGGTACCTCAAGGGAATCAACAAAGTCCAAGAGGGTAACATATTTCAGAAAAAGAGATGCCAAGCTGCAAGAGGAAGGGAACACAATTTCAAGATAGAGGGGGGGATGGCTCAAGGGCAATGTGAGGAAGTAATTTTTCACAGAGACTGTGGTGGACACATGCAATGGCCTTCCTGAGAAGGTTGTGGGGTCAAATACAGTGGGGAATTCAAGAATGCATGGGACAGACATAAGGCAGTTCTGGTGGGAGATAGGAAGAAGTAGGCTGTTGGCTAACTAGGATCTGCAGCTTATCCATTAGGTAGGGAAATGGGCAGACTAGGTGGGCCAAGCAGTCCTTATCTGCCATCAAAGACTATGTTTTTATGTAGTAAAATTTCAATGTACTGTATGTGCATAACTTTGCCATTTTTACATGTTTTGGCCTCCGATTTTCAACATAGTCTTCTTGTGACCCACCTCATGAACAATGGCAGTGAAAATGTTTAAATTCTGCCTGAAATGTGATTTCACCAAGCAACTGCAAAATCACCTTTTGGGCTAGATTTACATATTTCCACTGCCATTTTTCATGAGATGGCATCCCAAAAAGTTGATGTTGAAAATTTGGGCACAGAATATGCAATATGTGCAAAGTTATGCATTAAAGTTACCGCACCCATATAATATATCTACGTATGTGTGTGTGTGTATACTATATAACTATAAATATATTCTTTGCAAAAAAACTCCATTGATGCAACAGTTAGGGTTGTTACTACAGCAACAAAAAGTAAGCAAACTCCAAATTTTGCCCCCCCTCCGCTCCACATACAATAGTATTCATCCATATAAATACTATAACAATCTGCATATATAATCTTGAGGCTGTAGGATTATTCAATTATCTGCGACATAGTGACACACAGATAGTATGGCAGTACACATTACCAAATATGAACACTGAATAATGCTTCAGATGCTGATGTTATGTACCTCTAACCATAAACAAAGAGAGTCTGTATGTCTCACATTGACACACAGCAGTGTTTACATCCTTCATTGTTATACCTACTCAGATAAGCATACACAAGTATTTGAGCAAATGCAGCAGAATGTAGCCCTATAGTTTAATTCATTAACTAATGAGTATTGCCAGTAAGATAATGAGAAACAGTCATAATCATCAGATTCTAAATAGATGTCATTTGAAATATTCATCATTGCCTTCTTAACACCTGGCCATATCTTTGTACAGCATGTGGGCCTACCCCCCAAGACACTGGGATGGCAGCAGAAGTGATACAGTTGGTGAAACATGATGATGGATGCCTGATGTGGTATGTTTACAAAGTTGTATGTTATTTTTGTTACTTTATGGTGTCTGTTTCTGATTGGTTGTCTTGCCTTGTACCGTCTCCCACTTGTATGTGTATTGTTTGTGTGTGTGTATGTGGAGTGGGGGGTGGAATTTGGAGTTAGGGTTGAAATCCCTAACATCAAATGTCCTCACTTTTGTCACTGTAGTAACAACCCTAACTGTTGCATTAACTGAGTTTTTTTGTAAAGAATTTCCTTCCTTTTTTTGACATTGCAATAAAGTTAAAAAACACACAGCTGTCAAAGTATTATTTTTTCTAGCAAGCGTATAAATCATCTACAATAGCATTGCACCATACCTAACATATGTGCCATAGAAAGACACAACACCCATGAAACTGTTACTTTGACATGTTGAAGTATAGCTTCTATACACATCTATATGTACTTACAGTCTCAGCATATTGATTAACACATATTTTCAAAGGTGAGTCATATATCATTCATATACACTTCTCAAGAAACATGACAGACACAGAAAATAAGTTACAAAAAATATTTATTAATCATTAAGTGCCAATTCTGTTTTAAAGAAGGCCAAATTGTACAACTCACTCAGTGTCATACAACTAGTGTGTAATTGCATAACACAAGTATATATAAAAGTGTGAGAAAAGGGATATGAGACCAAGCAAGTCAGTGGTCCTGGGGTGGGCAAAAACCAAATGCGTAAAATAATTAAAAAGCTACGGACACCAACGCAGCAAATGATAACATTGCTGCAGTAGTGCATTACTATGTTTGAATACTTTAACACTACATGCATCTGGAAAAGTTTCTCATCCAACCCCTTAATAAAGGCGATCAGAAAAATCAGGAACATGTCTTCAACTGATATTGAGTTGAGTGTGTAATTCACAATACTAGTCCATAAACAACAAACAATACCTCAGTACACATAATAAACATGTTAAATACAGCCATATTATGTTAACAGCAATAATATTATAATTAAATTCAGCATTTTAAATTAGAATCTTATAATCAACACTGTGGCATAGTAACTATTACTAAGAATATCTTCCTAAATAAATAGTGACAAGTCACATATTCATTAAAATTGTAATAGTAACTAATATTCAACATATGAAGCGTTCCATTAAACATCTAAATACATATCACTCATACAGTGCATTAACAAGTAAATTAATGTCATGCTATAACTATGTAGAGCAGAAAAAAAAACATTTCTATTAAGTACTATATAACTTTGCCATTCTTATAAACTTTAATATTACAGTTGTACAAAAAAAAAAACAACAGTAAGACTTTACATATATATACATAATAGTGCAAAGTTTTAAAACCTTTAAATATATAAACAATAGTAAGAATAAGTAGTACTCTAAATATTCATATCTTAGAGCTACATACATTGTTTTGATCCCACAAAATTGGCTGAAAACATGTCACCTGAACTGGACAGTATAGCAGTATCAGTGAAACACCTGCTGTACACATAGGCCCAGATATTCAAAAGGGTTGCGCCATGCGCAACAGGGTTGCGCATGCGCAAGTCCTACATTGCGCCATTCTGCGATATTCAGCAGGAGGCAGTTGCACCACTGAAAACAGGTTGAGCAACAGCGCAATGCAAATGAATGCATGCTCAACAGGAGGGGGAGGAACCATGCATAAACTGCACAACCTGATATTCAGTCGGGTTGTGCAGAGTTATCAGGCACAACCCCCAACCTGTGCCTGCACAACTTTGAGCCAAAAAGGATCGAGTTGAGGGCCACCCACAGGTGAGCTGCTGTGTGCAGGGTGCAACACAGCAGCTGCCACCCGTGGCTGGCCCCCAACTCAGTCCCTGTGCCCCCACCAGCCCAATTGTGCGCAGAACATGAAAAGAACCCCAAGCATCTCCCAATGCCCGATCGCGGGCAGTATGTATAATGACCTTGTAAACATCTCCCAGATTAGCGATCAGCGGGCAGAATGTCCAGTGACAACCCCCTAACATCTCCCAATGCCCGATCATGGGCAGTATGTATAATGACAACCCCCAAACATCTCCCAATGCCCAATCGTGGGCAGTATGTATAATGACAACCCTCCCAAACATCTCCCAATGCCCAATTGCGGGCAGAATGTCCAGTGGCAACCCCCACAAACATCTCCCAATGCCCGATCGCGGGCAGTATGTATAATAACCCCCAAACATCTCCCAATGCCCGTTCACAGGCAGAGCGTGAAACAACCCCCAGTGCCCGATCGTGGGCAGAATGTAAAAAGACCCCCAACCAATATCTCCCTGGTGGTCCAGTGGACCGTAATGCCCAATCAGTGGGCAGACTGTCCAGTGACAACCCCCAAACATCTCCCTGGTGTCTAGTGTCCCCCACACCCCACCCACCCATGAAGCCCCACCACCCCGCTCCCCTGGCGGCGGCGGGCAGCAGCATCCACCCACCTGCTGCCTCGCCACCCGCCGACTGACTGTCGGTAGGGCTGCACGCCATTGGTGCAGAGCTAGAGCCAATGGGCATGCAGCCCATACCGTTCATGACAGTCAGATTTGTGAATGATGTTCATTCCACCAAATCTGAACTATCATCAACAGAATAGAGCTACACCCATTAGCTCTAGCTCTGCACCATGGGTGTGCAGCCCTACCTGACGATCAGTTGGCGGGCAACAGGAAGGTGAGATGCTGCCGCCCGCCGGCTGCGGGTGGGAGGCGGGTGGTGAGGGCAAGTGGATGGGTGGGGTGGGGGGACACTAGACCTGAGGGAGATGTTTGGGGGTTGTCACTGGACATTCTGCCCACAATCGGAGCATTATGGTCCACTGGACCACCAGGGAGATATTCGGGTTGGGGGGTCTTTTACATTCTGCCAGCGATCGTGCACTGGGGTTGTTCCGCTTCTGCCCGCGATCGGGCATTGGGAGATGTTTGGGCGGGGTTGTCTATACATACTGCCCGTGATCGGGCATTGGGAGATGTTTGGGGGGGTTGTCAGTATACGTTCTGCCCACAATCGGGCATTGGGAGATGTTTGGGGGGGTTGTTTTCATGTTCTGCCCGCGATCGGGCTGCAGGGTGCGTTGGTCCCCGACGGCTGCTGCCTGGCAGGGCGGCCAGGTGCAAGTCCTCGGGGATCAGTGCATCTACATGCTAATGGCATGCAAATGGGGCCATAATCAGATGCAAATGGCCCACCCTGCTGCATGAATTATGGCCCCATTTGCATGTCACCTTTTGAATATCGGAAATTTGCACATGGCGCAATGGTACTTGCGCCACCGCAAGTTTAATGTTTAACTCTGACAACTTGCGGTGATGCAAGTTCCACTGCGCTATGCACAGTGGCTGTGGCTGGGGGGTGATATTCAAAGGAGTTGCTCAATAGCGCAACTCCTTTGAATATCGCCCCAGCCACACCCCTGCGCAACTATTTTGAGCAGCGCAAGGGCTTGCGCCTCAGAATGGCGCAGTTTGAATATCCGGGCCATAGAATATTAGGCATTTTCTTACTGTGCTTAGAAACTATTGCACAACAGTATGTGTGCAAACATATACACAGCTAAAGTGTCAGCTTTCTTGCACAATCTCTCACCTTGCATCACACGGCAGATGTGAGACACATATATAGTACACTGTGACCACAAAACATTGTCAAACAACAAGTGTAGTCACATTTGTAAATGTATGCAAGGTGCACAGTATTCACAAACAATGATGTGACAGCTATCAAACCAAATTCTATGTAACATGCTGCAGCAATGCAGAAATAAACAGATCAGTACAGCACAATTGCATGGTACTGTGATATCAATGTCCAGGTAGTAAGAGTGGTCCACAATCAAATCAATTGTTGCATCTAATGTGACCAAGCAGACAGCCCACACCAATTAAGGCCCACTTAGGCTGCATTAATGCTAAGGTCACAGCAATGCCTACTTTAACTGTTGGTATCATAAATACCTGCATCTACATACTCAATCACTGAAAATATTCATAAACTGATATGAAAGTAGCCACACATGTCCAGTAAAGGTTGCATGTAACACTCGTATAACTACAACAGTGTGTCAAAGAGAACTTAACGCAATTGCCATGCACTATTCTTCTGCCATGTGAAGGTCATTGTAATTCTTGAGAACCAGGACATAAGCATCTTTCAGATTACAAAACAATCTCTGTTTAAAAGTGTTCATGTAGTCATTGCATTCCATCCAGCCACTGCTGTACCTAAACAATGTAACATAATGTCTTGAATGGACAGATGATCCATGGTGGAATATCACAGCCTGAGTATCAAAACATGCTCCCATGAATTGTACTCTTTCAGCTACAAAATCAAAGATCAGTGTGTCAACTAGTAGTCCATTTGCATAAAATCTTTGCAAGACTAAAATAAGATATTGAGAAGAGGTTCTAAGTCATATGGACTAATCACACTCTCCACCACACCGGGTACACCTCCAGGCACACTCTGCATTCCTGAGCAGTTTTCTGAATTTAAGAGAACGTGCCTGTGGAACATACAATGAAACCCACAACATGTTTTCTGTTACTTCTTTGTGTGAATGTCAACAAGACAGGCAAGTGTACTTTGTCACATAGGTGACAGTAAAGTACTGTCGCATTGAAATCTGATCTGATTCCAAGTTGTTAATGATAGTCATCATAAACTCAGTCACATCTTGTTGAATGTTATTAGAGAATTTTTGATGGCCATCATATCCACCCAATACAATCCACAAGGGTGTCAGAGTCTGTATGCTATTGTCATGCTTATCACTATCATACACAATTTCCTTTAGTGATTGAGACAGTGGTGTGTCATTAATAGTGGCAACAAGGTGAGACATATGGAGAAATGCTTGCATTGCAGAGTTTGCATAGCAGTTTACTCCAGTGCTATTGTCAAATGCTGGGACAACAGCCATCCCAAGTGCATTCTTATATGGTGGGGAAATAGTTTGTTGAACTCTGGAGTTGTTCTTTGTGCTGTCTGAATTGAATATTGGTCTATCTGTCTGGTACCTCTTTTTCATGCAAGAAACTGTGACTGTAGCATTGCAATCTGCCACATTCATGGGTAGCGGTATACGAGGCAATGTCAGTTGGTGCAGAGTACGTAGTCTGTTGTACTCACTAATACATTGCCCGTCAGCACGTATTTTATGTGATGCCATACACATGATATACAAGCCAGGCAAAGTCCGAACATGTGAAAGTGCAACATAGCTCATGCCGTCTTTGAAGATGCCAGTGCCTATGTTGACCATTGCTGAGTCCAAACTTAGTCCTTGTGACTTATGTATAGACGCAACATATGCAACACACACAGGAAACTGTTTCCTCATTACATATATGTATTTCATAAGCTGAAACTTTACAGTCATTCTAGAAATAGGTAAACACTGTTCAATGTTGTCAAACATCACAATGAGTGCCTCTATGAATGTCTTTTGTACATTGTACTGAAAGTCAACTACTGTATATGTCCTATTGCACCATTCACCATGCCACACTCAACATCAAGATTCTGACATAACATAATGCATGCATTCATGCACACAGTTAGCACTGCTTCTAATCCTGCTGTGTGAGACACATCTGACTTTAGCTCAGACAATCATTCAGTCAGCTTTGCTACCAGATTCTGGCTCAAGACTGCACCATCAATCGTGTCAACAGCATGCAGCGTTATGATTTCTTGACCCTGTCTCTGCAACATAATACTGTTGAATTCAGCACACTGCTTAAGTCGAGGAATAAGACACACGATTCAAGCAGATTCTGAGTACGCACTAGTGAAGACATCACATGTAGCAGTAAGAGAACTGTACTCAGTGCTGATACACCATGTGTTCAACAGAGAAACATTCTGTTGTGACAATGATCCAATGCAAGCATGATCCAAAAGTATCTTTTACCCAAGGTCATGGCTCTGTCACATGTCATACAGCTCAATGTAAATGAACAGCTCCCAAAGATGTATCCCTCCAATGCACCCTATTGCATTTTTTGCTTGCTTCACAGTCAGTGCTGTAAAGACATGCTCTCCTTTCACAGGTGCAAGTTGCAGAAGGTCACCAAACACAACAACACTCTTACCACCAAATGGCTAACCATCATCAGTTCCAAGTATCTCATGGAGATGCAGATGGATACATGCAAGCATAACATTTGAGACCATACTAATCTCATCAATGATGATAGATGTCATCTTGACAAACATTGGTCATAGGTCAGATGCCACCTCACAGGAAAGTTTTTGGTACTCTCCTGTTTTGCCATGCTCTACAGGTAGCATAAACAACCGGTGTAGAGTCACATCACCAATGTTGTATGCTGTCAAACCTGTAGGAACAGTCACAGCTACAGACATCACTTCTCCTGTACGTCTCCTTATCACCACTGTGATAGCTTCAATAACAAAACTCTTGCCTGTGCCAGCAGAACCCCTAACAAATATTAACAATGGCTCATACTTTCCACATGTGCATTGTTTCCTTTCATGAAGGATGCCTTGTCTGACAACTTCAGTGACAGCATCATAAGCAGCATACTGCTGCCTATTCAACTGATCAATCAGTACAGTAGGCACCTCTATCACATGAGAAGAATGTTGCATAGCACTTTCGACTTTACTCATGAGAACCACAGGATCATTCATTGGTAGAGAAGCTCCAAGAGCACCCTCTCCATCAAGATCCATGTTTTCCTGAGAATTTCCTGGGGTATCTTCCACAAGCTCATTTAATGGGCAGACTAGGTGGGCCAAGTGGTCCTTATCTGCCGTCAAAGTCTATGTTTCTATGTCTAAGCTGTTTCTTAGCTTGTTCCATCTACTGCTTCTCTAATTCCAGTCTATGAGTGGATCTTTCAGACTGCTCACTCTTGAAGGTCTCATATGTAAGGTACAACTGTTCTTCATATTTGTCACAGTCTCCTTTCAGTGTGCTCTAATCCCTCCATGGCTTAAAGAGGAACATTAGAGCAAAGTAGTAATGCTCCTTTCTGTCACGGGTAGAAAGACTTAATTTACAATAGTCAATGAGTCATGACTTCTTCCTTTTAGCAAGGCACCCATCAAAGCCTCTGACTTTGTAAATGTCTCGAGTCTCATCAGGTTCTACATCAGTCTTATAGTCATACCACTGAACAACATGGTACAGCCACATGTCATCCACAGCATTTGCTGATTTGGGTAGCATGTATTAATCAGATTAGTATTCAAAATATTTTTTTTAAGAGGGGCAGCTCACAGCCAGTTCTTCAATCTCATCAAAATACTTCAAAACATGCTGTTGTTTCTCTTTGTAGTTGACATTTAGACACCGTACAATATTAGACTTGCCATACAAGTGTGTCCCAAGCAAATGATCACTGGCCTCATATGCTGTGCACTCCCTGTGAGACAGTGTCTTTAATCCCAATGACCAGAGTTGTGAACTTAATGATCAGCTGGAAGCTGCTATGTCTTGCCAAAGCTCAAGCAAACTTGTCTGCTCATGTTTTGTGATGTACAGCCCAATGTACCACACGACAGACAGTTATCTGCAACAAACTGCACATCAATGTTTGCTTGCCACATCAGGAGAAGAGTAGGAGTGTTGTCATTGATGAACACCTCATTGTCCTGTCTGAGTAACTCATAGACCCTCTTAGTGGACTTTGCCTTGAGATGGTGATGGATGACTGAGAACAAGTTATTCATACATCCCTGCTGGTAGACATGTCTGGGGAAACCAAATCGACACCTGGTGTACCACTCATTACGATTCTTAACTGGTCAGTGACAGTGACAGTACTTCCCACAAAGATGCCGCTGAAACTTTTGCATCAGCTTCCAGAATGTTGGACTATCATACTTATCAGGAATGTGGCAAGTGACATAATGTTGAATGAACTTCAACACTTCAGCTGATTCATTCTCACCAATATGAGGAGCATATTTAATCCACAAGAGCATATGAATGTGTGGCACACCTTATGCCTGATATTCTGTCCTTCAAAAGTAGTGCTCAACTAACCTAAGAGTAGGATTGTCCTTTAACAAAATGAATGTTAATATCGTAATAAAGCTATGGTGGAAATGCCATGACACTGAAACTGGAGCAAGTGAACACATCTCACCAAGTGTCATTGATGAAATGCCATTAACATGAGAATTGGCCCACCTCAACAGTTCAACTAACTCATCCCAGCTGTACTCTGCACAGCTTAAAGTTACGAACCAAGTAGCTGCATCATACTCATGAAGCATGGTCATGAGTATGAGTGACTCTGAGTGACTACGATACCAGTATTCCTTTGTGCCATGTAGACTCAACAGCATAGATGTCAAATTCACTTGTAGTGTTTTGTCCTTTTCTGTCAGCAACTGCAGAAACTCTGCTGCTGTCATAGCATCCAATGGGGTAGTCAATCGGAGTGTATATGCAATGGACACAGAGAGTCCACTAAGATCACTCTCCCACAACAGGTGGAATAAGTATTGTATGTTCCTACAAAATTTGCCATCCTTGTTCAACACTCTTGATGTTCGGTATTCAACACCTTGAACATGAACCTCACGCTGATCCAGATGCCCTCCTGTTCATTTTGGGAACAAATCTGGAAAACATTGTGCTTCAAGTTGTTCCTCCCATATGCTGACAGAGCTACCTTCAGCCTGTTTCATCTGATACAGGTCAATGTTATCACCAGCGGGATCTCTGCCATGTAGAGGGTGAATTGTGTACTGTTCATACACATCTTCATGAGTTGCGACATCGACCTTCTCAATGGTTGGCTTTCAAGTGTCTACTAGCCCAAACTGAGCACTCATATCTGACAGCTCATGTAAGTCAAGCTCATCATAGAAAGCATTATTGCTCTTCAGATAGTCTAGAGCACTTTTCACTTTTTGCACATTGACAACATCTTGTCAAATCACCTTGGACTTTGTAGGCATGCAGTTTACTAGTATAACAATATTGTTTTCCTTTGAGATCATCTCCGCGTTCTCTTTCAGAGGAAGTGGTAAATACATCACAGCCCCTATCAGAGACTTGACAAGCTCTTTTTGGGGTACTTTGCATGTCCTTGTATTCAAGCATAGAATTGTCTGAAATGGTTTCATGGATTGTATCAGTTTCCTCTCAAACATATTCAATGCAGCAATCTCAATAGGTGTTGCATCTGCCTCCAAATTATTTAAAACAGATCTTGATGGCAAAGTGTTACTTTTCACCTTTGACAAACAGTAGTGACACATCATGACCACTGAGTCCAAGTCAAAGTCACTCTTTACCAGTAAGTAGGCCAACAATCATGCCCACATGTCATTAAAAGATTTAATCTTTTCCAGATTAACTGTTACACACTGCAAACTGTAAAGTAGTCTGTGATATGAGACACACACAGAGTCAGACATCTCTCTCTCTCTCTTAGCCATTTCAAACGTGGCAATGGGTTTTCTGAATGTTTTCAGTATCTCAGATTTCTGAAGAGTAAGACTACATGATACACTGGCAGACGTGTTCTCACAGGGTGCATCATAATGTTTACTGTTACGTTGCACATCCTGTATCACAAGTTTTGCACCTTCCATGTCTCCTGCTGTCAATGACTCATCAAGCTGTTTGTATACTGAAACAGCTTTTCTCACCTGGTATATTTTGCACACAAAGCTGATCATCGCAGAACTGTGTACAGTTATCATATGCATGTGATGAAATACACTGTTGCAGATGCCACTATCTAAGCTAGCCAAGGAATGTCCCAACAACCCTTTATGTTTGTGAATTTCATAGAGATCAATGGTATGCAATAAGTTGTATCTGTTTCTTCTTACTTGCAAGAAAGTTCTTTACAAACTGCGTAATAGCATCAGATGACACTTGCCTCAGACTGCAAGTTTCATCACATCTCCATGATGCACAAGTTGTGGCGGGTGTCTCAGTTGCTGAGCCAGTTTCATCATCTGAAACACTTGTTTCTTCAGTGTGTGTCAGATTCAAGACATTACAAGCCTTGCCAACCTCATCAACAGAGTTGGCAAGCTGCATGGAAACTGGTTTGTAAGACTCCTGCCTAAAAAAGCCTCTGAGTGCTGTTGATGTAGCCAAATGCCTTGAAAGACTTTACAAAAGTTGTCTCTTTTGAGAGTGTCAACATTGTGTAGTCTACTGTGAACAGACCGCACTATAGCAGTAAAACTTTCAATCTCTTTCATCATTTTGTTCCACAAATGTGAAAGAACAGCAAGTGCCATACTAACAAATCTACAAACTGTAAGTCATGGTTTCATAGAGGACAATTTACTATTTAGTCATTTGTCTTGACATCTCATCATGGTCAAAATAATCCAATCAACCTGAGCCTTTGAAGCTAGCTTTCAGAAAAATTTAATCTTGCTAAGATGGCCACAAATAGCAGAACTGTGTTTTTATTTACGGGTTGCAATAGAAACATTTGCAACCTGCATAGGTTTGCTATGTTCCACTATCGCAACATCATATTGATGGAGCAAGCACTACACATTTACATCTAAGTAAGAAACTGAGGCAGGCATGTCATTATCACCAGGCAACCTTTTCCTGTTGATAGACCTTGCAATGGCCTTAATTTTTCTAGTAGTACTGTATGTTATCTGCCCACAGTACTGTTCATCAACTTAACATCACTATTATACTTATCCCTTCTATATTTACTCTGTTGTCTATGTTTAGTAGGCATTTTCTCTGCACAGAATACACAGGTTTCAGTCAATGTGACAATACAGGATCACACACCTATAAAAAAGAAGAAACATTTTGTATCAGTCACCTTCTACTATAAAGAGTAGTCAATAAACATTTAAAACAAATAGCATTGCAATAAAATATCACTGTGTACCTTCAGCTAATGAATAACATGTACAATTTTTTAAATTTTCTAGTCATGTGAACAATAGAAATGTAGGCATAGAATATCATTGATGTTTACAATTTATTTGAGCTCCAAGGGCAAGTTCTCTTAAAAAACATAATGTTTGTTAGTTAAAAAATAGTTTTTGGAAAAGATTCCAAATAGCATGGTCGTGTCCCAGTGAAATACATTATGTAGCTGCAGTAAAAAAAAAGTGACCTCAAAGGTTTTTGAGATCCATATATGACTCTTATTGAAATACCTTACGTTGCCGTGGTCAAAAAATGTAACTACAAAACTTTTTGAGCTACATAGGTAAGTGCTATTGGAATATATCATGTTGCCAAGTTGAAAAAAATATAACCATGAATGTTCTCCAGCTCCTATGGAAACACATTATATTGTCGAGGTTAAAAACATGTGACCATGAAAGTTCACTCCATATGCAATTCCTATTGAAATACATCATCTTGCGACTCATCAAAAAATGTAACCGCAAAAGTTTTTGAGCTCCATAGGTAAGTGTTATTGAAATACATTATGTTGCTGAGGTGTAAAAGTTTAACCACAAATGTTTTTGAGCTCTATGATGGAGTCCTATTCAAAAACATTATGTTGCCAAGATAACAAAAATATTACCGTGAATGCTTTTGAGCTCCATAAGTGAGTCCTATTGAAATACATTATGTTGCCAAGGTAAACAAATTTAACTATGACAATTTTCAAGCTCCATGGGCAATCCCTATTGAAATACATTATGTTGCCGAGGTTACAAAATGTTACCATGAAAATTTTTGCGCTCCATGGATGAGTTGTATTGAAATACATTATGTTGCGGAAGTTAAAAAATGTTACCGCAATAATTTTCGAGCATCAAATAGTGAACCATGAGGTTCTCCTACACATAACACAGAAGTATGAGAGCGATCAAAAAATTTTTGTGCACACATGTTTTATTGTCGAGCTTCTTTGACCTTCTACCTTTGTCTCCTATGATGCTTTGCAACCCAGAAGTGGGTTAAAATCATATCTAGAAATGCTAGCGACCACAAAATGGTGTAAAAATTACACATTTAAGCAACACACCTGTAATATATTGATAAAACCACACAAATGCATCATATTAATTACTAAAGTAGTGTAAATGAGACCAACTTATAAACTTGCTCCACTAAGAGTGACCATGTTTTTTCTTTTATGAAAAAAACACCCACATACCATATCTAGCAAATTACAGGCCACTGAGACAAGATTGACTGTCCACAATAACAAATGATATCACACCACCAATTTATGCAGAAAAAGAATCATTATTTTAAAAAAATGTATCACAGGAAACAGTTTAAGACAACCAATCATACTGTGATAAAAATCAAGAAGAAAAAGAAAATACCACCATTTTGATGGAAACTGCCTGAAAAGCCAACCATTAATAGTAAGTACATCATCTCAGAATCAAGTGAAAATGTGACTTTCTTGACATTGTTAAATGTTACAAATAGTACTGTTTCAAAGCTAATATTTGCCTATCCTCAGTGCTCTAAGTTACTGAATGTTAAATTATGTAACACTTTAAGACAGAGCTTGCAACAGTACTCACCACCACAAATGCCAGTTCAAAAGGGACTCCCACATCGCAAGCACGTGTGTTTCAAGCTAGCTAACAACAAATCACAATGCACCTTCTGCTGTGTTCTTTTAAAGCATCCAATCAGAAAGACATTAAAGGGAAACGTCCATGTCCACGAAAGCTCACTTCCCATGAAGGGCTCACTATAGATAAAAAGTGCATTAAATGTGCCACTCACTGATTATTATATTATTTTGATTCATATCTGGTTGATCCTGCGCCCTCCCCGCTGGCATTTTAGGTTTCAACACCCTCCCTGTCATGCCTACAAGCACCCACGGTTGTCCCCGTGATGATGTGGCAGGCAGGGAGCAGCCGGGGTGTCTCCATAGACTTGCCATACTGCAGGATTTTTAAACAGCTCCAGTTTGGAACCCGTGTACTATCGAGACATACGGAGACCAGGTACAGACAGCTTGTGTGCCTGTTAATCTGTACCTGGTCTTGGTATTGCAAGGACACTGACAGATTCCAAACTGGAGCTATTTGAAGCTACCACAATACATAAAATCTGTATAATAATAATATAATAATCAGTAAGTACCATATTTAATACTTTTTTTACATCTGCTAATCGGGCCCCGCTTCACACGGAGGTGAGGCTCGATGGGACATGGACGTTTCCCTTTAATTCCCACCAAAACAAAACTGTGTTTAGTCTGTGCTACAGCCAATAACAAAATATATTCTGGCACAGATGAAGTGTAACATTTCTATTGGCACCCTAGAAGCAATAACAGCCAAAAAAAATTTAGCTTAGCACTGTGGCTATCTGTCTCGGGAAGAATAAAAAATGAATTAGAAAATTGCTGCTACAGTTGTTCAGATTCCACTAGCCAGCAACAGACTCAGACTGTCTTATTGAGGTCTCTGTCACTCTATTTTTTAAAGAAACTTGGAGTATGGCAGAAAACTCCAGAATCACAGTGTGGATGGTAGGCAGCAGTTTAATTCAGCAAGCTTGTGAGTATGCCAAGAGAACTCATTTCAGCAGTGACTTGAGCCTTCCCACTTGCAAGGTTCACTGTAGGAGGGAATGATTTAGGCAACAAAAGGCAGATAGATTTAGTAGCCGAAGTTAAATTGGACCTAGCTTCACTTACAGAAATGTTGCCCACCTTTAAAGTCATATTTTCAGATATTACAGAGCATATATTCTGGCATGCAGATCTGCTCGACAGGCAAGGAAAAAACAAACATACACATCTTTGCACTTTTATGTGATCTGGACATGTATACAATACGTCATCCTGAAATTAAGTATTTTAAAGATTGGCTATACCTAAGAGACAGTGTACACTTCTCAGACACTGAAAATTTCTTGTTTTTGGGTGACCTCTGACATGGCATCAGAGGGGGGTACAGTCTTGATAGTCCTTTAATAAACATACTCACTGTTGTGCACAGATAGAAAACTATAGCTCTATAGCAACAGCTTATAACTGGTGTACTAGATAACCTAGACAGCTTCAGATATAGTAAGATACTCCTGTTGCATATATACATGTGTGGGGAGGGGTAGATGACTGTGTGTGCAATGTAGCATAGAGTAACTTCTGTCTGCAGCATAGCTGTGTATGTCAGGCTATGGTTCATGCACCAAAGTGCAGTCCTGGGTACCCTGTAACAAGTGTGCTCAGCATTGAATGTAAACAAATAATGCAGGCTCAATAGCAATGCCTTATCACATGGTGCTATATGTACTGGGTGACTGCATACATGTGAACATACCCTTCCTACATATACACATGCACTGTGGGACATAGATGAGTTTCTGAATATGTATAGACTAAGTAGAGTTTGCCAGGGAGATCTGTGAGACAATTAGAATAGGACTGCAGGGGTGCATAAGTGACAGGATACCCCATAACAATACTGTTGATTATTGACCACACAGCCAAATAACTGACTCAACAGTCATCAAACCAGACATTGTATCTGCACTTAATAATGATTAGAGACATCGATATACTAATGTTATAGTATGTTAATCTTTTATCATTATGTCTGCTCTTTTACAGAGATGTCAAGATATTGGAGTATTGACCATCTGCCTCTTCTGCTGGAGGCTATGATGAAAATAAGGGATGCTAGAATACTACTGCGAGCTACCAATGCACCCCTAAAGGAGACCTGGCTGGGGGTGGCCAAATACCTTAGAAAACAAAAAATCTCCCAGATACAAGATGGAGAATGTACAGGGGAAAGTGGAAGCTTCTCTGCCAAAAGTTCTATAAACTTAAAAAACTGGGGAAGCACCAGAAAAGGACAGGGCCTGGTATGACCAAGCATACCAGTATGGCTCCAGGTGGGCAAACCCAGTTATGGAGAACAAGTTCTTCACTGTAAGTATAAATATTACTTTCTCAATACTGTATATATTGTGTGGATGTTTACATTGACATAGATCAAGACAAAGCTAAGGAGACAAAGAAAAAAAATTATTTTACTAAGCTTAATGCTAGGTAATAGGTTTTTATTTTTCAGGGCCTACGTGAAGTTTTTTTGTACATATAAGTAAAGGCTGGAGCAATGTTTGTCATTAAAAGCAGTATATAAGTAACTTTTGGATAAAGTGAGATACCATGATTGCCAGCTTCTTATTGTACCCAGTGCTGAACCTTTATGTTATTGCAATATCTACAGCCAAGTATTAGCCAAAAAACATACAAAGATGCTTTAGTCCATTCTATATGGTTCTTCAACGCATAATCAATTCTGTATTCCTAGTTACTTGTGTTATGCATGTCATGCAACATAGCAGTATACAGCAATAACAATTCACCCATCTAATTAAGTAATATTACGGCTAGTAATAATGCAAGGCAAATTGTATAATAATAATACTAATAACAATACTAATAATAATAATAACAGTAAAAAAGGGAAAACATCATCCTCACTGTTACAATGCAAAATATCATATGGTGACATACAAACCACTCACAATTTTTGTTTACCTTCTCTATCGACAGCAACTGGAGCCACAGCTGAATCTACATCAGATACTCCAGGCCCAGTCTATGCAGAAGAGGGGACAGAAGAAGTGTCTGATGACAATGTCATCATTGTCAGCACACAATATAAGTATCAGCAAATCTTTACTCAACACACAACACAGATACATGACATATGACATTGTCCCGGATTCCCCCCTTTTCCCTCACAAAAAGACGGAGACCATTGTTTGTTGTTGTGCTCAGATTGGCAATTAATTTATTTATATTCATAATTCCATATTCCATTTCAATTTCTTTATTATCATATTTTCAATATTTTGTTTATTTCCATCCATATATCAATCTCTGATTATCCTTCCCCCAGGTGAAAACATGGGTGCCTTTTTCTTCTCCTTTTCCATTAGGTAATGGTGAAAACCGAGACCGCTTTCTCCTTCATCTTCTTCCTCTTCTTGTGTTATTCCTTTATTCTTCCCCCCTCCCCCCCTTTTTTCCCGCTTTTCCTCCTGCCATCCACCTTTGGCAGACCATAACCATAATCTCAACCTGCCATCCACCTTTGGCAGTCCATAACCATGTTCTCAACCTGCCATCCACCTTTGGCAGTCCCAACTGTCCGACTGGACACGTCTGTCATCCACTCTGACAGACCAACCATACAGTCCCATCTTGACTGTCTTGCCCCTTGCTCTGCCTAGTAGAGTGGATGGGAGGGATCAAAACTCCAGCCAAAAGTGGCTGAGGCCCCCTTGTGCTGTCCCTTATGTACCTCCCTTTGCCCCTCCCCTTCCTGTTACCTTCCCCATTGTTCTGGCCTTTAGCCCCTCCCCTCCTCTTCCTTCCCCCCTCCCCTTCTGAGCACAACCATTCTATGCAGGAGGGAAGGGGTGCACCAGGACAGCATGGTCTGCCCCTTAAAGGGCAAACTCCATTGTCCCGGATTCCCCCCTTTTCTCTCACATAAAGACGGAGACCATTGTTTGTTGTTGTGCTCAGATTGGAAATTAATTTATTTATATTCATAATTCCATATTCCATTTCAATTTCTTTATTATCATATTTTCAACATTTCGTTTATTTCCATCCATATATCAATCTCTGATTATCCTTCCCCCAGGTGAAAACCTGGGTGCCTTCTTCTTCTCCTTTTCCGTTAGGTAACGGTGAAAACCGAGACCACTTTCTCCTTCATCTTCTTCTTCCTCTTCTTGTGTTATTCATTTATTCTTCCCCCCTCCCCTCCTCCCCCACTTTTTTCCCCACTAGCCAGTCTCCAGCTTGCTTTGGATGGCTGGCTTCCCCCATACTTAGGGTACCATTCTCCCTTACCTCAGGGAATATCTTTTTGTTCCTTCTTTCTTTCCTCCTTTTTTTTATATTCCATTTTTTCCATGTTTTCTCCATGCTTCTATAAAGCCCATTGTTTCTGAACTGAACATATCTATGGCTAGGTCCGACAGGTGCACACCGTTTGACCTGTATAAATCTTCTACCCATTCTTCTACCCCCATCAGTATCACCTGCCCTCCCATCTGCCTTACCAACATCCCAACCTTCCTATTCATCTTACTCCTGGCCCTCTTTACTGCTCTGTGGCTGTGCTCCTGCCTCCATACCCTCTGTGGTATCATATCTGACCAGGCGATGCACATCTGCGGCCACCACTGTCGTATTGCCCCTAAATCCCTTTTTATTTGTAAGTATGTGTCTACCCAGGGCCTGCCTGCAAGGTCGTTGCCCCCTAGATGTATAATAATGAGATCTGTGCTGGGCCACCATTCCTTGAGTTCTTTTAAGGTTGGAAGCAGCTGTGCCCATCTCATCCCCCGTATGCCATGCCAGACCAACCTACACTTCCTTGCATCCTGGTACAGCTGCCTTCCCCCAGCCTTCTTCTCTGCTCTTTTTCCAGCCCAATAGATATAGGAATGGCTGCAGATCCAGACTTCCGTGATCCTCCCTCTTCCTATGGAGTACAAGCAAAATTAATTATTTTGCACCTGCTCTTAGTGTCCTACCTGTATTCTCCCACCTCATTATTCTTTTTTTTTTGTTTTGCTCCCACCACCTTTTTCCCTGACTCGCCCCCCCCCCCCATTTCTGCAGCTCACCAGGAGTGCCATCTTCAAAATTATTATATATATTTTTTTTTTACTTCAGTGCTCTAATGTATCTCTTATAACTGGCCGATCACCAGTGTCCCTTTTTCAATATCCCATTCATCATCTCTCCTGCTGCCGCTCACTGTGAGGCAGCTCCAATCCACAAGGAATGGGATGAATAATTAGCCGGGTCTTCCCCCATGAATTGCATGCCCTTTTTTAATAATGCTGTGACTTGGTAGCCAGTGACCCTTTTCCCATCACCATGTACAAATAATTTCCCCGTCCTGTTCCTATGCTTTGCGGCAAAAGCCCACAGATCCTGTATTGGGCATATTGCACCCTCTGCTTGCCCTTTCAGTGTCACTATGCAACCTTGCCCTTTTTGATCCATTTTTGACCTCTTTATCTTGATCCATATCTCTGCTACCCTCCAGTCTACATCTTCCCATTCTAACCCCCCCTTCCTTGTCTTCTCTCTCATGGCCTACCACCTCGTTCACCCTCATGGCCCCTGCAAACATTACCACGTAAATTGTGTGAAATAGTTGGGCCTCTGCCTTTGATCTGCATATTGCTGGGAGCACATCCTGCAGCCTTAATAGCCACTGCTCCCCTATCGGCCTTCTCGTATCTGCTAGCCCTTGTCTCAACCTGCTCCATCCTTGCATCATTCTTCTGATGAGTAAAGATTTTGTCAGGTTCTTCCACCCCTTTAGACTGCAGATAACACTAATCCCTGACAGATAGACTCCCATAGTGGTGTGGGCTGTGCCTTTTTTCCACTGCTCCATGGTGAACATTCCCAACTGTTCCTCCATGAGTGGCCCACTTACCTCCATCTGGTGCTCTGCCCTGAATGTTTGAAACACTCGCCAGGCCCCATTGTAGGCCCTCAGAGTCCGAGGCGCCCATGAGCTGTGAAACAACAGTTCTGTTCCTTCTTGCCAATGTCCCAGATGTTCGTTGGAATGGGTGTTTTTAGTTCTTCTGCTGCCGGTGCCAGCCTCCAAAAATGGTCCAGCTGCAGACAGGAAAGGCTGTCAGCCAGGGTATTGTGTACCCCTTCTATGTGTTGTACTCTAAATGACATATTCAGCTGCAAAGCCCTTAAAACTAAAAGTCGTAATACCTGCATGACTGTGCCTGACCTGGCTCCCCTGTTGTTCAGAATATCCACCACTGCTCTATTATCACACCAAAATGTCACTTTTTGATCCTGTAATTCCTCCCCCCAGACCAAGGTACATGCCCATATGGGCATGATCTCTAGTAATGTATATCTTTCACCTTCCCCTCCTTCACCCAACTAGCAGGCCAGGGTTCTGCGAACCATCTACCCCCTCAGGTAACCCCCCCATGTCTAGCCCCCCCAGCAGCGTCTGTGTAGAGGTCAAGGTCTGTGTTGTATAGCCACTCCTCTTGCCAGAAAAAGCACCCATTGTGATCTCTGAGGAATTCTTCCCAGATTTTAAAATCCTCCTTGACACCTTGAGTCAGATCTACCCAGTGATGTAGTCTGGTGACCCCTGCTGTAACCCTGGCTAACCTCTTTGTGAATGCTCTTCCTGGTTCAATGGCCCTGCATGCGAAGTTCAGGTGCCCCAGTACCTGCTGCACCAATTTTAGTTGTACCCGTCTCCTGCTGGTATGTACCTGGATTAGTTCCTTCAACTTCTTTACTTTTTTGTCCGGTAGTCTAAATACTTCATTCGGGGCATCTATCTCGAGCCCCAGAAATTCCATAACCCTGCTGGGGTCCTCTGTTTTTTCTGGTGCCAATGTGACCCCTAGCTCCCAGCACAATTCCCAAAACTTACCCAGCATCCTCTGTGTCTTCCGTTTTCCTTTCCCAATGAAAAGAAAATCATCCAGATAATGGATGACCGTCCTATAACCCATTTTTTCTTAGAATATCCACTGCAAACAGGTGCTGAACGCCTCAAATGTAGCACATGCTGTGGAACAACCCATTGGCATTGCTTTGTCAAAATAATACTGTCCCCCACTTTTAAAACCCAATAGATCCCAGTCCTCCCTCCTAGCCGGAAGCAGTCTGAAAGTGGACTTAATGTCCATTTTTGCCATCCATGCATCCTCTGTGGCCCGGATTATCTGGACTGCATCTTCTAGTGTCGCATATGTCACCTTACTATGTTCCTCACTGATGAAATCATTCACCGACTCCCCTTCTGGATAGGACAAATGGTGGATCACCCTGTACTCCCCTTCTTGTTTCTTGGGTACCAAACCCAATGGCAAGATCCTCATGTTTGGCAATGGGGGGTGTTAAATGGGTCCTCTACCCTACCTGCTGTCTTTTCATTCTCTATCTTTTGTCTTAGCATTTCCTCCTTTCCTTTTACTGACCCAAGGTTGCTCGCCTCCCTCGCTTGCCTGGGTCCCCTACTCTGTAATGAAAAGCCTGTGTTAAAACCCCTTAAAATCATATCCCGCATGCTCTTGTCTGGATATCTGTTCAGGCAAACTGTCCATGCCTTCAAGTTGATGGGGGTCCTGGCCATGCCAAACTGTTCCCTGTTGTGCCCCCCACCACTCCTCCCTGACCCCTCCCTCCCTCTCATTTTGCCTGACCTTCCTTCCCTCATTGGTGCTGACCCCCCATTTCCATTCCCCTACCCTGCCCTCCCTGTTCCATGTTTGCCCTTTAAACCCTGGCCATCTCGAAAAAACTGTTGAGCTGATCCTTGCCCCCCATGCCCTTGTGCTCCCTGGGCTCATGTCGTTCTATATTTGTTTGCCGGGTGCCCTTCACCGCATTTTGAGCAAGCATGCCAGAAATGACATTGAGTCCATGAGCAAAAGGCCCTGTTATAAGCCCAGCAACATCTCTGGGGCGTAAACCCCTTTTTGCCCCACTCACCTTTGGGTGTGGACTGATCTGTTACATAATCCGTCCACAAATCTATCTGCTTGGTATCCCATCTTACGTCCCCAAATGATGCCATTCTCTGCCGAAAACATTCATTGTAGTATAACCTCCCAACCCCGCCCTTTGCTTTTGCTCTCCGTATTATCAATGAATAAGTAATGAGCGGGATGCCCAGCTCTGGCCTTTTTTCCAGAATGATGGTTGAAAAAATGGCAAAACTTAGGAACCACCCATCCAAAGTCTTACCTTTTGTGAACTTGTCATTCTCTTTTTTTCCTAAAAGCACTATGGCTGCTGCCATCTCATTCTTACCTATGCCCTCAGTTTCCTCATACTTGGCTGCTGCCTCCTGGCTCACCAAAGCGAATATGTCCACATATTCCCCTTTCCATATTTTTTCCTTTGTAGCCAATGGCACATGCTCGCCTATCCTCATCCCAGGTGCACCTATCTCTCGTGTACCCTTTCCTTCTCTCTCCTCTCCCTTTCTATTCTTTTCCAGAACCTCCCTTTCCATCCTAATCTCTGCTAGAGCCGATTCCATCTGCCCCAGACCTCCTGTCCCGAGTGCTGCCACAATTTGCCCTATATATTCTTTTATATTGTTGCCCACAGCGCTGGATGTGTTACCTGTAACCTTGTCCAGGCCGTGCTGCCTGGAGTCCTCCAAAGTTCCCCTTGTTTCTCCCTGCAGTTGAGGTGGAGGGTGAGCTACTGGGGTCTGTGGAGGGAACAACCCGTTCTGGGCATCATGTCTTGGTTCAGCTGGGGAGATCCCCCTTTGATCTGGGGGGTTACTGGCATCACCAGGTCCATAGGCCGCAGAGGTACTGGCTCAACCACCTTGGTGGGCCCCGCTATCACCAGTGGTACCCTAGCGGGGCTACATAACCCTTTTGCTGGTCGTTTCCCCCCTGCCACCTTTTCCCGAGCCCGCTTTTCTCTTCTCCCTGGGTCTCCCTGGTTCCTCCCCCTCCACCAGTTCCCACATTTTCTGCCAATTCAATTATAGCCTTGTAAACATCTTCCATTGATGGCCTGCTCCTCTTTGGTGCCATGTCTGTCTTATCTATGCTCTCTGAAGACAACTACAGGAAGAGAAAACAGGGTTATTTGTATATCTGTACCTTTTTGTACACCTTCCTCCTGTCCTTCGCACCACACACCCCCTAAAAAACAGACTGGGCCACCAGCGAAGGTCCCCATCTTGTTTGACACCCCCCTTGTCATCCACTCAAGTGCCTCCTCTTATTTATAATTACAAATATATTATATATATATTTTTTTGGGGGGCCTCCCTCCCTGCCTGGGCTGATCAGGGCACCACCAGTCAGCATCCCTACTATAGGAAATGGATGCACCGCGTGGTCCAATAATTGCCCCCCCTTTTATATTCCTGCCTGTGCCAGCTTTTTTTTTTTTTTGCAGTACCCAAAAGCAAACAGCCCCGTAAAAAGGTGAGGGCACCGCTTCTAAGGCAACCACATCCCAGCATGGAATGTCCCCACAAGGTCTCAGGTCGCGATCCCTCTCCTTCTGCCCTTGGCCTCCCCCAGGCCCCTTACATTCCCCCCAGTATGCCTCAACAAAGGCCCCCCCAAGCTTTGGAACTTGCCCTATCCCCTGGGCATGCTTTTGTCCCATCCCCCGGATGGTGTTTGACGTCACGCCACGTGGTCCCCTAACCTAATCACTGTCCTTTGCTCCCTGGCCTTTTCCAGGCCTACTCCCCTGATTTGCCACCTGAAAATGCCCTTGCCCAACCCCAGTATCCTCCCCAACCCCAGGAGAGTGCCTCCCCTCTGCACCCCCACATGGCGTGTGACACGCCACGTGGTCCATGTGTTGGGGCCTCTTCCAGCCTACCATCCCTTCCGGACAACCCAGAGGCCATAAAACCACTACCAATGCACAAAGCATGGTACAAGGATCCAACACCCCCCCACGCAGTGTGTGACGCTTGCCACGTGGTCCCAGGATCTCACTCCCCTTCCCGGCTTCCAAGCTTCTTCCAGGCCTCCTGCTCCCAACGGCAAACAAAACAGCATCCCAGTGCCTACTTAGCCCAAGAAATGAAAAGCAAGTGCCTGTCTAGCAAACCCCATGAGGTGTGTGCCTCACGCCATGCCATCCCTGGCTCAGGGCCTCTTCTAGGCCTATGCTTCCTCCCCAGGCCACCAAATGGCCACCAAACAGCCATCACAGCACTAAACCAGACAAAAGGGGGGTTTCTACAAACCCCCACATGGCATGTGATGTCATGCCACATGGTACCGGCATGTGCTCGCTCCCCCCCATCTCCACGGCTTCTTCCAGGCCCCCCCATTCATAGCAGGCAGCCACACAAAAGGTTAAATAGCCGCAAAATGTGAAAAGCAATGAAAATGCTTTGCTACTCCTCCCCACAAACTGCACGTGGTGCCCCACCATGTGTTCCCTGCTCACGCATTCTCTCCCCTGCTCAGGGGCTCCTTCAGTTATACCATTTCTTAGCAGCCAGCAAAAACCAGTCCTCAAAACCTACAAGGCATCACAGTAAGCAAAAATCTTTCCAACAAGACCCCCACGAGGTGTGCGCATCACCCCACTTGGTCCTGGATTGCTCTCTCAACCACATTCTGATCCCCATCGCTACCAGGATCCTCCACATTTGCTCCTACTGTAACATGTTCTATCTTAATACTGCTTATATATTCTTTCTCTCCTTCTTTTTTTTTTTAAAACTTCAACACACCGTCCTGCCATATCAACTTATTGTTTCCTTACCTCTCTCTCCTGGTGAAACAAACCTCAAAAAATTTGCCAATCCAATGTGCTGCAGTTGATGTACATCAAAACTCCAGCAAAAAGTGGCTGAGGCCCCCTTGTGCTGTCCCTTATGTACCTCCCTTTGCCCCTCCCCTTCCTGTTACCTGCCCCATTGTTCTGGCCCTTAGCCCCTCCTCTTCCTTCCCCCTCCCCTTCTGAGCACAACCATTCTATGCAGGAGGGAAGGGGTGCACCAGGACAACATGGTTTGCCCCTTAAAGGGCAAACTCTATTGTAACAGTACTGTAGAGCAACCTAACAATGCCAGTGAAAAGTCAATTTGGTAAGCACAACACAGCACCCATTGTGCATAGGTAGCAGCACACTTCAGCTGTGGCAGGAGTCATAACAGAGTGACTTCATTTGAATCATCTGCAAAATTAAGAAAGTCCACTAAATTATACACCCAGGACTGTCTCACACTAAAAGTTAATAAAGAACAAACACATTTCCCCCTCCCCCATAGTGGTACTGGGGCATACAACCTGTTCTATTACCCAGTCCAACCCACTTTCACACAGTGCCCTCATGCTGCTTCCTTCTCCTCATAATAATCACTCCATTTTGTCATTGTTCTGTATTTTGTGTCTTACCAACATGAAAGACTGTTAATTTAACAAATAAGAGTACCAGAAAATCACTCCTGCAAGATTAAGAAAGTTCCCCAAATGATACACCCAGGACTGTCTCAAACTTATAGTTAAAATAGAGCAAACACATTTCACCCTCTCCTATAGTGGTGTTGGGGCGTACAGTTCTCTTGCTGGTCTGTTGGTGGGGGCCAGTGTGGGGGGTGGAGATGTTTCAAGCCACAAAATGTTGTTGTACTTTCAGTACACAGCACACCACATCCCTTCACTAACATGGTATATTAGGTTCAGACACTATACACTACACAAGTCATATATATTACTTTGCTGTGACACCCTATGCTGTGACCCAATACAACCCACTTTCACACAGTGCCCTCACGTTTCTTTCTTCTCCTGATAATAATCACTCCATTTTGTCATTGTTCTGTATTTTGTGTCTTACCAATATGAAAGACAGTTAATCTAACAAATAATAGAGTACCAAAAAATCCCACCTTTGACATACCATTTTAATGATGTCACATGTGTCTTGGGTAATGACAGAAGGCAACAGGAACTGGTTTCACCACACAAGAAATAATGTAACAACACAGTAAAACACAGCCTGTGGTGATTTATTGTTATAACACAAACACATAATTGTTACATTAAGTAAGTGAACTTTTATTGACAATGATTTCACTATCATCATGCCGCGGGTAAATTGTGACACACAAGTCCACAGGGCAAGTGTACCATGCATCACAAAAGTGATTATGTTTAAGCAATAAGGCACAACAGAGTGCAGATTATTTGGCATTTACCCAAGCCTTGTGTGGTGTGTCACGAGGCGCACTTAAGTTAGTTCACCACACAAGAAGTGGGTAAAACACTCAAACAGTCACACCCTGGACTGTCTTATTACAATAAAACAATGTGCCCATGTGGTTAGTTCTATTTTCTATAAAAGTAATTCCTCAGCTGTAGGTTATGCAGGAGTTTCCCACAGTCATGTGGCATGTTTTTGATCAATCGGGTCAGAGGATTTTAACACACATTGTATAAGTAAGCAATAATACCCAACAGGATGGGCGGTATTGGGAAATACCAGACTGTTCAGAGGCATAATGAGTTCTCACACCACAGGCATAGGGCATTATAGCCCCTGGAAGGTCAGGTATTTTTCAATGCTGCCAACCCTGGGGGGTATTATTACACTTAGAAAATGGGTCACTGTTTTATATACATATGTTTGGAAAAAATTGTCTGTTTTTTATGTCTTTCATTCATTTTGTGGCAAAATAGTTCCTCCACTTACATTACAGTACTGTTTTTTCTTGGGGGGGTTAAGGACTTTTGTCTTAGTGGACTTTCTGTAGTTTTCTATGTAGCACTGGTTGTTATGGTTACCTGTGTAGTCCACTACACAGACACAGCGAGGTAACACTTTTGTTTTGCTGCTTTTCTTTTCAGTTGAACTTGTCTATGGATTCGACCTTTTTGTTTTTCCAACTACTGTTTTTTTTCTAGAGTGACTGTGGAGCTCACTGGTAGGGTTAGGATGGTGGCGGGGCTAAGCATATCAGGAAGCTGCCAAAATGAGGTACTGCGATTTTTATCCATGATTTATTTCTGCACCAGGGATAAGCAGGGGCTCATATAAATGAAAGTTAGCTGAGGGAGAGTGAGGGACACATACACATACACAGACAGATCATGCAGCCACTGGTACCACTAGTTTGTGTGATGGGACATTATCACTGTGAGCTCAGTTGCCATGTCAATATGAAGTGAATTTTATCTTTGACAATGTTTATTTTCTACGAGGTACAGTACTGTGATTTTTTTCCAATTTATTTCTGCAAAAGAGACTCATATAAGTAAAATGTTAAGCTGAGGAGGAGAGAGTGAGAGAGTCTCAGAGTGCACTGCCTTCAGTACCACTAGTGTGTAAGATAGGGGTGGTAGCACTCTGTAACTTGCTGTGTGTTTGTGAAGTAAATTTGGGACCCACTGATGTTCATGTTCTTGACAAGTGTGTTGTTATTTTTCTTTTTTTGTTTGTTTTTTTTCTGATTGTTGAACTTGCCAGGAGGTAGCTATCATAATTGAGTGGTATTTCACAACTTGCTTAGTGAGCGGCAAAAATGACAGCTGCTCATCTTCAAAATTCAGGGCGCCATTGGATTCTGTAGGCACTTATTTCTTAGTAGGCTCTATTAAAATATACCTGCCCACTTAGTTTGCTGTGTTAGCCAATCAGAATACTGGAATTCTCATACCCATTTTCTAAGCCATGATATACGACCTCCTCAAGTTTATTATTACAATAATATAATAGACCTAAGCTGTTAGTACATGGGTAATGTTGGTAATGTCATTTTGGTCCAACATGATATCGTCAGAAATCATCACCTGTCAAATTCTGCTTCATCCAATCAGCTACCAAAATGTTTCATTGCCATTTTATTATTTGACAAAAAAATACCATTTCCTACAACCAATACAAAAAAGAGCGTACCATTGCTGTTCTCATTGACAACAAATCAATCAGAGTTATGAACTCTATTGTTGATAACATTAAACCTATATTTACTATTCATGTTTTCCCATTCTTACAGAACCACTGGAGATCAGAATCTTACCTCAAATAAAGACTGAAGAGACAGAACGTGAACCATTAGAACATATGTACACTCCATTTAACAGCTAAAAATGTATTATAAAACCGTACATATTGTTCAGCAAATTAATCTGTTGCCACATGTTTTAATAAATGTATTAGATCATAAATGGTGCAAAGGTAAAAAACACAAACAGATGTATCTGTGTGTTGTAAGCAATAAGACATGTCTGGGTATTGCTAGCACTGAGATATATATACACACCCACAGGTCTACTTCTGCACAACATCGCAAGTCAAGTGCCTTCACCTTCTGTGTGTGGGTATGTCAGTATTACTGTACCAAAAACCAGCAATTTCTTATTAGTTACATAGAATGGGCCCATACACAACTGTTTTAACAGGTTCTGGCAACAGCTGATAGGGCTATGAAGTGCTACCAACTGACAAAAGTTACACATGTGCATAGAAATTATTCAACACTCAGGTGTAATTTGGCCATATGTTGGTGGTGTTGCACCACATTTTAACATGGCCTTTTTTGGACTCCTCCTCATGAACAGTGCCAGTGTCATTTTGTTCAATTGTCTCAAAGGGTGATTGCGCAGACCAAACTCGCTATTCTGTGCATAGGTGTGAAAACATGGTTTGGGCAGGTTGTGGAAAATGACAGCTGAACAGTTGGGAAGGAGGTGTATAAAAATGGCTATGTTAAAAATGTGAAGTAAAAATATTAAAAATTAACAACGTTAGGAGCATGTGTAGAAACGGCGCAGCGAATTGTCATAACACAGTCATTTTTTAAATGTTTTCACCAAATTTTCAACATGCCCTTTTTTGGACCACTCCTCATGAACAGTGCCAGTGTCATTTTGTTCAACTGTCCTGAAAAGTGATTGTGCAGAACAAATGCGCTATTCTGAACCACAGGTACGACAACACATTTTGGGCAGGTTGTAGAAAATGACAGCTGTACTGTTTTGAAGGCAGTGATCAAAAATGGCTATGTTTAAAATATAGAGTGAAAATATGAAAAATTGGTGACTTTAGGACCATGTTTAGAAACTGTGCAATGCACGCTCACAACGCAGTCATTTTTTTGGAATTTTTTCACCAAATTTGTTACATGGGCTTTTTGGCATACCACCTCATGAACAGTGGCACAGTCATTTTGTGAATCAGTCCCAAAAGCTGATTCCGTGCAGTGATGGAAAAATCACCTTTTGGGACAGAGTAACAAAAGGATAGTGAAATTGTTCATGAGGTGGGGCACCAAGGACCCCATGTGGAAAATTTGGGGCAAAAATAAAAAAAAATTACTGAGATATCAGCATAAGTTGAAAACCCCGTTGAGTGGATCTGTAGCACGCTTACCTTAAATTCTTCAGTTCGCAGTTGGACTTTGAAGAATGCAGACGTGTCCCAGTCCAGAGAAGATAACAGCACCAACCTCCGGAGGTAAGTATGGGGTAAGAGGGTGTGTGGGGAGGTGGGTGCACTGTGGGAAGATGGGGAGAGGGGAGGGAAGGGGGGCAGCAGCGATCATGAGGGATCATTTGTAGTTTCACAGGGAAAACAACATGACAATGAGGGACCATTTTCTAATTTTCAGCATAGAAACAAAACAGTTTGGTACACTGGGGTGGGCTCTCAATGTGCTACATGGAATGCCGACATGGGGATTGGGTACCACATGTCGGGCATGAGTTGGGCAGGGAGGCAACAGGGGAAAAAACACGACGAGGGGCAATTTTCTAATTTACAGAATAAAAACAGAATATGCATACTGGGCTGGGCTCAGGGAGGGGGGGCATACATTACTAAATGGCATTTTGCCATTTGGAGCATGGCAGCACCCGCAGAGCTGTGCATGCGCATAACTCTGTGCATGCACACTACTCGTGCCCATGCACAGTGCATGCATTGGTATGCAGAAGTAACAGCCAAAATAGTGCAGCTGTTATTCCATACACCAACTGTGGTGGAGGGCTTTCAGCTCCGTTGGGCTTTCAGAAGGATATTTCCAAAAGTCCAGTGGAAGAGGTTGTGAGATCAGCCATTTTCAGAGCTACAAAGCTCTCACAATATGGCTGTCGGCTCCGTCCACTGCCCTAAAAAGTAACATTCTACAAGTTTGTAGAGTAACAAAACATATACTAAAATGTTCCTGTACAATACTTCTCCCACAGAATGTTTTTACCTGTTTGTCATATGTCTTTCTTCACACTCAATACATAGTATGTTTGTTTACCATAGAATAGAAGAACTCAAAGTTCTGCATGATTCCAGTAGTAGAATGCCCCCCCCACACACACACAGAATGGTAACATGGAATACATAAATCCAACATTTTTTAGAGCTAAACTAGCATACAAACAAAGATACACATATAGGCCTGAGGTGGAGGCAGAACCTTATATTTATCTCTTGCCAGGTAAAGAACGGAGAGTTCTCTATCAAAGTGGTCAGTATAGGATGTGAATTTCTCATGGTCATAAAACACACACTGTTAATGAAAACTCATAATGATACTTTATTTATCAAAGTTCTGTATATGTGTAAGGGGGAACTCATGAGTGTAAATATTATTGTATTATATACAGTACTTATTACATTTAGCTTAATTAACTTTTATTATTAGTACCTAGTTGAAGTCTGTTATATATGACAAAAGGCAACAGCCATGTTTCTGATGGAAAATAAGAAATAGGTGGCTAATGAATCATATGACTTCTCCTGAATGCAGGGTACTTGGTTTAGCTAGTGTTGACACTCTCATACTGCAAAGCTAGAGCCAAGTCTCAGTTAATCATAACACATACATTTCTTTGTCAACTTTATATATAGGGAACCATACAGAACAAACCTGTGTTTCCATTCAGGGACTGACATGACAGCATATGAACATCGAGACCAAAGCTCAAGAGATCCATATTGTCAACTTCACCCCAAGATGGAAACACATGCCAAGTTGTATGTGTTTGACCCTATATTGTATTATAATGTGTGTGTTGTTTTATACAAGAGTGACAGATCCCAACTGAAGTGAAAAAAAAAAAATACTAGCATGTCTGTCCTCAACTCACTTCTGAAAGCCACATTGCCAGACTTTGTAAAGGTAAAACTTTATAACTTTGGTACTGGGTAGTTAGTAAGTAGATAACTGTAGAATATATGAGAAATTTACAATTCTATGAACTTTCAGCTGTGTATTCAATAGCAAGATAAAATGTTTTAATAAGAAAACACTGAAGTAGCAGCAAGCAGTGTCAGTGGCTCAGTAGGTAGCACACTCGCCTCTGAGGCTGGGAGATCAGAGGGCTGTGGGTTCAGTTCCCACATCTGGCACTTGGGTTAATATCCCAGTACTGACACTGTAATGCAGCATGAGAGGGGTGCTGCATTTCTGAGGTGCCGTCTTTCGGATGAGACGTTAAACCGAGGTCCCATCTGCCTGGATTGGTGGTAGTTCAGGTGGATGTTAAAGATCCCATGACACTTATCGAAAAGAGTAGGGGAATTTCCCCGGTGTCCTGGCCAAATTTCCCTCATTCACTAAAAAAATACCACCAACAGCTTAATCTGGTTCAAGGTCAGTTGGCATTCATCTGTATCCCCCTCCCCTGGGTCGTGCCTGAAAATAGGCAGGATTTGTCTAGTGCACTTACCCGGTCAACAAAAGCTAAATAAATAAAAAATAAATAAATGCTGAGCATACAAGAAATACACAAAAAAGTGTTATACTAATGATTTCTGTCTCTCTCTTTTTTTTCCACAGGACCAGAATCCACCCACACAAGAGCAACTTGTGAGTGCCTGGACAGTCAGATTCAGGCCCAAAGACAAACTAATGAAAATATAACAAAGTTAATAGAATTAGTCAAACAACAAAATGTTAAACAGTACCACAGTGCCAGCGCTCTATTACAAATTGAAAAGGCAGTGCAATCAGACAAAGCACAAATCATTTACCAGAATCAGACTGTCCATGCACTTACAAACATCTTTTCTGCCTTGGGCAAAGATGGTGCCCAAGGCAGAAAAGATGTTTCACATCCTGTTACAGTACAGCAAGGTCCTGGTCTCCAGTAGCCACATCTTCTGTCCCCTTCTCTGTCCCCTTTTCTGTACCTTCCCCAGTAAAAGCAGCTTCTACTTTCCCCTGCACCATCCTATCTGGCCACCCCCATACAGGTCTCCTCACAGCCTCCAGCAGGATTGACAGTCGGCACACTCCAGTGTCTTAGTAACACAACTTTTTAAAGTTACAGAACAGTTATTTTCTGCTGTATTACATTTTCAATCCATTTTTTACTTGGCGAAGAAACATTTCTTTTCAAGTTGCAGTTAGCACAATTATTTTTCCATTTAATACTTAAAATGTATCTATATTTTTGTCAACAGTTATTTTTGTATATATATAAAAGATTTGATATTTTTGATGAATACTTTATAAATATATATTTTAAAACATTTATATTAAACCCAAAGTGCAATGACAGCATGTCTTTAATTAAAATGAATATTCTGTGTTGCAAAATTTTTGTATGAAAAAGATTTATTTAATTACAAGATATCCTGCTAATAAATATGTTAAATTGTCATGGAAACAACTAAAGAACATCTAAACCAGTCAACGGTGTCTTGCTATTTATGTATTATACTAAATGTATGCACATCATGTTCATGGGATAACAAGAATGTGAGCCAAGAGGAGAGAGAGTGTGTGTGTGTCTGTGTGTGTGTGTGTGTGTGTGTGTGTGTGTGTGTGCATGTGTGTGCGTGTGTGTGTGGGTGTGTTAATGTGTGTGTGTGTATCTGCCTGTCAAGTAGATGGGGGTGTGGTGGGGGGCGGAGGGAATCTCAGTGTTCTATATAGTGTCTTGTGTGAGTGGGGAAGGGTGTGGGGGGTAGTAGAGGGTAAGGAAAGAGTTAACCATAAGATAAAATTAGCAAATGTCAGTTGCTCTACTATCATCCAAACATATACCTAGGAATGTCTGGAGCTCAGGAACAGGAGAGGCAATCTCACTGGTACATAGGCTGGTCATCTGTCTATGGGGAAGAGACGGCTATGTACTGCTACAAGAGAGGAACCACATTCCATGGAAAAAAAAATGATAACACCTCTCCAAACACAAATGGGTCCAACTAGGAGCGTGTGGCCCTATGGGCCCCATGCTCCCACCAAGCTGCCCATTTCTGCATAATCAATCACCTATATACACAATTAAAATATCAATGTTATCCGCTCATAATCCCATACTTATTTTACTTCCTAATCTGTTATTCTAGTTTGCTGTTTATATCAGCTGATGTCCACAACTGTGTACAGATAGGCAATAATCAAGTGTTTATCAGATCAGTACAGCTCTCTGCTCTAAATAGTAAAGAAAAACACTATTTGTTTATGGCCGCATAACATCAGGAGGCATTCACACACACTAAACACAGGTCAACTGCTGCCAAGAACTGCATACACACATATGTTGAACTCAGGTGTATATGAGGACAGTGCAGTTCTCTTCTCATAAAATATAGAATAAAGTATGGAGTGATGTGTGTGACAAGAAGTTTACACACACCCGAGGGGTAAGATGCCATTTGGGTCCATCGCTCCCACCAAGCTGCCCATTTGTGCATAACAATATGCAACTGTGGGAGCGTGGGCCCCTTGCGCTTCCACTTACACATAGCTACAGAGCCATACAGGACTCCTATAGGGCAAGGCACCCTTGTGACACTAATTTGCCAATATCTCAGGCACCATAGCAGCTAGAAAAAAAAATTCACGTGTGGTTGTAATTGTCACAATGAGACCTGCATGCGAGATAAAAAAAAGTGCTGTGAATGCTAACTGTCTTGGCCTAATAATGGCCCACGGACATGAAAATGAGCAATTGGAACACCAATTCCCAAATATCTCAGTAACCATACAAGGTAGAAAAAAATTCTAATTTCATGGTATGCATGGCTTTCCAACCTACTTCTGGACTTAGTCCCCCTGTAGGTACTAAGAATTCTTGTGACAAAAAATCCTTATCTCAAACCTTTTTCAAGATATGGGCACGGAAAGGTGTCATGGGTGCTGCAATGTTATCCAGTGGGAAAATTTCTGAACTTCAGAATGCTCTATGGGGTTCTTCAATGTTTTCATACCAAACCACCAAAAAGTACATCTGTGGGACTAGGGCTTGCCACCCTGAAAATTTCAGGTCAAAAGCACAATCCACCTTGCCATAATGTAGTGACAAAGAAAACAACAGATTTAAAAATGTGTTTGTGCACTGTTACCACGATTACTTTAAATGTTTTCGCGACACTCCTATCTCTTTAATGGGAATGTGACCACAAACACAAAAAATATTGCTGCAGTTATTTTTGTTATGATCACGATTACTTTTGTGGTAACATAAAATATTACCATGAACAAAAAACAGCAAAATGGTGAAAACAATTTTAAAAACACATTTCCAGACCAACTGGTGAAAAACTAATGCCAGGGTCATATTCCTCAGGGTCCGATTAGGTAAACACAACTGTTGGTGTTTACCAAAGTGCACTATTTTTTGAATTACAACATTTTTTCTCTCTTGCTAACCGAAAACAAAATGGCGGCAGCATGAAAACAATTTCAGGCAGCTCGACAACAAAAAATAAGATCACGAAAATTTCCATAATGCACATATAAATTTTCCCATAGGCTATAATGGGATATGAAAAAATGGAATAACTTTTGAACAGAACAATATTTTTTCACCAAATCTTCAAAAGGCTCCAGTTCAACCCAGGAGATGTGTAGACAAACAAATATGAACCCACTGAAATGCATTCTTCAGTCCATTGTCCCAGATTCCCCCCTGTTCCCTCATGAAAGATTTGGCAATTTATTTATATACCATAATTCCATTTTACATCTCATCATCTCTTATTATTATATTTTCACTACTGCATTTTATTGCATCCATATACCAATCTCTGATCCTCCCTCTTTCTTCCTATCCTTGCTCCTTCAGATGAAAACCTGGGTGCCTTCTTCTTCTTCTCTCTTCCTGTTAAGTTACAGTGAGAACCGAGACCACTTTTCCACCTTCAGCTTCTTCTTCTCTCATCCTATTCCTTTTTTCTTTCCCCCTCACCTCCTCCTCCCCCCTTTTTCCCCATTAGCCAGTTTCCAGCTTGCATTGGATGGCTGGCTTTCCCCTCAACTTAGGGTATTAGTCCCCCCCCACCTGGGGGACCTCCTTCCCATCCTTCTCTCCTTTTTTTTTTCTTTTTTCTTCCATTTCTGCATGTCTCCTCCATGCTTCTATAAATCCCATCATTTCTGTAGTAAACATATCTATGGCTAGATCTGACAGAGGCATGCCATCTGACCTGTAGAAATCCTCTACCGACTCTTCCACGCCCCTCAGTATTAGATGCCCTCCCATTTTTTTTATCAGTGTTCCAACCCTCTTATTCATCTTCCTCCTGGCCCTATCTACCGCTCTGTGACTGTTCATGTCTCCAAATCCCTTCTAGGAATCATATCTGACCAGGCAAGGCATACCCTTGGCCACCACTGCTGTACTTTTTCTAAATCCCTTTTCACCTGCATGTATGTGTCCACCCATGGCTTACCCCCAATGTCGTTACCCCCTAAATGTACTGTAATTAGGTCTGGAATAGGTCACCGCTCCTTCAGTTCTTGCAGGGTAGGAAGCAGTTGTGCTCATCTCATCCCACGGATGCTACGCCAAACCAACCTACATTTTCTCATATCCTGGCACAGCTGTTTTCCCCTAGCCTTTTTCTCAGCTCTTTTCCACCCAATAAATGTAGGAGTGGCCGCAGATCCATACTTCTGTGATCCTCCCTCTTCCTATAGGATTTAAGCAAATAAATATCTTATATACATTCTTAGCTCCCTTTTTCGTATCACACCTCTATGTCCCTTCCCCCCCAATGTGGCTCTGTAAAGACAAAACACAGGTAATACATTAGTCTCCATACTGCAATGCTCGAACATATCCCTTCTCCAATATGTGAGTCACCTACTCACCTGCTGCCTCCCACTGTGAGGCAGCCCCTATCCGTAGGGAGTGGGATGAGTAATTGCCCGGGTCCTCCCCCAGGAATTGCATGCCTTTTTTGAGTATGGCCGTGACTTGATAACTTGTGACCTTCTTTAAATCTCCATATACAAATAATCTCCCTGTCCTATTCCCATGCTCTGCAGCGTAAGCCCACAAAGCTTTTACTGGGCACACTGTGTCATCTGTGTGAGCCTTCAGGGTTACTGTACTACCCTGCCCCACTTGATCCATCTTAGACCTCTTAATCATAATTCGAATCTCTTGCATCCCCTAGTCTATATCTTCCCATTCCAACCCCTCTTTGTCATCCTTATTGCCATGTCCCACAGCCTCACTCGCTCTCATGGCCCCTGCAAACATTACCACATATATTGCGTGGAATAGCTGGGCCTCAGCTTTCGATCTGCAGATTACCGATAAGACCCCTTTTAGTTTTTCAAGCCACTGCTCCCCTATTGGTCTTCTCATGTCCGTAGCTCTCTGTTTTAACCTACCCCACCCTTGCATCATTCTTCTAATGAACATCGACTTTGTTGGATCCTTCCAACCCTTCAGGCTGCAAACTACACTAATCTCTGCCAAATAGACCCCCATCGTGGTGTGGGCTCTTCCTCTCTGCCACTGCTCTACTGTGAACTTCCCTAGCTGTTCTTCTGTGAGTGGCCTACTTACCTCCATGTTGTGTGTCACCCTGAATGTTTGAAACACCCACCAGGCCCCCTTATAGGCCCTCAGAGTCCATGGTGCCATTAGCTGTGAAACAACAGTTCTGCTCCCTCTTGCCAGTGTCCCAGATGTTCATTGGTATGGATATTTTTTGTTCCTCTGTTGTTAGTGCCAGCCTCCGGAAATGATCCAGCTGCAGATGGTAAAGGCTGTCACCTGGGCTATTGTGTATCCCTTCTATATGTTTTGCTCTGAATGACATGTTCAGTTCTAAGGCCCTCAGCACCAATTGTCGCAAGACCTGCATGACCGATTCTGACCTGACTCCTCTGTTATTCAAAACCTCTACTACTGCCCTATTGTCTCACCAAAATGTCACCTTCTGATTCCGCAACTCTTTCCCCCAAACCAGGGTACAGGCCCAAATAGGCATGATCTCCAACAATGTTGTGTCTTTTACCTTTCCGTCCTTCACCCAGTCAGTAGGCCACAGTTCTGCAAACCATCTGTCCCTCAAATAGTCCCCCATACCTAGGCCCCTAGCTGCATCTGTATAGAGATCCAGGTCCGTGTTGTAAACCCATTCTTTCTGCCAGAAGGAGCAGCCATTATAGGCACTGAGGAATTCTTCCCACACCTTAAAATCGTCATTGACTCCCATTGTCATATCTACTCAGTGGTGTGGTCTGGTTACCCCAGCTGTAGCCTTTGCTAACCTTTTGGTGAAAGATCTCCCTGGTCCAATAGCCTTGCACGCGAAGTTGAGGTGTCCCAATACTTGTTGTACCTGCTTTAGTTGTACTCTTCTTCTACTTGTGTGTATATGAATCAGCTCCTTCAGCTTCAATACTTTTTTGTCTGGCAGCTTAAACACTTCCCCCAGGGCATCTATCTCTATACCTAGAAATTCTAGCACCTTACTGGGTCCTTCTGTTTTTTATGTTGCCAAAAGAACCCCTAATTCTCTGCACAGCTCCTGAAAGCTGGCTAACATATTTTCTGTCTCTCTCCTCCCACTGCCTATGAAAAGGAAATCATCCAAATAGTGAATGACCATTTTGTAACCAGTACTTTCTTGAAATATCCACTGTAGACAGGTGCTAAATGCCACAAATTTTGCACATGCTATGGAACACCCCATGGGCATGATTTTGTCAAAATAGTACTGTCCCTCCATTTTAAACCCCAACAAATCCCAGTCTTCTCATATCTTCACATATCTGGACTGTGTAGTACGGTACGGTCTGCACGCCCATTGGCCCACGCTTTGGACCAACGGGCATACAGCCGTACTGTATGCAGTCAGTCAGTGGGCAGCCGGGCAGCTTGTGGGTGGGGAACTGCCACCCACCGCTGACAGGTGGGGAGCCGGGTGGTGGGGCTTAGTGGGCGGGTGGGGAGGGGTACTGCTGGACCACCAGGGATGGTTGGACATTTACATTTTAATGCTTAAGCCGTGATTGGGCTGGAAGCGGTCACTGGACCACCAGGATATTGGACGTTTTATTGAATACTTGTACGCGATCAGGCATGGGGAGGTGCTACCACAATGGACGGTGCCACTGGAGCTCAGGTGGCCACCCACAGCTGGCAGCTGACATGTTGCACCCTGCAATACGGCAGCTCATCTGTGGGTGGCCAGCTGTTGCTCCTGTTTTTTTTTTGCTCAACATTGTGCAGCAGAGGTATGGGCTGTGCCTGCATCTGCTCAGCACATCCCAAACTGAATATCGGGATGTGCGGAGTATGCATGGGCATGCCCCCCCCACTTGTGCTGCATACATTACTGCTGTGCCCTGGCACATCGGGATTTGTGCTACGCACTTTCCTCTTTTGAATATCACACTGGGGTGACATCAGTGGGTTGTGCATGCCACAACTGTGTTGCACCATGCGCAACCCTTCTGAATATCCAACCCCAAATCTTTAATTGACTGTATTTTCTTGGTTATCCTCCTCTGAACCTTTTCCACTAGTCTTTGAGTGCTTATATTCTGGGGCACAGAGAACTGTGTACAGTATTCCAAAGGTGGTCTCACTAGGGTGGTGTATAGGGGGATGATAACTTTACTGTCTCTGATGCTATATTGCTTAAAATGTAGCACTTTTTTATTATTTCATTTGTATGCCTATCAAAGGAAAGATCATCAGAGATAAGAACTCCTAAGTCTTTTTCATCTTTTATGTTTTGTAATGTAGTGTTATTTATATTGTATTGGTAAACGGGGTTATGGTTTTTAATAATTCCATTTAGTCTGTACTCCCCCAGCAGGCTAACAGTATGCTTTTATTTATGCTTGCCCTCACCAGCTCAAATATCTGTGTAAACTTTACCCTTTTCTACCACTTAAGTATTCAGAAAACTATGATCATGTCCATCTCAGCCTTCTCTTTTCTAGGCAAAAAAATTTAAGTATATCTAATCTCTAAACATGTGTAGCTCTTGTCTCCTAAGCAAGTATTAAGCTTGATGAGCCTTTGTCAGTCCCTCTTGTTTTCCTTACTGCATTTCTGTTCCATAGTGACCAGAACTGAATGCAGTTCTCCAGGTGTAGTTGAAGGAAGACCTTGTATACAGGAGCATCACCTCACTTAACCTGCTTCTCCCTTCACATGCATCCTTTAATTCTGCTTGTTTTCTTGATTGTGTCAGAACATTGTCCATCTGATTTCAGATTGCTGTCCACAAATAACTCTAGATGCTTTATTTTGGTTGTGCTGCTCACTGTTGCACCAAACCAGGTGTATGCGGAACCCAGATTTCTCACATCTATGGTAGGTGTAGTACCTTGCACTTTCCAGCATTAAATCTAAGCCCCTATTTCTCAACCTGCCCATACTCCTAATATGTACTTGTCCCCTGTATTGTATCCTTTTCTGCTATTCTTCATTTCTTCCTATCAGTGTACTGTCAATGGTAAACTTCAGCAGCCTGTTGCTGAGTGCCTCCTTCAGATCATTAATAAATATATTGAAGAGCAACTTATCCAGGACTGACTCTTGAGATACTACACTGACCACAACCCTCTACTCTAAATGGTAGCAATAAACCAGCACTCTGTTTCCTACCAGTCACCCATTTTGCTATGTACCTACTGTACACTGTGCAGACTTCATATTTTCAAACTTTATCAATGAGTTTTCCATGCAGAACAGTGAAGAGGTCTTGCTTAAGTGTATACATGCAACATCTACTGTCCTATCTGATCCCTCATCAGCTCCTTAGTTATCACCTTGAGGAAGGCAATCATGTTTGTGCGGCTGTATCTCGCTTTGATGAAACTCTGTTTTGTGCTAGAGAATAGCCCATTTTTATATTAAGAGTCTGTAGCAACATAATATTTTAAGGTCAGAAGGGAGTCTAGGTCAATAGATATAATGTAGATGCATAGATGCTTAAGGACAGATAGGGACTTAAATCTGTCTGCCATGTTTTTATACCTAGTTTAACTAATTCCTCCTTCCACTGACACTTTGTAATCCTGCCTTAGCCTAACAACCCATCTGTGTCCATCTCATTTCACTTTGAAGTCTGACATAAGTAAGTAAGTTATAAGTAAAACTTTATTTGTTAAGCGTCCACTCCCTGAGTCTCAGGGTGTTGTACAAGGTAAGGGCAATACAACCATAAAGCACTGTTCACAAACACTTACACAACTTCTTAAACATCTGTAAATATATAAATTAAATATTCTAGTTAAGCTGTTATTCAGATCTAAAACCAGTCTAATCAGCAGCCAATGTAAGGGATCCTTAACTACACACCAACAGCTTCTCTAAACAGGTGTACCTTCAGACCTCTCTTGAAGGCCTCCAGTGAGGGGGGCCTCCCACAAAAATCTTAAGAGTGAGTCTGGAGGGCAGGTCCTTCCACTTCAAATGATGGACCCTCCAGATGATTTCAGCATGCCCTGGGAACTGCTAGGAGGCTTACCTTGGTGGAGCAAGGAGGGTGCTGGTAGCAGAAGGAAGTCAGGAATGAGAAGAGATCTGGATAAACTAGCAAAATGGTCAGAAGAGGGGCAACTGGGGTTTAACACAAAGAAGTGCAAGATCATGCACATAGGGAAGAGAAACCCTGAGGCCACCTATAGGCTGGGAGGGAAGTTGCTGGCAGTCACAAGGGAAGAAAGAGACTTGGGCATCATCATCACCGATGACCTCAAATCATCCAAGCAGACCTCTAAAGCAGTAGGTAAGGCTAGAGGGATGTTGGGGTGTATTAGTAGGGGTATCACAAGTTGGAAGAAGGAGGTAATAATCCCTCTTTACAAGACACTGGTTAGGCCCCATCTGGAGTACTGCATGCAGTACTGGAGGCCACACCTTCACAAGGACATTAACCAAACTGAGGCAGTCCAGATAAGGGCAACCAACATGGTGCAGGGACTGCATCAGAAAACATATGAGGACAGATTAACTGAGCTCAATATGTATACACTAGAGCAAAGGTGGGAGAGAGGTGATATGATTGAAACATTCAAACACCTTGAGGGCATTAACAAGGTGAAGGAGTCTAACATGTTTAAATATAAGAAAAATAGCAGGACAAGAGCATGAAGTTAGAAGGAGGCAGATTAAGGGGCAATGTGAGGAAGTTCTTTTTCACAGAAAGGGTGGTGGATGCATGGAACGGCCTACCGCAGGAAGTGGTGGATATGAATACAGTTCAGGGCTTCAAACATGCATGGGATAGGCATAATTGAGCAATACAGATGAGTATGAATAGATAGGCCATTGACAGAGCAAAGGCCTATGGCACATTCATAAGGTAGAAAAAGAAAAGGGCAGACTGGACTGGCATTGCGGTCCTTATCTGCCATCAACTTCTATGTTTCTATGTTTCTATTCAGGTAGCTAATGTTATATATAACATATATATATATATATACACACACATATATATATATATATATATATATATATATATAGCCAGTATTTATAACTTCCCAGGGTAATCTTTGTCCACAACTTTCTCAGTAATGAAAAAAGTGTTATATTCTTTTTGAAATTTTCAACTGCCAGTTTCAGGTTATAGCCTCTGGTGTTTCTCTTATCTTTTGTTTTACATAGCCCATTGACAGCCACTCTATTATACACCCCTAGAATGTCCCCTCTCATTTTCTCTTTTCCAAAGAACACATGTTATTGTCTGTCAGCCTCTCCTTGTAGTTCCTGTTATGATTTCTCTTTAACATATTTGCCCCTTTGCTGTATTCTTTCAAGTTCATCAATTTTCAGTTTAAGATGAGAGTTCCAATCTGTAGTAATTAGTTATTTTTTTTACTGAACTTTGACTATTAGAGGCAAACACTATTTTCAGTCATCCTGTCAAAATAATAGAAAGACTTTACTAAAACAATACATAAAATACGGTGTACAACAACACTGCACACAGAACTCTAGCTGTAACCTGATCAGTGACCTGTAGACTGGCATGATTAAGTGTTCACTGTGGCCTGAAAATACTCACCTTAGTGTTACTTGGTAGGACATCTGCCTCTGGGCCAGAAGATTGTGTGTTCTAACCCCACACAGGAATTGGGCTCATAATATAAATGATGTCACTCAAGTGTAGTACTAGGGATGTGCTTTCATTTGGATGTGATGTTCAGACAAGTGCCTTTCTGCCTTTCCAGGTGGTTGTTTAGGTGATACGGAATTAAAGATCCCACAGCACATCAAGAAAATAGCAGGGGAATTACCCTGGTGATCTGCACAATTTCCCCATTCACCGAAATAGTACCACCAGCTTAATCTGATAACATTTCAGTTGGATACATCTGCATTCCACCCCCAGGGCAAGGCTGGAAATAAGTAGTATTGTCTGGCCCTCTTTTCCCAATCAACAAACTCAAAATAATGGAATTAATTAAACCATGTCTCCCACATGCTTTTCACACTGACTGGAAATTTCAGGTTACTACCTGTATTTACCATTATGTCAAAATCTCTTTCCTTATGTGAAGATTCCACCTTAACTACATTTATGCTCTACTTCACTTGTGGATTTCTCTTGGTAATATGCATCACTTTACATTTTATAGCATTAAGTATTAGCCACCAAGCACCTGCCAACAATTTGAGCTTTCCACATCCTTCTGTATTCTTCTTATTCCTACTTAGAAAATGGCTTCAAAAATACAGACATCTGATTGGTTGATATGGCACCAAACCTGGGCAATTATTTTTCCATAATGCCCACAAAAAATCAAGTCCCACAGCATGGCAACAGAGGTGCCACATCACCCAATCAAATCATTGACATGAATAAAACATTCCTTCACTCAGACACTGTAATCAGCGCAAAGCGCTGATTTTCTAAATTCGCCTCACAAGACTACAGTGACCAACGCAAATGACAGTGCCAATTGTAAACATAACTGCTGTAAACTTCAACATGATGGCAGATGAAGATCTCGACAACTTATTCAAGGCACCATCTGAGGAAGAGGAGTTGATAAACGATGAAAACCTAGAGAAAACAAAAGAAATATCACTCAGTAAAACAAAATGTCACATCTCAGTGACTACCACTCAGCTGACAGAAATTGAAGCAAACCGCAAAGAAATAAATACAAGGAAAACCACAACCTGGGCAATGTCAGTACTTCATGACTGGGCAAAAGAAAGTGGCATTAGCATAAATTGGCAAATGGATAGCCCGACTACACTAAACGACACCTTCCGTAAATTCGACGCGGAAGTAAGAAAATCAACCGGCTAACAATACTCGGTTGCCAGGTACTGCGCTCTACGAGCAGGGTTGAACAGACACCTAAACAATCCATCAGTATGCCACAACATTAACCTAGTAACAGACCCGCAATTCAAAACCAGCAACAACATGTTCAAAAGCATCCTAAAGCAGTACCGAAAGGAAAAAAAGATCAAGCAGCACACCACCTACCAATCTCTGAAACTGACCTCGCAAAACTGAGAAAATCAACTGCACTGTCTGTAGACACTGCGTCGGGCTTGCTCAACTGCGTCTGGTTTGAGATCCAATTACACCTAGCCTGACGCGGTAGAGAAGGCCTCCAAGAGCTCACCCCCTCCTCCTCCTTTCAAATGCAAAAAGATCAGCACAACCAAGAATTCCTCACCCTGGCTTACAACCCTGAAAGCAAAAACCACAAAGACCCCCAAGAAAGTCACAAAGAATTCCAGAGAGGCTGCATGTATGCTGATCCTGACAACCCCAAATGCCCAGTCGCAGCATTCAAAAAATACTTAAGTAAACTGCCTCCCAACCCCAAAGCACTGTACCTCCACCCACGACGAGCTCCACAAGAGTTCCTAAACAGCCAGGCAACATGGTACACACAGGAACCGCTGGGTAAAAACTACCTCAGCGAAATGATGAAAAAAAAAATCAGCAAAGCAGCGAATCTGAGCCACATCTATATGAATCACAGCATTCATAGCTCTGCGGTCCAAATCTTATCGAATGCAGGTCTACAGTCTTGTGAAATTATGACCATCACTGGTCACAGATGTGAACAAAGCCTGAAATCTTACTGAAGGCCAAAGGAAGAAGACAGAAAAAACTGGAGTGCCCTCCTCTATGGAAAAACTGTAACCAGCACCACAAGCAACCAAGAGAGCACCAGCAAACAAGAACCAAACAAAGCGACGCCATCTAGTGGAATAACGACAATACAGAACTCCTTCAACCTAATGAATTGCACCTTCTCAGGTCCAGTAAATTTCATTGAAAACAAAAAATAAATATCCAAAAAGAGCTGCAATTCTTTCTAAATGTTTAAATGTTTAAAAAGTTTAAAACAGTTTTATTATTAAAAAGTTTAAAAAAACAGTTTAAAACACTTCTATTCTAAAATGAAAGCACTTTTCTTGTGCACTACTTTTCCTCTCACAGTATTTATTGATACAAAATAAAACTTAACATTTTAAAAGCAATCATTTCTTTATCTGACTATTTTTCAAAATACAGTGAAGCCATTTTCTAAGTGCAATAATACCCTCCAGGGTGGGCATTATTGGGAAATAACGGACCTTCAAGGGGCTATAAGACCCTCCGTCTATGGCGTCAGGCCTCATTACACCCTTGGGCGGTCTGGTATTTCCCAATAATGCCCACCCTGTCGGGTATTATTGCTTACTTATTTATCCGCCATCCCATACAGCATTGTGTCATTGGTAAACAGACACACCTTGCTGTTCAGTCATTTCCCTATATTTATTTTATTTATTTATTGAAATGTTTCACCAGAAGGCAAACTGAACAACAAGTTACTCATCTCCTGGTGCGTTCTGCGGGAGGGGGGTAGAGGGAGTGTTACAGTAATAAGCCAGATACAATAACAAGCCAGATACAATTACAAGCCAGTTACAGAGTGAGCCAGATACAAAAACAATACACATTACATACACAGGTGCCTATACTGATACAGAGCATACTTCATGAGCAATCTATATCATGCCACAGTAGGTTTGAAATGCATTTGAGTTACACCAATTATCAAAGTGACACTAAGTGCTAGGAAGAAGGTGAGTGAGAGAGGCATATGGCTAGGATGGTAAGTGAGGAGTTGAGATAGCAGGGGGGAGGGAAATGGAGAGGAGGGAGGGAGGGATGGATGGAGGAACTGGCAGTCAGGGGGAAAAGGATTTAGACAACAGGTAGAAGACTAGGAAGAAGGAAAGATGAAGAGTGGAGGGGGGTTAAGTACAAGAAAAGCAAGTGCAGGAACAAGGATAACACTTCTGCTGGAAGAAATAGGAAAAAAAGAAGGGGAGAGAGGGGATTAAGTACGAGAAGAGCAGGAGCAGTTTGTGGAGAGGAAGTTTTTGAGTGCTAAGGAGAGGGAGCAGAGAGAGGATGAGTGGTGAATTTTATGGGGGTAGGGAGTTCCAGAGTTGAGGGAAAATGTATGAGAAGGCAGTCTGACCTATTTGGGTACAGTGGTGCGGGACCGCTAGGGTGTGTGAATCACTGGAACTCAGTGAGTAGGTAGGAGGGGGGAGTGAAGGGAGAAGTGTTTAGATAAGAAGGGAACCAAGTCAGAATTTGGAGGTAAGTTTGGCACAGTGAGAGAGTCACCTGGCAGTAAGCGAGGGCAAGGACAGGGAGTGGTAGAGTTCACAGTAGTGTGGGGGGGATCCCAGAGCAAAATGGCAGAAGGAGTTGAAGAGGGTTTCCAGTCTGTGTAGTGAAGACTTGGGAGCAGCACTGTAGACCACATCCCAGTAGTCAAAAATCGGGAGTATCATTCTTTGGACAAGCTCATGTCTAGCCATAAGAGGGATGCATCTATGGTTCCTGTATAGGGCACCAAGCTTGGGGTGCAGTTTTTTCAGGACGGCATCAATATGTTCTTAGAAGTTGAGGTGTCAATCCAGCCAAACCCCAAGGTATCTAAATGAGGGTGTGTCCTCAAGAGAAGTCCCATCAAGGGTGTGGAATATGGGCAGGTCAGGGAGCTGAGAGAGTCTCTGTCTAGTGCCAAAGGTCATTGAGGCTGTTTTCTTAGTGTTTAAAGAGAGTTGGTGAGAGGCAAGCCAGAACTGAAGCTGATCAAAGTCATGCTGTAATCTGGTTGCCACATCAGAGGGTGACTGGCTGGAAGTGAACAAGACAGTATCGTCTGCATACATATGAATGGAAGAGGATGTGCAACCAGTTTACAGGCCATTTAGCAATATTGAGAAGAGCAAAGGACCAAGCATTGAGCCCTGTGGGACTCCAGCTTTGGTGTGAAGCGGGGGGGAGATGGAATCAATGATTCTGACAGACTGGGTGGATCTAATCCAGTTTATAGCAGGCTCTGAGAGACCAGCTGAGGAGAGGGTGTGGAGTAAGAGGTGTGGGAGACAGTGCTGAATGACTTAGCGAGGTCAACAAAGATGGCAGATGTAATTTGGTCACTGTCCATCCCTGAGATGATGGAGTCAATAAGCCTGAGAAGGGAGTTTGTGGTGGATTGGTCTTTCTGAAACCCAGACTGGTAAGCGGTGAAGAAACAGGAATCAGAGAGAAAAGCAAAGACTTGGGAGAGAACCAAGTGTTCTTGGAGCTTAGCCGGGGTGGGAAGCAGAGAAATTGGACAATAGTTCCCAGGGGATGAAAGATCACCACCCTTGGGGAGAGGGAGGACAACAGCATGCTTCCATGAGGCTGGGACTACTGCTGCTGAGAAGGAGAGGTTGCGGATTACAGATAGAGGATATACAATGGCTCGGGCAGAAAGATAGAGAAGCTTAGGATCAAGTTCGTCAGGTGAGCAGCCTTTAGAAGGGTTTAGCATCATAACAGAATTGAGGCAGCAGGCAAGACCACAGAGAAAGAGAAAGGGAAATGCTCAAGAGGCTGGGGTGCAACTGAGGAGGGGGCAGGAAGAGGAGGGGGTGGACAGAGAGATGCCAGGAGGGCTGAGGCACATGAAGTAAAGTAAGAATTGAATTCCTGGGCCACTGCTGCATGTTCAGATACAAGGAAGTTATTCATTTTGAGGAGAGGGATAAGGGATTGTGAGGGGGGGAGGGAATGGACTACTTTCCAGAATTTGGAGGGGATGTTAATGTTATTTTGAAATGTGCATTTGAAGTAGTCAGCTTTTGCTAGGCTGACAGCTTCAGTACACGAATTGCATAGGGTCCGGTATGTTACATAGTCGCTAGGAACATTAGATGCCTTATGCTTTTTCCAGTCCTGATCACGTGCCCTGAGACAGTAGTTCAGGGGAGACCCATGGGAGATGGTTCCCATGAACTCTAGTGCTTTTAATAGGTGCATAGTGGTTCCAAGTTTTTTTTTGTTTGTTTATTTGTTTTACCAGGAAAGACACACTAAGCTGAAAGCTTGTTTACAGGTGCGACCTGGGAGCACACGAAAGTTAAGTGACTTGCTCAGGGTCACACAGGATGCAAGTTGGAGCTGTGAGATTCAAACCCAGGTCTCCAGGTTTGCAGATCAGAGCCTTAAACCACTGTGCTACAATGCCTCCTGTTTTGTTGTTATGTTAAGTTGTAAGGAACTTACCCTTGCAATAGACTAGGGCATCATCTACAGTGGGAGATGAAGTTAGAGGTGACCAGTCAGTGTGGTCAAGGTCCTGAAGGAGGGGATTTAGGTCCAGGGATCTTTGGAAGTGAATTTTCAGAAATTTGGGGGCAGTTTGGGCCTATGAACCTTACAGATTATAAAAATCAAGTGGTGGTCACTAATGGTGTCAGGTAGGATACCCAACTTTAATACTCTGTGGGGGTGGGTAGTAAGGGCCCAGTCTAACAGGGAGTGGTTTAAAGTTTCAGAGTTCAGCTGGGTGGCTTCAAGGATAAATTGAATGAGATTATTTGCAACAACTTCATTCTGGGCTTCACTTAGCGAGGGAGGTAGCCAGTTTTGGTTGTAATCTCCCAGTAAGAACAGTTCACCCATGTTGGAGTGCGATACAGTAGTGGTGGTGAGTTCAGCTGCAACAGTGGAGGGAAAGCCAGGGTGCAGTAAACACCCATCACAAAGATGGGGATGTGGAAAGGCAAGGAAACCCGAATGACAAGGGCCTCATAATCTCCAGGGAGGGAGGTTGAGTGAAAAGTAACAAACAGGAGGGAGGAAGAAATATACATTGCCACTCCACCTCCCCTGCCAACTCTCTCTTGATGGGAGATGGAGTAGCCAGGGATCGAGATGACGTGATCAGGTATCTTGCTACCCAGCCAAGTTTCAGATAGGATAATGATATCAAGGATGAGTGAGGCTACCATAGCTTGGAGGAGATCAAATTTGGGTAGTAGGCTCGGAATGTTCAGGTGCAGGATTTTGAGGCCTTTAAGAAGAGCAATTGGATCAGAAGAGGAGAAACCATTGTTTTTAAACATGGACCCTTTGGCATCATAGGCTGTAGGACCAGGGTCAGGATGAATATGGCCTGAGGTGAGGAGGAGATGTGCTATGATGAGATGGTAGAGTTTGAGAGATTTGTACCATGTCAAAGAAGCAAGCATTTTCCAAATGGGATTAGGGGAGGAAGGAGCTGCTGAAATGGTAATAAGGAGTCTAAGTGTAGCAAGGGTGTGGGGTGGATATTAAAGAAGTAACAGGAAGGTGGGGGAAGTGAGATCTGGATAAGCAGAAGGTGGTGAGGGTGATTGCATGGATTAGGGTGGGGTGGAGGGAGTGAGGAAATAATGCATTGGTGGGTCATGTGTAATAGGTGAAGGGTGGATAGGGAAGTGGAAGAAAGCAAGGATGGGATGAGAGACAAGGAGAAAGAAGGGAGTAAATTTAAACATTTTTCTTTATTCAGCAGGGTGAGTTAAACACCAGTTGGGAGAGATTGGAGGGAGTGTAATGGAATGAGAGAAACCTGGATGGGCAGAGCTTCAGGTAGAAACTGGGAAACAGCTGTCTTACCTAGGGTAGTAGTGGAGAGAAGTGGGGTGGCTCCTGCAGTAAAAAGATATCTAGGGGTGAAAGGTGTAAAGCAAAGAGAGAGACAGATAGGGAGATGTAGTGGCCCTCTAGTGGCCAAAGTTTATAGGTTGCAAATAGGAAACACAAGATAGGGCGGGCAGGTACACACATCATGTGACACAGCACAGCTATATAAGAAATTACCCAGCTAGGGCAGGCAGGTGGGAGGTGGGTGGGGGGTAGGTGGGGAGCCAGCACACAGCACCAGTAGGGAAGTTCAGGAGCTGGCAGAAAAGTTAGAAACTCCAGGGAGTTAGTGGTGAAAGAAGGCTTGGGCAAGAGGCAAATGAAAAGACAGATTTAGGAAGCAGGTCCAATCAGGGTAAGGAAGCAGAGGCATCAAGAATTCAAGCTCTCGGTGGAGCGAGCTTACTTGAATGGTCCTTTGGGTGGGTGGAGGCAGGTGGCTGTGGCAGCAGTTTGGAAAGCTGTACCACAGGACAGAAGCTGCCCCAATCAGGAGCCTGAAGACATAAGAGGGAAGAGGAGACAGGGTTAGCCTGTGAAAAGGCTGCAGCAAATCATGGGAAGGGGCACAGGAACAAAAGGTGAAAGAGGCAGAGAAAGGGATAAGTTGAATTACTAAATCGGTGGCCGAGTACCCCACTAGAGTAGCTGGCTAGTGAGGAGTGGGAGTCAGAAGGGGGGCAGGTAGGAAAAGTAGGTACGGAAGACAGAGCTGAGGGTATGGACAACAGGAGAAAAACAATTAATCTACAAAAGACAACCTGCAACTATATGACTAATAAACATATGTACCAAAACCAGCCCAAACACCAATGCTTGTGGGACCTTACTTTTCACAACTATTACATCTGACAGTTTACTAGTCAGTACAATTCTTTGCTTCCTGTGCAATAATCAATTGCAATTGCCTATTCATCTTGTAAGTTACTTCCTGAGCCCCATTTTGTCTACTTTTTTGATAAGCCTCTTGTGTGGCACTGAGTTGAAGGTATGCCTAAAATTGAGGTACAGAATGTTTACTCCCTGATTTAGGTCTATGATCTGTGTCACCATTTTGAAGAAGTTCATCAGGATACTGTAGTTTGACATGATCTTCCACCGATGGTTCTTGTTTACAAGTCCATTCTCTTCCAAAATGTTAGCTATGCTCCCCTTGATGAGGATTTATATCAGCTTCTATTCAGTTTATGTTAGACTTATTGGTTGATGTTTTCCAGGGTTGTCCTTGTCCCCACTCTAGTGCAGGGGAGAATATTTTCAGTCCTTCAGTCAGCTGGCACTTCCCTGGAATGTATTGACTCTGTAAAAAGGGGTGCTTGAGGTACCACAAGTGGCCCCCTTAACTCTTTCTGCACCCATTGTTTTATCTTGTCTGGCCATGAGTATTTGTTCAAGTTTTGTTCCTGAAGTAATTGAAGGACTCTACCCATGGTAATGTTTTCAACAACAAATCTTTTCTTCTCATTTCCCTGGTATCTATTTTTGCTCTTAGATAATGGCCCATCTCTTCATTTGTGAATTAGTGACCTGAAATAGTCATTCAGTTTATCAGCTTTTTGCCCATCTTCTTTAAAGAATACATCATCTTTCCGGGGCCTCTGTGTGTGGTCCTTAGTGTTTCTTTCCCCTCTTATGTGCCTGATGAAAGTCTCGTTATTAATCTTAACTGGTTCCACATCCCTTTGTTCTGTCTGTGTTAAACCTTTTTATTGTCTTTGCTAATTGCCAGATTTTCCTGGTACAGCAAATGGCCCTTTTTTCCCTTTTGTTCCTTTTTATTTTCTCTTAACATCTTCTTGTCATTTACTGCCATGTTTGTGTTAGTATTGAAGCTACTGTTTTTATGCTTTTTGTCTTTTATACATATCTCACACAAAGCTGAGTGGCCTCTTGTGTTGCCTCTTTATTTATGCTTACTTGTTTTTGTCCCTTCCTCCTCCTGTAAGTCCACTAACTGTGTATCTATTAGTATAGACCTTATTTTGTCCTAGTCAACCATACTAATGTCTGGCACCAAAGTAATCATTTTGTTTTGTTTTTTTTCATAAGCAGTATCTCAAATGTAAGCAATTAGGTCACTTAGTTCTACAGGCACATCATTTGTTATGTTTTCAATTACATCCAGGTTACTCAAAGCTGGGTCCAGTATTGTCTCCTCTCTATTTAGACTATGCAGTCATTGGGTTCCATGTGATAATGGAAATTGCAGAAAGGTGATTGCCGTTAGGGTGAGTGTACATCACCGAAAATCAATTTTGGTGATGTACACTCCTGGTGCACAGCAAAAGGGCACCAGAGACTTGTTTTTTTTAGTTTATGTGGGGGCTGCACCCCCGCACCCCCCATGGGGGTCTTCACCCCTGCACCCTCCTACTAAAGGATATTCAAGTCCAATGGGGTGCATGTCGGGGCGGTGCAAAACTGGATAAAAAAAAAATCTCAGTTGGGTGCAACAAAATGAACGTGCGCCCAGACCTGAACCTGGCTGCCTTGCAACCCAAGCCTGCCACCCACCCACCACACCACAGGTCCAGCATAGTAGCCCACCACTGCACTATGCCTCACAAACCCTCCCTCCCCTTCCACCCGTCGCTCAGTGTGCTCACTCTCCCCATTGCATGTGTACATATAGCAACATCTTGTGCTATATTCGTGGACCCCCCCATCAGGTCATCCTCCCTGCCCGGTAGTCCTGTGAACAGGTGCTGCAATTGAGTCATCCTTTTTGACGGCGCTCAGTCACAGTTGCCATTGTCACAGGCAACCCAGTCATTGTGTGAGAAAACTATCCTTTATCATTTCAACAAATGTCTGGCTTTTTGTCTGCTTTTCCTTTTCTTTTTGCCAATTTATGTCTGGTAGATTGAAGTCTCCAATAGTCACTGTTTTGGCCTGGCCTGCTGCCTTAGACATCTTCCAGCCCATAGTTTCATTCCTAGCCCCTCCCTCATTGGATAGCATGTAGATCACTCTAATTGTGTACTTTCTTCCCCTCCATCTATTAGTTGTAACCAAAGTTGTTCTACTCCCTCTGTCCATGTGAAAGATTGATCTTCCATTATTTTACACCCTCTTTAATAGATATTATCATCCTTCTCCCTTGGCGTTTCTCTATCTTTTTGTTGTGTCGTCTATGATATTTACTGTAAGTTCCAGATGTGCTTTGGAGTGGCCAATGTCTCAGTAAATGCAATGCTTTTTGTTACTTTTCTCCTGCTATTGTCTCGAGGAAAATGACCATTTTATTACAGATATTCTGTATGTTAGAATGCAGTACCTTCTATGAGGGTTTATTTTTTATTGATTGCTGCTCTAATCATGGGATGCTGGAGACTTACCTGTGGTATTGTGGACATACTGTTAAACTGTTAACTCAAAAGCAAATCATATTTTGTGATCCAGTCTCTTTAAGTGCAATCAGTTCTCCATTTCTGCCTTTTTAGTACTCAATATGTAATATTCTTATTACAGTGAAGTACAATAGAATATACAAGTGTTTGTTCCAAAAGGATACACAAAAAGAACATTCATGATAACAGTACAGGAATATTATTTATTCAGTAGGTATGGTACTGTAATATACAGAAGCAAGGAACAAAAGCAACAACAACCCTCCAGCACTGGTACACTGAGTTTTGCAATGCCAAACCAGCCCAAAGAATTAGCTGTGTATGATGCATGGGAACGTCTCCTCAGGAAGGGTTTAACTTATATAACAAATTAGGAGAGAAGGTGGAGATGTCCCAGACAGCACACATTGTATAGCCTGAATAAACTGACAGGGCTGTGTCAGTGAGATGAGAAGAGCCAGGCTCTGAGTGTTACTGAAATTGCTGTAGTGATGAGGTCTCTGGTCAGATCAGCCACTGAGGAGATCTGCCTCTGATTTGGCAGTGAAGACTTTGGACTCTGTTGACTGCATTGAAAGCTGCCCTTCTATTGTGTTAGATACATGCCTTTGGCAAACTAAGATCGCTTTGGTGGGCATCTAGAGGAAAAGATAGCCAGCAGCCCACTCTCTTCAATAGGCATACTAGTGTGGCATTTGCAGTAACTTTGCCTCCATTTCCCCTTATTTGAATAAGGCAGAGGAGGTGGTGTACATGTTGACAGAGCAGTTGATTAAAGTAAGCAGTAGCTGGTAATTACTTTAATTGCTAAGCTCTAAATTGGATATTCCTGATCAACTCAGTTAAATAAGGAAATAAAAAAAGAATAAGACTTTAAAGTTTTAAAGAATTTACAGAAGAGTAAAAATATTTTTAGAAGTTCAGAGACTGAAGATAATACAAAGACTTTTTCTATTTGTATCAATAAAATAAAGACACAGCTAAAGCTAGGAAAGAATACCTGAAATATGGCCCCAAGAAGAGAAACACATGAAAAATTACTAGCAGCAAAAGCTCTAGAAAGGAGGCAGGAAAAGATGTAAAAAGAAGCAATATAAAATACAAAACAATAAGTTAAACCTCAAAAGGAGCAGTATTTGTTTTTGATTTTTTTTTTGCAAAATTCAAAATTTAAACATATCAAACGCCCTGAGACCAATTGTTTCACCCCAGGAACCATGCTTAGAAAAACGTAAGGAGAATACAATAGAAGATGATTTAAAGGCTCTGGATACAGTCACACAGACAAACTCAAAACATGGGAGAGGAGATCTTAACAAAAACAAATTCAGAAAGTATAAATGGTAATATGCAACTGCTGGGGAAAAAAACACAAGATAAAAATGAGGTTACTGCACAAGAAAAGCAACACCCTAACAAACATCCTCAGGAGACCACATTTTTACCAGCAGAATCTGATGCTGAACTATACCTGGATGAAAATAGAAATATTCACTCTAACACAGAAAGGAAAAATAAAGAGACTGAGGAGACTGAGTTACCAAAAAGAAACCTAATAGACTTGCTAGAAATTAAGGCTCCAGAGAGAAAATATGCATCAAAAAGAAACAGAAGAGAAAAAGACAAAAGGAACAACAGAGAAAAGAAGAAACATTATCACCATGGGTATATGCTTTGATGAGAGACTTAAAAATGATGGGTTCTATGTGATAACAGCAAGTGTACATTATCGAAAATAAATTTTGGCTATGCACACTCGTGGCAAATGGGAAGAGGGCACCCGAGATCCACAGTAGTTTCTTTAATGCGGTGGGCTGTGCCCCCTGGACCCCCTGTGAGGGGCTTCACTGCCAGCACCCCACTGCTAAAAGATTCTCAACTCCAGAGGGGTGCAAGTCAGGGGGGCAAAATACTTAAAAAATTAAAAAGTCACCTTTCAGCAAAAAATGTACTGCGCCACACAGGACCTGAACTCTGTACTCTGCACCTCCCAACCGACCACCCTCCCCACCATGCTAGTGGACTAGCTCGGCAGCTGCCCACCACATCCCCTCTCACATACCTTCCCCTTCCTCTTCCCCCATGCACATATACGCATGTACATCCCATTGTCCTGTCTCGCCCACCCAGGTATCCAGTTGCTACCCTGCCAGGTAGCCCTGAACACAGTCACCAAGATTGAGTCACCCTTTTTGAAAGCACTCAGTCATGATCGCTGTGTTCACTGGATACCAAAAATGATAAAGGGAGATTTGAATTTTGTAAAACAAAAAGCTGAAGGTGTGGACAAAGTTATAATGGAAATAGGAACAATTAAAACCTCCATACATAAGTTAGATTGTTCAGTACAAACTTGATAATGCCACAAATAGAAACAAGAATCTCTGAAGCAGAAGATAAAATGTCATATAATGAATGACAAGGGGAGGGGGATTTAGGGTCCAGAGTAGGCAGGGAACAAAGAGCCTACAGACAGAGAGACAATGGGCAAAGTGTACTCCACAGGGGTTATACAGTGGAGTCAAATAGGTACTAGCCACTGGCTCAGTTAAGGGATAAAGAGGGTGTAAGGGGAAAAAGGGCAGAGAGTCCCAGAGGCCAAGTCATGGAAAGGAAAAAAAGAGGGTGGCATACATGAAAGACACGTAGGGAGGGCACAAGGGAGGACAAGTGAGGGACGTACACAAACAGGAGGAATGGTCAAGGAGGGTCAAGGTGGATATACAACACATGGGAAGGGTGGTGAGGAGGGCTTGGAAATAGGTAGAGTGCTGGAGGGTGGGAGACAGGATCCAGAATCTGGAGCTGGGACCCAGATGAGGGTGGATGGCCAAAAGGGGATAGGCAGTACAGCTGGCAGGAAGGAAAGGAGGGATGAGGAAGAGGAGGCAAGGGGAGGACAAATGGGGGAGGCCAGTGAGCAGAGGAAGGCATCTGTACTGGGATGATGGTGTGAGAAAGGCCAGGACAGTAGAGATAAGGCACTCTTTGGGGTAGAAAATGCAAGGGCAGTCATTGTGTATGGAGATTCGATCATAAAGGGGGTTCAGTGGCAAAAGAGGAAAGTAGCTTTTAATGGGGTGATCAGATGTTTGTGACCCAGGAATGGAGGCCAATAGGGTTCTCCCTAGAATAAAGGACTGCATCAATTTAGTGGGAGGTAAGCCACACCTAGTATTGCATCTGGTTATGAATGACTTACCTGGAAAGGAGGTAGAGGTGGATCAAAGGAGGTTCAGAGAGTTTGCAGAGGGATGAGAGGGCTGGTCAGTTCCCTGGCCTTCTTGGAAGTCCTACCAGTGCATTGTGCTAGCACGGCCAGACAACTCAGAGTAAAGGAATTTAACCTCTGGCTAAGGCAATGGTGCGGGGGGACTGGGGGATGCATGGGTGGATGAACACCTGTATGCAAGGGACAGGCTATATATAAGTGATACAGGGGCTAGATTCCTAAGAGTGAAGTTGCATGGGTATATAGATGAGAAACTGGGGGTCAAATTTAATTTAAACTAGACAGGGAGAGTGCGGCACTAGAGGAGCAGGAGACTCTCAGCCTAGTGGAGATAACCTAGCTTGCACTCTCCCAATGTGAAAGATAAGGGACAGCAGGAGTGAAGGGGATCATAAAGGTGTGGGGGGGATGGAAAGGAATACTGGCCAATGCCAGGAGCTTAGGGAATAAAATGTCAGATTTAGAGGTGGTGATGGGAGTGGACAACCCAGACCTAATAACAATAACAGAAACCTGGTGGACGGATTGCCATAGCTGGGAAGTGGAGTTACAAGGGTACAGTCTTTTTAGGAGGGATAGACAGGGATAAAAGGTCAGGGGTAGCCCTGTATGTGAGGGATGTGGAGAGTAAAGTGGAGAAGGGATCTGCCAAGATCCTTTGGGTCACCTTGGTCATAAAGGAGGGGGGACATTAAGGATAGGGGTGGTCTACAGACCACCACATCAAAGTGAGGAGATGGATAGGGAAATGGCTAAGCACATACAGGAGATGGCCAGTGAAGGGGCGGTCCTAGTAGTTGGGGACCTGAACCTACCTGACATGGACTGGCAAAATCCCATTGGCCACATCCAAAAAAAGCAGGAACTTGTTAGAATCCATGCAGGATGCATTCCTTAACTAGTTAGTAAATCAACCTACTAGGGGAGAGGCAACACTGGATGTAGTTTTAACTAATGGGGACAGCATGGGGAGGTAAACATGAGGGAAACATTGGGAGACAGTGACCATTGGATGGTCAGGTTCTCCATCCGGGCTGTGTCAGAATCGGGCAGGTCAACCATAAAGGTGCTCAACTTCAGGAGGGCAAATTCTGGGAGGATGAAGGACATCTTACCAAGGGAACTTGAAGGGATTCAAAACCTAGAGGAGGGAGAGCAGCTGTGGGGAACAATAAAGGGTGGAATCCTGAAGGTCACAGAGCAATATATCTGCAAAATTAGCTAACGCAAAAGTGGAGGAAACCCCTGTGGTTCATGGTAGGGGTTAGGGAGGCCATCAGGGAGAAAAAAAAGGCATTCAAAGCCTACAAACTATCACAAGGGTTAGAGAAAAAGGAGGTCTACAAGGAAAATCTTATGGAAGTGAGAAAGACAATTAGAAAGGCAAAAGCATGTACAGAGGAGTAAATAGCTAGGAAGGTGAAAAAAGGTGACAAAAAATTCTTTAGAAATGTGAGTGACAGGAGATAAAGCAGGCAAGGGATTCCAAGACTTAAAGGTGAGGGGGTGAGATAGTTGAAGGGGATGAGGAAAAGGCAACCCTACTCAATGAATACTTCACATCAGTTTTCACAGCCGAGAAGGAAGGAAGAGGGCCTGCATTAAGCAGAAGGCGGAGGATGGGCAAGGAGGTGGACACAAGCTCCTTCACGATGGAGAGGGTATTGGAGGAGCTGGGAAGAATAAAAACTGACAAGACTATGGGGCCAGATCAAGTACATCCAAGGGTACTCAGGGAGTTAAGGGAGGAACTGGCAGGGCCTCTTGCCAAGCTGTTTAATCTATCCCTCAAATCAGGGAGGGTCCCGGGAGACTGGAAGCAGGCAGAGGTGGTACCACTATACAAGGGAGGGAGAAAGGATGAGCCTGGCAACTACCACCCAGTAAGTCTCACCTCTGTAGTAGACAAGCTAATGGAAGCTGTCTTAAAGGAGAGGCTGGTATGGCACCTAGAGGAGGAAGAATTACTTGATGACAACCAACATGGGTTCACAGGTTGCAGGTCACATCAGACCAACCTGACTTGAATTCTTTGAGGGTGTAATGGAGGTGTATGATCAGGAGGAGCAGTGGATGTGGCCTACCTGGATTCAAAGAAGGGATTTTACTGCATCCCCCATAGAAGTTTGGTAAGCAAGTTAAGCAGTTTAGAGGTGGGAGCAAAGCTCACAAATTGGGTGGAGGATTGGTTGGGAGGGAGGGCTCAGAGAGTGGTGGTCAATGGAAAGCACTCCAGGGAGCTAGGGGTGATGAATGGGGTATCATAAGGATTGGTGTTGAGTCCCATCTTGTTCAATGTGTACATGGGGGATTTAGCAGAGGGTCTGAATAGAAAGGCATGTCTGTTTACAGATGACATGAAAATCTACAACAGAGTGAACACTCCAGGTGGGGTGGAGAAAATGATGTAGGATCTTGCCAGGCTGGAGGAGTGGGCAGAAAAGTGGAAACTGCAACTCAATGCAAAAAAAGTGCAAAATAATGTACATAGGATGAAATAATCCTAGGGCTAATTACTGTCTTGGGGGGGGCACTGCAGGTCATGGACCAAGAAAAGGACTTGGGAATTTGGATCACTGACATGCTAAAGGTTAGGAACCAGTGTGAATGAGTGGCTGGTAAAGTAACAAGAATGTTGGCATGCACTGGGAGGGGCTTCACAAGTAGGAGGAAGGAGGTAATCACAACACTCTGCAAGACCCTGGACAGACTGCAGCTGGAGTATGGAGTTTGATTCTGGAGGCCCCATTTGCAGGGAGACAAGAATAGGCTGGAATGGGTCCAGAGAAGGGTGACCAGGATGATCCAGGGGATGCAATGGAAGCCATATGGGGAGAGGCTGGAGGAGCTTGGTCTGTAATTGCTGGAGATGAGAAGAGAAAGGGGAGACATGGTGGAAACCTTCAAATACATGAAGGGAATGAATAAAGTAAAGGGGATAGCATCTTAAGACTGAGTGAAAATGAAACTGCTAGACTTCATGCATTCAAGCTGGAAGGGGGCAGATTTCAAAAGGATGTAAGGGGGATTTACATCTCAGAAAAGGTTGTAGACCCATGGAACAGATTGTCAGAATCAGTAGTGGAGGTGGATATAGTGGAGAAATTCAAAAAAGCATGGGATAACTACATGGGACTAGGCAGGGGAAGAGAAATAGAAAAGGGGATGTGAGGTACTGTAAAAGGTGGGAAGGGGTGGGCTACCTCTTTCAGACAGACTGGATGGGCCAAAGGGTAATTTTCTGCCATCAGGGTTCTATGAATCTATGACTCAATGACAACTAAACAGATAGGAAAAAGTGACTATGGACTTGTCTAATAAAATGATCAATATGGAATTAAGAGCGAGAAGGAAAAATCTACACCTAATAGGCATCCCTGAGGCATCAGAACAGAAACAAAACTTAAAAAAAATTGTATTACAAGTGTTTGCATCTTACCTGGACATTCCAAAAACAGAGGTGAACATTGAAATTGACAGAGTACACAGAGCTCTCAGAACCAGACCAGAAGGTGGTCTACAACCCTGTTCGGTAATAGTAAAACTTTTTTTAAATCGAGGACAAACTTAGGACTGTGAATGGGGCTTATCAAAAGAAAACACTATCACTGGATGAAGCAAACATTGCCATTTATCAAGATGTGCCTTATGAGATAATTGAGGAAAGAAAAAAAATATGATTATATAAAAAAATGTTGTGGCAAAAGGGTCATGAATCTTCTTTATTGATTTCTGCCAGATTATGTGTTATAATTAACTCTAAACCACATTTCTTTTCCACAGCTGAACAGGTGGATAAAGAACTGAGAATGTTGATACTAGGTCTATTTATGTGAAGCACTTTATGGTTAAAGGAAGATTAGGAGTTATGACTATATAAAAGGAGGTGGGTGGAGGGAGAATATCTCACTGGAAAAAAAGAATGCTGGATGTACAAGAGGTACAGAATACCATTTGTATCAAGTTGTCAGGCACACAATGTAAAGGGATTGTGATAAATAATTTCCGTGGTCGTATGTGTGAGGTGAAATGGAGCACTAGTGTGAATGTTATACTCTGGCATGAGAAAATTGAAAAATACCAGGATTAAAAGTGGGAGTTAACTATGATAGACAGCTGTAATGAATAAGTGTTTAGACTCCAGGATTACCGCATTAAATGAAAATGGGTTGAATAACTTTAAAAAAAATAAGATTTTACAATACACTAAACTATATCATAAAAATATTATGTTTACAAAGAGACACAGTTGATTGGAAAAAAGGTGAATAAACTTAAAATAATCTTGAGTGGGACAAGTATTTCATGCCTCTGTGACTAATAATAGTCATGGAGTGGCAATCCTAGTGTCTAAAGACATGAATTTCAAAAGTATCCAGATTATTAAAGATGTAGAAGGTCATTATCTCTTGGTTGAAATGTAGCTTTTTTGGAGCTGAATTACTATTGGGGTCAATTTATGGGTCATTTACTCAATATGAGAATTTTTTAACTAACATAGAAAGAAGTGGTGATACTCGGCTGCATGGACACTATTTTGGTGGGGGATTGGAATATTTTGGTAGAACCAAGATTAGATAAGACCTCAAACCCAAAAAATAATTATCATTATAATGCAACTCTGTTAAAAAACTGTTATATCTAGGAACCAACTATTAGACATATGGAAGGATAGAAACCCTGCCAAAAAAGAGTTTAGTTTTAGGTCTATTCACTTAAAGATGTGTAGTAGATTAGATTTTTTCTTGTCAACAAAAAATTTAGCAAACTAAATTCATAAATTAAACATTTACAGTAGTTCTATGTCCAATCATGCAATGGTTTCTATGAAACTGACACCTACTTGAGACAGGTTGTATTCCAGACAATGGAGATTCGATAATTGTGTATTAAACAGTACAGAATTTGTGAATATGATTAAACAAAAAATGGATGCGTATTGGAGGTTGAATGATAGTCCAGATTTAGCAATGGCCATAAAATGGGATCCATGGAAAGCGACGATAAAGGGTCATATTATTTCTTTTCAAACTAAATAAAACAAACAAAAATTAAAACAACTTCAGGCTTTAGAGGAAGAAATTAAAAGACTGAAAAAAAACTGTTACAACCATACCTTAATATAAATGTGAAAGACAAATTACAGGAAAGCAAAAATAAAAAAAATAAAAAAAAAAAACATGAATTAATCTTAATTTCTTTGGAAAAATATGTATGGAAATTAAAAAAAATAAACTATATTTTCAAGGAGACAAAATAGGGAAATTAATGGCATACGTCCTTTAGAAACAAAGAGAAAGGAATACTATAATGGCAATCTATGCTAATCAAGGGGAAGTACATACAAATAAATTAATTGCCAAAGAGTTTGTTCAATGTTTTCAGGCAATCTATAATAGAAATTATAATAACTTAGGTAAAATAAAAGAATATATTAATGACTCTATTAAAGTTAAATTAGTCATAAATCAAGAAGCATTCCCCTTGACTGAAATAAATCAAGCTATATTATAACAAAAGAATGGCTCTTCACCAGGCCCAGATAGCTATACGAGTGAATTCTGTCTGACATTTAAAGATCAACTTCTACCAAGGCTTAAATCAATGAGCGAATAAATAATTTCAACAGACAGAATTCCAAAGTCCATAAATTATTGTATAATTACATTGTTATTAAAAGATAACCAAGATCCTAAAAAAGTAGAAAGTTATCATTCTGTGTCATTGCTGAACCTGGACTATAAAATTATTGCAAAGTTAATGGTAAATTGTATTCGGAATCAAGTTGCAGTTCATATAAGTGAGGAACAGAGAGGCTTTATTAGAGGAAGAAATATATTTGAAGGTCTGGAACAAATTCAAGAGATTATTGCGGGATATTCATCACAAAACATAATAAGGAAGAAGAAAAAGTTTTGGTAGCATTAGACACAACAAAAACCTTTGATTTGCTGTTAAGAAAATTTATGTTAATGACCTTAGAACAGTGAGGATTTCCAGTAATAATGATGAGGATGCTGCAAAAACTGTATTTCTTGACCATGGCTAATTTAAAGACAAACACATTCCTGTCTGACCTCATAAAAATCTCAAATGGAGTCAGACACAGATGCCCACTGTCTCCATTCTTATTTACAGCTCTGGGCAGAGCCTACAGCCATTTTGAGATCAATCGTAGCTTACAAAAATGTTTGATCATGGATCCTTCAATTGGACTTTTGGAAGTATCCTTCCGAATGTCCAACGAAGCTTGAAACATTCCGTCACAATTGTCTGCTATGGAATAACAGCCGTACTACTTTGGCTGTTACTCCCTGATCTAGGGGCAAGAACTGTACATGCACAACTCACATGCATCGCATGATGCTACCAGTACTACCATATTGTAGATGGCAACATGCCATTTACCGCAACTCTGCCTTGGCGAATGCTGCGCATAAGCAGTTGCGTCGCCATGCCATCTTTCAGATGGCACTCCTCTATACCCTCCCACTGCTCCTATCCTCCCCACTCCTCCAGCACCAGCAGCAATGAACATCCCCCACCCTCCACTGCTGCTGCCCTCCCTGCCCCCTCCATTTCCTTCTTGGTGCTGACATCAGGGTGCCCAATCCTGTGTTGGCATTATGTACCCCAACTCATGTGGCACACTGAACCCACCCCAGCATTCCCAAATGTATGTGGTTCTCGTGACAACATCGGGGTGCCCAATCTCCATGTCGGCATTATGTGCGCCCACCAACTCATGTGGCACATTGGAAGCCCACTCCAGTGTGCCCAAATATATGTTTTTTTCTTTTTTCCCATGCTGACATCGGGGTGCCCAATCCCCATGTCAGAATCCCCCCCCCACAACTCATGTGGCACACTGGAAGCCCACCCCAGTGTACCCAAATGTTTGTTTTTTTTTCCTTGTAAATAAAGAAAACTGTCCCTGATGTGTTTTTTTCCTGTAAAAAAGAAAATGGTCCCTCATCATTGCCCCAGTCCTTCCTCCCCATCCCCACCCTTCCACTGAGCACCCACCTCCTTGCACCACACCTGACCCCATACTTACCACTGGAGGTTTGCTCTGTCATCTTCTTTGGATCGGGACACATCTGCACTCTTCAAAGCCGAAGCAGGAACTGAATAATCAAAGGTAAGCACCGTATAATTGCAGTCAATGGGGATTTCAACTTAGGTTGATAAATCAGCCATTTTTTTAAATTTTGGCCACAGATTTTTAACGTGGGGTTCTTGGGACCCCAATTCATGAAAACTGTCCCTGTCATTTTGTTACACAGTCCCAAAAGGTGATTTTGTGGTCGCTGCAAAGAATTACCTTTTGGGACTGATTAACAAAATGACAGTGCCACTGTTCATGAGGTGGGGTCCCAAAAAGCCCATGTTACAAATTTGCTGAAAAAATTCCAAAAAATGACTGCGATATGACTGTGTGTTGCACAGTTTCTACGCATGCTCCTCACATTGCCAATTTTTAATGTTTTCACACCAGATTTTCAACATTGCATTTTTTTGCACACCTCCTTATTAATAGCACAGCTGTCATTTTTCTCATCCTGCCCAAAATGTGTTTTCGCACCTATGGCACAGAATGGTTGGTCACTCTGTGAAATCACCTTTTAGGACAAGTGTAAAATGACACAGCCTCTTCATAATTAGGGTCCCAAAAGTATGTGTTGAAAATTGATGTAACACCTCAACAAATGGTCAAGTTACACCCAGGGCATTCAATATTTTCTACACACAAGTGTACCTTTGGTCATTTGGCAGCTTGTCACAGCCATATTGGCTCTGACTAGATTTTGTTATATTATACCTGGAACCTTCATTAATAAGGATTCATAACAATAAGGATATAATAGGAATCTCTACAAGAAAAGGGAACATAAAAAGGAATGTATATGCAGAGGTTATGTTATTAATTGGTATCACGTGAGGTGGGCGCATGGGGAAGGGCACCATCCGTAGCGACAACTCCTTCCCAGTGCAATCCCTCATGGTGGTGGGAGGGTATTGTGACCAGATGAGGGGTCAGGAGAACTGGGCAACAGGATTTTGCTATGTGTATGCACATGGTGGGGTGAGCACAGTGAGTGTGGGCTGGCAGGGGGCAGAGGGGCTTTAGGGGGTGGAGCTGTGGTGGATGGCCGAGCTGCATCATGGCACTGGGGGTTAGCTAGTGGTTGGGGTGGGTGAGATACTGGGTTCTGGTCTGGGCACTGGTGTGATTTTATTGCACCTGAACCTTTATTTTTTTTAATGCTTTCACCCCACCAACATGCACCCCCCTGGAGTTGAGAATCCTTAAGTAGGGGTGTGCGGGGGAAAAGTCTCCCATGAGAGAGGTGAGGGGTGCAGCCCCCCCTACAGAAAGCATTAAAAAAATCTTCTGGCACCGTTGTCCTGTGCGCCAGGGTTGTCAGACTGCTGAAAAGCTTTTCGGCACTCTGACTGTGCAATAATGGTGATCGCCTTTAGGTGTTCACCATTATCACATAGACCCTTATTAATTACATCCAGCTCCTTTTTATCGTGGCCTAGTATTTTGTTAGAAATACAAAAGTATGCTTCCTTCTCTGGATTTGAACTTAATCAAAGTAAGTCTTTAACATTACCTAGTACCCCTTCAAGTGTTGAAATTATGTCTACTTTACACTCAGTTAAGAAGATTAATAACATGAAGTATCTGGGTGCAGTACTATCAAATGCTACTCACGAGACAATAAAAATCAACACTAATGATACATATCTCAAAATAAAAAAACTATTGCAAGGATGGGAAAACTTCTCCTTTTCTTTATGAGGGAAAATTGAGACACTTAAGATGGCAATCATGCCACACCTTATGTTTTTATTTCAATCAGTTCAAAGAGAAATACAAGAAACATGGTTCTCTCAGGTAAAATGAATCTTTGTAAAATTTTTATGGTGAGGTGCATCACCCCACATTGCTTGGGTTAAACTCACAAGTCCAAGTGGCAAAGGTGGAATGGGTTACCCAGGACCTTATACATATTACATAGCCACAAGGATGAAATGGACTTTTATGTTGTCTGACAAAAACAAATGTGGAATAGACAGTCAGGGTAAATATTTGCTATATATACAATAACTTCTGAATGTGTATGATGGGTAGTTATATATTCAAGATATTATCCCAAATGTTGGGGCATTTTTGAATCCTGATATGAATGTAATAATTAGGGGTTGCTCTGGCCTGTAGAGACTGGACAAAAAAATGAAAATAAATTATGTTCAAAACAATAATATCATCTCAAGTTACAAAACAAATAATACAACTGATGGAATGTAGAAAGGCCTTGAGTGATGCTAATATGATAAACTTATTGGACCTAATAGACCAAGCAGATTTTATTACATCCAATAAATTTCTTGAACATATACCAATTAAATTACTAAAAGACAGTTGGTATTTCTGTAGCACACTAAAGGCTAAATTTAAAGTTCTAAAGAATAACATTGGCAAAAATTTAATATTTAGCAATAGAGAAGTATATTTAAACAGCAATTTAATTTGAAACTCAGTATTATTGCACAATTATTTACTCAACTTATAAATACAGATAGTAATAGTTTATTAAAAAAGCCTGTTCTTATGCAAGAGAAATGGAACCAGGAAACTGATCAAATAATCGCACAAAGAAGCTGGACCACTATTAGATCAGATGCAAATAAATTATACACATATGCAAAAAATAAAAGTATCCAATGTAAAATAGTTGATAGAGTGTATGCCACTCCAGCTATGGTTTCACAGTATAGTGACACCATAGGGAAGTTTTGGTGGTGCATATGTGGCCAGATAGGAAATCTTACACACATGTTGCGGGGGTGTCTAAACATAAATGTGTGGTGGCAAAGAATTGATCAACAACGTGGGAAAATTTTAAATCAGGAATTAGCTTTTAAACCAAGTTTCTACATATTAAATTAATATGAAAGTTCTAGATTGTCAAAGGAGGGAAAAAAATACGTGCATTAGCCTTGATGGTATTGAAGAGACATCTTACAAAAATGGAACTGGACAGACAGTGGAGTCTTGGACTACATTGAATGGTTGCATAATTTTAGAGAGAACCTTTGCTTGGAAAGAATTTCAGATGTGACTCATAGAGATATTTTACAGTTAGAAGTAGACGTGGGTGAAGTGGCCAAAATTAACTCTGTGAAGTAATTTGCGGAGTAATGCAGAATCCACCAAGTAATCCGCAACGTGAAGTGGAGTACTTTGCGTCATAATGAGGAACGTGAAGTCCATTGATAATAACGACTTTGCATTAGTCCACCTTCCCTCAACCACTTCTGCATCAGTTTTAATATGAAGTACATAGAAATCGATACTTTGCATCACTTTGCCTTGTTATTAAACTCCAAGGCAAATTTTGCAGTGATTCATGGGATTGCAGGTCACATGGGCTCTAGATTGTTCTGCACAGCTTCAGTTCTGTGTAGTGTGTGTGTAGTAGTAGATGGAGACAATTTCCTCTCAGAGCTCTATGATTCAAGTCCTCTAAAAGCTATTAAAAAAGCCTTTGTAAACCATATTTTTTGCTCAAAATTTAGTACAGAGTCTGTAGGAAACCCTCCTGTGCTCATATCATCAAGTGTTTATTGTTTGTGTGTGGATTTTGAATGTTAATTTAGAACATTCAGTCTGTATACCGACAGACACTTGAAGTGTGCTTTGGGAGAGGGATGTATCTGTGGTGGAGGTAGGTTAAAACTGGGAGAAAAAGGCAGTATTTCTGTTTTGGTATATTTTTCTTGTATAACTGTGTTGATGTACACACAGTAATATTTTCAGTAATTCTTGACATTTTTTTTTGCTGATTGTTATGGTGCAGCTGTGCATAATTTCAGTTTGTTTAAAAGATTTGGCTATATTACTGAAGTTTTCAATTTGCTAAGCATTACTTGTAGTGAGTGTATGAGTGTATGTGCAACACGTGCCATCAAATCAGACACATTTTATTGTGCCACAGAGTAATTGCAGCAGTGTGAACCTGCTATCCACTGCACCTGTGTGATTTTGTACTGCTTTGTGGTATCTTGGTTTTGGACTGTTACTGCAGTGCACTGCCCCCAAACCGGCAAAATGTATTCTTTTCCAGATTGGATTGTGACTTGTGAGCACTGGTTAAGGTGTTGTGATTTTGCATCTGTGTCTCTTCTTGATTGCACAGTGCAATCTTAATCTGTCTGTGCTTTTGCATCTGTTTAGTGCCCAATCTCCATCTGCAAGACACAGTTGTTGTTTTGTTTTGGCTTCACATCCACAAGCCCAGACTGAAAGTTCAGAAATCTAAATTTGTTAAGAATTTTCTTGGTGATCCCCTTAAATGCCTGCTAAGAGATGTGCAAGTAAAGCTGTTTCTGGCCATGGCACTGCTGCCAGTGGCACTATTGTCCATGGGTGTGGTAGTACACAGAAGTGCATAGCAGATGTCAGTAAAGGGATTTCTCCATCAATGTTTTTTTACAGTTCAATCTGTAGCTTCTCTCATAGTTGGAGGAGATGATGTTGTCCTAGCTGGTGGTGTTAGTGCAGTTTCAGCTGGCATGAGTATTGCTGCCTCAAGTTCCACTTCTGACCAGTTAGCCATTTCAAAAAATATAGTTGAGTCTAAAGCTGTGACTGACAGTGTAGATGATGTCATACTTCCCATTAACATCCCCATGGTAGTTGAATATGATTCTGATCCTGGCAATGATAACTCACAATGTCACATTTCTTCCAGCGCTGTTGAGGTCATGCTTTTGCCATCCAATGATTCAAAGTGTGGTGCAAAAATAGCAGGTGATGATGTTGATGGTGATGCTGTGGTTGGAACATGTTCTCCACATGACAGCATCCAAGCTGAAAATGTGGATGTGGATGATGTTGATGAATATGATGTCAGTGACCCCTGTTGGGAACCAGAGAAAAAGAAAGTCAAGGTGGTTGTGTCTGGATCTGTTGGTGTTAGATCCCCCCCTCCTCAAACAAGTTGTGATTTAGCAGTTCCTGTTGATGATAATGATGATGATGACCCAGTAATAATCATAGGTAGTCATGGTGGTCAGTTGAAGTCCAAGTGTGTCCAGCCTGAAAAATCATGTGGCACACTCCTCATTTCAGGGGTTAAAAAAACAGAGTCCAATAAGCAGCATCAGGAACATGTTAAAAGTAGAGGATCACAATCCCTTGTTTGGGATTTTTGTGTCCAAGATGCAAATGATGAGTCAGTTGCAACTGCCAGCGTTGTCATGTGTGTCAGTCAAGATAAAAAGGGGAGTCATCTGGGTATGGGAGGCCGGCATACACATCTTAAGAAGAGGCACATGGCACTGTAGACCCAGCACCAAATGGAAGCCAATGCCACAGTGGGGCATTCACCCTCATCATCAACTTTACTGAGCATGTTATCCCCTTCCATGAGTGTAAGACAAAGCAGGAATGTCTGCAGTAGTGATGTAATAACACCAGAGGATTACCACAGGCATGATGAGGGGGAGAATTATGATTTACAAATCTTGTCAAGTGGTGGTCAGAGCAGCAGCAGTGGTGGTGGTGGTGGTCAATGCAGTATATCTAGTGCAAGTGGTACATCAACCCCTGTACATAAAATGGGGGAAAATAACTTCATTTGTGGTCTTGTTACCTGTGCACCTCTCTTCATCAAATGTCCACACCCCACCCCCAGCCATTCACAGAGCTGAGCCATTTGTCACACCCTGTGCAAAACGTGTAAGTCAGCTCATGTTAGAGAGTGTTTTTGCCCGTAATCTCCTGCCTACCTGCCTGAAACATGTGACCTACACTGTGTAAGCCATGTAATGTGTGTGGGCTGCCTGTGATTCTCACTCCACCTTAAAGCAGAATAAGACAGAGTGCACAATGCAAAGTCATAATTACAATGCGAAGTGGCAAAGTGGCAGAGTGAGCGTTTAAAATGGGCACCCTGTGTAGCAGAAAACTAATGCAAAGTGGCCACTTCACAACCACTTCATAGGTGGAATTTTACTTCACTGCTTCTCTAGTCAGAAGGAAATTTTGGGAAATAGAATGAAATAATGTGTATTCTTCCACCTATACTTAAACTTAGTTGATAATTGTGTCAGAGGTGTTGTATTACTGTCTAGGCAGGTGTAAAAAGTAGAAATTTGACTATGGCCAGAGTTTTAGAAAGCACTGGGTGAATGGTAAAAGCTATTAATTGTTCTATACATTAATGAAAGCAAGACATGTATTTACACTGTATGATATAAAAATTATTTATAAAAAAAAAAAATAAGTCATTTCTAAGGCGGGTCATTATTTCTTATTCTTGACATAGCAAGACGGTTGAAAATCAGCAGCTTCCTGATTTGGAACAACAAATTACCCAGGTTGAGAGATGACACATGAATAATCCCAGACCTGATAACTATCAGCGGTTACAAAAACTAAAATGGGAGTTTTATCAGCTTTATAATTCCAGAATAGAATGCACTTTCCCACTGACTCAAGTCACTAGTTATTTTGAGGGGGACTTTGGGGGGGGGGGACTGTTGGCATGACAATTAAAACATAAGGAAAGTATTAAATGTGTCAACTGAATTGTAGATCAGGATGGAGTTTTTAAACATACCGATGAGGATATAGGGGAATATTTCTGTAGTTTCTACCAGAAAGGATATACTTCTGAGGTGCAGCCATCCAAGACAGACATCCAGGTCTTTCTGGATCATGCCCCAATCCCTAGCATTAATTCACAGGACAATGCTGATTTACTGGCTGATATTAATTGGGATGAGGTCCAAGTGTAATAAGGCACATTAAAGGAGGGAAAGCCCTTGGACCTGATGGATTCCCCATTGACTTTTATAAATTTTTTAGTTCAGAACTCCAGGAACCACTATGAGACAAGATCCATGAATGCCTGGAGAGCGGCATGTTGCCCCCTTCCATGCAGTCCACTGTTATAATGGTCCTACCTAAGCCTAGTAAAGAACCGGTGCAGTGTAGTTCTTACAGGCCCATCTCATTGCTCACTGCTGACTATAAAATAATAGGATACTAGCCTGCAGGTTAGAAAAGGTGCTCCCTACTATCATGCATACTGACGAGGCTGATTTGTTCAGGGATGTCAAGGCAAACATAGTATGCATAAAGCATTAAATATTATTTGGAAGTGAAGCATAGTCCACACTAGATCTGGGGCCATGGTTTTGGCCCTTGATGCCAAAAAGGCTTTCAGTCACGTGTAGTGGAGGTACGTGTTCACCGCACTTAAAAGGTTTGACATGCATAGTAATATGGTCAGGTGGATCTCTACCTTATATCAGCTTCTGCACAGCTCAGGTTTTAGTTAATGGCAAATTATCAAATCCATTTACTCCCAATGGTGGTACCTGACAGTGATGTCCCCACTCCTCACTGCTATATGTTTTGTCCCTTGAACCTTTGGCTGTGGCATTATGGTCTGATAGCCTCATTACTGGCTTTCAGTCAGGACAAAAACACTTTTAGATATCTTTGTCAATGATTTGATTATCTTTCATAATAACACAGAGGTGGGTTTCCCCAGAGTGCATCAATTATTAAATGAGTATAGTAACATATGCAGTCATAAAATGAACTGGTCCAACAATGAGATTCTGCCTGTCGGGCCTGGACCCCATTCTCAGTTAATAATCCCATAAATATGAAAGTGCTTAGCATGTTAAAGTACTTGGGAGTCTGTATTTCAAAGCATGGGCCAACACTATTTCAAGAGAATTAGGGTGGATTCCTGACCTCGATTAAAAAAGACTGTAAGCGATGGGAGAACCTTCCTCTTACTTTTATTGGCTGCATCAACATAATTAGAATGAATTTACTTCCCAAATGTCTCTATCATTTTCAGAATTTACTTATTTGGGTTCCAGAAACATTTTTAAATCCCTTAACAATACCCTACATAGATTTCTCTGGGGAATCAGATTCTAAGAAGCAAAAATATTCTTTTTCATGATGGAAAAATCATTTTTCCATTGCTGGCATTAGTTCTATGGTGTCTATTGGCACTCCCACCCTCAGATTGGCACACCATACTACCACAATATTTCCCTGATGTCCAGTGGCATCCCCACCCTTTGATTGCCCTCCGCGTATTCTTTTTTTATTATTGCACACTTTTTCCCCTTGTTCTGTAGTGGCTCCCCCACTGTCCATTTGTTGCCCCCATAATTATTGATTATTTTCCTGGTGTCTAGTGGCACCCCCATCCTCCGATTGCTTCTCCCCATAATTATTTATTTATTTTCCTGTTTAGTGGTACACCCTCACCATCACCATCCCCATAATATATATTTGTTTTATTTGGTCCCTGCTGTCCAGTGGCACCCCCATGCTCCAATCACCATTCCCCATAATATCTTGTTTTGTCCCTGGTGGCCAGTGGTATCCCCATATACGCTCTGATCCCCTGTCTTGTCGAAAGTCTGTAATAAAGAAAATGGTCCCTCAATGTCTTTTTTTTTAACCTGTGAAAAAGAAAACTGTCGCTCACCAATCTGACCCCCCCACCCAGCCTTCCACTGGGCAAACACCACCAGCCCCCCCCCACACCCTCACTCACCTGAACAGCTTGCTGGCTGAAGATTCACTGTCTGATCAAAGACAAGTCTTGCTGTTGGAATCACTGACTGCAATATGAGAAACTAAGGTAAATTCAGTTCAATCTATTTCAATGGGGTTTTCACCTTTTATTCATAACTTGGGCATTATTGCATATTTTGATACCAAATTTTCAACATGGCCTTTTGGGAACCCCACTTACTGAAAAATGTCAGTGGAATTAAGCAAATCTGGCCCAAAAGGCAATTTCACAGTCACTTGGCAAAATCACCTTTTGGGCAGGATTTAAAACATTTCACTGCCCTTGTTCATGACCTAAGATCATAAGAAGGCTATGTTGAAAATGGGGGGTCAAAATATGTAAACATGGCACAGTTATGTGCATGCATTGAAATTTTGTTATGCTTGCTCATAACACTGGTAATTTTCAATACTTTACCCTAGATGTTCAACATAGCCTTCTTATTACCCCACTTTATGTTTGTCACAGCTGTAAGTTTTCAAATCCTGGCCAAAATGTGTTTTCACACCTGTGATACGGAATGGTGTTGTCATTGCATAGAATTACATTTTGGTGGGGATTCGAAAATTTTCTGTACCAGGTACATGAAGTGGAAAAATAAGATGGCTATGCTAACAATTTGAGCACTGTTGTCCTATAAATGGAAGTGCAGAGACTGGAGGCTACATACAGTACATACATATACGTATCTATGGAGGGATGGGAGTGCATGCCCAGATAAACCATGCACTCCTACAGGTAAATAGGGATATGATTATACTATCTCAAAAAGTAAGGAAATAAAGTGCAAACTTCATTAATGCTCTAGTTAAGGTTAAAGCCACACAAGTGGGGAAATGTGGCATTAGGGTTTCCAAATGCTTACCCAATTTTCCTATACTGTACCCATCTCTGCTTATTTACTCATGGAATGGAGTGAGCATCAGGGCTGATGACCCCAATGCATCCCACCAGCACCTGTTGATGTGTGCTGCGTGGGGTTTGGAAACCATAATGCCACATTTCCCTACTTTTGTGGCTATTACCCCAACTACATCATTCATAATACATATATATATATATATATATATATATATATATATATATATATATATAGACACACACACACAATATATATATATATATATATATATATATATGTATATTCTATACAAAAAACTTTGTTAATGCATCATTTAGGACTAAAACACAAAAAGACAGGAAATAAGACCTTTAGGGTTTCCCCATCCCCCACTCGTGGACCCTCCCATCATCCCAAGATTGACAGCTGACAGGGGTGTGATTGTGGTTGTGAGGCCTGAATGTCACCCCATTCCATCTGTAATCATATTCACAAGCCACAGTAAAGAAGAATGGGGTGATATTTAGTCCTCACAACCCCAATGATGCACCCCATCAGCTGTCAGTCTTGGGATGATGGGCAGGTCCACTAGGGGGGATGGGGCAACCCTAAAGGTCTCATTTTCTGATTTTTTGTGTTTTAACCCTAAATGATGCATTAACAAAGTATTTTGTATAGAATTTCCTTACTTTTGAGAAAGAATAGAAGTAGAAAGTTGCACAGAAGTTGGTGATTGCACGGCCCTTTGGGCTGATATCCCACCAGCTTTAAATTCCTCCCTAAGATAAGAGTTCAAGTACTGAATATCATATGTATTGCTGGCAGCACATATGGTTGGGAGTGTGAGGCCCACCATCTTGAAAGAAAGCAAAGTGTCAGTCATCAGAGTGGCATAATTCAACACCTGTTTACAGGTCAGACACCTAACCACTACAAATTACCTACATGGCAGTAATGCTAGGCACCCTATAAATGTGAAGCCAGTACAACAATGCAAAATGCCATATGCAAAACATATAGTGTGTCTCACAATATGGGTGCAACAAATGAATTTTCCAACACCTAAACACCATAATTCACGTGGACAGCAAATCCCCTCAACACGCTCCAAATTTCAATGTAAAAGACCAAACTGTTTCTAAGATATAAAATGTGAAAGTTTCAGGTTTTCATTCATCACACTGGCAGTATTCCACACCTATTAACATTTTACACACCTAATGACTGAAAAGTATATCTATGGCAGTAAGGCAAGCTACCCTAGTAATTTAAAGCCACTACCACCATGGAAAATGCTGTCCGCAAAATGTAAACTGCGTCATGCAATATTTCCACAAAAAATGTATTGTCGGACACCCAAGTACCATAATTCACATCTACAGGACATGCCATCAACACCCTCAAAATTTCAAGTTAAAAGACCAAACCGTTTCCGAGATATTTAATTTGAAAATTGTTAAAATTGTGCTGTCTGGTCCCTCTCAATCTGGCCATCTAGTCCCTCACTCGCAATCAAAGATTGCAATCAAAGAATCTCATGATCAAAGAATTTGCAGGCTCATGATCAAAGAATTTGCAGGCTCATGATCAAAGAATAAAAAATGTTAAAACAATGTTTAGAGAACAATACATGAAACCACAGCCATGACTGGACAGAACAAAGGCCCCTGAGCAGATCCCACCCTAGTTTGCCTTTAGAAGTGATCAATGTGCTGAGAAAATTTAATTTTTCATGTAGCCATCTAGTCACACCTTCGTGATCAAAGATCGTGGTCAAAGAATCTCGAGATCAAAGAATTTGCAGGCTTGCAATCAAAGAATTTGCAGGGTCGTAATCAAACAATAAAACATTTTAAAAGTCAATTCATAGACAGAAATGCATGCATCCACAACCATGCCTCGATAGAACGAAGCCCCTGAACAAAACCCACCCTCATTTGGCTCAAGAAGCCAACCCTGATCTGAGAAAATTTTTTTTTCAAGTAGCCATCTAGGCATGCCCTCACGATCAAAGATCGTGGTCAAAGAATCTCGCAATCAAAGAATTTGCAGGCTAGTGATTAAAGATCATTAGTGAGCCATGATCAAAGAATAAAAAAGGTAAAAACTCTATTTTTTGACCATTTTGAAAGAAACCACAGGCATGGCTCAATAGAGGCAAGACCCTTGAGAAAAACCCACCATAGTTTCACCTCAGAAGTCCCCTCTGGGCAGAGATATTTGCATTTTTCCGACCACAAACTAAAAACAAGACGGCGTCCATCGTGATCAAATAATTTCTCGTGATCTAAGATTCTTTGATTGTGAGCCTGCAAATTCTTTGATCATGAGGTGGGACTAGATGGCCAAAACCCCACTCTTCTTTCACAAAATAACCATACAAATTTCTCCATTGACTTATAATGGGAAATTAAAACTTTAATAACTTTTGGATGGATTAATATTTTTTCAGCAAATGAAAAGTGGCATGTTCCTTGACCCAAGCTCTTTCAGCTGAGCAAAGTTGCAGAACAGCACACCACATGACCGCCATGCAGTACCACAGACAAAATCAAAAAAACTACCCACATAACTGGAGAAAAGTGCATTTTCAGCATTTTGGTGTGCAAAAACTGTAAGTCCAACCAAAATGAAATTTGGCAAATCAAGAGAGCTGCCATGCCCCACCATGCATACCAAATTTCATGCAAACCTGTTAAAAAAGTCTAAAGTTATTAAAACACAAAATTTTGAGCTTAACATAGAAAAGGCTTCATAACCATAAACATAGGGGTGCGACCACACCCCTATAATATATTCCATGACTGACCATGCTGACATGCTACAGCAAAGGATAATGGGGGCAGGTTTAGACCTCATGACCCCAATGACACACCAAGCCATCTGTCAGACTGTGGAGGATTGGGGTGGTGTGTGTGAGGGGGGTTAGGGGTTCAACCCGAATGTCTAATTTCCTGACTTTTTTGCTTTAACCCTAAATGAAGCATTAACACAGTTTTTTGCATAGAATTTCTTTACTTGCTGAAAAAATATAAGTAGTAAAAAACATGTATTGGTGGGAGTGCAGAGCCCAGCTCCCACCAAGTTGCCAATTTTTGCATAACAATATGCATCTGGGCCCACACTCCCACTTATGCAAAGCTATGGAGCCATGCAGCAGCACAACAGGGCACCAAACCCATGTAACAGTAATTTGCTCATATCTTGGAAACTGTAAGAACTAGAAAACAAATTCTAGTATCATTGTAATCATGACAATGAGTATTTCATGCAACATTGCAAAGACTATACCCATATCTCACATCGTTTCCAAGCTATGGGCACCAAAAAACACTGGACAGGCACGCTTTCAACCCTTCTGACAGTACTTTCACAATATCTCATGAACTGTGCAACGTACAAAGAAAGTTCCACTGCAGGCTTACTCAACAATGTCAAATCTTTTTCCAGTGGCTAGATCACCTACAGGTGATCTAAGCCTCCTGTAGAGAAAAGTCTGTATCTTGCTTCATTTCCAAGATAACAGCGCCAAAAGTCATGACACAGACTGCAAAGTAATCCTATGGGAAAAATGTCAATTGCATCATTAAATAGCTCTGCAACAAATTATTTCTCCAACATCTAAACAGCATAGTTTGCATCTCTATGGCATCCCCTCAACACCCTGCAAATTTCAAGTAAAAAGACCAAACTGTTATTGAGATATGGTCATCCCAATTTGGGTCATCTGGTCTTTCCTAGGGCCATCTGGTCTATTTCTTTAACATTCCAAAAATACATATGCATTTTCCCATAGGATGAAAAGGGAATTTCAAATTGTAATAACTTTTGAACAGATTAATATTTTTTTTTACCAAACAAAAAGCAGCATATTCCTTCACATGAGCTCTTTCTACGTCCCAAGTTTCGGACCAATAGCCCACATGGTGTCCACACTGCGCCACAGACAAAAAATTTGCAAAAGTGGTGAAAAATGCATTTTTTGGCACCTCGCTGTGCAAAAACCACATGTCCGACTGAAATGCAATTTAGTAAGTCAAGAGATCTACCACACCAAACTGTGTGTTCCATATTTTATGCAAATCCGTTGAATGGTTGCAAAGTTATTAATGTGCAAAATGTGAGGTTTAACATTAAAAGTGCCTTCTACAATGCAAAACACTATACAAAAAATGTAAAGTGCGTCATGCAATATCTCTGCAGCAACTTAATTTTCCAACTCCTAAATACCATAATTCACATGTACAGGACATCCCCTCAATACTCTGCGAATTTCAATGTAAAAGACCAAACCGTGTCCGAGATATAATATTTTAAAGTTTGAGATTTTCATTGGTCAGAGTGGCAGAATTCCACACCTGTTTACATTTAACACACCTAATGACTGAAAAGTACATCTATGGCAGTAAGGCTAGCTACCCTATAAATTTCAAGCCACTACCACAATGCAAAACGCTGTCCGCAAAATGTAAACTGTTCCACACCATATCTCCACAATGAATGTATTTTCTGACACCTAAGCACCATAATTCACATCTACAGGACATCCCATCAACACTCTCCAAATTTTAAGTTAAAAGACCAAACCATTTCTGAGATATTTAATTTCAAATGTTGTTAAAATTGGGCTGTCTGGTCCCTCCAAATCTGGCCATCTAGTCCCTCCCTCGGGATCAAAGAATCTTTGATTGTGAGCCTGCAAATTCTTTGATCATGAGCAGGGACCAGATGGCCAAAACCCCATTCTTTGTTTGCAAAATAACCATATACATTTTTCCTATTGACTTATAATGGGAACTTAAAAGTGATATAACTTTTGAATGCCTCAATATTATTTCACCAAATGAAAAGCGGCATGTTCAGCCAGAGTAGCTCTTTCAAACAAGCCATGTCGTAGAGCAGCACACCACATAATGGCCATGCAGCACCATTGACAATATCCCCAAAACTGCCTCCAAAACTGGATAATTTTGCGTTTTTCAGTGTTTTCATGTGTAAAGATCGTAAGTCCGACCAAAACGCAATTTGGCAGATCAAGAGATCTATGATGCCCCACCGCAAATACCAAATTTCATGCAAATCCATTGAATGAGTCCAACGTTATTAATGCACAAAATTTTGAGTTTAACATAGAAGTGGCTTCATAACCCTAAATATAGGGGCACGACTGCACCCCTATAATATACATAGATATATATATTTTTTCCTCTGCAAAAAACTTCATTAATGCACCATTAGGGTTCCTTATGATTATGCTTTCTCAAAAAGTAGGGAAATTCTTATCAAAAAAACTTTGTTAATGGACCATTAGGTTTTCAGTGTCAAACGTAGGGAAAATACATCTTAGGGTTCCCAACCCTAACATCCCACCCCCACCCTCAGTTTCCAAGCCTAACACCCCACCCACACCCTGCATGCAGGAACAGGTGTGAGGGTTGTGCCTTGGGTTTGCAAGCCCTAATGCTCATCCCATTCCAAGAGTAGGTACACTAAGATGGATACAGAATAAGATAATTTTGGGAAAGTGTAATCAAAGGCGTATTTGCTTGTGGGAGAGCAACCCTCCATAATGTTTTTTAAGAGATTGTAATTGTATCCTTATTTCTCTGTATAGTATAATGGTATCCTTGTTTCCATAATTATATCCTTATTTGCATGTGGGAATGCAGGTCTCTGTACTCCAGTTCCTCCAAAATTGTATCCTTATTTGCCCTGCGCTACCATCCATCCACATGTATGTTGTTATGAAAGTGCAAACAACAAAATTGTTAGCATACTATTGGTGGTACCCCATTTCATGAATCCAATATAAGTAGGTGTAGCCTACACCTAAAGCCTGAGTACGACAATGCACATGTACCCAAAAGTGCATACTGAGCATGCTCAGAACCCTAATTTTCAAACCCTTATTACTCCAGACCATATTAATATTTCTCCACCAAATTAGAACATGGTGCATCTGTTGAGTAAGCCCTTTGTACCTGGAAAACTTAAGAGCAAAATTGTAAAGAGTTTCTGTGTTGCACAGAGCCAAAGAAATACCTCACATTACAATGTTATCTTATGGGAAATGAAGCAAAATTTCAAACCCATATAACTCCACACCAAATTAATATGTTTTCACTAAACCAGCTAAAGTCACTTCTGTGGGGCCACCCCTTTGTACCTTGAAATTTTCAGACCAAAAATGTTAAGTGTTTCTGTGCTGTGGCGTGACAAAGAAACACCTCACATTGCAATGTTATCCTATGGAAAATGAAGCAAAATTTCAGACCCGTGTAACTGCAGATAAAATGAATGTTTTCACAAAATCAGCAAGCTGCACATCTGTTGGGCAAGCCCTTTCTACCCTGAAAATTTCACACCAAAATTCCAAACCATTTCTTAACTGTGGAGTGAGGAAAAAACAGGTGTGATAAGTCTTTGCATGTTCTTTTTTCGTAAATTTGTGAAACAGGATGCTTTTTTGTGTTCTTTTTTTTACAGTTTGTGAAAAAGGATACCTGAGCATGAACAAAGACATGAAAAAATATTTCCAAAATGTTGTTCAAGTATAACAGTAAGGCTGATGATCAAGCACCAATAGTGGGTCCAAAACCAAAAGTAAGAAAAACTCACATAGGAATCTGCGGACAGGTCAGCTCCTCACTGCTACCTTAGTTCCATGATAAATCCAAACATGTTGTAGGAAGAATAAAAGCCATTTTATTCAGCAATCTGGCAGAAGAAACATGCTGTTTCATCTGGGAAGGGCACTGTGATATTGTGTTTTACTGGTCTGCCAGATTGCTTAATAAAATGGATTTTATCCTTCTTATGACATGTGTGGATTTATCATGGAACTAAGGTAACAGTGAGGAGCCAACCTGTCTGCAGATTTCCAAAATGTTATAAAAACACATTTCTAACTGATTTTTCCAAAACGTAACACCAGAATTGTTGTGAAAGGGGTTCTGATTATCAGAATACATGTTGGCTTCTACTGAACACATAATTTTTTTGAGTTAATTAATTTTGTTTCCCTCATTAGTTGAAATACAAAATGGTGGAGGAATGAAAAAAGATACCTGATATGTGACACTGGATCACCCATTTGTGAAAAAGGATTACCCATTTGCAACAAAGGATCCTTTTTTGAGTGGGACATCTAACTGGAGAGTGAAAATCTCATAGAAAAAAAATGTATAACTTTGGAACTGATTAATATTTTTCACCAAACCAGCAAAAGACACATCTGTGAGGAAAGCCCTTTTTACCCTGTACATTTCATTGCAGGTTGCACAGCATGTGGGTGTACTCCCCAAGACACTGGGATAGCAGCAGAGCTCATACAGTTGCTGAACCATGATGATGGATGTCTCTTGTGGTATGTTCACAGAGTTGTATGTTTTTTTCTCTTACCTGATGGTGACTGTTTCTGATTGGTTGTGTTGTCTTGCTCCTTCCCCTTCATTCATGTGTATGTGAGTTGGGGAAGGGGGGATGTAGAGTTAGGGTTGGAAACCCTAACACTATATTTCCCAACATTTGTCACTTTAATAGCAACCCTAACTGATGCTTTAACAAAGTTTTTTGCAAAGAATTTCCTTACTTTTTAAGAAAGTTGTAAATATGCTTTGATTTTTTTGTACTGCTCTGAAAAAGTCTGCTGTCATAATATGAAAGTATCTAACTCCCCTGTGGAGACACTACTCTGTTCTCATCAGTATTACACAAAATTGCCTCCCCCCCAATCTTAGAAGGATGTTTCATAACATGGCATGTTTCCTCCCCTCCTCAGCAGAAAATAATTTGCCTGTGTTTGTTAAAGTAACCCTCTATTGAAATTATGACTTTTGATATGAACCATAATTATACATCACATATTGTATCAATAAGCATTACAGCGAAGCTCGTCAGCATGGACCCGAAATCTACAGCATTTTGCAGCACTCCGCAGCATGCTGCAGCAGAGTTACTGTTAAAAACAATATCATTTCAATGGCAATTAGTTCTTTTTGTCATGTGGGAATCTATGGCATTAACTTCATCCTGGCAGTATCACAGTATCCTGCATGACATTTAAGCATTATGGTTTGAACAGGAATTATATTAATTGTGTTTTAAACACCCTCCATGGGTGTAATGTAGCACAAGGCACAGCTGAGTGACACATGCACCTATTGGTGATTTACTGATCATTAACAATGTCCCTACAAGTGCTTATTGCTGTTATTTAAAAATGTTTTAAAACAGTGTTTAACCTTGTTCAGGATATGATAAGGCTGCACATGTATGTCAATTGAACACTGACATAAGGGTGTTACATTGTTTTCAACAAATCAAAAACTTCTGTTTCACATTCCTTTTTATTTTTGCTTGTGTTCATGTGCAAGAAACATTATGTTGCAGCTTTGGAGAGAAGTAGGTTGTGGAGATGCGGCACTGTGACAACCATGGAAGCATTGCATTTGGGGGCTTGGCACTGGTGGACCAATTGAGGTACAGTGTGCTGATGAAAGTGGCTTCCAAAAGTGCCACCAAGTTGTAACGTTTTCATCACAACAATCAGGGGACACCTCATCACTGCAGCATCAGCCATTCCACTGCATTGAGGTAGTGACCCGTCATTGCAGGTCGGAACGTTACCTAGTGTAATATTGTTTGTGAATGCAGCAGTAAGCTGCTGCCATGTTCACAAACAATATTATACAGTCCCCACTGCTGAGAGGGTGCCCAATCCCCCTCAGCAGCATGCACCCCCTCAAAACAGTCTTTGTTTGCCGATGGGGGGCCCATTCCATGTAGGCTTCAGTTCCCCTGTCCCAGTTTAATTTGCCAATGGGAGATCCCACTCCCCATTAGCATAATGTCCCCCCCAAAAAAGTTGCTTTGTGCTGAGGGAGGTGCCCAGTCCCCCTCAGTTCTTGCACCCCCCTGTATGTGCTGAAGGGGGTGCCCAATCCCTCATCGGCTACAGCCCCTCCCAAAAAAAAACACTCAGGTGGCATGCAGGGAGACACAACCCAGTGTGCCAAATGTCCCTTTAAAAAAAAAAAAAGTCCTGCAATTTTTTTTTTGTCTGTTACTTGGTATTAGGGACAAAAGAAGGCCATAGCCCATCGAGGTTGTCCCCCACAATTCGTGGGTCATTTTCGAACTTAACATAAGTTCTCCCTTATCCTTAAATCCAAATTATTTTTGAATGCATCAAAGCTACATATAGTGATTAATTCTTGGGGCAGAGTGTTTAATAGCCTTGGTGCTCTTATGGTGAAAAAAATTCCCCTTTTGTTAGTTTTAAAGGATTGTATTTCTAACTGCTTATTGTGTAATCTAGATACTATCCTTCTGGTTGAATAAATAAGTCCACATTGGTTCATAACAGTGGGTGATTGACATAATTTATAGATTAATAATAAATCACCTCTTTGTCTCCTAGTTTCTAATGAATATAGACTAGTAAGTTTCAATCTTGTGGTATAATCAAGATGTGTAAGTCTTGGAACCATTTTAGTTTCCCTTCTCTGTATCTGTACCAGGCAAGATATATCTCCCTTAAGATAGGGGTTCCAGAACTGGGAGCCATAATCAACATAAGGTCTTATAAAGGTCTTATACAGGGGAATAATACACTGTTCAGTACGGGTAATGAAAGTACATTTAATTTGCTCTAAGAGACCATTGGTCATTTTGGCTGTTTTTAAACAGTGTTCCCTAGATGTAAGTTTGTTAGATATCAATATCCCCAAATCTTTTTCACAACTAGATATTTTAAGTTTAATATTATTAAGATAATAATCATGCATTGGGTTATTTCTTCAAAAATGAAGAACCACACTCTTATCATGATTGAAAAACATTTTGTTCTCAATTGCCCAGTGTTCTATTTTCCCTAAGTCTGTAACAGGAGTTTCCAAATTTTGGGGGTTATTAACCCTACCCCCAATTTGGTGTCATCAGCGAATTTTGAAAAATAATTATTTGGTCCAGCTTGCATATCACTAATGAATATATTGAAAAGTGTTGGCCCCAACACTGAGTCTTGAGGAACCCCACTCATAACCAAGCCCCAGCCAGATAAAATATTATTAAATTTGACTTTTTGGGTTCTACATGTAAGCCAATCAGCTATCCAGTCAACAATGTACATTGAGATGCCAAATGTTTTTAATTTCTGTAGGAGTTTAATATGTGGTACCTTATCGAATTCTTTACTGAAGTCAAGTTGTATTGCATCTGTAGAAATCTCATTATCAAAGTGTGTACTAATAATATTATAAAAAGCAATTAAATTTGTAGTACACGAATGACCTGGCATAAAGCCATGTTGAGTTAAATCTACAGTACCTCGGGTTTTAACCTCATCCTTTAACTTTGCTTTAATAATCCTCTCCATAAGTTTCCCTACAACTGAGATTAAACTAATGGGATGGTAATTTTCAACATTTCCTCAATTTCCCTTCTTAAATATTGGTGTAACAATTTCTGTACACCAATCATCAGGTATTAGACTTTCTTGTAGTGATTTATTAAAGATGATTAACAATGGAAGGGAAATAAATTGGGAAGTTGCCTTAAGAAATTTTGGATGAATGTTATCAGGTCCTGGGCTTGTTGTTGATTTCAATTTACCAAGTGCTTGCAAAATGTCAGACATGTTAATTACTTGAGTGATTGAATAAGGTAGAGAATGAGATGCTCTATAAACATTTGTATCAAATGGAGAGAAAACTGAACAAAAGTATTTATTAAAAAGATTTGCAGTATCAACATCTGACTCACATTTAGTTCCCATATTAAATATTGGGCCTATTTCCCTGGAGTTTCCTTTTTTATTATTTAGATAAGAATAAAGTGACTTATCTGTAAATCAGAAAACGGTCCCTCATTGAGTCCTGTGGCCCCATCCCCCCAACCTGCATGCACCCTGCCTCCCCACACCCCTCCTCAACCCATACTTACCTCCAGAACCCAGCGCAATGATCTTCAGTGGACCAGCAACACATCTGCACTCTTCACAGCCGACCACAAACTGAAGAAATGCCGGTAAGCTGTATAATGGCATAAATAATTTGTTTTTTCAAGTTTGGTGCATATCTCAGGCATTTTGGGGAATTTTGGCACTAAATTTTCAACATGGGGTTATTGGGACCCCTCCTCATGAATTCAGCCACTGTCATTGCGTTATTCGGTTCCGAAAGGTGATTTCATGGTCACTGCACAGAATAACCTTTCGGGACTGAGTAACAAAATGACAGTGCCAGTGTTAATAAGGTGGTATCTCAAAAAGTCTATGTTGCAAATTTGGTGGAAAAAATCCAAGAAATGACTGTTTTACAAGCGTGCAATGTGCAGTTGCTATACACTCACGTAACTTAGTGAATTTGCAATATTTTAACTCCAGATTTTCAACATGACCATTTTTACACACCTCCTTATGAACAGTACAGCTGTCATTTTTCACATCCAGGCCAAAATGTGGTTTTGTGCTTCCAGCACAGAATAGCGTAGTCGCTGTGGGAAATCAGTGTTCGGGACACTTTAGGAAAATCACAGTGACACTGTTCATGAGCAGAGGTCCTAAAATGCCTATACTGAAATTTTGGTGATGAATGTCCATAAAATGACTGTGTCACATGCATGGGTTGCACAGTGTCCATGTATGCTCGGAAGTGCAAGCATTTTTAATATTCCCACTATGGATTTTCAACATTGCCATCTCTTCACACCTCTCTATGGATGGTACAGCTGTCATTCTTCACATCCTGCCCAATTTGTCTTTTCATACAGTACAAGTCACATTAAACTGTTTCTCCAATGAGTTGTTTTAGCATTTTTGACTGAGCTGCATAAGTGTTGCTGGATCCAGTAAAAAGTCCTGCACAAACTGTTTCATAAGAGTTAAAATTCAGTTTTGCACTGCATTGTGACTGTATAGCTGATGCAATCCAAATGAGCTGCAAAACCATTTTACAAACATTGCTCTTGAGCTGGTTAAGCATTGAAAAACAATGCAATATGAGTTGCCAGTGCATTGCCAACTGTAAAAAAAACAATGCTAAACCAACTCATTAGTAAAACAGTTTAATGCGACTTGTACTGTACATGTGGTGCAGAATGGCACGGTCGCTGTTGGAACTCAAAGTTTGGGATACATTGACAAAATCACACTGCCACTCTTCATGAGAAGAGGTAATAATAATAATAATCATAGTAAAACTTTATTTGTAAGGCACCTTTCCAAAACCAAGGTGCCGATCAGGATTAAAAACAAATATTTGTACAAATTGCAGCAGCTTAGTTAGTGCACAAACATCCAAAAACATTAAAAATAAAACAATCAGTCAATAACCAAATGTCTGGTTCGATGAATGGGTTTTTAAGGCTCATTTAAAACCCTCCACAGTCATGCACTCATGTAACTGATGGGGTAGAGAATTCCAAAGAGAAGGGTCCACATGCATAAATGCCCAGGCCCCAGAAGATTTCAAACAAACTCTTGGATCTCTAGAAACCCCATGCCAGCTATGTTGAGCAATCACCTGGGGCAGTAAGGAATCAGAAGCTCTTTCAGGTAGTCAGGCCCTGACCATGTAGGGCTTTGTAGGTCAAAAGATAGACTTTAAAGGTGATTCACCATTGAACCGGCAGCCAGTGCAGACCTTGCAGCACTGGAGAAATATGACAGAACTGAGAAGTTACTGTCAAAAGCCAGACTGCTGCATTCTGCACCAGGTGCAAATGGTGAATTTCAACCTCTGAAAGCCCTAGATACAGGGAGTTGCAGTAATCCAAGCAGGAGGACACAAAGGCGTGAACCAACATGGGAAGGATGCTGGACAGAACAAGGTGCCTAATCCTGGTGATATTCCTCAGATGATAAAAAGAGGTCTTGATGATGGCTGATACCTGTGAAAGCAGGGTCAGCCCCTCATCAAAAATTACCCCCAGGTTATGCACCTGTTCAGAGGCCAGGAGTCGTTGACCCCAAGGAATAATCGTGAGGGGAAACCTACCTCCAACTCCCCTAGCTGGTGTCCTGGGTCCACAACCAGCACTTCAGTCTTTCCTGAGTTCAACTTTAACCAGCTTGAATTCATCCACTCCTGGATTTCTACTAAGCAGAGGTCCCAAATGCTTTCATGAGGTGGGGTCACAAAAAGGCCATATTGAAAATTTGTAGTGCAAATACCAACAAACGTCCGAGGCGTTAGGGTTTCTAACCATATCGTCCCACCCTGCACAGACTGACAGGCATTGGGGTGTGCCTTTGGATTGCCGACTGTACTGCTCATGCCATACCACCCCTACCCTCCCAGCCACTGAAAGGCATCGAGGTGTACCTTGGACCCTTCTGCCCCAGACTTCACCCCATTCTCCTACGCTGCACCTATTTCAGCATATGTCCTTATGGAATAGGGTAACTGTAAAGCCAAACACCCCAAGACACAACTCAACACGTGTTGATGTCTGCAGAATAGGGTGAGGTGATATAGCATGACCATCATGGGTGACAACCCAAACACTTACCCCAGTGCCTGTCAATCTCTATAGGATGGAGATGGGGTTGGCGTGAAGTTTAATACTTCACTGCCATTCCTATTCTGCATCTGTCTAACTCCTACATTTCCAATGCTAATACCAGCAAGCAAACATTCAGCACTGACAAATGCTTGTTTAATACTAGTACTATAACATATAGTAAACAGAACCACATATTGAAAAAATTCACAAGACACAGAAAATAATGTAAATAAATGTTCTTAGAGAAATTCCAATTTAACAATTGTTGAATTGAATGGTTGTTCCTAGGGTTAGTGAAAAAACAGCTCTCCTTGAGTAGATAATAAAAGATTTGTGTAACTGTGCTCTTCTGATGTGTGTTACATCCCTGCACGTTACACATTCATTTTTGTTTTAAAAAAAAAAAAAATCTTCCATGCTCATTTTTAAAAACAAAGACAGGATAGTATTTGCCATATAGTTAAAGCTATACTTCTTTTGTATTGCATAATAAGATGTTATTACAATATTAACCTAGTAGAATTATCTATTTGTTGTATATTAAAACTTAATGACATACATCTATTACGTTTTGTTTACAGAAGTGTATTTATTAAGTTGTTTATGCAATTTTTAAAAGATAACATCATTATTACAGTTAGACATTGATTGTTACAAACACAAGTAGTGATATTTAACTCATTACCAATATTAGATATATTTCTATTATATTTTTATTTACTTAGTAAATAGAATTATTGCTATGTGTTACTTGCATTGTTTTAGAGAAACAGTTATGTTCATGATGAATTGTTATGATGACATCATAGTTGTACAATTAGTAATTAAGTATATCACCTTTTGTGATATGAGATTCAATATCTTAATATGATTACTACAACTTAATCTATTATATCTATTTTTAAGAATAATAGTCTAGGTATCCTGTCAAAGTTATTTTTATTATGTTTGCTTGCACGCAGGTGCAAGAAACATTATGCGGCAGCTTAGGAGAGAAGCGGGTTGTGGAGGTGCGGCACTGTGGCAGCCAATGGAGGCACTGCATTTGGGGCTTGGCACTGGTGGACCAATGGATGCACAGTGTGCTGACAACACTGGTTTCCAAAAGTGCCACCAAGTTGAAACATTTTTGTAGCTGCAATGAGGGCCACCTCATCATTGCAGTATCAGCAATTCTGCTGTAATGAGGGAGTGACCCGTCATTGCAGGACAGTCCTTACGTAGTGTAACAATTTATTTAAACATGGCGGTGGTTTGCTGATGCCTCTCAGCCCATGAAAGCTGATGGGGGTGGCCAATCCCCCTATCAGCAGCCCCTGACTCAGTTCATTTGCTGAAGGGGAGCCCACTCCCCATCAGCATGATGTAACCCCTTCCCCCATTTATAGTGTGCAGAGTGGGTGCCCAATCCCCCTCGGCATCATACCCCCCAAACAGTTGTTCTTTGCCAATGGGGGGCCCAATCCCCATCATCTTAAGTACCCCAACCTCAAAAAAGTCAGGTGGCACACTGGGAGTCCACCCCAGTGTGCTGAAAGCAAGTCTGGGGAAAAAATACCTTCCCGCGACATCTTTTTCTTTTTTTTTTTCCTCCCTGAAAAAAGGAAACGGTCCCACACTGGTCGCCGTCCCCTCCCCAGACCCTCACCCACCCACTGCGCACCCTACCTCCCCACACACCCCCACCCCATACTTACCTCTGGAGCCTGTCATGATGATCTTTGATGGACATGGAACATGTCTGCACTCTTCAAAGCTGACCGTAAACTGAAGAAATTCCGGTAAGTTGTATAATGGCATAAATAGGTTTATTTTCAACTTTGGTGCATGTCTCAGGCATTTTAGGGAATTTTGGCACTAAGTTTTCAACATGGGGCATTGGGACCCCTCCTCATAAATTCAGCCACTGTCATGACGTTATTCCGTCCCAAAAGGTGATTTTGCGGTCACTGCATGCAATCACCTTCCGGACTGATTAATAAAATGACAGTGCCAGTGTTCATGAGGTGGGATCTCAAAAAGGTTATGGTGCAAATTTGGTGAAAAAATCCCAAAAATGACTGTTTTATGAACATTGGTTGCACAGTTTACACGCATGCTCATAACTTCACAAATTTGTAATATTTTCACTCCAGATTTTCAACACTGCCATTTTTTCACATGTCCTTATGAACAGTATAGCTGTCATTTTCCACATCCTGACCGAAATGTGTTTTCCCAGTTTCGGCGCAGAATTTTAATTATTTATTTATTTAAGAGATTTACCAGATAAGCATACTGAGTGGGGACTGCTCATTTCCAGATGCGACCTGGGGGTTACATACAATACAAATAGGAGCAAAAAACAATGGTGCTACAACAGGTTCAGAGTAGATACATATAGGGTGATAACATCAGGTCCAGAATAGTTACAGGCTGGACTATGCATTAGTTAGTGATATACAAGTTTAGACCTACAGACCAGAGTGCATGAGTTGCTATGTCATAGTTAGGGCCTATGACCACAGGGCATAACAGACAGTGACAATAAGTATACAACAATTATAGTAAGTTGCTGGTCAATTGTACAGATCATGGCATGTTATGATGCCTCGTGGTATCAGATCTGGGCTGCAGGTTGCAGTTGCATATGTCTGAGAAGTGGGCCTGGAGGAGAGATTTCAGGGGCCTTGGAGTGTGGGAGAGCCTAATACCTACCGGGAGGTTGTTCCAGAGTTTGGGCAGGAGATATCTGAAGGCAGATTGGCCCTTTGAAGTGTGCATGAAAGGGACTTGTAGTAGCTTTGAGTCTGAGCATCTCAGGGAGTATGCCGGGGGGGGTTGTGTTGACAGGACAGAGCTGAGATAGGGGGAAGGGAGTTGGTCCAGTGCTTGGCTATGAGATTGGCACAATGAAGCTGATGTCTGGAGTTCAGCGAGGGAAGAGCTAGGGCGCTGTATAGGTCACAATGGTGGGTGGTGGGGAAACATTCCAGGATAAGCCGACAGAAAGAATGAAAAAGGGGGTCCAAGCTGGCCAGGGTGGATGGGGGGGCTGTGCTGTAGACCATGTCTCTGTAGTCAAGAATTGGGAGAATCATTTTGTGCACTAGTTCCCTCCTGACCGTGGTTGGTAGGCAGCCTTTGTTGCGGTATCGTGCACCTAGTTTTGGGTGTAGTTTTTTCTGTAGGAAGTCAATATGGATGGAGAAATCTAAGTGACGATCAAGCCATACACCCAGGTACCTAAAGGAGGTGCAAGATTCCAAGGTGGACCTGTCCAAAGTATAGAAATCAGGGGGAGCAGCTAGCCGGGAGAGTCTAGGCTGTGTGCCGAAGGTTATGGAGACAGTTTTCTTTGCATTTAGGACAAGTTGGTTTGACCTGAGCCAAGTTTGAATGGCATCAAAATCTGTTGTAGGACAGAGTTTAAGACCCCAATGGATGGGCTGGAGGCATACAGAATGGTGCTGTCTGCATACATTTGTATAGCTGAGTTGGAGCATGTCAGTGGTAGGTCATTTAAAATTATGGAAAAGAGTAGGGGGCCCAGGACAGAGCCCTGGGGGACCCCCATGGAGACTGGGACTGAGGGGGATATGTGTGGGTCAGTTTTTGCTGCTTGTTTCCTGCCTGTCAGGTAGGCTTGGAACCAGCTGGTGGCTAGATTGGAGAGGTCTGCATAGTGTAGTTTAGTGATTAGCTTAGGGTGGGAAATGGTATCAAATACTTTTGCCAGGTCAATGAATATGGCCAAGGTGAAAAACCCCTTGTCCATACGTGAGGAAATATCATTTGTGAGTATTAGTAGCGGTGTGATGGTGGAGTGTGATTTGTGAAAGCCTGACTGATAAGGGGTGAAGAAGGAGGTAGAGTTGAGGAACTGTGTGAGTTGGGAGAGGGCTAGGTGTTCCTGTAATTTGGCCAGAATTGGTAGAAGGGAGATAGGGCGGTAGTTTCTGGGGGCAGATGGATCACCACCCTTTGGTAGCGGGATGACTACTGCCTCCTTCCAAGCTGTTGGAATTTGTGCTGTGGTAAAGAAAAGGTTCAGGAGGTCAGCTAGGGGGGCGGCAATGGCAGGGGCTGATAGGTATAGGAGTTTGGCGTCAAGTGCTAAAGGGCATTTGCCTTTATTAGGGTCAAGGGAATGTAGGGCGGCTAGGACTTCTGTTGTGGTGACTGGGCGGAAAGAGAATGTGGTGGCATGGGGGTATGCTGGGGGGAAGCGGGAGGGCTGGGTGCTGGTGTGGTGATTTGTAGGTTTGTTAGGAGAGTTTTAGCACAGTTGGTAAAAAAGGCATTGAAAGCTGAGGCAACTTCACTTGGCTCAGACACATTTTTGCCCTGAATGGTTAGGGTAGGGGTGGGCAGCTGGACAGGGGGAGTAAGCAGGGTTTTAATGGATTTCCAGAATTTGGATGGGTGGCTAAGATTAGAGGAGAGGGCCACCCGGAAGTAATTCTTTTTAGCCTGTCTTATGGCTTTAGTGCAATTGTTATGAAGGGTACGGTAATGCTGCAGGGATTCAGGGGAGCCTGTTTGCCTTTGTTTTTTCCAGGCCTGGTCTCTGTCATGACATCTGGAGATGATGTCTGCAGAGACCCAGGAGAGATGGGTTTCCCTAACCCTTTTGCTTCTTCGGGGGGCGTGATAGTCCCAGACAGCCAGAATTCGATTTCTGAACATGTCGAAAGCATGGTCGATGGAGGGTGCCAGTTGAATGAATGACCAGTCAACAAGGGCGAGGTCATTTAGTAGGGAGTTGAGGCAGAGGAATTTGTAAGCTCTCGTGAGGAGGGTCCTTGGGGAAGGTGGTTTGTAGGTCTGTGCAACTTTCTGATCATATAAATCATGTGGTGGTCACTCAGTGAATCAGGTAGGAGGCCAGCTTTAACTATCCTGTGAGGGTGTGTTCTAAGGGCCCAGTCCAGGAGGGAGTGGTTTTGTGTTTTTGGGTTTAGGTGGGTGGGTTTCTCTATTTGTTGGGAGAGGTTTAGGGATTTAATCTTGCTGCATAGTTTTGAGCAGTCTTTTGCTAGCCAGTTGTAATTAAAATCCCCGAGGATGTAGAGCTCATCTGCTACAGCCATATCTTTAAGAGTAGCTAGGTGGTCTATGATGATAGATGCTGGGGTAGCAGGGGCACAATATATCCCAGCCACATACACCGGTGAGGTATGCGGCAGGACAAGTTTTATCATCTTAGTTTTAATTTGAGGAGTATGTCCAGGGAGCTGGACAGGGGTGTAATGGAATCCGTTTGATATATACATGGCTATTCCACTGCCTTTCTTGTTGCCTTGTCAGTCCTGCCTTATTACTGTGTAGCCGGGGATGGGTACTTCTGAGTCATCATGATGAGGTTTTAGCCATGTTTCAGATATTATACAGTTGACAGGTCGGAGGGTTTGGGCAGTGATTTGCAGCTCCGGGACTTTATTCAATAGGCTGCGGATGTTGAGGTGAATTAGGCTAAGACCCTTTGGTAGGGTTTGGGGGGTGGTTGGGTCGGTGGTCCAGGGTTGGTTTCAACATCACCCACCAGGAGGAGCATCAGGGTGAAGTATCATAGGGTGGTGTGCCATTTGTTTCTAGTTTTAAACTTGGGGCGGGTGAATTGTGGGGTGTGGATGGAGACCGATGTCGCTAGGTTGCTTAGGGCAGATAGGCGCAGGGTGAAAAAGGGGGGGACAATGGAAGGGTTTGAAGTCCATGATAGGGTGGGTGTGTGAGACAGGTGCACAGTCAGGGTCGATAGGGGGCATGGGAGAGGTGAGACAGAGCAAAAGAGTAGGAGGCTGGGGTCATTTTGGGGCTGGGTTGATGGGGGAAGTGAAGCAAGAGGAATAGCAATGGTTAGCATTGTAATTATGTATAGGAGCATGTTTGAAGATTTAGACTTGCAATAGCAAGCTGGAATTTGTGGTAGCAGCCTCTGCTGGTAGGATCTGATAACCTGCAGATCTGAAAGTGGGCTGATAGGTGTTGGCGTGTCACCTGACCTCTCAGCTACCTATATAGTCGAATGCCGACCAAGGGTGGTGGTGGGGGCAGTGGGGAGCCAGCGCACAGCACCGGCAGGGCCAGAATCGCAGCAGCACTGTATCTGGATGCCCTGTGATGTGCTGCTCAGCTGTAGGTTTGAAAAGTTTGAATTTGGTGCCAAGGCAAATAAAGGCTTCAGATCCTGATTCGCCCACCTTGTTGTACCTGGATTTTTCTTCAGGAGCTCGGTGGGGGTGGTTCTGGTGTGTCCTAGGGGAGGGTATGTCCCTCGCGACCTCATGGGGTGTCTGGGGGAGGGCAGCAGTCCCCTACCCTCGTGACCCGCTGTGGTTGCTGTGGGAAATCGGTGTTCAGGACACATTAAGAAAATCACAGTGACAATGTTCATGAGCAGAGGTCCTAAAATGCCTATGTTGAAAATTTGGTTATGAAAGTCCATAAAATGACTGTGTTACAAGCATGCATTGTGCAGTTTCCACGCATGCTCATAACTTCAGGACTTTGTAATATTTTTACTCCAGATTTTCAACATTGGCATTTTTTCACACCTGCTTATGAATAGTACAGCTGTCATTTTTCACATCCTGGCCAAAATGTGTTTTCGCACTTCTGGCACAGAATAGCATGGTCGCTGTGGGCAGTCAGTGTTTGGGACAGATTAAAAAAATCACAGTGATGCTGTTCATGAGCAGAGGTGCTAAAATGCCTATGTTGAAAATTTAGTGACAAAAGACCATGAAATGACGGTGTTATGAGCGTACATTGCACAGTTTCCATGCACCCTCGTAACTTAGCACATCTGTAATATGTTCACTCCACATTTTCAACATTGCCTTTTTTTCACACCTCCTTATGAACAGTACAGCTGTCATTCTTCATATCCTGCCCAAAATATGCATTTACACATCTGGCGCAGAATAGTGCAGTCTCTGTGGGAAATCAATGTTCGGGACAGATTAGTAAAATCATAGTGACACTGTTCATGAGCAGAGGTCACAAAATGCCTATGTTGAAAATTTGATGAAACAGTTCCACTACATGATTGTGTTACACACATGCCTTCCGCAGTTTCCATGGAAGCCTGGCAGTTCGAGTATTTTTAATATTTTCCCTACAGATTTTCAACTGTGTTTTCATATATCTGGCACAGAATGGCATGGTCACTGCGGGAACTCAAAGTTCAGGACACATTAACAAAATCACAGTGCCACTGTTCATGAGAAAAGGTCCCAAATGCTTTCATGAGGTGGGGGTCACAAAAAGGCCATGTTCAAAATTTGTAGTGCAAATACCAACAAACTACCCGGCATTAGGGTTTCTAACCATAACGTCCCACCCTGTACAGACTGGCAGGCATCAGGAGTGTGCCTTTGGATTGCTGACTGTAATGCTCATGCCATTCCACCCCACCTCACCACCCTGCAGCCAGTGACAGGCATTGAGGTGTGTCATGAATGCCTCTGCCCCAGAGGTCACCTGTTCTCCTATACTACACCCATTTCAGCATATGTCCTTATGGAATGGGGTGACTGTACAGCCAAACACCCCACAGCACACCTCAACATGTGTCGGTGTCTGCAGGATAGCGTGAAGTGAAATGGCATGAACATTATGGGTGACAACCCAAATGCATACCCCAATGCCTGTCCGTCTCTGAAGGGTGGAGGTGGGGTTGGCATAAAGTTAAATACTTCACTGCCATTCTTATTCTGCATCTCTCTAACTCCTGCATTTCCAATGCTAATACCAGCAAGCAAACATTCGGCATTGACAAATGCTTGTTTTATAAAAGTTTAGAAACCGTTTATAATCTGGGAAAGGACAGGTTTTTCAAACCCCTAATAACAGTAAACAATGTTCCCATGCAACATATGCGAATGGATCAAGCACACTGCATCAAGTTATGCATTCCAAGCAGTGTAGAAAGACAGATCACATTAAATATAAGCCACTTACAGGAAAGAAGGTTTGTGTTGCTCATCTAGCACAAAACAAATACTCCACTGTAACAGGCAATGGGAATAGATGGTCATAGACATAGAAATCAGGTGTAGCAAGGCTAGGTATGCCAAGCCAAATATTTATTGTAATAACAAAAAGCAGACTTCATTCAGCAAAATAATAAAATCAAACAAAACAAACAATAGCATCATCAAGTGAAATCTCAGTTGAATGCACTGTTCAGCTCCAGAATTAAATGCTAGAGTCATACAGGATGGGTAGTTGTCCCACCTGCCCTTGAGGTTTGAATAGGCTCACAAACCTCCCTGACCTGGATCAGTAATACACTAATCCTCCAACGGATCTGATCTGAACATCAGGTGAAACTCTATGTTTACCTTGAGTCCATCAGGTGACCACTTCAGACTCTGCCCCTTTTCACTTCCAACAGTAAAAGTCCTTTAAACACTGTTTTATTTACATTTAAGAGATAATACATAAAATGCACCATTGTATCTTCATGTCTAGGTACCTATTATACAGAAAATGTGTCCCTATAAGCTTTTAAGGGGATATTTCAGATACAGGCTCATCCCCTAGGCTGTCCAGAGGATATATACAGAAAGGACAGGGCCAGCCAGCTCTTAGAAGAACGCTAGGCAGCCCCAGGGCAGGACCCTGCACTGAAATATTCTAGTTCCTGGTAAGTTGCATATTTCCATATAGAACATAGTGTGATATTTTTATAACATGAAACCAGGAGCAAACAAATTATCAAACAAAACATTCATTTTAAACACTGTAAGTTTTTGTAGATAAAAAGGTTCAGATTTATATGTCATAACATTTTATTAATAGAAACATAGAAACATAGACTTTGACGGCAGATAAGGACCACTTGGCCCACCCAGTCTGCCCATTTCCCTACCTACTGGATAAGCAGCAGATTCTAGTTAACCAACAGCCTACTTCTTGCAACCCCCCCACTATAATTGCCTTATGTCCATCCCATGCATGTTTGAATTCCCCCAATGTTTTAGACCAAATGACCTCCCCAGGAAAGAGGTTCCATGTATCCACCACTCTCTCCGTGAAAAAAGAATTCCTCACATAACCCCTGAGACATCCCCCCCTCTATCTTTAAATTGTGCCCCCTTGTTCTCACACATCTCTTTTTCTGAAAGATGCTACCCTCCTGGACTTTGTTGATCCTCTAGAGGTACTTGAAAGTTTCTATCATGTCCCCCTTGTCCCTCCTTTCATCAAGGGTATACATATTAAGCTCTCTCAGTCTCTCTTCATATGGTTTCTGATGCAGACCCTGCACCATTTTAGTTGCCCTCCTCTGGACTGCTTCCATCCTGTCTATGTCCTTGCGTAGATGAGGTCTCCAAAACTGCACACAGTACTCCGGATGGGGTCTCACCAACTGTCTGTATAGAGGGATAACCACTTCCCTTTTTCTACTTGTGATGCCCCTTCCTATGCATCCCAGTATCCCCCTGGCTCTCCTTACCGATTTCTCACAACAGTTTTCTTGCTTTGCCTAGAAATAAAGACAACATATTACTCAGTAAATGGAAAGGAAACTGTACTACTGGGCAGGTAGTTTGCCCTAACCAACCCATTTTGTTTTGGGTGTGGACAGCGAGGTACAGAGCTGCCAGCGTGGTAAAGAGATACCTTAAAGAAAAAGCCAACTCTGTCACCTCGCATATAGGAGCAACACTAGAAGCTCTTCGTTGTGTCTTAATTACCATAATAGAAGAACAGTAAAATAGATTTCTTTGTTTTTATACAAGCCTTCTAGGTCTTATATCCTGAAATGTCCCCCGTAGGGATTGGTTGACTGGGCAGATATTGCATAGCAGAGCGCAAGGACGTGCGCTTCTTACATTCTGCTCGGTCTGGCAGGATTGTTCTGTTTTCATGTATTGCTGTCAGGAGGGAACGGATGGTCAAGGTAAGAAACTGCTTCATAGTTACCTTGTCTGCCCTCATTCTCCTGACTCCAGGAAAAACAGAATTGTTAACCTCTCTCTGGATTTCTTTCAGTCTGGGGACTTTGGATCTGCAAGAGCAAGGACAGGAACACCCCTGCCACAGTTGTTCTGACCATAAGGTGAACGGTTTTATGCTGGTGTCTAAATATAAATTTTGATAGACACACACAGGGAAAATTAGCCCCCACTTTTATTTCTAATCCGCATTTGCTGGGTGGCTGTACATACAATAATATCAGCTTTGACATCCGTGTTATTTTTGGTCCCCTGACAAGAGTCAAATAATCCCATGCCACATGTGGCAACTAAAAGGAAAAATATGGTATTTTCGATCATCTACAGTTTTAGGCATTAGCTTATACATGTGGTTTCTTCTACTAATGGGGGGGGGGGTAGTGAACTGAAACTCCACATCGGGACCCAAGAAAAATTAGGGATAGGGGAGAGAGAGAGGTCCTTCCGCAGGTGGCCTGCCTGCAGAAAGGGTGAAAATAAAAACAGATATACAGGATTGTAAAAGTGTGCTTCTGTAGTAGTCTTAGAAGAAAATGGGTCCCTAAAAGGGGATTTAACAGTCCACTGTGGCATCCACTATGTCAGTACTGTTGCAGCCCAATTAGCAGGTATTCTGTCTGTTTGCTGCAGTACCACTAAAGGCAGAAACTGCATTACTTACATGGTGTTATTCTTCACAATAGGAAGCCATTGTTAGGTTACTGTGTATATTTTTTCTTGGCAGTAGGTGCCAAAGATGTGAAATCTAACAGAGATTTGAAAATCCTGCTCTACTGCTTTTATATTAATAGTTTTGGACCTGGAAAATTGGTCACCTGATCCCTCAATAGAGGCAATCCTATGAAAGAGCAGGAACACACCAACCAGTTGCATAGTAGATTAGATATGCACAAGTACTCTCATATTGCTATGAAGATAGAAATTGTTCAAATCTGTATATGCATATGCAAGTAGCATTAACTAGCAGAATAACATTTATTGTAACGCAAAACTTTAAATGTCAAACTTCTTCACATAAAATGACATCTGTAAGAAACCATGTAGAATATCATGTAACATAAATATGTTTTTTGAAAACAGGTAACATAAACAAATTTAGCAGTCGAATGCTACCAGACTAAAGCAGTGTCAGATTTATTTACATACAGTATTTACAATACTAAGTCGCATTTTGTTGGTTGTACAATTCATGTCCAGTAAGGCAATGATGTTTTTCAGCAGCATGCCATACAACTATCAATCTGCATGATTGCATATTATTATGAACCACATGACAGTGCTCAAGCAAAAGTCATGCAATGGTTCAGTGTTATATAACTACATAGGTCAAGATTTAACTGACTTGCTGACATACTACTGCTGTCCAGCACCCTCAAGTCTGCTTGGACTACGCTCATGTTAGTTTTATTAGCAAAAAGGGAAGGTAGATGCAAGAACTAGGGGGCATGGACTGAAGGTGGAGGGGGAAGGTTTAGGGGAAATGTTAGGAAGTATTACTTCACAGAGAGTGGTTGAGCCCTGGAACAGACTGCTGGAGGAGGTGGTGAGTGCCAGTACAGTTGATGGATTCAAGAGGGCCTGGGACAAACACAGAGGGTTGTCAAAGGGAGGACAAGGGGAATCTTGGTGGGGGGGTAACAGGTAGACGGAGGGAAAGGGCAGACTCGATGGGTCAGGAAGGTCCTTTTCTGCCATCACATGTCTATGAATCTATGAATCTATGAACCTAAGGTCACTCATGCAGACCATAACAGCAAAAGGGATAATACTTTTAACTGTCAGCAACTTGCAAATGGATTTGCTATGGTTACATATGAATCTTTCATGTTTGTTAATAACAGCTGGGATAAGCAAAAATATGTTGTACTGTTTACCTAGTCCTCAGAAAGTAACAGTACTATTTATACAAAGTGTGAAATGCTTTATGGCAAGCGGAACGCATCCAGAAACTGATTGTGGCACGGTGCAGGACTACCACATGCAGTATGCACTTCAGGCACCTTGTGTATACCAGAACAGATAAGAACCAGTGACAGAACAAACAGGGCATTGTAAATGTAATCTTTCATTGCTTGCATATCATAGCTGTTCACATGATGTCTGCCTATTACTGCAAGGGGCACAGGAAGGAGGTTACATTGTAAGTAGTGTCTGCTAACACTTTAAGATGCATTTTTTTTTCTTGTCCAACTAGACAAGTCAGATGCTTTTCAGCCTGTCACCTCATTACATTAACTCTTGATGTATGATAGCTCGAAGCATATGGTAGCAGTAAATTGCTGTGCAGTTCTGAGCCGGCGACATATCTCCTGTCATCTAACTTTGTATTGTGCTACATAAACAGTATATGATGGATACATTACATGGCAGTATCCACATGACATACAATTCTTACAGTGTGCAACATTCGTGCACTACATGTATAGCTCTGTGCACAAAGATAGAAAAACACTTAGATGCAGTATTCTATCATTGCAGAGCAACAATAAGCTAAGTCAGTACAGTGCAAAACCACAAAAAAACAATGCCAAGGTGTCATATCTGAGAGGTTTCTCACATAAATTACTCATTGGTGCATTGGACAACATTCATATTGTGGAGAATTATCACATATGCAACTTTCAGATTATTAGGCAATTGTTCTCTCATAGTACACACTGTATCATTGCACTCCACCCATCCACTTCTGAACCTATGCCATGTAACATAATGGCCAGACTGTACAGAAGGTATGTGAGGAAAAATGATAGTATGAGTGTCGAAATGAGTTCCTGAGAACACAGTTCTTCCAGCAATAAAGTCAGTGATGGGTGTATTAACTTTAAACCTTTGTGAGTTAAATTGATGAAGCACAATCAAGATACAGGCACTACACTGAGTGACCCGCAAAGAACATATTGTACTTCATCCACATCTGTGGCACTCCCAACCAGTTTTTGCATCTCTGAACCATCTGCGGAATTTAACAGATTTTTCATCAGGAATATACACAGATAGCCATAGCATGTAATTAGTTGGTTGTGTCTTTATGTGTCCACATGACAAACATGTTTACTTGCACACATAGTTTACTGTGAAGCACTGTCTCAGTGGAATGTCATCTTCAGCCAAGCTGTTTATGACACCCATCATGAATTCACTTACATCTTGTTGTGCATTGTCAGCAAACATCCTCAGTCCAGGATAATTTGACAGAGTTAACCGTAGAGAAGTTATACTCTACAAGCTAGGCACTTGTCCTTGACTACTCCTTATCACTGTTTTCAGTACCTCAGAAAGAGTTGTTAACTTTGAAGCAGTCTGTAGTTGAACAAACTCTGGCATATGCAAGAGAGCTTGCATCGCAGAATTAGCATAGTAGTTCACTCCAGTACTATTCTCAAATATTGGCCATTTTTCAAGACCAATGCACTTTTTTGCAGGTGGTGACCTGACTTCATCACCAAATGAATGATTCCCATGGACAGCAGATGGAGAAGACACAGAGCTTTTACACTTTTTTCTTCTCAACGTCTGTGTTGTATCAATAGACACATCTCGGACGGCTATGTATCTAGGCAGAGGAATTAAGGATGTGGCTGGTTAGTATAGGGTATGTAGCCAGTTGTATTCCAGAATACATTTCACATTAGCATGTACCTTGTTTTCTGCAAGGCTCAGTATGTATAGACCAGCAAGAGTTCTGACTCATGACAAAGCATCATATGACATGCCATCCTTAAAGATTCCCATACCTATATCAATGATTGCACTATCAAGGCTGAGTCCTTGTGATTTGTGAACAGGGACAGCATAAGCCAGACAGAGTGGGGCCTGCTTATGTGTGACATAGATGTCTTTCACAATCTGAAACTTCACGGTGCATCTGTCAATGGGAACACGACTGTCATGGTTGTCAAATTTAACAATCACGAGGTCCACAAATGTCTTTTGGACATTGTACTGGAAATCGACAATGTAGCCCACTGCCCCATTAACCAGGCCATGATTGATATCAAGGTTCCTCCGTAGCAAAACACATGCATTTTTGCACATTGTTAAAACTGCTTCTAACCCAGCAGTTCGCAAACCATCAGCTATTAATTCTCTCAGTCATTCAACCATTTTTGTCACCATGGTACATTTCAGACTAACACCATCAATTGCATCAAGTGATGTCACTGTGACAATAGGTTGCTCTTCTCTTTCTAGCATGATCTGGTTAAACACAACACATTGCTTAAGCCTTGGTAACAAGCACACAATCCTTTGCCCATTGTTCTGCAGCTCTGTAAAGAGCTTGCAAGCATGATGGATTGAGCTGTCTTTTCTGGTGATAACATGTCTTCAGCACTTGAAAATGGGAAGCTGACAAATTGCCAATGCGAGCTTCATCAAGAAGTGCTTTGTAAGATACATCACCTCCCTGTCACATATTCTGCAACAGCTCAAAATAAGAGAAAAACTCTGTATCTCCTGGAGGTGTAGGTGGATGTAAGCAAGAAAAATGTTGGAAACCATGCTGATCTCATCAATAATTAGCAGCTCCATTTTGTCAGATATGACTCTCAGTTCACTTGCAACCTGAAAGGACAACTTCCTGTATTCTCTAGTCTTGCCATGGTCAACTGGGAGCGTAAACAGTCAGTGTAGAGTGACACCACCTATATTAGAATTTGAATTTGACGGCAGATAAGGACCGCTTGGCCGACCCAGTCTGCCCATTTCCCTACCTGATGGATAAGCTGCAGATCCTAGTTAACCAGCAGCCTACTTCTTCCTACCCCCCCCCAGAATTGCCTTATGACTGTCCCATGCATGCTTGAATTCCACCACTATTTTTGACTCCACAACCTCCTCTGGAAGGCTGTTCCATGCATATTGTAAGCTGCCAGCCCAGTTGGCACAGATACAAAGACACATGTCATGGTGTTTAATTGAACTTGTGCTGCACTGTGAGCCAGATACTGGAAGCTGGGAGACAGTTACAGTACTCGCTATTGTGTGGTCTTAATACTTTTAAATACTTATTGCAATGTCAGTCGAGGTCCCTGTACTTCCAGTATAACACACGCAGGGTAGGCAGAGCTTTAGTCCTCAGGGTAGTTCCCCGCTGAACTACTGGTCCAAGCGTATGTACTTTTTTCACTTTAAGCCAAGTCAGGCTGCAATTCTTACTAAAGCACAAATAGCTAAGGAAGACTTATTTTATTGAAGTAATGCTACATACTTTGTGCAAAGGTAGTGCGTGACCTCCAGAACCCTTCTGGATCACGTGATATAAAACAACTAGTCACTAGCGAGTGGGGTGAGCACACAGCGATGTGCACGGTGCACATGTCAGGCGTGTCGGGTGGGTACAAAGGGTTGAAGGACCAAGATACTGTACATGTTGATTAATTCACATTAATGTTTGGTCTAATTTGAATTAGTATACTGCACCCAGAAAATATTCAGTATACTGTGCAACTCCACCCCCAGCAGTATTCGTGTGTAGCTGTCTCTCTGCACAAAAAACAAACAAATTCTTTCTGCTGTTTGTTATCATCATTAGCATTGTCTTAGTCCTGTATTGTGTTTCTTTACTGCTTACTGCAGAACATGACAAATACAATCAAAATCCTTTATGGGGATTGGGGCCTGAGATGTGATCAGTGTGCAATGTACCTCCTTTTAGATTATAACTGTATCCAGGAACATTTTACTTGGAGCAAATGCTTGTACATTAAAAAGTTGGAGCTAGAGGTTAGTACATTTAAAACTAAATTAAACTCAATGGAATGTAATCAAAAGGAAATGCACAACAGAATAATTTGTATAGATGGCACGCAGACAATCAGCTCAAGCTACATAAATCCCCAAAATGTAGCACACTTATTATTGGGATCTGTAGCATCGATCATGCCTAATGTACTGATCACAGCTATATGCCCATCAACCAATAAAAAATGTGATAGAGAATTAGATACAGTAGATGAAACACCTGAAGAAGGAGACTGGACCATAGCTGAATCTAAGCACAAATAAAAAAAGGGTTGAAGGGCAATGAATTTTGAATTTCCAACATGTAACTGTTTTTCTGTTCTTGATGATAAGATTGTACTGGATCTAGATCTTGTCAAACAACCAAGTCTCCCCAGCATTGGCCAGATAGGGGAACTTAACTGTGGTATATTGGAAACTGAAATATCAAGCTTTGTAGACAGCCAAATGATATACATCCTATACACACCCCCAATTGTACAATGTCCAGAGAGTCATTCTACCTCCAGTGAGAGTACTAATCTATTCATTCCGCCCAACATTGGCCAGATTGGGGAATTAAATCACAGCACATTCAAAATGGAAATTGAAGTGTCAAGCTTTGTGGACACCCAAGGGATGAATGATATACATCCTACATCTACCACCCCAATTGTCCAGTGTCCAGACAGTCATACTAACTCTAGTGAGAGTACTAATTTATCCATCTCACCCCCCCACCACCTGAGAAGGTAATCATGAAGCCACAACACCCAGACAAAGGTTTTAGGAGACTTAATTGTTAAATACCTAGACAGGACAGTTTGTGGACAAGACAAAGCAAATCAAACATGCAGTACATTTAGGGGAGCATGCATCTCTGCTATCACTAATATGTTAGACACCATATTACATGACTCCAGTGTTAATCTCCTTATAATAGTCCATGTAGGTACTAACGACATAAATATATCTAGTATTGACATTATAAACAAGCTTTTGTCAATGACGAATGTTGATTGCGCTTGTGTGTTGAGCTCGTTCACTGCCCCTCTGTTACTCGCTCATTCTGCTTCTCCTGGTGCTGCAGGCTGCTGTTTTGTACGGGGCTCCTGCCTGCATTGGCACCTTGTTCTGCCCACTAAGAAATTCGCAGCTGTCCCGACAGAGCTGCGTTGAGGTGGCTCACTCCCCCTCTCTCATTCACTCATTCTGTTTCTCCTGGCACTGCAGGCTGCCCTTTTGTACTGGGCTCCTGCCTTTGTTGGTGGCTTTTTCTGCCCACAAATAAATCCACAGCTGTCCCGACAGAGCTCCATTGAGGGCGCTCACTCCCCCTGTGTCACTCACTTTTTCTGTTTCTCCTGGCGTTGCAGCATGCCTTTTGTACTGGGCTCCTGACTCTGTTGATGGCTTTTTCTGCCCACAAAGAAATCTGCAGCAGTCCCGACAATGCTCCGCTGAGCTCGCTCAGTCCCCTTCTCTCACTTGCTTATTCCATTTCAGGTGGCGTTGCAGACTGCTCTTTTCTATTGGGCTCCTGCCTGCATTACTGCCATTTGCAGCAGTTACAATACAGCTCCACTGAGCTCGCTCACTCCCCCTCTCTCACTCACTCATGCTGGTTTTCCTGCCACTGCAGGCTGCCATTTTGTACTGGGCCCCTGCATGGATAGCTGCCTTTTTCTGCCCACAAACAAATCTGCAGCAGTCCCAACAGAGCTCTGTTGAGCCCACTCACTCCCCCTCCCACACTCATTCATTCTGTATCTCCTGCCCACTGCAGGCTGCCCTTTTGTACTGGGTCCCTGCCTGCATTGGTGGCTTGTTCTGGCCAGAAAGAAATCTGAAGCAGTCCCGACACAGCTCCATTGAACTTGCTCACTCCCCCTGTCTCACTCACTCATTCCATTTCTTCCCGTGCTGCAAGCTGGCCTTTTGTACTGGGCTCCTGCCTGTGTTGCCACATTTTCTGCCCACAAACAAATCCGCAGAAATCACAATAGAGCTCCGTTGAGTTCGCTCACTACCGCTCTGTCACTCACTTGTTCTGTTTCTCTTGGTGCTGCAGGCTGGGCTTGTGTACGGTGCTGCTGGCTGCATTGGCACCTTTGTCTGTCCACAAATAAATCTGCAGCTGTACTGACAAAGCTCCATAGAGGTCACTCAGTCTCCCTCTGTCATGCGCTAATTCTGTTTGTCCTGGTGCTGCAAGCGGCCCTTTTGTACGGGGCTCCTGCCTGCATTGGCACCTTTTTCTGCCAACAAAGAAATCTACAGCAGTCCTGATAGAGCTCCGTTGAGGTCACTCGGTCCCCCTGTCTCACTCACTCACTCATACTGTTTCTCCCACCGCTGCAGGCTGGCCTTTTCTACTGAGCCCCTGCCTGCACTGATGCCTTTTTCTGCCTAAAAAGAAATCCGCAGCAGTCCTGACAGCACTCCAGTGAGTTCACTCACTCCCCCTCCCTCACTCACTCACTCTCTCATTCTGTTTCTCCCAGTGCTGCAGGCTGCCCTTTGTACTGGCCTCTTGGTTTGGGGCCTTCTTCTGCCCACAAACAAATCTGCAGCAGTTCCGACAGAGCTCAGTTGAGCTCGGTCACTCCCCCCTCACTCGTTCCATCTTAATCTATCCCAAACACTGATGTCCCACAGTGACAGTGCTATTCTCCGTCAGGAGTGCAAAAACATATTTTAGCCAGGATGTGAAAATTGACAGCTGTACTGTTCATAAGGAGGTGTGAAAGAATGCCACTGTTGAAAATGTGGTGTGAAAATATTACAAATTTGTGAAGTTACAAGGGTGCGTGGAAACAGTTGAATGCACGCTTGTAATACAGTCATGTTATGGAGTTTTGACACCAAATTTCCAACATAGTGATTTAAGGGACCTCTGCTCATGAACAGTGCCACTGTCATTTTCTTAATCTGTCGTGAACACTGATTTCCCACAGCGACCGTGTTATTCTGTGCTGCAACTGTGAAACCACATTTCACTCAGGATGTGAAAAATGACAGCTGTACTGCTCATAAGGAGGTGTGAAAAATTGCCATTGTTCAAAATGTGGCATGACAATATAATGAATCTGCAAAGTTAAAAGGGTGTGTGAAAAGTGTACACTGCACTTGTAACAGTCATTTGATGGGGCTATCATCACCAAATTTTAAACATAGGCATTTTAGGATCTCTGCTCATGAACAGTATCACTGTCATTTTATTGCTCTGTCCTGGACAGTGATTTCCCACAGCGACTGCTCTATTTTGCGCCAGAACTGCGAAAATACATTTCAGCAAGGATGGGAAAAATGACAGCTGCACTGTTCATAAGTAGATGTGGGAAAATGGCAATGTTGAAAATCTGGAGTGAAAATATTATACATTCGCAAAGTTATGAGCGTGCGTGCAAACTGCGCAATGCATGCTCAGAACACAGTCATTTTATGGAGTCTCGTTACCAAATTTTCAACATAGCCATTTCAGGACCTCTGCTCATGAACAGTGTCACTGTCATTTTCTTAATCTGTCCCGAACACTGATTTCTGACAGCAACTGCGCTATTCTGCGCCGGAAGTGCAAAAACACATTTTCACCAGGATATGAACAATGGCAGCTGTACTGTTCATAAGAAGGTGTGACAAAATGCCAATATTGAAAATCTAGAGTCAAAATATTGCAAATTCACAAAGTTCCGAATGTGCGTAGCAACTGTGCAGCACACGCTTGTAAAACAGTCATTTTTGGGATTTTTCCGACCAAATTTGCAAAAGAGGCTTTTTGAGAGCCCACCTCATGAACACTGGCACTGTCATTTCATTAATTGGTCCCCAAAGGTGATTCCACACAATGACCGCGAAATCATCTTTCGGGGCTGATTAACGCCATAGCAGTTAAAGTATTCATTAGAAGGGGTCCCAAAAACCCCAAGTTGCAAATTTGGTGAAAAAATTCCAAAAAATGCCTGAAGATATGCAGAAAGTTGATAAAACCTATTTACTCCATTATACAGCTTACTGGCATTTCCTCAGTTCGTGGTCAGCTTTGAAGAGTGCAGACGTGTTCACGGTCCACTGAAGATCGTCGTACCAGACTCCAGAGGTAAGTATGGGGTGGGGAGTGTGGGGAGGCAGGGTGCACAGTGGGTGGTCACGGATTGCCGGAGAGGGGTCTGGGAGACTTCGAGGGACCATTTTTTCTTTACAAGTAAAAAAAAAAGACAACGCGGGATGGTTTTTAACTTCATAGGGGCATTTGGAGTCTCACTTTTGGGGGGTGCTGTAGCCAACGGGGGATTGGGCATCCCTGTCGGCAAACAACAAAAGGGGGAATTCCTTTCTGCAGATGGGGATTGGGCACCCCATCTGCAAATAACAAAGGGGGGAATCCTTTCTGCCAACGGGGATTGGGCACCCCATCAGCAAATAACAAAGGGGGGGATAATTCCTTTTTGCCGATGGGGATTGGGCACCCCATTGGCAGACAATGAAATGGGGGGTACATTATGCCAACGGGGAGTGGGCTCCCCCCTCGGCAGATAAACACTGTGGGCGGGGGGGTTATATTGTTTGTGAATGGGGCAGCAACCTGCCACCATGTCCACAAACAATATCAGGCTTGTTAGAGCTGCCCTGCAATGACGGGTCACTCCCTCATTGCAGCGGATGGCTTACACTGCAATGACGAGGCATCCCGTGATTGCAGTGGCTGATTTGTCACAAGTTGGTGCGAACATTCCAAACCTGTGTCACCAGCAGCCTGCAACGGCATTGGAGGACCGGGACAAGCCTTTGCAGGCTGTGGGGGCATTGGCCACAACAGTACCATGCCTCCACAGCCTGCTTCTCAGCAAGCTGTGCCAATATGTTTATTGCGCTGTGTGCAATCAACATAAAAAGGACTACATTGATTTGTGTAACAAACTTGAAAGAGAAGGGCTGCTGAATTTGTATATCTGAGATACTACCTGTACCTATAGATGGCTACTTTAAGAACAAAAATAATCAAAAGTATCAATGAGTGACTCCGTAAATGGACTCTGCCAGTTACTCTGGCTTAATTCATTGGAAGTCATGTTAACATAATAACAACTTAATCTGTTGGGATGGATTGCACCTCAGCAAAATGGGGAATCATACTCTGGGAAAACAGATTTGCAGCTACATTACAAAGACTTTAAACTAACAGAAGTGGGGGACTCGTGTTCAAATCTGACCCACCATAGAAAGGACAAATATGCTGTTAAAAATGGTAAATGTAAAGTTTTGTTCACTAATGCTAGAAGTCAAAATTATGCTAAAATATCAGACTTAGAAGCTATATTACTCAGAGATTGAATTGACATAGCAGCAGTTATTGAAACCTGGTGAGATCAATTGAGTGAATGGAGTCGCGAACTCCCTGATTATAAACTATTCTGCACTAACAGTAAAGAATGAAGAGGTGGTATAGTTTGCCTCTGTGTCACAAACTATATGGAATGTCACCAACTGAGGTTATCAAATGCACCAGAAGTTGAAACAGAAACTGTCTGGATGCAAATCCACCCGCACAAAAACAAATCTAAAATAACTTTAGGAAATTGTTACAGGCCTCCTAATTCATCCCTGTGAATACAATAATGCATTAATAAATTAGATTCTTTCGGTTGCAGAGATTGGCAATTGCATTATAATAGGCTATTTCAACCTTCCAGGTATCGACTGGGACTTACTAACCGGTTCCAATCCATATGAAAATATATTTGTGGCAAGCATTTAAAACTCTCCATGGTCAGACACTCGCTCACCTAATGAGGTAGAGTACCACAGGGTTGGGACCATAAATGCAAATGGCTGGGCACCCCAGGTCTTCAAATGAACCCTGGGAACCTCTAACAATCCCTCGTAGGAGGAGTGGAGTGGGCAAAGAGGGTGACAGGGGCAGAAAAGATCTTGCAGATACCGTGTTCCCTGTCCATGTCTGTTAAGTCTAAAGAAAGAGCTTACAAAAAATTAAAAAAAGAATAACACTCCAGAAAACTATAGTAAGTATTAAAAAAACCTCACTCAATTACAAAAGCAAATTTGTGCAAAAAAATATAAAATCGAATTGAAAGTAGCACATACCAAAAACAATAGCAAGGCTTTTTACACTTATGTTAACACTAAATGAAATAGAATAGAAGACATACAGTAGGGCCTCTAGTAGAAAATAACAACATGGTATTAGATAATGTGAACAAGCTAATATCTTTAATACATTTTTCTGCTCCGTATACTATCCTAACACAAACTTGGAGTGTCTTATAAGTCACTGTCCCCATAAATCTGTTATATTTATCTCAGAGGAAGTACTACTAGCATTAAAAAAATTCAACCTTAACTCATCTCTGGGTCCTGAGAACATAAACCCTAGGTTTCTAGTAGAACAGTCATCCAGTCTTCTTTTTCCACTAAATTTGCTGTTCAATAAATCCATATCTACAGGTGAGGTATCCTCTGACTGGAAAGAATCAGCAGATATCCCACTATTTAAAAAGGGATCTAAAACCACTCCATCAAATTATCATCCCATTAGTCTCATATCAGTTGTGTGTAAAACTATGGAACGTTTGGTAAAAAATAAAATAGTGGAAGAGTTGCAGTTATTGGGTTTCACGGATACCTGTCAATATGAATTTACATCAGGACATTTGTACAATACTAACTTCATTTTTTTTTCAAATAAGATGGGAGACAGCATGGATAACAAAGTTCCTGTAGATGTTATACTGTTAGATTTCTGTAAAGCATTTGACAAAGTACCAGACCATGAATTAATCAATAAACCTAATAGACTTAGTCTGAGTTCCACTCTGATCAGATGGGTACAACATTGGCTGATCAATTGAATGCAGAGGGTTAGAATAAGAGGGCACTATTCCTCTACCTGAATAGTTAGCAGTGGGGTACCTCACGGTTCTGTTCTTGGACTCACATTATTTAATTTGTTCATAAGCGATTTCAAAAATAATGTCAATACTACTTTAATAAAGTTTGCAGATGACACTGAGCTAGGTGGAGAAGTTCACAGCTTTGATAAATATTTATCTCTATTCAAAGACCTGCAGAGTATTGAATAATGGACTATCAGCATTAAAATGCAGCTTAACATTGACAAGTGTGTTGTGATCCACATGGGAAAAATAATCCAAGACACACATACATGCTAAATAATCTGCCCATAAAATCATCAACTAAGGAAAGAGATCTTGGGGCAATCATATATGATATTCTGTCACCCTGAGACCATTGTAAAAAAATAACTCAGACTAGTAATATGCTTTTAAACAATATTAAATGTGTCTTTGTCAATAAATCAGAACAGATCATAATCCTGTTATATCATACCTACATTAGACCCCAGCTTGACTTCTGCTCCTCTTTTTTTGGAACCCACACCTTAAACAAGATATAAAACTGCTAGAACGAGTACAACACAGGGCTACAAAGATGAAAACTGGATTAGCTAGTCTTGAATGAAGAAGATCATGGGGGGATCTATTACTGCTTTTTAAGATTTTACAGAGTCTAGATTTAATGTGCCAGCATGGAATTCATTTTTCAGAAAGAAAAAAAAAACACTAGGAGTCATTATCGACAACTTGTGATTCCCAAGGCATCAACTAATAAAAGAGAAAATTGTTTCACTATAGGGGCATGTAAGGCCTAGAATAAACTGCCACAAGAAGTAATTGAAGGCAGCAAATTTGCTACTTTTAAATATCAGTTACACAAATTGTTCAACTGGCAGATGGGAACAAATCGATATATTCACCCACACAGTTGTTGGAGACATTCCAGATGGGTACATGCTTTCTTATGTCTTCACAAACCTAGTAAACCATTATGTAGGTGTCTCAGTAAGTCTATGGACTGCAGCACTTATAGCTTCAATCATGAAGCTTTTACCAGTACCAGCAGCAGCACTGACAAACATCCTAACTGGCATGTGTTTGTCACAGAAACATTCCTTCTTGTGATGCTTTATCCCAAGCTCCACAGCATACATTACTGCACTATAGATAACCCACTGATGAGTATACAACTCTCCATCAATATTAACAAATTCATTAGTGAAATGCGTGCTCTGCTGCATGGCACTTTCAGTCTCTGACATCAACACAGCTGGGTCGTTTGCAGGCAGAGGAGCACCAAGTGCTCCTTCTGCCTCAGGATCAAGTATTTCCTGTGAGTTCACTGGAGTATCCTCCTCCAGTTGTTGCCTTGCCTTCTCTTGTTGTTCTTCCTCCAACTCCAGCCTCTTGATATAGGTACTGTAGTTGACACTTTACTTTTGAATGAGTCATAGCTTAAATGAAACTGTTCTTCATGAGTGGCTCATGTACCTTTCAGAGTTCCTTCATCTCTGCACAGCTTAAACAGAAAGAGAAGAGAAAAGTAGTAGTGCTCTTTCTTTTCTGTTTTTGTCAAGCTAAGTTTGCAGTGGTCAATGTGCCACAGTTTATGTCTCTTCACTAGAGACCCGACCAGCCCTGTCACCTTGTTTATCTGCTTAGGTGGATCAGAAGGTATACCCCATTTGTAGTCATGCCACTGGGCAACCTCAGACAGACACAAGTCATCCATAGCACTGTGGTGCTGTGGATAGTAAGTGTCAATGAGGTTGGTTTTCAGTATGTTAGTTGATGATGGTCTGGTTGCTTCAAGTTCTTCAATCTCATCATGACTTCTGAGGACACAATGTCTCTTCTCTTTGAAGTTCACATTCAAGTTGCAGATTGATTCAGACTTACCACAGAGGCAGGTGCCAGTAAGATGATCTCTTGCCTCACATGCTCCAAACTCATGATGTGACAGAGTTTTCAATCAAAGTGACCACAGTTGAGAAGAGATAGATATGTTGCAGTTAGACAGGTCTTCCCAGAGCTCTTGCAAAAAGTTTGCTCATGTTTGGTAATGTATGAGGTCACATACCTCACAAGAGCCATTGAGTTGTCAACAACATACTGGATATCAATGTTTGCCTGCCACATCATCAACAGAGTAGTACTGTAGTCATTGATTTATGCTTCTGACTCTTTACGGAGCAAATCATACACTCATTTTGTGAATTTTGCCTTGAGAGGATGCTGCATCGCAGAGAACACATCATTCAGGAATGCACTCTGACAGATGCATCTAGGGAATCCAAACCGGCATCTTGTGCACTAGTTTCCATGGATTTTCACCTTCTTAAAGCAGAATTTGCAGCACAAATGGTGCTGGAGTTTCTGCACCAACTTCCACAGTGTTGGACCATCAAGCTTATCAAGAATCTGACACTTTACATACCTCATAATGAAGTTCAGAATGTCAGCTTCATCACTGTCTCCAAGGTGTTGTTTTAGGTACTGTAAAGCATGGCTGGCCTTTTCAACATTAATAATCTGTTGCCATATTGTTTTGGCCTTAGTTGGCACACCATTTACCAGGATGAAAACACTATTCTCTCTGGATGTGGTCGGTAGATTGTCCTACAGTGGTAGAGGGAGGTAAATGATAGAGCCCTTGAAAGATTTAATGAGCTCGTTCAGTGACAAAGTTTTCATCTTAGTGTTTAGCCTCAGAATTATCTGAAATGGCTTCATTGTCTGAATCAGAATTCTTTCAAACAAGTTCAAGCCAGCAATCACAGCAGAGGTTTTGTGCACCTCCATTCCATTTAGTGCTGACCTAGGAGGCAAAGTGCCAGACTTATTCTTATGGTAACAGTATGTGCACAGTGCAACTATTTCCTGTACTTCAAAGTCTGTTTTAAACAACAAATATGCAATCAGTCAACCCCACATTTCATTCCATTTTGGAATATTGTGTAGGTCTATGTTGACTGACTGTTCCTCATAAAACAACCGTTCACAAGATAAACAGACAATGTTAAACTTCTGTTGTTTACTCATTTCAAATTTGGTAATCTCAGTGTCAAACATTCTTAGCAACTGTGTTTCTTGCACTGTGGCACTGTGTGTAACATCTATGATGGTATCTGTCGTAACACTACCCCTCAACTTCTTTTTTGCTGTAGCTCCTTATAAAGTGAATGACACCATTCACATCGCCATCACTCAGCAAGGAATCAAAATATGTAAAGTCTCTCACAGCACATCTAATGCGATATAGCTGTCACACAAATTTCTGCATTTCAGAGTTGTGTACAGCAATCATGTGAAAGTAATGGAATATACTCTCATATTCTCTATTCTGAAGACGAGCAAGTGCATGCTGCATCAAACCAGTTAGAGATCTAATATCACACTTGTCAATAGTGTCAAACTGCTTGTACCCGCCACATCTCTTTGTATCAAGAAATTATTCTGTCACACAGAAAGATTCTTTCCTGAAAAGTAACAGGTAATTTCCAGCCTCCCCCCACAAAGCAGGGTAGTTAATGAGGTAAACACCAAGGTAGAGAGGTTGATAGGGAGCAGGACTGGGGTAAATAGAGAAAAAGTTAAAGGCAGTAACAACAGGGATGGCACTAAAAGGGGTAAGACCATCAAAAAATAGAGCGTGATGAGTACCAATGCCCATAGTCTGGGTAACAAGCTTCCTGAACTAGTGGCCTTGATGGGAGAGGGATGCCTGGATATCATGGCAGTCACAAAAACATGATTCTCAGAGAACCATGGCTGGGATGTCAACATACCAGGGTACACAATTTACAGAAGGGAAAGGGAGGGTAAAAGAGGGGGAGGAGTAGCTCTCTGCAAAAGGGAAGGGATTAAAGCAACAGAACTAAAGGGTAAACACAGAGGAGAGGAGGCACTGTGGGTCACCTTGGATACAGGAAATGTCACCACAATCTACAATGGGGTTGTATACTGACCACTGTCTCAGGAGGAGAATATGGAAAAGGAAATGATATAAGGCATCCTAAGAATGGCAGAAAAAGGGGAGGTGTTGTTGGTGGGAGACCTGAATATGCCAGATGTTAACTGGAGTACATTTGCTGCAGCTACATCCAAAAGCATGGTCATTCTCTATGCCCTACAGGGGGCATGCCTCAGACAGCTGGTGCTGGAACCCACTCAGGAGGAAGCAATCTTAGACCTGGTACTCTCAAATGTGGTAGATAGAGGATCTTGGATTTAGAAGTGTGTAGCCATCTGGGAAGAAGTGATCTTCAAACAGTGTGGTTCATGATAAACACAGATGTAGAGTCAAGCCATACAAAAGCAAGGGTTCTGGACTTTAGGAGGACTGACTTTGGCAAAAAGGGAGAGTGCCTAAGGAAAGCACCAGCAAATGGGCAGGAAGGACTGGTGGAGAAACAATGGGGTAACATCAAAACTATTTATTTGTTGAAATGTTTCACCAGGAAGGCACACTAAGCATCAAGTTGCTCATCTCCTGGTGGGACCTGGGGGGGCTACAATTGGATGAAGAATTAGACATACAGTTTAACATGTAAAATATACAAGAAATTAAATGTACCATTACATTTGTAACAAGACATACAATTAAAAAATACCATAAATAGTCTTACAGTCACATTTGTAACATAACATACAATTAAATATATCATACCTGTGAAATATGCATTTAATTACAAGTGATATATCTGAGGAACATAGTACACAGTGGGGAAGGGAGAGGAGAGTGTGCTGAGATGCAGGCTGGGGGGATGGAAGGTTTAATAGGTGATGTGAGCAATGGAGAGGAGCAGAAGCATAGAAGAACAGTTAATAAGGGTTAAAGCAGCAGCAGCTAGATGAGAGAAAGTTATGTAAGGCAGAAGCAAGGGAGTGGGAGGAGGAGGAGTGCCATATTTGGGGGGCAGGGAGTTCCAGAATTGCGGGAAATGATGGGTAACACCTGACTGACTGATGAGAGTGGTAGGATGGGGGACCAATAAAAGGCATGTGTCAGAGGATCTGAGGGAGTGGGAGGTGGGAGGTGGGAGGTGGGAAAGAGAGCGAGCATGAGAAGTTGGAGGGAAGATCTTCTAACCAAAATGTAGAAGTGAGTTTGGCACAATGAGTGAGGTGCCTATTGGCAAGTGGGGGAAGGAAAATGGTGTGGTAGAGGTCACAGTGATGAATGTGTGATGGAGCATCAAGGGCAAATCGACAGATAGAGTTAAATAGAGTGTCCAATTTGGTTAGGGAGAATCTGAGAGTGGCACCATAGACTACATCACAGTAGTCAAAAATGGAAAGGATCATCTTCTGGAAGCAACAAGCCTTTGTGTGAAGCAAATAAACAAAACAAAACAAAACAAAGGAAAAAAAACACTCTGGTTATCAAAAAAGGTGTCAGGGAAGATTATAGAGAAAGATATACCATTCAGGAAGTATAAGGAATCACAGAAGGAGCAGGACAGAGAACGGTATCAGTTAAAGAAGAAGGAAGCAGGGAAGGCAGTCAGAATAGCAAAGGCCCAAACCAAGGAAAAGATAGTTGACTCAATTAAGAAGGGGGATAGGGCCTGCCCACCAGTGCAGCACTTGAATTTCTGCTTGTGACACCAACGACCCAGGTTCAGCAATTGACCCAGGTGTCAGAGGGCCAGCCGGGAGGGGATGGCTAAAGTGTCCCATGACAGCTCTCCATCTCCTGGGGGGTGCATGGCCCAGTGTTTGCTGACCTCTGGCAGAGGTTGGAGGCATGACAGCACATTGGGTCTGGCTGCATGGGGAGCATGATGGACATCAGCTCTTGCCTTGATGCCCTGCATGTCGCACTCCCAAGGAAAATTGGAAAATGGCTCCCTGGCCAGTTGAATGATGGTTGCCAATCCTTGATGCCATGAAGCCCCAGATAGCCTGGACCACCCCAGCAGAGCCCAGTCCAAGTAAGTAGAGCTGGCCAGCCCCACTGGTGCCTTCCTCCTCAGAGGGGGGACCGATCTGATGAAGGGAAATGTTAGGTTACCTGGGGGCTGTCATGTGGGGTGGTTGTTGGTGGCAGGGGTGGAGTGTCGGCGAGGGTCCTAGGTGACATGAAGCAGTGGCCAGCTGGAAAGCAAGGGAGGACCCCCCAAAAAAAGGAGCATAAAACATTTTATAGGTACATTAGGGAGCGAAGAATGACCAAGGGAGGAATAGTGAGGCTTAATAAAGGGGAGGAAGGGTGGGCAGATGTTGACAGTGAAAAGGCAGAGATACTGAACAAATACTTTTGCTCAGTATTCACAAAAGAAGAGAAGTGGGGAGGTACCTAATCCAAACAATAGAAGCACGCTGGATAGGGGGGTTGATACCAGTTCTTTCATAGAAAAAAAGGTCCTGAAAGAAGTCCTAAAACTGAAGGTGGACAAAGCAATTGGGCCTTATGGGATTAACGCCAGAATTCTAAGAGAACTAAGGAAAGAACTAATGACATCACTGACTATTCTTTTTAACAAATCATGGGAGAATGGTGTGGGACCTGAGGACTGGAGAAGGATGGATATGATTCCCCTTTGCAAAAGTGGGAGCAATGTAGAAGTAGGAAATTACAGACCTGTTAGTTTGACCTCAGTGGTAGAGAAAATGATGGAATCACTTCTGAAAGAAAGAATTGTTGAGTACCTAGAGGCCAGCAGGGCACTGGACCCAAGGCAGCATAGATTCACAGCAGGAAGGTCATGTCAGATGAATCTAATCAATTTCTTTGACTGGGTGACCAAAGTAGTAGACCAGGGAGGGGCTGTGGGTATGGCCTATCTAGAATTTAGCAAGTCATTTGGCACAGTCCCACACAAAAAATTAATAAACAAGTTAGCCAGCCTGGTAGTACGTCCCAGGGTCATAGCCTGCGTAAAAAATTGGCTGGACAACAGGACGCAGATGGTACTAGTAAATGGATTACACTCTGAAAAAGGGGTGTTACCAGCGGTGTACCGCATGGTTCAGTACTGGGACCGGTCCTATTTAATGTCTTTATAGGTGACATCGTGGAGGGGCTGGAAGGAAAAGTATGCCTCTTTTCAGATGACACAAAGATCTGCAACAGGGTTGATGCACAAGGAGGGAGTAGGATGAGAAAGGACTTGGTAAGGTTGGAGGAATGGTCAACTTATGGCAGCTTAGGTTCAATGCAAATAAGTACAAAATAATGCACCTAGGAAACAAAAACCCAAGGGAAGAGTACACAGTGCAGAGGAAGGTACTAACAACAACAAAAATGGAAAGGGACCTGGGGGTTGTCATATCAGATGACCTAAAGGTAGGCAAGCAATGTAAGAAGGCAGTAAGGAGGACAGGGGCATACTGGGATGCATAGGGAAAGGCATCACCAGTAGAAAACAGGAAGTTGTTATCCCTCTATACAGACAGTTGGTGAGACCCCATCTGGAGTACTGCATGCGGTTCTGGAGACCCCATCTCTGCAAGGACATAGACATGATGGAGATGGTCCAGAGTAGGGCAACTAGAATAGAGCAGGATCTGCACCAGTAGCCATACGAAGAGAGACTGAAGGAGCTGTATATGTATACCATCGATGAAAGGAGGGAGAAGGAGAACTTGACAGAAACATTCAAATACCTCAAGGGAATCAACTGAGTCCAAGAGAGTAGCATCTTTGAGAAAAAGAGATGTGCAAGAACAAGGGAGGACAATTTGAAGATAGAGCGGGGATGGCTCAGGGCAACGTGAGGAAGTATTTTTTTCACAGAGAGGGTGGTGGATGCATGGAAAGGACTTCCTGAGCAGGTAGTGGGGTGAAAAACAGTGGAACAATTCAAGAATGTATGGGACAGACATAAGGCAATTCTCATGTGGAGTAGGAGGAAGTAGGATTTTGGTTAACTAGGATCTGCAGCTTATCAAATAGATAGGGAAATGGGCAGACTGCGTGGACGAAGTGGTCCTTATCTGCCTTCAAAGTTTCTATGTATCCTGATATTGCATAGGTTATCACAAGGCCATTTGACAGAATGTGATTTGCTTTGTGCAATGTCCACAGCATTTTCCTCATCTAAGACATCATCATGAGATACAAGTAAAATGTTATGTACTTTGCCACAGTCATCTACTACCAGAGTGACGTTCCTGTCATGTATGTTGTATGCATCCTCCCAAAAGTATGCCTCAGAATTCTCACTGTAAATCCACTTGCCCTCAAACACAAAACAAAGGTTGTCTTTGTTCAGGTGTTTAGAGGACATTAGTTTGTCTGCCATAGTTTGAATTTTTACGCTAAGTTTATCAATGACTGACATCATATCAGATCACAGCTGTGCCCATATATTATAGCAATATTAACAAAGTGTCTTGCTCTCAAAGTTTCATGATAGAAAGTTTTCATCTAACTTTCTTTCCTTTATGTCTGACTACTGCTGAATTGATACATTCAATTCTAGGATTTGTACCATTTTTTTAAAAGACCGAGCTCTGCTGTGTTGGGTAGTAACACAACTACCTGTTGCAACACTCTTTGTGATCTTCGTTGAGAGAGCACAGAAAGGCCTACATTATGACCCTTCAGTGCAGCTCTTTTGAAGGACACAGATTGTTACTGATGATTCTTCAAAGTCAGTTTACCAGTATGGACACATTTTTTTCTCATGTGTGATGTTTCTGGATACTGTTCTTTTAGAAGGATGGCACTCAGCTGATTTCTTTCTGTGAGAAACAGTATTTTTCTCATTCTGACATGAGAGAGAACCATCAAAATACCTCCTTCTATTTGAAAGTGGGTGTGGTTTTAGTATGATAGTAATAGTTTTGAGTTTTTTGAATCAGTCAATCAATCAAAACTTTATTTAACCAATCATAACACCATTGAGCAAGCTCTTTTCCAAAGTATTCCTGGACAGAAGGACAAATGCATAACATGACAGTAGGTAATACACAACATAATAGGCATGTCAAAAAATTATAAGTCAACTATAGTGTCATAAGATGGTGAATGGTGACATTGTGTAGCTCCACTCACACAGCTCCACACCTGTGGAAGATCCGCGGGTGGCCACATTTGCTAATAGTGGCCACCGCATGACACCCATACATGGCTCCACCCCCCGTGAGCAGGCCCATGGGGGCAGTCAGGTGTGGAACCATGGATCTGGGCAAGCAGCCAATGAACCCCCCCAGTGGATCACCTGCACCCGTGTGTGGCGGGCTGGGTGTTGGTGAGTACAGTGCCACATGCAGTGTGGGGGTGGGTGCCTGGATGACTATCCACAGGCCCCTCCAGTGTGTCCCACATGCTGGGGCTTCCTCAGTGGGGGTGCACAGGCCCTAGCCTTACAGCCGCAGCCCATGGCTGTTGCTCCTGGTGGGCCACATAACTGGCCCCCAACCTTTATGGCTGCCCCAACCTGGTGGAGGTGCCAACACCTGCACAAGGCACTTGGCATATTCATGCATCCTGTGGAGTGTTGGCATGCCCCCTGTGCCTCCCCCAGTCTGCATCTGCACATAGGTACGCATGCTGAAGGGTATCAGGTGTGTATGGGTTGTCTGGACAGTTGTGTATGCTATGCAGGGGGCACAGTGGGCCTAGGTGTATTCGGAGTCAGCTAGATGCCAGAGTTACATGCCGCATACCCACTCTGCACCTTCATTCATAGGGTCCATTGTGAGTGGAGGATAAGACAAGGTGCAGGGAATATAGACTGCCATAGGACTTCTTACATACAAAAATGAGAATGAAGGATTGCATTAACTCTCTGTTGGAGAAATCATGGACAGTTACTCTGATCTAGCATCTCTGTCAAAGGCAACAGGTAACACAACTACTTTGATTTTTTTTTTCAAGGGGGTAGGAGGAGCAGTATCACACCAGTACCATGGTACCCAACATTTTCTGTTTGAAAGGTGGTGATGGTGGGTGGTGGGGGGGCTAAGTACACAGCTGTGCCATCACACCACAGCAATGCTTAGATTACATTCTTGTACACATGCATACCATATTGATTTTGAATACATGCTGCAACAACTAGCCAGCCCCTATCCATGTCCCCATCAGGAAACATAGTGAGGCTGTTACAGCCCAGAACACTCTACACCCCCCCCCAACAGTACAGGCTACCACAGAATCTGTAATCGAGTGTTCCAAAAATACTACATCCTGCATTGTAACTGTAGGACTAGCTCATTCTTGAATGCATGCTTGCTACATGACACACATTGCGTCACAGTGTGCAAGAGGTCACACCTCACACACAGACTACACACAAGCAGAAAAAAAAAGTCTGGAATATCTGAGATATTCCCACCGCTCTAATATTGGTATGACACATCACAGGATCTCAACCTGGCAACAGTCCAGAATGTCAAGGGGACAAGATTGCACACAAAACCCCTTCATCTCTACACCCTATAGATAATCCACATAGCACTTCTATATGTAGATCACCATAATCGTCATTAGGTGTAGGGGTGAGGGGGAGCCAAGGGGCAGCATTCCCTGATAGCAAATGTAGCCACCATATAGGGAAAAAATAAATGAAAAAGGAGTAAAAAAATTATAAAGAACATTTAATATCCCTAAACTACGTTTAGAATGCAAGATAAAAAGAGTTGTGCAAAACAAAAAAATTATTTTTTACTGAAAAATGGGTTTGGCACCTTGCACAAAGCCCATTTTGTGGAAAACTATCGTGAACAGGGAATTTGCATGTTCACGAACAAGGATCCCTGTTCACGACTCGCTCGCAAACAGTGATTTTGCACACTCATGAACAAGGATTGCCGTCATACCATTTTTTGAAAAGAAATGTCCCAACAATCTTTAAAATGTCATAAAAGCACATAATTTATAGTGATACATGTTTAAGCTGTGTACATAAAAACATAAAAACATTTAAAACATTTTTAAAGATAGGCCTCATTTCTTGTGAAACTCTAATGAACAAGGATTTTACACGCTCATGAACAGGGATCGCTGCTATACCATTTTTTAAAATAAATATCCCACAACTGTTTCAAACATCAAAAACACATCATTCATAATGTAGCATGTTTATATTGTGAAAAGAAAACCACAAAAACTTTTAAAAAAATTTTTCAAATGCTATCCAAGTCAAGTTTCTCACAAGACTCTTGCTAACCACGATTTTGCATACTCACAAACAGGAAGCCCTGTTCACTAGTCGCTTGATAACAGGAATTGTGTATGCTCATGAACAGTGATAGCTGGCATTCCATTTCTTTAAATAAAATGTCAGAAAAAAATGTGTACAATTTCACAAAAACAATATTAACACATCCTAATGCATCTGTGTGTCACTAAAAATTAAAAACATAAAATAGTTTAAAATCTTTTTTTTAAAACACAATTCCAAGGTCATGTTTCTCACAAGAGTGTCATGAACAGGGATTTTGTATGCTCGTGAACAAGGATTTGAAAGACAACAGGAAATGCAGTTTCTAGACCAATGAAAACACAATAAACGACAGGAAGTAGGTCATCTTGGATTTCTCAAGTAAATAAACAATTTCTGACTGAACTGTAAGTAATCTTTTAAAAGCATGCATATTTTTAAAATATTTAGATTACAGAAATTCACATAACAATAATATATTTCAAAACAGGATTTTATAGGCTCTCTGATGATACTTCTTGCTAATGTTTGATCGCTGGCATTTTTTACTTATGACCAGTTAAAGTATGTCATGTTAAAGCCTGTCAGTGTGATGCAATTTTGTTTTTAAAGTGCAACACCACTGAAAGCAGGACTTTTAAGCAATTATTACAATAATCAGTTAAACTATATTCCAGCATCTTAATTACTTTAAATGTTCTTAGACATAGATGCTTAATTATTGAAGGTCTACACTGTATGTACCATTCCCAAAAAAGAAGAGAAACAGCACTGCTATTACAGATACCACGAAACAGTACAGTAAATCAGCAACCTTACTATTTCGTTATCTCCCTTTCAAATATCAAGTATAAACAAAAAAGTCACTTAATTAAATTGTAGAGCACTACTATAGTTTGGTGAAGTACCTTTGTTAATAAATTTTTATAAGCTTTGTAGCACAGTAAAAATTACATTTTTTATAAGGAAAGGTGAAAGGGGACTCTTACTACTACAATGTCATTTCAAAAAGAGTGGGCACTCAGGCACTGTTGCTGAGTCCCCAGATTGCCTGTGACCAATAGGATTGGCTCATATTGCTATATTACTGAATGTGACCAATCAAGCATCTTCCTTAAAATAAAAAGAATGTTTTATAAACAAATGACCAATGGCAAAGAATCCTGTAGACACAACAATAATGAATGAACTGATTGGACATTAGATAGGGAAATCACCCATTGCCATGTATTCATACTATGTGGTGCTGCATGAGTCAGCTATTTGGTGCTCTGACAATTTAATCCCATAGCAATAACAATCACTTGGCAGAGGGCTGTTGAGAGAGAAACATTTTTTTTTTGAGATTGCTGTCTTTACCAGGATCTTTTCTAAGATTCAGAATGGCAGAAAGCTCCAGGGCTTGTGCTTGGATTGTGGGGAGTAGCCTTGTGAGAAAGGCAGCTGCATTTGCTAGGGCAAGTTATTTTGGCAATGACTTGCATCTACTAGACTGCAATATCTTGTGGTTTGGTAAGGGTGGCATGAGATGAGAGCAACTCATGCCACCTATGCACCAGCTACTGGAAACACACCCTCCACCAGACATACTCCTTATCCATCTTGGAGGTAATGATTTGGGCAACAAAAGGGGAGTAGATTTAATTGCTGCTGCTCAATCAGACTTGCAGACTCTTACGGAGATGTTACCTACCTATAACACCCTGTAGTCAGACATTACAGAACAGATGATCTGGACAGGTGAGGAATACTGTCCTGGACTCAAAAGATCATGTTGTAAGGTAAACATCTAAATATCTGGATTCCTTCATGTTATGGGAATGCACTCTGTATGTCACCCCCAAATTCATCATTTTAAATGTTGGCTATATCTAAAAGATACTGGCAACACTGTTTTCCTTGGGGCCCTCCAAGATGGAATTCTTGCACTTCTCTGAATGTACACCTCACTTGATGTGCAGTACCATGATGCCTACAAAACCGTTTGACTTGTTAAGAGTTACACAAATATCTGGTCAAAAAACAGAAAAGCTGCACCCACACACACAAAAATTTCATATTTTTAATATGATTTTTATATTTTTATTTCTCTGGTTCAACTGCATGTTTAATAGTATTTTGTTTTCATTCTGTAACTGTAACATAGTAAGAGAGGTTTACCAGCTGTACGTTAAGCCAAAAAAATGATCTGCTTTGACCTGCTTTGAGGCTGCCATTCTGATAAGAACTCTAATAGCAATAACAACTTTTTCCCCATTAACTTTAATCACAATTAACCATTTAAACACAGTGGTGAGTCATGCGTGTAGCACAGAGTCATGTTGTCAGCTGTAGTGGACATTTCCAATCCAGTAGACAATTTGGAGCCTTACTAAGCTCAGAAATAATCAATTAGACTTATAATTCACAGTACTACATACCACAAAAAAAAACAAATCTGTGTGTTGGCAGGTGTAGGGGGCTGTGCATAGCCAGCACTTTTACCTCTTAAAGGTATTCACATTTTTTTATTCTGGCACCCCTAGGAGGTTAACAGGTTTGTTGCAGTATCATAGATGGTGTTGCACCATACAACATCTTGCAAGGCACTACATACTGTGATGTATCAGTTTTCATATCAACAGTTTTTTCTTTCTTTAAAAATGAAATAAAATGTGTGATAGGATCAGTACTCTATTGCACAGTGTGTTTGCTGTGCGGTGGAGTACTGCTGCTGGGTAGGATAGTAGTGTCTCAAGAGTTAACAGCAGAAGTCAATGCATTATCAAACTGTTACACAATAACTAACTAACCATAAATGCTCTTTATTTCTCTCCCATACAGAAACTTCAAAGAATCAGAACAATGTCAAAGCCATGGGCTGATGATAAGGTACAGGGTATTTGCCCTGGTTTCAGCCATCGAGAAACATGGCAACTGTGGCATCGTGATGAGGGCCACCAACCGTAAGCTGCAGAGTATGTGGGAAAAGGTAAGTATTCTACATTTGTAAAACACATCATTGCCCCCAAAAGTAAAACATTACATCCTATGTATATTATATGTCATATCTCACAGTAGTTGCAAAGATAAAAAATATTTAGGCATATAGGCAAATGAATTAATCAATCTAACAGAAAGCTTATTTGTTCTCAACAATCTTGTACCAACTCTTGCAATACATTTTGAATAGGTTCTTTTTTTCTTTGAGCACTGTACTGGGTGTCTTTAAACGTAGCCCATTATACACATTAAGGAAGTAGTTTTGTATTTGTAACTGTTTCTCTAGCAAATAAAAAACATGTGTTACAAATATATGCTCACACTCATCTCTACCTTTTTCTTTCTTAAAAGTATGGTGCTACCTTGGGGGAGGAATACATTGTCAAAACACCCAAGTGTAAGAGGAGGTGGAAGCATGTTCAACAGTCTTTCTACTACTTCAAGGCTGAAGGACACATCCACAAGAGGTACCAGAGCTGGTATGAGGTTGCCCACCGAATGTGGGAGAAGGCAGCAGGGAAGCCTGAACTGGGAGACCATCACCATGGCTGTAAATATACCACACCACTGTAAATTGTCACATTTGGTAATACATGTCTTTCCATAACTGAAATGTTTCTATCCTAGTAGATAGTTAAAATATTGTGCCCTATTCACAATACTCACATAGTGTAGAAACCTGATGTAAACTCACCATTACAACTAAATGCTATGAAGCACTGGACCCACTACATGTATAAAGTGTGTGGAAGTGGGATCTGCAAAATGTCCCTCCAGGTGCATGAACAATGCACCAGGCCCAGACCAGGGCCATATCAACACAATACAGCATTTACTAAGGTGTGGAGACCTGTGCACCAGAGAATGCTGCAGGGCATTGGTTACACCACAGGGTAATCCATTGTTACCAGTATGCAGCAAGTCCCATGCCTCACCTGCCAAGCAATCACTGTCCATGGAATGTACTCCCATGGACCCCAACACATGGTAGCCCCATGCTGCTAATCATCAGAATATCCCCTGTCCACAACAACTCCACTTGATCGCACCAGGCAAGCCATTGCTACCCCCACAAAACATGTCAGACTATCCCCATTACAATTATACAGCACCCCCAAATCCCCCCTTCCCGACATTTGTGACAGCCATTCAGGTGTTCAGTTGGGCTGTGGCTGTGACCTCTGGATCCAACTCCCAGTGTTTGGGGGGGGCATTCCCTGACTGGGACCGTGCGAAGCCCCACAGTTTAAATGTATGGCAGCTTGTTGTCAGGAGGGTGTAACAGTAACAGTAAAGTGTTTCACTTGTGCTGTGGCTGTTTATTTTATTTATTTTTTTTATTTAAGGGTATCAGATACACCTTTGAGCAAGGTGCTCTTCTACAAAGGTTCCATGTCAGGTTACTTGAAACATTAGGACAGGCAGTGGTTTTGTGCAAAAGAAAAATAAACATTGCAGCCAGAGGGCTTTGTCAATTACCAAAACATCACAATTGTGCAAATCACTTCTATAACAATTTAAACAATGTAGATTTGTGGTAGCCATCTGACAGAGGGAAGCTAGGTCAGAGGCTGGTGTAAAGAGGGAGAAAGAGAGGGAGTGGGGGTAGGTCGGGGGCAGGGTCAGTGAAGAGGTGTGTGGAGGGAGTAGAGGAGGAGGGAAGGAGTGGGAGAGAAGGGTGGGGTATGGGGTGGGGAGGATAACCATTTTTAGGTGTAGCAGTCATAGGAGGCACAGGAGATGAGGTATTGACACAGGCTGAGCTTAAAGGCACCCAGGGTTGATTTGCTGGTAACTTCTGCTGGCAGGGTGTTGAACCAGGAAGAGGCCCTGAAAAGAAGGATAGTTGGCCTTGGGTAGTCCTGCAAAGGGTGTGACTTCAGGATACATCACCCGGTGTATGGGGTGGGGGTGGGTGGGCATTCCCTGACTGGGACCATGCAAAGTCCCATTGTTAAAACCTATGCCTGGCTGCTGTCAGGGAGGTGTAACAGTAATGGGTATGGGTTCAGTTGGGCTGTGGCTGTTATCTCAGGATCCAGCACCCAGAGCTTGGGGGGGGAGGCATTCCCTGACTGGGACCACGCAAGGTCCCACGATTGAAACCTATGTCTGGTTGATGTCAGGGAGGTGTAACAGTAATGGGTAGGGGTTCAGTTGAGCTGTGGCTGTGACCTCAGGATCCAGCGCCTGGTGTATGGGGGGGATCATTCCCTGTGTGGTACAGTGCAAGGTCCCAGGATTAAAACCTATCTCTGGCTGGTCTCAGAAAGGTGTAACAGTAAGGCTAAGGGGTTCAAATAAGCTGTGGCTATGACATCAATAACCTGCACCTGGTGCTTGGGGCAGGGGCATTATGTGACTGGGACCATGCAAAGTCCTACGGCTGAGATGCATAGCTGCTTGTTGTCAGGAAGTTGTAAAAGCAATGAGTAGCAGTTCACTTGGCTGTGGCTGTGGCTGTGGCTGTGACCTCAGGATCCATCTCCCGGTGTATGACAAAGGGGGGGTGTAAACATTCCCTGAGTGGGACCATGCAAAGTCCCATGGTTAAAACCTATTGCTGGTTGATATCAGGGAGTTGTAGCAGTAATGGGTATGGGTTCAGTTGGGCTGTGGCAATGATCTCAGGATCCAGCACCCAGAGCTTTTGGGGGTGGGGAGGATTCCCTGACTGGAACCATGCAGGGTCCCACGATTGAAACCTATGTCTGGTTGCTGTCAGGGAGGTGTAACAGTAATGCATAGTGATTCAGTTGGGCTTTGGCTGTGATCTCAGGACCCAGCACCCAGAGCTTGGGGGGCATTCCCTGACTGGGACCATGCAGGGTCCCACGATTGAAACCTGTGTCTGGTTGCTGTCAGGGAGGTGTAACAGTAATGGGTAGGGGTTCACCTGAGCTGTGACTGTGACTTCAGGATCCAGTACCTGGTGCTTGGGGAGTGCATTCTCTGACTGGGACCATGCATGGTCCCACAGTTGAAATCAATGGCTTCTTGTTGTCAGGAAGGTGTAACAGTAATGGGTAGCAGTTCAGTTTTGGCTGTGGCTGTGACCTCAGTATCCAGAACCTGATGCATGGGGTGGCATTTCATGAGAGGGGCTGTGTAAAGTCCCATGGTTAAAACCTATGTCTGGTTGGTGTCAGAAAGGTGTAACAATAATGGTAAGGGGTTCAACTAAGCTGTGGTTGTGACCTCAAAATCCAGCTCCTAGTGCTTGGGAGCATTATCTGACTGGGATCATGCAAAGTCCCACAGTTGAAATGCATGGCTGCTTGTTGTCAGGAAGATGCAACAGTAATGGGTAGAGGTTCACTTGTGCTGTGGTTGTGACCTCAGGATCAATCACCCGGTGTATGACGGGTGGGCATTCCCTGAGTGGGACTGTGCAAAGTACCATGGTTAAAACCTATGCTTGGCTGCTGTCAGGGAGGTGTAACAGTAACGGGTAGGGGGCCAGCTGGGCTGTGGCTGCGATCTCAGATCCAACACCTGGGGCTTGGGGTGGGGGCATTCCCTGACAGGGATCACGCAACATCCCATAATTGAAACCTATCTCTGGTTGGTGTCAGGGAGGTATAACAGTAAAGGGTAGGGGTTCAGTTGAGCTGTGGCTGTGACCTCAAGAGCCAGTACCTTGTGCGTGGGGGGGACATTCCCTGACTGGGACTGTGTAAGGTACCATGGTTGAAACTATGGCTGCTTGTTGTCAGCAAGGTGTAACAGTAATGGGTAGCACTTCAGTTTTGGCTGTGGCTGTGACCTCAGTATCTGGCATCCGGTGTATGGAGGGGGCATTCCCTGAGTGGGACCGTGGAAAGTCCCACTGTTAAAATCTATGCCTCATTGGTGTCAGGAAGGTGTAACAGTAATGGTAAGGGGTTCAAATGAGCTGTGGCTGTGACCTCAATATCCACCACCTGGTGCTGGGGGAAGTTTGGGCATTATCCGACTGGGACCGAACAAGGTCCCACAGTTGAAACCTATGTCTGGTTAGTGTCATGGAGCTATAACAGTAATGGGTAGGGATTTAATTAAGTTGTGGCTCTGACCTCAGGATCCAGCACCTGGTGCTTTTTTGGGGGGGTGGGCATTCCCTGAGTGGGACTGTATGAATGCAGACGGTTAAAACCTATGACTGGGTCATCTCATGGAGGTGTAACAGTAATGGGTAGGGATTCAGATGGGCTGTGACATCCGGATTCAGCACCCAGACCTTGAGGGGCATTCTATGACTGGAACCATGCAAGGTCTCATGGTTGAATCATATGTCTAGTTGGTGTCTGGGAGGTGTAACAGTAATGCATAGCAGTTCAGTTGGGCTGTTGCTATGACCTCAGGAGCCATCACCCGATGTATGGGAGGAGAAATTCCCTGAGTGTGACCATACACACTCTGTGGTATACTAGTGTACTTCATTGCACTGTGAAAGCTCAGGCTCAAAAGTTATATGTACTGTATCTATGTATTTTTGGGTGCAAGGGGGTAGTTGAGGTGGGCAGTCTAATCGACATCACAGCCAGAAAACAAATGATGATATCAAGTTACTTTCAAGAGTTTCATGAACAAACTAGTGCTATTCATCTCAGCCAGTGGAAAAGAGAACTTCTGCTGACTAACATACAAGGTAACAGGTTCAAACCTACAAAACAGTCACTGAGGTATTTCTATTTTAAAAATCTGATCAATCAGTTATTCTTTTACACAGAAAGAAAAGTGTGTGTGGGAGATGTATTGAATCATGCGACCATTATTCACAATCCTTTACTGCCACATTGTGACTAGACATCTGACAGTACTGCACAGAATCACAAATTTTTCTTTCTCTATCCTTCCACAGCTGCTCCTCAAGGCTTCCCTGCCATAGCTGAAAAAAGACTGTGCCTCGTACCAGTCTCTGGGGATCAGGGGTCAGAGGTTCCCATAGTCGACCAGCTGATTGTGGTCGACTCATATGGTGAGTACAAATTAATATCTTTGTTACTTACATAGTGTATACATAATAAATTGTAGTAGAATAACACATTAATCAGCAGCACTGCTTACTAAGACTCATAACTTTTGAATAACAAACCATAAGATACTTATAAATGTTTACAACATCTATATCTATAAACAAATAAATTATTCTACTACAAGTTATTATCTACGTGATCTGTACTTAAATAATAAAGCACAACAGGGTGTTGGTAATTGAGAAATTTACCCACGCCTTGTGTGGTGTCACATAGCACAGCCAAGTGCCTTAACCACAGAAGAAGTGGGTAAATTCCCCAATCACTCACGCCATGGACTGCCTTATTTCAATTAAAGAATGGGTCAGTTTATCAAATATATTAAGAAACTAGTTAGTTATGTGTTTAAAAAATGCAATTTCTCAACTGTGTGTTTTTTAAGCAATATACCACAACACCGTGTAGCTCATTGCACAATTTTCGCACGTTTAATTTACTGGTTTGCTCATGAGGCAGCATGTAAAGTGAGAAAATCAAAGCATGCGTGCCTAAATCCTGCAATCATCCAGAGTTTCTCATCATATATTGCAATCATGCAATGCTGTTAAGTCTCTTGTACCTGCTTTGTTGTTACAGTGTATTTTTTTATTATTATTTAAAGATTGATCAGCAAACCATTCATTACTTTAAGCCATGGTGTAGCTTTCAACCAGTGGCACACGCAGCATTTCCCACTCTTGTCCTCTTGTTCACTGCACAACCCTTCCTCAGTCCAGGAGCAACCTCCTTTACCGAGGTGTCCATTACCACACAGCATCTTCTCTTAAAATAACAGCTCGTTAGTAAAAGAAATATGTTAACATTAATGAAACATAGAAAAGTGGTTCATGTCATTGGGTTTTACTGTAGGTGCTTAATTAAGACTCATAAGGCTTGGTATATTTCTGTCCCTGCAGTTACCACCACTGAGCTAAAGAGAACCATACAAAAAAGCTGGAAATTATTTTTTGTTATTCACATTTCCTACTTCATGAATGGCTACAGAACCGCCCACTCAGTTTAACTCATAGAGTGTCAGCAACCATTTGCCACATTTCCTACTGTCGCATGTTTCTAGTGCCCCCCTCCACAAGATACACAAAATGATTGCTTTTATTCTTGCAATATTTCTGTTTTCTTTTACTTAATTCTTATACTTACAGAGTTCTCACTTGACTCTTAGCAAGTATGTGTATTTCCAGGAGCCATCTCAGCAAGCGTGTCTGTTTGCATGACCCATAGACAGTAATTCCCTTTTTCAGAGTCGTTAAACCATTATAGTTGGAACTGGTTCTTCAATGCTGACATTTTTTGTTTTATTTGAGGGGGGTGACAAGCAGGGCTTGAAGACTGAACACAGCAACTGCCACATCTCAATCGCATGGCAGACATGCTTATTGCTTTCTTGTTCATAGAATGATATAAAAACAACCAGGTCTACAATTTAAAAGGCATGTCTTGGTAGCAGAGAAATAAGTTGTCCAGTCACAGCCTATTTTCTGTAGCACATTTACCGAAGCAGCTCAGATTTGAATTAGGCTGTAAATGTTACTATTGTAATTTTATTTGTGACTCTGACTGTCTGTGTATTGGGAGAGAGGTGATTGAGATTACATTGGGCTTCAAAGGTCACATCATGCTGGCAGGATATGACATCTACTGTTTATTTTTGTGTTCCGTGCATGTGCCTGGCACACTTAATGACACTTGTAACACTATAACTTGATAAAATCACAGCTTAAAGGAGCTATTACCCAATCTGATTTCTGTATTTTTTGCCCATTTTATAAATATAGCTAGAAAACATAATTTGCTATGAAATTAATAATAAAACACTGAAATGTATAGAGAATTCTAAGAGCTTCGAATGTACAAAACTTAGTTGTCATTTCTATTTTACAGAGGAGGAAGACATCGAGGGTGCTGGTGAGGGCACAGAACAGGCCACAGAGGGACAAGAATAACATCAAGCCGAGCCTTCTGTGACAAAGCAGGATGTCCCACCAGTGGCAAAGGCCTCCTCTGAAATGAGTCATCAGGAGGAGGTCTGCCCTGGTCCCTCTGGTGTAAAGGCTGCTTCGGCACCAAAGAGGCCTCCAACTGAGGAACGTAAGTCAATTTGTTTTTTCTCAACAAGTAATACAGTACAAGGTGTATAGATTTTTCAACTGTTTGTATTTCTTGCAGTACAACATACATATTTACATCAACTTTTCTACTGTAATATATATTAATATCTACACTTACTTGTATCTTTTGTGGTATAAGAAAGTTATATTGTGTTGTTTTGGTCAAAACTACCGCAAAATGAAGCTATGCGATTCTGTCACCCAAAACAGTACAAGATAATATTCTTATGCCACCGGAGTCACCCCTAAGAGTACATATTACATTATAAAGTAGTGAAACTGCCTCACTAAAAAAAGAGTTCACATTTCATTGAGAATGTTCATTTTATTACTGCCTATTCTTGTGCTCTCACCCACTGTCTCTTGTGCTTATGGTACATTCCATGAGAGCTGTTTAGGTGCTCACATTGGTTACATGACATGTAATTGAAACTGCTTACAGCCCATGGAATTGTGTAATCATGGTGGCATGGCTGACTTTTGCGGAAACAGTCTTATGTTATTTTCGTCATCTGTGTGTTTTTCTTAGTTCTACATTGTCAGCCCTTACTATGCATCTCTTTGCACACCTCTCAGCACTCTAGCAGATAACTCATTGTCAACTTTCATTCTTGAATTGCTGCTATGTAATCACAATCAGGGGGGATCACAGTCACTGTGATGTAACCATTTTTTTTGTGTGCATCAAAAGACAACTTACAAGCACTTTTAATCAATTCCTCCATGATTCACCCTACTTCTCTTTGAGCCTTCCCCCTGACTGCCAGTGCTAATGCTGGCCACTCACATTCACTGTTTACAACTGGTTGTGTCAATGTGAGGGTATGGCAACACTCAGTCAGTTATTAGCTCATGTAGCATTTACTATATATTGGGCACAGATTTTATTTTGCATTAGAATTGTGTCACAGGAGATTGCAAAGCAGCCACTGTCACAGGAGGAGTTTGATAGGCAAGAGTTACCACAGTGGTAATCAACTGTGCACAGCAGTACGAAATAACAAGTGTACGAGCAAAAAAAAAGGTACAGTAATGGTACGCTATCATTGGTGGATACATAGATACATAGAAATTGTCAGTAGATAGGGACCGCTAGGCCCATCTAGTCTGCCCATAAGCCCTAAACTTGTATGCAGTCACTGACTCTAAGTGACAAATGGCTTTTCATCACTCCCTCCCCACCCAGTGTTCCCTTGTGCCTGTCCCAGACATGTTTAAACCCCTCCACTGTGCTTGCCCCACCGCCTTTTGTGGCAGACTGTTCCAAGCATCCACCACCCTCTCTTTGTAAAAAAACTTCCTCACATTACCTCTTAATCTACCCCTCTCCAATTTCATATTGTTTTCCCTCATTCTGATATCTTTTCTACATTAGAAAAGATCCCCCATCTACACATTGTTTATGCCCTTGAGGTACTTGAAAGTTTCTATCATGTCCCCCCTTTCTCTCCTCTCCTCCAGTGAGTACATATTGAGGGCTCTCATGCACCATCTTTGTCGCCCTTTTCTGGATAGCTTCCATCCTGTATATGTCCTTTCACATGTGTGGTCTCCAGTACTGCATGCAGTACTCCAGGTGAGGCCTTACGAGTGCTTTATACAATGGCATCAACACCTCCTGTCTCCTGCTAGTAATGCCTCTGCCTATGCACCCCAGCATGACACTGGCCCTCCCTGCACCCTTTAGGCACTGCTTTGATACCTTAAGGTCATCAGATATGATAACCCCTAGGTCCCTTTCCTCTTTGGTGACAGTAAGCACCCCCCAATTCTGTAGCTCTCCCAGGGTTCCCCCTACCCAGGTGCATTATCTTGCACTTTTTTGAATTGAACCTCAGTTGCCACACCGAACATCTTTCAAGTTTCTCCAGGTCCCGCTTCATTTTCTGCACCCCTTCTGGAGTATCCACTCTGTCACAGAGCTTGGTGTCATCTGCCAATATGCAGACCTTTCCTTCCAGCCCTTCTGCAATGTCACTAATGAAAACATTGAACAGGACTGGTCCCAGTAGTGATCCCTGTGGTACTCCACTGGTCACCTCTCTCTCTCTAGATTGGATCCCATTTACCACCACCTTCTGTCTTCTGTCTGTCGGCCGGTTTCTAACCCAATGTATCACTTTATGCCCCATGCCTAGACTACTCATCTTGTTAACCAGCCTTTAGCGTGGGATTGTATCAAAGGCTTTGCTGAAATCTAGGTAGGCGATGTCTACCACCCCTCTCTGATTCACTTCCCTAGTCACCCAATCAAAAAAATCTTTCAGATTAATTTGACAAGACCTTCCTGTTATGAATCCATGTTGCCTCAGATCATGGGCACCATCGGATTGCAGGTGAGCCACTATTTTTTCTTTCAGCAGTGTCTCCATGATTTTCCCCAATACTGAGGTGAGGCTGACTGGCCTGTAGTTCTCTACTTCCTCCCTACTGCCACTTTTGTGCAGTACGACTACATGCACCCTCCTCCAGTCCACTGGAATCATGTCTGTGTTGAGTGACTCTGAACAGGGCAGCCAGAGGTGCTGCTAGTTCCCTTCTCAGCTCCCTTAATATCCTCAGGTGTATGTGATCTAGCCCCATGGCTTTATCCACCTTCAGCTTTATGAGTTCCTCCAGAACTCTCTCCACTGTGAATGGGCTGGTGTCCACTTCTACACCCCCCACCATTGCCTCTTCTCCCCAACTATGGTCCTTGATCCTCTCCCTCCTTAGTGAATACTGAACAGAAGTATATGTTCAGTATTTTGGCTTTGTCTAGATCCCCTTCCTAACACTCTCCCTCCTCCTCTTTGAGCCTCACAATCCCCCCCCCCATTTTTTCTTCTATCACTGAAGTACCTATAGAATGTCTTGTCCCCTTTTTTCACAGTCTGCACTAAACCCTCCTCTGTCTGTACCTTGGCTCTCATAACCGCTTTCTCTGCTTTCCTTAGACATTCAACATACACCTCCTTGTGTTCCTCCCTTTGGGTTCCCTTACACTTCCTGAAACTTGCTCTTTTAGCCATTACTTTGTCTGCTACCTCTTTATAGAACCATAGTGATTTCCTTCTTATTTTCCCTTTGGCCGCTATCCTAAGGCATTGGTTAGTTACCCGCACTCTGACTCCTTTTAGTTTCCCCCACTGTTCATCCACTCCCTCCATTACCTCTCCCCTTCTCCAGGGCTGCTCTTATACATCTGTCCATTTCACTGAAATCTGCCCTTCTTAAATCTAATACTTTTGCCCTTGTGTGGCTTAATTGAGTCCCTGTCTCCATGCCAAACCACACCATGTGGTGGTCTCTGGATCCCAGCTGCCCTTCCACCTGGAATCCTTTGACTGTTTCTATTGATCCATAGCAGGTAAGCAATAGATTTGTCTCTGGTTGGCTTATGCACCAGCTGTATGAATCCAACCCCCTGCAGGGATTCCCGGATGGCTGTGCTTCTGGCTGAAACAGCTGCCTGGGAGGTCCAATCTATAATACAGTGTCTATAGCACATTGCTTAATCACACCACAATGTACTGTCATACTGTTTTCACAAATATTGATAAACATGTAGTTCCATACCTGCAATGTGTTTGTATGACTACAGTTGTGATGACATTCAAATGTTGTACAGACATATTAATAGTACACTGCAGTAGATCAACTTTGAAAGCTGCCATACAGTGGTTTTCTCTTCTATTTTTCAAAAATGTTGTTTCGAAAAATAGATATAGTTGCACTTTTTCATAAGTCCTGAGGGACATAATAGTGTTAGTGATAATACATATAGCATGCCTATCAGACTACGCATTACTCTATAATATGTATTGTTACAATGCAAACAAAATTGCACTGTTTCTCACACCTGTACAGTAAGCAAGCAATAATACCCTCCAGGGTGGGTGGTATTGGGCAACATCAGACTGCCCAGGGGCAAATAAGGGCCCGACACCACAGGTGTAGGACCTTATAGGCTCTGGACGGTCCAGAATTGCCCATACCAGCCACCCTGCAGGGTATTATTGCACTTAGAAAATGGGCTATCTGTGGCAGTATTGTGTAGGTTTTTACAAAAATTAAAGAAAAAAAAGTAAGACTGAATTTTAAATATTTTGCTTGCAAAGTAGTCCCTTCCTTTCTGTGGTATTCCATCTCCTGTTGCCACTCCCCCCCACAGCACCATTCTGTTGTACTTACATACTGGGTCAAAATGTTGCATGATCTACAGTGCATGACATGATCACAAGGTAGGAACAGCATGGTAGCTAACAGCGAGAGGGTGTAAAACCATGAAAGGAAGTATGCTCGGTAGTGCACTCTCTTACTCTTCCCAGTGCAGGATAAGAATCCTGCTGGGACAGAGTTCCACCTAGCAACTGCCGTGGCTTGATGGGATGAGCCACTGGCAGCAAGGAAGGCAAGCACTGCGTTTGGGACCGGGTTTCGATTCCCAGTCCCAGATGCATGGAATTTTTAATTTTTTCATACCTTTCACAATATTAAGTGTTAATATCTGCCCTTCCAAGTTAGTTATATTAGTTGGGCCCCCTACAAAAACAAGAATTATGCTGTTTGCAATATATCATGCTGCATTGGCTGCGTGGTATATTGCTACGGCATAATGTCTTGCAACATTATGACCCTGTGCCTTGTAGTTATGCCCCCCCCCCCACCTCTGTAAAGGACATTGAGTTTTTCAGTTTCCTTCCCCATCAGTCTGGAAACAAACAAGCAAACAAACCAAAACAGATGACACAGTGATCAATGTCAGCAACCCTTCCCCTGATGCTGCGCAGAAAACCCTTCAAAGTGAATTCAACCTGCTGCAGCTACAGTTATTTAACCAGAAGTTACTTCTTAATGCCTAAAAAACTAAAGCATTCCTCCTCTCACCTCTTGCTCATGCTTCTAATCCTGCGTCTGATGGAACACTTCCACTTATCACCACCATCCTTGGGGAGCAGCTGGACTACGTAACAAAATACAAATACTTGGGAGTTTGGTTAGACAACAAACTCTCATTCACTAACCATATTGATGAGATGTTAAAGAAACTTGGGCAGAGACTTGGTCTCTTCTTTAGGATAAATAACCTACTTATTAGAGATGCCAAGTTGAAGTAAGTCCAAACCACCTTTCTTTCTTTACTTGACTATGCAGATTTCTTATATGGCCAGAGTACTGCTGCTGCCCTTGCAAAACTTGACACACTTTATCACTGTGCCTTAAGATTCATTACAGGTCTGCCGTACTCCACTCATCACTGCTCACTGTATACGGCAGTAGGATGGACATCCCTCAGCTGTAGACGAAAGAGGAATGCTGCATTCTGGACTTATAAAGTGATTATAGGAATGCTGCCCCAGTACATCTCCATCTGCCTCCTGATATGTACTCTCGGCAAGTATGCCTTGAGAAGCGCCTCCTGCATTGCTCTGTATGTATATAAGGCAAAATTGCATTTCGGCAGAGCAGCCATAAGCTATGTACTACCTGAGATGTGGAATAAATTCCAAAGGACCCTGAAACTAACCCATCCTATCTCCCTTTCTACCTTCAAATCTCTTTACCTAAGCCACAACAAGAACCCATGCACCTGCTTTACTTGATGCCATTATTTCTATAACCCTGGTCAGATGAGTCCTGCCTCCACAGTTATACTGTGTCTGACATTTATAATTCGGGGCTCCCCCTTTGCCTTCCCCTATCCGCTGCCCCTGCTCTCGCCTCTTTATTTACCTGTCATCCTCCTAACCCCCCCAGTCTCTCTCCTTCTCCCATGGAATCCTTTTGTTGGCTGAACCTAGGTCCCTTGCTTCTGCAGTGGTTCATATATTAACAATGTGTGTTTCTTTTCTCATTCAACCCCCCCCCTTGTCCGTATCCCAGATTGTACCCTTACTCTGTTGTTATTACCTACTCACAAATTGCATCTAGAGTAGCCATCTAACCCTTACCCCTACCCTGCACCTTTATTTACAGTGTATGTCGGGTGCCCTTATCTACTGTTCCCATTGACTGTTATATCTATTCATGTATAATTCCACATGTACTTGTATGCTGTGTTATCAGTTAAGTTCCCTATTCCAGATTACAACTGTCCTTCATCACTGTATATGCCTTTGATGTTATCCCTGTATATATTTTTTATCTATACTGTATTTTATTCCTGCCTGTATATTGTTCATTGTATCTTTCTGACCTGTCTCACCCTGTATACCCCAGGACCACCTCGAAAATGAGTTATGCTCAATGGTGATCGTCTGGTTAAATAAAGATTTTGATTGATTGATTGATTGAAACAGTTGTCTGCCTCACTTGAAAGAGTGTATTTTTTTTGTTTTATATTTGGAACTTGCGCAGCTGTTAGAGGCATGACCTTACTTGACCTAACACATAAAACCAGGAATTGCAGAGCAACTTACTCAATGCAGTAAGGCAGCACTGTAATTTTTTTTTTACCTTTAACTCTAACACAGTAGGGTGTTACATTTTACATTTCAGCTGATGAACAACATGAAAGTCCATTCTCATTGACTTGTGTATCCCTTACACGTCTCAAAGAGGATCAGTATCAGAGGTCAGTTTTAACGCTATGGAGTAACACTATCAAAGGCACGAAAGAAAAGGCCTGGTGATTATTTTCAGAGTACCAGGTTTGGCTGTTGAATGCAAAATACAGATTTGCACGTTTTACTGGAGCGGTTTCTGTGAGGTGCCCAGTGTTTTTAAAAATAGCAGTTGTATAATTCGTATATGGAGAGGCGTGCAGTGCGGTTTTAAAAAAAAGTGCTGCTGACCTCAGTTATGGGAGGTTGATCACTGTTATGTCTTGCTTTTGCTTTTGAAATGTGTGGCTATGTTTAATTTGATGTATTTCTTTTCATGTTGTGGTAAGTGAGCCCAGTGGAGGGTGGTGTGTAATTTGTTATGTTAACTGGTAATGAGGTAGGGAGTGTTGCTTGGTCAGTATCTCTCACTAAGTGAGATAAAAAAAATGGCAGCATTTTCAAATTGAATGGGGTGCTTTCACCCAATGGGCAAGCAGGCTGGGCACAAGGATTCTTGCATGGGTGAACGGGGCACTTGGTCTGGCACTTTTTCATTTCCTGGACATCTATTGAAAGTTAATGTACCCCCCCAGCAGGGGTACTAGCCAATCAGAGCCCAGGAAATAAGAAGCCCATTTTCTAATCAAAAATGTTGTATAACATAGTGTATGACATAGTGTTTCAGCAGTACAAGTTAACCTTATGTTTCATGAAGCTTGTACATGGGGGGAGATTGGATAGGCAACTTTAGCCACATATATGTCATTTACATGCAGTATCACAAACATAACCAACATGAAGAAATGTTTCCAACATCAAGCATACATAGTTAAGTATTTTTTTCACAAAATCATTGTTTAGTGTACATTTTCCACAGCTAAAACTGCAATCATATGCAATAATTTATACAAACAGCTTGTATGACAGGTCACAGGCATGTATGTAAATTTCCATAAGTACTAGAATGTAAAAATCCATAAAATATTAAACAAGAGTTTAGAAAACCATAATAGAAATTGCTCACTGCTGCTTGTCAATACATTTACCAAACATAAATTCATACAGTTACTATTTTCTTTCAACAGACCAATCTCCTGCGTGGCAACAACTCTTGGCTGTTCAAACAGGTAAGGAAAATACACTTTTATCTTAGCTTAAAATAAGTGACTGTTATGACTATAGTTTCCTAACTATCTGAACCAAAATGTTTTGCTAGACATTACTCAGTCAGCAGCTGGCATCATCGGTGACACATGCTCTGAGTAACTTACTAGTTTCCTTAAAGATTGGGGGGGGGAGTAGGTCGTAAAACACTTTCAGAAGGGGACGTCACCACACACCAGGTGTAGTTTAATTCATATGCTGTGTGATTAAAGTTTTAAGCAGAACATAGAGGGGGACACTGCACTACAAGGGAGGCAGTAATATTATTAACAAGTAATTAGTATTTAGATCAAGGTGCAATAATATTAATAAGGGGCCTACAGGGCATGCATAGTCAGACCATGAGAGAGCAACTGTAATTTCAAGAAAAGACCACTGTATCGTATGTTTATACTGTGTCACTAAAGCTTGGGAAAATCAACTATACTATCACCCACATAACAAACCATCAGGACTTACACCATATACACTTGTGAGGGAGGAGGAGAGGGTGTTGGGTAGCCCTAGAGTACCAGGTAAAACTTGACACTCAGGGCTGGGGTGGGGAAAAACACCACGTTGCTGCAATTTGGTGAACTCATCCACAAAACAATTCTCTAACTACACTTACACCAGACCTACCTCTTCTAATGGTACTTTGAATTTCTCCTAATAGATCAGTTACAATAATTCCATATGCAATGCTTTGGCAGTCAGTTTCAGCCTGAAAGTATATAATCACACAACTTGCCACACAACATTTGTGTGTCATGCATGCAACACAAACCCAGTTTGCAACAGGCAGTTTGTAGATGACACAGACTGCCTTTGTGAATGGGTTACAGTGTATCATTTTGCACAAGCTGACCCTAAGCCATTCTCTGTGGCATACACCCCTTAAGACAATACAAGAGCTTTGACAACCAGTCCCAATATGTTCACTGGCATAACCATATCCCCTTAAAGCTCAGTGGTCACACAACACAACAGAAACAGCATATTTACTATTTAGTGCTGTTGCCAAGTTATGGTATGAGAAACCACAGTATAACATGCTTCTACATACACACAAGACATTCATGGGCATGACCAAAGGTTAGTTTGTGCTAGACATTTGTACACTGTAGGAACTTATAACACAATGGTCCACACCTCATGTGCAACAAAATCAGTAGCATTTGAAGCACGTAAAAAATGTCTTTGGTTTACATTTTTGTGTTTTAACTCACAGTACAGTGAGTCGCCACATGTCTTAAACAGTATACTATGTTCTGTGTCACTCATTACAAATGTGCACTATCATAGTATTGATATTACTAAGCCACTTGAAGGTTTGTATATCAAATACAGAAAATATACCATTAAAGTATTTTTCTTAAACGTAGGATACTAGTCTATTTTTTGAATCAACGCACAAAAAAATACAAACTTCACAACTAATGATACATGTCTGTCAAGTGTTAGCATTATAATTTTGTTTTGAAAAGTACCATCAGATAAATCTCATTCAACCACTTAACAAAATCGCAACAAAATATTGAAGTGACATTCAAGCAATGTACTTATGTTGATATAACCATTTTTCCATTTGTTTCCAAAAACTACTTCATATTTTCAGTGCAACGAGCAACCTGAAGAAACAAAACAGTAAGACACATAATACTCAAGCAAAATAAAACACTTCATCATGTGTCAATGCACTTCTTTATGTGATATAGTCCATTATAACACCATTGCTTCTACCTGCATACAATGGACTTCATGGTGTTCCCCACAGCTATATAGCTCCTTCACCCTCCCTTCCACATCAGCAGTGCTTGCACAATGTAGCTTGCATGGCAACATAGTAATTTGCCTAAATATTGTATGTCTTTTCCTATTACAGCATAATCCTTCATAAAAAATTGTTTTGCAGTGTTCTTCAGCATGTTGATCTTTAAGTACACCATATGCATGTCTAATGCACAACCAGGGGTGTAGTAAGGCACTAGACTGTAGCTCAAGTGCCTTCAGCCACCAGCCGTGCATTACAGGTGTCTAATGCAGATCCCCAGAGATTCTTATTGTGCTTATAAAATGGGTCCTCATATTTTATACACATGAATAAAGTAAAGCTTTAATGCTGAAAAAATAATAAAAAGTCATCTTCACCTAATGTTTCCATTAAATATTTTCTCCACCTGAGTTTGAAGTTTATTTTTTTTAAGAGTAGATGATTTGGCAGTTCAAGTGCTATTTCTTTGCCATTTGTTTCCAGAGCCACAATCAGTGATTGTGATCAAGTATGTTAGATGTCAGCCTAGCAGGTGGTACACTCAGGGCAGTTGAGATATTTTTTTCTTTTTATTTAAGATATTGTCTCCTCCCCACTACAGCTTTTGAGACTTGTTGCCCTACCCCAGTGAGTAGTTGTAACTACCTAGTTAAAGTGCCTCTGTCAGCATATGAAAGACAGGGAGTAATTTCAATTATCTAGTTAACCTGCCTCTACAGGTGCACAACAGATGTCTACTACTGTAGTTGCAATAACCTGATTAACCTGCCTCTACAGGCCTTTTTAAAACTATGTAAAAGTTATTGATTAGCATGAAAGTTCATCACCATACTAGCTTACTTATCTTCACCTACCTCAGCTGATGCACCTCATTATGACAATAACCAAGCAAACAAAATCAGGGGAAAAGGGGTTCCATGTCAATACAAAATCATTGTCAACATCCTCAACATTGACAGGAACAATGCCGACAGTTGGCAGTGTTCACGTCAGGAAGAAGTGTTATTTTGTGGGGGGCACACCCTATCTCTAAAAAAAAACCTCTGAGTCAGAGTTGGTTCAGGGTGGGGGTGCAACAACAGGAATTGCTGCATCTGCAGATAGTGCGCCACCACAGTGATCAATCTCAACCTGCCGAGATTAGTCGCTGTGGTGGTGTTTGGTGTCGAAATGTCATTGTGGTGGTGTGCTACCAGGAAAAGGTATTAAACAAAATATTAACTCGAGTAAATTCTTACACTGTATTTCTCTCTCATTTCTCTTTCAGCACAACTAGAACAGTAAGGAGCCACACATGAGACACTCTGCCAGCTGCTACAGACTGTGGAAGACGGCTGCTACAGACTGTGGAGGACGGCAACCATGTTGTGGCTCAACATGCTCAGTTACTGCTGGAGAAACTGGATGTCATCTTGGAAAAGCAAGATGACATCCACAATCTCCAGCAGTAACAGAGACATGTTGGGCATGCTTCACTGGTGGCTGTCCGTGGTCTCCAAGACAGCGACCAGGATCTTGCTGATACAGTGCATTCACTACGGGCTCTATTCACGAACATGGGATGGGGTACGTGTGAAAGGCATGTATCCTCCCCATGCAGCACGGCAACCCCACCTGGAATTTTTGAGCAATACAATGCCGCCATTCACTATCGCGCTGTTGGTACAGTGCCGCCAGTCCCTATCGCATTGTTACCGAACAGCGCGATAGAGCTGCAGACATGCCATACGTACAGCACTGAGGGGGCAAAGGTCGGGAACAGGGTCATGGGTCTCTGGCGCATGGCCACGCACAGCGCCATCAGACGTCTATGTGTCCAGCATGATTGGTCGCCTGTGTGCCATTGCCACAGCGGACTATTGCGCAGTTGTGCCATAGCGCCATGTAGTGACCATCGCTGTAGCACCACTGGCATAATGGTGGCCATGCCCTGAATTGCCTACCGTGCACAGCACATCATCAGCGCAGCAGATGCCTGCGTAAGCTATCTGGGCATGTGCAGTGCGGTGTACTACGGAGTCACAGAACTGTGCCATTGGCTCAGCCCATTCAACTGTATTGCGCAAAGCGCAACAGCACGATATTCAGCTGTCATATGCAAATCAGGTGCAGCAGCGTGATTTGAATCTCATTAAAGTTGCTCCACACCTCATTTGCATGGAATGCGCTATAAAAATGTGACGCTGTTCTGCAGTGACCATATTTGGTTACTGCAGTGGATAGGTGAGTTGCATGCTGTGTGATGTTTTGGACTATGGTCTTTGGGAATTGCTGTGTACTGCGCAGTCACAGGTGACCACTCTCACCCATACAGGCTGTGATATGACCGAGCAAGGAATGGGTGAGGAGGATGATGGTGGGCAGAAGAGGAGGCCCAATTTTACAAAAGCTGAGACAGAGGCACTCTTCGAGGCCTACCTGGATGAAGAGCCACTTCTCAGTGGATGGGGGGGAACCCCTCAGGCCCACGCTGCTGCATGGGAAGGGATGGCATGAGCCATAAACCTGCACGGCAGCCACCAACGCTCTGTGCAGGAATGTAAAAAGAAGATGGGGACCGACAGGAGGAGGGTGAAGGAGAAGGTGGCAGCCATCAGGGCGGCACGTGCTGCGACAGGCGGGGGCCAGCTGAGGTGGTGCAGCTGACCCCGGCAGAGGACCGTCTCGCTGCAAGCATGCAGCGCAGTGCCATTGAGGGCATTGCTGGAGGTGGCTTCCAGACAGGTGGTAGTCCATCACTGCATGGTATGTCATGGTCAGGGGGGGAGGTAGTTCACATGCACTAATGTGTCCTTCCTTTCTGTTACAGATCCTGTGCATCTGCAGGGGTCAGCAGTGGAGGGCCTGTCCACTGCAGACAGCCATCCGGAGTTGGAGGAGGGATCATCCACCTCAGCAGATTGCCGGCATGCACTGCGACAGTGTGCACGCCTGGCTACCGTCACTGATGTTGAGACAGGTGTGGGGAGTGCCCTTCCTGTGTCTCAGTGGTCTGGCATGCAAGCATGCCAGCACGCTGCAGCTGTGGCTGTGGCACAGACCTGCACCATCGATGATGCACCGACCACTATGGACATTGACATATGTGTGTCACAGAATGGACACACAGCAGGACAGCTCACGCCCATGGACCTAGCTGGTTCCGACGTGTGTGCCAGCATGTCAGCACAGTCCCAGGCTGTGCCTGTCAGCACCAGTGGGGCAGCAACGGTGGGTGTGCAGGTCACTGGCACTGTTGTGGCCACAGCAGTGGAACCACTGATCCCGTGGGCACAGCAGGCAGAGGGGCAGCAGCAGCAGTCACCCACCAGGACTGGGGGTACAGGGCTCAGCGGTGATGTAGGTGCACCACCTGTGGACATGCCCATATCTGGTCCTGGTGAGCAGCGCCCACCCTCAAGGGGTGCTGTACAGCAGGCCCTTCCATACCTTGAGGGACAGGTTGCTAATGTGGCTGACAACCTCTTTGATGAGCACACCTGCCTGCTGCAGGCATCAGTACAGCAGCAGATGTGGGTTGCAATATCCGTGGAGGCACTGTGTGTGGCTCTGCAGTGGCACAGCAGGGACACTGAGAGGATCCTGTCCTGGATTGACCATTTGCGGGTGGATGTGACCGCCGCCATCAACAGGCTGACAAAGGCAGTGGTCGGTGTCATGGCCACATTGGGCACACAGTCAGGTGCCCCTGTGCCACTCACACCGCACAGTACACTATCCACTCCCCATTCCCAGCATCGTGCGACACCCACCCTGTCGATGCCGGGTTCAGCTGTGGGCATCCCGAGCACCCCTGGTGCAGGTATGTTCAGTATGCTGCAGACCCCTGTGCGGGCAAGGTCGCGTTCGCACAGTGGGACCCCTGGTGGTCCATCAGTGCCACCCCATGTGGCCTGTGCTCAGCCTGCTAGTGCTGCTGGGTCTCGGCGGGGCCACCCATGCATCCGAGGTGGCCGTGGCACTGTGTCGCATGACTGAGCTGTCTCCCAGTGTGGGCCCTGTCTGGTGCTGCCCTGTGTGAAATGTGTGTTTTGGTGGGCAGTGCACCAGTGGGTGCACTGCCCTACACGCAGACACAAGGATGACCTGCACGCCTTCCCGACTGCTGTCCACAGGTGCGTGTGCATGATAATGCCTGCACTGCGCTGTACACCAAAGTGCAAAGGTGCCCAGCATCTGACACACTTACATGGACAGTAAAGGTGGTGGTGGTGACCTGTGGACATGTGTGTTTTTAGTGTCTGTGTTACTGCTCTGTTGTGCACCTGACCCCTGTGCATTTTGTGCCTGTTTTGTGTGTGTGTGTGTGTGTGTGTGTGTGTGTATGTCCATGTGCTGTGTTACTGTTCACCCCTCCCTGGTTGTCTGTGTGTGCTTCTGTGCCCTGCCACTTCCCTTGCCGTCATGCACCCCTGGTGTGTTTTCCTGTGTGTATGTGGGTAGTGCCCTAGTCACTGTTGGTTGCACATGGCCTCATGATTTACCTCTGTTGGGCTAAGTGCTCCTCTGTGATGGTGTTCCAGTGCAGCTTGGCCAGCCAGATCAGTCGGGGGTCACGCCGTCCAAGGGGGGGCTGCTCATTCCCATCATCACCGGTATCACCAGCGTCCCCATCACTGTCCCCCTCCTTGACCTGTATGGCTATCCCACAGTCTTTGGCCATGTTGTGCAGGACACAACAGGCCAGGAATATCCCACAGGCCTTTGAGGGGCTATACTGTAGGGCACCGCCGGAGGTGTCTAGGCATCGGAAGCACACCTTCAGCCTCCCAAACAGCCACTCAATGATGTTCCGTGTGGCAGCATGTGCCTCATTGAAGCGTTGCTGCGATGGGGTCATGGGCCGCTGGTAGGGTGTGAGCAGCCAGGGATGGAGTGGGTATCCACTGTCACCTGTGTGGAGATAGTGGAGGTTAGTGTCTTGTTCAGGCTTATAGTGCCCCTAACCCTGTGTGCCACACCCATGGCACCTGTGGCTTACCCACCCTTGCCCCCGATTTGCCAGTCCTACATGCATACTCACCCACTAGATGTCCTATGGGGATGTCCCCACTCTTTAATCGATGGCACAGTGCTGATTGGTACCATATAAATGAATCATGTGCTCCATCAGGGTGTGTGGCACAGACATTGATGATGTGCCCACTGGCATCACACACCACCTGGCAGTTGACACTGGCATAACCCTTCCGATTCATATACACAGCCCCATCAGGGCCAGGTGGCGTGCGAATGGCCACAAGGGTGCAGTCTATCACCCCTAGCACACCAGGCATATGTGCTACCCTGTGGAACTCGTGTATGTTTGCAGTGCGTTCTGCCGCGGTGCTGGGGAAATGGATGTACTCTGCAGCATGTGGCAGCAGTGCGCTGAGGAATTGGGTGAGGATGCATGAAGTGGCTGACTGTGTTATGCCTGTGATGTCCCCTGTTGGTCTCTGGAAGGTACCCATGGTGAGCAAGCACATGCAGGCTGTTACCTTTGTCTCCACTGACAGAGCATGACTCCATCGTGAGGGTGCCTGCATCACATCACTGCACAGCTCACAGAGCTGCCTCAGTATTGCCCTGTTCAGGCAGTACCAGCCCACAATCTTGACATCTGAGTAGAGCTCAAAGCTGGTGCGGGCCCGGTACTGCCTGTTGGGGGCATACCACCGACGGGCCCTTCCACGGCCACGTCCCCCTGCAGCATGCCTTCTCACCTCCCTCATTACAGCTTCCATGTGGAAGCTGGCACTGTCCATGTCCCTGGCTTGTGTCCCCCCCCAGCTGTTGTTGCTCTGTTCCCCCCACTGTCCTGGCTGCTACCTCCACTGCACTGGGTACACCTACTGGCCTCTGCACTCTGTATCCCACACAACTTCCCTTGCCACTATTCTGTCCTGTGCTCTCCATAGCCTGCACTCTTTCTCCCTCTGGCCTGGTCTGTCTCCCTACCTCATGTGGCTTCCCTGTAGCGTTCTTGCACCTCTTCCTTGAGCCTTTTTATTTTGGCTCATTTCTGCTATGGCGCAACTTCCGCCTGACCTCTCTGTATTTTTTCACAGAGAGGGTTGTGGATGCATGGAACAGCCTTCCAGAGGAGGTTGTGGAGTCAAAAACAGTGGTGGAATTCAAGCATGCATGGGACAGTCATAAAGCAATTCTAGGGGTGGGGTAGGAAGAAGTAGGCTGCTGGTTAACTAGGATCTGCAGCTTATCCATCAGGTAGGAAATGGGCAGACTGGGTGGGCAAAGCCGTCCTTATCTGCAGTCAAATTCTATGTTTCTATGTTTCTATGTGGCGCGTGCGCAAGCACGAATATCGCGTGCGTACTTTGTGTGGTTCACCTTCAGTCCGCGCGTGCCTTAATTAGCATTGCGCTGTTGCTCAGCATGTTTTCAGTGGTGCAGCTGCCTCCTGCTGAATATCGTGGAATGGCGCACTTTTGGACTTGCGCTGGCGCAACCTTATTGTGCATGGCTCAACCCTTTTGAATATCCAGCCCAATATGTTTAGTTCTAATTTGCAGTGGTAACAAATCTCTATTTAAACAAAATGAGGTTTTCACCCCACAAACAGAAAAAAAAAGTGTCACAGTCAGCCTGGCTACTCACTGGGCTATTATTGCAGAGCCCACTGCAGCCTGAGATTCATTAGACCCAAAAGTGACACATCTCTGAAATGTAGTTCTTTGTAACAAAATATCTGCTGCACAGGCATGTACACACAAACTTAAAAAAAAAAAACAGATACTACACAGAAACATGCTATAATGGTTCAGCAAAGTTCATGAAAAGCTGATTAGCTCTAACCTCTTACTTGTGTCCCAGTACACTGGTTCCTGTAGGCTTAGATGTAGTCAAATTACTCCAAAATAGTGCACTCAGATTTCCAGGGTTGGTGAAACATGATTAGCAAACCCAATACATTGGAACACAAACAACAAACAGTTGCACTCGAGGAAGAGAAAAAAAAACACTCCAAGGCTACCAAAATATCAATTACATTTATTGACTGAACTTTGAATAACATGAAAAACAGGATGCCAAACAAACCCCTGGTGCTTTGGATTATGTTGCCTTGTTCATTTAAATAATTAAGCACGGGTGATTTATTTATTAGTACTAATCAATATTGTCACTATTTATTGTGAGTAAGAAACATGAGACTCCACCCCCAGATGAAGACTTTGTCAATTGAAGTGCAGGGGATTTGTTTAGCATCATCTTTTTCATGTTGTTTAAAGCTCACTCAAAAAATTTAATTGAAACTTTTGTAGTCTTAGAGCATTTTGTTTTTTTTCTATTCCTTGCGTGCAGCTGTTTGTTGTATTAGATATAGTCAAAGCCTAGCCAACAATTTTTAATCTTTCTAAAAGGTTCCCCAGTCTCCTTAGTAACTAAATCTCTACACTTCCAAAGATGATTCCTTTGGTCATACACTGAACTCATTTATTTTTATCTGTCTGTTCTCATCTGCATGTCTTACTGGAAGCACTTCTGTGCCTCTCCTCAGCTGTCTACCTAGTTTCCTAAACTTATCTTTCACCTCCTCTGGACCTCTGCCTTGCCATGTCAGTGGTGTATTAGTGCAAAGCAATACTTGGCATGTCTCTCTGCCAACTCAACAGCCTTTTGAGATTTGGTATGACATTCATGGCAGTGGTTCCTTTGAGGCACATGACTGCACTTTCCACCCAGCCAAAGTGGCATATTATTCTCTCTGTCCCTCTAACTCTTGAGTCCCTAATCTAGTGTAAACATTTCTTACCATGCCTCTTCATCTCTTATTCTCCTGCAGTGGCATACCACATTTGATCTCCCAACCTCATGAGTTAGCTCCTTGTGCAGTCTTCCTTTACAAACCCCTCTAAGGATATAAATCTGTTATGGGTGCTTAGTCCTAGATCTACAGTCACAGTGGCACCCTTTCCTCTTTTTCTTCCCTTGCACCCTCCGGAGTCCATTGACTCCTACTTATATGATATGCAAGTAGTGATGACAGAGCCACAGTCCCCATGATGCCCCATGCAATGGTACTAACTAGGCCCCTTACCTCATCCCAGAGAGCAGCCAGTTCAGCACTGAAGCCCATGAGACTTCTACAAATTAATCAACCCATTGCCTTCCTGAACATCTGGAAGATATTGACAGTTCCACAGCTCCCACAGATGACAAGCTGCCTGCCCTTCCTCTACTCTAAACTGCTTGTCTTTACAGTGGTAATTATACAAAAGTTTAATGGTAATGTGGTGTAATGCAGTAGTGGTAAAAAGAAATTACCACAGTATAGCAAAGTTGCAGTAAAAAAATAGCATTTGGTGACCCCCAAGGCTCAGTCTTGGACGTTATTCATTACTCCATTTTATGCAACAATTTCCCTCTGCCTCGGTTGGCTTGCATATCCTTATGTATGCTGAAGGCATTAAACACTTTGCCTCGGATATTTCAGTCTCTGCTCTGGAAGTGTTGCTGCAGTGTAACTTCATCAATGTCCAACACTGGTTCCAGTTATTCAGAGTTAAGGTAATCTTTTTGCCTGTGCCAAAGGTCATAGACACTGTCTTTTGGTCATTTACCTTAACTCTGTGCAACCGGAACCAGAGTTGGACATTGATGAAATTACACTGCAGTGACACTTCCAGAGCAGGGACCAAATCCATAATCTTTACTATCCTGGATAGTACCCACTCGATGTTGTTCCTCACTTCAAGTCCCTTGGTGTGTGACTTGATGGATGCATGGGCTTTGCTTCTAGGTTCCTGTGAAGTTGTTTAACGTCACACTTCGCACTATTCACCACAAAGTGTGCAACTTTGTATGGTATTTTGCTACATGAAGTTTGTACTTTACACACCTGTGTAGTGTTAACACAGTCCACACTTTTTTTAGAGAAACTATGCAAAGTGAGGTAATTCACCACTTTACTGCTATGTTTTAAAGAAAAGTGGCAAAGTTGTGATGTTAACTTCATGCAAGTGCAACAAACTACAAAGAGACCACTTCACAAAAACTCTGCAAACTGTGTACTGGGCCATGTCACAGCAACATTGTCTATAACAATTTTAACTTTGCACTGATCTGTTCACTACACACATTGATGCCATTCACAAATATTTGGGCCCAAAATTCAGCACCCTTTATCACATCAAGTCTTTCCTACCCCTCTCAATCTGCCAGTAGATTCTCTTTAAGACGATCCTTTCATTTATTTGACTATGCAGATGTGGTCTATGGTACTGCCCTTAAGTTTTCTCTCTCCAGACTGGACACTTTTTTCCTCACCTTCTTTTGCTTTGCTTTCAATGCCTCTCCCCTCATCCATCATTGCTTCCTCTAGCTCTACCTCTCCCAACCTCCTCTTGCTTTCTGTTGTCTCTCACATTGTACCTCCTTTCTCTCTAAATTCAGATTTTTGCTCTTTATTTCTCCTCCCTTATTTTCACAACTTCTTCATCCACATACTGGCTCTACTCCACAGATCCATTACTTTGTTGCCTTCTTCTTTCTTCTCACCTCCTTCTCGATCAGTCTATCTCCTCAGCTCCATATATCCTCATTTTGCCTCTCCCTTAAACATCTGCTAAAGCTTCACTTTGTTCCCCCTTTTCCTTCTTTGAAGCCAGTTAGACATGTTTGACTTCTTTTCCCTTAGATAAGGTGTATCTATTTTGCTTCATCTAGGGCATAGTTTTTGTCCTGTTCATAGTCCATATTTATGTTTATTTTAACACTTTCAAATGCATTGCTTACGTTGCTTTCCTTTTAAATATAGTATACAACCTGTGTTTTATTCAAGATACAGTACATTTTATTACAAATATACGCATATATAATCTTGCACTGTTTCCAGTCCTTAATTTATACATTAGTATACCCCATGTTTTATTCACGATACATTGTACCACATATATAAGTCTCACACTGTTGACCTGCACTACATTGTACATAATTGTAATATTTTATTATCTGTACTATTGTACATTATGTGCTGTCTGTATTTTACCTCTTGTACCTTTCCCCTGGATCACACTGAGAAGCAGACCTCAACTCATTATGTCTTTCCTTGTCATCAATTAGTAAAAATAAAATAAATGAGAAAGTTTCACATTGTGTGGGGGGGGGGATCCCTCATATAAGAGATACTGGGTGGATTTTTCAGCCCTGCATTGGGGACATGCAGAATAATCATGCTGCATAACCAGCTCCTGTGAAATTAAGTAAGATCACCTAAAAGTTGGTCTAACTTACATTTGCAGCTGCCACTAACTACAGTATGATGGGAGTCCTATAATGGCACATGCATTAATATTTGATTCATTCGTCATTATGGTGCTGTAAAACAGTACAGACTGCTGTAAATACAACACATTTGAAAACAGCAGCCAAACACAGTCAGCAGGCCAGCATCAGTGGATTGGAGAGGACAGACAGAAGTGTGTGTGTGTGTGTGTGTGTGTGTGTGTGGTTAGGAGATCTTTCAGATAATCAGGTCCTATACAATACAGGGCCTTGAATACCAACAAGCATATCTTGAAGTTGATGCACCAGCAAATGGGTAGCCAATGCAGTTTGCTCAGCACCAGTGTAATAAGATCTCTAACAGATCTTCCATTGATCAAGTGTGGTACCTCATTCTGTACCATCTGCAGGCAGTGCATACATTTCCAGATAATTCTAGGTACAGAGCATATACATTAATCCAGCCTGGATGTGATGAAGGCATGGACTACCATTACCTGGTCACCTGGCCTTTGATAGGGCTTAACCTGGGCAATATTATGAATATGGAAAAATCCATTGCGAATGACCACTAACACCTGAGGCCTGATTTTCAAAGGTTTTGCTGTCACCTCAATGGACTTGCTGCTGACAGTTTGCTGCAAGTGGCGACTTGCATCAAACTGTACTGCAACCCCCCTGCTGCAAGTCCTTTGTGGGACCACAGCAAAGTTTGACCAGTTCCCCCTGGTCTGACTTTGCATTCATGGGGGAGCCATTTTATAGGGCCTTGCACCACTGCTTTGGTGCAAGCTGCTGTAAAATGAGGGAACTGTTGCAACTTATGTCCCAGGTTACAAAATCAGGTGCAAGTTGCAGGAAAACCCTTGGCTGCAGGTGCAGCAAACTGCAGAGATGCAGGGCTTGGCCACAAGCTCTGCATCTCCCTTTGAAAATTGGGCCCCTGGTATTTCACAGTCAGTCTGCAGTCCATAGTGATGCCCACATTTTTTAACTGTATCCACAGCAGCAAGGTTCACACCATTTAAAGATGGCATCCAGGTGTTGTTCTTTGTCATTGCTGATTCACAGGAACCTGGTTTAATAATCATCACTACAGTCTTGCTTGAGTTGAGATTTAACCAACTGGAGATCATACAGTCATTTTTCTCTTGCAAACATCTGCACAGCACAGGGCCTACATATACCACACATGACAAGTATAGCTGGGTAGCCTCTGCATAGTGGAGAAACTCAACCCATGCATCTGATGATCTCACCCAATTGCATCACATGCTGTACATGGCAAACAACATGGGGTCAAGATACAGATTTGGGGCACCACAAAGTTAAGCATACACATCTCTGATATGGAATTACCTAAGAGAACCTGCTGCATTCTTTCAGTCAGGTAGAGCTCAAACAAGCACAAAACAGTGCCAGTGAATCTCACCTCAGGCATTCAAAAAGTACCCTACGGTTGACCATGTCAAATGCAAAAGAGAGGTCAAGAATGACAAGAATTGAACAATGCCCTCAAAATCTTGCAGTGAGCTGATCATTGAGCACCTTGAAGAGTGCAGTCTCTGTGCTATGGCAAGGACAAATACCTGAATGGCAAGGCTCATAGATATCATAGCTTACCAAGTAGGCCTCCAACTACATTGCCTGACCTTCTCGATCACCCTTTCCAAAAAAAAGGAAGGTTTGAAATGGGCCTATTTGGCAGGATCCAAATATTGGTTCTTTAAGAGGGGCTAAACTCCTGCCTTTTTCAGAGTATCAGGGAAAACCAGTTCCCTAAAGTATGATCTGATCATTTTGAAACAATTTCCCCCCACAGGAGATAAGCAGCCCTCTGGACCCTGGATCCAATTGCCAGTAAGTGGGACACAGTCTCAAGATCACCCTGAAACCTCCTAATCTAAAACTGGAAAAAACGCCTCTTCAAGAAGGTTGACTTACTGATCCCATCCTAGGAACGATGCTGCAGGCCCATAACAAGCCACTTGAGAATATCTCACCCAAGTACAGCATACTTTTTACGGAAGAACTAGTTAAATTCAGTACATTTTTCTGATGAAAACTCCTTCTGACTGTAGACAGAGGGGATTAAGCAACCTGGCTACAGCGCAGAAGAGTTGAGCTGGCTGGTTGTTCCCTTCAGCAATCACCTTGACAGTAAATTTGTTGTTTTCTGGGTGATTGCCCACTGATTCTCATGGTAATGAGTTTTCAACACCAGATCATCCTCCAACCAGGGGAACCTCTACCAGGAACACTCCAAACTCCATCCCTTTGTCTTCAACTACCTCAGCTCCTCATAGTACTCTAGGGAGCTGCTGTAGAATGTGAAGAGCTGAACATGGTAAGGTGCCAGGAACTGGGGAGCAGACATAAGAGCTATATTGTAGTCCTCCATGGCCTCCTTGAGCCAATTAGCACATGCTGTCATCAGGCAAGATAGGTGCAATACCTTCAAGAGTTTGTGATGCTCCAGATTATTTTAGTGTAGTATCCTACACTCTCCACAGTGGTATAATTAAATGAGGGTCCCTAAAAAGGAACAATATGGAAGAATGATCTAACAAAACAACTGCATCAGCCTTGACTTTGCTTATGCCAGGAGCTGATGAGAAGACTAAGTCAAGGACAAGACAATGCTGGTGAGTGCCAGTAGCAACATCCTGTGCTAGGCCCAGTGATATCATCTTCTGGAGGAACTGTTGACCAAATAATGAGACTTCATTGTTAATCCAGGCATTTTAGACCCCAAGAACAAGCAATCTTGGAGACTCTAGAACCAGACAGGTGACAAAGTCTACCAGTTCCTGCAAGAACTCACTCTCATACCCTGGAAGCCAGTGCACAAGAAAGATCCTGCAATCTGCACCTTGACCACCAAGGACAGCCATGCATTCAAATGACCTGGTTGTTCCTATGGTGCATACTATGAGTCCTAGAGTGAATCTAAAACAGTTCACCACCTCACTCCCTCTGCACTTCTTCCTCAGATAATGCACCATGGAATGTCTGACTGGGATGGATACATCCAGCACTGGGCTGGAGTCATCCCCCAAGTAGGTTTGCATAATACAATCAAGGTCACAAGAGGAGCCTGTGAAGAAAACCTTCATCACTGTGGTTGTATTCCTCAGTGACCCTGCATTACACAGAATGAGGAAGCTGGTTCTACTCACCACACGGAAAGACCAAGAATAGTACTCAGAAGCTACTTCATAAACACTGTATTGCTGAACAAGAACTGAAAACACAGCAAGCAGGTGCATCTAGTGCAGTGACAGAGGGTGCTGAGACTCCTCAGCATTTCACATACATGTGCTTTTTTGAGAGGTATTTCAAGAGTGAAACGTTGAAGAGACTTAGCACCCTCTGTCACTGCACTGGATGTACCTACTTGCTGTGTTTTAAGTTACTGTTCAGCAATAACGTGTTTTATGAAGCAGCATCTGAGTAAGATTCTCAGTCTTTCGGCGTGGTGAGTTGAACTGGATTTTTTTGTTTTTGCCAGTATCGCTATTACTGGTTGTACCACATACACCTTGTGGCCCTTTTGTGATTTTCCATTACACAGAATGACCTGAAGGGGTGATACAGAGTCAGGCAATTGAGGTTCTCCTACTTGTTACATATCGGTGGAGCCCTAGTAATCAGAACCAGGCAGGGTGTCCCCAGTCCTGGTTTCAATATCTCCGCAAGTATCCCCATGACCTTATCACCTCAATCTGCCCCTCCCAAATGCCCCTTCTGATCCTGCTCTCTGCTCACACCCTATCCTCTCACAAATATAGAAACATAGACAATGGCCCTATGTACATAAGGGTGGAAATTATGCACTGGTGGCATGAATCCCGCCCACGTAGCCCGCACCTGCAGACAGGTGCGCATAGGCTGTATTCACCTACAGCCACCAGCTGTCCATGGAACCATCCCCCAGACACACAGGTCCATGCAGGGCAGCTGGAGGCAGAGTCACGGATGTAGCTAGACATCCAATTGGATGCCCAGCATGGGTTCCAGAGTGGATCCCAGTGCAGGTAGGTGCAGATCCTGGTCCATGCATCACATGCAGGCATGCGCAGATGGGGTTTCTGTCAGCGGCAATACCCATTGGCTGGATGCCTGGCCTTTTGGTTCCTGCCACCCTCTGGAGCACAGCTGAATCACCCAACATGGCAAGGCACCCATCCTGGTTCCCAATGCCCACCCACTGCCCCAGAGCATGGTGGGCCCTGACCCCAGAGGTGCAGACCCCCACTACACAATGGGGCACCAGCCCCTGGTTGACAGACCCCCTCAAACATAGGGGAACTGGCCCTGCGATGGCTGCAACCTCCTCACACATAGGGGAACCAGCCCCATGAAGGTAGTAACACCCCTTGCACATAGGGGCACCAGCTCCATGAAGGCAGCACTCCCCCTGCCCTGTAGAGTGCACACGGTAAAGCCCCCCATACCTCGCCATTAATGCTGCTGCCTCGGAAGGCCGGCAACACAGCCCTCCTCTCACCTCCTCGACCTCTGGCAATCCAGTTGATGCTGGGAGCATGCCACTATATATAGGCATTGGGCTCCTAGCATCACTTGGATGGCCAGCATCCAAGGAGGTTTGAGGAGTGCTATGTTACCAACCATCCCTGGCTGTGGCACTGGCAGCAAGTTACAGGTATGGGGACTGGGGGGATGGTGCTGGGGAGCTGGGAGGTCCACTGGACACCAATGATTGACCGGACAGGCCAGGATGGGTCAGGGGCCATGGGTGAATGGGGGGTCTCGTGCCACACCATGGTGGGGGGGCAGGCATATGGGACAGGGGTGGGGATGTTACTGTGCTGGTGGGTGTCCTGCAGGCAGTCAGGGGCAGGGGAACTGTTTGCATGCTGATGCTTCTTAGCATTACAGTAGGATCCCCCACTGTAACCTGCACCATCCTCCACCCCCCTGCAGATATCACTATGCACCGTAGTGACTGCCATGTAGTGCCACCATGCCCCCTGCTCACTCCCGGTGTGTTGCTGTCCATGCATCCAGATGAATGGGTGCATAGGGGCTGCTGCCCCAGTTAGTGCATCCCATGTGGGGGGGGCACAATGGGCATGGAGTGGCTCTGTGCCACAGATATACAGTGCATAGTCACTCTGCCCCTTTGTGCATAGGGGCCAATGATGGCAGAAAAAGATCAGTGGTCAATCCAATCTGCCTGATTTCCCTGTAAAGCCCTGGGACCTGTTATTCCTCCAGGGTCCTAGACCTCTTCATCTTCCTTCCCTTTTTCCTCCTGTTTTCTGTTACCCCAAACAACCACGATACCCTTCAGTCTGTCCTAACCATCCTTGAAGCACCCACCACCTCAGCTGGCAGATTGCTTCACAGCTCCACTACCCTTTCCATAAAATAATACTTCCTGTCATCCTTCTGAACTTCTCACATGTTAGTTTCCACTCATGTCTACATGATCAAGAGTTAGTATTCAAACTAAATAGTTCTGCAGTTCACCTTGTTAATTCCTTTTAGAACTTGTAGGACTCTATTATATCTCCACTCCCTTCAGGTCTCTTAGCGAGTACATGTTCATTGCTTTGTGGTGCTTCTCATAGAACCTGCCCTCTTAGCCCTGAATAATTTTTGTTACTCTGCACTGCACCATCTCCAGCCTATCCCTATCCTTCCTGAGGTGAGGACTCCAGAACTAGGCACAGTACTGCAGGTGAGGCCTCACCAGGGATCTATGTAGTGAAAGAATTACTTCACCTATTCTGCCATCAGTTTCCCTCCTGATACATTCCAGCATCCTACTTGCCTAGCTTTAGGCCCTGTTGCACTGGCTCACCTGCTTTATGGAGCCACTCATTATAACTTCAAGATCTTATCATAGAATCATAGAAGCTTTGATGGCAAAAAAAAAGTACTATACCTGCCCATCTATTCTGCCCTTTTTTTCCCCTTACACTCCCCCTAAGTTTCACCCCACCCATCCAGTAATCTGTCCTGGGGTTCTTGTTCCCTAAATATATTAACCCTGCACTTTTTGGCATTGAATTTCAACTGCCAAACCCTTGATCACCCCCTAGCTTTTGTAGGTCTCTCTGCATTTCCCTTATTTCCTTGTCACTATCCACCCTCTCACAGGCTTCTTGTCATCTGCAAATACACAACCTGTCTGGATTCCCTCACAAATGTCACTGATGAACATGTTAAAGAGGATCAATCCAGGACAGATCCCTGTAGAATTCTGCTTGTAACCTCCCTCTCATCTGATTTATCCCTGTTGACAACAACCCTCTGCTGCCTCTCCTTTAGTCAATTACCTGTCCACTTTACTATGCCTATAGCCACACCCAGATCCTCCATCTTCTTCAGCAAGCATCTGTGAGGTACTGAGTCAAAAGCCTTGCTAAAGTTGAAGTAGAGCAAATCCACAATGTGGCCCCTATCTAATTCCCTCATCATCCAGTCAAAGAAAAATATAAAATTAGTCTGATAAGTCATTACTGCACGGGGTCATAACAACACAAAGAATCACTGTGTGGCAATAAATGCCACAAGCAAAGAGCTGCACTAGCAAACAATGTCAGGTACAACAGAACCTGAATAGGAGAGGGCAGCCCAGAGACAGCGCTAGATAGGGCAAAAAGGGAAAAAGTTGCGGCTTGCCCAGAAATGACCCACTTTCCACAGGACAGTGGGTCCAAAGTGGTGCACCTGTCTCTAACAATAGCTTATAGATGGAAAACTAAACAATAGAAAAGTATTTTCACTCAACAAATTTAAGCTTCTGTAATAGTGAAATTTCTACTTACGATTAGGTTTGGACCCCGCTGTTTCTCATTTTGACCCACATTTTTTACACCTATGGGTCTAATTTGACCCATGTTTTAAAACCCCTAGCGCTGTCACTGGGGCAGCCCCATTGAACATAATTTGACTTTTTGTTTTATGCAGGGGGCTATGCCTCCTGCACCCCCCCACACCCCCTGGACATAAAATAACCAACTCTGGGGGGTCGTGGACTTCAGGAATGGGGAGAAAATTGGGAAGTGGAAAATTACTTTTAAAAAAAAGTTGCTGCAGGTGGAGATCTGGCAGGAACTGAACTGTGGTCCCAGGTCTCCTGCTTTGCCGTGTGCTGGTACCCTAGCCACTCCACCATGGGAGTGGCTCGACCAACACCCCAGCACATGGCAACTTGATTCCTCCAAAGGATGTCTGCCACTTTCTGGCAAGGGTACAGCATTCTCCCTTGTGAAAACTGAGCAAAAGTAACTGTTAAGGATGGCTGACTTTTGCCTGTCCTTCTCCTTCACCCTCCCCCATTGGTTAGCCTTACAATTACCCATCCTTTATTCCTTTTTTCCAAATATAGCTGAAGAACTGTTTTTCTCTGTTCTTGACCCCCTCTGCAATATGCAGCTGTGTGTCTGCTTTTGCCTCCCTAATATTCTCCCCATTCCTCCCCCCGTTTTTCATTATATTTGTAGAAGGCCTTTTTCTTGGCTTTCACTGGTTCTCTAACCCTTGTAGAGAACCATAACAGTCTCTGGAACCTGTTCTTTTTGGTTACCATTCTTGTGCATACTTTACAGTAGATGCCTTCGAGAATGACTCCCTTAATTGCCCCATCTCTCTTTCATCTCACCTATGTTATGCCTCCCTATTAAATTATCCCTGACCAGCTCCCACAGCCTATTACAGTTCTCCCTTTCAAAATCAAGGACTTCAGCTCTTGATGGTGGTTTACTGGACCCAAGAGCCACTTCAAACCAACTAGAGTTCTGGTTGCTGTTCCCCAGTGACTCTCCTACTCCCACAGCTCCTACCACCTCCATATTGGTGAGTATCACATCAAGAAGTCTAGTCTGCCTAGTGGGATCTTTAACTAGCTGTATCAGTAGACAGTCATGGAAAGTGTCAAGCAAGTCCTGATTTCTGGTGCTCCTGGCCACTGGTACATTCCAGTCAATGTCCAACATGTTCTGATCACCAACCACCACTACTTTCCCTTTAGCTAACCTTCTTTCAAGTTTTTCCTTGACCTCCCTGTTCATTTCCTCCCATTGCACTGGAGATCTATAGATCACCCCGAAGTAAATTTTCTTGCCTGTAGGTATGGTGAGTTGTACCCACAGTGATTCTCTTTCCCCATTATTACCCCTGATGCACCCGTCTTCCTCCTTGATAAACAGGGCAACTCCTCTCCCTCTATCTGTTCCTCTAGTCCTACTGAACAGTGAGTACCCAGGGACCATCAGTTCCCAGTTGTCATTTTCCAAATTCCATGTTTCTGTGATGGCCACAAGGTCCAGCTCAGTGTCTGCCATCAGCACCTGGAGCACACTGATTTTGTTACCTATGCTTCTGGTATTAAGGCATACCCCCTTCCATCTGACTATTTTTGCTTCCACCCTTGTGCTTTTCTAGTCCTCTCATCCTCTTATTGGTGCTTTCATCCTTGATGTTCCCCCTTTCTAATGTCTCTTTCCCCAGGCCAGTAAGGGCCACAGCTCTCTTTGTGCCTGGTGTGGTGCTACATGCCCCTAGATGTGGAGAAGTACTAGCTAGAATCCCCTTCCCTTCACCTGCCTCCATAGTTCCACAATACATAGTCTCCCAGAATCCCCAAATCCACACAGTGGTTGATATTCACAGTGGGCAGATCAGGAGGGACTCGTTTGAAAACTGCAGCTGCTTAAGATAGTCTGGGGAGTAGAGATGCCAAGTGGAGAAACCACAGCAATACATACTGCCAACATAAATTTAAAACAGTCAGATAAAATAACACTAAACTACCCAAGACCTTCAAGAAAATACTATTCAATATTCATTCCCACTAAAACACACCACAATCAACCCCTCAAACCCACATACAGCACCATACTCATGTAATATATGGAAATAAAGAAAACTAGTACAATCATACCCCCGAGGCACTACAGAAAACAAAAAAAATGGGGTAGCCATGAATGAGTGAAAATATCAATATGTCCATCATGCCATAAAACAGAGATGTCCCACAGCAAAATTGCTTACACCTTACCTGATGCCACCAGGCAAAAGACACTGATTTCCAAAAGATGCCAGAAAGGGCAGCTGTTACAATGAGGGAATTACCTCCCTGCAAATTTGGAGATTAGTCAGCAGTCCAGGAGACACTAACAGTACATAAAGTGCTATGATATGCAAACTATTGTTATCCAATACAGGCAGCAATGTTTCACACTTGCAGTCTGTTGGAAAGAAGAAACAGTACATACACTGTGACTAGATCTTTAGCTGCTCTCTTACAGCAGCCTGAGGAAAACAGACAATGCCAGCCAAACAGATCCTCTTTAGTTAACTCTCTCTCTCTCTCATAACTGGCCTTCAGGGAGCAATCCTCATGTATACCAAATGACAACCATCAGATCCCTACACACAATTCACAACAACAGCCCCACTGGAAAAAGCAGGGCAAAAGCTCTTCACGGGGGCCAGTCCACTGATGCAGTGGTAGCACAATTGCTTGCAGCACTGATGACCTAGATTCGGGAACAAACTCAGGGAGTCAGAAGGTCAGCTGGGGGGAGGAGGAGGATTAAGAGTCTGGTGGACTGCTCTCCTCCTCAGGGGAGAGGGTGCTGTGCAGCCCAGCATTAGCCTGTCCCCTGGTGGTTACTTGGGTAAAGGCACAGGAACTGCTAGGCAGGGGATGGAGCATCGGGAGTCTGACGTGCCACACACAGGTGTATGTGTGGTGCCACCATTGACTCCATTGTATGCCACTCCAAGAGGGAGGAACAGAACAATAAGTGAAAAATCCATGGTTGACTGAATGACTTCTGACCACCTGCAGGCCCCACAACTCACAACCAGGCACTGCTATGGAACCAGATCCATTTTGTGACAAGGGTTGGGGAACCCCACCATCCCCACTGGGGGGGGTAAACCCAGGAGGAACTCATTGGCAGGGTAAGTCCTAGAGATGTCAGGGTGACGGAGATAGGCTGGTTGTCACAAAGGAGGCCATTCAGTGCTCAGAGGAAAAAAAGAGTATTTAGAGAAAAAGAAAGAATACCTTCTCCTGTCAGCCAGCAGCTTGCCTATGATATGCAACTAGGATCCATAGATTGGAAACAACTCCTTATGTCAAAATGATGAAGGGGGAAACTTCTCAGACAAACCATCTGTCGCAACAACAGTGACAGGGTATAAAGTTTACAAAACTGATGGGTTCCATTAAATGTCAAAAGTGCTAATATCACCAGTATTTTACTGGAGTCAGTGGGTAATACAATGAGCAACTGATGCCCAATATAAACAAAGCATTCAAGCAGGACAAGATACCACCATCTTACTAAAACTCCCTACAACTGCTCACTTTCTTTCCTGACTATACTAAAATTAAACAGTGAAACTAGCACTAATTAAAGAAAGAGGGATGTTATAAGGGAAATGTTAAAAGAACTTAAGTAGTGGTTAGTTTACAATTTGCGTTGTAAATAACAATTCTGAAAATTGTAACTACTTAAGACTAGAGAATCATAATAATAAACACTTACCTTGCATAACCATGTATGATGCAGCAAACCCGCCAACTTTTCTCCCTTGACCAATGTATACCAATATTGTTTTCCTCTTCCCCCTATACGTTGATGTACCAACATTATCCGGTGTATTCTAACTTCAAATTGCTGTATCTCTGTATTATCTTGTACTGCCTCAATTTGTTGTACTGTTTTCAAACTGACGTGGAACCTTTGTAAAAGAGCCTTTGGCCTTTTAGCCTGTTGCTAGCCAGCCTTGCTTGTAGAGCAGAAAGCAGCTAACTAAAAGGAGCTACATTTTCTTATTAATTTAACACTTATATCTCAGCAGGAGTCAGTGTCTGTTGAGATTAAGCAAGACAGATACTTTATTAGAAGTAGAAGGGGTCTTATTTAGGATTAAAAAAAGAAAGAAAAGAAAGAAAGTCAGTGTGTGTTCTGTGCTGTGAAGGGAACTGTATCAACTTACTTTGCTAAACCAGTAGGAGGAGAGAGAGCTTAATTGGGGGGGTGGCTTAGACACTATAAAATCAGGTGACTCAAATTACAACTTCCTGTTGCTAGCCTTTTTTCTTACTAATTTCCTTCCTTTCCACCCCTCCACCCCACTCACCCGCCCACCCTAAGCCAGTCCTACTTTTATAGCCACTGGATTTGACTGTAAACAGGAACTTTCTGTTTGACAGTAGGAAGGGAAGGATCATAGACAAACATTGGTTTTGTCAACCCTAAAGGAAAAAAGTAGCTCACTCTCCCCCCCCCCCAGCTGGTGGTGGTCTGACACTGAGCAAAGAAGAAGGAGGCTACTGAAGAATATAGGAAGTTGCTGTCCCAGAACAGGAAAGGTGAGAGTTGTAAGGAGAGGAGAGAGTAAGCATATAGAAAAATGGGAGAGGAGACACAAAATAAGACATGATAGGAGTGGTGCAGTGCAATGGCTGTGGGGCAGCAGTGTTCCAGGAGACATTCTGGAGGCTGCGATGCTGCCCTATTTGCAGGCACCTCTTTGGTCTGAGGGAAGAGGTTGCCCATCTCCAGACTGACCTGGCTAGGATTCGTGAAACCTCCTCCCCCACCCAGAGACCACCAGGGCCAATGCCACTACCTCAGCGGTTGCCAAGGAAGAGGAGAGGCTGGATCAGGGTGGGATCAGGGAGGGAGAGGGTGGTGGAACAGAGTTGCATCCCTCCAGCTGTACCTCTCCACAATTTATTCACTCTTCTGGTGGATGGTGGTTCCTTTATGGAGGCACCTGCAGTGGAGACCAAGGAGGATGCTAGGAACCTTCACAAAGGAGACCCACAGGAGGGTGGAATAGGACCCCACAGGGGAAGGAAACAACTCCTGGTTGGGGACTCAATCATTAGTGGGTAGAAATGGGGTAGGAAGGGGAGAGGGAGGTAAGGTGCCTGCCTGGCGCCACAGCTTGGAGGGACAGGAAGTGAACCCTCAGGATTGTGGGAGCAGCTGCACGAGGGAGGGAGCTGGATGTCATTGTCCACCTAGGGACAAATGACCTGGCTAGGAATGGGATCAGAACAGTGCAAGAGGAGTTTGTAGAGTTGGGGAGGGGCCTTTGACAAGTAGCCCGTAAGGTAACCTTCTCGGAGGTGCTGCCTGTCTATGGCAAGCATGATGCTAGGGAACTCCACACCAGGGAATTCAATAAATGGTTGAAAAACTGGTGTGGAGCTCAGGGTTTTGGCTTCATTGGGGACTGGGGAGCCACCTGGAGGGATGCAGAACTATACTGGTGTGATGGTCTGCATCTGTCCGGGTCAGAACCAGGATCCTAGGTGAGAGGTTTACATACTTCATTGGCAAGCATTTAAACTAGCCAAGGGGGGAACACTGAAAAGGAGCAGGGAAATCCCAGCTTCCCCCCACAAAACACGGTAACTAGTGAGGTAAACACCAAGGTAGAGAAGTCATTAGGGAGCAGGACAGAGGTAAATGTAAAAAAAAGGCAAAGGCAGTAAGGACAGGAAAGGAGCTAAGGACCATCAAAAGTGGAGGTGATGATGAGTACCAATGCCGTAGTCTGTGTAACAAGCTCCCTGAACTAGTGGCCTCGATGGAAGAGGGTTGCCTGGATATTGTGGCAGTCACAGAAACATGGTACACAGAGAACCATGGCTGGGATGTCAACATACCAGGATACACAATCTACAGGAGGGACAGGGAGGGTAAAAGAGGAGGAGGAGTAGCTCTCTATGTAAAGGAAGGGATCAAAGCAACAGAACTAAAGAGTAAACAGGGAGCAGATGAGGCACTCTGGGTCACCCTGGACACAGAAAATGGCACCACAGTCCACAAGGGGGTAGCATACAGACCCCCCATCTCAGGAGGAGGGAATGGACAAGGAAATGATAGAAGGCTTCCTTAGAATGGCAGAAAAAGGGGAGATATTGTTGATGTGATGGGGGACCTGAATATGCCAGATGTTAACTGGAGCACCTTTGCTGCAGGCACATCCAAGAGCATGATCTTTCGTGATGCCCTGCAGGGGGCATGCCTCAGCCAGCTAGTACTGGAACCCACTCAGGAGGGAGCAATCGTAGACCTGGTACTCTCAAATGGGGATGGAGAAAGAATCTCAGATTTAGAAGTGGTTAGCCATCTGGGAACAAGCGACCACCAAACAGTGTGGTTCACGATAAACACAGCCATACAATCAAGCCATTCAAAAGCAAGAGTACTGGACTTTAGGAGGATTGACTTTGTGAAAACGAGAGAGTGCCTCGGAAAAGCACTAGCAAACAGGCAAGAAAGAGGGGTGGAGGAACAATGGGGAGTAATCAAAACAGCCATCACAGAGGCAACAAGCCTTTGTGTAAAGCAAATCAACAAAACACAACAAAGGAAAAAACTGCTATGGTTCTCAAAAGAGGTGACAGGGAAGGTTAAGGAGAAAAGGATAGCATTCAGGAAATATAAGGAAACACAAAAGGAGCAGGACAGAGAAATTTATCAGTTAAATCAGAAAGAGGCTGGGAAGGCAGTCAGAATAGCAAAGGCCCAAACCGAGGATAGGATAGCCAACTCTGTTAAGAAGGGGGATAAGACCTTTTATAGGTACATTAGGGAGCGAAGAAAAACCAAAGGAGGGATACTGAGGCTTAATAAAGGGGAATGAATGTGGGTAGAGGGTGACAGTGAAAAAGCAGGGATACTGAACGAATATTTCTACTCAGTATTCACAAAGGAAGAGGAGGCGGAGGTACTTAAACCAAACAAGAGAAACACTCTGAAGTCAGGGGTCTATACTAGTCCATTTACAGAAGAAAGGGTTCTGAAAGAACTAATAAAATTGAAGGTGGACAAAGCAATGGGGCCTGATGGGATGCACCCAAGAATTCTAAAGGAACTAGGGGTAGAACTAGTGACACCACTGACTACTCTCTTTAACAAGTCATGGGAGGATGGGGTGGTACCTGAGGACTGGAGGAGGGTGATGTGATTCCTCTTCACGAAAGTGGGAGGAGGACAGAGGCAGGAAACTACAGACCAGTTAGTTTGACCTCAGTGGTAGGGAAAATGATGGAATCACTTCTGAAGGAAAGAATTGTTGAGCACCTAGAGGCCAGTGGGGCAGAGGACCCAAGGCAGCATGGATTCATGATGGGAAGGTCATGTCAGATGAATCTAATAGATTTCATTGACTGGGTGACCAAAATAGTAGACCAGGGAGGGGCTGTGGGCATGGCCTACCTAGATTTTAGCAAGGCATTTGATACAGTTCCACACAAAAGATTAATACACAAGTTAGCCAGCCTTGGAGTGGGTCCCAAGGTGGTAGCCTGGATAAAAAATTGGCTAGACAACAGGACGCAAAGGGTAGTAGTAAATGGAGTCCACAGTGAAGAAAGGAGAGTTACTAGTGGGGTACCGCAGGGTTCAGTACTAGGACCAGTGCTTTTTAACGTCTTTATAAGTGACATTGCAGAGGAACTGGAAGGAAAAGTATGACTCTTTGCAGATGACACAAAGATGTGCAACAGGGTTGATACACAAAGTGGAGTGGAAAGGATGAGAAGGGACATGGCAAGGTTGGAGGAATGGTCAGATATATGACAGCTCAGATTCAATGCAAAGAAGTGCAATGTAATGCACCTGGGAAACAAAAACCCTGGGGAAGAGTACACAGTGGGGGTGAGATAATGACAACAGTAAAAATGGAAAGAAAACTGGGGGTGATTATGTCAGATGACCTAAAGATGGGCAAGCAATGTGAGAAGGCAGTAAGGAAGGCTGGGGGGATACTGGGATGCATAGGAAGAGGCATCAATAGTAGAAAACAGGAAGTTGTTATCCCTCTGTACAGACAGTTGGTGAGACCCCATCTGGAGTACTGTGTGCAGTTCTGGAGACCCCATCTCCGCAAAGACATAGACAGGGTGGAGGCTGTCCAGAGGAGGGCAACCAAAATGGTGCATGGTCTGCACCAGAAGACATATGAAGAAAGACTAAAGGAGCTTAATATGTATACCCTTGAGGAAAGACGGGAGAGAGGAGAATTGATAGAAACTTTCAAGTACCTCAAGGGAATCAACAAAGTCCAAGAGGGTAGTATCTTTCAGAAAAAGAGATGTGCAAGAACAAGGGGGCACAATTTGAAGATAGAGGGGGGACGGCTCAGAGGTAATGTGAGGAAGTATTTTTGTACAAAAAGGGTTGTGGATGCATGGAACAGCCTCCCTGTGGAGGTCATGGAGTCAAGAACAGTGGGGGAATTCAAGAATGCATGGGACGGACATAAGGCAGTCTTAGTGGGGGTAGGAGGAAGTAAGCTGTTAGTTAACTAGGATCTGCAGCTTCTTTGTTAGGTAGGAAAATGGGCAGACTAGGTGGGCCAAGCGGTCCTTATCTGCCATCACATTCTATGTTTCTATGTTTCTATGTTAAGGTATTTGTAATCCTAGAACAAAATAAATAAAAAAAAATACTATCCGGATAGTTTCTGTTACAACAGGACCTACAGTTCTAGTAAATGATATATGCAGAATATCCTATATATGTAGGCCCATTCCACTGGGGAAGAGAGTTGGGAAGAAGAAAGGTGGGGTTGCATTAACAGACTGTGATATTCTGGTAGAGAAGGTAATTGGCTAGTGTTAAGGCCTTAAGGACAGATAAGACACCTGGGCTGGACGGAATTCATCTGCGAGTGGTAAAAGAGTTGGCAGAGGTGCTGGCTGCACCAATGGAAGATGTGTTTAATATCTCCCTGCACACAGGCTATGTGCCATTGGACTGGAGGACAGCACACATAGTGCCCCACCATAAAAATGGCCCAAGGGACTACCCCGGGGAACTATAGGCCTGTCAACTTCACATCCATATTATCTAAACTAATGGAGTCCATCATGAAGAAAAGGTTGGTAACATTCATGCAAGAGACCAGTCTGCAAGAAGAACATCAGCATGGGTTCGTACAGGGGAGATCTTGCCAGACAAATCCGGTGGACTTATTTGATTGGGTCATTAGAGCACTAGATGGGGGAAAGCAGTTGATGTCCTGTGCTTGGATTTCAGCAAAGCTTTTGATTCAGTGCCACATGGTAATCTGGGGGAAAACTGAGGGCACTAGGGGCTGGAGATAAATTAAGTGAATGCGTTGAACGCTGGTTGAGGGACAGGCAGCAGAGGGTAGTGGTAAGGGGGGAGCTCTCTAAGCCCTGAGCAGTCATCAGTGGGGTCACACAGAGATCTGTTCTGGGGCCAGTGCTCTTTAACATCTTCATTGCTGACATAATAGAAGGAGTTCAGAATAAAATGAGCCTGTTTGCAGAGGACACCAAAACTGGTGCAATGGTGGATGAAGGAGAGAAGGGCAGGGTTCTCCAAAGGGATCTGGATACACTAGAGGAATGGTCAAGGACTTGGCAATTGGAATTCAATGCCAAGAAGTGCAAAGTTATGCACTTCTGGTTCAGGAACCCTATGTACAGCTACCATATGGGAGGGGAAAGGCTAACGGTCTCTGAAGAGGAAAAGGTTCTGGGAGTGATAGTAACAGGGAGGTTAAATCACTCACAGCAGTGCAGATGGGTGGCAGCCAAGGCCAACAAGATGCTGGGGTGTATCATCAGAGTGATTACCTCCAGAAGAGAGGAAGTTATCCAATCATTGTATAGATCACTGGTGAGGCCACACCTAGAGTACTGTGTGCAGTTCTGGCATTCCTACTTAAGGAAATACATCAGAATCCTGGAGAGAGTCCAGGGAAGGGTGACCAAAATGATAAAGGGGCTAGGAGGGAAACAATATGAGGATAGGTTTGGGGAGCTCAACATGTACTCCCTGGAGGACAGAAGGAACAAGGGAGACATGATTGAGACCTATTAAATATTTAAAGGGCATAAAAAGGGAACTACAGCTCACATGTTCAAGCTGTTTTTGAATAGCATCTATAGATGGCGACCATGTTGGGTCAGCCTCTGTCTTAGCTTCTTTTAGTTTTGTTTTATTTTAGTTTATTTTAGTCTGTTTTTCTATTTTAAATACGTTTAAATGTTTATTATTGTATTATTGATAGCTCTGAGACTGAGTCGTTGCTGTGCGATAGTGTGGAGGAAATCATCGGTGGCTGTTTCATCATTTTTTTTTCTGCGTTTCTCCGTTTTATTGCTGCCTTGACTCACTCCCAGCTTTTGCTGGAGTTGGAGCTTTATTCATGCTGCTTCGTGCTGCTTCCCTAAGGACTGCCTGAGGATCTACTTTTGGGCTCATTGGATTTTCTTCTGGACTGTGAATACTTTTATCAAAGAGCCTGCACCTTTTATTGATTTTTGGGACTATGTTGGTGCTGGTGTGTTAGCGGACGGCTGTTTGTGCCCCAGGACTGCTTTTTGACCCAGTTTTTTTTGGTTTTTGTATCTTTTGGTGTCCCGTCGTTCCACTGGCTATAAGAGACTTGGGCTTGCAAGTTGTAGGAAGGGAGATGGTTTAGAACCCTCTCTTTCTTCGGGGATTTGCCGAGAACGTTGAACATTGACCCCCTGTGAATGCATGAATTTCCTCGACCGGAGGCATCTCAATGAGGAATTTATTTTGTAGCCAACTTGATTTTGTTATTTACTGTCTCCCTGGATCTGTTTATGCCTTGGTGTGCTTGAAACTAGAGACTGGGCTTATTTTTTGGAATAAGAAAATCTGGCTCTTTTTGCATCCGTGATTTGTGGATTTTGTCATCATTGGGAAGTGGGTGAGTTTGTCAGTCTTTTTTGATCCTAACCCAGGGTAGTCCATTGGGGTGGTTGGGCAGATTAGGGGGTGCTGTCGGAGGACGGACCCCAGGGTATCTGTGCTCTGTTTCATAGCCGGCAGACTGGAGAGTCTGCTAGTGTGAATTTCAGATATTAATCAATCTCCCCAGCGGTGCCTCGGGGGACTATCAGGGGAACTCTCTCTATCTATTAAAACATTGGCCTGAACCTGGTGTGGTTTTCCAGGGTGAACAGCTGCCATGATAGCTCGAGGAGCACTATTGGAGGATGGGCCTGGGGCACCCATGGTTTAGGGATTATTGTTGGAGTAGATTGGAGAATCCGCTCATACAAGTCCAGTTATAGGCTGGTCTCCCTGGAGGATACATTGGGGGATGACCATAGGGAGGGTTTCCTTTTGGTGACTGATTAATTATACCCCCCAACCCCCAAAATAGCCGGATTAATTTTGTGCAGATTGATTTCTACTCTAGGAATATGTAATAGAACTATAAAGCATTTCTGTTTGGCCTATGTGAGAGACAGGCAATGGGACAGTTTCCCCAGGGGTGAGAGCTCTGTGGGATCCTTTACTGTTCTAGTAAAAGCATGGACTAGAAGAACTGTGATTTTGCTTTGAACTGCTATAATCTTCTTTTCTCTGTGGAATTTATGAACAATTTGTCCAGACTTGTTTTATTTTTGGAGTTGGTTTATATGAAAAATTGTATTATTGTTTTAATTATTTTGGATTTGTTGCTGGTATTGATAACGTGTATATTAAAGTGGTCTTAAGACTGCTTTTTTTTTAAATCTACATAGTTATGTGTTGGGATCAAATATCCATGGATGGGCGCTACTCTCCCTCTAGGCTGAGGGACCTGCACCCTTTTGATTGCCCCCCGCTACAGCCCGCAGTATATAGGCGTTGCCGTGCCTTGGGGATTGTGCGGAGGAGGCGAAGAGGGAGGGGGGTCCCTTGGCTATGGGGGGGTGAGCGGAGTGGGCGAATTGAGATGGTGGGGTTGAGGAGATGCCCTGGGGCAAAATGGGTCCAGGACATGGGAGTGCATTGCCTGGTTCCCATACCCAAGGGCTCCACTGATAATGGGCACATAGCCTGCTCCTCCACGGCCTCTCACCCAACCCAGGCATTGTTATGCAATGACAGGTCAATAAAGAACAAAATGGCAATAATTGCTGATTTTGTTGAATCATCTGACCTGACATGCATTACTGAGACCTGGCTGGATGAAAATGCTGGCCCCATTTTGGAGTCAGCTGTCCCAGCCGGGTACTCAGTAATACATCGCCCGAGGTTGGATCGTAGGGGTGGGGGGGTTGCTATTTGTTTTAAATCAGAATTGGGCCTTGTAGAGGTTCCAGTGGTGTCCCCCGGATCCTTTGAATGTATCATGGGAGCAGGTGTGGGCTGCAGAATTCTGCTCGTTTACCGTCCACCTGGTGGTGAGCAAGTTTTTCTGCAAGAAGTCGCGGACTTCATTGTCGATCTGGTATTGGAGCCCTCCAGGTGGTTGGTTCTGGGGACTTTAATGCCTGGGTCGACGATGAATTCATGATTTGGTCAAGACTTTCTCCAACTAATGAATTTGTTGGGCTTCACACAGGTGGTTACCGCTGCTACCCATATTCATGGTCATTCTCTGGATTTAGTGTTCACCTTGGGTATGGAGATCACGGGACTGGTGGTGGAACCAGTCGGATGGTCTGACCATTACTCTGTAGGGTTCAATTTCATGACCCCTCTTGTAAGACCCACCCCTTTGGAGATGGTCCAGTACCGCCCTTTGAGGGGAGTTACCCCTGAGGGTCTGATGGCGGTGCTGGACCTATCAAGTTGGCCGATGGAGTGCATGGAACCAGATGCCTTAGTACTGCACTATAATAATATGGTGTCGCGGGCACTGGATTCCATTACGCCTGTCCGTGTTCGCCCCCTCTCCCTCCGCCCTCGATCCCTTTGGTTTGATGGGACTTTGAGGGAGTTGAGGAGGAAGGGGCGAAGATTGGAGCGCTGTTGGCGGAAATCCGGCCTGGAAGATGACAAACTTAGATTGATGGCCCATTATGTGGACTATCAATCAGTAATCTCCCATAAGAAGGCAGAATTCCTGTCCAGGGAGACAACTGCATCAAGAAACCGACCTGCTCAGCTCTTCCAGACCGTCGACAGACTGTGCAATCCAGTCTGTCTGCGGGGTCGGAGAGCTTTTTCACAAATACAGTGTGATGAGTTTGCTCAGTTTTTTGATGATAAGGTGTCATCAATCAGATTGGAGATCCACGGCACGCGTTCAAGCAAGAATCGCAGTGACCAACATGGGGTTACATGCCCTCAGCCTGTCTGGATGGATTTCGACCAGCCAGCGATCGTGGATATCATGAAGATTGTCCAAGGTCTGCGACCGACTTGCTGTAGTTTAGATCCCGGTCCTACGCGCCTCCTTGTGGGATGCATGGATGCGATTGGACCAATCCTTGCGAGGATAGTCTGGGGTTCTTTGGATCAAGGGGTGTTTCCAGAGTCCTTGAAAGAGGCTGTCGTGACACCCCTTTTGAAAAAAATCTTCCCTAGACCCCGACTGCCTTGCTAACTACAGACCGATCTCTAACCTGCCCTTTTGGGCAGGTTATTGAGAAAGTAGTCATGTTACAGCTTGATGACTTTCTTACCACCCATGAAGTCTATGATCCTCCAGTCCGGTTTCAGGAAGAGGCATAGTACCGAGACTGCATTAGTTCGGGTACTTAGTGATCTCCTAATAGCAAGAGATCAGAAGAGCCGTTCGATCTTGGTTCTTCTTGATCTCTCTGCAGCGTTCGACACTGTGGACCATGGGATGTTTCTGGATCACCTGCAGCTACTCTGTGGACTGTCAGGGACAGTCCTCAGATGGTTCCATTCTTTCCTCACAGGCAGAAGTCATAGGGTAGTTTCAGGGATTTTTTCTTCTGCCCCTTTTGCTCTGTCTTGTGGGGTGCCGCAGGGCTCTGTGCTTCCCCCATGTTGTTCACGGTGTACATGCTACCATTGGGAGACATTATAAGGCATTATGGGCTGAGTTTTCACTGTTATGCAGATGACACTCAGCTCTATATGTTCTTTGTACCCGAACAAAATGATGCTGTCTCGGTTTTTAACAACTGCCTCGCTGAGATTCAGGATTGGATGAGTGCGAACTGGTTGAGGTTAAATCCAGATAAGACTGAGGTATTAGTCATTGACCCGGTCATTATGCAAAGAAGTTGACTCCTGGGGTCCCTCTGGTCTCTTATTAGGGATACCAGTTGAGACCTTCTGAACAGGTGTGAAATCTGGGCATTATTTTTGACAGTGCGCTGACACTAAAGATGCAGGTGTCGGCCACTGTCAAATCTTCCTTTTACCATCTGAGGAATATCGCCCGGATAAAACACCTTGTTCCACATGATGATCTTCCTGTGCTGGTCCACACTTTTGTTTCTTCCCATCTTGATTACTGTAATGCTTTATATCTAGGGTTGCCGGGGGTAGATCTCCGTCACCTGCAGCTGGTGCAGAATGCAGCAGCTAGGTTGTTGACAGGGCTACCAAGAACTTGCCATGTCACACCTGTGCTGCGTGAACTGCACTGGCTGCCAGAGCGATGGAGAATCACCTTCAAGGTCGCATTGCTGACCTATAAGACCCTACATGGCCAGGGACCAGGCTACCTGCAAGATCTCCTTTGTCCCTATCGTCCTCTCCGCCCACTCTGCTCCACTGGCGATGGATTGCTAGAGATTCCCAGGGTTTGTTTTAAATCATCTGGTGCAAGGGCTTTTTCCTTTATGGCCCCGACCCTGTGGAATTCTCTACCTCGTCAGATTAGAGAGTGCCTGTCCGTGGAAGCATTTAAGAGATTCCTGAAAAGTCATCTTTTTTTACTGGCATTTGGTTAGTTTATTTTATGGTTATTTTACTGTTTTTATGATTTTATTTATTACTGTTGATGCTTTATCTCTGCTTTGTATCAGCACTTTGATTTCTTGAAAAGCGCTTTATAAATAAATTTTGATTTGATTTTTTGAAAAGGGAGGGGATCACGAGGGGTCACTGCATAAAGGTGGTCAGATTCAGGAGGGAACTGAGGACAAACTTGTTCATGGAGAGGGTGGTGGAGGAGTGAAACAAGCTGCCAGAAGAACTGATCTCACTAGAAACAGTGGAGGACTTCAAGTAAGGATAGGATAGAGTCAAGGGTAAAATAAATTCAAGGGGTGACCTGTCTGGGAGAGGAAGTGGGGAGGGAGGGAGGAAGGAGAGTGGTGGCTGTAGTTTAAACCACAAGCTGAAAATTTGAGCAAACATTATAGACTGACAAGGCCTTTATCTGCTGGCTTCTTTTGTATGTTCATCTGTTTGTACAGTATGTTCGTATAACAATATATCACAGCAAATCCCTTTTCATTATAAATAGATTTCTGTGGTGTTTCACAGTATATTCATAGTTGCAGCCATTGACGTGTCTAGATATTTTATAAGATGTCTGTGATTTCTTCAGATTAATTTCTTGCCAGCCTTTGGTACCAATGTAGGGCCACCAGAAATAAAACTTCTGGAAATATCTGGCCAACTAGATAGCTACAACTGAATACAGCCCATGATGCACTGGCTCACATTGCATCACTGAGTACCATTGTGCAGTTTTGCTAGCGTAGCATTGGTTTCTGCTACATCAAGTGATGTGGCAGATTGTGGCAGAGGTCATCACTGAACAATTAACAGAATGAAAGGAACTTTTATTTCCCTTTGATTCTAGTTACTGTATGGTACATCACCCATGATGGGATCTACCAAACTGCACTATGGTAGAAACCAATGCAATTATGGCAACAACTGTAAGTGGGATCAAGACAACTAATGACATTGAGAACAAGAAAGGCAATGTTAAACTAAATCTGGAGGGAGGCAGGAAGCATATGCAGGTCACTGATCTTGGTGCAGGTAAAAAGGTGAGCAGTAGCATTTTGGACATGCTTGAGTTTTGAAAGCTGAGACTTAGGAAGGCCACAAAGTAGTGAGTTATAATTGTTGAGACAAGAGGAAATACAGGCATGAATAAAGATTACAGGAGAAGGGTAGTTCAAGAAGTGATAGACATGGACAAGGTTTCAAAGATAAAAAAAGAGGTTTTGCAGATATGACAGATGTGGAGAAGAAAGATAGTGTGGGGTCCACTAGAATATGATCATTAAAGAGCAACTCTGCACTTCAACATGCACTTTCATAAATATGATGCTTCAGCTAATAAAATGTGCCTGAAAAAACCTTTTAATGTTCTATGCTGCTTTCTAAGGGATACAATGTATCTTTCTAATCTATCTACAAGGTCATTGTAAAAAGCATTTGCCTCTCCCCAGTTAATGTCATAGTGCCTTTATTTATAAAATCATAGCTACTCACCGTGATAACAGAGAGCAATTGTGAGGTTAGTAGTGGACAGTCAGATACATTTTGAACAACCCAGTGATATAAGTAATGCTTTATTAGAAGTGTTTAGTAGACCAAAAAAAGAAAAAGTAAAAAAAAAAAAATATATATATATTCATGGCAAAAAAACTCCATTTAATGCATCAGTTAGGGTTGTTCCACAGCAACAAAAGTGAGGAAATTTGGTGTTAGGGTTGAAAACCCTAACTCCACATTCCCCATCCCCACTTCCCAGCACCACACACACACACACACACACATATGCAAGTAGGGGGGAGGACCAAGGCAACACGACCAATTAAAGACAGCCAGCAGCAGGTGACAGAAATAACATACAACTGTATAAACATACTACAAGACACATCCATCATCATGGGCCACCAAGTGAAGAAGTTCTGCTGCCACCAGAGTGACTTGGTGCTATGCATCCATACTGCCCATCAGTTGTTGCCGTATCACATTAAACATTCTTTTATATCTAATAGATTTCTTATCTCTTCTGAATGACGGTGTGTCAGTAATCAACACTCTAATAACATGCCAATATCTGGCAGTGGTTTTAGGGACCTTTGCTGACTGTTAATGTCTCCTGATGTTACCCTGGAATAAGACAATTATGTGTCAGCACACTATTATGTGCCCAGTACTGCTGTACCATTATCTTACATTGTAGAATTGCAGATCTGTGTGGAACTGTCAGACCGAATAACTCACATGGTTACACTACACAATAGCTGAGTTCTGGAAAGTTTCTCATTTTAAACAGGTAAGTGTGTTTCTCCACTATTTGATATATTGCTGCTAGCATGGTGTTCAATTCCCCATGTTCACATGTTTGTGTTTATGACTGTATAATACCACAGATCACCGTAACACAGTTTGATGTGTCTAAGTACCCACCAATCTTACCATGCCATAAGAAAAAATTGGATCAGTACAGTATTATCTATAAAGTCCTTCTCCACTATTTGAACCTGCACAGCTGTATATGGGACTGTGTGTCACCCAGACTATTCCATGGTACCACTTCACACTCTTTGCCTTGCTGTGAGTTTGTAAGTGCAAACACATGATTCTGTTTGTATACAAATTCCTACCTATGTGGTAACAGGGGTGGCCAAACCCACCATGCTACCACTTCTGCACCGATGAATGGATAATATTAGATACCATTTACACCAACCTTTCATGTGCGTAAATGGCTCCTAATGTTACCCTGACAGTAGCAAATAATGTATCAGAATACAATGATATACACTGTGCTGGTGCACTGTAATCTAATCCTAAACAGTTCGGCAGCTACGTGTCACTGTAGGTCACAAACTGTTAAACATCATCTTGGCCCATGGTTGACATTATTATACAAACATTTCACATATTAACAGTAATATGACTATTATCATAGGCTGAAAACATCATGCAGCATTCATACCACTGTTAGTTCTGTTAGTGCCTCTGCATGTGGCAGTAAAATAACCAAATATTCATTCTGCATACTATATTGAATCATAAATAACAGAACTGTCATAAAACTATTAAGCACTGCATGTATTAATAGATTTGTGACCAGAACTCATTATTCATACAACATGTGTGTGCCAATGTGACCATGGCCAGCTTGATTTGGGCAGGGGTACATTGAACAGTGCAGTTACTGAAAGGGTCCCATACTTGTCATTTTTTTCTGCCTATGTCCACATTATATAATGCATCTTTTTATACATGCTTTCTTCTATGTTGATACCTCATGATATTATCACAGCATAACCAAACCATGCATATCATAGGAATTCTGTAAAGAGTACTATTGTTCTGATATGGGACCCTGTGAAGATGTCCACAACACTGTGTACACCCATGCCTGCTCAAATGCTACAGTTGTTGGCCCATGATGATCGATGTGTCTTGTAGTATGTTTAGACAGTTGCATGTTATTTCTGTCACCTGCTGCTGGTTGTCTGTGATTGGTCATGTTGCCTTGGTCTTCCCCCCACTTGCATATGTGTGTGTGTGTGTGAGTGTTTGTAAAATTCCCACCCAACCCTCAATAGAGGCGATCGAGAAATATTATCAGGAACATAAAAATTATTTGTTATCAGTGAAAGTGTCTGATTTACAATTGTGCACAATTCTATACATACATTTAATTAACTTCTTACACAAACCAAAATTAAATGGCATATGGTAACAGGTCCTATATACATCAGTGAAAATCATCACCGCTATAGTCAATATTCATATTGAATTAATGAAGTATCTACGTCATTAAAAACTTAAAAGTGTAATCTTAAATGCAGATTTGCATAAAAAAAATTATGTTGATCTACCAGATCTCACTCTGTAACAAAATGGACAGCAAGTTATGTCACATGTTGTGTGACTATTCTTCTGATGCATGAAGATTGTAATAGTTCTTCAACAGTGGCTTGTAAATCACAGACTTATTCTAAATAAAACCAAGACCCAAGCTATGCTATTTGGCTCTAAGCTCAAACTCAAACACTCCCATGCACACTTCAATGTCTCCTCGCTGGATGGCTCATCAGTTGGGGTGGTAAACTCCTTCAAATATCTAGGGGTCACTCTTGACACATCATTGAGTTTTGACCTCTATATTCAATCTACCTGTAAGCATGTAAACTCCAAACTTGGTATCACCTACCATATGAGTTATGCGCTCACCCCGTCAGCCAGGCTTGCTATTCACATGGGATATTAGCAATTAGTAATTAATGGTAATTAATGGTAATTAGTGAGGTAAACACCAAGGTAGAGAAGTCATTAGGGAGCAGGACAGAGGTAAATATAAAAAAAGGCAAAGGCAGTAAGGACAGGAATGGGGCTAAAAGGGGTAAGGCCATCAAAAAGTGGAGGGTGATGAGTACCAATGCCCATAGTATGTGTAATAAGCTCCCTGAACTAGTGGTCTTGATGGAAGGGGGCTGCCTGGATATTGTGGCAGTCACAGAAACATGGTACACAGAGAACCATGACTGGAATGTCAACATACCAGGCTACGCAATCTACAGGAGGGACAGGGAGGATAAAAGAGGAGGAGGAGTAGTAGCTCTCTATGTAAAGGAAGGGATCAAAGCAACAGAGCTAAAGAGTAAAGACAGAGCAGATGAGGCACTCTGGGTCACCCTGGAGACAGGAAATGGTACCACAATGCGCATGGTGGTTGTATACAGACCCCCAGCTCAAGGGGAGGGAATGGAAAAGCAAATGATAGAAGGCATCCTTAGGATGGCAAAAAAATGGGAGATATTGTTGATGGGGGGCCTGAATATGCCAGCTGTTAACTGGAGCACCTTTGCTGCAGGTACATTCAAAAGCCGGGTCATTCTTGATGCCCTACAAGGGGCATGCCTCAGCCAGCTAGTATTGGAACCCACTCGGGAGGGAGAAGTCTTAGACCTGGTACTCTCAAATAGGGACAGAGAAAGAATCTCAGATTTAGAAGTGGGTAGCCATCTGGGAACAAGTGTCCACCAAACAGTGTGGTTCACAATAAACACAGCCATACAATCAAGCCATACAAAAGCAAGAGTATTGGACTTTAGGAGGGCTGACTTTGGGAAAATTAGAGAGTGCCTTAGAAAAGCACTAGTAAACAGGCAAGAAGGAGGAGTGGAGGAACAATGGGGAGTAATCAAAACAGCCATCACAGAGGCAACAAGCCTTTGTGTACAGCAAATCAACAAAACACAACAAAGGAAAAACACTCTATGGTTCTCAAAAGAGGTGGCAGGGAAGTTTAAGGAGAAAAGGATAGCATTCAGGAAATATAAGGAAACACAGAAGGAGCAGGACAGAGAACTTTTATCTGTCAAAGCAGAAAGATGCTGGGAAGGCAGTCAGAATAGCAAAGGCCCAAACCGAGGAAAGGATAGCCAACTCTGTTAAGAAGGGGGATAAGACCTTTATAGGTACATTAGGGAGTGAAGAAAGACCAAAGAAGGGATACTGAGGCTTAATAAAGTGGAGGGAATGTGGGTAGAGGGTGACAGTGAAAAAGCAGGGATACTGAATGAATATTTCTGCTCAGTATTCACAAAGGAAGAGGAGGGTGCGGTACCTAAACCAAACAAGAGAAACACTCTGAAGACAGGGGTCAATACCAGTCCATTTACAGAAGAAAGGGTTCTGAAAGAACTAATACAATTGAAGGTGGGCAAAGCAACGGGGCCCGATGGGATTCACCCAAGAATTCTAAAAGAACTAAGGGTAAAACTAGTAACACAGCTGACTACTCTCTTTAAAAAATCATGGGAAGATGGAGTGGTACCTGAGGACTGGAGGAAGGTGGATATGATTCCTCTTCACAAAAGTGGGAGCAGGACAGAGGCAGGAAACTACAGACCAGTTAGTTTGACCTCAGTGGTAGGGAAAATGATGGAATCACTTCTGAAGGAAAGAATTGTTGAGCACCTAGAGGCCAGTGGAGCACAGGACCCAAGGCAGCATGGATTCATGATAGGAAGGTCATGTCAGATGAATCTAATAGATTTCTTTGACTGGGTGACCAAAGTAGTAGACCACAGAGGGGCTGTGGACATGGCCTACCTAGATTTTAGCAAGGCATTTGATACAGTCCCACACAAAAGATTAATACACAAGTTAGCTAGTCTTGGAGTGGGTCCCAAGATGGTAGCCTGGATAAAATATTGGGTAGACAACAGGACACAAAGGGTAGTAGTAAATGGAGTCCACAGTGAAGAAAGGAGAGTTACTAGCGGGCACCTGCAGTGTTCAGTACGGGGACCGGTCCTTTTTAATGTCTTTGTAAGTGACATTGCAGAGGAACTGGAAGGAAAAGATGTCTCTTTGCAGATGACACAAAGATCTGCAACAGGGTTAATACACAAGATGGAGTGGAAAGGATGAGAAGGGACTTGGCAAGGTTGGAAGAATGGTCAAATGTATGGCAGCTCAGATTCAGTGCAAAAAGTGCAAGGTAATGGACCTGGGAAACAAAAATCAAGGGGAAGAGTACACAATGGGGGGTGAGATACTGACAACAGTAAAAATGGAAAGGGATCTGGGAGTAATTATATCAGATGACCTAAAGGTGGGCAAACAATATGAGAAGGAAGTAAGGAAGGCTGGGGGGATACTGGGATGCATAGGGAGAGGCATCAATAGTAGAAAACAGGAAGTTGTTATCCCTCTGTACAGACAGATGGTGAGATCCCACCTGGAGTACTGTGTGCAGTTCTGGAGACCCCATCTCCACAAAGACATAGACAGGGTGGAGGCTGTCCAGAGGAGGGCAACTAAAATGGTGTATGGTCTTCACCAGAAGACATACGAAGAAAGACTAAAGGAGCTTAATATGTATACCCTTGAGGAAAGAAGGGAGATAGGGGACATGATAGAAACTTTCAAGTACCTCAACAGAATCAACAAAGTCCAAGAAGGTAGCATCTTTCAGAAAAAGAGATGTGCAAGAACAAGGGGGTACAATTTGAAGATAGAGGAGGGACGGCTCAGAGGTAATGTGAGGAAGTATTTTTTCATGGAGAGGGCTGTTGATTCATGGAATAGCCTCCCTGAGGAGGTCTTGGAGTCAAGAATAGTGGGGGAATTCAAGAATGCATGGGACAGACATAAGGCAGTCCTAGTGGGTGGTATGAGGAAGTAAGCTGTTGGTTAACTAGGATCTGCAGATTATCTGTTAGGTAGGAAAATAGGCAGACTAAGTGGGCTAAGTGGTCTTTATCTGCCATAAAATTCTATGCTTCTATATTACTCCCCTCCCTCACCTATGGGGTTGCAACGTATGCTTCTGTCTGCAACTCAAGACTATGAAAGTGGGATGTTACCTATAATAATATCTGTCGCTTTGCATCCTTCTCCCCCCGTCTGAAACATCACTGTCTTCTTTGCTCAGATCTGGGATGGCTTCCTCCCCAAGAGCTTAGGTGTTATACTCTTGGATCCATTACTGATAACATCATCAGACCCGTTCACCTAAAGGCAAGGCAAGGCAAGGCAAAATTTATTTAAAAGACGCCCAATCCCAGAGGCTCTGGGCGCCATACAAAACATTAAAACAGGCATTTTAACATAATAAATATATAAATTTACACATAAATACAAATCATTACAAAGCTAAACCTTAACTATAAATCTTTAACTAAGCATCAAATTAAATTAAATTAAATTAAATTAAATGCCTTAGAGAAGAAAAAGGCCTTTAGCTGGGCCTTAAAAACATCCACCAATGAAGCCTCTCTGACCATAGTTGGTAAGGAGTTCCACAGAACAGGGGCCGCGGCACTAAATGCTCTATCGCCGGCTGATTTCAGCCTAGTTCTGGGAATGGTCAGGAGGCATTCACTGGAGGAATGAAGAGGGTGTGAGGAGAAGGCAGGTGACAGAAGGTCTAACAGGTAACCAGGGCCCTGTCCATGTAGGACCTTATAGGTAAGAAGACCCACCTTAAAGAGGACTCTCCACCTGACTGGCAGCCAGTGCAATTCACAGAACCGGTGTAATATGACAAAACTTTTGCTGCCGGTCAACAATCGGGCAGCTGCATTTACCAGCTGCAATATCTGAGAGATTCTCCATGACCCGAGATAGAGCGCGTTACAGTAATCAAGCCTAGATGTGACTAAGGCATGTATCAAAGTAGGAGGTCAGAAGGCGGAACAAGGATTTAATTCTGGCAATGTTTCTGAGATGGTAAAAACAGGTACGAACCACAGACGATATTTGAGCCTCCATGGTTAAATCCCTGTCCAGAATCACGCCAAGATTTCGCACCCAAAAGGAGGCCTTCAATGGCACAGACCCTAGGACAAACCCAGTTTCTGTGTCAGAGGCCATCCTATCATGAACTCTGTTCGACTCCACTACTAATACCGCCGTCTTATCGGGGTTCAGCCACAACCAGCTGGAGGCCATCCAGTTGTTAATTTCGGTCAGACAGATATTAAGCACATCCACTGCATTGGATGTTCCTGGAGCAAAGGAAAAATATAGCTGAGTATCATCGGCATAGCAATGAAAACTCAAGCCATATTTCCTAATGATCCCACCCAGAGGCAGCATATACACTGGCAATACAGCATTGGAGCCAATACTGACCCTGAGGAACTCCACAAAGAAGCAGACTGGGTGCAGATGAGAAATTTCCCATCATAACCCGCTGCCTCCTGTTAGTAAGAAAGGACTCAAACCATTTGATAACATTACGGTGAGTCCGCATGGGTCCTCAAGACGAGCAAGCAGCACATAATGGTCCACAGTGTCAAATGTGATGAGAGATCGAGGAGAACAAGAATTGTCTTGTCTCCCCGGTCTCTAGCCCTGAGAAGGTCATTCTGCACCCAAACAAGTGCAGTTTCGGTGCTATGTCTGGCACAAAAAGCCGACTGGAAGGGTTCGTACAACTCGTGAGATGTGAGGTGCTCTTCCAACTGAAGTGCTACCACTTTCTCAATAACCTTTCCAAAAAATGGAAGGTTAGAGATTGGACGGTAATTTGCCTTGATCTCCTGGTCCAAAGATGGCTTCTTTAAGAAGGGTCTCACCAGAGCCTCCTTCAAGGCATCCAGAAAGACACCCTCGGAAAGGCAACACCGTACAATCATGGCAAACACTGGGCCAACAGAGTCAGCGCATCTCATTAAAAAATGCGTCGACACCGGGTCCAGTTCACAAAAGGTGTGCCTCACATTGGTTGCTACCTCAATAACCTCACTATCCTCCACTGGTCTAAACTCTCCCCAACCAGACGGAGTGCACTCAGAACACATCAGACGATCACTGCCAGCTGTATCATTTCTGGCTGAAGGAGCCACCAGCCGGATCGCAGACACCCTATCCGAAAAGAACAGAGCAAAATCCTCACAGTCAGTATTGGAAAAAACCCTCCCGGGCCGTAGACAGACAGGATGTAAAAGTCTATCAACGGTCCAGAAGAGTGAGGCTGGTCGGTTCCTTCCGGCAGCAATCTCCCCAGATAGAAACATTGTCTTCTTATGGTTGATTGCCTCCTGGTACCCAACATAGTGGGCACGCAGGGCCAGTTTGTCCGCATCCAGACAGGATCTCCTCCAGCAGCGCTCCAATCTCCGACCCAGTTTCTTCATCTCCCTGAGCTCACCATCAAACCATGGCGACCTCAGGTAAGAGAGTCCTGGGTATTGCAGACAAGTGCGAGGGAGTTTATGGTGTCGGATAGCACCTCATTATAGGCATCAACTCGACCACAACACCTCCCACGCATGCATCACCCACTCTAGACAAATTCGCTGCCGCCAGAAAACCCTCAGGGGTCAAACCCCGTAAAGAGTGACAGCGAATCATCTCAACAGGGAAGGGCTTATGGTGGGAGCACCAAGCATGAACTGGACCGTGCAATGATCAGACCAGAGAACTGGATTGATCTTAAGATCACTAATATTAAGTTCCAGTGAGAACACCAGGTCCAACATGTGGCCATCCCGATGAGTTGGTAAAGTAACTGCCTGCGTCAGACCAAGGGAGGACATGATCTGGGAAAGTTCATAACCATGTCCATGATTCACATCGTGCAACCAGACATTGAAATCCCCAGAAAAACACATCTGCGGATTCCAATGATGCACGGCGACGAAATCTGCGACCTCCTGCAGGAACTCTCCCATCGACCCAGGAGGCGATAAATGAGAAAGATCCTGCAGCCGCATCAGGTCCTCCCAGATGGCCCACATTCAAAAGAACCTGGGGCTCTCACGGGTGCAGTGAAGGTCAGAGCTGGATCTAAAACAGATGGCTACACCGCCACCCCTGCGCTCCACTCTGGGGCAGTGCACCACGGTATACCCAGGGGGGACTGCAGCCTCAAAAATTTGGCCCGCATCGTCTCCCACCCAAGTTTCCGTGATAAAAGCCAGATTGACCGATGAAACCAAGGCAGCAATAATTGCTGTCTTATTTCTGATCGATCTGGCATTACAAAGCACTGCCATCAGGGGATTTGGGGGTGATGCAGCCCCACAGGTTACCTGGCCATTTGATCTAATAGGCTCCCTGGGGATGGACACCAAACACGACTGGCCTCTCCCATGTGCCCATCGCAACCCAGGGCACCTCCTGGACCTGACAACTTCAATCCTCCCATAACTCAAACTGGAATTTCTTGATAGTGCACCACCAACACTATCCCTACCAATCCCCATCTCCCGGCAACGTCTGATAGTAACATCAGAAACTGGAAGGGGGATGAAAGGGCGCAGGTCGCACAGCATCAAGTTATCATAAACAGTTCTAGCCCCTTTCGATCCTCCCATATCACATATATATCTCCAAGGCACAACAAATACAAAAAATATAAAAGTAATACGCTTATATATAAAATAGCCCACCAAGCCTAACTTCTAAAATATAACAGACCTACTAATAACCATGCCCTCAAACTGACTAATTCTTCAACTGCACATAATGAAGGCTATATAATTAAACATTTCATTTCCAAATACACATACTAAAACATAGCCTCACCCTCCTATAGCAACTGAACATTTCCAGTGCCGAGTGGCTCTCGCACCACTCACAACGCCTTTCGCGCTTACGAGCTGTCTGCAGATTTGTCAGGGAAAAGTCACTGAGGACACACAGGTCCTAGCTCCCCCCAGTTCACTTTGGCAAAACTCACAGACGGTAACACCTGCTTGCAGTCTCTCACACTGCGCAGGTATAATATCAGGAAGCTTTACAGGATCGCCAGAAAATGGACCACTTTCCCACCTTCCAAGAACTCCAGGTCTCTCAATCAGCACACACTACGCACCGCTTGCGAGCGGTGCGAGATTTTATCGGGAAAAGTCACTGAGGACACACAGGTCCTAGCTCCCCCCAGTAAACCCCTCACCAGTCTCTTTCTCTACCAGAAATCCAACTATGACTTGCACTCTGCAGACCATGCCCCTATTCTTATTCCAAGACATCGCACTTCCAAAGGTGGTCATACTTTTGCCTGTCATGCACCCCTTTTCTGGAACACACTCCCACTAACCTTACATCAAACCGCATCCCACATCTCCTTCAAAAGAGAATTACACCACTATCTCTTCTTCTCCTGTGTATGCTCCTGTTTCAAACTGCCCTAGTCCTAATCCCACCCCTTTCTCTTTTAGTCCCCTGGGATCCTGGGTCCACTCCAACAGGAAGCACTTTTCTTTCAAATTCTCACTGCCTGACTTTCTCTTACTTTATTACTACTTGCTGTCACAGTGCTCTATTCCTCACTGTTTGTTTACAGCTCAGTCACTCTAAAAATGACCTGATTGTATTTGTTAAATGTAAACCTAAATGATGTATTGTTTTGTCATTTTTATCACTGTTAATTACTCAAACACTTACATGTCACTTGTATTATGTACAAATATGTTCTTCTGAAGTTTGTCGCTGTACCCTCCCGGGTCATGCCTGAAAATAGTCTTGTTTGCTAGTGCACCTACCCGGTAAACAAAAACTAAGTAAAAAATATCAGCACATATGCATTTTTTAAGTGTTGCAATAGTCTCTGTTTAAAAGTGATTGTGGAGTCATTGCATTCAACCTAGCCAGTTCTGTACCTCAACAAACAAATGTAATGTCCAGAATGTACAGACAGGCCATAGTGGTAGATCACAGCCTGAGTGTCAAACACCGCTGTGAAATCTGTGATATGTGTGTCAACTCTGAGCCTGTTAGAGTCAAATCTATGCAATACAAGCATAAGATATTGAGATGAAGTCCTGAGACGTATGGACTGAGTACATGTACCTCAACACCTTACACATAAGTGACCACTTTCAGCATTGGTAAACAGCTGCCAGAACTTGACACTTTGAGACTGAGGCACAAACAGAAAAACCCAAAGCATGTCCTCAGTGGTTTCTTGCTCTGAATGACCATATGACAGATACACATATCTGGTATCATATGAGACAGTGAAGTACTGACGCGTTGGAATGCCCTCTTCATCCAAACTGTTTATGATGGCCATCATAAACTCAATGGTGTCCTGCTGCATGTTAGCAGCAAACGTACTGCACCCATATTATGTACCTAAGACCTGTCGTAGAGGTGTCAGTGACTGTACATTGTTTGACTGATCAGAAGTCACATTGACAACTTCCTTCAATGCCTTTGATAAGGGAGTGTCTTGTGAAGCTGATATTGCCTGCACAAAGTGTGGCATGTGGAGAAAAGCTTGCATAGCTGAATTAGCATAGCAGTTTACTCTAGTACTGTTATCAAACACTGGGACAACAGCCATACTAAGTGACTTCTGAGAAACAGCTGATTCTGCATCTGCATTTGACATTCTGACCTTTTTATTACTGTGCACAGTTGATGCACTAGTGGCAGCTCATTTTCTCTTGTTGCCAGCTGAATCTGTGACTGTGGGATGTGAGACAACCACATACATAGGTAGTGGAATTAGAGATATCTGTGGCTGATAGAGAGTACGTAATCTGTTGTACTTGACAATACATCTCTTGTCAGTACGCATCTTCCGTGGTGTGAGTGTTATGATGTGCAACCCAGAAAGACTGCGGATGCGTGAAAGTGAGACGTAGCTCATGCCATCTTTGAAAATGTCTGTGCCTATGTCCACCATTGCTGAATCCAAACTCAAGCCCTTTGACTTGTGAATGGAAACAGCATATACAACACATATTGGGAACTGTTTCCTGTTGACATAGATGTCCTTAAACATCTGGAACTTAACACAGGCATGATCAATCAGCACAGGCTGTTCCATTTTGTCAAAGTGGACAAGTGTCTCAATAAACAACTTCTGAACATTGTATACAAAGTCGATGATGTGACACATGGCACCATTTACCATGCCACGCTCAACATCAAGATTATGCCGTGGCATGACATGCGCATTCTTACAAACTGTAAGAACAGCTTCCAGGCCAGCTGTGTGTTAAACGTCCGACTTCAGTTCAGAGAGTCATTCAGTTATCTTTGCTACCAGCTTCTGACTTAGAATGGCACCATCAACTGTATCAAAAGCATGCAGTGTGAGATTTTCTTGATTCTCTCTCTCTGCAACATAACACTGTTGAGCTCAGCACATTTCTTAAGTCATGCCATAAGACACACAATCCATGTGCCGTTGGAGTGCACATCACTGAAAACATCACATGCTGTTTCTATGGATGTAGTATCCCTTGTTATTCTTTGACCATGTAACATTGAAAGATGTTCTGGTGACAAAGAACCTGTACAAGCTTGATCAAACAGTGCCTTCTAAGCCAGATCACCACTCTGCCGCATGTTTTCACACAACTCGACATAGGTAAATAACTCCCACAGGTTAAAACCTCCAATGCAGCCTAGTGATTTCTTAGCCTGCTTGACAGTCAGAGTTATAAAGACATGTTCTGCATTAACTGGTGCAAGTTGTAAAAGGTCTCCAAATACAACAATGCTTTTACCGACAAATGCATCTCCATAGTCAGTCCCCAAAACCTCCTTTAGATGTAGATGTATACAGGCAAGCATCAAATCAGAGACCATGCTAATCTCATCAATGATAAGTAACTTCAACTTAGTAAACATAGAACAAAGCTGAGATGCAAGCTCAAATGACAGCTTATGATACTCTCCTGCTTTGCCATGGTCCACTGGCAACATGAAGAGGCGGTGTAATGTAACTCCACCAATGTTGTGTGCAGCCAGTCCAGTGGGAGAACTAACAGCAACAGACATTGATGAACCTGTCAGTTTCCATATTTCAGCCATGATGGCCTCTATAAGGAAGCTCTTTCCTGTACCTGCTGAGCCACTAACAAACATCAGCAGTGGCTTGTGGTCAAGACAGTCACATTTCTTCTGTTCATGTAGTGTACCATACCGTCAGCATCAGTGACCACAGAGTGTACCACACGTTGCTGCTGATTGAGTCTCTCTCTCAATTTTGCTGGATCAACAGTGCAGTGTGTTCCATGTTCCATAGCACTCTCCACATCTGACATGAGTAATTCTGGGGCATTCAGAGGCAGGGGTACTCCAAGTATACCTTCTCCTTCTGGATCAGTTTGTCCTGTGAACTAACAGGAGTGTCCTCTTCAAGTTGTTTCTGTGCCTTTTCAAGCTGCTCCTTCTCAGCATCTAGTCTCTGTACATGTGTGTCACAGTATTCAGTTTTGAATGTCTCATAACTGTGATTGAATTGTTCCTCAAATGTATCACAGCCACCTTTTACTTCAGACTCATTCCTCCAGGGATTAAATAAGAATTACAGGGCAAAGTAGTAATGCTCTCTGCTCTCAGATGTGCCTAGATGTAATTTGCAGTGGTCAATGAGCCAAGGCTTATGTCTCTTTATGAGACAGCCATCCACTCCTCTGACCTTGTAAATGTCATGTTGCAATCAGGTGAGACATCCATCTTGAAGTTGTACTATTTAGCCAACTCAAATAGAGACATACCATCCATGTCTTCATCTCTACGGGGGTAGTACCTGTCAATGAGGTTATGCTTCAAGATATGTCTTGAAGAGGGTCTGTTGAGAGCCAGTTCCTCAATCTCAGCATGAGGAATAAGTACACGTTTGCACTTCTTTTTGTAGTTTACACTGAGAAATTGCACAGCATCAGATTTGACGTACAGATGTGTACCAATCAATCGATCGCCAGCCTCATAAGCACCACATTCTCTGTGTGATATGGTCTTCAATCCCAGTGACCACAACTGAGATGTCAGTGATTTGCATGAACTGGCAATATCTTCCCAAAAAATCTTGCAAGCTAGTCTGTTCATGTTTGGTGATGTACGAAGTGACGTACCAAAATAGAGCCAATGAGTTGTCTGTCACAAACTGAATATATATGTTTGCTTGCCAAACTAGAAGAAGAGTGGGGTTGTAGTCATTGATGTACACCTCATTCTCATCCCTGGGTAACTCATATACCCTCTTGGTTGATTTTGCCTTCAGGTGGTGTTGCACAGCTGAAAACAGTTCATTCATGTGACCATCCTGACAGACACATCTGGGAAATCCGAAGTGACATCTTGTGTACCAATCGGATTTGTTCTTCACTACCTGGCGGCAATATTTCACACGAATATGGCATTGGAACATCTGCACCAACTTTCACAATGTAGGGCTGTCATACTTGTCCGGTATGCAGCAAGTGATGTATGGCTTAATGAATGCTAGCACTTCTGCTGCTTCATGTTCGCCTATGTGCAGGGTGCCCTTGATACACAGTAACATATGAATATGAGGAGCACCTTGTGCCTGATATTCAGTCCTCCAAAAGTAATGCTCTACAATACCAAGAGGCAGATTGTCCTTTAACAAAATGAAAGTCAGAATATCATGGAATCACTTGTGAAAATGTCTAGTCACAGACACTGGGTCAAGTGAACACATTTCTTCGAGAGTCATTGATGAAATGCTCCCCACATCACAATTTGCCCAAGAGTTCAGTGTCCTCCTCCCAGGTATGCTCGTCACAGCTGAGCGTGACAAACCATGTGGCTGTGCCATAATCTTGCAGCATAGTCATCACCTCAGAGTGTCTGCGATACCAGTATTCTTTGGTGCCACGTAGACTTGACAGTATGGAAGACAAATTGGCTTGCACATTTTCACCCTTTTGCCTTAATTTCTGCAAAAACTCTATGGCAGTGATTCCATCAAGTGCAGTGGTGAGCCGTATAGTATGTGCAATAGATGCAGACAGTATGCTAAGCTCACTCTCCCAGAGGAGATGGAACAGGTATTGTATATTGCATCTGAATTTGCCATCCTTACTGAGCACATGACTAGTGCAGTATTCAGCACCTTGCACACACACTTCTCTATCATCTAGATGTCCACCTGACCCTTTTGGGAATAAATCTGGAAAGCAACATGCTTCCAGTGTTGCCTCCCAAATGCTGACAGGTTCACCTTCCACCTGTTTCATTTGGTACAGATCAATGTTACCCCCTACTGGATCTCTGCCATGCAGTGGGTGTATTGTGTACTGTTCATATACATTATCATTTGTCTCTACATTGACCTTCGCAATAATTTGTTTTCTGGTATCCAACACATCTTGTTCAGCACACACACTACTCATACAATCAATGTCAAGGTCTGCATAAAAGGGATTGTTGCTCAAGTAAGTAAGAGCAAGCTTCACCTTCTGTACATTGACAGCATCCCGCCAAATTACCTTTGACCAAACTGTTCTCACTGGAGATTGCCTCCACATTTTTCTGCAGAGGAAGTGGAAGATACATAATGGAACCAGAACCCTTAAGAGACCTAATGAGTTCTTTTTGTGGAATGTTCCATGTTTTTGTATTAGAATAGTTTGAAACAGTTTCATAGTCTCCATAAGAATCCGTTCAAACATATTCAATGTGGCAATCTCAGCAGACGTAACATGTGCCTCCATATTGTTCAACAGTGACCTTGGTGGCAGAGTGTTAGCCTTCACCTTGGAGAAACAGTGCTTGCACATCACAATGATTGGGTCTAACTGGAAGTCACACTTTAACAGCAGAAATGCTGACATTCGAAACCACATGTCATTGTACGGTGACAAGGTTTCCAGGTTCACTGTGACCGTTTGTTTCTCGTAACAGAGCCGATCACATGACACACATACAGAGTCAAATTTCTCTGTCTTTGCCAACTCAGATTTGGCAATGGTTTTCCCAAACTGCTTGAGAATATCTGTTTCTAAGACAGAGACAGAATCTCCATCAACAATTGATGACTGATCAATCACAGTATCTGTGACACTGCTGTCACATCGCAGATGTTTCAGAAATGTCATGGCACCATGCATGTCACCAGACTGCAGTAAGTCATTCAAACGAGTATACTGCGCAATGACTCATCACACCTCATAGACCCAATACACAAAGTTCCGCATCCCTGATTGATGCACTCTCAGCATCCGCATGTGGTGAAATACACTGTCACAAACACCACTATCTAGGCTTGCAAGCAAATGATCCATAAGTCCGGTATGTGGACGGATCTCACAAAGGTCTATAGTCTCAAAGAGTTTATGTCTGTCTTTATGATCAGTAATGACAAACAGGCTGATGAAGTGCTCGACTTTGTCAAATGATGATTGCCTCCGGTTGCAAGTCGCATCTCATGTCCATGACAGACAGTGACACTTACGAGGCTGAACAGTTGCCTCAGACTCATCATCTGACTGCATTGTAATGTCATCACATACACTCAGCACATTGCACAGTTTACCAGACTCATCAATGCAGAATTCGCTGTCCTTTTTTCTGTGAGTAATATGAATCCTCCTGGAAATATGCCTCTGAGTGCTGTGTGTGCAGTCAGCTACCTGTGAAAACGTCACAGAAGTTGTGTTGGTTCAAGACAGGATAGTGTTGTAGCCTCATCTTAATGCGGTACACAACTTTCCTGAACTGCTCAAGTACATGTGCCATTTTACACCACAAGCATTGAAGAACAAATAGTGCTCTGTTGACAAATGTATGGACTCTGAGATGCAATTTCATCAAAGACAGATGACGCTTTAGTTTTTTGTGCTCATGTCTCATCACAGCAGCAATAAGTCTATCAATCTTAGCTTTAGAAGCCAGTGATCGGAAATACTTTTGCTTACTCAGGTGAGCATCAGCAGCCATGCCTTTACGCTGTTGCTTAGTATGCTTCTTTATGCTTGCCTTTGCAACATTACTCTTCCGTCTGAAAGATTTCCACAACTGTTGCTGAGCTGTGCATTTTTGTCTTGCAGTTGAGCAAGGACATACTATTTCTGTGGAGTGTGCAACCCGTGATGTCACTCCTTGAGTGAAATGCTGATTCAGTTTATGTTTTGATTTACCATGTGTGGTTTTCGGACCACTCTTAAGCAACAGTGTACTACTATGATACCTGTTTTGTCTCAGCATAGAACTGCATCTCTGCTTAGAAGGCATCTTTCTTCTCTAGAAATTCACAGTAGTGTGGGACAATATTCCGTAAGTATCAGACACCTGTAAAAGAAATCAAGAAGAACAAATATTTAGTGGTGAGCAAACATTTTTGTAATAACATTACATAGTCACACACACTGTTCATGTGTCATTTTACGGGAATAAATAGCATTGCTAACAAAACGTTGTACAGATAATCCTTCTCACAGCAGAACACTAGTGAAGGCAACACACAATGCTTTTAGATGTTGCAGAACAGAAGCTGACTTATAACACAAGAAAATATCTATAAATATGGCAGAAACTAAATTATTATAAAAATTGTAACTAGCCACATTATTTTTCTCAAAAAACTGTTTTTTGTGACATTTTCACAAAGTATTGTCGAATGCAAGACAGTGTCGCAAATATTGATGTCGTCAGCATGACAGTGTCACAACTTTTGATGTCTTCAGCACAACATTGTACAATAGTAGTGTCGCACATATGACACTGTTGAATAATAGTGTCGAATATGCATGATAGTGTTGCAAAATGATGTCGTCAGCACGAAAGTGTCGAATAATAGTGTTGTGAGCATGAAAGCATCGAATAATTACATTAAAGAAAATGATCAGGCCACTTCAGGCAACCAATCACAAGTGATGAAGACTGGAGAAGAAGGACATAGCAGCCATCTTAGAAAAAACTGAGGCACCTTGCTTTACTCTGTGTAAGTACATCACGTTTTCTATACAATTTGTCTAGCATTATAAAAACTGATACTACCACAAAAATAGCATTAAACAAAATGTTTTTTACTCTTCTATTTGACTAAGGCAATATAAATAACCTGTTATGCTGTGAAAAGAAGTTGTAACTGTTGAAAGTTAGAGTGTCAATGAGTACTTACTAGCACAGAAAGAGCTGCAAATGGAGGCAGAAAGCAGGCAGCAGGTGTATCATAACACGAGAGGCAACCAATCATAGCTGTTTACTTGTGATTGTTTAAACTAGTCTATTAAAATGTAGTATTTTCCCATCTAGAAACCTTGCAACATTTCTGGTTGACAGGAGCTGCACCCATTTAGTGTAGTCATAGTGCATGCATCTACTGTATTGGTTAACCATGAGAAAGCACTAACCAATTAGTTTGCTTATCCCTGTGTTTTAAGCAATGCTGAAGCAGAGAGGGAGATTTCAGTTTCATATTCAGTAGTGACTAGACACTGCAGGATAAACACTGATTTTTTGTTAGCTCTCTGACCACTTCTCAGTTTAAAACCTCAGAATGGCAGAAAACAGCAAATGGACTGTTTGGGTCATTGGCAGCAGCATAGTACGATGAGCTTCAGAGTATGTTCAGAGGAGTGATTTTGGCAAAGACCTGCAGCATCCAAATTGCTCTGTTAAGTGGTTTGGCAGGGGAGGCATGAGGTGGCAGCATCTCATGCCAACAATGCACAAACTACTGAGAACTCAAGCTCATCTGGACATACTGCTTATTCAATGTGGAGGCAATGACTTAGGTACCAAACAATGGGTAGATTTAGTGACAGAAGCAAAATTGGACTTTGCTTCTATTATGGGTATGTTACCTGCCTGTAAGATAATTTTTTTCAGATATTACAGAGCGCGTAGGGTCTGGCAAGCAGAACAGCACATGTACCTGCTTGACAGGGCATGAAGAAAGGTGAACATGCAAATATCTGGATATCTGCACATGTCTGGGATGCACACCATAAGTCACCCTGAAGTTAAGTATTGTAACGATTGGCTATACCTACCAGATGGTGTGCACTTCTCTCATACTGGCAATTGTCTTTTACTGGGAGACCTTCAAGATGGAATCCTCACAGTCCTCTAAAATATCAGACTGTTTAAATGTGCACCTTTAAAAAAATGGTTCTTCTAAGAGCCACAAAACCTTTGTCAAAAAATAGACAAGCTGCATACATAACACACATAACACAAAAACATGCAATCTATCTTTCACAGCTTCATAGCAGATTTGATGCATGCACATGTTTAGAATTCTAATACGTGTGCAGCTTCTGGCAGATAGATGTAATATTAATGTGTAGGTATATGTTTGCAGTATGCCTATACACTGTGGTTCAAATGTGACATAGAGGGGGTAGTGGTGTGTTCTTTGTCTGATGTAATGTAACTATCAGTGTTGTTATATGTCATAACTTGTAATCAGAACTGTACAATCTTAATAACCATGGTGTCTGCATATGGGTAGTTAAAAAGATGAACAGAAGACAACCATACATAAGTGAAAATATACCATAGTAACATACTATTTTCTCTCTCTTTCTATTCATTGCAGCACTAAAAAAACAAAAATACAATGAGGCTCTGGAGTCTGAGGGAGGTGTGCTGCTTGGTGGAGGTGACTCAGAAAAAGGCAATCCAAAAGTTCTGATGAGCAGCACAAACAGGAAGTTGGATGTGATTTGGGGGCACATCAACACACACTTGCATATGTGCTTCAAAATAAAGAACAAAACATCGCTGATGTGCAATTGGATGTGGACACTGTTGTGCCAGCATTTTTACCAATTGAAAAAATGCAAGGAGATACCAGAGAATGACCCTGGCTGGTATTACCTCACCTATGAGATGTGGAAAGCTGCTGGCAAGCCTGCTCCTGGGGACCGCCTACAACATCATGAATATAGAAGCCATTTCCTAGTCAGCACAATATATATGACACTTTGAAGAATGATGTGCAGTAAAATGTGGTTGCACGATCAGTTATTGCATAGTATTAGCATTGTACAACAGAGAAACGTACAGAAGACACCATAGCTGTAGTACATGTACCTTCAAAAACATACGCAGGAACAATAAGCAATTGTGAGTGAACATGGAACAAAACCATGCTACAAAAGATTAGTGATAGATATATTACTGTACATGATCTTAAAAAGTAGATATGAAAGAGTACAGTCACTGTCTTGTTTTATTGACTATTATTATGTGTTCGATGACTGCTGTTTCATGTTATCTACCTGAGGAGACCTCAGAATACTATTTTGCTTGAGGCATACAGTAGTACACAGGTACACAGACAGTAACAGAAAACTCAAGACAAGAGAATTCTCAAGTAGTAGAGAATATTGGCAATGTCAAAACAAATCTGTACTGAATTACTGGGGTGATGTATACACCACTCTAAATATATATATATATATATATATATATATATATATATATATATATATTATTAATTGACAGAACATCAGAGGTGCTCCCCGCCACAGGCAGAGGTAGTACCAGCAGAGGCTGAGGCTGTGGAGGCCCATCACTCTGACACTGACAGTGTTATCATTGTCGAGTCAGAAGGTGACAGAATCCTATTCAAATGATATGAATGGCTGTTCTGGGTAGTTGGTGGGCATACCATGGGTGATCCTCTGCAAGTACTCAGTCTCCTAACTTGTGTCCACCTGGAATCAGGGAGGTATACCATTGATGTCCATAGGTTTAGTTTTGATGTGGCTTTGCACTCAGGATGCAGTGCCTGATCTGGTGGGGGGGGGGGCATTGCCTGGCTAAGTTAGTGCAACTACTAACTGTACTAACTTGTGTGATCTTGCAATCAAGGAAGTATACCATTGATGCCCATGGCTTTAGTTTTGCTGGTGCTACCCACTCAGGATGCAGTACCTGGTTTTGGGGAAGGGGGTGCATTGCCTGGCTGAGTCTGTGCAGCTCCTCAGTGTCGTAACTTGTGTGCAGATGCAATCAGTGAGGTGTACCATTAATCTTCATTGCTTTAGTTTTGCTGTGGCTTTCCACTCAGGATGCAGTACCTGGTCTGGGGGGGGGCATTGCCTGACTATCGCTATGCAACTCCTAAATGTACTAAGTTGTGAACAGCTGCAATCAGGAAGGTGTACCATTGATGTCCATCCCTTTAATTTTGCTGTGGCTCTCCACTCAGGATGCAGTACCTCCTCTGGGGGATGGGGGAGCATTGCCTGGCTAAGTCCATACAACTCCTAACTGTGCTAACTTGTCTACTCCTGCAATCAGTGAGGTGTACCATTGATCTCCATGGCTTTAGTTTTGCTGTTGCTCTCCACTCAGTATGCAGTATCTGTTCTGGGCTGAGGAGGGATATTGCCTGGCTGAGTCCACACAACTCCTCAGTGTCCTAACTTGTGTGGAACTACCATCAGGGAGGTGTACCGTCAATGCACATGGCTGTAGTTTTGCTGTGGCTCTCCACTCATGGTGCAGTACCTAGTCTGGGGGGAGCATTGCTTGGCTGAGTCTGTGCAACTCCTCAGTGTCCTAACTTGTGGGCAGCTACAATCAGGGAGGTGTACCATCGATGTCCATGGCTTTAGTTTGCTGTGGCTTTCCACTCAGGATGCAAACCTAGTCTGGGGGGGGCATTGCCTGCTGAGTCTGTGCAACTCGTCAGTGTCCTAACTTGTTTTCAGCTGCAATCAGGGAGGTATACCATTGATGTCCATAGCTTTAATTTTCCTCTGGCTTAGCACTCAGGATGCAGTGCCTGGTCTGGGAAGGGGGGGCATTGCCTGGCTCAGGGTGTTCAACTCCTCAGTGAGCTAACTTGTGTCCACCTGCAATCAGGGAGGTATATCAATGATGTCCATCTGCACTCAGCATCCAGTACCTGGTCTGGGGGGCATTCCCTGGCTGAGTCTGTACAACTCCTCAGTGTCCTAACTTGTGTACAGCTACAATCAGGGAGGTGTACTGTCAATGTCCATGGCTTTAGTTTTGCTGTGGTTCTCCACTCAGGATGCAGTACCTAGTCTGGGGTGGGGGGCATTGCCTGGCTGAGTCTGTGCAACTCCTCAGTGTCCAGACTTGTGTGCAGCTACAATCAGGGAGGTGTACCATCAATGTCCATACCTTTAGTTTTGCTGTGGCTCTCCACTCAGGATGCAATATCTAGTCCGTAGGGGGGGCATTGCCTGGCTGAGTCCATGCAACTCCTCAGTGTCCTAACTTGTGTTCAGCTGCAATCAGGGAGGTATACCAATGAAGTCCATGGCTTTAGTTTTCCTCTGACTTAGCACTCAGGATGCAGTGCCTGGTCTGGAGGATGGGGGGCATTGCCTGGCTCAGGCCGTGCAACTCCTCAGTGAGCTAACTTGTGTCCACCTGCAATCAGAGAGGTATATCATTGATGTCCATCTGCACTCAGCATCCAGTACCTGGTCTGGGGGGCATTGCCTGGCTCAGGCTGTGCAACTCCTCAGTGACCTAACTTGTGTCCACCTGCAATCAGGGAGGTATATCATTGATGTCCATCTGCACTCAGCATCCAGTACCTGGTCTGGGGGGCATTGCCTGGCTCAGGCTGTGCAACTCCTCAGTGACCTAACTTGTGTCCACCTGCAATCAGGGAGGTATACTATTAATGGATTTCATCTCACACCTATCAGTTATGACCAGGCACAGTCTTAACTGTAGCACATAGTAGTATCCTGCAGTTATTACATAGGAACAGACATGAAAGACAATAACACTCTTGCTGTACATGAACATATTGACATGCTCTGTATTAAAGAATGTATTTATGTTTTCTCTAGTGGCCAGGGAGACCGTCACTCCACGACCAGTATGAAAGGTGAAGCAGGAGCCTGGCACCAGTGCTGAACATAAGTGTTGTAACAGAAAGACATACAGTTGTTGGAAGCTGCTAAACACAGCATTGGCAGATTCTGTCTCCTAGTCTATGGTTAAATGGCATTGAACTACTTATGTTGAGGTGATATCACCCTGTATATATGCAAACTACTATATGGTCAACCATGGGCAACCACTGTGTCAGACACAGAATGGTTCTGATTCCCTCCAAACACAAGAGATGACAGAATACAAAGATGATGCATGAATTCATAAATGCTACATTTTCAAATAGTCCATGATACTAATATGTGACAATATGTGCATAGTGTTATTTATATACTTCATAATAAAACTTACTTCTGAAGACTGTAGATAGAAACATAGAAATATAGAAGTTGACTGCAGATAAGGACCGCAATGTCCATCCAGTCTGCCCATTTCTTTTTCTACCTTATAAATGTGCCATCAGCCTTTGCTCTGTCAATGGTCTATCTATTCATGTTCATCTGTATTGCTCCCTTATGCCTATCCCATGCCTGTTTGAAGCTCTGCACTGTATTCATATCCACCACTTCCTGAGGTAGGCTGTTCCATGCATCCACCACCCTTTCGGTAAAATAGAGCTTCCTGACATTACCCCTTAATCAGCCTCCCTCTAATCTCATGCTGTGTCCTCTTGTCCTTCTATTTGTATTATATGTTGGACTCTTTCACCTTGTTAATGCCCTTAAGGTGTTTGAATGTTTCAATCATATCACCTCTCTCCCTCCTTTGCTTTAGGGTATACATACTGAGCTCCGTTAATCTGTCCTCATATCTTTTCTGATGCAGTCCCTGTGCAATTTTGGCTGCCCTTCTCTGGACTGCCTCAGTTTGGTTAATGTCCTTGTGAAGGTGTGGCCTCCAGTACTGCACACAGTACTCCAGATGGGGCCTAAACAGTGTCTTGTAAAGAGGGATTATTACCTCCCGCTTCCGACTTGTGATACCACTGCTAATACACCTTAACATCCCCCTAGCCTTACCTATTGCTTTAGTGGTCTGCTTGGATGATTTCAGGTCATTGGTGATGATGATGCCCAGGTCTCTTTCTTCCCTTGTGACTGCCAGCAACTCCCCTCCCAACTTATAGGAGGCTTTAGGGTTTCTCTTCCCTATGTGCATGATCTTGCACATCTTTGCATTAAACCCCAGTTGCCACTCTTCTGACTGTTTTGCTAGTTTATCCAGATCTCTTCTCATTCTGCCCACCCCATCTGGTTCATCTACTCTGTTCCAGATCTTGGTGTCATCTGCAAACAGACAAACCGTACCCTCCAGTCCATCTGCAATGTCACTGATGAAGATATTGAAGAGGACTGGCCCCAGGACTGATCCCCGAGGTACCGCACTTGTGACTTGCATCTCTTCTGACTGTATACCATTTAACATCACTCTCTGTTTTCTGCCTGTCAACCAGTTTGCCACCCAGTTGACCAACTTCTGACCCACCCCAAGCCTACCCAGCTTATTAATCAACCTTCTATGTGGAACAGTATCAAAAGCTTTGCTGAAGTCAAGGTAGGCGACATCAACTGCTCCCTCTTGGTCCTCTACTCTAGTCACCCAGTCAAAGAAATCTATGAGATTAGTTTTACAGGACTTTCCTTCTGTAAACCCCTGCTGTCTTGGATCTTGTGCTCCTACAGATTCAAGGTGTTGCACTATCCTTTCCTTAAGGAGTGCCTTCATAATTGTGCCCACTACTGAGGTAAGACTGACTGGTCTGTAGTTCCCTGCCTCCTCCCTGCTACCACTCATGTGGAGAGGGATCACATGAGCCCTTCTCCAGTCTTCTGTGACCTCTCCTGTGCTCAGAGACTCACTAAACAGTTCTGCTAATGGCTCTGCTAGTTCCACCCTGAGCTCCTTTAGTACCCTTGGATGTATACCTTCAGGTCCCATTGCATTGTCCACCCTGAGCTTATCGAGCTCTTGTAGGACCCTTTCTTTTGTGAAGGGACTAGTGCTCACCTCCCTCCCCTCTGTGTCCATGGTGCTGAGCTGTGGGCCCTGCCCTACCTTCTGTCAGTAAATACTGAGCAGAAGTATCTATTTAGGATAGATGCTTTTACATGGTTCTCCTCCTCACATTCCCCCTTATCTTTCTTTGATCTTAGCAAAACCCCCCTCTGGACTTTCTCCTTTCACTAATGTATCTATAGAAAGTCTTGTCACCTTCTTTTATTGTTTGTGCTAGTGTTTCCTCAGTTTGGGCCTTTGCCTGACTTACTTCCTTCCCTGCTTTCCTTAGGGAAGTTTGATATGCTTCCCTATCTTCATCCCGCTGTGTTCCCTTATATTTCCTGAAGGCTAGCCTTTTTGCTCTGACCTTTTCTGCTACTGTTTTTGAGAACCAAAGTGGTTTCCTTCTTCTTTTGCACTTCCTTTTCTCTATAATACAATTTGATGTTGCTTCAAGTATTGCATCCTACTGCAGATTGTTCTGAAATATTGCCAACTGAGAATATAAAAGAGGTAAGTTACAATGTATCAGTATTGCAAGTGGTTGTGCCACAGTACTAAAATGAGTACTACAGCAGAACAGCATAATAATATCAGTAGTGTAGCAGAACAATAATCTAGTCCATGATGTTATGCTGCTCCTCATATAAATGTATGCCAGGAGAAGTGCTGTACAACTGCACTCAGCACATCACAATGATGTTGTGGGCACCGAGTCCATCAGTAGCCCAGTAAAACAAGATCAAATGTGGCTACACATGCACATTTCAGCAGCCGCGGTGGTGAGGAAATAAACAACGTTGCAGAACTGCTGCCTAAGTTGTTCTTTACTTCTGTATAGGACACCTGTTTTGCAGATAAATGACTACCACCCATTGTTGCCCACACACTGGGTGCAAATCCTGGCCTACTGGACCTATGTACATTGCCTGGCTGACCTTCTCCACCTCCCCAACTCCTAAGTGGTGATATGATTGTCCAGTCATGAGCGTTAACTGTTCTCGATCAGTAGGGTTAGTGCATGACTAAGTCTATAGAAGTACTCAAAGTCCTGACTTGTCTTGAGGTGCTTTTATACACATATAGCAGCACTGTCTATGACTTAACTTAAAATCCAAATGAGCATCTCACTCACGATACTATTGCTGTTCTAATCAGATCACGAACAGAACCAGAAAGGTACACTTATCACTGTAACGTGTTGATAATTTTTTTTCTGTTCACAGATCTGCAACCACTGCATCACGCACTAGGCACTGTAACTGTGTACACCAACTCGAGCAGAAGGTTGACCGGCTCACTGAAAAAGTTGCCGCCCTGCAACAGGAACAACAGCAAATGTCCCTGTTACAGGAGCAACTGGGGCATGGTCAACATTCTGCTCAAGCCAGTTGACACAGTTGCAGATGCCACTGCCCACACCAGCACTGCTTCACCAGGCAAAGAATCATCCAGTCTCTCTGGCCACAGCTGAAGGGCCTCCACAGCAGTCCTGTATCTCTACTATGGCACAGCAGCTTCCACTTCCGGTGCACCTCCACATCGATCCAGCTTCATGTCCTGAGCCGCCTCAACCAACACAGCACACCTCCCTCTGTTTTCTTTAACTGTCAAAAATGTAAACATTTTTATAATGAATATTTTTTTGTTAACAAATGACATGTTGAATTTTTTGTTTCTAAATAACGTGACAAATATTTTTTCAATAATACATATATTTTATATTTTTTTATAAAAACAAATTTTCTAAAAAAAACATTATTTCATAAATATTTTTGCAAACAAATTTGTGTTTATTGCAACTATTCTAAAGCTGTTAGTATTTTCTACGACTGAAAGTATCCTAAGTTGTTCACATCTGGTTAAATGCAGACATACCATTGATGTCCATGCCCCTTACTTACACAGCATCCAGTACTTGGCCTGTGGGGCGTGGGTGCATTACCTAGCTAAGGTTGTGCAACTCATCAGTGTCGTAAGTAGCCTGCAGTTGGCATTACAGAGGCATACCATGAATGTCCATGTCTTTAGTTTTCCTGTGGCTCTCCACTCAGGATGCAGTATACAGTCTGTGGGGGGGCATTGCCTGGCTGAGTCCATGCAACTCCTCAGTATCCTAACTTGTGTGAACTACCAATCAGGGAGGTGTACCGTTGATGTCCATGGCAGTAGTTTTGCTGTGGCTCTTCACAAAGGATGCAGTATCTGCTCGGGGGCGGCATTGCCTTGCTGAGTATGTGCAACTCCTTAGTGTCCTAACTTGTGTGCACCTCCAATCAGGGAGGCCTACCGTTGATGTCCATGGCTGTAGTTTTCATGTGGCTCTCCACTCTGGATGCAGTACCTGCTTGGGAGGGGGGAATTGCTTGTCTGACACCGTACAACTCCTACCTGTATTAACTTGTGTGAACCTGCAATCAGGGAGGTGTACTATTGATGTCCATAGCTTTACTTTTGCTGTGGCTCTCCACTCAGGATGCAATACCTTTTCTGGAGGGGGGCATTGTCTGGCTGATGCTGTGCAACTCCTAACTGTGCAAACTTGTGTGCACTTGCAATCAGGGAGGTATACCATTAATGTCCATGGCTGTAGTTTGGCTGTGGCTCTCCACTCAGGGTGCAGAACCTGGTCTGGGAGGGGCATTGCCTGGCTGAGTCTGTGCAACTTCTCAGTGTCCTAACTTGCGTGCACCTGCAATCAGAGAGGTGTACCATTGATGTCCATGGCTGTAGTTTTGCTGTGGCTCTTCACTCAGAATGCAGTACCTTGTCTGGGGGGGGCATTGCCAGACTGAGTCCATGCAATTCCTCAGTATCCTAACGTGTGTGCACCTGAAATCAGGGAGGTCTACCGTTGATGTCAATGGCTGTAGTTTTGCTGTGCCTCTCCACTCAGGATGCAGTACCTGCTCGGGGAGGCATTGCCTGGCTGAGTCCACACAACTCCTCAGTGTCCTAACTAGTGTGCAGCTGCAATCAGGGAGGTGCACCATTGATATACATGGACTTAGTTTTGCTGTGCCTCTCCACTCAGTATGCAGTACCTTCTCTGGGGGGGCATTGCCTGGCTGAGTCCGTGCAACTCCTCAGTATCCTGACTTGTGTGCACTACCAATCAGGGAGGTGTACTGTTGATGTCCATGGCAGTAGTTTTGCTGTGGCTCTTCACAAAGGATGCAGTATCTGCTCGGGGGGGCATTGCCTGGCTGAGTACGTGCAACTCCTTAGTGTCCTAACTTGTGTGCACCTGCAATCAGGGAGGTCTACCATTGATGTCCATGGCTGTACTTTTCATGTGGCTCTCCACTCTGGATGCAGTACCTGCTCTGGAGGGTGGAGGCATTGCCTGTCTGACACCGTACAACTCCTACCTGTACTATCTTGTGTGCCCCTGCAATCAGGGAGGTGTACCATTAATGTCCATGGTTGTAGTTTGGCTGTGGCTCTCCACTCAGGATTCAGAACCTGGTCTGGGAGGAGCATTGCCTGTCTGAGTCTGTGCAACTTCTCAGTGTCCTATCTTGTGTGCATCTGCAATCAGAGAGGTGTACCATTGATGTCCATGGCTGTAGTGTTGCTGTGGCTCTTCACTCAGAATGCAGTACCTGGTCTGGGGGAGGTGGGCATTGCCAGGCTGAGTCTGTGCAACTCCTCAGTATCCCAACGTGTGTGCACCTGAAATCAGGGAGGTCTACCATTGATGTCCATGGCTGTAGTTTTGCTGTGCCTCTCCACTCAGGATGCAGTACCTGCTCGGGGTGGAGGGCATTGCCTGGCTGAGTCCACACAATGCCTCAGTATCCTAACTAGTGTGCAGCTGAAATCAGGGAGGTGCACCATTGATATACATGGACTTAGTTTTGCTGTGCCTCTCCACTCAGTATGCAGTACCTGCTCTGGGGGGGCATTGCCTGGCTGAGTCCGTGCAACTCCTCAGTGTCCTAACTTGTGTGCATCTGCAACCAGGGAGGTCTATCTTTGATGTCCATGGCTGTAGTTTTGCTGTGGCTCTCCACTCAGGATGCACTATCAGCTCAGGGGGGGCATTGCCTGGCTGAAGCAGTACAACTCCTAACTGCACTAACTTGTGTGCACCTGCAATCAGGGACATGTACCATTGATGTCCATACCTTTACTTTTGCTGTGGATCTCCACTGAGGATGCAGTAACTGGTCTGGGGAGGGGCAATGGCCCTACCAAGGCCATGTAACTCCTAAGTGTGCTAACTTGTGTGTACCTGCAATCAGGGAAGTGTATCATTGATGTCCATGGCTTTAGTTTTGCTGTGGCTCTCCACTCAGGATGCAGTACCTGGTCTGGGGGAAGGGGGCATTGCCTGGCTGAGTCCATGCAACTCCTCAGTATCCTAACTTGTGTACACCTGCAGTCAGGGAGGTCTACCATTGATGTCCATGGCTGTAGTTTTGCTGTGCCTCTCCACTCAGGATGCAGTATCTGCTCAAAGGGGGCATTGCCTGGCTGACACCATACAACTCCTAACTGTGCTAACTTGTATGCATCTGCAATCAGGGAGGTGTACCATTGATATTCATGGCTTTAGTTTTGCTGTGGCTCTACACTCAGGATGCAGTACCTGGTCTGGTGGGAGGGCATTGCCTGGCTGAGACCGTGCAACTCCTCAGTGTCCTAACGTGTGTGCACCTGTAATCAGGGAGGTCTACTGTTGATATCCATGGCTGTAGTTTTGCTGTGGCTCTCCACTCCAGATGCAGTACCTGCTCGGGGTGGTGCATTGCCTAGCTGAGACCGTACAACTCCTAACTGTGCTAACTTGTGCGCACCTGCAATCAGGGAGGTGTGCTGTTGACATCCATAGCTTTACTTGTGCTGTCACTGTCCACTCAAGATGCAGTAACTGGACTGGAGGGGTGGGCCATTGCCTGGCCATGGCCATGCAACTCCTAACTGTGCTAACTTGTGTACAGCTGCAATCAGGGTGGTGTACAGTTGATATCCATGGCTTTAGTTTTGCTGTGCCTCACCACTCAGCATGCAGAACTGCTAATGGTAACATTAACAATGATGCCAAAGTAAAGCCGAATGCAAATGCAAACATAAGCACACACTGAAACGCATACCATAATGCACACGGTGGCGTAGACGGTAACAGTAATGCAAACACTCACAGAAACACAAATGAAACAGTAAGTGTAACAGTAACAAGAGTGCACACTCTATTTTTCCCCAAAAGCTGCATTGAGAAACACAGTGAGTACAAAGAATGCATGCATAATAATGGTCCTCGAAGCAGAAAATGAGCACCTGGATTACTAAATTGCTTATATCTCAGCAACCGTACTAAGCAGAAAAAAACTTAAATTTCATATTATTTATGACTTTCCTGGCTAGTTTTGCATTTAGCCCCCTAGTGGGTGCCTAAGCATTTTTGCAATGAAAAGTCCATATCTTGAAGTGTTTCCAAGCTACGGACCCCGAAAGGCGTGGCAAACACTGCAATTTTAGTCTATGGGAAAAAGTGTCAACTTCGAGCAGCGTAACTTTCCATCTGTGCAATATTTTGTCACCAAACCTCCAAAAGGCACATCTGTGGGCTGTTGGCTTTCTTCCCTCCGAATTTCAGCCCAAAAGACCAAACCAGTGTTTTGCAGTAGGGTGGGAAAGAATTCCTGTTAATTTTCCTATAGTGTCGAATAGTAGTGTCACAAAACACGACACTTTCACAAAAAAAATCACGAAAGTGTCACAGGTTTGACACTGCTTTGCGTCCATCACTACTTTTCCCCAAAATTTCAAAAACATATTTGTGGGGTGTTTACTCCCCAAATAAAGACAAGCCTAGCATCCTCAGGGTCTGACGAGGTAAACACAAAAAGAATTGTGTCCCTAGAGGGTCCCAATTTTAAATGCCAAGCATTTCTGTGATCAGTAGCTGAAAACAAAATGGCAGATTTGCGACACTACTGGGGTCATTTGCAACACTAAAATCCACATTTGCGAGACTATCAAACTTTTTGTTAACTTTTCCCACTGACTATAATGGGAAACTTGTTTTTTGAATAACTTTTGAACCATTCAATATTTTTTCATGAAATCTTCAAAAGGCACATCCCGTCACCATGTTCTCTGAAGTTGTTGGACCAGACACTCAAACTGCGCTACCTGTAAGTGCGAGCAAAGAATGCATGAAAAAAGCATAAATGTGCTACATAATGTCACTTAGTAACTTTGCAACCATATATCCAACCAGTATGAATCTTGGCAGATCACAAGATCTGTGTGATGGCTCCATGCATGCCAAATTTCAGGAAAATCCGTCATATGGTGGCAATGTTAGTAAGGTGCAAAATTTCATACTTTAACCTTAAATGGGGTACTCAACCTAACTATGGTGGCACTTCTGTGCCACCATAATATACATATATATGTGTGTATATATATATATATATATATATATATATATACAGGCATACAATAAGGGCAACACAAAATAAATAGGTATAACAGTGCAAATTAAGGTACTAGTGCTATAGTTCTGATGTAGAATATAGTATATAGTAGACAGCTTCTCTTTAAGTACAGGTTATAAACTCAAGAGGCCAAGGCAGGGTCTCATTTAAGAATACAGGTGCAGCAAAATTTAATTTTGCTGGCCAAAATCTGGCAAAATCGGTCATTTTGTGAAATTTGTGCATTTCGGCAGAATATTTCATGGGTGTGAAATGAAAAATTCTACTGGCAAAATGCAGAATTGCACCTGTGACACAGAGCTTTTTGAGAGCCACAATGCTCAGCTCCTCCAACAACAGACCTCCAGCATACTGTAGCCCAAACCTCAGTGACAATGTACAGATAATTTGCTTGAGGCAGGCAAAGTACTTAATACGGATAATAACTGTATAACTGAAACTGTACCTCCTGCTTCCAATCCTCTCCTTCAACTGAACACCAGTGGCTACCTTCCTGTGCCACTGCTGCCTCAGCATCTCTGCCCATTGTGCAGCCTCATTGGTCTTGGTTAATGGCTGAGATGTCACTGGGCTTCATGTATTGGTAGGATTGTCACTATACAGCGGGGATCCACCAGCTGGTTATAAGGGTTATGATGACATTTACTATGTAGTTGAGGCCATGCCCAAGATAGTTATTTGTTGTGTCCTGTAAGTTTCTCTCTTGCAGTACGGTAACCACAGTGCCCTCAGTAACCCCCCCTCAGAGGTTAGCTTACCTTCTCTTGCAGGTGGTTCAACAGCATTGACAGCCTGGCAGCCACTTGTGTTTTCGAACCCACATCCCTCTCTTGAAAATCATTAGGGCTGGTTCGCCCCATGGTCCACTTCACTTTTGTGGGTGGGGAGGGTCAAAACCCTTGAGCACCTGCATAAATCCCACCCTGTGACTTTCACAGGAAAGAGTAGTGCATGCACCGTGTTCCCACGCAGCTGTGAGACTGAAATACACATGAAGAATAAAATGAGAAAACGTGTGTCTCTTATGGACACCCCAAAGAAGCAATATTTTTGCATTGCATTCTCAGCTCCTGTCCTACTTTGCAGAGTTTGTGGGGGCCAAGAGAATGATCTTCTTGACCACCTCATCAGCTGCAGATAAACTGGGGCTTTGAAGTGCCTGACAATATTTTTTTGTGTTTTCTGGCCGTAATGATATTCAAGAGAGGGCTGAGAGGTCGAAAACACAAGTGGCTGCCAGGCTGCCAGTGCTCACTGTTGAACCACCTGCAAGAGAAGGTAAGTTAAACTCTAGGGGGGGAGGGAAAGTGACGTGGTTACTGTGCAGCAAGAGAAGGACTTACAGGACACAACAAATAATTATGAGGTTTTACTAATAACCACACTTTTGTTTGCTTTTATTTACAAGGCAAATGGACAGAATTGGGTGGAGGGGTATAGAGCAAAATGGTAGCCGAGCAGTATGAGGGCTTACTACAGATCTTTTACCCTTAGCTGTCCCGGAAATACACTGCTTCTGGTCTCTATACAGTATATCTACTGTTGTCCCCCAGACTTGAGAGGTGATAGTAATTGGGTCAGCAATTCTCTCATAAGGTGGAATTTTGCCTACGAGTGGTGAAATTCTGCCTTTCATGGGCTAAATTCTGCATTTCACCAGCAGAATTTTGCATTTTGCACCCGAAAAATATTTTGCAAAATGCGTGAATTTCGAGAAATATTTCACAGACCGTAATTTGTGGATTTCGCCCATCTCTTTTTAAGAAGGGAGATAAAGACAGAGAACTCTAAAAAAGAGTTTCCCTTTTCCAAAATGAGCACTTCAGTCATGAAAACATTCATTTAAAGGAAACTGGTATTGAGCCAAGCTTTTTCTGTGGGTTGGACAGGATAGGTAAAGAGTTCAGAATTGTTAGAGAATTCAAATGTACAGCTACATATCATCAGCATATTAGTGATAGCACAGATTAGTGTGTGTGAGATAAGGCATCCAAGGGGAAGAAGACTATTTATAGAACAGGACTGAGCGAAGAGCCCTTGTGTACTTTACAGAGTAGAGGACGGAATGAGGAGGAAAAACCACCACCTAGGACAAGGAAGGAATGATTACGCAGGAAGGAGTGGAACCAAGAGAGAAGGGAACAAGTAAATCAGCATAGTGTTCCAGGTAAAAGAGTAGGTTAGAAATGTTAACGGTGTCAAAAGCAGCACTGAGATCAAGAATAATGAGGAGAGAGAGAGAGAGAGAGAGAGAAAGAGAAAGAGAGAGATTCCTGATAAGAAAATGTCATTAACAACCCTGAGAAGGACAATTTCAGTACTGCATACAGGATGGAAACCAGACTGGAAGGGGTCCAAGATATTGTTAACAGCATGGTGGTCGAGAGATGAGTTGAAGCCACTTATCTTACTAAGGAGGGAAGGTTAGAGATAGGAAGGTAGTTGGAGAGATTGCTTGTGACAAAGGAATGTTTTTAGGTAGCATATATTCTGGAAGTATACATATCTGCCAGTCTACCCTTAGCTCAATTATGTCTTCTGGGTGGTCATTTTGAATCAAGATTATGCAATGGAAAGACTGGACTTCAAAATGCATCTTCAGGTAAAAAATGTCTTTCAATGAAAAGTCCAGCAGCATTTGATACAATGCCACTGAAAGATAAATTTGACTGAAAATAAACATTACCAAGGTCTATGGAGACTCCATATTCCAGTGCTCTGTTTCTTTGCTAGTTTGATATTTCAGAAAGAGTAGTTTGTGATTTGAACATCCACACATATTTTGATGTAATATCACCATAAATGTGTTCCCTTGTGGGTATGAATGCTTTCAAAATTCAAAACAATCTGATATGGTGGTCTTAGCATTGTGCATTTTGAACTTCAGTATTAAAAAGAGAACACATTTTAAAAGCTTTTCTGAAGAATCCATTCTCTTCCAAGGAAAGTAATAGTGAGGTGGTTCTATTCAGGGGAAACCAGTAGTTTTGAACACTCAAAATGTTAAAAAGTTATTGTCTTCCTTTATCATTGCTTAGTGATCCATGTTTATGGGAACCTCTGTAGGAAATTATTAAGGGCAGAACAAAATGTAAATTATCAAAAGCACACACACTGGCATTATAATGGAAGAAAGATTCTTACAGTATCTAGAGGTAATCCTAGCCAGTTAAGAAACAAGAAATCAGTGCAAGGTATATGAAGCAGAAACCAAGGCATTGATGGGGTCAGTTAGGAAGACTCACTGCTCCAGCAAATTAATCACAATTTTTTTTGTGTGAAGGAGTAAGTTGATTTACAATGACACTCAATTGCTATAGTCCAAATAGTAATGTTTTGCTATGTTTCTTAATTTATATTCAGCTCTTTAGAAATCTGTTTGCATGACTTACAGTATTTGCCACCTTGTCATTTGGGGGAAAAAAAATTATTTGCTAAAATATGTTTGAATTCTCCACTGTCGGTGAATGTATTTTGTATATGTTGGGCAGCCTTTAGGACATTAGGGAGTGTGGCATGGCTTGGTCTGAGATATGTAATGGAGCTGGGAGTTATTTTTTGTAGCGTAGACTATGAGGAGGGAATAAGTGGTTGCATAGCACTAAAGAGCCAGATCAAAAAGCAATCAATGATTGAACAGATCTAGGAGGTGAACAGGAAGCAATATTTTGTTTGTTGGAGGTGAAAACATGGAGGATACATTCCCTGCTGCATAATGAAACAAGTGAGAAGGACATGGGGCACAGATGGTAATATGATAGAAGTGTGTGTGTGTGTGTGTGTGTGTGTATGTGTGTGTGTGTGTGTGTGTGTGTGTGTGTGTGTGTTTCAGATGGAGGTGGCATACCAGCTACACAGGAAGAAAGGTGGCATGGAATGTAAAGGACTGGGGGATAGCCACAGAGTGTGACAGACTAGAAGACCCAATGTTTATGATATCGGGTGAGCATCTCTCTGTTTCTGAATGTTGCTGAGTGAGACAGAGAGAGAGAGAGAGAGAGAGAGAGAGAGAGAGGAGACCAATAATTGATGGAGGAGGAGGAAATTAATGGATTATGATTGGCATACATTGCTATAGTGTCTAAAGACTGGGCTTGTATTTTTTTGTATATGATTGTGGCCCAGACAGTCACATAGTCCACGCAGCTGGATTTATGGGCATATATAACTCTGACCTCCCCCCAAAACAACTTTTTTATGGTAAAGTGAATGGAGTCAAAATGGGGGTTAGGGTGTGTGGCTGACAGTTTGTGTGATGGGGTATTGTAAAGGGCTACTGAGAGGAAAGAGGTGTTATCCTAGAGGTTAAGATCACAAAGCTGTAAACCTGTATACATTCCCAGTTTGGAATTACTTGTTCGGTCTTTTTGCCTGATTATGCTCTGCTACCTGTTACACTTTTTCATCTCTTGTGCCTTCTAGGATGATATACAAACCCGGGCCCTGATTCAAAAAAATCCCAAATTATAGCACAAATGTTTGCACTGCTATTTGTGATTGCCCAGTCTTAAACATTTGCTATTTAAAGTCAGATAGTGCACTTTGCTATCCAACTATGAATAGGACTAGGCTGCATTGATGGTAACCACATTACCACCAGTGCCACTCCACTAGCAGCACCATGACCCACAGCCTAGTTAATGGCCCCACACTGGATAGTGTCGGTTCACTATTTTCAATTCTCTAACACAACAGATGATATTGATCCCTTCTTCTTGAAGTTAGGTTACCACTACCTAATAGCCCCCATTACCATCTTATTCATCTTGTCTTTAACAGAGAACATTGTACCTCATGAATGGAAGGTAGCCCACTTACTACCCCTATTCAAGTCTGGAGATCCTAGTGATATGAATAACTATAGGCCTTTTCAGTCTTGCCAGTCCTCTCTAAAATGTTAGAAAAACTGATCAATATACAGGTCAGGGAGTTCATCGACAAACAGCAACTGGTAAACCCCTTACAGTCTGGGTTTAGACACCACCACACCACTGTATCTGCTTTGTCTAAAGTAATAAACTATTGGTTGAAGGCTATAGATAGTAAACAGATTACAGGGGCTGTATTCCTGGACCTTAGTAAGGCCTTTGCTATGGTCAATCATGGCCTCCTCATGGACAAGTTTAAGAAACATGGTTTGGTATGCTCTGTTGTAAATTGGTTTGCTTGCTATCTGTCAGACAGACAACAACAAATTAAAGCTAATGGGACATTTTCCACCTTACTCCCTCTGGCAAGTGGGGTTTCCCAGGGCTCCATCCTGGGCCCCCTGCTTTTTTGTTGTACATTAAATAATCTGAACAGTAATATTATGCACTCCAAGATCCATCTCTTTGCAGATGACATGGTGCTCTATGTCTCCAAACCTTCACTTGAACAAGTTTGCTTGGTGATTCAGTCTGACTTTAATAAGCTGCAAGAAATTTAATCCAATCTAAACTACTTTTGAATGCCCAAGAAAACAAAGTAATGTTTTTCCATTACCCTAATTCTTTAACTTCTTACTATAAATGGAGTTTCCTTCTGCCTATAACTACACTTCTTGGGGGTACTCTTGAAGTTGTGGACAGGTTCAAGTATTTGGGTTTCTAGCTTGATTCTGAGCTCTCATTTTCCTGTCACCTTGATGCCTTAGCCAATAAACTGAAACTGAGGCTTGGTTTCTTCTTCAGAAACAAAACTCTCTTTTCCTGTACAGTATCTCTAGACTGAGACTTGTTCAGGCCACCTTCCTCCATCTCTGGAATCATGCTGATACCATATATAATAACTGTGCAATTACCTACATTCACAAATTGGATACATTATACCATTGTGCTATCCATTTTATCACCAATGCTCCAGCCAGAACCTATCACTGCACTCCGTATAAAGAGTTGAGCTAGATCTCCCTGGCTACTAGGAGACCTGTACATATCTATTTTTGCGTTTATAAAATATAGAATAAAGTATGTGTAATGAGATGTTTAGACACACCCGAGAAATTAGATGCTACATAGACCCCGAGAGCAAAACTCAAGGGGTTTATGCATAGCATCTAACCTCGAGGGCGTGTGTAAACTTTGAGTTTGCACACTTAGATCCATATTTTATTTTATATAATTGCTGGGTCTTGCTTTTTGGCCACAGCAATTATGTAAAATAAGAACAGAACAGATATCTGTGACTCCTATGTGGCAGCGATCTGCTTTGGTTTGAGTGCCCAGCCTGTGGCCAGTTTTTTATTTATTTAAATGTTTTCTGTTTTTTTTTTTTTTTGCTGTGGCAGGTGAAAATGTTTTGTTTTGCTTGCATGACTTACCGCAGAGTCCCAGTGGCAGTTCATCTCTTCACAGGATGAGGTCAGCGGTCTGGGAGGAAGAGCTGTGGTGGGCACATGCGTAGACCGAGGGAAAACAGTGCGTGTGTTTGCCATAATAAACACTCCTTTATTATGGCAAATAAAACCACGGTTTTCCTTTGGTAAAAAGGAAGACCCAGTTATTATACTCTCTTAAACAAACTGCCTCCTTATATTTACCACTCTTCTTCAATGCTCACACAGCTTGTATGTTCTAAGGAAGAATGCTTATATTTCCCTACAGGTTCCTAAAAGGCACACACTTTATGGCAAAGCAGCCAGCAGTTATGTACTTCCTACAGTCTGGAATAAACTTCAAGCATCACTAAAGCTTCAACCCTTAATCCTTTTAAATGCATTCCAAACCCTTATCACCAAAATCACTGCTGATGTCTGCCACTGCCATTAATCTTTTATCCTACACCCCTAATATCCTTCCCCTGTATAATATATCTTCTGTTATGGACATATTCAATCCAGTGATTTCTACTTTGTACAAGGGATCTCCTTGCAAATGAGCTTGCTCAATGGATTTTGTCCCTTCACAATGAACTTGAACTTGAACACCTATGCAAGTTAGGTATTGGGCATGCAAGGCACTAGGTGGCCATTAGCATACACATTATGGGCCCATTTACATAGGTTGCGGCAAATGTAATGCACCCCCCATTGGCTGTTGCTAGCCAGAGAAAAAGACAACATTCTTTCTGGTAGTTAGTGGGCCGCCCACCAATCACCTGCCCAAGTATAAAAACACAAGTTTTCCCTGGTGGCTAGTGGTCCCTCTGCCAATTGCCAGCCCAAGAACAAACAAGACTAGTCCCTGGTGCCAGTGGTTCCCCCTCCCCCTGATCACCGATCATAGGCCAAGACAAAAAAAGAATAATCACTGGTGCCAGTGGTCCCCCCCAATGATTGCTGATCGCTAGCTGAGAAAAAAACAGGAATAATCCCTGGTGCAAGTGGTTCCCCCTCCATGATCATTGATTGCCTGCCTGATACAAATAATATGTTTTCCATGGTGTCCAGTGATCCTTCCCCCACCCAATCACCCACCTAACACACACACACAGACAACAGATACCCATGTTCAATGTGGTCCCCCCGTCCCAATCCCCCATATATATAAGTGAAACCAATCCCTGATGTCTAAGACCCCCCCCCCAACCAGGAAGGTAGTGTACCACCACCCCACTCCCCCATCCTGAACCCAAGCCGGCAGCTGGCACAGACCTCCTCTCTCCACCATAGCAAGCTGCCAACTGAGCTGTCAATGAGCCTATACTGTATAGAGTACACACTCATGAGCGGTCCATCAGTGAGCATGTACTGTATACAGCACATGCTGTTTGACAGTTCAGTTGGTGGCCAGCCATGGTGGAGAAAGGAGGGCTGTGCCAGTCACCAGCTTGGGTTCAGGGATGGAGGGGAGGGCATGGTGGGACACTACCCACTGCTGGGGGTGGGGTGGGGTGGGGGGTCCACTAGACACCAGGGGAATGGTTACTACTTTTACAGCATATCAATGATAGGGAGGGGTGTCCACCAGCCACTAGGGACTGGTTTCACTTACATATATGGAGGATCGTGATGGGAGGGTGACCACAGTGAAAACTGGAGATTAATTGTGTGTGTGGCGGTTTGGTGATTGGGTGGGGGGAGGGACCACTGGATACCAGGGAAGACATATTATTGATATCAGGTCGGTAAGCAGCAGTCACTGGGGGGGGGCACACTGGCACCAGGGACAATTCCTGTTTGATTCTTGGCCAGCAATCAGCAATCATGGGGAGGAGGCCACTGGCACCAGGGACTATTCTTATTTGTTTTTGACTGGTGACTGGCAGTGGGGGAGGATCACTAGCCACCAGAAAATGGCTATATTTTTACACTTGGGCTGGCAATTGGCAGGGAGCATCAGACGCCACCAGGGAAAACCTATATTGTTACACTCTGGACAGCAATTGGCTGGAAGGGGGACCACTAGTCACCAGGAAAACCTGTAGTTTTGCACTCAGGCTGGCAATCAGCAGTGGGGGGTGTGCTGCTGCAGTAACTCTGGCACCTGCACCAATATACAGGTCTCCTCCCCCTCATTTGCATTGCATCCCCCTCCACACTTTGCTCTGGCGCAAACCCAGTTTGAGCATACAAAACCAGGCTTTTGTGAATAACACCTTAGCACACAACCCGGTTTGCTCACACAAAACCAGGTTTATGCCAGGGCAATGTTTTGTGACTGTGGCCCCTGATGTTTTATGCTATCAGAGTGCAAAACATTTATGACAGTTGAAAAGTAGAAAAGGTGTCCCAGGGCAGGGTAGGTTAGGGTCCCCTGCCAGTGTGTTCCCTCACTCCCCGTTAGCCAGACAGCAGCTGCAGAAAAGAAAAAAAGTTGTTTTGCTTCCTCTGGCCACCTACTCCATTCTGGCCACCTACTTCATCCCTCCCTTGGGAAGCAGCGTGAGCTGGGGAGCATCCTTCAAATCTAGCTCATGCTGGACTGTTAATGAACGGACCAGCATTGCCAGGGACACACGTTCCAAAGGCAGGGTGGTTGGTTCATAGGATCTGTGGTCTGAAAAGCAAACAGGTCGTAGCCACCATTCTGAGAGCAAAGAAGAGCCCTAAAGGGAATGCTTCCAGGCACTCTGAAGCAAAAGGGAGGTCCGTTCATGAAGGAAGGAAGAGAGGGGACACAGGACTGTGACAGTTATTTAGGAGCTTATCTGTGGTCCACCTCTCCTCCCTCGGTGCCTGCATCAGGTCCAGTGTCGTGGTCCAGTCCAGTAAATCCTCCAGTGCCACGGTGTGGGCTCTGTTTAGCCCCATTTTTTATGCTTATAATTGTTTAAACGGTCCCTCAGTGGCGGTGTGTAGAAGTGCTGCATCCTGTGTAGAAGACCATCTGGTGTCCTAAAGACTTGCAATGTCTCCAGTCATCCATCTCCCTGCCTGCTCATAGCCCTCTCTCTGTCAGCAAAGACCTCCCACTTCCCACAGCAGTTTCTTCACCCTTACCCGGGGCGGTGAGTCGGTGGCAGCACTAACGGCAAAGTGTTGTCCACCTGAAATAACTTTTAAAGCTTTTTTAATTTTGTTAAAAGCACTGAAAGGATGCCTACAAGAACAGCCAAGAGCCAAGAGGGGGCTGGCGAAAGGGCCAACATTTAAATAAATAAATATTATTTGTGTCAGCGAAGCCCACATGGATGGCTAGGACTAAGAGGCCCATAGCAGCTTAATAAATATTCATGAGGGGCACGGATTGAAGGTGGAGCAAACGAGGGATTACAGACAGAAAGGCTCAGCTAAGGCCTAGAGAGGGAGTTAAAGGGGCCACGCACTAGTATTTAAAGGGGCAGCATAGGCCCTAGCAGTTAAAAAGGCATTACAGGCCCACTACAGGTTGTTTGGGGGGGCAGTAAAGAAAGGTCCACAGTTAAAAGGGCCCAGAAGAAAGGCCCACAGTTAAAGGGGTCCAGCAGAAAGGCCCATAAAAGATAGAGGGGCCCAGTGATAAAGAGGGCAAGGAAGGCCAGGGGGAAAAGAGGACATTGTGCTCAGGATTGCCAGGGGTAGCCAGATCCTAGTTAAAGAGGGACCCACAAGTGTGGAAGGTCAGAACAAAGGGTGCTTAGCACACAACTGCTATTGAATGAACTGAATATATGAACTGCATATTACCCAAACATTTGTAATGTTATGTTGATTACAAAAGCACCAAGACTGTATTATACTGGGATTGTGGTTATTTACCCCTGCTGTGAATAAATGGCCTGGACTTTGATTATTTGCCCCTGCAATGAACAATTGCCCCTGCAAACATTGAATGCCATGGCTTAGTGCAAATTGAAAGTACCAGTGTTTAGTGCAAAGTGTTTTGACTCGATCTTCTGTCACAGCTGATTCTTCACTGAAGCAGTCTTCAGCCAGTGAAGAACTTCACAGCATCTTCCCTCCCTGTAAGCTAAGCTGAAATTGATGTCCCTTGGGGTGAGTCACGGCCACTGGTTCCTTGTTCTCCTTGTGGTTCAGTCAGCTTGGAAGTGAAATGCCTTGGAAGAAGCCTCGACCATCACTCCCAGACATTCGCTGAAGGTCAAGTCCATTGTGGCCAAAGTGTGTTCATGTCCACCAGTTTATTGTTTTCTGGTTTTGAACTCCTGGTATCTGGATCGTCACCTCACAGCCTATTCTTCTTGCTTGTTCTGTCCTGCCTGCACTGTGTGGTCTTCTGGGATCCAGCTCAATTTTGGTGATCCTTCAGGTGGATCCTCACCAAAGAAGCTTCAGCAGTTCATGTTTTTGTCCTTGACAATTCTTGCAAGTGGATTCTTTGCCAAGTCTGGTGTTCTTCATCTTTGGCAGCCCTGGCTGAGGGTTGAAGCTAGGAAACTTCAGCAGTTCGTGTTTTTCATGCTTGGCAACCCTGGTCGAGGGTTTGCACCGGGAACACGGCAGCAGAATCTTCACTCTTGGCAATCCTTTCAGGTGGATTCTTTGTCAAGTCTTGTGTTCTTCATCCTTGGCAGCCTTGGTCAAGGATTTGTGCGAGGGAAGAGCTCATCAAAGTTTGGTCCTTTTGTGTCGCAAGTATTCTGGCAACCCTTTAGAGTGGGTTTGCTGAAGAACCAGGGTCTGTTTAAAAATCTCTCCGCTTCCTTTCCAGCCTCTCCAAGGGTTCCACTGGTGCAGCTTGGTGCCAAGCAAGAGTCCCGCTTTCCCCATTGCTTCACCATCCTTCAGTTGTGCGCACAAAGACAACAAGAAAAGTTGGACTTCTGTTAACTCATTGCCTCCTAGAAACGTCTGTAGGCGTCAGCAAATCTAACTACAGCGTGTCCCAGAACGCCTACAGAAGTCACCTACAGACTTCCTGTGTGCCCTAGAAACATCTGGAGAAGTCACTCACATATTTTAATATTACTTTCCAGCCAGAATTTATTAGAATTGACAGCACAGTACCGTTAGAAAGGTAATGTTGTGCTGAACAACCTTACCACTGACACTTTGTGTGTATCTTGTTCACTTCAGGAGTTATTCATATTTGTTTATGACATTTTGTCAATCTAGAACCACCTAAGCACGTTGAAGAAAACACACATTCTGGGTATCTTAGCCAGTATAAAACAAAAACTAAATTGAGTACAGTTGATTGCACAGAACCATTGGAAAGGCAATTGTGTGTGGAACAGCTTTGCCAATGATGCGTTGTGTATGTCATGTATACTTTAGGATATGCTTTTGTTTATGGTATGGTGTGTATGGTTCAGATTTGTCCCTCAAACCTCACCAATACACCTTGACTCAAATGGAGAAAAATGATGTTTAATATTTCAGAAATAGCTGTTTGTTTTACAAACAAATTATTCAAATTACATCTTTAATGTCTGGATGCTTAATTTGGCGTTGATATGTTACATATTTCCCAACAAAAAAAGGTTTATGGTGCAATTTTTAGTGGAAAAAATATTTTGTTTTGCTAGTTCAACCAGCACAGAAATAAAACTAAATTACCTATTATTCCTTGCATACCACCTGTGGAAAGGTCATTTTATGCTGAATAATTTTGCCACTCATGCTTTGTGTCTAGCACTTATGGTTTTTGTGCTATTAGCATTTGTTTGCAGCATGCCAATTAAGACTTGATTTTACTTAGCAGGGCCCAGGATTAACTGTTAACAGTATACAGGAGACAAGTGCTACAACTTCAGAAAGCTCCTGTGGAGGCAATGAATTAACAGCCATAGACTTTTAGTGGAGGGTTTTCCACTTAGTACTGTACCTCAGGGTTGAGATAGAGTGTTCATACCACCTGTATAGCAATTATATAGCATGTAGAGTTATTTATAGAGCTTTAGGTATTTTAGAATTTGCATTATATAGTTGTATGTTATTGGTTATTGCCTAGATATCCATAATGTTGTCCATACTCCCTGTTGTTTTTGTTGTTGGTATTTTCTTGTATGACCATGTCCTGCTTCTTCTCCTCTTATCAAATAAACATCTTTGCTTCATTCAACCTCTGTGTATGACTCCTGCCTCTCCTTGTCAGGTGATTCCATCAACCCACCCCCATTTGAACCTTAAGCAGCCCCTCGCCATCCCACCTGCTTAGGGTGCGGCTGGTGCTGCTGGTAGCGAGACAGTTTCATCCACCACTCAGAGTGAAGAAACCCAAGGTCTATCAGTACAGCGCAGTCTACCAGTACAGCACCGCTACACTTGTACCTAACTGATTTCATGAAACTGTCTGCTTAACAGGACAACTTTGTAAAACGGGGCTTTACAGTCCTAAAAGTTTTCCTCCTGTCAAAAAATAAAGGTTTTTATCTTGTTATCGATCAAATGAGAAGCAGGGGTAGTGGCTACACTTTAGACCTTTAACGTGCATGGAGCTACCCTGTTTTAGTTTAAAAATAAGTTCTCCTGTTCAGAAATAAAATGACATGACTTTGAAACCTATATAGTAGAGATACACTAAGAATCTAGCAAGTGCATCATGTATATGCATCAATGTTTATCAGTCTGCACAGGGTTACAGCAGTCAGATCACTGAAAGTGAGTCTAGTTACAGTATGCACACCCACACATCCGCTTATATACACCTGACAGTTTTAAAGATGATTTTCCTCTACTAGATGCTTATTAACAAGAGCAGGTGAAGGCACAATCTGCACAGAAATACAGATTTCTCTATGCATTATTCTGCTTTGAATTTAAAACTAGAGAACCAGTACCATTTTATCCTGTTTTACCTGTAGTGTGATATGTATTTTCAGTGCTAGTTACACAATGCTGTCTGATACTGATTGATACTGATAAATGTGTGTCTCTCCTAAATACTAGAACTAGTGCATTGCAGTGTCATTTTCATTTTAAAGGGTATGATTTTACTGATGCATGGAAATGTGTTGATTTATGTTAATATACAGTAGGTCAAAATATATAGATTTATTTTAAAATTGTAAATCTGAGTATGTTGCATTTTGTGTGAACCTGGTTTATTTTGGTATATTACAGAATCTGCATATTTGAGCATATGTGTAAATAATTACAAAAAATGTTTTTCCTCCAGTCCACAGAATAGAGTACACCCACATGACTACTGTCTCAATGATGGACCCAGCAATCTGGTCCAGTTAGGCAAGAAAGGGAGAAGCACCACTGAATAACTCTAATGCAGAATCTGGAGAATTGCAAAGGCAATTATAAAGGAATACATCAATTATACATTTCACCAGGAACCAAATTTGCCTCTGTAAACAGCTATTCAAGACACTATGCAGTTAACTTCTGGAGCTAACAAACAGTTTGTATGGTTGATTAATAATGGGTGAAATTGCACAATTCTACTTCTGCCAGAATTCAGTGGAAGTTCATGATTTTCACAGATTTCTGCCCAGGCTTTGCACATATGAAATCTGTAGAATACCACCCTACTGTCTGCAGAAAATGGCAAAATGCTGCAGTTCAGTTTGATGTCCATTCTACTCTATGAGAGAAGAATTCCACATGTTGCATTTCTTTAGTAAAAACTGAATTTCACATTGATGTCTTTTCTATTCTGTATATGAGAAAAACTGCTGCAAAAAAGTTGCAGTTTACATTTACAGTAATGGAAACATCCAAAGTTTACATAAGTAGTATAAGTTCATATATCTCGTCAAATGTTAAATTTCAGCCAAACAGCGCATGCCATGTCATTTGACAGGTGAGCGTGGCCTAAAATGGACCAAGCAGAACCGTCCCTTGTTAAACCAGAAGTCCCTCCCTAAAATGCACTAGCCCTGCCCTCTTCCGGCAGAAGTGACGTAAGCTCAAACCTGTGTCCAGCCCCTTGCGTAGTAAATGACACACGTGTTAACCCATGTCCCGTGAACTTGTGCAGGAAATGACCCACACTGAAACCCTGGAAGTGACATAGCACAACCATTTTGTAAGCATCCTACGCCCCTCCTTCTCATACACTCCTCAAACCCTGCCACCCACCATTTTTCAAGCATCCTATACCCTTCCTTCCCACACACTCCTCGAACCCCTGCCACACCATCCTGACTGGAACCCGAGTCCCACCATGCTAGCTTGAACTCCTGTCCCCCTCCTTTCTTCTGCACCCCACTGTCCTGACTCAAACCTCTGTCCCTCTTCACCACTGTGCCCCACCCCAAAAATAATGCAGGGTTTATGTAGTGTTATGTTCCCCCTGTCGGCTTGGGTGTATAACTGCAGGGGCATGTGAGTGTGTTTTTTGATTAGGATATTTTCAGAAAGCAGTTTTTAGGAGGCAACCTGATCGTGCAGGGGTTTCATAGATCTGTTTGGAGACCCCCAGAAGGAAATCCATCTGCCTGTGTAAGTACCCCTTTTTCTGTTTTATAACATAGACATAGAAACATAGAATTTGATGGCAGACAAGCACCGCTTGGCCCACCTAGTCTGCCCATTTTCCTACCTAACAGATAAGCTGCAGATCCTAGTTAACCAACAGCTTACTTCCTCCTACATCCCGCTAGGACTGCCTTTTGCCTGTCCCATGCATTCTTGAAGTCCCCCACTGTTCTTGACTCCATGACCTCCTCAGGGAGGCTGTTCCATGCATCCACAACCCTCTCAGTGAAAAAATACTTCCTCACATTACCTCTGAGCCGTCCCCCCCTCTATCTTCAAATTGGGCCCCCTTGTTTTTGCACATCTCTTTTTCTGGAAGATGCTACCTTCTTGGACTTTGTTAATTCCCTTGAGGTACTTGAGCGTTTCTATCATGTCCCTCTCTCCTTCTTTCCTCAAGAGTATACATATTAAGCTCCTTTAGTCTTTCTTCTTATGTCTTCTGGTGCAGACCCTGCACCATTTTGGTTGCCCTCCTCTGGACAGCCTCCACTCTGTCTATGTCTTTGCAGAGATGGGGTCTCCAGAACTGCACACAGTACTCCAGATGGGGTCTCACCAACTGTCTGTACAGAGGGATAACAACTTCCTGTTTTCTACTATTGATGCCTCTTCCTATGCATCCCAGTATCCCCCCAGTCTTCCTTATTGCCTTCTCACATTGCTTGCCCACCTTTAGGTCATCTGATATAATTACCCCAGGTCCCTTTCTATTTTTACTGTTGTCAGTATCTCACCCCCATTGTGTACACTTCCCTGGGTTTTGTTTCCCATGTGCATTACCTTGCACTTCTTTGCATTGAATCTGAGCTGACATACATTTGACCATTCCTCCAACCTTGCCAAGTCCCTTCTCATCCTTTCCACTCCATCTTGCGTATCAACCTTGTTGCAGATCTTTGTGTCATCTGCAAAGAGACATACTTTTCCTTCCAGTTCCTCTGCAATGTCACTTATAAAGACATTAAAAAGGACCGGTCCCAGTACTGGACCCTGCGATACCTCACTAGTAACCCTCCTTTCTTCACTGTGTACTCCATTTACTACTACCCTTTGCGTTCTGTTGTCTAGCCAAGTTTTTATCCAGGCTACCACCTTGGGACCCACTCCAAGACTGGCTATCTTGTGTATTAATCTTTTGTGTGGGACTGTATCAAATGCCTTGCTAAAATCTAGGTAGGCCATGTCACAGCCCCTCCCTGGTCTACTACTTTGGTCAACCAGTCAAAGAAATCTATTAGATTCATCTGACATGACCTTCCATCATGAATCCATGCTGCCTTGGGTCTTGTGCCCCACTGGCCTCTAGGTACTCAACAATTCTTTCCTTCAGAGTGATTCCATCATTTTCCTACCACTGAGGTCAAACTAACTGGTCTGTAGTTTCCTGCCTCTGTCCTGCTCCCACTTTTGTGAAGAGGAATCACATCTGCCCTCCTCCAGTCCTTGGGTACCACCCTATCCTCCCATGATTTGTTAAAGAGAATAGTCAGTGGTGTCACTAGTTCTACCCTTAGTTCTTTTAGAATTCTTGGGTGAATCCCATCAGGCCCCATTGCTTTGTCCACCTTCAATTTTATTAGTTCTTTGAGAACCCTTTCTTCTGTAAATGGACTGGTATTGACTCCCATCTTCAGAGTGTTTCTCTTGTTTGGTTTAGGTAACTCCCCCTCCTCTTCCTTGGTGAATACTGAGCAGAAATATTCATTCAGTATCCCTGCTTTTTCACTGTCACACTCTACCCACGTTCCAACCCCTTTATTAAGCTTCAGTATCCCTCCTTTGGTCTTTCTTCACTCCCTAATGTACCTATAAAAGGTCTTATCCCCCTTCTTAACAGAATTGGCTATGCTTTCCTCAGTTTGGGCCTTTGCTATTTTGACTGCCTTCCCAGCCTCTTTCTGCTTTAACTGATAAAGTTCTCTGTCCTGCTTCTTCTGTGTTTCCTTATATTTCCTGAATGCTGTCCTTTTCTCCTTAACCTTCCTTGCCACCTCTTTTGAGAACCATAGCAGTTTTTTCCTTTGTTGTGTTTTATTGATTTGCTTTACACAAAGGCTTGTTGCCTCTGTGATGGCTGTTTTGATCACTCCCCATTGTTCCTCCACCCCTCCTTCTTGCCTGTCTGCTAGTGCTTTTCTGAAGCACTTTCTCATTTTCCCAAAGTCAGCCTTCCTAAAGTCCAGTACTCTTGCCTTTGTATGGCTTGATTGTATGGCTGTGTTTATCATGAACCACACTGTTTTGTGGTCGCTTGTTCCCAGATGGCTACCCACTTCTAAATCTGAGATTCTTTCTCCATCCCCATTTGAGAGTACCAAGTCTAAGAATGCTCCCTCCCAAGTGGGTTCCAATACTAGCTGTCTGAGGCATGTCCCCTGTAGGGCTTCAAGAATGACCCTGCTCTTGGATGTGCCTGCAGCAAAGATGCTCCAGTTAACATCTGGCATATTCAGGTCCCCCATCAACAATATCTCCCCTTTTTCTGCCATTCTAAGAAAGCCTTCTATCATTTCCTTGTCCATTCCCTCCCCCTGAGATGGGAGTCTGTATATAACCCCCATGTGGATTGTGGTGCCATTTCCTGTCTCCAGGGTGACCCAAAGTTCCTCATCTGCTCCCTGTTTACTCTTTAGTTCTGTTGTTTTGATCCCTTCCTTTAGATAGAGAGCTACTCCTCCTTCTCTTTTACCCTTCCTGTCCCTCCTGTAGATTGTGTATCCCGGTATGTTGACATCCCAGTCATGGTTCTCTGTGTACCATGTTTCTGTGACTGCCACAATATCCAGGCAACCCTCTTCCATCAAGGCCACTAGTTCAGGGAGCTTGTTACACAGACTACAGGCATTGGTACTCATCACCCTCCACTTTCTGATAGCTTTACCCCTTTTAGCCCCATTTCTGTCCTTACTGCCTTTGCCTTTTTTTACGTTTAAATCTGTTCTACTCCCTAATAACTTCTGTACCTTGGTGTTTACCTCACTAATCACCATGTTTTGTGGGGGCAGGCTTAGATTTCCCTGCTCCTTTTCAGTGCCTCCCTCATTGGCTAGTTTAAATGCTTGCCAATGAAGCATTTAAACCTCTCACCTAGGATTCTGGTTCCCCCCCGGACAGATGCAGACCATTGCACCAGTATAGGTCTGCATCCCTCCAGGTGGCTCCCCAGTCCCCAATGAAGCCAAAACCCTGAGCTCCACACCAGTTTTTCAACCACTCATTGAATTCCCTGGTAAGATGCCCTAGCATCTCCCTTGCCACAGACAGGCAGCACCTCAAAGAAGGTTACCGTATGCGCTACTTGTCTAAGGCCCTTCCCAACTCTAAAAACTCCTCTTGCACTTCTCTGATCCCATTCCTAGCCAGGTCATTTGTCCCTAGGTGGACAATGACATCCAGCTCCCTCCATCATGCAGCTCCTCCCACGATCCTAAGGATTCGCTTCCTGTCACTCCAAGCCATGGTGCCAGGAAGGCACCCTACCACCCTCTCCCCTTCTTCCCCCATTTCTACCCCCTAATGATTGAGTCCCCCACCAGGAGTTGTTTTCTTCCCCTGTGGGGTCCCATGCCACCCTCCTGTGGGTCTCCTTTGTGAAGGTTCCCAGCATCCTCCTTGGTCTCCACTGCAGGTGCCTCCATAGAGGAACCACTATCCACCAGAAGAGTGAATGAATTGTGGAGAGGTACAGCTGGAGGGATGCAACTCTGTTCCACCACTCTCTCCCTCCTTGAGCCCACCCTGGTCCAGCCTCTCCTCTTTCTTGGCAACCTCTGAGGTAGTGGCATTGGCCCTGGTGGTCCCTGGGTGGGGGAGGAAGTTTCACGAATCCTAGCCAGGTCAGCCTGGAGACGGGCAACCTCCTCTCTCAGACCAGAGAGGTGCCTGCAAATAGGGCAGCATCGCAGCCTCCTTTTACAACAAGTTATAAAATGTGTAAAACTTGCACCAAAGGGATACTTTTATGTATATGCATGTAACATTTATAAGCTAAAATGGGGGACCTTTGTGTAAATAAGATGGTTCAACAGTTTTCTCTGGATAGCATTGCAACATGCTGACAGTATGATATGTGTGTGTGTGTGTGTGTGTGTGTGTGTGTGTGTGTGTAATTATTCTATAGCAATCACAAAACTAATCATTTATACTCCATCATGAATTACAAAATAAAATATATCAGAAAAAAGAAAAGGAAGACACATACCATAGTTCTCCCCTCAGCTCTGTGTAGTGTCAAGGAGAAGGCCGAATGAAATGTGAGTGATATTTATGATGTTTTTAAAAAATGGGGTGGGGGGCTACAACAGAAGTGCCTCTGACATGTGTTACTATGTATAGTATGATGGGGTGTGGTGATGGTTTTACCAAGGCACAGTCCATCTTACAAAGCCTTATATAAACCCTACAGTTGAAGCCAGAAAGCACAGCTTTTTGAGAGACTCCTCAGAGTCTGTTTTATAGACTTGGAGCAGATTATCAAAAACATCAAGAAGAAGATGGCACAGCACAGCGCTTCTCAATTCAACCTCCCAGCAACAGGCCAGACTGTCACTACTGAATGAAAAGTCTGGAGATGAAAAAACAAGTAAGAAGATGGCACAGTGCAATGTTTCTCAATTCAACTTCCCAGCAACAGGCCAGACTGTCACACCACTGAATGAAAAGTCTGGAGATGAAAAAACAAGCAAGAAGATAGCTATCGGTGCCCCACAACCCAAGCCAATGTATGTGTACTACATGAGGTGTGAAAAAGAATGCCTCACACAAGTCTTGTTGAGTGGAAGAGTGTCTGACATAAAAAAGAAACTTGCTGAACAGTTAGGTGAATCAGAAAATCTTAAATCTGACTGTCCTTCTGAAGAGGCAACACTGCAATACCTTGAAGAGTTGCTGGGGTGTGAATCTGATGCAGAAAAATATGTTACTATGAAACCCAAAACAGAAAGCGACAAGAAAGGGAAGCCAGAGAAGATGGGTAGTGAGACACTGCCAAAAAAAAAACATCAGAGAAAGTTGTGAAAAAGAAATCCAAGACACAGTCAAGAGGCACCTCTGCCCAAGAGGTGGATGATGATGATGATTATAATGCAGCCACAAGCAGTCAAGCCCAGGCTAAGAAAGAGAAAGATAAGAAAAATGAAGAAGAAGAAGAAGAAGAAGAAGAAGAAGAAGAAGAAAAGAAGAAGAAGAAGAGTTGCCTGATGAGGTAAATGTCTTTTAACGTTAAAAAAAATGTTTGAGTGGTGACATGCGTACATGATGTAACTGAGGAGATGAGTTAGCAGTAGAACTAAATCTTACCTATAGTGAGTCACAGAACCAATGCTGTTTTGTGTTTTTACTTTAATAGACTGAAGGATTTGTGATGGAGAAGCAGTCATATTTGGACAGCGTGGATTCACGACTTTCCACAAATCTACTGCTCGACTGTGTTTGCTGTGTGAAAGATACAAATGTGTTTGTTAATGAGATGTGTGAGGACCAGTATGTTAGAAATACAGAGAGCGATTGAATGTTTCAAAATGTCACAGAACAGGCTGTGATCACTACCCAACCCTCTTCTTCTTCTTCTACTGGGATTAGATGGGGCCCTCATGTGAAAACCAGGCCTCAGTAGAAAATCCCGCAAAACTGACCATGATATGTATTGCAAGTACATTATGTATCATACCATCCATGGCATAATTGCTGCAATGATAGAGAGGGTGATACATGCTGAATTGGTTGATGCCTATCCTGGGTGTGAGATAGAAGACCCTAGTCAGAAATATCATTCTTGTATCACCGATGAATTGATCACTATAGAATTATACAGTAATGTTTCTGAAGCCATACATACATATAGGGCAACTTTTGCCTGTGATTTTAGCAATAGTAACGAAACAACAGGGCTTAAATATGACCAATAAAACACTACAGCATATCGATCATGTTTTAAATAATGTGAAAAGAGCTGATGATCCCAAGTGGTGTATTAAAAATATGTACCACTAGACAGACAGAGAGATTAGAAGAGAGGCCACATGTCTGGTCAGCAAAGAACCCTTTAAAACATTTCTAAAAAGAAGTTCAGGCATCTGGTTTAAATTGTAAAAACCCTCCACCCCCCAAATTGATACATGTAAACATTTCAGTACCAAAAAGTGTCATATTTTATTTTACAGATAATTATACGGGATGCAAGTAAAGAGAGAATCCAAAGACTTATGTATCTGATCCTAAGCCATTACTGCCATCCATCACTGTTTGGTTCACCTCAATATGACATTTGCCTTTGTGAGATACATGCAGCCACTGAACTGATGATGTGTGCCCTTTCAGAAGTATGGGAGGATACAGATAAATACATAAATGAATCGGTGTTGCCACTTGTAGAAAATGTTAAAGTGTTTGCCAATATGTTCGTGTAAGACAATGAATGTCTTTGTGGACTTTATATCATGATTGTCATAGTCATGTGTGTGTGTGTACTATAAAGCAGAAAAAAACCTTGTAATATTGTACGTGTTGTTAACCTGGCTTCTCTGCTTGCTGAAATGATCCACTGATCAGCAAAGGGGCCTTTAAAAAAATTTCTATAAGGAAATTCAGGAACCTTGTTTATGTTGTAAAAAACATTTACCCCCCCCAAAAAACTGTTACTTGTTGCCATTTTAATATTGTTCATGTTGTTACCCTGGCTTTTCCACTTGCTAAACTGCACCATGCAGTGAGATGTCACTGCATCAGGAACCCAGGTGCTGCATCTGGGACTGGGTTTGATTCCCGCTCCCAGAATCTTTTATTTTTCACACTTTTGCATGTTCTCCGAGTTGGACCCCCCTGGACTTGAGAATCTTTAGTGGGGGGGGGGTCTGGGAGGTGCAGCTGTATTGGCAGTGAGATTTTGCCATGAGACATAATGTCTTGTGACATTATGACACCATGCCCTACTAAACAACCTGGCCCATGTGCTCTCCCCCCTCCACAGCCAACCAATGGACTCCTGAAGTTGGGTCCCAAACCTGCTGGGGCCCTCCCCAGCCTTCCTTGGTTCATTTCCCAGCTTCAACACCCAGAACGTTCCTTCACCCTTCTACTGGGGGGGGGGGTATTGTTACCTGAGTCCCCTCATGCTTCCTTGCAGAAGACTCCCTAGGTGATATTGCCAATGACTTACCTGTGGAATAGAGGACCCTGGGCCAAATAGTTGCCTTTGCACTCTTGGTCATGATGAGTGTTACAGCTGTGAGTATATGTTCCTAACTGCTTAGTCCAGTCCGCTCCCGGGATATGGACTGCTGGGAATGAAATGTTAAGCAACGGACATCTTAACTAGTCCCCCTTCAGACCCAATGCCCCAACTGGGATTCTGTGATCCCAGATGCACAGAGCCACTATGACTGGCCAGAGTTCCAGCAGCGTGATCTGCTTCCCCCACCTCAGCCTCCAGCCAGCTGGCTGGCCACTATCCTGTGCACTATTGTCCTTGAAATTCAGCCCAGAACCCCCAGACCACCCATTGCATCAGAGTACAGGTCCAAGGGCTTACCATTGTGGGGCACTTGCCACAAAGTCACCCCATTGAAGGGATTCAGAAACATCCGCCAAACCTGCAAACCCACTTGGGACTGCTTTGTGATTTGTACCTTGTGATGGGATCCTGTATAGCTGGTCCCACGCAGGCCAATTATCGCAGGAAGGTCCCAAAGGTATGACCTTGCCTGTGAAGCTGAGGTGCCCTCACCAACTATTGTCTCACCCTCAGAGTGATAGCTTGCTATCAATTGCCCTAGCAAGAGTTGCTGGAGTGTGGCCAATTTGTCCCACGGTAGGCAACAAAGCCAATGCTGGAAATCAATTCCTATGCCCAAGAAGGTGAAGGTGGTTCCCAGAGGTTTAGATTTCCTTTATTACAAGAACACCAAACTCCCCACACACAAGACCTAAGACCCTGCCCATGTCCCTTCACCTGGGGAATCAGCTGTGCCAACAACCAGCAAATCATCAAGATAGTGTACTATGTCGCCAGTGCCCACCGTTTTTGGGTGGTGACCCAATGCAAGAAAGTGCTGAAGCTCTCCAACACAGCACATGCCACTGCATAGCACCTGGGCCCACCACTATCCACATAGCCTCATTCTCAAACTTCTGACTAATTATACATCTAGCACAGCTGTGAGGTGGAGTTGTTCCCCGTTCATGGTGCCGGGGAGTGGATTGGGAGCCCACTACTGCTGTGCTGCGCTCCCCTGCCTCACATCACATCCACCATGTCCAGCTTGCCCCAGCTGATGGTAAAGCCTTGCCTGCTGTCTATGCCAAAACTCCTCCTCGTAATCCAGCCAAGCCAACTCAATGTGTGTAACTTGCTTGGTGAATGGGACACACTTCCTGGCCACCAGTTCTGCAAGATGACTTACTATCACCCCAACAAACCGTTAATAAACCAAAAAGGAGAGTACTTCAGGGTTTGCATTCTTTGCTAACTGGGTAAGGCCCAATCAGCCCCAAGTGCCTGTTACGAGGAGGGGGAGAGTTTAAAGCACTGGGGACATTAGGTGACTAGCTTATATTCCCACAGTATGCAAAATGGGCATTTGGGCATCAAATCCTGGTCTGCTGGTTGTACCAAGCTCATTCATGGCTTCTACACTCTCCTCTGAGCTAATTGCCAGCCCCCCACCTCCTACACCATAAGGTATCCTCCCTTCACTACTGTCAGAGGGTTCTGCCCCCCCAAGTCTGCCTGCCTGCAAAAAGGGAGGAGTGAGGCAGGGGCTTAGCCCAGGCTTTGTAGCCAATGGGGACTGGCGGTACCCCTACCCCCAAGAGGCAGGTGCTTGGACTGGGATCCCCTTAGGGGACCCCGTGGGGACAACTCAGCTACTCGGGCCATCCTAAAAATCACATATAGCAGACAACCATTACCATTTTTTTCTTTTTTTGGGAGGGGAAGGGGTACAAAATATGAAGAGGCTGGTCTTGAACCCAGGACTTTTGGCATCTCATCCCTGTGCCTTGTCCTCTACACCACATGGGAAGCACCTGATCAAATATGAAAGGTGCCACCCAAGACACCAGATCACACCCTATGCAAGTTGTGGTCACGTTCCCATTGTGACACTGCCTCGAAATGTGGATCAACATTATAAATGATGTAGACAAAGCCTAGCACCTTGCAGAGATGTATGCTACATGTTCACAAAGTTTACTGCGCATTGGACAAGCTTCTTTATTTATTTATTTTTTTTACCTAATGGTTAGATTATGCCTGTCAATGTTTACCCACAATGTGTGACTGACCTTCACAATGAGTGTCAGCTGAGGGGTATGCCCCGACCAAGTCAACAGGACTGCTTACTGCTCCTAGTCAGTAAAGCCATACCTGGATTCCCAACCCCAGCATGAATCTGCTCCAAACCTAATATGTAAACTAAACTGCCTGCCCATCATTGCAAATCCCTAATCCACCAGGGGGACCTGGGACAATGTGTTTAGCCACTGATGACTAAGCTTATATGCACTAGCCCCAAACCCTTACTAATAAACCAGGAATCTCAGGTACTGGACCCCATTGACCTAGGGCTAACCCCCAGAGCTGCAGCGGAGATGGTCAGCCGAAAGCCTCCATAGCCATAGTGGCTAACCACATCCATCCCGCAAAGCCTGCTTCAACACTCCAATGGCCCCCTGCAAGCAATGGTGGTGGGGCTGAATCCCTCTCCTACTACACCTGGCACTGCCAAGTGCCACCAGGGATCAAAATGATTCTTGATGCATCCTGGGAGCTCACAGAAATTAGTAATTTACTTGGAATCACACAACCTGCAAGTGGCAGTTATGGGATTCAAACCCAGGGCTTCAAGCTTTCAGGTTTGCAGGACAGTGCTCATCCTCTAGGCTAACTACTTCCTCCGACTGATGAGCTGTCGAGGACTGCCTCTGCAGCCCTCTCCCTGACTGTTGTTTATTTTCTTTATCTTAACATTACAGTTTCCATTTTCTTTTCATAGATAGTATTTTAAAAGCCCTCTGAGGTAGCAGCTACACAAATCAGGGCCCACTGGAGGCCCAACCAAGAAGGCTGACCTCTCGTGAGTGTTCCAGCGAGATCTGCAAGGCCTGTATGCCTTGATGAGCAACGATCTCATGGGAAGACCAGAGCCACATGATATCACTGGCCAGCCAGTCCCTGCCCATAGCAATCCGTGGGGCACGCCGGGATCCGTAGTCCCACAGCATGCTGCTGGATGAGGCGCTTCAGCCCCGGGACCCTAGCGAGCCCCTCCTGGACAAACTGAGAAGACGATCTGGACCACGGCCGCCAATAGCCTCACCAGTATGCCACCTGAGGATGTCCCTACCTGAGGCTCCTAAGCAGGAGCAAAACCACCAGTCGCTCTCCCACTTACTACAGGAGGCCCTGGAGGAATCCCAATGCATGATCTGCCCTCATGCACCATAGTAATCCCCTAGAACTGCTAACAGGGGGGAGATTCCCCAAGATCTCTTGTGCCACACTGGTAGGACCCAGGGAAAAGAACGCCACAGTAGCCTGTAGCCGGAGCCGCATGCGACTGCCTGTTGTTCTGATGCCCACCGGCTGGCTGGCCCACAGCAGGGAAGCCAGCACCATGTTCTCTGGAGCTACGATGGTGCTACCAGTGCAGGTAAGCCCTACCCAGCTAGCAGTCGAAATGTTCTATTTATGGGAAATTTTTTTTAAATAACTGCACAAATGAATGCTTCCTCCGAGGCTACCAAGGGGAGCACCCTCCAGATCACGTGTGAGCCAGCTGACCTCCCCCCAGTCCCCAGGCCCCTGACTCCAGCCTGAAAACCCGATCAGGCCACCTGGGGGCCCAAGGGGGAAACAAATAAATAGGTAACTTGCTAGAAACATACAGTATGTGAGTGGAGGTTGTGGGAATCAAACCCGAGTCTGCTGGCTGTACTAATCTCATTCTTGGTTCTACAACAGGCCAGAGCTTACTGTAATGCTTCTAGTAGGCCACTCCCCAGGCCCCAGCTATCTTGCCTTTTCGTCTGATGCTGGGACTGCAGCTGTTGATCTGAGGGGAGGACAATCAAGAAGGCTGAAAAACATCCTGCTTGCAGTTTTATTCATCCCCTCCCATTGGACCCCCCTCCCAGAAGGGATAGCTATTCCCTATAGCTGCCTGTGCTCTGAGGCTGCTAGCCACTCCCCTGAGCTGATCTCTAGCAGCCTCTGGTCACTTGCCATGGAGGGGGGAAAGGGGCCCTCAGACAAAGGGGTGTCTGCTGCAATGCTTTCGCAGCCTAGGTATTCTTAGTACTGTAGCTTGACCAGTCAGGGTAACTTCTTTCTCAATGAGCACAGACCAATCCAGTGTAGTTCTTATAGTTTGACTGTAGTACTGGAGTAGCCCGTAAAAGGTATCAGTACACTGTGTGAGCAGGTGCCCCATACATAGTCACACTGTGTGGAGGAGCAAGGTCAGGGTGCAATAGGCTCCCCATTGTGCTATGAAACTTTTGCAAACTGCACAATATCAAAGTGCTATCAGCAGGGGTGACAGTATTGTCCAGCACCAAATGGAAAGTATCTGATCTAAAAGATAAAGAATCTCAGCACAGGTTGCTGCGGTTCTTTGTCTTTTAGATTGATTTTTCCTATTTTGGGCTCACCATGACCAAAACCAATAAAACCATCATAGGGCTGGTTCCCACTCCTCCTGGCCCAAGATACAGATAAGGCACACTAATGAGTCCTGAGTGAGATGAAACGTGCCTGTGTCTTCTGTTTTCAGCCTTTGCAGATTGCGTGAGAGGCCATTAAGTGCCATGCACTCCTGTTTAAAGAAGAACCAGTCTAAAGTATTTCAAGATGATTTGCACTTAGTTCCCTGGTGTTTTGCATTATTGGGATACGTGTGATTTAAAAAAAAAAAACAGCTGATCTAGATGTCAGTAGGTCCACAAAGGGTGTGTGTCCACTAACATGCTGGAATGGTACAGCCAAATGGGAACTTTGCCTGATCTGGCACTAGTTGCATGCATCTATCTCAGGGCATAGTCTTGAATCTACTTGCCAAAAACTGTGCCTTTAGGCTTGATTCCAGGCCACCATTATTTTCATTTTTTACTGTGCTGCTCCATGTCTCTTTGGTAGTCTATTGGCCCCCTCTAACACTCAAGTCCTTCAGTAGTTAAGGCATCTAGTGGATCTCCCCTCACTTGCCCCATTCTTCCACACTTGTCCTTTCTTAACAATAGTTGCTCACTAATCTCAGTCCCCTGATGAAACTCACTCCCTCTATTGCATGCCAGCACCACCATGTGGAACTGATTGACTTCCAGACAACCTCTGTTTGTAACCTGAGACTGAGTTTTCTGGAGCAAATTGGTGAGCTGGGATTCCAGCATCTATTTGGTATGCCTACTGATATAGGAGGAGGGATCTGCCTGATGCTGCATGACTCCTGGTGGCCCAAAGTGATGGAGTGTCATGTGGGAAGGAATGAATGGTCCCTTTTGAAGCAGCCATACATTGCCATACATCTGTTAGCTTGGCTTGTGAAGTGGAGGCTCCTCACACTTAGAAAAGAAACAGTAGGGTAGTTTCAAAGGAGGGATGAGGCTTGCCTGCCCCCTCTGTCTGCCCTAGTAGGTGGAATGCTGGGTCGTTCCACAGGACTAGGCCCTGTGGGAGAAAGAAGAGGTGGGATTAGGAGGAGAAAAACGGAGCACTGATCTGGGGCAGATGAAGTTCCTTCATCTCTCCACACCCACCTTGGCTGCCTGGCTCCCCTTTGCCAGCTCCTCAGGCTTGCCTTTTGATCAGTCAAGTGAAGTATGACCTTGGAGACCTGGTCACCCTCTGAGGTCCTGCCTGAGCAGGATAGGCCAGAGATTTCTGGTTCAGGGGCAAGATTTATGTGTGGAAAAAGGTGGGAACAGAAGCATCAGTCCACAGGAGACTTGACCATCAGGGAAAAGGAACCTTAAAGAAGATGGAAGGAGGATGGTATCCAATGATATGGGCTGGTCATATTGAGTTACTCAATATGAGGGCTTCAACATGATCACCTTTTGGATGAAGCGAGTCTAGAATAATAGCAAGGTGCAATGTCGGCTACTGTGCAAGGAAGTAAATGGTGAATAGTTAAGACAGCGACTGGTAGTGGGAGCTATACAGGAAAGGGATATGGAACATAGTTTGGCCAGAAACCACCAAGCTGGCTGCCTGGCGCTGTGGGTTGGGACACTGCCTTCAGTGCATGAGGTACAGGGTCCGGATCTCGCTAGGTCTGTGTGTGTTTTATGCTTGTGAGTGTTTCTGGACTTAATATATTTTTGTTTCCTCACTGTCCAGAACCCCCTCAGAGTTGTTTATAATAGAAAAGGGGGTGCGGGGGCAAAGCCCCCCCCAAGGGGTGTGCAGGGGGCACAGCCCCCTGCATAAAATAATAACACACGTTTACTCCATTTCATGTTGTGCTTGCTGATATTGTGGTTGGTGTTGTGTATGGGCACCATTCCTGTTTGCAGCATTGTGTCTTCGCTGATGTGTTGGGCGCTGTTAAGTCCTCTCTGTTTTGTCATGGAACCAAGGAGGATCCTGGGTCTGAAAGGTGCTAAAAACAAAAGGAGTAAAAAAAGAAAGTTATGCAGGCTGGAAGTGCCTGACATGTGATAAGTATGTGCATGATACAGCACAGCATTTACATGCTGGTCCCCACATTTAGTATGACTGCTTCTGTCTCTTTTCCCTATGTTGTCACAATGGCCATTGAGAGACCTTAAGGGACTGCCTAATTTGAGAGACTCTGTCTTTGTTGAAGAGGCTAAAGTAAGTTAAATCATGTTATTGTAAAATAACTGTATGATTTTATTTACTTCACTAAGGATCATGTTAAAAATTAAAGAGGACCAAATGTCAACTGGGTCCCATAAGTTCTGAAAGTCCAGGAAAAGAACATTCAGACAGGCTATTGGGCTTACCTGTAGATGCCATCAGTCCGGAGATATAAATATATACATTATCCATAAATTGAATCCAATGTAATAGTCCTTTCATACAGTCTTGAAACATAAAAATGATGTTACTGAAGGGCAAGCTGTATGTAATTAAACACAGCTTGCTTCTCAGTTTCATAACTTTCTATCTAAAGAGTCCATACATTGGCAGCTGCCTTGATTTCATTAACAGATCTTTTTATATTTCAGGACTGCTTACACCTACAGGCAAGTCCAATCTCACATTTGAAAGGCTATATTAATGGTTTTCAGAATTCATGGAATCTGACACACCTTATTTTCTCTTTAACTGTGCTTTATGCAGAAAAGGAGGATGTGGCTGGGGTAGAACTGCAAGAGAAGGAAGGCTTGCAGCAGCTGTGAGGGAAGACATGAATCATCTGGTGTAGTTATAAAAAGAACCATTAAAAAGTACATATTTGGCTACCTGGTTATTAAGGAAAGGAAGGGGTTTTGTTTTGGTTCTAGGAAGGAAATTTTGTATACAGTAGGCATTAACAAGAAAATAGAAAGCATGTACAATATATTGGCACTTTTTGTACATTAATGGTTTTCACTGCTGCCTATTGTAGGTACATGCTCTATTTTATTTATATATTTATGTACTGTAAATGTTTTTATTCCTACCTTCACTCAGCACCCTTACGAAACTGTTAACCACCCCACCTCAGCCCTATTGCCCTTTCTTCTCCCAGGACTTAACAATCTGTGCCCGATTGGACTATTGTGGCTTAACCCCATTGGCAGGGACTTCGCAGGATTTCTCCAAGCCCCTCAGGATTCCAAATCTTCCAGCTGACAGGGGGAACTAAAGTCCAAGTTGGCAGATGCAGGGCTTGCAGAAAGGCTAAAGTCTTTCATTTGGCATGAGTGGGGATTTATCATGTTTCAAGTCTTCCTTCCTAAGGAACAGCAAGAAATGTCATACATACCACTGTAAAAGTGGAGCAACCATGTAAACAAACAGAACCAGCACTGCAGAGTTAGCAGCTGGCAACATATAGGGTAGTGTACAGTTTCCCATTCGTAACAAGGCTGTTCTTGACCTGAGTGGTTACTATGATGGCTGCCGACATCGAGAGCGAAGCTCGAGAGGTCTATCAGCTGTCATAGTAACCACGAGGGTCAGGAATAGACTTGTTATGAATGGGAAACTATACACTGTTCTATATAGTGTATAGTAGCTTCCCAAAAGAAGACACACACACAAAAAAAAGATTACATGACAAGTTGTCAGTCCCAAACAGTTTACTGTGAAATTGTCATTTTTAACATCAACGCATTTTTCTATAAAGTGATATGGCTTTTGAATGCCACACTCTCCACTTCAAACGGCCCATCTTCAGCTAACTTCTCATCCTGCAAAGACAAAAAAAAGAGCACTTACTTTCCATGAACCATGCTGTACTATGCTGGCTTTAAACGTGAGTCAACACAGGATCATTGATGGGCAGCCACCTGCCCCCATTAGCCGCATTACTATTAGCAGTGTAGAAACCCCAAACACCAACACTGGACCAACTCTAAAAACTCCCCCTCCATACACAACAACTCCCACCCCCACCCCCAATTTGACTTACTATTTGATGGATTGCACTGAAAGATCAAAAGTTGATCAATGACCAATACCATAGTCAGAGTCAGAAGATGAATCTTCTTGTACTGATACTCTCTTCTGTTTTGGGGCACCAGCTGGGCTTACAAACTGCACAGTGACACCTTGGTTAAAAATTCAGCCACCTCCAAAGATTTGGATGTTGCCTAGCTCACTGAATGGTTGCCGGCTCACTTGTTCATAACTCTCTTGGACTGTGGACTGAGTCACTGATGAGCAATTGGGTACAAGGTGAGAGTCTAAAGTTGTGGCAGTACTTGCAAAAATAGCTGAATTTCTTTTCTGTTTACCATCTGAAAGGAATGAATAGTTATTGATGGATTGCAGGTTTCTGTGACCAGAAACCTGTGCAACTTCAGTTGGGGGTATGTAGTTGTCTACGAGCCTCTGGATTGAAGTTTTCCTCTTAGAGTGGTTTGTCACTTTCTTGGTATCGGGTAGGTTGGCTGCTACTTTTATTTTCCGCATCATGGAGTGGATTTTGTTCTTGCCAACTGTCATCAAATGGAACCAGTATGAAATGCCGGGCTTGTGGTTCAAGCTAGGGGTTAAGTAAAAAGGTGCATCAGGTTCCAGCATCTTGGGGAGGGGGTCTTTCTGATTTGTATTTAAGATAGGCTGTGATAGGGTCTCTTTTGGAGTTTTGGCTCTGATACATTCGTGGCTTTACGGGATGTACATTCCTGGCATTTTCACCGGAGCGGGTCTTTGTTTGCCGCTCATTGTATTCAAGATAAGGTGTACCTTCCATGTCGTTGCAAAGCTGCAAGTCTCCCCACTTGAGGCTATACTGCTCTGTTGTACGGAAAGCAAAATAGAGTCCAACGTTAAAAAACATTACATTTAGTATGGCGGTTGGGCTTTGGAGACCATGAGTGCCTGTGCTATACAATTTGCCAATTTCACTGTCTGTGAGTGCTTCGGCATGGTTAGGCTTATTGCCTTTACCTAACTTCTTTAGATACTTTTGCTTGGCTGCTAATGTTTTTACTATCTCTGGGAAGCAGGTTTCTGCACATTTGTATATTAGCTGCTTTTTGCCAAACTTTTCCAAATAATGGTCAACACTACCCAGCATACCACGAAGGGTAGAAGGCTCATATTCTGTTTCATCTGGTTGCCTTTGCTTTATAGATAAAATCAGCTAGCAGTGGGTCTAGCTCATTGCCGGGGATGTCCTACAGTGCCCTATGCTTGTCGCTATCCCTCAGAAAACTGTGGATTTGACTAATGTCATTGTCCATCTCTTTTACAGTTTTTGCAATCTCTTAATCTAAAATAAATGTTTCCCGCTCTGACATGGGTTTGGAATAGACCATGGCTGACATGGCTTGTTCAGAATAATTACTTTTTATTCTATTACTGCTGTTATCTGTGTGGGTGGCACTACTGCGTGATGGATTTTAGTAGACTTTTAAAAAATATATATATTTTCTCTCTCTGTTTACAAATGGAATGGACTGCAGCTATGATAGGCTGTTCAGGGGGCATCGGTGCTCAAGGACACAACAGTATGACGTCCGTGGTGCAGCAGAATGAAAAGTCATTCTGCTGCACTATGGATGTCACTACTGCAGCAGATCAACATTTTACAGAACATTGATTTTGGGTTAGAACTGCATTCTACTATACACTATAAATGCCAAATTCAATTAATTTTGCAGAAAGGTACAAAAAGTACAAAAGCATGTACATCCCTGGTTGGTTGGAAACAACAAGGATGAGCCCCGGTGCTTTGAGGTTCCTACACCTATTCCTCAGGGAGTGTTGCCTCCCACTTTGATGAGTCCCCATAAATGTGTTAAGGGGCATGTGACCCATTGAAGTACATCTCGGCAGCCCAGGAAAACTTTATATTTTATTCAGTCAAGCAGGGTAATAATCTGAATTAAAAAAAAAAAAAACTCTGGGAGAAGCAGCTTGTTAATTTTCTGGCATAGCACTTTGCTTTAACAATACCCCAAAGTAGTATAAGTAAACCAGGTATCTGAGGAAAAGCATGGTGGGAGGAACTGTAACCAGATAAGATATTCATTCTGGAGGGCTGTTGTATGGTGGCTGATCACTGTAGCGTTACGTTGCTCTCAGGACAGAAGGCTTTGGTGGATGCGAATAGTTACACAGAACTGAACAAAATTAATACCACCCTTAGTACATAAGTAGCTGCACAGAGGCTTAGTAATGCAAACTGGGTAGAACAAAATTGAATACTCCTGTTAGACAAAATAGTTGGTTGTTAAGTCCCTCGGTTTGAGTCCCGCAGACCAAGAAAAAAAAAAAACTAAATTGCAGCCGTGCTGGGAATGAAGAGTCTGGAAAATCGCTCTGGATTAGAAAGTAATGTCTTTTGTTCACATAATGTATAAATACAGCAAGGCTTACCCAAATTGGAGAGCTCACAGCTATACTCACAGAGGATTTAGAAAAAGGGGATAACAGGTGATCAATAAGTGAATGTAAAAAGAGAAACGTGAATAAGGTGAAAAACTGTGTAGACCAACTGAAAAGTGAGAAACCCTCCCAAAACAAAGTGGAACCTAATACTGAAAAAGTGTACTTAGTAACTTTCTTCACTGGACAGAACATATATTTGAGTCAGTAGCTTGTTTAATATATCTTTTTTAAGCTTACAATAATTCTAATCAATCATGACTGAAATACAGAGCAAAAAAATAAAAAAGGACCAAAACACGTTCGGCCAATCCTGATTTAAACAATCCAGATAGCAGTCCATGCTGATCAAAGAGCAGTGTGGCAACATTTTAGGGCCTGGAATAAACTGATTACCAAATTTATTTGAGCAGGGCAATGTCTTCAAATAAAACTGTACACAATATTCCTACCAAAAGACAGAGGTAGCCTAGGCCTCCCAAATCTTAAACTATATTACTAGGCCTTCCACTTGGTATTCATAACTCATAGACAAGCGGGGGTAACATGAGTTTGATGGAGGGAGCTTGAGTCTATCTGTCCATTTCCAAACTTCATTAAATCCATGTATTACTTAGATATGCAACCCGGACAACCTCCCTATCCCAACCCTTGGATAAATTACCAAATTTCGGCCTGGACAGCACTCCACAAAGCATTACACCTGGTCCCCATTCATTAGTCTAATTTGCCCAATTGTACTATTGCAGTATTTCTTACCAACACACTATGACCGTACTTATCGTAGATGGGAGCACCTTATCTTGAAATATATTTTCCAACTAACCAACAGCCAGTCCTTAAGTCCATTGCAGAAATATGACAGGAATATGACCTCAGGCAAAGTGACTTTTTTAATTCCTACAACTCTGACATTTCTATGATTGTCTCCTCTTGGGAGCAAGATGCCCAGACTCCCATCTTTGAGTATTAATTACATTTTATATCAGTTCTGCTCACTGGCAACTTACAACATTTGATTTCCCAGTTCTACAGAGCTTTGTCAGATACGTCAGGGGGCTCCACTGAGTGTGTATTAATGAGCTGGAATGTGGAATTGGACCAGCACTTATCATTAGAACAATGGCACATACCTTGCCAAATAGTCTCCAAAATCACAAATTCACATCAATGGTGGGAATTCTCCTGGAAACATCGTATACTCTATTTTTGCACTCTGGCCATAACTACACACTTCCATACTACCCACAATTTCTCTTGTTGGAGACAGGGCAGCAGTGAGATTGCCCACCACACACATATATTTTGGTCTTGCACCAAACTCCATCCCTTTTTCCAATCCCTTCAGCTAGAGTTTGAACAATTATGCTGCAGAGCAGTCAATCAATCAATGAAACTTTATTTATATAGCACAATTCTCTGTATAAATCAAAGTGAATCAAAGTGCTTCACAGAAAAAACAACCTTTAAATATATTATAATTTATTAAAACATCATTACATCTTGTTTAGTAATGACTACATTAAATTAATTCAGGGAAGGCCTGTCTGAATAAATGTGTTTTCAGTTCACGTTTGAACTGATCTATGGTCTGGCACGCTCTAATCTGGCAAGGCAGAGAGTTCCACAGGGTTGGAGCTGAAAATGCAAATGTGAGAGCACCTGATGTTTTTAGTTGGATCCTGGGAACCTCCAGCAATCCCTTGTCAGAGAAGTGAAGTGGGCAGGAGGGGCGGTAGGGATATAAGAGGTCTTTCAGTTAGCCAGACCCCTACCCATGTAGGACTTTATAGGTCAGCAAACCAACCCTGAAGGAGATCTGCCAACTAACAGGCAGCCAGTGCAGATAGTGGAGCACAGGTGTGACATGACATGCCCTAGGTAAGCCAGTCAATAATCTGGTCACTGCATTCTGCACTAACTGCAGTTGGCAAAGATCAACCCCCAATAGCCTTGGTATAGGGCACTGCAGTAATCCAGGTGAGAGGTCACAAAAGCATGAACCATTGCTGACATATCATCAGGGGGATCAGGTGTTTAAACAAGGCAATGTTCCTCAGGTGGTAAAATGAGGTTTGGACCACGGCTGACACCTGTGACTTAAGCGTCAAATCGCAGTCAAAAACAATGCCCAGATTCCTCACCTGATCTGAGGTGAGCAACTGCAAGTCCCCAAGGCATAGCTCAGAGATCTGACCAGCTTGCCCCCTCACTCCCTGGTGACCAGGTTCCAGCACCAGTACTTTAGTCTTATCTGGGTTCAACTTTAACCAGTTGACCCTCATCCAGCCTTGGATCTCAACCAGGCAGCTGTTAAATACCGAGACCATTCCCAACAGTGAAAACTCAGCCTATATCATCTTATAATGACCCGCAGTGGTAGCATGTACACCGTGAACAACATGAGGGACAAAACAGAGCCCTACAGTACCCCACATGACAGGGGCAGAGATGCCAAGGAAACAATCCCCGACACAACCCTCTGTGACCTGCCAGTGAGGAAAGAATGAAACCAGATGAGGACCGTACCAGCCAGTCCACAACAAACCCACAAGTGCGCCATTAACACCCCATGGTCCACAGTGTCAAATGCCACAGAGAGATCAAGGAGAATCAAGATGGAACGTCTTCCCTGATCCCTCACCACTAGGAGATCATTTAACACCCAAACAAGGCCAGTCTCATTACTATGCCTTTTTCTGAAACCTGACTGGAGAGGATCGTAGATGCTGTGAGCTGTTAAATGGCTCTCCAGTTGAATGGCCACCACCTTCTCAATAACCTTACCCACAAAGGGCAAGTTAGAGACAGGTCTGTAGTTTGCCAGGCATTCCAGATCTAGTGAAGTGTTTTTCAGGAGTGGCCTTAAGACTGCCTCCTTCAGGGGATCCAGAAAGACTCCTGTCACTAGAGAGCATCAGACTATCCTAACTAGGATTGGGCTGATGACATCAACGCACCCCACTAGGAGGCGCATTGGTCCCGGATCCAAACTACAGCAGGTTGGCCACAACCTTTGGACAATCTTCACAACATCCACGACAGCCAACTGGTTGACATCAGACCAGACAGACTGACTGTGATTGCAAGCCCATTAGCACAAGGCCCATTAGAGGGAACTGATTGGACTTCTGATTGATGTAGGCAATCTTATCGGGAAAGAACAGAGCAAACTCGTCACATTTTAATTGTGAAAAAATATCCCCTAGACTGAAGACAGGTTGGATTGCACAACCTATCAACTGTGCAGAAGAGCTGAACTGGTATGTTAGTTGCCACAGCAATCTCCTTGGACAAGAACTCTGCCTTCTTACAGGAGATTGCTGATTGATAGTCTCTGTAATGGGCCATCAATCTAAGCTTGTCCTCCCCCAAACTGGTCCTCCTCCAACATCTCTCCAGCCTTCGACCCCACATCCTTATTCCCTTGACAGTTCCATCAAACCAAGGGGACTTCTGGTGAAAGGTGAGGGGAAGAACACAGACAGGTGCGGTAAAGTCAAGAGCCTCAGTAATAACCCTATTATAGGTCAGCCTCAACTCCCCAGGCTCCTCGCACACACTCATGATGCCTGATAGGTCCAGCACTACCATCAGACTTTGTGGGGTCAATCCCCTTAAAGAGCGGTATTGGACCATATCTGTAGGGGCAGGTCTATTAGGGGTTGCCTCAAACTTGAACCTCACAGTATGGTGATCCGACTAAATGACCGGCTCCACCATCAGGTCGAAGACCTGCATCTGCAGTAGGAAGATGTTGTCCAATGAATGGCCGTGAATATGGGTTGCAGAGGGAACAACCTGTGTCAGGCCCAATCAACACATAAGTTGGAGGAAGTCGTGACCAAACTAAGAGAGTTCATCATCAACCTAGGCATTGAAATCCCCCAGAATAATCCATCTGGGAGACTCCAATACCAGTTTGATGACAAAGTCCATGACTTCCTGCAGGAATTCCTTCCCATCCCCTGGTGGTCGGTAGATGAGAAGGATCCTACAGTACAACCTACATCTGCAAACCTTCAAACTGCTATACATTCAAAGGATCTCATTGTTCCCACCAGGATAGTTGCAAGGCCCAGGTCTAACTTAAAACAATTGGCTACCCCCCGATCCTTTCTCAGGCAGTGTACCTCTGAGTACCCAGCCAGAACAGCTAATTCCAATACAGGGCTGGCATTTTCATCCAGCCAGGTTTCGGTGATGCAAGCCAGATCAGCTGTTGCAACAAGATCGGCAATGGAAACATAGAAACATAGACTTTGACGGCAGATAAGGACCACTTGGCCCACCCAGTCTGCCCATTTCCTTTTCTATTGGATAAGCTGCAGATTCTAGTTAACCAACAGCCTACTTCCTGCAACCCCCCACTACAATTGCCTTATGTCTGCCCCATGCATGTTTGAATTCCCCCACTGTTTTAGACCCAACAACCTCCTGAGAAGGCGGTTCCATGCATCCACCACTCTCTCCGTGAAAAAATATTTCCTCACATTACCCATGAGCCGTCCCCCCTCTATCTTTAAATTGTGACCCCTTGTTCTTACACATCTCTTTTTCTGAAAGATGCTACCCTCCTGTACTTTGTTGATTCCCTTGAGGTACTTGAAAGTTTCTATCATATCCCCCCATCCCTCCTTTCATCAAGGGTATACATATTAAGCTCTCTCAGTCTCTCTTCATATGGTTTCTGATGCAGACCCCGCACCATTTTAGTTCCCTCCTCTGGACTGCTTCCATCCTGTCTATGTCTTTGCGCAGATGTGGTCTCCAAAACTGCACACAGTATTCCAGATGGGGTCTCACCAACTGTCTGTACAGAGGGATAACCACTTCCTTTTTCTACTTGTGATGCCCTTTCCTATGCATCCCAGTATCCCCCTGGCTCTCCTTACTGACTTCTCACATTGCTTACCCACCTTTAGGTCATCTGATATGACTACCCCCAAGTCCCTTTCCATTTTTGTTGTTGTTAGTACCTCCCCTACTATTGAGTACTCTTCTCCTGGGTTTTTGTTTCCCAGTTGCATTACTTTGCACTTCTTTGCATTGAATTTAAGTTGCCATATGTCTGACCATTCTTCCAACCTTGCCAAGTCCCTTCTCATCCTTTCTACCCCCTATTGTGTATCAACTCTGTTACAGATCTTTGTGTCATCTGCAAAGAGGCATACCTTTCCTTCCAGACCCTCTGCAGTGTCACCTATAAAGATGTTAAAGAGGACTGGACCCAGTACTGAGCCCTGAGGTACTACACTAGTAACCCCCTTTCTTGAATGTGTTCCATTCACTTGCCTCTCTGTGTCCTGTTGTGCAGCCAGTTTGTTACTCAGGCTACCACCCTGGAACCCACTCCCAGGCTGGCTAACTTGATTATTGTCTTTGTGCAGGACTGTGTCAAATGCCTTGCTAAAGTCTAGGTAGGCCATATCCACAGCCCCTCCCTGGTCTATTACTTTGGTCACCCAGTCAATGAAATCAATTAGATTCATCTGACATGACCTTCCTGCTGTAAATCCATGCTGCTTTGGGTCCTATGCCCCGCTGGCCTCTAGGTACTCAACAGTTCTTTCTTTCAGAAGTGATTCTATCATTTTCCCTACCACTGAGGTCAAACTTGAGGTCTGTAGTTTCCTGCTTCTGCCTTGCTCCCACTTTTGTGAAGGGGAATCACATCTGCCCTCATCCAGTCCTCAGGTACCACCCCATCCTCCCATGATTTGTTAAAAAGTGTGGTCAGTGGTGTCACTAGGTCCTCCCTTAGTTCTTTTAGTATTCTGGGGTGAATCTCGTCAGGCCCCATTGCTTTGTCCACCTTGAGTTTTGGGAGTTCTTTCAGGACTCTTTCTTCTGTAAATGGACTGGTGTCAACCCCCCTACCCAGAGTGCTTCTATTGTCTGGTTTAGGTAAGTCCTCCTCATCTTCTTTTGTGAATACTGAGCAAAAGTATTAATTCAGTATCTCTGCCTTTTCACTGTCTCCCTCTGCCCACCTCCCCTCTCCTTTATTAATCTTCACTATTCCTCCCTTAACCTTTCTATGCTCCCTAATGCACCTATAAAAGGTTTGGGCCTTTGCTATTTTGACTGCCTTCCCCACTTCTTTCTGCTTTAATTGATACAGTTCCCTGTCGTGCTCCTTCTGTGATTCCTTATACTTTTGAATGCAGCCTTTTTTTTCCTTAACCTTCCCTGTCACCTCTTTTGAGAACCATAGTGGTTTTTTACTCCGCTTTGTTTTCTTTATTTGTTTCACACAAAGGCTTGTTGCCTCTATGATAGCAGTTTTGATTTTTCTCCATTGTTCTTCCACCCCTCCTTTTTAGCCATTTGCTAGTGCATTCCTCAGGTATTCACCCATTTTGCCAAAGTTAGCCCTTCTAAAGTCCAGTATCCTTGTTTTTGTATGGCTTGTCTCCATGGTTGTGCTTATTGTGAAGCACACTGTGCAGTGGTCACTTGTTCCCAGATGTCTACTGACTTCTAAATTTGTGATCCTCTCTCCATTTGAGAGTACCAGGTCTAGTATTGCTCCCTTCTGAGTGGGTTCCAACACTAGCTGTCTAAGGCCTGCCCCCTGCAGGGCATCGAGAATGACCCTCCTCTTAGATGTGGCTGCAGTACATAATAATAATTGACCTCTTGTTGTTAATGGATCTGGCATTGCACAACACTGCCATAGAAGGATAGGCAGATGAGGCTGGCCCAGTAGCCTGCCCACTAACTGTGAAGCCCTTGGGTATGGGCACCAGGCAGGGTGGCCCCTTCCTGGGCCCATTTCACCCCAGGGTGCCTCCTTGTCCCCACCACCCAAATCCACCAACCCCCTCTGCAACTGAAGTCCTTTCAGACCCCACAGATCTCTGTTTCCTCCCCCTTCTAACTATCCCCAGCGCTCAACAGTGCCTTTATACCTCTGATGTTAATGGGGGTCTTTCAAATGGCTGGAGATCATGAAGCCTAGAAGGAGAGTACTGCCTAATCATAGAAGGTATTTTTTTTTGCAGTTAGTCTTTTTATTGGAAGATTTCAGACTTTGTTTCAGAACTTTAACCATTAAATCATATGGCTGCCAAAGTGATTTACAACATTACCACTCACTACACACAGCCAAAGCTCCAGAACTACATCACAGGACAGGCATAGCTATACGTAATACATTTAGTTATTCAAACATCTTCTACAGGATGACTATACACCTAATTAATCATACAACAGAGATAATAAGAGGCAACATAAGTTGACAATTACATACTCAATGTTCAAAAGGTTGGAAACAATAGTAGTTGAGCTTCTTCCCATACAGTGAGAAACCAATAGTGGGGGACCACAGATTGATCATCCGGGAATGATGCACTTATGATAGCTATATAAAGAGAAGCAATAAATGTGTTTAATAACCAAGCAATCATTTTACTAGGAAATCAGGGGGGTTTCAGTTTGTCCTTCAGATATCTGGAGGGCAAGGCTCGCTTATTAGAGTCAATATACAGTATGTAGGGGTCCCATAGCTCAGCAAATTTCTTTAGACACTGGTTTCTATAGCATGATGTCCTAGTCAAAGTGGCCATCCTTTCCAAAGCACTAAGCCATTCTGAAATGGAGGGGACCTCTGCAGTTCTCCATCATCATATAATACGTTGTTTACATTCTATCGAGGCCTGTATGACCCATAATAAAGAAGCTTTGGGCAGGGTAAGAGTTTCAGGGGTTAGGCCCAGTACCCATAGACCTGGATCTGCTGGGAGGGTCATCATTAGGATGGTAGAGCAGTGTTGTATTACTGCCTCCCAATAGGGCTTCAGAGGTGTAAATGACCACAGGATGTAGATCAGATCTGCCTCTGGGTTCTCACACCTCCAGCAATAGTCATTGGAAAGAAGACCCAATCTTTTTAGTTGGGATGGAGTGTAGTACCAAAGGTGCAGTATTTTGTTCTGTAGAAGAAGGAACCATAGAAGGTGTTAACCAACACATTTCAACTATTTCTACACTTCATTACTTCAACTGTCACATACAACTCTTCACTATCAATAAATCAATATTAAAACATGTCACATATCACACACACACATCTCACACACACACACACACACACACACACACACCTCACCCTCACCCAATAACCCCCCAAAATTTCCCCCACCCGCCCAACCAACAGTTTTAAAACAATTTCCTTTTCCGGGGAGTCCATAGACTTGTGGAGCAACCATTATGGCAATTCTTCACCCAGATGGCTTTTTTAATCCAAAGGCAATTTCCTCTATCATGGGACTGCCGAAGGATAACCTGTTTTCCTTTAGCGCACACTTCAGAAATGAGTCCAAAGAAAAGAGCTAGAAGATTTTCTAGAAATTTAAAAGCCAGTCATCTCCATTCTCTCACCCCTCAGGCAACTATCCAAGTGGACTAGAAATCTGGAGTCCCTTGAACCCTCTCCCAGAACGAGGGTTCCCCTCTGGTCCTGCCTTCAAATTCCATCCAGCACTATCCTGGACTAAACAAAGCCTAGAATATCAAAATTCTACACTGGTAGGGGCTCTCTCACAACCCTCAACTGCTGATATAGGCTCACAGCTCACAGTCTAAACTGAGAATTTAACATTTTTAGTGGCAGTCTCCTCTAAACAAATGAAACGCTGTTCTGTACATATGATCCCCTTTCCTCCATTTCTGGAGCAGCAAACAGTCCAAACAGAAATGCTCCCTTTACTGTAGTAGTCCAGGAGGTGATTTTAATGATGGAACTCAAAGAAACTACATGCAGGTCAGAAAGGGGAATTCCTCCATCTCACCTCTCATCTTGCTGAAAGCGACCACGGCGCAGCAGCCAGGCAGCAACCCATGGGAAATGGCAGTTCCAGATCTCCCTTCACCTCTGTTTGGGAAGAATCACTCAGATTTCAGTTTTCTATGGCATTCAGCCCCTTTTAAGTTGTCTTTCACAAGGTCAAACTCACCTCCAGGCAAGCCAGCAGAACCAGGATCATGCCATCCAAACGTGCGGAAACATACTCCCGTGTCCTGTTTACCCCCCTCACAGTGACATTTCACCAGCGAGGTCCCCCACAGTGACTTCAGCACCTAGCCACAGTGGGAGACCCGCTGGAACCCAGCGCTGCCTGTTGGGGGTCCTGCACCCCCCCGATCAGCTCTGACTGGAGTTGAGAATCTTTAAGTGGGGGGTGCGGGAGGCGAAGTCCCCCAAAGAAAACAAGGAAATCCATAGCAAACCGGCAGCCAACTGCAGAATACAGTCGACCTGCTGGTGTCACTGACAGGGTGTTCGACAGAATTTCTGTCAGACTCCTGTCATGGATCCCCCTGTGTCTAATCCTCAACAGACACAGCACACCGTTTCCTGACTGTCTCCTCAGTCCACCATGTTCTTTCAGCCAGTGTTACAACAAAGTCTTTAATGGTCGCACAACAAGCTACAACCTGCTCCATCACTCTGATTGTCCTGGATACAAGTACAGCCATTCCTCAGACTCCAATGGATCTCAAGTACATTAAGCATGTTAAAACTACTCCACTCTACACACCTCTCTGAAAACACCTCTCTGAAAACAAAGAAACTATCTTCCTAACTCTAACTCACTTTTTTCCTCTTACTAGCACTCCCATCCCTATTCTATTAACTAACTAAACTTAAAAAATAAATAAAAACCTTAAGAATAGCTGTATAAATCATTAAAAAAGGACTCCCTTCTCAGCTCCCTTACAGTCGGCAGCCCAGCGTGACCACCATCTTATCCTTGACAGATCTTATCAGTGCCATTAACAGTGGAAGTGTTCCTATTTGGGATCATGCCCCATGGATTTCGAGATAAAAACACGCAATATCTCCTAGGAATATTATTTCTGGTGGCCAAAAAGGTAATCACCAAGGTCTGGCTTACACAAAAAATCATGATGCTTTCTTCTTGAAGAAGTATTGTAAATCAAATATACAGAAGAGAGAGAGAATAACCTCCTCTCTAAATAATCAAACTGAACAGTGTTCTTCCAGATGTAACAGGTGGCTTCTTCATATGATGCTCAAAGACCCTCACTTTGTTCCTTGATGAGGGGGGCACCTCAAAGACTTTATGAACAGGCCCTATTCCAGGCATTTACCTAACAGCACTACCTTGGCAAGCAATTATCTTAGACAGTATAGTAACTAATTAACCCAATTAGAGCATGCAGCTAACTGCCAAATATATCTGCCGGGCCCCCTTCCTCGGTCCTTCTCCTCCCCTGTTGCCCTCATATACACAGAACAGTAGACTGCCAGACGTGGCGGTGGCCATTGGGGTTACCATTTAGAATTCTTACGTCAAAATTATCTGTCCTACTCCCCATGCTATTACAAAGGGGAGGGTATCTTCATTCACCCAGTGGGCCTTAAGCCAGTCTTATTAAAAATCTATGTATTTGTTGAGGAAATGCACAATGATATACACTAGTGAGGCCCCACCTGGAGTACAGTGTACAGTTCTGGAGACCATACCTACATAAGGACATAGACAGGGTAGAGAAGGTTCAGAGGAGGGCAACAAAGATGGTGCATGGGTTGCATCACAAGTCCTATGAAGACAGGTTGAAGGAACTGAACATGTACTCCCTGGAGGAGAGGAGGGAGAGAGGGGATATGATAGAGACATACAAGTATCTTACAGGGAGGAACAGGGTGCAGGAAAACACTATTTTTAAGCGAAAAAGATGTTTCAGGACTAGAGGGCATGGGATGAAGTTGGAGGGAGGACGATTCAGAGGAAACATGAGAAAGAATTTCTTCACAGAACGGGTGGTGGACAAGCGGAACACCCTGCCAGAGGAAGTGGTGGGGGCTGAAACAATCACGGGATTTAAGAACGCATGGGATAGACATAAAGGAATTCTAGAGGTCAGGAGTAAGGGGAAATAGACTTCTAGGAAAACAGACTGAACTTACAAGCTCAAATGGGCAGACTAGGTGGGCCATAGGCCCTTATCTGCCGACACTGTCTATGTATCTATGTATCTATATACAGTATGTATAACAAATATGTGGAATATGGTTTTTGCTGACTTTGAAATGTTGAATAAAACATATATTTTCAAAAGAAAACAGTATATCAAATCCAGAGATAATGCTGTACCTCATTCTTCACAAGGAAACTTTGTTCCTCAAAATGGTTGATCCATGGAGCTCTGACAGAGCAGATGATTGGCGGCATTGGAAATAAGAAAAATGAGAAAGCACTTAGAAAGATAGAGATATTGGTCAGATATTATTTAGTACAGATCATAGCAAAGCAAGGCTAGATTTATCATGCAGAACAAATGCCAGGGTAACCTTCTGGGGCCTATACCAGATGTCTTTGTCCTGAATAACTTAATGAATGTTTGAAAGGAGGGGATTGGATCTCAGAGACATGGGGCCCAATCCAGAGCCACATTAAAGCCCTTAGGATGTTGTGCCTGTAATTTAATGCTGTGTGCCAAAGAATTGCAGCAGATTTCCCCTTGTCTGTGCCATCTCCCCCACAACCTGTGGCAAGGCAGGTAGGGTTCCACACCAAGAGGTGATGGACAAGCCCTGGTGCCACCCCCAGAGGAGGTACCACTAAGACCTCCTGCAAAATGGTGGCCATCTGGAGATGGCAGACAGTAATGGGTAAAAAGAACTGAAGTCAGCTGCTCCCCTTTACTTCAGCCTCCCTCTTCAGATCATGCGAGGACTCCAGGACACAGAAGGACATTGTCAGCCTACCTACAGACTTCCAAAATATTCCAGGATATCCATAGCTAGTTAAAGACTTCCAGAAGCTTCCAGACAATTCAGCTTGTCCAGAACACAGGCAAAACACCAGCAGCCAATTTCCACAACCTAGGAAAGGAGTCCTAAATCTCGGAGGAGCAGTATAGCCATGATTTAGTGTGCTTTCTTGGGATGTTAGCTTGTGGTGGTTTTAGTGGCTTAGAGCCAGTTTAACTGGGCTGCAGAGGGTTTTTAAGTTACAAGTTTTTCAAGAAGTGGTGGTTTAATTTTTCATGTCTGGAGCCCATTTTTCTATTGTAACTCCAGAGGAACTGCTGTATTTCAGGATCTTGGTAGCGCAGTGCTGTACCATAGGGAGCAGAGGTATGGGTGCTGGAGCCGAGTTGGGAACATAGTCCGCAGCAAACTCTACCACCCCTATGCACCAAACTCTGTTGGTGCAGATAATTGAGGGGTGAGAGGGTTACCAGAATCCTGTTGGTTGAATAACAGCACTGAATTAAATGCCAGTCACTTATTTTGGATCCAGTGGCTTTTGCAGACTATTGTTCCAGCAGAAAAAGGGTTGGGGCTCATTGGGATGCCACGTTAGACAACGTGGCAGGAGGAAAATCAAACACTCCCTCCCCTCCACCTTGACCACTCATAGTTTGCCATGCATCTGCCACTGTCAGTTGTTCTGGCTATATCTCACATCCAGACCCAGAGGAGGGAAGTCATTTAAAAACAAAATTAGGGAGTCATGTGATGAGCTAGCCCTGAGCAGCAGCTTTCTTCAGAGCTCCGTGATCACTGAACAAAACACGGCTGCAAAACTGTCAAACCATCTTAAATCTTACTAAAAGCTATATATTTCATTTGTTAAAAATAACCTGAAATGAATTGTACAAATATTTTCATGAATGGACCCAGAAGAACAACGCCAAATGGATTTCTCTCCTGTACCCTCCTCGCAATCCCCAAGCCAGCCCTCCAAAAGACAAAAGCCTGACTCACCAGTGGAAGCACTGAATGAAGTGGCACCGACAGATCTAATTGCAAGTAAGCTAGATCAATTCTTCCTTGCATTTGCCTCAGTTAAAATAACTTTGAGTGATATGGCAACAGACATTAAAGCAATTAAACAAATGGTAGAAACACTGACAACTAGAGTGAGTGTTGCCTAGGCAAGAATCAGCTGTGTGGAGGACAGGCAGAATAAGGATGAGAAAATCATCTCTGAAATTAGGAAAAAACTGAATAGGCTAGAGGATAGACTGAAAGATAAGGAGAGTCAACTCAGGTGCAACAGCATTGTATTGGTTGGAATCCTGGAGAAAGTATAGGAATCTGACATGCCAAAATTTGTCCAAAAGCTGCTAATTGAAGTTGCAGGACCACCCATAACAGGGCCATCATACCACTTAGAATACACACACAAGTCAGCCAAAACTTCAGCTAAACAAGATGAGCGGCCAAAAGTGATAATAGCTGGGCTCACAAGGCTGCAAGATAAAATACACATCCTGGCACAAGCTCATCTGAAAGGAGCACTGGATTACAAAGGGAAATGGTTACATATATACAGCAATGTCACCCCAGCTGTTAGGTACAAGAAGAGAGCCTACCAAGATAAAAAAATAAAAAGCTGCATAAAGCATGAGTCCCATTCTGAGTTCTCCACCCAGCCAGACTCCTTGTTACTACCCCAACCGGCCCGAAAAAATTACTCAATGCTGAGATAATGAGCAAGGATTTACCAAAATTCCTCCCTCAAGTCTTCACACTGGGACAGAAACACTAAGGATGACTTGCAGAACAGATCAGTCTCATTGTTATGACAAAATAACATACCAGGACTGTGACACCCCTTCTGCCTGCAATCCCCCAACAGTGAAAACTGAGGTACTCAACACTGGGGCAAACAAAAGCATAGGGAAGCAAACTTATCTACTCCCCCAATGTAAAGCTCTGGCAGCTGAGACAGGCGATCGGGCACCCTGACTCTGGATATCAAGGGATGCTTACAGATGGAATACCAAAGGGAATTGAAGGAAGGGGAGACCTCAGAGAGGGAGAGATGAGACATGTTGTTTTTTCCATTTTTAATAGAGAGATAATACACTATGTAATTAGCCCAAAGCCAGGATCTCCCAATCCCAGACAAAAGCTCCCACACCTTGGTGCTGTTCCTTTGTCCAACTCAATGCTATAAATTAAGCCAATGCCCAACAACAGACAGCTGACCAGTCCCCTCACCTTCTCCGAGATGGGGATGTCCAATCTTCACTCACAGTGGCCCCTGGATCCTCAACAGGACAGAGCGACCACCTGCACCTATCCCACCATGAACTGAAAAGCCAACAGACCAATGCCCCTCACACGCAGATGGCAGTGACGTCACCTGGGATTCCCAGCAAGAAACTAGCGTGAGATAGTCTGGCAAGATGGATTTCATCCTGCAACAACTCGCGCCCATGCAGAACTTACTCACTTTAAAACATACTACATCAGCTTAGTGACTCTGCAGGGCAGTTCCCAAACCAGCACACTCTACTGCCACCAAGGGAGAATTGCAGTGCACATTTGGCGACCAGTATCTGCAGGTAAACAACCCCATGATCCCCATCAAAGACATGTCCCCAAACTAATCCTGAGCCACTACTAAATAAGGAAGAGGTAAATTGTGGCTAAAATAAACAGACTTAACTTATAAATGTTTAAATGTTTAACTGCAAATGTCATGGTGGAGCAGATGGCACTCCCTGGTATCTGTCAGATGTTTGTTCCTGCACCTTCAGAGCATTGCCACTTGCTCCTTTGTACACTACCATGTATTCCCCTTGGAAGCCTTACCGCTACCAGGCACGCACATCTAGGGTGGTGTGCTTGGGTGGAGAAGGGCCCCTGGAGGACAGATCCTTCTCCCTGATGAGCACATAGGTCTCCGCAGCTCTGGGGGTCCTAGGGAAATCCTCTGATGTGTACAAAGAGATCATTGGCACAAAGCACATTGTGCACAGTATCACAGGGGGAAGTATGTAAACTTAGAGGGGGCCATTGGGGGGGAGAAGACATGGTATATGTGGGTGGGGGGACAGCCCAGGGGGGAAGGTTAACATGCAGAACATGACAAGCATAATGAGGCTGCCAGCACAGCATGGAGCACTCCTGGGGACTGAACCATGGTTTCTGACCTAAACACTGGCTGTCAGGTGAGGTGCTAAACAGTGGTCTAGTCAACAGAGCAAGCAAACCCTGCTGCAATGGAAGTCGTGTCCACTCCTGGCACAACCTCTCCCCGAGGGCGTCCATTACGATTCAGGTGATTGCCAGTGGAGCACAGTACCTGATACTACTTACAGCGGCACTCAAAATTGCGTAGAATGGGAGAGTAATGAATGCAGAACCCCTTGCTGACCCATGGGCCGGGGAGGTACGGAAGCCAAATGTTGATGGATGGGTAGCAGTTGGACACAAGAGCATAGAACTCCTGAGCTATCTGTCACCTAAACCCAGAAGAAGCCAGAAGGGAAGGAAACATACTCGTTTCAGTGCTTTACAGTAATTGTACATTGCAATTTTTGTTTTAAACTTTGATTGTGGGCTTTTAGTGACACTGTAATTTCTTTACTTAGAATTGTTTTTGGGCTGTTGAAAATTTAAAAACTAGTTTATTGTGCTTGTAGTGGTTGTGTATTTCTTTGCTGTCTTTAATTGCTGCAGATTTTCACCTCCCCTCCTCTGCCCCAACTCTTAATTATATGTCCTGTTAAATCTGATTGACAGGAGCTAAGCACAGGATATAGTAGGGGATGTGGAGTAAGAAGGACATAAGGGGGAAGAAGCCTGCCCTCAGCACGACAAGTGTTTTGACTAATTTTTGATTTCTTTTTTAAAGAAAAGTATCGGAGGAGCAGTGGCAGGATTTTTAGGACAATAAATTAATAAAAAGGGAACTAGGAAAGCTTCAGTAACAGAGAAGTACTGGAATAGCAGTATAAGTGTAGTACAATGTGGGGAGTGGTGCAATGCAGTGGCTGTGGGGCAGCCATATTCAGGCAGACCTTCTCGACCCTGAGGTGCTGCCCTATCTGTATGCATCTCTCTGGACTGCAAAATGAGGTAGCCAGACTCAGAGCGGAAGTAAACTGGGTCAAGAGAACCATCACCCCTATCCAGAGACCACCCAGTCCAATGCAGCTGCCGCAAAGGATGCTGAGAACGAGGAGCACTTGGATGACAGTGGGCTCAGGGAGGGTTAGGGTGATAAGGCAGAGGCACATCCCAGATCCTATTCCACTTAAGAACTCATATGCCACACTGACAAATGGAGACAACCAAATAGAGGTACCCAGAGAAGTGGAAGGAAAGAATGTGGAGGTTAGCCAAGGAGGTGACCTCAGTGGGGAGAGCAGTGGACCACAGAGGAGGAGGAGGAAGTGAATCATGGTGAGTGACTCCATCATAAGAAGGATCCAGCTAGGAACACAGGAGGGGGAGGACAGCGAGGTGAAATGCCTACCAGGTGCCACGGCATGGAGGGATGGAAGGAAGATCCTGGGGATTGCTGGGAAGGCAAGATGGGAGAGTGAGCTGGATGTCATTATCAACCTAGGTACTAATGACCTGGTAAATGGAGCACCAAAGGAAGTACAGGAACAGTTTAGGAAATTGGGGAGGGGTCTCAAGCGAGTAGCTACTTCTGTCACCTTCTTGGAAGTACTACCTGCGAGAGGCATGGGAGAGCATAGGGGTGCATGCACCAGGAATTTTAACTCATGGTTGAAGAACTGGTGCTGTGAGGAAGGGTTTGGATTCACTGGTGACTGGGGATCCACCTGGAGGGATGGAGGCTTGTCCAAGCCTGATGGCCTGAATCCATCCTGAAGGGGAATCCAAGCACTCAATGATAAGTTTAAATGCTACATTGACAAACATTTAAACTAGACAAGGGGGGTGACAGGCCAGCAAGGAGGGTACCTAACTGCCCACCCCCCCACAGCTAGCAGTGGAACCAGTGAACCGGAGGAGTGGATATCTCTACAAAGCAGTGTGCAAAAGATGGAGGTAAGTGCCCAAGAGGTGGATAGGTAGAAAAGATGCAAAATTCAACAGAAGGGCAGAAATCAAGGAGAACCAGGGATAAAGGACAACCAGGGAAGGGGCTAGAGTAGAACAGCTAAACAGTCTAGGGAGGTCAAATCATGGAAAGCCATGTGTGCCAATGTCAGGAGCCTTAGCAACAAGATGGAGGATCTGGAGGCTGTCATGCTGCAGTCAGACCACGACATTGTGGCCATCACAGAAACCTGGTGTAATGATAACCATGACTGGGAGATGGCCATACCTGGCTACAACATATTCAGAAGAGACAGGGCAGGTAGGAAGGGAGGAGGAGTGGCACTGTATGTGAAAAATGACATAAGGGCCACAGAGATCCAGGAGGAACAAAATGGGGGGAGAGATACTGTGGGTTAAACTGGAAAGGAAAATGGGGCCAGCCATCCACACAGGTGTGGTCTATAGACCACCAGCTCAGGAGGAAGAAACAGATAGGGAGCTGATGCTAGCCATCCAAAGGATGGCAGACAAGGGTGAGGTAGTGCTGGTTGGAGACCTCAGTATTCCAGACGTGGACTGGAGCATCCCAGCAGCAGCATCTACTAGGAGCAGATTTATCCTGGACTCCCTTCAGGGTGCCTTCCTCAAGCAACTGGTCGTGGAATCAACTTGGCAGAAGGCAATACAGGACCTTGTGCTCACAAACAGGGACAGTGTGATGGGGTAACAGTGGGGGAGCACCTGGGGAACAATGACCACCAGTCATTGTGGTTTGAAATCACAGAAGGAGCAGAACCAAACAACACAAAAACACGTATCCTGGATTTTAGGGGACAGACTTTGGGAAAATGTGGAGATGCTTGAAAGAGGTGTTAAGGGGAATGGGGCAGGAATCAGGGGTTGAGGAACAGTGGGCAGTATTTAAAATGGGGATTACAAGAACAACAGACTTATGCACTAAGCAGGTTAGCAAGGGGAAAAGGAAGAGGAGGCCATTATGGTTTTCCAAGGAGGTAGCGGAGAAAGTGAAAGCCAAAAAGATTGCATTCAGGCAATACAAAAAGACACAGGTAGAAGGAGATAGGGAGAAGTATCAGGAGAAGCAAAGGGAGACAGGGAGGTCGGTAAGGGAAGCCGAAGCTCAGACAGAAGATCACATTGCAAAATCAGTGGGTAGAGGGGACAAAACCTTTTAAAGGTACATAAGTGAAAAAAGAAAGGGAGGAATAGTGAGACTGAAGGGGGAGGATGGAGGCTGTGTGGAGGATGACAACAGTAAAGCTGACATTGAACAGGCATTTTAGCTCAGTCTTTACTGAGGAAGTGGAGGGTAATGGGTCTGAAGGGAGTACAAGGGGTGGGAATCATGCAGAAATGGACAAACGTCCCTTTACACGAGAAAGGGTCCTGAAGGAACTGGAAGTAATAAGAGTTGATAAAGCAATGGGGCAAAATGGGATGCACCCCAGGGTCCTTAAATAACTAACAGAGGTGGTGGCTGAACCTTTGGCAATCCTGTTTAGCCGATCACTGGAAACACGGGAGGTACCCAAAGACTGGAGGATAGCAGAAGTAGTCCCCTTATACAAAAGTGGGAACAAAGAGGAAGCGAGGAACTATAGACCAGTCAGCCTCACCTCGGAAGTGGGGAAGATCATGAAAGCACTACTGAAGGAGAGATTGGTGGAACCTCTGGTTGTCAATGGACTACAGGATCCAAGGCAGCATGGTTTCACCAGGGGGAGGTCATGTCAGATCAACATCATTGAATTTTTTGACTGGGTGACTAGGGAGGTGGATCAGGGGAGGGCAGTGGACATGACCTATTTGGACTTCAGCAAGGCCTTTGACACTGTGCCACATAGAAGACTATTACACAAACTGGGGAATATGGGTGTGGGCAGGACAGTAGTGCAGTGGGTAGGTAACTGGCTGGGTGGTAGGACACAGAGGGTGGGGGTAAATGGCTGTCACTCCACAGAGGGAAGAGTGACCAGTGGAGTACCACAGGGATCAGTGCTGGGACTGGTTCTATTCAACATCTTCATCAGTGACATTGCACAGGACCTAGAAGGCAGAATTTCGCTGTTCGCTGATGACACAAAGCTCTGTAACAGAGTAGACACACCAGAGGGTGTAGACAGAATGAGAAGGGACCTGCAGAAACTTGAAGAATGGTCAGGGGTTTGACAGTTGAAATTCAATGCAAAGAAGTGCAAGATAATGCATATGGGGCACAAAACCCTGGCACAATATATCAGTTGGGTGGTGAGGATATAGCATGCACCAAGCAGGAAAGAGATCTTGGGGTTATCATCTCTGATGACCCCAAGGTAGGGAAACAGTGACAAGGCAGCAGGTAAAGCAAATAGGATGCTTGGATGCATAGGCAGGGGCATCACCAGAAGGAAAAGGGAGGTCATAATTCCACTATTAAAGACACTAGTGAGGCCCCACCTGAAGTACAGTGTACAGTTCTAGAAACCTTACTTATGTAAGGACATAGACAGGGTAGAGAAGGTTCAGAGGACGGCAACAAAGATGGTACATGGATTGCATCACAAGTCCTATGAGGACAGGTTGAAGGAACTGAATATGTACTCCCTGGAGGAGAGGAGGGAGAGAGGGGATATGATAGAAACATACAAGTATCTTACAGGGAGGAACAGGGTGCAGGAATACACTATGTTTAAGCGAAAAAGATGTTACAGGACTAGAGGGCATGGGATAAAGTTAGAGGGAAGACAATTCAGAGGAAACATGAGGAAGAATTTCTTCACAGAATGGGTGGTGGACAAGTGAAACACGCTGCTAGAGGAAGTGGTGGGGGCTGAAATAATCAGGGGATTTAAGAATGCATGGGATAGACATAAAGGAATTCTGGAGGTCAGGGTCAAGGGGCAACTGACTTCTAGGAAAACATAAAGTAAACTTACAAGCTCAAATGGGCAGACTGGGTGGGCCATAGGCCCTTATCTGCCGACACTGTCTATGTAACTATGTATCTATAGAAGGGTGATAAGGTATAGGGAGAAATGGAGGGGGTGAGGGGAGGAGATAAAAAAAAATTGTGACACTAAAACCACCTGAAACTAATCGCTGATAATAATGCTCATCTTCATACTACTTTTATACGTCCAATCATTTCACCCCTCTGCCAGCTATCCCAGTCCCTCTGAACTACTGACAAGGCACTTTGTGGCTGCTTATTCCCCCCCATAAAGTGTTTTTTCTTGATATTTAACTTGTACCTATGTTTTGAGTTATTCTGTAAGTTCTGAATTCAAGCTGTATCGTTCATTGTATTGTACCTTTGCTTTCTCCTACTGTACTTTGTTTTGCAATCTATGACATGGAACCTTTGTAAAACAGCTTGTGCTCAAAGGTTTTTTTCCGAATAACTAAATAAATAAAAAAGTACCAAATTCATTCTGTGATCACCCATGCCTAAAAGTAAAATTCTAATGGACATTTTCCCAGGATCCACATGAATTTTATACTGACAGCTGTTACAAATGCAGAGTGGAGAGCAAAGCATAGTCACCCAAGTAATATGTGACAAAAAAAAAGAAGAATACAATTATAATAAGGCATGGATAGACAACACACACTCCTAAACATCATTATAAAATAACTCTGTAATCCCATACATGCCTGTATAATTATGCTAAAAAAACACTCTTAATAATTGTTTGTGTGTTTGTGTGAGTATGGGGGCAAGGGAGAGGGGAAGTTTTTGGAATTAGGACTCTCAAATTTAGGGAAAATACAGTATGTTGTCCTACAATAACTTTTCTAATGCATATGAAAATATAAAAGTTCTTAATTTAAATATCTCGCAGAAAAGGTTTGGATCCCAGGCCCAGATATTCAAACTGCGCCAGTCTGAGGCGCAAGCCCCTGCGCTGCTCAAAATAGTTGCGCAGGGGTGTGGCCGGGGTGATATTCAAAGGAGTTGCGCTGTTGAGCAACTCCTATGAATATCGCCCCCGAGCCACAGCACTTGCGCATGGCGCAGTGGAACTTGCGCTACCGCAAGTTGCCAGAGTTGAGTCATTCAACTTGCGTGGTGCTAGTACCATTGCGCCATGCGCAAATTTCCGATATTCAAAAGGTGACATGCAAATGGGGCCATAATTTATGGCGGCGCGGGGCCATTTGCATCTCTTTATGGCCCCATTTGCATGCCTTTGCATGTAGGTGCGCCGATCCCCGAGGACTTGCTCCTGGCCACCCTGCCAGGCAGCAGCCGTCGGGGACCGACGCACACTGCAGCCCGATCGCGGGCATCACAGTTACATGCCCCCCCCACACCTCCCACAGCCCGATCGCGGGCAGAACACATACATGTCGCCCCCACACCTCCCACAGCCCGATCGCGGGCAGAACACATACATGTCGCCCCCCACCTCCCACAGCCCGATCAAGGGCAGAACCTGTATAAACCCCTCAGTGCCCGATCGCGGGCAGAACCTGTATAAACCCCCAGTGCCCGATCGCGGGCAGAATGTAACCCTCCCCCCAACCCGAATAACTCCCTGGTGGTCCAGTGGACTGTAAAGCCCGATCGCGGGCAGAATGTCACAGCAGAACCCCCCAAACATCTCCTGGTGTCTAGTGTCCCCCACCCACCCACGAGCCCCTCCACCGCCCCCCCGGGCCAGCGGGCGACAGCATCCACCCGCCTGCCGCCCGCTGCCCGCCGACTGACTGTCGGTAGGCTGCCGCCCTTAGTGCAGAGCTACAGCCAATGGGCGTGCAGCCCATACCCGTGATGACAGTCCAGATTTGTGAATGATCATTCACAAATCTGACTGTCATGTACGGTGTGGGCTGCATGCCCATTGGCTGTAGCTCTGCACCAATAGGGCGGCAGCCCTCACCGGACAGTCAGTCGGGCGGGGCGGGCGGCAGGCGGGTGGATGCTGCCGCCACCGCCTGCGGGGAGCGGGTGAGGGCTTCGTGGTGGGTGGGGACACTAGACACCAGGGAGATGTTTGGGGGTTGTGTTGACATTCTGCCCGCGATCGGGCTTTACGGTCCACTGACCACCAGGGAGTTATTCGGGTTGGGGAGGGTTATTCTGCCCGCGATCGGGCACTGGGGGTTTATATAGTTCTGCCCGTGATCGGGCACTGGGGGTTACAGGTTCTGCCCGCGATCGGCTGTGGGATGTGTGGGGGGACATGCGTACCGTCCGCGATCGGGCTGGTGGGGGCACAGGAGTGAGTTGGGGCCAGCCAGGGTGGCAGCTGCTGTGTTGCACCTGCAATGCAGCAGCTCACCTGTGGGTGGCCCTCGACTTAAGCCTTTTTTGGCTCAAGCTTGTGCGGGCGCAGCTTGGGGGTTGCGCATGCACAACTCTGCGCAACCCGACTGAATATCGGGTTGCGCAGGTTATGCATGGATCCTCCCCCTCCTGTTGAGCATGCATTCATTTGCATTGCTCTCTTGCGCAACCTGGTGCCAGTGGCGTAACTGCCTCCTGCTGAATATCGCAGAATGGCGCATTTTGGACTTGCGCATGGCGCAACCCTGTTGCGCATGGCGCAACCCTTTTGAATATCTGGGCCCCAGTATTCATTCAAACCATAGGAATTGATTGCCCAACGTTTAAAAATCCCAAAACTCTCCCTTTAAAGGAGTAAATTAACCATGTCCCCTACCCTTCTTGGAGGTTTGACTGCTTCTAGTCCCATGAATTTCAAACACTTGGGATACCTATAATTATTAATGGATCTCACATGCTCCTGTACTCTCTCTTTCACCATACAGACAGTACATTCCACATAACATAGATCACAGGGGCACCACATGATATATATCACAAAACTAGTGGTACTAGATATAAAATCCCTAATATTGACCACTTTTCCTATTTTAGAACAACTAAAGTTCTTGGTTTGGCATACAAACTGGCAGATATTGCAATTTTGGCATTTGAAATATGTTTCTGGTCTCTTTTGCAACCAGCCTGTCTGTCATCAAGATCCAGAAGCTTCTCAAGGACTGGGGTAAGAGCCATAACAAGCAGGCGACTCTTCAGCAGGTGTAGGCATCCTTGCCAGTGGTTTGCTGGAATACTTATGGGGCCACACCATTTAAGACCACATTTGGCCTGGCATTCTGTGGGACAGTCTGGGTGTCAGAACTGGTGCAGACTGCCCAAAGCAAAGCCAGGATGAACTTGACAACCACGTATGCCATGGTAATCCTGGAAGGCATCTTTGTATGGCTGTTATGAAGGAAAACTGACCAGAAGGGTACTGACCACTGGTGTACAGTGATGGCTCCAGCTGGCTCAGCATGGGACATCCAAGCATTGGTGGCCACCTATGTGGCCCTTCACCTGCCGGATGGTGAGGCTTTCTTGCATCATGCAGATGGCAAACCCATGACAACTTATTAAATTAGGCATATCCTGGGGTTGGCAGTCAGGCATGCCAGCCTGAACACCCAGGAGTACAACACCAGTTCTTTCAGGATTAAGACAGCAAGGACTGCAAGGACTCAGAGGCTATTGGAAAGTGAGTTCCGGGCCTTGGGGCCATGGAAGTTCCAAGTGTTTTTATGTTATGTCCATCCACATTTGCTCTAACAATTTTTCTCTTGCTCAGTTCTAGGTTCTCTCAGGACTCCAAGTGTACATGGATCTGAGGACATTCCTTCATATACTGGGCAGTGGAGAGAGTGGCCCATTGGCCTGTGGGAGTAACCTATCAATACCACTACAGAAAGTTCAGATTCACTGGATGGTCAAGAGAGGCATGCACTGAGAGGAACTTCTCCCTAGGCTGGTTTTGGTGGCCCAGCTGGGGTTTTCACCTCACAGCCTTGTAATTCATCAGGGCACATTCTAGACTTTCACTGCATCTCGCAATTCAAAAATGACCTAAGGCAACACCTTCTTACTAGAACAGTTTGTGACTGCCACTAGGACTCTAACACCCATAATGCCCACTCACTCACACTCTCCTTCCCCTTCCTTTTACCCCCACCCTTCCCCCTTTGACCTATCCCTCTGTCTTCCTCTCTCCCTGTGCCTTCCCCCCACTAGATCAACCTTATAACCAACCTACTACCACTACCTCCCAACCTTCTAGACAAAGCCGCTTCTTTTGGCCGCCCACTTTCCCCCCCAGTCTCCCCTCTCCCTTACCTTGACTTCTCCTCCGACTCTCACACTAGGTGTCACACCTCTTTATCTCCTTCACTACATACAAACACTGTCCTTTACCCAAGTTGAATGCTCTTGATGCTGTACTATCACCATTGGTACTATGAATGACATTGTAACCTTATTGTATACTAGCTACCCACTGTTCGAGTATTGTATATAAACCGTTTGTTATTGTTGTCATTGTCACTGTTTGACATGGAACCTTTGTAAAAGAGCTCTGAGCTCAAAGGTATGATCCGAATCCCTAAATAAATAAATAATTATATAAGTTCTGACCTTTTGTTTGCTGGTCCTGCTGTCCTCTGTACAGTCACATAAACTCTGATTTTTTGTTTGCTTGTCCCACTTTTCTCCCTGGGATATGTACAGTCACAGAGGACTGTACTTGGCCTCTGGAGAAAAGTAGAACTAGAACACATCTGATCAGAGATGATAAAAGCTCTAATGTGCATTGCAGGCTACTGCATTCTCACTCCTGCTTACTACTCTGATGTCAGTTACAGGAGACTCTGGTATTTTTTGTAACAGAAGATGTCAGCCTAGAACTAAATAAAATTAGTCTGATACAATCTACTATACTACAGTAAACAGTAAGTAAAACAAAATGTGTTTGCAGAGTGCATTGGGGCAGCCCCACACTTGAGAGTGAGGCCCATTGTGCTGACTGTTCCCATTTAAAATAGATTATACAATCATTTCTGGGCATAGTTACTTTTTTTTCACATAATGTGCCACTAATAAGACTTCCTCCTACTGTATCAATAGAAATAAAAAAAACTTCATTGTGCAACGACCTCCTTAAATCATTACTTAACACTTTGACTTAAAAGAGACTTTAGCTTCACAATATCACTCTTTCCAGAAAAAAAAAATGAACATCCATTACTTACAGTCCAAATAATTTATTTGTGTGGATAACAAAGGTTTTCCAAGCAAGTACCTCTGACATGAGCAGAGCACATATAATGACAGTCCACTAGCAGCAAGAGCAAAGCCAAGGTGCTGGCGAGAAGGAGCCTTTATTTATTTAGTTTTTGTTGACCGGATAAGTGCACTAAACAAATCCTGCCTATTTTCAGGAATGACCCGGGGGAGGGGGATACAGATGAATGCCAACTGACCTTGAACCAGATTAAGCTGTTGGTGGTATTTTTAGTGAATGAGGGAAATTTGGCCAGGACACTGGGAAAATTCCCCTACTCTTTTCGATAAGTGCCATGGGATCTTTAACATCCACCTGAACTACCACCAATCCAGGCAGATGGGACCTCGGTTTAACGTCTCATCCGAAAGACGGCACCTCAGAAGTGCAGCACCCCTCTAATGCTGCACTACAGTGTCAGTACTGGATATTAACCCAAGTTCCAGATGTGGGAACTGAACCCACAGCCCTCTTATTCCCCAGCCTCAGAGGCGAATGTGCTACCTGCTGATTCACTGACACTGATGCCTTACATCACAGCATGGTTTCTTTAGAGGCGTACAAACAGTTAGAATACAAGGCATATTTATACACAAACTAATTAAACAATAATACAGAGTGCATGAAATACCAATTCAATTAACCCATCCTAAACTGTATACTATAAAAAAGTGCCCTAGATCCAATAAATAATGAGTTCAGTAACACAGATAATTCTATATAAATGCATACAAATAAACATTTTGAGACTATATTGTATCAGATTTAAATGACTGTCCCAAACATGTTCTAAGGTAGACACCATCATGCCATTTCAGTTCATTTTAAAGCTACATTTCTTTCTTCCCAAACATAGAGCAGGATCCTCTGTTCCATCTGGATATCTCAAGATTTAAATACATTTTATTTAGCCTTCAATAATGACAACTTTTCAGTTTTACATATTTAAATTCCTTTTAACCCAATATATACATTTAGCACATTCTTTTTAACATTGCTCAATGCATTTAACAAGAACAATGCATTAATAGTAGTTTATACATTTTTTTAAAACATTTTTAATAGAAGCAGAAATTATGCACAAACATGGAAAATCCACAAACGCTATACACCTGCACAATTTTGTATTTATCATGCACTTTTTAATACAACAATAGTATACAATTATGTTAAATGGACATATGTGTGCAAGCTAGCAAAAACCAGAAAAGGGGTAGGGGGGACGGGGTTATGGCATAGCCAAAGAAGACTTGCCAAAGCACTGAATGATAGCCAAAAACAGTGAGATACTTCTAAATGCACTAAACTATCACAACATTTCATTAGGCACAAAGCATTATAAATACATGCTCTAATTTACTATGAAAGGTGTTCAACTTCAATGGAGTCATTCAGTCCTGGTGGGAAACAAGCCCAGATTCTAAAAATTCAGACAGTTTCTCTGGTACTGACATTACTTTCTCAATCTACACCTCTGCTTTTTCTTTTCACCTTTTCAATTCCAAAGAACTGTATTGTGTGTTACTTTTTATTTTTACCCTGTATATGTCTACTAATGGCATATTTAAGATTTCCATCCCTCCAAGCTCGTACATGCTCACCTATACATTGTTTAAAAGGCTGAATGGTGCATCCTATATAAAATGCCTCACATTTGTATTTTTAAAATGTAAACTATTCCTTCCATATTGCAGTTTATTAATGAATTACAAAAAAATGTTCTTTTTGCCCCTCGGATGGACTATATCAGATCCTTGAATAATGTAATCATAGTATACAGACTGGCCACACCATTTTCCAGAAAATGTTTCTTGCTATTTCAGGCTCATAATGACTTCTAACTATTTTATTTCTTATGCTCATGACTTTTCTAAAAGTAACATTAGGTTTTTCTTGCAAAATCTGTTGAAGCCTGGAGTCTATAAGCAAAATGGGCAAGCGCTTATTTACAATTTCTCTCAGTGCTGACACCCCTTGTGTGTAAGTTGTGATTAATCTTGGAAATTCAAATGTATCCTTCTCTTTCCGTTTGCAAGTTAACAAATCATGGCTATCCATATTGCTAACCTGCTGCACAGCTGAATCTATTACACTTTGCCCATTAACTTAAAAACAAACAATTAATTTTTCAACCATTTGCTGCTACCTTACTTTATACCTATCGAGATCACTGCAGTTTCTTTTAATTCACATCAGCTGGTTCTTAGGTATAGCTCTTTTTACTTATGAGGGTGGCAACTGCCAGCCACTGACAATGTATTTCTATTCATGATTTTCACATATAGGTCTGACAGAATGCCACCCTCCCCATCTCTGTAAAGTGTTAGAGTCAGAAAATCTATGGAGTCCAAACCCACTATCCAGTAAAATTTTAGGGCTGGATTGGTTTGCTCCAAATACTAGTCAAAAGAATGAATATCTTCTTCTGTGCCCTTACAAATAATCAAAATATCATCAATAAAATGCCTCCAGAAATCCACCCTCCCAATGTATGGATTCATGGAGGGCTCCCTGACAAAAAAAATAATGTTCCCTACAGGCCACATAAAGATTTACAAAACTGGGGGTGAAAGTAACCCACATTGCAGTACTTATCATTTGTAGATAATATCTGCTTTTAAAGATAAACATATTCAGGTTTATAAAATGGGCAAAAGAAATCCTTAATTCTGATTGGCTGAAAGCCATTTTCAGCCATGACCTTATCAGGACATCACCTGGCAACCAGCACTAATTGTGCCCCACTAGCCATAGAACAGCAGTGTATCACTATGCCACCCGAACCAGAACTGTGCCAGCCTGACATAACAAGTGATACGAGTGATCATCACCCACAACCTTGTCAAGAACAAAACTCTCCCAACATGCTCGGCAGTCACCCGATCCCCCCAGCTGTACAGCTCGCCCACCTCATCCTGCCAAAACTCCAGCCAACACAGATTTCTCTTAAACAGGCACAGTAATCATATTATATCTGTATTTTTATTTCCACAGCTGCCATTTGCCCCATCCTCCTTTCAGCCAGTGCCTTTTTTCCCCAGTCATTATTCCCCGTGGTTTCCAGTCCTCGCCCTGCCTTTCCCTCTTCCTTAACATTACTGTACAGTGCCAGGCTGCCACAATTTTTAAATAAATAATTTAAAGTGAGCAGGGTGAAGCAGAAAACAGAAAGGCATCAGCGGCATCCCACTCACGCTCATACTGCAGGGCCGTAATACAGCATAGTAGAAAAGAGCTCACAATGGCAGCTGCAAAGGGACACACTCACTTCCAGTGAAGCTGGCCAGTTGCCCTGAAGAAGACACAGCTCCAGTCACGCTGGCGGCTCAACAAGTAAAAAACTCCAAAAAAAGAGAAATAAATGACATCTTACTTTTAAAAGTTTAGTAACTTCTTCAGAACCAGTATTGTAAATGTTGTACCGGGGGGAAGTTCTGCTGGGAGAACCGTAACAGGGGTAAAAGGGCATAATAATGTGCAGGAGGAAGAAGAGGAGCTGGAAATGAGGGAGGGAGATGAAAGGAAGCAAGCAGGGAGTAAGAGGGGTGGAATCTTAGTGCTGGGGGACTCAAAACTAAGAGGAGTTAGGTGGGGTAGCAAGGCGGAGAGGCATAATCGCATTTGGGTGGAGGCTATGCCAGGAATGACAGCAGAAAGGGTGGGACAGTCTGTTCTGAAATATGCTAGAAGAGGTAGGGACAAGCCTCATTTAATTATACATCTTGGGACAAATGACCTGGCTGACAAGACAGTGGATATAGTCCAGAGGAGGTTTGAGGAACTAGCACAATTATGTGAGGGGGCAGGAAGATCAGTAACTTTTCCCGAGATACTTCCGTGCCAAAGGCAAGCACAACAAGAAAGCTGAGAATAGAGGAATTTAACAGATGGCTAAGAACCTGGTGTTGTGCTAAAGGGTATGGGCTGTTGGGGGGGTGGGGAGGAACCTGGGAGGACAGTAGTCTGTATGCCAAGGACAGACTACACTTGAGTAAGAAGGGAAAGAAAGTGTTGAAACAGAGGATGGAAGAATATATAGAGGAAGTTGGGAGTTTAAACTACGAGTGGGGGGTGGCAGTTGGGGAAGAGATATGCAGAGTCCACAGGTTGGGAAATCATATGAGCTTACCCCCATAACAGTGACAAAGGGCAAATGGCAAGTACTATTGGTGATGCTAGGAAAGGAGGGCAGGATGGGAGGAGGGGGAAGGGTGGAAGGTGGTTACCCTTAATGCTAGGAGCCTTGGGAGGAAAACTGCAGAGTTGCAGGTTCATGGCAGATGGAGAGGTGGACATTGCAGCCATCATGGAAACATGGGTCACCCAATACAATGACTAGGACCTGTCTGTACCAGGGTACAGGTTATTTTGTAGGGACAGGGTGACTGGGAAAGGAGGGGTGGCACTATATGTGAAGGAAGGACTGAAGTGTGTAAGGGAGAAGGGAGGAGGGCAGTACAGAGTCACTTTGGGTGCAAATCCAGGATTCCCAGAATAGGATTCTTAGAATGGGAGTGGTGTACAGGCCACCATCTCAGATGGAGGAGTTAGACAGGAACTAGCGGGACAGATCAGGAGGACCCATGAGAAGGGTAGTGTGTGGTGATTGTGGGGACTTCAACATGCCAGGAGTGGACTGGAGCACCCCAACATCCAGGAACAGAAGGGAGCAGGTACTGCTGGATGCCTTCCAGGACAGCTTCCTGCTGCAAATGGTCAGTGAACCAACCAGGTTAGGGAATACCTTGACCTTGTGCTGGCAAATGGGGACTTTGTGAGAGAACTTACAGTGGAGGAACCACTGTCAGGAAGTGACCACCACTCAGTATGGCTCACATTGGATATGGGCAAGGAAGGAGTGGAATCTGGCACAAGAGTGCTGGACTTCAGGAGGGCTGACTTTGGGAGGATGGGGGAAGTGGTAAAAGGGTACCTGGCCAGAATTCAATCTAGTATGGATACTAACCAGAGATGGGAGCTCATAAAGCTGGGGATAGTGGAGGCAACCAAAACCTGCTGCAAAGCCCAGAGCAAGAAGGCTAGGGCTAAGAAACCGAGTTGGTTGAGCAAGGAGGTCATGGAAAAGGTAAGGAGGAAAAGAGCTGCCTTTAGGAAGTACAAGAAAACAGGGAGGGAGAGGACAGAGAGGAGTACTTGACAGAATCGAAGGAGGTGACAAGGGCAGTAAGAGGAGCCAAAGCATCTACAGAACTCAGGCTGGCACAAGGCATTAAGAAGGGGGAGAAGGACTTCTTTAAGTACATCAGGGAGAAAAGGAGCTGTAAGGACCACATAGTAAGGATTAGGAAGGAGGGGGTTTGGGTGTAAGCAGGGTATGATAAGGCGGAAGCACTAAATGAGTACTTCTGCTCAGTATTTACTAAAGAGAAGAGGGGGGTGACACCCAAGATGGGAGAAATGGCAGATGCAGGGGGGAAGTGGTGACAGATGGGGAAATTATGGAGGGCAGAGTTCGAGAGGGTTTGAAGGCACTGAGGGTGGACAAGGCACCAGGCCCAGATGGCATCCACCCTAGGGTACTTAAGGAGCTGGCAGAGGTCCTTGCAGGACCTTTGGCAGACCTATTTAATGCCTCACTACATTCAGGGTGTGTACCTCAGGACTGGAGGATGGCTCATGTGGTGTCCCTCCACAAGAGTGGCCCCAAGGATGAACTGGGAAACTATAGACCAGTGAGTCTCACATCCATTGTGGGTAAGCTAATGGAGACTATCCTGAAGGAGGCTGGTGGCCTCCCAGAGGTCAGAGGACTACAGGACAGCAGACAGCATGGCTTCAACACGTGCACGATCCTGCCAAACCAACCTGGTCGAGTTCTATGACTGGGTAATTAGGCAACTGGACAGGGACATGCAGTGGATGTCCTGTATCTGGACTTCAGTAAGGCATTCTGACTCAGTGCCACATGGAAGGCTGGGAAGGAAGTTAGTAGGCACAGGGCAGGTGCAATGCTGGTGAGATGGGTAGGAAACTGGCTGCAGGAAGGCAACAGAGGGTGGTGTTGGTGGGCGCCTCACACCCAAGGGCAGTGACGAGCGGTGTCCCACAGGGCTCGTTGGGACCAGTGTTGTTTAGATATTCATTGCAGACATATCATGGGATATCAAGAGCAAGATCAGTCTGTTTGCTGATGATACCAAGGTTGGCGCTGTGGTGGATGACCTAGGGGATGGCAGGGGTTGCAGGATGATCTGGCAAAGCTTGAAACCTGGTCAGACACCTGGCAACTGGGCTTTAATGCTAAAAAGTGCAAGGTGATGCATTTTGGGATGAAGAACCCAAGGAGGACTTACCAGCTAGGGGAGTGCAGCTAGCCCAGACAGAGGAGAAGAAGGATCTGGGTGTGCTCATCACAGGGTCAATGAACAACTTGGCACAGTGTAGGGAAGGCAGCTGCAAAGGCCAACAAATGCTGGGTTGCATTGCAAGGGGTATATCCCTGGAGGAAGGAGGAGGATTCTGCCACTGTATAGGTCATTAGTTAGACCACACCTGAGTACTGCGTGCAGTACTGGCATCCGTGATCTGAAGAGGACATTAAGTTACTGGAGGGAGTGCGGTGCAGGGTGACAAAGATGATCAAGGGTCTGGGGGATTTATCATATGAGAGGAGGTTGAAGGAGTTGAACATGTACTCACTGGAGGAGAGGAGAGACAGGGGGGACATGATTGAAACCTTTAAATACATGAAAGGAATAAACAAGACATGTACAGAGGGGCTGTTCAAAGTAAGGGAGGGGGAGGGCCACCAGGGGCCATGATATGAGACTGGAGCGAGGAAGGTTCAGGAGGGAGATGAGGAGACACTTTATTACAGAGAGGGTGGTGGCTGAGTGGAATGCGTTACCTGCAGAAGTGGTATGCAGTAGAACAGTGGACTGCTTCAAATGAGGATGGGACAGGACAAGAGGGAGGGTTAATAAAGGGGAAGGGTGGAAGGGAGGGGCAGCTGCAGAATAAGGGGTGCTAGCTGCACATTCGAGCAGACTTGATAGACCTCTAGGCCTTTATCTGCTGGCAAATTTTGTATGTTCGTACCCATTTTATAAGTGCAATAACACACTGCAAGGTGTGGGTTATCTCCTGATAAGAGCACACCCGGGTACATAAGGTACTCGGCACAAGCACCTCATGCCTCATAAAGCACCTTGGTGTGCTCTTATCAGGAGATAACCCACACCTCATTGTGTGTTATTTATTTATTGTGTACTAGGATTACAAGTATCTTTGAACCAGAGGTTCTTTTGCAAAGGTTCTGCGTCAGCAGAAGAGTGAGAACATACAATAGAGAGTATAATACAAAAGTGAGCTGTCAAAATAGTACAATAGCAAAGACAATTTAAGGAATAGGTATACAAAATGCAAGCACAACAAAAGTATTAACTTGGGGTGTGAGGAGAGACAAACGTGGATGGGGGATAAAGAGAGATGGCAGTCAGGGTGTTGATGTTGTCACAAGTGCTGAGATCATGAAAGTGCTAGATGGGCTGGGAAGGAAGGAGAAAAGGAGGGACCAAGTGATAGGGAGGGGTGGGAGCAGGAGGAAGTTCAAGGGGGAAGGGGTAGAGGAAGGATGGGGAGATATAAGGAGGAGACAAGAAGGAGGGGCAGAAGAAAGAGTGAGAAAGAGAGATAGGGGTAGAAGGGGGTGGGAAGGGGATGGTAGGAATGGGGACAGTGGGGAGGGCTTGAAGGAGGGAGGGCAAGGAGAGGACAAGGTAGAGGGGCATGGTTGGGAGAGACAATGGTGAGTGCTACTAGGATGGAGGATGGAGGTCAGATAGAGGACAAAGGAGAGTGGGGAGAGAGCAGAAGGGGAGTGAGTGGGATGTGGGTGGTGAGGTATATGAATATAGTAGTAGGTGGGGCTAGGGGGAAGAGTGGTGATGGTGAACCGCAGGCCTAAGTGGCACAGGGCTGCATAACTATTGCTTCCTTAATACTAGTTGTGCCAGATCTAACACAAGTTCAGTCAGTGGATTTGCATCATCAGGTCTCATATCTAGAAAAATACCTTAATGCCTCCAGCCCTTCATCATGAGGTATAGAAGTGTATAATGATTACACATCCAATGTTGCAAACATCCACTCTGGATCCACGTCTATATCCTGAATGGTATTCAAAATGTCAGTTATATCATGGATATAGAAGGTTACTGTTTGTACAATGGGCCATAAATGAGTGTCAACACATTTTGACAAGAGTTCTGTAATCCACCCGATGCTGAAATAGTTGGGCATCCTGGAGGTTTATTCAAACTTTCATATATTTTTGGTATGGTGTAAATAATTGGAACTGCTGAATGTTTCATTGTCAAAAAATCTTGTTCATCCGTATTTATCCAACCACAGTTAAATATCCAATTTAAATAATCATCCACTCTTTTTAAAAAAAAAAAAAAACACTTTTCAAATTGTCAATCAGCTTTCTGTAACAGCTCATGTCACTCAATTGCCCCAGTATCTCATTCTCATAATTATTGCTATCCTGTAAAACAATAGCACTCCACTTATCAGCTGGCTTCTCAACAATTGTGTTATCAATAGATAAATCTTGCAAAGCTCCTTTTTCAAGTTTAGACAAATTAACAGGGAATAATTATTGCAGGAGATTTTCATCTAAGAGTAGGTAATCTCACAGGATTTACAGAAAATATTATAGATTATTTTGCTGCCATAAATAATGATAAATTAAGAACAACTAGGGTCTGTCTCTAAAGAAAATAAAATAACTAAGGAAGGGGAAAAATATTATAGTGACATGACAAACAGCAATTTAATATTGCTAAGTGGTAGAACAAAATATGACGACAAAGGAGAAAACACGTATATGGGAAGTAATGGATCATCAATTATAGACCATATACAGTATGGGTAAATATGAATATACTGGAAGATTGTATAGATCCATTATTAACCCCAAAAGCTGAAAGTTCACATTCAGGATTAGAATTAAGCCTCTAAACAAAACAAAGGAATAATGAAAAAAGGAATGATATCCCGATAGAGGTTAAAAATATAAAAAAGCATTAGCTGAAGTTAATAGAAGGTGAGGATTTTAAAAATATAATGGAGGAAAAAGGAATTTGGGATAAAATGAGAAAAAATGATAGATAACAAGGCAACAGATACTTTAATGTTACAAGTCTATCAACAAATAATGGAGACAATTTTAGCAACAATAACAAAAGAAATAATCTAATTAAAAAAGAACAAGAATGGTATAACAAGGAATGTAAACATGCAAAAAAAAACAAAAAACAAGTAGACACACCAAGCGAAGTAAAAAAGATAGCAATACAGCTAGTAAAAGATTGCTTAACAAACTCAGAAAGGAATATAAACTAGTTGTATATAAGAATAAAGCTAAACATACTCAACAACTATGGCAAAAACTAGAGGCAGCAGTGGAATCAAGAGATATTAAAAATATTTTGGATGATAGCAAGTCAAGGGCTTGGGGAATATAGACAAGAACCAGAAACAAATATTGAGCCCCTTCAGTGGGTAGAACACTACAAAAACATATTTCAAGTGAAAGGAACCAAAAACATGGAGGAATCTAAATTGGCTTGTAGAGAAATAGATTTAAATACAGACTCACTGGAGATACAAGCAGCTATAGAATCTTTCACCTCACATAAGGCACCTGGACCTGATAGGGTCCCCATTGAAGTATTAAAAAAAAACATAGAAGTTTGGGTTCCATTATTACAGAAATTATTTCAAGTCATAATGAGTACAGGAAATATTCCAAAAAGCTAGAGCTATAACATAATTGTTCCACTATTCAAAAAAGGGGAACAAAGCGACCCGAGCTGCTACAGTCCTAAAAGTTTGATGGACTAAATACAAAATGTTTTCACAAAGATTACTAATAATAGAATTACAGAATGTATTGAAGAAAAAGGTAAATTAGTGAAGCACAAACAGGCTTTCATATAAAATATTTAAGCAATAATGCATGACAGGGGGTGTGTTGTTGTGAGATTTACACACACATAAACCACTTGAGGCATGTGTAAATCTCACAGCAACACACCCCCTCGAGTGCATTATTGCAATTATAAAATGAATCAAGAAAAAAATGTGGTTTCATTGAAAATAAATTAATTTTTTTTATTTTTTCAGGGAATTCAAGATTTTGTTCCTCCACCTCTTATAAAAAAGTTCCAATAACACAGTTCAGTACCTTTGGTGCTGCTTATGGCCCTCTCAAAAGTTCATTCTCTGTAGCTGTAGGGTGATATGGAGAATTCCTGAGGAGCTGCATTTGCTGTGGGTCATCTTTGCATATTTATGTTACTTCTCACCACACTCACACTATTTTCAATGGACAGTGAGTTTGAGGGTGGAGTCGGCCTTACGTGAGGTGCAGCCTGCATGATAATATGAGGTGCCACTCTGTTGTCCATATGTCTCACTAGGGCAGAGTCTGAGGGAGGAGATGGTAGTGAGTCATCAGCTATGGTGCCAGTGACGTAGTTTGAATTGCCCATTTGAGGAAGGACAGGTTGATTGATGGCTCCATTCAGCTGCTCTCTTGTTGGCTTCTTGTTGGCTTCTTGTTGGTGGCATTTTTAAGTTTGTGCAACCTGCCTGCTTTGCTATGCCATCAGTGTGTGTTTCGGGACAGTCATTGACTCATTACTGGGGTCAGTAAGTCGGAGCCGCTTAGGGGACTTTGCGATCAGGACAGGGCTACTGACATGAAAACTGTACGTGAACACATGTATATGGCAGCAAGAAGGTTGAAGCAGATAGTTTGAATTTTTAAAATGCTTTTCAGCAGTGTGTTTTCGTTTTTTTGTGACTGTAACAGTTGTTGGTCAGAGCAAAGTGTTGTCTCGGAGTGGTAGCAGGCAAAAGAGCAGAAATGGCAGTTTTACATGTGCCAAATGTTCTGTCAATTGATATTTGCTTGGTCAGTGTTATCCAATCAGCTGGGACTTTATCTGTGTGTTTGTTGTGAGATTTACACATAACTAAAGCCCCAGTCTGACCAATCAGGTTGAAGCATTTTTCTTGCCCATTTTAAAATCAACCGTTGATCAATGCTTCACCTTAGCACATCTAATACATAAATATAAACATGTTAAAAAACAAAATTTATACTGTATTTTTATAGACCTGAAATCAGCATTTGATAGAGTCAATAGAACAAAATTATGGGGCACTCTGAAGGAGATAGGTATGGATAAGGGTTTGTTAGAAATGATTATTACGCACAAATAAGATACAATTTAAAGGGAGACAAAAGTGCCCCATATGAGTCTAATAACAGAGTAATGCAGGGGTGTACATTGTCACCAATTTTGTTTAATCTGTATTTAGACCAAATACTTGGAAAAATGTATGATGCCAGTTTTCATATGCCTAGAGTAGTTAATCTGACATGCCTGTATTTGGCCTATGCCAATGACATAGTTCTGATGTCAACTAGTTATCTGGGAGTTAAAAGAATGATGGGAAAATTTTCAGAAGAACGCAAAGAAGCAAATTTATATATGAATTACAATAAAGCAAAAGTTATGGTTTGTGGAAAACCAAAAAAATACATATTTCATATTAAAGGAAATAGATTAGAGGTGGTTAATGGATTCTGCAATTTAGGGATTAATATAACAAAAGAGTTAAAATGGGGAAACATGTTAAAGAACTAGAACTCAAAACAAAAAGATTCCTACCGGCAATGAACAAATTCTTATATAAATATGGTGGTCATTCTGTATTAGGATATTTAAAAGAAATAAATGCCAAAATACATAGTCAACTTCTGTACGGAGCTGAAATCTGGAGTGATTATGGAAATAGAAACATTAATAAGTGTTAAATAAATATTATAAAAAACTCTTAGGGATCCCCAATGGTACTTCATCAGCAACCGTTAGAGCAGAGTTAGGACAACACACTATGGAAAGCCAAATTAAAATAAGACGTATTAACTACTGGATCAAAGTATATGCCATGTCAGAAAACAGGTTACCTAGAAAATGTACAGAAGAATCTATTGACTATCAAAGAAAGGTATAACATTTCCTAATATAAAATTGCAGAGCAATAATAGAACCAAATGGGTTAATGCATTGTCTCACAGATATATTCAGGCTACCCATAAAAAAAGTAATGGAAGAAATTAAAACTATAATTCAGGACATAGCAAAACAGAAGGATTTACAATTTTGTAAACAAAATAAAAAGTTCTTATGGATAGCAAAAAACAAAAGAACTCATAAATTAGAAAGCTATCTAACAGAAATCAAAGATAAAAAGAAAAGGGAAAGTATCCCTAGATTCCAATTTGAAGTCTATGAAAGCAAATAGTTGAATACAAAATCCAAAAAAATGGGATGAAGATAACAGAATATACAAATGCACATTAGACCAAGATGATCTGGTACATATGTTGATACTGTGCCCCCTGTATGAAAAGAAAAGAAAGACATTTCTGATTGGGATACTTGGGAACGTGAAATACTAACCAAAAGATATGATAACACACTGACTAAAGATAGAGACCCAAAAGGAAGTGGATTCTGTGGCCTCCCTGCTCTGCTCCATAGGAAAAAAAAAAGAAGCTGCATTTTGTAGATAATGAATGATAGACTTGGCAACATGTTTTGTTATGAATGGAAATGAAATAAGAACAAGCTACAATATTAAAAAGCTAATTATTAATCATGGGGCATTGTGCAACAAGGATTATAAACAACTTTTTACCATAAGGAAAGAGATAATAATCAAGGAATTTAAAGGAACTGGTAACATTAAAAGAAAGTTATTATTTTTACAAAAGTATGATATATGTTATATGTAGGATTAATGGTCACATTTTAAATATTATAAAACTATTAGTAATATATAATGTTTAAAAGCTGCAAGAACTGTTATTATATGTTAAATGATTTTAAATTGTAAAGACATTAAGTTGTCAAACAATAAAACATTGGACTGAACTGATGGCAGATAAGGACCGCTTGTCCCATCCAGTCTGCCATTTCTCCCTATCTACATTATTACATCAGACCATGCCCAGTCTACAGCTCTTTCTCCCTCCCCCCCTTCCTTTCCACTATGATTCCTTTGTGCTTATCCCATGCATTCTTGAACCTCCCCATTGTTTTTGCACCATCACATCTCCTGGAAGGCTGTTTTAGGACTCCACCACTCTTTCTGTGGATAAGTACTTCTTCATATCTCTCCTGAATCTATCCCCTCCAGCTTCATAGCATGTCCATTTCTTCTTTAGCATCTCTTCTTCTGAAAGCTACTCCCCTCCTGTACCTTATTTACCCCATCAGGTATTTAGAGGTCTCTGTCTGATCTCCCCTCTTCCTCATCTGTTCCAGGGTGTACATATTGAGGTCCTTTAGTCTCTCCTCAATGGGCTTTTGATGCAGACCCTGCACTACTTTAGTTGCCCTCCTCTGGACCTCCTCCACTCTGTCTATGTCCTTCTGGAGATGTGGTCTCAGAACTGGACATAATTCTGTAAGTGTGGTCTTACCAGGGATCTGAAGAAAGGCAACACCACCTCTCTCTTTTTGTTGGTAATACCCCTCTCTGTGCACCCCAGTATCCCACTTGACCTCCCTACTGCCTCATCACACTGCCTGACCACTATTAGGTCATCCAGTATGATTAGCCCTGGTCTCTTTCCTGCTTGGTGGTTATCAACACCACTCCATGCATTTTGGACTCTGTCCCACATTTCTGTGCAATAAGTGCATTATTTTGCAGTTTTTCACATTGAAACCCACCTGCCATAACCCTGACAATTCCTCTAGTTTTCTCATATCACTGTTCATCATTTCCATCCCTCCCCCAGAGTGTCCACCCTGTTGCAGATTTTGGTGTCATCCACAAAGAGGCAGGCCTTCCCTTCCAGCTCCACTTCAGTGTCACTTATAAAGACATTAAAGAGGACTGGTCCCAGCATTGATCCCTGAGGCATCCTGCTAGTCACCCTTCCTTCCTTGGAGTGAACTCCATTTACTACCATCCTCTAATAAGCACAGTGAAGAGTCCATCTGGCTGCAGAAACACAGGGCCTTTTGGGCCCTGCACTTCCTCTCAGCTAGGAATTCAGAAGTGCAGGGCCACTTTGCCCTATGTCAAGAGAAAACTTCTCTTCACTTTACAGTTACTTGTTGCCCATTCTACAAACACTGCACTGTCCTTTCTCAGACTGAGGGTGGTGCATGACAGCACCATCTCCAGTCTCAGACCATCCAACTGGCTCATTGAACTCATTACCAAACTCAGCTCACTCGCATGGGATCAGAACACACTACCTGCTGTGCCAAATGCTGGACCTACACACAACATTTTTTCAGGAATATGTTCTTGTTTAACATTTTAACCCCATGGGATCAATTTTAAACAAGCACTTGCATTGCCACAATGTTTAGTGATCTAGGGCTGCAGCAATCTCAGGTTGCATTAGGGACCCTGCACACTATTTTAAAAAAAATGAGGATCCATGCACCCAAGACCTGAGATTTGCCACATCTGCAGGGTTGCACTGGAAAGGTTTGAGGAGTTTGGCAGAAGGCTTCATTCACCCCCTAACCAGTGGAACATTTGAGGGGTGAGAAGGTGGGGGGGTGGGGTAAATATGCCTGCCAGAAGGGGACCGGGGCATAAGAAGCATGGGGTGCCCTAGGGAGCAACAGGGGCATGGCAGGAATGTGTAGAGAGTTGAGGTGGTTCCCTGTGGGGCTGTGGGGGTGTCCTGTATTATTAGACACAACCACTCAGCCCAGGTATAGGGGGCTGGCACATAGGTACTGGGAACCAGGCCCTTTGAAGGATACTGCCATAGCATCTGCCCTATCAGAGTAACTGACACTAGCACCATCAGCAGGCAGCAGCCTTCCTCTGCATGTGGAGCCAGGTATGAGGGGACTACCATGGTGCCCAGTGACTGTTCCCAGCCACCACTTGCACCCCTTAGCCTGCAGCCACTGCTGCCTGCCGATATTGTTGGGGCAAGTGACAGCTATGGGGCAAGTGCCAGGGCTGTATCCTTCTGATGGCCAGATCCCAGTCCCTATCTGCCAGTGCCCTTTACCTGGGCCAATCAGTTGTGTCTAACAGCACAGGGCACCCTTGTAGGGTGCCACCTCAACCCCCTGCATATTCCTACCATGGTCCTGTTGCCTCCTAGGGAATTTTCATGCTCCTTATGCCCCAGATCCCCTTCTGGTAGTCCCCCCATCACCACCCTGCCCAGCAATGGTGGATGGCCCTTAGACCACCTCCTGGCTCTTCTAACCAGAGACCCCTGTTGTGGCCATGACAGGACTTATAGAATCCCAAATAAGGAGATGGTGCAGCTCTGCAGTGGCAGACCCACCCTTGCAATCTGGTGCATAGGCACTTTTGTCACAAGGGTGATGCAGGGGGGCTTTGCCACATGGCATCCTGATGTCACTGCAAAACTTCCAAATGGACCAAACCACAAGCACCAGGAGTGGTGAGGTGCAGCAATGGCTTGCCAAGCCAAATAAAGCATTCAGAAGTTCTAAGTACCTGCACTCTGCAGAGAGCAAAAGACACTGGCCAGAATGCAATTTTAAATGCTTTATTAGCAAATAGAAGTAATCAGCATCTCTGCATGGACTAAAAGATGTCCACACAAGCCCCAGCACTTCAGGTATACAGAATCTTTCATCAGGAGTGTGGTAAAATCATGGGAACTCTGACAACTTTTAAACCATCTTTTACATTAATAAACATGAGCTGATCAGCATATAATTAACTCATTCAAGTTTTAACAATTTTTAACTCTTACAGGTATACTAACAGAAAAGACATGTTTTTACATTAATGTTGCCTTTGTCTATAAGTAAATTATTTTTACACAAATTATAAAAAATGGACTGTATATAGCAAATACTTTACCTGAGCAGTTACAATTAGTTACGAAATATCAAGCATTTCCTTAGTAAATTGTTAAGTGTTTATTGCAAGAAACTAAACATCTGAACTACTCATTAAGGCTTGCTAAAAATTAAAACAAAAAGAAGAAGAGAGTCTGAGTAAGAAAAAAGGAAATTAATATGTGTTAGGGTTGAAAACCCTAACATCTGATGTCACTGCAGTCAGCATTTGAAAATCAGGAATGCCACTAACTATGATGCAAGGTGTCACTTTCATCATACACCTCTGGTGCAGGCACCTTGTGTCATAGTTTGCCATTTGCTGTTTGAAAATTGAGTCCCATGTCACAAACTTGGTCACTAGAATGTGTTAAATCCCACCCAAAAGGTGGTTTTCATAGAGTGACTGCACAGTCATGTTTTGACCTGAATTTAAAAATTACCAGTATGTTCAAGAGGTAGAGTCAGGTAAATGGTATATTCAAAATCTGGAACTATAATATTGTAAAATGGTTAAGTTATGAGTAAAAGTGTGTGAGACACAAATAGTATTGCAGCGAAATTTAATTTGCAACAACCAGTGGAGGTCAGGTGCTAGTTAGCCCCTGGGTGGCAAACTCTCGAATGTCTGGAATATCTTTAAAAGGTAAAACTTACTTGTTGTGACTGAAAAGTGATATACAAATCAGGAAAAATTATAATGTATAAGATTCATCTGTCGATACCCCGGAGCAATGCACCAGATCTGGGCTTAAATCCACCCTGTTTCTAATCATTTTTTTCCTGTCCAAAGTTCTGAACCTCCCCCAAAAACATTTGTTGTCACGATTTCTCTTCCCAACTCCATTCCATTTAATACCCAGCCCATACGGGTCATGAAGCCACCCAAAGGTGCAGAAACGTGCAAAACACATCAATATTTCAGTCCATCCTCCTTCCCAAACCTTCCTATAAAACAAATTATTTACTTTTACATACCCAACCATCTGGCCAGAACCTGCAGCCTGGCCCAGTGTGCCACCAGCTCAGTATTCAGTCTGCTCCTCCTCCATCCTTCTGCCAGAAGCTGGATGATAGAACTGACCATCCCAGGTCCCCAACATGGTCTGTGACCAAGTCACCTTGTTGCACCTGGGTTATGTCCCCAATCGTCCCACATACACCTCACATACACCTTACACTGTATTCCTGGTCTATTGTACTGTGATACTGCTATTTTGCACTAACATGGAGATATAGGCACCCATCATATAAGCATGAGTGCCAGGAATGTGCTTTGCTGCTATTATTTGCTAATGTTTACATCCTTTCATAGGATGCATGATTATTATACTGCACTAAAATGCATTATGTTTGTATTTTACATATATTCCATATATAATCCACTAAATTACTGATATGATGACTCTGAGGGATCATCAGTGATTATTGCATACTTATGTTCTCATATAATTATATGTAGTGTGTGTTTTACACTCAGTCAGATATGCCACGTGTAATAGAGCCAGTCAGCACTTTCCTTTATCTAAGCAAGCTAGCTGACAGAGATAGAAAACCTTTGTTATGTCTTATATTATACATAGGCAGGAAATGCCACATGTAATAGAGCCCAGTCAGCAATTCTTTTGTCCTCGCTATAGTGCTAACCGAAACACATTATTTGTCTCATATGATATTCATTAGTAATTCTGTCTCCTAAGTCATCATCCAATGGAGAATGACTTAGGACCAATAGATATTGTTTCTCATATCTGTGAATATGATGTAATCTGTGTTGCTATGCAGTTATCTGTAGTATATAGCCTTCTGCAACCTACTGTAGCTGCAGGAGAGCGCGGAGAGAGAACAAGATCTTGAAGAACCTAAGATCGTAGAAATACTGGAGATTATGTACATTCTGCAGGAGAGTGGTGAGAAACCCATCTCCCTTGTGATTTTCATTTTCGCGTGTTTAGCGTAAGTAGTATAATAAATATTTATTAGTACTCTTGCTTGTTTATGAATGTTTCTTGGTAGACTCTGAAGACATAAGAATCTGTATTATTAGTATTATCATTTACCCTACACATGAAGAGTGTTTAGGCAACATAAAATGGCGACCACAAACAGATTCTGGGTGTTTGCCAAGATTACATTTTAATTTGCTCTGTAAATTAAAACACTGGGTGAGAAATCCTCTGTAGAAAGTAGCTGAGAATGTCTTCTGTTTAACTTGTTGGTCTGTTGTGTGTACCACAGTGCAGACAAAACAATCTCTTTGCAGATATTCAATCTCTGTTTAATGAGTTTTTTTTTTCTTTTTTTCCCCTCATCTTTCTCTGTGGGAACACACAGCTGTAAAGGGATATGAACAGACAGATAGACTGCTTTCATTTGTGGTTTCAAATCCTAATGGGTCTATACTCATCTAGGAGTCCACATACACCAAAGGCTGTTTGTGTCCTGTCATGAACTTTGGTTGCAAACAAAGTTTTTGATCCACACACAGCTAAGGATTTCTTATCTTAAATGACATGTCTAAAAATATCTGTACTGAGTTGAGGTCTGATGCCTTACATACCAAACTACCTATGGTGGTTGGTCTGATTTTACTGAAGTAGCAAAATTCAATGGTAGCCCTTTCAGGGAAGTCATTGCCAATGAAAGAGAATTGAAAAATGGTACCAAAAGAGTTGATCCTGAAGGATTATTAATTTCAACGTTGTTTAAATGTGTTGATGCTGTTTTAAATAAACTATCTGTTTTGGAATCTGAGTATGTTGCTTGCAAAATGGAGATTAGTCTAAAAAGACTTCTCATAAAGAAAGGATAGATGGACTGCAGTCTCAGATGCAGTCTCTCCATCAAGAAAATTAGTTTCTCTTTGACGAGAGAAGCAGCCAAGACCTGCATGCCTCAATAGATAATGCTGAAAAGGCAGAGCTTATTAGAAAAAAAGTTTTTCAAACGAATGGTGTTCTGGCTAATAACACTGATCCCTTACATTTTTAAATCAAGGAACTTAGGGATGATAAGTCTGAAGTAATTACTGAAAGAGTTAACATGCTGGTATTTCAACACCAGACCTTGTCTGAACAGTGTGATTCAGTATGTTTCTATTACAGCAGACTTGAAATGAATGTTTTGAATTTAAACTGTGACACAGCTTCTGTTGATAACAGACATGTTTTACAAGATGAGAATGTCTTGCAATCTGAAAATAAGGCACTCTACAGTGTGCTAACTCCTGTATCTGAGCAGTTAGAATGTAGGAGTAAAAAGTTAGATATGGGTGTACTTGCACCGTCAGCCAGAGGTATTGGCAGGGCATACTAGCTTAATGCCCAAAGACCTTGCCTCTTCTGATGTTGAAGAGTTTGATTTTGAATACTCACAGTGTGCTGTGGGGTGGGCTAGAACAAAGGCACATGATGCACATGATGCACTTGTTTTTCTGTGATTCACAAAATGGAGAATTGTTAGAGTCTCAAAATGGTGGACACACATCTCATCAGGTTGCATTCCCATACCATCCCCAAGATGACCACTCACGGTCATGTGATGATGGTCATAACACAGTAACCCAAGATGCCCATGAGGTAATCCAAAATGGCCGACCACCACATCACAGAGGGCGGATCATGCAGTCACAGGGACCTGTGATTGCTGCCATAACCAAACAAAACATATCAGATGTTTTTGGTATGATTAATAATGTTATCAGTAAGACTAGTGTTTCTGAGAGACAGAAGATTCTCATTAAAAATGATGTTGATGTACTTTTGAATGAGACTAGTACGTAATCTGTCATGAAGCCAGTGTCTGACTCTGCAGAAGCAGCTGCTGCTTTTAGCAATGTTTACTATACTAGAATGACCTTGGTTAAGGAAAACATTGCTGTTAATTATGTTAAACGTGAAATAACATCAGCTTTCCCTGAGAAGACTGAATGTATTGCTTTTCCTATGCAGTGCATTAATACCTTAAGCTGTAACATTAAAAACAATTTTGCTACTGTCCAGCAACCTTCCGATGGGGAAACCCACTTAACATTTGGTGGGGGAGGTGACAACCCTGATTCTAAACACCCTGTGGCTGTGATATTTTCAGGATCATAGGCCACTTTGGGGGGGAGGGTTTCAGGTTTGATTTCTGAACCTGGGCTGACAGCTGTTTCTGTACTACTTTCTCCACCCCTGAGGGCTACTGGACAACAATCCATAGCTGGAGAATGATGTGCAGGTTGCACAACTCTTGTCTCCATTGTGCAGGCACCCCTGAAAGTACCAGCACTCCCTGCACATGATGCAGAACCCCCTCCACAAGTGACACCTGGATCATCCCATACTGTGGCTGCAATAGCAGGAATAAGCCAGGAACAGTCTGGGTTATTCCCAGTACAGACAACAGCAGGCAGTTCTTACAAGAAGATGCAAGATACAGTAATATTGATATTGTTGTCTTTTCTTTTAGGATCACTAACAATGGCCCCAGCATTGGTTAATCCTAACCCAGCTTTATGGTATACTGAAGCTGCTACATCAGAGGTAGCAATCTCAGCAGTTTTAGTGTAAAAATACAATGGACACATCAGACCCATTGCTTATGCATCCCAGATGCTTGCCCCAGTGGAGCTAGCATGCAACCTTTGTGAAAGGAATCTTTTGGCTACATACTAGGCAGTGTGATACTTTATATACATCACTGGATATGCACTTATTGTGCTGCATTCCAATCACTTGCCAGCTAACTTTCTGTTGTCAGACAGAGTAAAAGATGACTTTGAATCCAATGCCAGACTTACACACTGGTCTCTCATTTTACAGGATCATGACATCACTGTCCTTCCTATCAAAACTCTATCCTTGTTGGCCCATGGCCTACAATTTGCAGGAGAGACCCAAGATTGTTCACTCCAACCCTCTGACCTACCTGTCCCAGGGCCCTTTCTGAAAGAACCCTAGAAAGTGTTAAAAGGCACTACTGTGTGTCACGTTTTGACTGATGACTCAGCCACACATACAAACTAGAGTCAGATAGCAGGGTTTTTAATTCTTATTGTACATCCTAGTGATGACAGACTGCGTTTGGCTAGTAATTGCATGATCATATATGTACGATTCACAGGCAATGTTAAAACACTCCTGGCAAATAAACTTTGAGCAGGGAGGCGAGGAGTCTCCTAATTACCACAAATGTTTGTGGATGGTTTAGAGAGCTGGTAAGTCCTTGATTGAAACAGGTTGTGATAATAAGAGAGGAATACAAAGTTTTTTTTTCCTTACGTAACATGATCCCAGCATTCCACAAGAGGGTTAAGTTATGCACGCTTTAAGAAATGACCTTGATCTAATTACAAAAGTGCTATAGAAACTGTTTTTTGTTTTATTACAGTTTCTTATTGGGTATGTTTCTCTCTAAACTGAATTTCTTTGGAAGAAAACAAACTTCCAGAAATACTCTATAGTACCACTGTGAAATACAGTGACTTGTTTGTGTACATCACAACACTAACCTAAACAGTTTAAATACAAACTACATTCATAAGGTTTGATCACATTGTAAGAAGGACCCTCATTTGAGGGCAGTGTATAGGTTCCTTAATAAAGGAACTAAGCAATAATTTCCAGAAATATCTCATATAAGAAAGTGAAAATGACATTCCCCTATCCAGTGATGGCCTACTCATTTGGAACATCACTGCTGTAACACTCACGAAAAGTTACGGGTAATTCCTGAACACCTGAGAGTAGATTTTATCTACTGGACCAAGTACATTATACTTCAACTGGTGGACACTAGTGAGTCAATAAAACACTAGACAGACTGAAATCCTCTGTCTTGTGGCCACACGAGAAATGATGTAGAACACTACATTAGTAACTGTTTGATCTGTGCACAGAACAATCCTATACCAGCTAGGAAAATAAATTGTTACCCCTGTGGCAATCAGGATCCTGGAACAACATCCAGATTGACTACATTGGCCCTATGCCAACCACTAAGAACAGCCAAAGTGACTGCAAATGTCTTGGTAAACCAGCTATTTACCAGGTGGTGGTTACCCCTCAAGGTAAATTCTGAACACAGGGAGCCAGCTTTATAGCCAAAGTAATGTAGGAAATTGTGGATTTGTTATGAGTAAAACAAAAGTTTCATATCCCTTACCACTCTCAGTCATCAGGACAGGTGGAATGGGCTAACAGGCAGATCAAAGTTATGTTATAATAAACTTTTTCAGAAAAACCCAAAAGAACTGGAATCTATTATTGCCATTACTCCTTATGGCAATAAGAGGGATACCCTCTGCAGGTACACAGTGTACCCCATTTTTGAAATCATGACCAAATGGTCCATGAGTCTCCCAGAACATTTATTTCTGGATCTGTGTACGGCCACTGCTGATGGAGCATCAGTAGATAAATATCTTAACTCAAACAAGACACCCAAAAGGTATACTTGTTTGCTTCACAATGTATGGGCAAGACCCAACAACAGACCCTATCCCATTGTAAACAAACGCAGTCCAGCAGTCTACCAGGTTAGACAGTCTCACAATAAAAGTCATTGATAAATGGCTACATGCTAATCAAATGAAACTGTTTAAAGGAGATTAAATTACTTTTCCATACCCCAATGGGTGGAATAGTACTAAACTCTGCTTTTCTTTTCTCTTTCCTTTCAGGTTCCAGAGAGAGAGACATGCTTGATTTTATGCTTATTATTCTTGTTAAAAGTATGGGTTTTCTTACAAGCCCAAACTGCACATCTTATTGCAGATAAGAACCAGTCACCTAAACCTAAAAAGCTTATTGAGGCAGAGTACCTCACAAGCCCACATGAGTCCATTACATCCTGTGAAATTCACACTAAAGTCCTAAAAGACAGGTTCACCATCCTGGAGGGCAGTGAAGCCCTACTGATTGTTCTGATCATTGCTTTGGATCAATTCTAGCAGCTAGACTTGATCTGGACCCCTGTTTACATGTTATTGATAATCAGGAATTTTGCATTCAAATTTATATGGCAATAAAAGTCATCAGACCTTAAGGTATTACCCTATGATGCCCCATAATTTGTGACACTTAATACTGAGTGCCCAGATCAGAACACTGGCCCACCCAGTGGTCTAATTGTCATTTCTCAACCAAGTACCACAGTTAATAATGTGCAACTCATGCACATCAAGGTGATTTTTAAATCTCACCCTTTAGAACTTGGAATGATTCAAGGGGAGTGATCATTTTAGGGTACTGCAGCTTAGGCATCTCCTCAATAAAACGTTAGGAGAGGCCATCCCTCTTTCTTATAAATTTACTTTCTTGTCGGATTTGGGCCCGCTTGCTAGTACCCCCCAGAGAATTTCTAAAATATACAACATTTGGTACGATTGGCATTTTCCGGATCCTTTTGGTCCTATGCAGTTCTGGTCTGATCTTTTTCCACACTGGGCTAGAGACTGGACAGTTATTTGGAATAACTGCCATCATTTTGTAACGCAAGATAGGCTACGCCTAATGCAGTTTTACATTCTCCACAACTTTTATCATTATCCCCAGAAATTGGCCAAATGGGGAATAGTCCCCTCCAATATATGCACTAGGTGTGCCCAAGCAGAAGGTTCCCTAATTCACATTTTTTTGGATTGTCCCAAGATATTACCTCTCTGGAAGGCTATAAAGGACAAAGTTGATCCACTTCTTGGACTGAGGGACCTGTTCACCTCTGAGGTTTGCATCTTCGGGGATTATTGCCAGATTTCTGACAATAAGCGTAAGTTTCATATTGCATTGATTTCTATGTCAGTCAAAAAACTGGTCCTTGAGTATTGGAAGAGTATTGAGCTTATCTCTTATTCTGAATGGCTAAATGAGCTTTTATTTAATCTCTGAGTGGAGAAGACTATCCTGAGTATTAATAACAGTAAATCCAAATATGAACGGATTTGGGCAGCGCTACATACGTTATATACTATATAATGTTTTGTTTAATTTTTAGACTACTAGCTATTATGGATTATTATGCCTCAGGACTGTGTGGGTGGGTGGGATTGTCTTGGGGTGGTGGGGGTGGGGATGGGTCAAGTAACCTGCTCTGTTATATGTTTAAATGTACTGCATGTCTTGGCCCTTTCCAGTGTGTTTGTTAAACTTTCAATAAATTTTAAATACAAAAAAAAACAAAACTTGGAATGATTTGTTAAATGTTCCACAACAAATATTTCCCACTTTTTTTAATAATGATGTGATTGGATACCCTGGCAGCATACCGGGTACTCATTAATGACCCCCGCTACAGGGTCTGACACCACACACACACACACACAGGATTTTCACATCTTGACCACTAGTGGTACATCTTATAACAGTAAACCTACCCGAATGTACTAGGCATTTTTTTCTCATTTGTTTTGTTTAAAAAAAAACACAACAATACAGGTTTAGACCTAGGCCTACTTGGCTCTGACATATCTATTTGAAATAGGGCTAATATAGCCATTATTCAAGCACATATGTTAAAGATTCATGATAGTATGAAATATAATATCATATGACCCCACCCATTGCATGGTATACATGGTTTTTCTCATAAAGAGTGATTTACATTTAGAATATTAAGGATGTTGTGAAGAGGCTTGACCTGAGAAATGTTCATATTAATAAATTAATTTCTGCTTACATTAAGGAAGCAGATGAGCATCACATAGCTAGGAAAGTCCTTTGCACTGTCTACAGCTATTATGTTCTTATAACCCTTTGGTTATCTCTTCCAGGATCTGGAATTAGAACATATCCTTGATCTCATACATGACAGACATATGGGTCAGTGGCATTGCCACATTTTACACTTCTATTGCATGTGTTAAATGTTTATTTGAATCTAGCACTATTCCCTTGTCAATGGCAAGGAACCTTGGATATGTCACCGCACACACCAGTATTGCTCCATGTTTCAAAACTTATTGCTGCACAATCCAGGAAGCCATATTTGTGACTCTCACAGTGTCATTGCTGCATTTTCATCTGGCAACATTGATCTCTGATCGTCTGGCAAATTGAGGTCTTGGAATTGTGACTGACTGAACTTTGATTGTCGTACCTGAAAGGATCATCACCTTTTATGCAGATGTGACATCTTCCGACTTGTCTTACCAACTTGTGAATACAGGCCTAATAATTGACATTAGTCTTCTACTTGTGAACTTTCAAATAAACTGTATTCAGTCCAACCAATTAAGATTCTACAATCAAGCTCATTGTTATGCATACTATGAAGCAAGTCTGGGGTGGTGGCAATCCCCTAACTTCAGCAAGAAGACTCTTCGTCATTTGCTCTACAAACAAGAAATCCATTTTCTTCACTGCTTGTTTTTGCAAGCTTGGCTGGCATGTCATACCAACTGAGTATTGTCATAAATGTTTACACTTTGTGCAGCTGTGTGATCATCTTCAACTGAACACTGTTGCTATTCCATTGTGAAACTCAATGTGCAATCTAATGCACCCCCTGCTGAGGCCTCTGAAAATACTGCTGCCTCCTGAACATTTGGATCTGCCTTTGGAAACTCTAAATGCATCAAATCTGAACTATGAATATTCATCTAACACTTGAAGAAACCCTGGATTTATCCTTGGAACTGTTCATAGTGTATGGCTTGTGGACACTGACATTTCGTGTCTTGCCCGACTTACCAACTGAAAAAAAAAATGCCATCCTTCAAGATGGTATATTCTGTTGATGTGGAACATTGTGTGGTGACCAACTATACATTTTTCTGATATGGACTAAAGTTATGCAAAGTGTACTTTTCTAAATTCTATTTTTACTCCCTAAACAGGTAATGGGTTATACGGTAACACACCTGTCCCCATCCTGGAACCAGATATCATTAAGTCTAGTCCTAACTATCTTGATGCTCTATCTTGATTTTTACTTATTTTAAATATCCATACAGACAACTTAAGTTTGTCTCTTCAATTTCTTCCCAATAGGACAAGTACACACCGGATATACATATCAATATTTACTGATTGTTTTGATATTGGACAACCCATTGTGAAGTTGTATTCCAAATGTTTATAGTATTACAAGGTTTACTAACATTTTCCCTTATAACTACATTTTGTTGTTTAGGGAAAACCCTGAAACATCACTGTGATCAATTAAAAAATTCCTCAATCAGGCATGTGCCTCGGGCCTGTAGACGAATGGAGCCTAAGCATCATCTTTTTGTTGTGTTGCCACTTTCCTAATTAGGGCAACAAAGAGGGGACTGTTGCACCTGGGTTATGTCACCTATCATCCCACATACATCTCACATACAGCTTACACTGTATTCCTGGTCTTTTGTACTGTTATACTGCTATTTAGCACTAACATGTAGATATAGGCACCCATCATATAAGCATGAGTGCCAGGAATGTGTTTTGCTGTTAATATTTGCTAACGTTTACATTCTTTCATAGGATTAGATCATGCATGATTATTATACCTCACTATAATGCATTACGTTTGTCTTTTACATATATTCCATATATAATCTTCCTAATTATCGATATGATGACTCTGAGGGATCATCAGTGATTATTGTATACGTATATTCTCATATAATTATATGTAGTGTGTGTTTTACACTCAGGTAGGAAATGCCACATGTAATAGAGCCCAGTCAGTATTTATTTTGTCCAGGTTATAGTGCTAACTGAAGCATATTATTTGTCTCAAATTATACTCATTAGTAATTCTGTCTCCTAAGTCAGCATCCAATGGAGAATGACTTAGCACCAATACATTGTGTTTTTCATATTCATAACTATGGTAATCTCTGTTAGTATGCTGTTATCTGTAGTATATAGCCTTCTGCAACCTACTGTAGATCCAGGAGAGCGCGGAGAGAGAACAAGGTTTGGAGAACCTAAGATTGTAGAAATACTGGAGATTATGTACATTCTTCAGGAGAGTGGTGAGAAACCCATCTTCCTTGTGATTTTCTTTGTCACATGCTTGTCTTAAATAGTGTAATAAACATGTATTAGTACTCTTGCTTGTTTACAAATGTTTCTAGGCAGACTCTGAAAACATACAAATCTCTATAATTAGTATTATTATTATTTGGCCTACACACTAGGAGTGTTTAGACAATGACCTCACCAAGGGGAACCCACCCAACCTGTGTTGCTTGCTTCTTGCTTAGCTGCTGCAATGGCTGCTGCTGCACTGTACTCTTCAAGGCCTATGAAGGCCACCCACACTGCTGTCACCACTGCTGCTAGGCCTCACATGCTGCCATAGTGGACCTGTGCTGTTTTCTTTTTCCCCAAGGCAAGCCTAGTAGAGTAGGTAGCCTAGTCTCAAGTTAGCATCTAGCTCACTCTTCACCCCTTCAGCCACCATGGGAGACAGAGACTTACTAAGAGTAGACCAACAAAACTATGCCACCACAACACTGTTATTGAGCGTTCAGTGCTCACCGACTCCTCCAAGCAGTAGTGTGCAGCCTGTCTACTCTGTGGCAGGAAAGACATTGTCACACTCATGTGACTCATGTGCTCTTGCTTGTTTGGAGCTCCTCCATATTGCATGTGATGGCACTGCCACTAATAGGTGGAGAGATTGAACAACACAGTACAGACACAGTTGAGTCAGGAGTGCACCTTCAGAGTGAGTGCACACAGGCCATGGGGTCACTTATTGTGCAAAAGATTAAATCCAAATTTAATGCCATTTTTACCATATTATATGAACAACCTAGGCACAAATCGGGGCAACTTCACCCCTCTGCCCTACCTACATGGCACCCTTACTTTATGGTAGAAATTCATTCTCACTGTGTTCTGAGGTACTGTATCAACATGTCTTTAGGATGTGTCCTGATCATCATGAGGGTTAGTGTCCCTGATTGTCTCTCATTTTGAGTGTCCATGTCCCTCATTTCAGTGACAAAATGTGAGGTATGTTGCATGCTTCCATGACCCTACTCAGCACAAAGAATGCTAAGCATGGCCATAGTGTATATACTCAATACAGAATGACAAAGGGAAAGTAAGTGATCCGTAACAGTCATAACACATTAGTAGCACTAACTAGGCATAAAGGGGGTTGCATGACCCAAAACAAAAAGGCTTTATAACACAGAAGCCCCTTGTCGCACATCTGGAATGGGGGATGTTGGCTGACTACATCCCAGGCATTTAATGCAGTAAGCAAACAATATTTTACAAATTAGTGGCAATTTTAATGACAAAAATCAAAAGCCATTAAACTACTTGCAAAAGGATCAGAATTAATGAGTTTACCTAATTTTAATGGGAAATCAATGAAAAATGTATTTTAGGCTCTATTTGCTAGCAGCAGTATGAGAAATAGAAACTGATGTGTTTTCTTAGATATGATTTGCACCAGCGTTGTTGCTGCACACATGTCAAACATGCAACATGTGAACCTGATGTGATTTTTAAATGATATTCACATCCTCTTAACTGCTGCACTCACAGTAGTAGCCACAGACATGGTCAGATATTTCCAGATATTTTGTGAAATTTCTAAAGAGTTTTTCTCTGCTGCCCCTACTGTGAAAATACAGATAGTAGGAGATTTTCTAGAAATATCACAGACATTTCAGGAACTATCTATGTCTTGTCAAGCATGCAACATGCAAACCTGATAAGATTTTTAGAAGATGCTCGCACCAGCTTACCTGATTTGCATTTTAGACCTGGTTCACTTAGATTCACTTTGTGTATGTGAACCACGTGCAAACATTGCTCAATTAAGCATGTGACATGCATTCTGCATGTACACAGCCCACTTATATTTCTGTAAGGATTTAAATGTGAAGATTTTCTCCATGGGATCGGAGATCCAAGTCATCTATTTTGTACAAGCTCCCATTTCCACCTGTGTAAGAAACACAATAGGGAGTCATGCTGGTCTATCATATCTGATGTCTCTGTGAGACCTGCCTAGAGGTCGGCCATCTGCTATGTAACCTCTGTTGAACATACAAAATTGGCAGAAGAAAAAGGCTCACAGGTCTATCAAGTCTACCTGGTTGTGCAGCTCTCAGTATAATACCATTGCAGCTGCCCCCCTACCCATTCCCTTCCCTCCATCCTTCCCCTCTCCCGGTCCTTCCCCAAATTGAGTTCTTGTCTGTATTAACCCTGCCCCTGAATCTATCCCATCACTTAAAGCTGTCCACTGTTCTCAGTTTGATTAACTCCTCTGGCAGTGCTTTCTATCCCACTACTACTCTCTCTCTCTGTGAGGTAGTGCCTCCTCATTTCCCTCCTGAACCTTCCCCCTTCCAACTTCAGACTGTGCCCCCTAGTGACCCTACCCCTGTTTAAGTGGAATGATCCTCCCTCTCTGACTTTGTTTATGCCTTTCAAGTGCTTGAAGTTCTCTATCATGTCCCCCATCACTTCTTTCCTCCAGCTAGTACATGTTGAGTTCCCTCAATCTTTCCTCATAAGGCAACTCCCCTAGTCCCATGATCATTTTTGTAGATCCACACTGCACCTCCTTCAGTAATCTCAAGTCCTTCTTGAGGTATGTGCATCAGAACTGTACACAGTACTTCAAGTGCGGCCTCACCAGTAATCTACTGTATAAAAGGGTAGGATGACCTCCACCTTTTTAGAGGTGATCCCTCTGGCAATGCACCCTAGCATCTGATTTGCCCTTGCTGCCACCCTTCTACACTGTGCTGATACCTTCATGTCCCCTATGACTAGTACTCCCAGGTTCCTTCCCTCCTCTGAAGCTGCTACCTACACTCCCACCAGCCAGTAGCTGGTCCTGGGATTTCTGGCTCTGAGGTGCATGACCTTGCACTTTTTAGCATTAAACCCCAATTGTTAAACCTTTGACCAGTGTTTGAGTTTAGCTAGATCCTCACTGAGTGCCTGCCTCCCATTCTCACTGTCCACTTTTGCACAAATTTTAGTTTCATCAGCAAACAGGCTGATCTTACTCTTGACCCCCTCTGCAATGTCTCCAATGAAGACATTGAACAGAACAGGGCCCAGCACCTAACCCTGCAGTACCCCAGTAATTACTGGCCTTGGTTGGGATGCCTCCCCCCTTACAACTACCCTCTGTTGTCTGCTCTGCAGCCAGCTTTCAACCCACCCCACCCCACCAGTTTCTCTCCCACCATCATGTCTCTCAGCTTGTTCAGTAACCTCCCATGCAGCACCAAGTTGAAAGCCTTGCTGAGGTCCAGATACAGAACATCCACAGCATGTCCTTCATCAACCACTCTAGTGACCCAGTCAAAGAAGTCAATTAGGTTAGTCTGTCACAGTCTTCCTGAGACAGATCCATGCTGTCTCTCATCCTGTAGACCATTACTATTGAGAAAGGTTATCAGTCTCTCCTTCATATTGGTCTCCATCAACTTCCACACTATTGAAGTCACACTTACTGGCCCTTTGTATTTTCCTGATTGCAGTCTTAAGGTGATGATGGTTGTGCTGAACTTCCTGAGCTTATGGAATAGCTGATTGGAGGAAATAGTCAAGTTTTCTTCCCCCTACTAAGCTAAAATCAAAAGACTCCCTACTTAATTACCTTTATTACCTGCAACAGCCAAAAGCCATGGAGGTGCCAGACTCCTGAGAGGTACAACCTGAATTCTCATTGCTGCCAGGATGGCCATTTCCCTTCTGACCAGGGTGTCCAGCAACAGTGATTTCCTCATCCCTATTTTTCCTTAATGATTGCCCATCCCTACCTGCCTTCTGTGATGTTGCTATCAATTCACCTATGGTGGGTGACACTGTGTGGTCATCCACAATGTCAGTGTGTGTTTTTGAGGGGAAAATCATTTGATGTATTGTTTAACTTTATTGTTCTAAGTGTTTTCAGATAAAACAGTAAAGTTCAAACTGTTCAAATGTTCGAATGGTTATTTATCTTTCAAACTATCCTTACATTAGCAAGAAATGGGAGAAATGATTCTCCCCACAAAAACAAATATTTGTCCTGTTAATTTCAACACAATAAGACAAAAAATAAACAACGTATGTAAGGGAGTCCTAAATACAGATCTTGTTCATTAATTGCCAAGCAGTACTTATGTTTAAAAGCAGTTTTAAAACTGAGGGAAAAAACAAGATTGTTGACAGCATGAACAATATTTCTATGAGTAAATGCTTTAGTGTTAAAAGTTTGAATAGTTTTCATTTACCTGCCTATCTAGCTGATATCACAAAGACCATAACAATTTAAAAATGGTGAGATATCTTTTCATCAAACTATCTAAAGGCACACCCTTCACACAGACCCTATAATCCCTGAAAATATCAGAAAAACATAAATTTCATCTGGGCTGTTGATGAGAGAAAAAAATCCCACATTAAGTATGGGTAAAGTGGCAGTTTTACATTTTTTGACCACTCCATCTCTCAAAAACCATACAAGATGCTGTTACGAAACTTTCCATAGTTTGAGACACTGGCAGAATGACTGTGCATGCCAGACTTTGAGCTGTTTCATCAAGGGATTCCAAACATATTAAGGTGCAAAAATTGGAATTTAACATTAAGTCACAGTACTACCCTAACTATAGGGGTGTTACCACACTCCTATAATTCATTGCAGAAAACTACATTAATGCAGACATTAGGGTTGTAGAACACAAAGCACACAAAGTAGGGAAATGAAAAAAAAACATTACGGCTTTTGATCTCCAGAGTCTTGGCAAATTAGTTGGGAGTGTTCTTTGGGACTGTCAATTTTAATGCCCTCTGCCTCCCCCAGCCCATAGCCTCCTGTCAAAGAACAAGGTACAGCCCTATGCCAGTGACTCATAGTGATGCTTTTTTCAGAGGTACTGTAAAGAGGTATGGCTCTTCACATGTTGCCAACATAACCACTCAGATTTCTTCATGCAGGTCAACAAATACTGATCATCTGTGCCAGGTGAAAGGGACTGTAGTTTTAAGGGGTCTTAAAGTGGGTTGGTAGGTAGGGTAGATACCAATATCATGGCAGTGACCTAGGTTCAGGAATGGGCTTGGGTCACTCATGGATGTTAGTGTGTGGGATGTGGACAGGATTCTGAATCATTGTGACCACTTTCCTCTCAGGCTGAGGCAAGTTGCTTCACTCATTGACTACCACCAGAGCAGAATCAAGGCACCACCTTTCACACACCCTGCAAAATAAATAGGACGATGGACTGCCAAACTTGCTGACAGTGAAGGGAGAAGATGTCCCTCTCTGTTCTATCCCCACCATAGAGGGAATATTTAGGAAGATACCAAAGGTTAATGGCAAGTTCATGAGACAGATGGGGACAAGGCTGGGTGGCTGACAGCAGTAGAGGGACTGTTCATGGTGCTGGGCCTGTAGGAACCCAGTCTTCATCCTGCCAGGTAATCTTTCTGCATTTTCATGCCACTGCACATGTCTCAAAGCAGTGCATAGTCCTGTCAGACTTTGCAATACATAGAAACAACAAAACAGACAATGATGGCAGAAAAAGACTAAAGGTCCATCCAGTCTGCCCAAGTTCCCTAAATCCCTGGAACTCTCCTTGGAACCTAATGTTCCTCCAGGATACTAACCCTCCCGGTCCTATTCCCATTCTCTTCCCTAGGCCTGTCACCCCGGGCAACCACAGTTCCCTTAATTCTGTCCCAGGCCTGCTTAAAACCCCTTACTGTGTTGACTCCTACTACCTCAGTTGGCAGACTGTTCCAAGGTTCCACCACCTTTTCTGTGATGAAGTACTTCCTCACATCCCTTCTGAACCTCCCACCTGCTAATTTCCAGTCGTGGTATGCAGACTGAATAATTCCCTGCAGTTCACCTTATTAATTCCTTTGAGGAATTTGAAGGTCTGAATCATAACCCCCCCAACAGACCTTCAAAGAGTACATATATAGTGCTTTGAGGTGCTTCTTATAGGATCTACCCTGCTGTCCCTGAATCATTGTGGTCACTCTGTGCTGCACTGTCTAGAGCTCATTCTTGACTTTTTTGAGGTGAGGACTCCAGAACTGAGGGGTAGTACTCCAAGTGAGGCCTCACCAGGGATCTCTAGAAAGGAAGTATTACTTCTTTTCTTCTGCTGGCAATCCCCTTCCTGATACATCACAGCATCCTGTTAGCTATGCTATAGGTCTTGATGCACTGACTCATTTATCAATCCCCTGTGAGGGAATGGCTCCCAAATCCATCATAAGGTGCCATCTGTGTACCAGAATACTGGTCTTTACATCCCCAGGTTGGGGCCAGTGCCACATACTGCAATGCCTTCCTCTGAGTCGTGGCCTCTTAAGCTGGCTCACCAAGCTCACACGCGAAGTCAGATCACCAAGATGGGAAGGTACCATGGTCACCACCTAGCCAATAGCCTTCCCTGCAATCAGTGTTACATCATGATTTTTTTTCTGGCATTTTAAAGCAACATTTTCCCAACTTATTGTTTTTATGACTCCCCCTCTGACTAGGACAGGTGCCATTTATAAAATACTGACTGAAATGACTTTTTCCACCACAAGTTCAAAAACATATATTGGCCAAGATTTTAAAAACAAAGCCTCTCACAATGGTGGTGTGAGGAAATGGCTATGTTGGTCAGAATATTGAAAATTACCAAAGTTATGAGGGAGCACTGAAAAATGTCAATGTACCATCATAACTTTGTTGCTTTTTTTCTATTTTTGATCCCAACCTTTCTAGATAGTCTTCTTATGCCCTCATCTCATGAACCTGGTAAGTGAAAATTCTCAAATCCCTCCTGAAAAGCGATTTCACCCAGCAACTACAAAATCACCAGCTGGGTCAGATTTAAAAAATGTTACCTACCTTGTTTATTATGTGGTGTCCCAAAAAGGCCATGTTGAAAATTTGAGCTATAAATATTAAAACATTACCAAGTTATGAGTAAAAGTTCAAAATGCACTGAAATACATTAACCATACTTGCTTTATTTCCTCTGTTACTGATCTAGCATTGAAGGGGGAGGACATGTCCCTAGTCTAGAGAAGATTATGGCATTGGACCCCAGTAGTAAATTAAGTAATGGAGGTTGTAGGTGGTGGGTTCTGAGTGGGGGATCAGTTGAGGAACAGAGGCTGGTGGTGCAACATACTTCAATGGACAGTTTCTTTATTACAGTCTAAAACAAAACAAAAGAAGTTGAGGGTCCATTTTTCTTTCAGTAGTACTGACATTGGGGATTGGGCATTCCAGTATCAGCTCAATGTTTAGTGACATTTGGGTGGGAAAGCTAGTGTTGCAATCTGTTGATGTGTGGGAGGGGGTTCTGAGCTGGCACTGGGGACTGATCACCCAGATGTCAGATTGCTCATGTGGCAGCGGGGGGGAGAGAACATAAACACAGAAAGGTGTTAACCAGCACTGTGGGAGGGCACCCCTGTGTTAGATAAGGGCATAGCATAGTTAGCCAGCAATGGTGATTGAACACCCCAGTGTCTGGAACATAGAAACATAGACTTCGATGACAGATAAGGACCACTTGGGCCACCCAGTCTGCCCATTTCCCTACCTATTGGATAAGCTGCAGATCCTAGTTAATCAACAGCCTACTTCCTCCTACCCACCACTAGTATTGCTTTATGTCTGTCTCATGCATTCTTGAATTCCACAACTGTTTTTGATACCACAATCTCCTCAGTCAGGCTTTTCCATGCATCCACCACCCTCAACGTGAAAAACATACTTCATCACATTGCCCCAGAGCCATTCCCTCTCTATCTTCAAATTGTGCCCCCTTGTTCTTGCACATCTCTTTTTCTGAAAGATGCTTCCCTCTTGGACTTTGTTGATTCCCTTGAGGTACTTAAATGTTTTTATCATGTCCCCCCTCTCCCTCCTTTCCTCGAGGGTATACATATTAAGCTCATTTAGTCTCTCTTTGTATGGCTTCTGGTGCAGATCCTGCACCATTTTAGTTGCCCTCCTCTGGATTGCCTCCATCTTGTCTATATCCTTGCAGAGATGGAGTCCCAAGAACTGCACACAGTATTCCAGATGGGGTCTCACCAACTGTCTATATGGAGAGACAACAACTTCCTGTTTTCTGCTGGTGATGTCTCTCCCTGTGCATCCCAGTATCTTCCCTGCCCTCCTTACTGCCTTCTCACATTGCTTGCCTACCTTTAGGTCATCTGATATGACTACCCCCAGGTCCATTTCCATTTTTATCATAGTTAGTACTTTCCCACGGCCCAAATTGTGTACTCTTCCCCTGGGTTTTTGTTTCCCAGGTGCATTACTTTGCACTTCTTTCCATTAAATCTAAACTGCCATACATTTGACTATTCCGCCAACCTTGCCAAGTCCCTTCTTGACCTTTCCACCCCCCCGTTGTGTATTAACTGTGTTGCAGATCTTTGTGTCATCTACAAAGAGGCATACTTTTCCTTCCAGTCCCTCTGCAATGTCACCTATAAAGACATTAGAGGACAGGTCCCAGTGCTAAACCCTGTGGTACCCCACTAGTAAGCACTCTTCCTTAGCAGTGAACTCCATTTACTATTACCTTCTGTGTCCTGTTGCCCAGCCAATGTTTTACCCAGTCTACAACCCTGGGACCCACTCCCAGGCTGGCTAACTTATGAACTTACAAACATATGAAATTTGCCAGCAGATAAAGGCCTAGAGGTCTATCAAGTCTGCTCGAATGTGCAGCTAGCACCCCTTATTCTGCAGCTGCCCCTCCCTTCCACCCTTCCCCTTCATTAACCCTCCCCCTTGTCCTGTCCCATCCTCATTTGAAGCAGTCCACTGTTCTACTGCATACCACCTCAGGAGGTAACACATTCCACTCAGCCACCACCCTCTCTGTAAAAAAGTGTCTCCTCATCTCCCTCCTGAACCTTCCACACTCCAGTCTCATATCATGGCCCCTGGTGTCCCTCCCCTCCCTTACTTTGAACAGCCCCTCTGTACTTGTCTTGTTTATTCCTTTCATGTATTTAAAGATTTCAATCATGTCACCCCGTCTCTCCTTTCCTCCAGTGACTACATGTTCAACTCCTTCAACCTCCTCTCGTATGATAAGTCCCCCAGCCCCTTGATCATCTTTGTCGCTCTGTGCTGCACCCGCTCCAGTAACTTAATATCCCTCTTCAGATATGGACACCAGTACTGCACGCAGTACTCCAGGTGTGGTCTAACTAATGACCTATACAGTGGCAGAATCACCTTCTCCCTCCTCGAGGATATACCCCTTGCAATACAACCCAGCATTTTGTTGGCCTTTGCAGGTGCCTTCCTATATTGTGCCGAGTTGTTCATTGACCCTGTAATGAGCACACCCAGATCCTTCTCCTCCTCCTCAGTCTGGGCTAGCTGCACTCCCCCTAGCTGGTAACTCCTCCTTGTGTTCTTCATCCCAAAATGCAGCACCTTGCACTTTTTGGCATTAAAGCCCAGTTGCCAGGTGTCTGACCAGGTTTCAAGCTTTGCCAGATCATCCTGCAACCCCTGCCATCCCCCTAGGTCATCCACCACCGTGCCTACCTTGGTATCATCAGCAAACAGACTGGTCTTGCTCTTGATGTCCCATGATATGTCTGCAATGAATATCCCAAACAACACTGGTCCCAACACCGAGCTCTGTGGAACACCACTCGTCACTGCCCTTGGGTGTGAGAGCTCCCCACCCACCACCACCCTCTGTTGCCTTCTCTGCAGCCAGTTTCCTACCCATCTCACCAGTTTTGCACCCACCCCTGTGTCTACTAACTTCCTTCCCAGCCTCCCATGTGGCACTGAGTCGAATGCCTTACTGAAGTCTAGATACAGGACATCCACTGCATGGCCCCCTGTCCAGTTGCCTAGTTACCCAGTCATAGAACTCGACCAGGTTGGTTTGGCAGGATCTGCCACGTGTGAAGCCATGCTGTCTGCTGTTCTGTAGTCCTTCGGCCTCTAGGAGGGCCACCAGCCTCTCCTTCAGGATAGTCTCCATTAGCTTTCCCACAATGGATGTGAGGCTCACTGGTCTGTAGTTTCCCGGTTCATCCTAGGGGCCACTCTTGTGGAGGGGCACCACATGAGCCATCCTCCAGTCCTGAGGTACACACCCCAAATGTAGTGAGGCATTAAATAGGTCTGCCAAAGGTTCTGCAAGGACCTCTGCCAGCTCCTTCAGTACCCTGGGGTACTTGTTTATTAATCTTTTGTGTGGGACTATGTCAAATGTCTCGCTAAAGTCTAGGTAAGCCATGTCCACACCCTCTCCCTGGTCTGCTACTTTGGTCATCCAGGCAAAAAAAAATCTATTAGATTCATCTGACATGACCTTCCCCCTATGAATCCATGCTGCCTTGGGTTCTGTGCCCCAATGGCCTCTAGATACTCAACAGTTCTTTCCTTCAGAAGTGATTCCATAATTTTCCTTACCACTGATTCAAACTAACAGGTCTGTAGTTTCCTGCCTCTCGCTTGCTCCCACTTTTGTGAAGGGGAATCAAATCTGCCCTCCTCCAGTTCTCAGGTACCACACCATCCTCCCATGATTTGTTAAAAAGGGTAGTCAGTGGTGCCACTAGTTCTCCCCTTAGTTCTTTTTGAATTCTGGGTGAATCCCATCAGGACCCATTGCTTTGTCCACCTTCAGTTTTAGGAGTTCTTTTAGGACCCATTCTTTTGTGAATGGACTGGTATTGACACCACTACACCAGAGTGATTCTATTGTTTGGTTTAAGTACTTCCCCTCCTCTTCTTTTGTGAATACTGAGCAGACGTATTTGTTCAGTATCCCTGCTTTTTCACTGCCACCCTCTGCCCACCCCCTTTCCTTTATTAAGACTCACTATCCCTCCCTTGGTCTTTCTTCACTCCCTACTGTACCTATAAAAGGTTTTATCCCCCTTCTTAACTGAGTTGGCTATCTTTTCCTCAGTTTTGGCCTTTGCTATTCTGACTGTCTTCCCTGCTTACTTCTGCTTTAACTGGTACAGTTCTCTGTCCTGCTCCTTCTGTGTTTCCTTATGTTTCCTGAATGCTATCTTTTTCTCCCTAACCTTACACACCACCTCTTTTGAGAACCATAGTGTTTGTTTCCTTCATTTTGTTTTATTGATTTACTTCACACAAAGATTTGTTGCCTTTGTGATGGCATTTTTGATTTTTCCCAATTGTTCCCCAACCCCCCTTCTTGCCCATTTGCTAGTGCTTTTCTGAGACACTCTCCCATTTTCCCAAAGTCAGACCTCCTGAAGTCCAATACCCTTGCTTTTGTATGGCTTGACTCTATGGCTGTGTTAATCGTGAACCACACTGTTTGGTGGTTGCTTGTTCCTAGATGGCTATTCACTTATAAATCTGAGATCCTCTCTCTGTTCCCATTTGAGAGTACCAGATCTTAGATTGTTCCCTCCTTAGTGGATTCCAACACTAGCTGTCTAATGCATGCCCCCTGTAATGCATTGAGAATGACCCTGCTCTTGGATGTGGCTGCAGCAAAGCTGCTCCAGTTAACATCTGGCATATTCAGGTCCCCCATCAACAATAGCTCCCCTTTTTCTGCCATTGTAAGGATGCCTTCTATCATTTCCTTGTCCATTGCCTCCCCCTGAGATGGGGATCTGTATACAACCCCCATGTGGATTGTGGTGCCATTTCCTGTCTCCAGGGTGACCCACAGTGCCTCCTCTTTTCCCTGTTTACCCTTTAGTTTCATTGCTTTGATCCCTTCCCTTAAGTAGAGAGCTATTCCCACTTAGCTTAGTGGGATACAGAAATGGATGCCCTAGAAGACACATTTTCTGGCAGTCAAGTTCAGAAGGGTCAAGGCTATGCACTGATTAAAACATTCAAGAGTGACACAATCATTTGCATCACAAGAATTTTAAGGGGGCATCAAAAATTTAATTCTTGTGTCACAAATGTGCAACCAAAGAATTAAATTTTTTTGGTGTGCACAAAAAAGTATTGTGTCGTACTTAAGTTTATAACACAATAATTCTATTGTTTGGTGCCCACTAACAATTTTTTGTTGCTTGTTTTACAATATTTTTGTCCCAGATTCTGAGTATATTGTTTACTTTATGATACTTCATGAACAAGGAAAGTTGCAATTTTCAAATACCCGTCCAAAGGTGATTTCTCAGTCATGCTGCAAAACTTCTTTTCAGGCAGGATTTAGCACATTCTAGCAACCAAGTTCATGGGATTAAAATGTCTTAAAAAGGTTAGTGAGATGGTTGATTCTTGTGTTGTAAGACACAAATTATTGGGTCTCACATTTAAGTGTGATTGAATAATTTTTCATGTGCACCAAAAAAGGTTACAGAATGTGTAACTTTGCAGGACTGCAGTACTCCTAACACCTAAAGGATAACATGTACAGGTAAGTATCACTCCTATTTCATCTTTCATTTTTTTATATAATTTTTTTCTGCCAGTGTAAAGCATTCAATGGTGGTGACATACAGACCACATAAGATATTTTTTATTCACAGATGGGACATGCATACTGCAGTATGACAGGGTTGTACAATGTGTTATCCTGGTCCTGAAAACCCATGATGTAATATACAGTGAAGCCCACCAGAGTGAAGTGCAGTGTAACAGGATTCCTACATGACAAAAGGAATTAACTCCCATTGAAACTGTATTGTTTGCTGCAGTAACTGTACTACAGAATTCTGCAGAGCTGGGCTTCATCCTGGTGGGCTTCACTGTAAGTACCACAAAGGGCAAGTGTGTGTCACTCACTAAATGTGAGAATTATTTTAAGGGCTTTACTAATAGCTTGGTATTTTAAGCTACATAAGGGGTTTACTAATAGCTTGGTATTTTCAGCTGGATAAGGGCTTTACTAATAGCTTGACATTTTCAGCTGGATAAGAGCTTTACTAATAGCTTGGTATTTTAAGGTACATAAGGGGTTTACTAATAGCTTGGTATTTGTAGCTGGATAAGGGATTTGCTAATAGCTTGGAATTTGAAGCTCAATAAGGGGTTAACTAATAGTTGGTATTTTAAGCTACATAAGGGGTTTACTAATAGCTTGGTATTTTCAGCTGGATAAGGGATTTACTAATAGCTTGGTATTTGAAGCTCGATAAGGGTTTTACTAATAGCTTGGTATTTTAAGCTAGCTATAACAGAAGACAGGAACAGCCATGATGGGAATTGATTGTTGTGGTGCAATGAACTTGCAGTAATTTCTTCATCATCTGTTTGCAGGTAACAATGAGGAGCTGTGGACTGCCATAGGTGGTATCTTCCAATCTGAAGGTGGATAACAGTTAGGAATGGATATGCTGAAGACATGGAAAGAAGACAAAAACATTAATTAAATTTGTTTTCAAATGTGGCTCCCTCCCAAAAACAAAATACTTATCTTTCATGTATTAACATTGTTCATACAGCTGAAGTCAACAATCAGACACATGTGGAATACATGTGTGGCAGCAACATGGTTTCATCACTACAGTCATGAATCTGAGTGTTGTGACCTAAGAATGTAAAATAAAAGAACAGTAATGATAAATGCTTATAATTCACTCACTCACATCAGTAAGGCCCCCACTCCAGAAAAAAAAATAATTTCACAGTGCCACATTAGATGACGGCACAGATATATGGCATGTGAATTTGATCATGGCCAACACAAAGGTGAAGGGAAAGCATTCAATATGTATGATGATGATCCCCTATAAAGGAAAAACATGACAGACTGCTTATTACAAAAAACAAGATTCAATACAAATTAAATGGCAGTGTCTCTGAAAAAAACATGACAGTAACACATACACTAACTTACCAGTGTTGATATGAATACACACATAAAGGGCAGCATGTTTCAGTCAGTGCAGCAGAAAAATTTCCCAGAACATCAAATTATAGTTCATCCCATGGTCATCTGTGGCTATCATCATTTAGCAACACGCTGTGCATCAGTAGCAGCAGAAAACAGATGGACAACAACAGCAGCAGCAGGCACCAGCAAGCCATTTTTTCACTTGGGACACTTATGCAGAGTTCTGGCTTTAGGTGCATGCTTTTAGCAATGCATCAACAAATACCTGTGACTTTTCTAAACAATTTTGTCACGTGATTATTCTTCATTGGGACTTTTCATGATTTAAAATTTTTTTAGGGAGGATTGTAATTTTATGTGATAGTAGTGTATTTTGATTGTAGTTGTGGATGTGCTACGAAAACTTACAGTCTACAATAACAAAAAATAATATAGCATGACAAGTACGGCAGCAGTGCAATAATCAGGTGACAATTTTTTCCTATACTTTTGTATTCCATTTTCGATTGGTACTTATCTACTGACTTGTCTTATATGATTCCCTTCTTTCCACAATTTATGGCTGCTGTACTCCTTTTTTACACACCTGAAATAATAAACAGAGTGCTACTTTTAACCTGCCTTACAGAGGTTTTCATCATTATTGCCACTGGTTTTTGTATATCTATTATTTAAAATAGTTTTTTTATTGTGACTAAAATGAATTAGTATGCAATCCAGCAGGACACGTCCACCACCATGCCCTTATGGAGCAGTAGGTGTTCAAAAACAGCTGGGTATACTGAAGAAAATCAGATCTAAACAATATTAAAAGGAGCACTACTTTTATTATTTCATATCTAAAAATAGAGAGTAAGTACACTATAACCCACGACAGACAATGGGTGCTTCAGAGCTTTAATGCACACCCTGGGTGCATTGTGAGACACGAGGATTGCCTGAGTGACTTAAAGTACCTGGGAGGGAAATGCATTAATGCCCTGATACACCCATGGGCTGCAGTGGCTTATCACACTTATAAAATGGGCTAACTAACTGTAAAAAGCAAAAAATAAAAAGCTTTTTACAATTAGCATGCCAACTGTTGGTGTACCGGGACTTTAATGAATAGTCAGGTGACACTTTTTGCCCAATGAAAAGTCATCACATTTGACCTTTCATTAATGACTGTTTTATAATGCAAGATAACATTAATTGTGGAAGGAATGGTATCATACAAGTCAGTAGATAAGTGACAACTGAAAATAGAATAAAACAGTATGGGTCAAATGTGTTAACATATTATTGCACTGCTGCTTTAACACAATGCAACAGGAAGAAAATATTACTGTGAAAAAAATTAAATATTTTTTCTTAATATTAATAGATTATTAAGTAGGAAAAAAAGGAAAGCGTAGGACATGATTTTGTTATTTTTTTATTTAAAAATTTTTTGGGGTGTGTTTTTAATATTTTCGGGGGGGAAGAAAGTTAGAAAAAATAAAGACAGAACACACAATGCAAGTTAGAAAGAAAACAAATAGACTACTGGGCCTGTTTCTGACTAATCAACAGTTGGGACATAGCCATTATTTGCAGCTGATGACCCTCCATTTGGTCCAACTACTGCTGCATTGTGTTGACCATGTTACCGAGGTGGTGAACCTTGCTCCACAGTAGGCCAAGATCTGCCAATGTGGCTGAACTTTCAGCTGGATTGCACTCATGTGCAGGTGCGGGAGCTGCCACTTGTTCCCTCTTCCTTCTACTGCACTTCTGACACCATGCAATCTGAGGCAGTGCTGACACCTCTTGTGCTGCAGGAGTGTTTCCTCTTACTTCAGCCACCTTGGCCTCACACTCTGCATGGTGGTGGACAGTCTGTGAGTTCTCTGGCCAGCTGTTCCCAGATGAGTACCCTTCCAACCACATCACACCATCATGCCACAGATATTACATTTCACCACACTAGGGTCACGTAGCAGTGTGGTGAAAAAATGCCACACTGCCAAGCTGTGTGGAGGACCAGGCACAGGCAGTGAGGGGGGCCAGATGTCATAGGCTGCTGTACAGTTGAGGAGGGGACAACCTGCTGCTGCTGTTGTTTTTCTGGTGGCTGCTGTTCCTGCTGCTGCTGTTGTTCTTAAGCCTTGTGGTGGTGGGGGGCAGTGCTAGGCAACACCAGTGCTGCTTGGCTGGCACCACTAACTTCACTACCAGTGGACACAACATTTACTGGGAGGTGAGCACTGGATGGAAAAAACTTTGCACCATTGATGTGAACACCACTGCCATGCATTCTTGGGCCAAGATGACCACCATGAGTCCCCACAGGAAAAACACCTCTCTCCAGTTGGGAAAAAAAAATGAATACAACTATTCTGAAGTATACAAAAAATAAAAAAAAACAGTAAAATCAGGACTCAGGAATATGATAACAAAAGGGGCAAAACTCAAAAGCAGCAATATGGTACTAAACAGAAACACTGAGTAAATATCTAACTAGCACTATGCAAACACTCTCAAAAAGCTCCTTCTCTAGCACAGGGCAATGGAAAGTGAAACTAGTTCACTCTCTTGCCTGATTAACTTACTGCCTGCATTATGTGACTTGTAGACTGTTAATCATGAGATCTGTGGACTGTTTCTTGCTAACTTTGCCTCCTCAGAATGTAACGCTAAGTGAAGTGAACACGGAGTACACAAAGCGACATCTATTAAGCAAGACTTTTGACTTCTTAATAGGAATTTCACATAGTGTTACTCAAATTCAAAGTTGTCCACTTCACCTTAACTTCGCAGGCAAATTTAAACTTCACTGCATCTCTACTCATGTACCTGGTAGGTGAAAATGTTCAAATCCCCAGCAAAATGTGATTCTGAGCAACTGAAATGTCATCTGTGCCACAGGTATGAAAACACATTTTGGCAAGGATTTGAAAACTGCCAGCTGTCACATTCATGAGGTTTTGTGAAATAATGGCATTTTGAAAACTTGTCATCAAAATGCTAAATATTAAAATTACTGAAGTTATGAGTGAGTGTAAACAAATTTCACTGTAAGCTCTTAACTTTGCCATTTTTAAATATTTTTACCACAACTTTTTAACATAGCCTTCTTATGATCCCACCTCATAAGCAATGTGGGTGAATATATTCAAATCCTGCCCTAAAGGTGATTGCATTAAGCAACAATGAAATCACCTTTCAGGCCAAATTTGCTTAAATCCACCACCATTGGTCATGAAGTGGGATCCCAAAAAGGCCATGTTGAAAATGTGGAGTGAAAATATGCAAAAATTACAAAGCTATTCATCAGAGTTCAGACCCCCAATTAAATATATTGAACCACACTTACCTTAGTTTCTCATATCACAGTTTCTGGTTCCAGTAGCAAGATGTGTCTTCAATCAAAGAGAGGATCTACACCATGAAACCTGTTCAGGTGAGTGAGGGGGTATGGGGGCTGCTGTGGGGGTGTTAGGTGGTGAGTGCTGAGTGGGAGATTGTGATGGGGTGGGATTAGAATGGTGAGGCACCATTTTCTTTTTTTACAGGTTAAAAAAACAATCATCAAGGGATTATTTTCTTTTTTCAGATGAACAGACTGACACTGGGACTGAAAACCCCAGCTATGGGCTGCTGTTCTGGAAATGGGGTGGGTGACTGAGAGGTGAGGAGAGTCCAGTAAAGACATACCAGGGGTAGGTACCCTGGTTCTATTCTATATTAAAATAAAAAATAAACCTAATCATTGGGAAGGGCAGGCCACTTGGAGTGGAGGGGGGAAAGAAGTGGTACGGGAGGTGGGCACCCTAGTCTGCCTAATAAAATAAATCAATAAATACACAGACAGTCAGACAGACAGATAGATAGATAGATAGATAGATAGATAGATAGATAGATAGATAGATAGATAGATAGATAGATCGACAGACAGAAAGACAGACAGACAGACAGGTAGATAGATAGATAGATAGATAGATAGATAGATAGATAGATAGATAGATAGATAGATAGATAGATAGATAGATAGATACAGTAGATTGACAGGTAAAGACAGACAGACAGAACATGGGATCGGTGGATCACTGCTCTCACTGCAGCCCCAGCACAACTTCCAGCTATAGCTGCAGAACTCAAGAAAGTCCAGCTGTTCTCATATAGAGAAAACGGGTGAATAACTCCTCTCACTAAGCTGGGCACCCTGGATTTTGAGGTGCCCATAAAAGTTATTTATGGCAACTTTTTAAGAAAACAAACAGCAGAATCTAGGTAAATGGGTTCTGTTTAGCTAGGCACAGGTGTTTTTTGTAAAATAGTATTTTTATGTATTTTCAATATTTATGAGTTTAATCCTTGCAGGGCCACAGACTGATATATCAGTCCAAAATTCCTATATGTTCGATTTCTGTCAGCAGCCTAAGAGTTAAAATGAGAAAAAAAAGTGGCAGCCAACACAGTTGGTATTTTTGTCAGCATGAGAGGTAAATCATGAAAGTAAGCAATTGTGTTCTTTTTTTTTGTTTTACCATTCACATCAGGATGTTACAGATGTGACAGCTAGGATGCGATGTAGAAATGCTGCAGCATATCACAGAATACTGCAGTTTACTGCAGGGGCCATTTTAAGTCAATGGCAATTAAGTCCTTTTGTCATGGAGGATTTTGTGACATGTCATTACTAAAAGTTACTGCACACATGGCTGAGTCCGCTGTAGGTTTAAAGTCATTATAACTCTAGAACCATATACAGTAATATTTTTTCACAAAAGCTTCCAAAGGCAGACCCTTGGCATGGGCCTCTTCAACCCTGAACATTTAATGAAAAAAGTCCACACCATCTAGGCTATAGGTGAGAGTGAAAATGCGCAATGTTAAGTATAGGGAAACCAAAAATGTATTTTTTTCTGTTTCTTCAGTACTCCATATCTCAAAAACTGACAAAGATGTCATTACAAAACTTCTAACATCTTGAGAGTCTGGCAGTCTGACTGCACATGCCGAATTTTGGGCTATTTTGTCAAACATTATTACAGTGCAAAAATTGGGGTTTGACATTAAACAGCATACTCAGCCCTAACTATAAAGGCACTAGCGCAATCCTGTAATACTCATACCTTGCAAAAATCTGTGTTAATGCAGAGAAAAGGGTACCCAAAAAGTCTCTGGAGTTCTGAAAAATTGGTGTTGTGGTGTTCTATGAGGTTGCCAACCCTACTACCACTCCTTTCCTCCCAGCATGTTGCCTCCTGTCTCAAGTACAAGGTACAGGTTCAAGCCCAGGCCTCATAGCCATCAAGCTATGTATTGTTTGGAGGTAGACAAGTATGGCTCACAACGTGTGGCCAGCAGAACCGGCCATAACTTCATTCTTCAGGGCACTGCAGACCCTGCATTAAGAAAGAAATCATGTACAGTATATCTTTGTTTGCTCATGGTAAGGGGTAGGCATTAGGACTGACAATCCAAAGGAACAGCACACCACCAATTTGCCGACACTCTTGAGGCTCCAAACCCTTATGTTTTTGTTTCCGTGATTTGTGTGCCTTGACTTTTTAGGAACCCTAATCTCTGTAGTAATAATTTTTATGCAATGAATTCCCCTTTTTTGAGATAGTGGAAAGGTATGTGGAAGCTCTGGAAGCACAGAGACCTCTGGGCCCTGCCCATCTGTGTAGCCACAGATGCAGATGTGCAGGAAGGCCCTCAGGACCTTGAATCAAGGGAAGAGTCCATCTGGCTGCAAAAGTGTTGGGCCCTCTTGGCCCTGTACTCCTGTGTGGCTACAGATACAAGGGAAGAATCCATGTGGCTGTGGAAGCACCTGTCCCTTTATGCTCTGCTCATCCATGCAGCTACAGATGTGGATGCACAGGACATTTAGGGCTCTGTACCAAGTGAGGAGTCCATTAGGCTACTGCTAGGGATGCAAAGAATTTGTGGGGTTGTCTGGTTGACAGCGGAAGTACATGTCCCTTTGGTGGGTACAGATGCAGAAGTGCAGATCAAAGACTTGTTCTGGGACCCTGCACTTCTGTGCAGCATTGTTGCAGAGCTGCAGAGGTGCAGAGCCCTTTGTGCTCCATGCCAACAAATTACTTTTTTTCACTATATTGTTGCTTGTTGCAAGTGCAGCCAACACTACACCATCCCTCCTCAGGCTTGGGATGGTGCAGCATGGCAGTGCCATCCGCCATCCTCTAGGCATTCAGCTGGCTCACCGAACTTGACACCAAACTCAGCTCACTGGCATGGGATCCCATCTGCTGGGCCAATGGGTGATCTTACGCACAATGTTTTTTCATAAACTTATTTTTTTTTGACATCTTGAACTTGGTTGCTAGAATATGTTAACTTCAACCTGAACGTTGGTTTCTTGGTGTGACAGTGACATCGCCTTTTAACCTGTATCTGAAATTTGCCTGCATCCTTGTTCATGAGGTAGGGTCATGTACACAGTATATTCAAAATATGGGACTAAAAAGCCAATTTATCAGTAAAAGTATTTGAGACATCCAAAATGCTTTCTGTGTATCAAAAATGGAATTCTTTGGTGGCATATTAAGTGTGACTGAACAAGATTCTGCGAACACCAAAAATGGAATTCCTGGGTCACACATTTAAGTTTGAGCCAAGAATTTAATTTTTGGTGTGCATGAAAAATTCTTGGCTCAAACTTCAATGTGCAGTCCAAGAATCTGTAGCTCATGACAAAAGAATCAGCCATCTCAGTAAGCTAACATGTAACGAGGTCCAAAAAAGATATTTATGGCCCGTTCTTTGAAAACAAACTCTTTAATCAAAACTTAATGGGTCAGTTTTGCAAGATTCATAGAAACATAGAATCTGTCAGCAGATAAAGGACTATACAGCCCACCTACTGTAGTCTGCTCATTTCCCTACTTGGTTTGGCAATCCCTACTCTTATCTGGTCTGCCTTTCCCCCTGCCATTATGCTTATCCCATGTACTTTTGAATCACTGTACAGTTTTCACTTCCAGCACCTCTGTTGGCAGGCTGCTCCATGTATCTACCACCCTCTCTGTGAAAAAATACTTCCTAGCATTCCCCTAAGCCTCCCTCCCCCAGCCTCATGTTATGTCCCCTTGTTCTTGCGCACTTTCTTCTCTGAAATATGCTCCCCTCCTCTACCCTGTTTATTCCTCTAAGGTATTTGAAAGTCTCTATCATATCCCCTCTCTCCCTTCTCTCTTCCAGTGAATAGAAGTTAAGTTCCTTGAGTCTTTCCTCATAAGGCTTGTGATGCAGTCCATATATCATTTTTGTTGCTCTTCTCTGGACTGCTTCCATTCCGTCCATGTCCTTCCTGAGATGCAGTCTCCAGAATTGGACACAGTATTCCAGATGAGGTCTCACCAGTGAGCTATACAGTGGCATCACCACTTCAATCCTCCTTCTGGTTATGCCCCTTCCTGTGAACCCCAGCATTCTGTTTGCTTTCCCCACTGCTGTTTCACATTATTTGGCTGACTTCAGGTCATTGGATATGATAAGTCATGGGTCTCTTTCCTGACTTGTGGTGGCTAGAACCTGTCCCCCCATCTGTGTTCCTCTCTTGGGATTCTGTGTCCCAGGTGCATTATCTTGCATTTCTTAGCATTGAAACCCAACTGCCAAACCCTTGACCATTCCTTCAGTAGTCTTAGGTCATTTCTCATTTTATCTAGCCCCTCCTGTGTGTTGACTCTTTTACAGATCTTGGTGTCATCTATGAACAGGCATATTTTCCCCTCCAGTCCTTCTGCAATGTCGCTGACGAAGACATTGAATAGGACTGGACCCAGCACCAATCCCTGTGGATCCCCGCTGGTCACCTCCCCCTCTTCTGATTTTATGCCATTTACTATCACCCTCTGGGTCAGCCTTTTAGACAATTTCAACCCATTTTATCACTTTAAAGCCCACAACCAGATTCCCCAATGTGTTAAGCAATCTTATATGCAGAACGGTGTCGAAGGCCTTGCTGAAATCCATGTAAGCCATATGTGTTTGCTTTAAATAACTAATTTTTATGTGTTTTGACTTTTATTTTGCTCAGAAAAATTAAAAAACAAGATGGTGGCTGTCACAACTTGAAAAGTTTTTCTCATGACCCACAACTGAAATTAGTCATGACCTGAAAATGTTCGCAAAATAATGTTCTGGTTGTATCAGTGGGTTATCTCTAGTACTCTGCTAAGCATGGTTAGAAGCCTAATTTCAAAACCCAACTATGAAACCGATTAATATTTTTCTCAAAACCATCAAAAGGCACACCCATGCACAACCCATCTATCTCTAAAGGTTTTAAAACAAAATTCCATACCATTTTGGCTGTAAGTGAAAACAAACATTTGGCCAGAAATGGTGCTTCATATATATATTGTTGATGTTTCCAAATATCAGAATCTGGTCAAGCACTCAATACAAAATGTCCCACATCCTGAAAACTTGCCATCTGGACCATGCATGTCAAATTTTGTTTAATTTTGTTGAAAGCCACCAAAGTCATTAAGGTTCAATGACTGGTGTTTAAAACTGAACATTCCACTCAACCTTAATATACATGCAATACAGTATGTGTGTATGATATTTACACATATATTATAGGGGCACTGGTCGCACCCATATAGTTATGATTGGATCAGAACCTCTATGTTAAGTCCAAAATGTTGCACTTTAATACCTTTGGCATACTTTGACCAAATAACCCCACATTTGGCATGAACAGTCAGACTGCCAAAGTCTTAAACCTTAACATGTTTTTTGACAGCATCTTGTATGGATTTTGAGATATGGAGTTGTAACAAAACATAAAAAAAACAAATTTTTTTTCCTATACTTAACATGGAATTTTTTGGCCTCATCTACAGACAAGACAGTATGAATTTTTTCCTGAAATTTTCTAGGATGATGGGCTCTGTGCCATGAGTGTGCCTTTGGATGGTTTTGTGAAAAAATATCGCATCATTTTTGAACTATAATGATTTTTGTGATAGTAGCAAGACAGGCAGGTAAATGAAAACTGTTGGAACTGAAATAGTTAAGGATTTACTGTTGGTTCTCAGAGAAATATTGTTTGTGATGTCAGCCATCTTGTTTTTTTCTGTTTAAAAATGTGTTTCTGAAGAAAATTGCTTGGTATGGAATGAATGCGATGTGTACTTGGGTGTCTTTTACATAATTAAATCTGTTTTTTGACTTAAAATTTAGAAATATATAGGGCAAACATGTTTTTGTGCCGATAATCATTTAGAAACATAGAAACATAGAAACATAGAAACATACATAGACTTTGACGGCAGATAAGGACCGCTAGGCCCATCTAGTCTGCCCATTTCCCTACCTACAGGATAGGCCGCAGATCCTAGTTAACCAACAGCCTATATCTTCCTGCCCCCACAAGAATTACCTTATGTCTGTCCCATGCATTCTTGAATTCTCCCACAGTTTTAGACCCCACAACTTCCTCAGAAAGGCTGTTCCATGCATCCACTACCCTTTCTGTGAAATAATACTTCCTCACATTGCCCTGAACACGCCTCCTTCTATCTTTAAATTGTGTCCCCTTGTTCTTGCAAGTCTCTTTTCTGAAAGATGCTACCCTCTTGGACTTTGTTGATTCCTTAAGGTACTTGAAAGTTTCTATCATGTCCCCCCTCTCCTTCTTTCCTCAAGGGTATACATATTAAGCTCCTTTAGTCTCTCCTCATACGGCTTCTCTTGCAGACCCTGCACCATTTTAGTTGCCCTCCTCTGGACTGCCTCTATCCTGTCTATGTCCTTGCAGAGATGAGGTCTCCAGAACTGGACACAGTATTCCAGATGGGTCGCACCAACTGTCTGTACAGAGGGATAACAACGTCCTGTTTCTGCTGCTGATGCCTCTCCTATACATCCCAGTATACCCCGGCCCTCCCTACTGCCTTCTCACATTGCTTGCTGACCTTAAGGTCATCTGATATGATTACCCCCAGGTCCCTTTCCTGTTTTGTTGTTGTTACTACCTCTCCACCCATTGTGTATTCTTCCCTGGGTTCTTGTTTCCCAGATGCATTATTTTGCACTTTTTGCATTGAATCCAAGCTGCCATACATCTGACCATTCCTCCAACCTTGCCAAATCCTTTTCATCCTTTCCCGCCTCCTTGTGTATCAACCCTGTTGCAGATCTTTGTGTCATCTGCAAAAAGGCATACTTTTCCTTCCAGTCCCTCTGCAATGTCACTGATGAAGACATTAAAAGGACTGGACCCATCTGAACCCTGCGGTGCCCCTAGTAACTGCCCTTTCTTCAGTGGACTCCATTTACAATTACCTTCTGTGTCCTGTTGTCCAGCCAATGTTTTACCCAGGCTACCACCCTGGGACCCACTCCAGGCTGGTTAATTTGACTAATAATCTTTTGTGTTGGACTGTGTCAAATGCCTTGCTAAAGTCTAGGTAGGCCATGTCCACAGCCCCTCCTGGTCTACTACTTTGGTCACCCAGTCAAAGAAATCTATTAGATTCGTCTGACATGACCTTCCCACTGTGAACCCATGCTGCCTTGGATCCTGTGCTCCACTGACCTCTAGGTACTCAACTATTCTTTCCTTCAGAGTGACTCCATCACTTTCCCTACCACAGAGGTCAGACTGACAGGTCTGTAGTTTCCTGCCTCTGTCTTGGTCCCACTTTTGTGAAGGGAATCACATCCGCTTCCTCCAGTCCTCGGGTACCACACCATCCTCCCATGATTTATTAAAAGAGTAGCCAGTGGTTTCACTAGTTCCTTCCTTAATTCTTTTAGAATTCTGGGGTGAATTCCATCAGGACCCATTGCTTTGTCCACCTTCAATTTTAGGAGTTCTTGCAGAACCCTTTCTTCTGTGAAAGGACTGGGATCGACCCCTATCAAGAGTGCTTCTGTTAATTGGATTAGGCACTTCCCCTCCTCTTTGTGAATACTGAGCAGAAATATTCGTTCAGTATTCCTGCTTTTCACTGTCCCCCTCTGCCCACCCACCGTTCATTCTATTCAGCCTCACTATCCCTCCTTTGTCTTTCTACGCTTCGCTGATGTACCTATAAAGTTTTATCCTTCTTAACTGAGTTGGCTATCTTTTCCTCAGTTTGGCCTTTGCTATTCTGACTTCCCTCCTGCTTCTTTCTGCCTTAACTGGTACAGCTCTCTGTCCTGCTCCTTCTGTGTTTCCTTATACTTCGGAATGCTATCTTTTCTTCCTGACTTTCACAGCCACCTCTCTTGAGAACCATAGTGGCTTTTTCTTTCATTTTGATTTGTTTATTTGCTTCACACAAAGGCTTGTTGCCTCTGTGATGGCAGTTTTGATAATTCCCCATTGTTGCTCACACCTCCTTCTAGCCTGTTTGCTAGTGCTTTTCTGAGGCACTCTCCATCTTGCCAAAGTCAGCCCTCCTAAAGTCCAGTACCCTCACTTTTGTATGGCTTGACTCTGTAGCTGAGTTTAACATGAACCACACTGTTTTGATGGTCACTTGTTCCCTGATGGCAACCCACTTCTAGATCTGAGATCCTCTCACTGCCCCGTTTGAGAGACGAGGTCTAAGATTGCTCCTCACGAGTGGGTTCTGAAACTAGCTGTCTAATGCCTGCTACCTGTAGGGCGTCAAGAATGGCCCTGCTCTTGGATGTGGCTGCAGCAAATGTGCTCCAGTTAACATCTGGCATATTCAGGTCTCCCATCAACAGTATCTCCCCAATCTCTGCCATTCTAAGAATGCCTTCCATCATATCCTTGTCCATTCCTTCCCCCTGACATGGGGGTCTATACACAACCTCTGTGCGGATTGTGGTGCCCTTTCCAGTCTCCAAGGTGACCCACAGTGCCTCCTCTCCTCCCTGTTTACTCTTTTGTTCAGTTGCTTTTATACCTTCCTTTACATAGAGAGCTACTCCTCCCCCTCTTCTCCCCTGCCTGTCTCTCCTGTAGGTTATCATCCATCACTCACTAATGTAAGGATAGATTAATCCAAAAATAACCATTTGCACCTTTTTGCAGTTTGAACTTTATTGTTCGATTAGAAAAGACTGTGAACAGAATAAATCAATAACAGATCAACTATAATAGCTCCATGGTTCTAGTGGCACCCCCCTCATCGATCGCTGTCCCCATAACATTGTTTATTTCCCTGGTGTCTAGTGGCACCCCTTCTCTGATCACTGTCCCTGTGATATTGTTTGTTTTCCTGTTGTCTAGTGGCAACTCCCACCCTCCATGATTGCTGTCCCCATAACAAATAAAATATTCCCTGGTGTTTAGTGGCACCCCCTCTCTGATCACTGTCCCAGTAATATTGCTTTTGAAGAAGTTGATTTGAGTGAAGCACCGAGGCTGCTGGGTAATGGCATCCACTTTGTTGTAGTCATGTCTTCATGGAGCTGCAGTAATAAATATTGCCTTTTTATTTGCCTTACAAAGTTGAATTGCTGTTACTTATTACATCTGTGTGCATGACAATTCAGTTTTGACTGTTCTTACATGCTTTATGGTGTGCTGCACTTCGCCCTTGCACCCCACCTTAAACCGTGAAGTACTGAGTAAACTACTTTTTTTTGTTTAATATTGTTTGTTTCCCTGGTGTCTAGTGGTATCCCCTCCACCTTCTCCTATCACTGTCCCCATAAGAAATAAAATATTCCCTGGTGCCTAGTGACAATCCCCCCCTCCCGGTCATCCATCTCCATAATAAACTAATGTTTTCCTGGTGTTTAGTGGCACCCCCACTCTCCTATCATTGTCCAGTAATATAATAGTATTTCCCAGTAGTCCTGTGGGGAGCAGGGCAACAAGATGGATGTGCTCCACTCTGCACTGTTCTGACCTCTACTTGTTTTGAAGCTCTCTTTTTACGATTCAGCTATTAACTTTTTTTAAAAGTAGCCCTTTAAAATGTGGGAATGTTTGAAATGCCCTCTGAGTTTTTAGTATTAAAAACAGCATGTTGGTCAGAAAGACAGCAATGTCAGAGTCTGTTTGTGTCTGGTTAAAAATTTTGGAGCCACAAACTCTGTTTCTTCCTTCATAATGCTATACAATGTGGCTGTATTTTATTGTTTTGCATGTGCGATCTTAGCGTTTGTCTGTCTGAATGTTGAGAATGCTGGAGAGAGTTGGTGCCAGGTGAGTCTGGAATTTTCTCCTTTTTGAGAAGAACATGAGAGGGCCTGAAGAGAAAATGTCATGGAAGAGACTTTCATTGCAATACCTGTATGTTCATTTTGCCTTACCCAGAGGTATGTGGAGGAGGAAGAACCACAGTGCAAGAAAACTGTGGACTCCTGGATTCTCAGACCCAGAAAAAAGAGCTAAGCTTGCTATTTTTTAACTGTGTTGATCTAATTGTGGTAATCTATGTTTGCAAATCTTACAAAGATGTTGTTTCAGTGGGCACATGGTCATGTTGTCACATACAAAAACAGTGTGGCACTATACTTCACTGTCAAAACAGTGACTAAAAATAAAAACACAAAAACAGTTTTCTGTGGGGGGCTCTGCTACCCGCACCACTCCATTATGGGGGCTGCACCCCCTGAACCCCCCCATTAAAATAACCTCCTCTGGAGGGGGCAACTCAGGGACAGGGTGAAACTCTGGCAAACTGCACAAAAGACAAGAAAAAAAATTAACTAACCTAATCTGGGACTGGGAATAAAACCCCATTCCACAGCCACTCTGTTATCCTCCAGCACTAATGACTCTACTCCCTGAGCCACGGCAGCTGCTCGGCAGAAATCCTTCCAGCAGAGCTCTTACTCTCTGCAACAGAGCTTTCCAAAAACAGCTACAGGGTCACCTCTACAACTCCACACTATTTGTGTGATGTGGCATTGTGTACCCTGTAGCTGGTCTTCCTCATGCTGTTACTGTTGTGTAGTTTTGCCCTACGGCATTCTCCATACAACATATTGACCCGGTATGGTATCACTGACATATGTAGGTTGGTTAGGGAGACTGTCTTATAAGAGGTACTGCTTTCTTATTTTTTATGCCGTGATTGAAAACCCAGACTATTTAATGAATTCGGGTAGCTGGGTAACTGGGTTTGATTGCTGTGACATTGTTCCAAAACTATAAATTTAGAGCATGAACTCCCGATACTTGAATTTACAGCTCCTAAAACCCCAACACTTTGGTTCTTCTATGTGGTGCCCTCCCACTGAAAATTTTCCAAAGACACTGCCTTCATTGGCGAATGAAGATTGGCTGTAGGGCTACATGTCCCCTTTGAGATATTATTTCTTTGTCTTGTGGAACTTAAACTCTTTTTATGCCCACCCTGTTTGCATTTGCAATAGTTCTAATTCAGTTTACAGCGTGGAATGCTTCACTTGGAGTAAAGGCTTTAGGCATGACCTTTGGCCTGGATCTGAGTCATTGAATGGCTGATACTGTATATTTTTTTTGTACTGACTTCTTGGTCTAATATAAGCAAAAAAAAAAACATGGCTTTACCAAAACAAAGAGGTACTAAACCCAAAACTCTTGTTAAATACATAGGAATTTATTAACATAACTGCTGGCATGTAATACAGCCAATATGGGAACTCATATTTCTGTGAAGAAACATAATTGAACTGGGTTAATTAGACCAGTTCGATGTGGAGTCCTTGTTCATTACACTTTTGGTACTATTCTACTTGAGAGAAATTTTACGGATCACATTAAAATGATCTATGTGGCATTAAATCTTTGATGAGCATAAGATTCAACAAAATACAAGTTCAAACCCCAAACTCAACCAAAAGCTAACTGAAGTTTCCTAACTTGTATTGGGTGGGGCTGGATTTCATTGAATTTCTTTTGTGGGAGCCTTCGAGAATGATTTTTCACTGATGGTAACAAGATGCTGAATGACTATTAAAAGTGTTACCTCACATGGAATAACTTATATCTTTATAAAACTGTATATTATTTTTAGTTGCCTTTTAGCTGTTTTACATGCCACAACAAGCTTAAACCACAGCGGGACTGACAAATACAGACTTTAGATAAAGGAAAGAACCGCATGTGCTGAGATTCAGTATGTAAAAGTCTCTTTGATGATAAATATGTTTATTTTAATTAATGGACTGTATATAATAGCTATGAAGTTTTCCATCAACTGGGATCCTATGATATTTTTGGCAAATAAAAGTAATAATCATTTTGAATAAATATGCAGACACTAATGAAGTTTTTGCAGGATAAAATAATCAATGCACCATGATTCTAATAGATCACTGGATAATTTATTTTGATTTATGTTATTGAATGTGGTCCTAATGGGAATATAGTACACAGATTGTAGAAAAGCCATAGACTTTTTGAAGGCAAAAATAACCTACATTTAGCCTAGGTTATACTGAATGGATTACAGGTTGATATTATTTAATTTAACATTATTAGTTTAATTAGGGATGTACAGTACTCAACTGTTGTTAATATATATTGCTGTGCATGTTAGATAGTGTTTTAATGTACTGTATATGTTAGGTGTTTTCTGGTAAATTATAATGGCCTAATGGTCAAACAATAAACTTAAACTTAAATTAATAAAATATATTTCCCTGGTGTCTAGTGGAACCCCTCCCCCACTAGCCAATTGCCTTCACACAGTAAAATATTTCCCTGGTGCCCAGTTGCACCAACCACCTGCCGTTCGCCATCATCTGATCAAATTATATGTCCCTGGTGTATACTGGCACCTCCCACCCACTGACTGCTGTTCCCTAAATAAAATATGTTGCTGGAGTCTAGCGGCACCATCTCACCTGCTGATCGCCATCCCCATGATACAATTAGATGTCCCTGGTATCTATTGGCACCCTCAACCCCTGATCGCTGTCCTTGGTTTAAATAAAAATGGTCCCTCGTTGTTTCTGTTTTTCACACCTGCAAAAAAAGAAAATGTTTCCTTGCTGATCAGACCCCACACCACCACCTCCCACTCAGCAGCCACACATCCCAGTACACTCCCACACTCCTTCACTCACCTGGACAGGTCACAGGATGAAGATCCACTCTTAAATGGAAGACACATCTTGCTGCTGGAACCACCAACTGCAATATGAGAAACTAAGGTAAATGTGGTTTAATGCATTTCAATGATGTTTTCTACTTTGATGCATAACTTTGCCATTTTTTATATTTTCATATCAAATGTTTAACATACCCTCTTTTTAGACCCCACCTCATAAACAATGCCACTGGAATTAGGTAAATCCTGCCCCAAAAGTGATTTCATGGTCATTTGGCAAAATCACCATCTTGGCAGGATTTGAAAATTTTCAACACACTTGTGCATAAGGTGGGGTCATAAGAAGGCTATGTTGAAAATTTGGGGTCAAACTATGTAAAAATAGCAAAGTTATGAGCATACAATGAAACTTTGCTACTCATGCTTGTAACTGGAAATTTTTAATATTTTGACCATACATTTTCAACATAGCCTTCTTATGACTCCATCTCATAAATGTCACAGCTTTCATTTTTCAAATCCTGGCCAAAATGTGTTTTCATACCTGAAGCGTGGAATGGTGTTGCTGTTATATGGAATTATGTTTTGGCAGGCATATGGAAATTTTCAGTAACAGGCACATGAGGTGGCATCATAACAAAACTATCCTGACAATTTGGTTGCTGTTGTCCACTGGCACATAAGGATATGATTAGACTATCTCAAAAAGTAAGGAAATTCAAAGCAAAAAAACTGTTTTAATGCATCAGTAAGAGTTCAGGATAAATTGACAAATATGGAAATGTGATATTGGGGTTTCCAACACTATCATCCCTGCCCCACCCCTGAAGCGAATAAGGGGTGGAGTCTTCCTAAGGGTTGTCAACCCTAATGTTCACCCCATTCTATGCACTCATGCAACATACACACCTGTCTCCATCACATCTCATCTTTTCTGTTATGGCAATGGGGTGAGTGTTTGGGTTGACACCAAGTAAGACTCCTCTTCTCATTCACTTCAGGGTGGGGCAGGGGTGTTAGGGTTGGAAACCCTAATATCACATTTCCCTACAGTTGTCACTTTATCCTGCACCCTAACTGATGCATTAAAGCTGTTTTTAATGTTTTATGTTAAACCCCAGTTTTTGTACTTTAATAACTTCACAACTGCTCAACATAGTTGCATGAAGGTTTGCATGCTCTGGCAGAAACCAAAGGTCTCTAGCTATACCATGCTTCATTTTGACAGGATGTGCAGATAGGACAGTGTAAAATGTGTAAAAATGTGTGTTTTTTTGCTGTTTTTTTTGTCAGCCCCTAGCACCCAGACAGTTTGGAATTTTGGTCTGAAATTTTCAGGGTAGAAAGGACTGGGTGCAAAGTAGTGCTTTTCACCAGTATGGTGAAAATATATTAATCTGTTCCAAAGTTAATAAATTTAAAAGTTTCAGTTGGGCATGCTCAGTAGGCACTTCAGGATAGATGTTTGGAATCAAAAAAAGGATTTGGCCATATGAAAAAGGATCCATTTCTGTGTGGGGCCAATCCTTTTTCATGAGGAAATAATCCTTTCCATGTGGCTGCCAATTTATTTTAATTTTTTGTAATGTTTTCAAAACTCACAAAAATGACATCCTGCAGAGACTAACATGTGTCTTGCTCATCGGGACCCCATTAGGTGGATACTGCACTTAACTGTTACAAAAAGGACCCTCAAATGAGTTTTTTTAATCCTTTGTTGGGGACTTGCTTCTGCTTTTTTCATATGACCATATGAAAAAGGAATTTAGCCATATCAAAAAGGATCCCTTCCTATGCAAAAAGATTTCAGGCTTCATTTTTCTGATTCTTTTTCCTTTGAAGGGACCATTTTTTTAGAATGCTTGTTTCATTTTTAAGAAAAAGAATCCCTTCATATGGAAAAAGATTTTGGACTTAGTTTTTTTCCAATTCTTTTTTCATCTGAAGGGATCCTTTTTTGTATGCCTTTTTAGTTTCATGTGAAAAAGGATTCCTTCATAAGAAAATGGATTTTGGACTTAGTTTCTTTCAACCATTTAAACTTCAAGAAGCCATAAATCTCTCAATATTTGGAATTAAGGGACAATCTATATATCAAAATAAAGATGTTAATGAGAACTGCAGGAATAAGACATAATCCCCTCCAAAGAAAATCTAAGGGTTATATAAAAAAGAACAAACATTAAAAAAATGCACATTCCCATAGGATACCATTGTAAGTTTAAGAAGCCATAATTCACTTAATATTTAGACTTAAGGAAGAATCTATATGTCAATACAAAGGTCTTAGCAAGTACTACAAGGATAACACATATCCCCCACCCAATGATTTAAGGACAATATAAATTTGAAGGGCTCCTTTTTAGTACTGTATGTTTATTCACTTTCAGGTGTAACTTTAAAAATTGATCCACCCTTGTTCATAAGGTGGAGTCACAAGAGGCTATGTTGAAAATTTTATATAAAATATATAAAAAAGGCAAAGTTAGCAGCATATGCTGACATTTTACTATGCTTGCTCATTATTATGGTAATTTTAAGTATTTTGACCTCAAAATTTCAACATAGCCATTTTCACACCACCTCATGAACGTGACAGCTTTCATTTTTCAAATCCTGTCCAAAATGTGTTTTTGTTCCTTTGGTGTTCAATAACTTTTCAGTGCAGTGGAATGACATTTCAGCGGGGATATGAACAGTTTCACTACCGGTTCATGTGGTGGGGCAATAAGAATGCTATGCCGACAATTTGATTAATGTTTTGGCACAAATGGCCTGCACTTCCACAGCAACATACATGTATGCATCTATGAAGGGCCCTGTGCTCCCACAGGCAAAAGAAGATACAATTATAGTATCTCAAAAAGTAAGGAAATTCTTTGGAAAACAAAAACTGCATTAATGCAACATTTAGGATTCAGATTAAACTGTCAAAAGTAGGGAAATCTGATGTTAGAGTTTCAAATCCTAACACCCTTAGCTCACCCCTTAAGCAAACAAGGGGCACAGACTTCCTTGGGGTTGTCAGCCCTAATATTCACCCCATTACAGTAACAAAAAAGCTGAGATGTGATGGAGACAGGTGTGTATGTTTCATGAGTGTATAGAATGGGGTGAAGGTTAGGATTGAAAACCCCAAAGATGACTCTACACCTCCTTTGTGTCAAGGGTGGGGCATGAGTGTTAGGCTTTGAAACCCTTACATTGGATTTCCCAACTTTTGTCAGTTTAATCTGAACCCTGACTGTTGCATTAATGCAGTTTTTTTTTTTGCAAATAATGTCTTTACTTTTTGAGATTGTATGATCGTAACATCATTTTCCTGTGGGAGTTCGGAGTTCTCCAAACTCTGTGCTCCCTTCCCTCCATAGCTGTGCACATGTATATTGCTGTGGAAGCACAGGGCCCAGAAGGCCATTTGCTTGCATCTGTGCCAAAACAGCAACCAAATTGTAAGCATAGCCTTCTTATTACCCCACCTCATGAACCCGACAGTGAAAATGTTCAAATCCCCACCAAAACATCATTACATAGCATTGAAATGTCATTGTGCACCACAGGTGCAAAAACACATTTTGGCCAGGATTTGAAAAATGACAGCTGTCACATTCATGAAGTAGTGTAAAAAAATGGCTATGTTGAAAATTTGGGTCAAAATATTTAAAAATTTCCAAAGTAACGAGCGAGCATGCTAAAACTTCAACATAAGTGGATAACTTTGCCATTGTTACCTATTTTGACCCCAAATTTTCAACATAGCCTTCTTATGCCACCACCTCATGAACAAGGGTGGTGACAATTTTGAAATCTTGCCTGAAAGGTGATTTCCCCAAACAACCTTGAAATTGCCTTTCAAGATTGATTTGCATAATTCCATCATCACTGGTCATTAGATGAGTCGCAAAAATACTATGTTTAAAATGTGGGGTGCAAATATGAAAAAATGACAAAGTTATTTATCAAAATTCAAAATCCCATTGAAATCCAGGGAACCACACTTACCTTAGTTCCTCATATTGCAGTCAGCAGTTCAAGCAGCAAGACATGTCTTTAAATCAGAGAGTGAATCTTCACCCTGTGACCTGTCCAGGTGAGTGATGATGTGTGGGGGTGTACTGGGGGTATGTGGTGGTGGGTGCTGAGTGGGAGTTCTTGGTGGGAAGTGTCATATCAGTGAGGGATCATTTTATTTTTTGCAGGTTAAAAATATACATTGAGGGATGGTTTTCTTTATTGCAGACTGGGACAGTGATCATAGGGTTGGGGATGCCACTAAACACCTGGGGAATACAACAATAGTATGGGGACGGTGACCAGAGGGTGGAGGTACCACTAGACACCAAGGATATGCAACATTAATATGGGGATGGTGATTGAAGGGTGGGGGTACCACTGAACACCAGGGAAAGACAACATTAATAAGGGGACAGTGATAAGATGGTGGGTGGTGCCACTAGACACCAGGGGAAAACAGCATTAATACAGGGACAATTATAGGTGGATGGGGGGATGCCACTCGACACCAGAGAAATACAGCAATAATATGTGGACAGTGATCAGAGGGTGGGCAATGCCAGTAGACAACAGGGAAAGACAACATTAATACAGGGTTGGCAATTCAAGGGTGGGGTAGCCACTAGACACCAGGGAAAGACAACGTTAATATGGGGATGGTGATCAGAGGGTGATGGGTGCTACTTTACACCGAGGAAGACAACATTAATATGGGGACAGCAATTAGAGGGTGGAGGTGCCACTAGACACCTAGGAAAGACAACATTAATAGGGGATGGTGATCGGAAGGTGAGGAGTGCCACTTGACATCCAGAAAAGAAAACATTAATATGGGGATGGTGATTGGAGGGTGGGGGTGCCACTAGACACCATAGAAAGACAACATTAATACAGGGACAGCGACTGGAGGGTGGGGGATGCCACTAGATACCAAAGAAAGACAACATTAATAGGGAGATGGTGATCATAGGGTAGGTGGTGCAACTAGACAGCACGGAAAGAGAACATTAATAGGGGGACAGCAATAGGAGGTTGGGGGTGCCACCAGATACCAGGGAAAGACAACATTAATATGGGGACAGTGATTGGAGGGTGGGGGTGCCACTAGACAACACAGAAAGACAACATTAATAGGGGGATGACAATTGGAAGGTTGGTGGTACAACTAGACAGCAGGGAAAGACAACATTAATATGCTGATGATGATTGGAGGGTGGGAGTGCTACTAGACAACAGGGAAAGATATGCTAATATGAGGATGGTCATTGTAGAGTGAGGGATGCTGCTTGACACCAGGGAAAGACAACATTAATTTGGAGACAGTGATCAGAAGGTGGGGTGCCACTAGACCCCAGGGATAGGCAACATTTATATGGGGTCAGTGATCAGATGGTGGGGGTTCCATTAGGTGCCAAGAGAAGGCAACATTAATAGTGGGACAGTGATTGGAGGGTGGGGAGTGCCACTAGACACCAGTGAAAGACAAAATTAATACAGGAACAGTGATCAGAAGGTGGGGGTACCACTAAACACCAATGAAAGACAACATTAATATGGGGGCAGCAATAAGAGGGTTGGGAGTAACACTAGACACCAGGGAAAGACAACATTAATACAGGGGCAATGATTGGAGGATGGTGGGCTGCCACTAGACACCAGGGGAAACATGGCATACTGAATAGGACAGCTGTGGGGGCCACCATAGACACCAGGGAAATGGCGGCTCTCTGCTCTCACTGCAGTCATCAGCATGAGTTCCAGCTGTGGCTGAAGAAGTCAAGAAAGTCCAGCTGTTCTCATACAGAGAATGGAGGTGAATGACTACTCTTGCTACGCCGGGCACCCTGGATATTGGCTGCCAAGAAAAGGTATTTCTGGCAACTTTAGAAAAATAAATGCCAGAATCTAGTTAAAGGGTTCCCGATTAGTTAAGTTCAGGTGTTTTTCTTTTGTTTGTTTGTTTCTCAAAATACATAATTTGTGTGTATTTTTACTGTTTATAAGTTAGAACTGCTATTTCTGGTTTTCAAACTAGAATTAGTACTTCAAAGCACTTTTCCTTGTTCATGAACCAGAAAATGTTTAATTTGAACCAAACAATGTAGTTTGAACCAGAAATCACTTGGGAGAGACTAAGAATGTGTGAAATATAAAATTTTAGCAAATGTCCCCAGAAACAGAATATAATCAATCAATCAAAATCCTTTTTTTTTTTTTTCGGGAGGAACATCTTTGAGACAAGCTCATTTACAAGATGGACCTGGGGCAAAGCAATTGCCAACAGGGTAAAGACATCACAGGCTGAGTGACATAACAAGTACATCACAATAATAACAACATAATAATGTATAACAATCACTTGTGACAAGATACTTGCACCAGAACATAGCAATAGGTTCAGCAGGAGGCAGTGCCATTTAAATACAACTGCATGGATACAGATATATGGACTAAGGTAATGAGCTAAAGTTTATACAGTAAACATCATTAGAGGAGTCATAGTGAGCAGGAGTGGCAGTTCCTCTAGCGTCAAAGTGTGAAGAAGATTGAGATATAATAATCCTTTGATAAGTACTGTAGGCATGGCCTGGCAAGTGGGTTGGGTAGGGAAGGGGGTATAAGGAGTGGGGAGGGAAGGTAAGTCAAGAGAGGAGAAGGTTGTACATGATAGCCAAGGGAGGAAGGACAGTTCAAAGGGAGAACACAACAGATACCACAGGCAATGTTTGGGGTTTAAATATTTGAAGCAAAGACAGATCATGATATTGGGACCTTGATTTGGACAATGACAGAAGGGAGGACTCAAATGACGCCTCAGGCAATGGTTGAGGCTTAAGTGCAGAATTTAAAGCAGTAACAAATTGTGATGTTAAGACCTTGACTTAAAACAATGACAGACCTCGGAGAAGGTCCTCAGGAACAAGGATTTGAAAAGGAAGAACATGACAGGTGTAGCGAGAATTAAGGTTTTCTGGATCTTATTCCAGAGTGTACGAAGAGTGAAGCTTATTGAGGCTCTACCAAAGTGCATTTTAACTTTAGGGACAGCCAGAGATAAGCTGGTAAGACTTCTGAGAAAATAGACACTACGGATGTAGGGAGTTAGGCAGCTTGTGAGGTACTGAGGTAATTTATGAGTGATTGCATTATATGTCCATAGAATAGCATTCTTTTGCCTCCTGAAGCTAAGGGAGGGCCAGCCTATGGAAGAAGAGAGGATGCAGCGGTGTGTGTCACCCCCCCAACCGGCATTGGGGTGTGCATTGGGATCATGGGTCTAACTCTCACCCATTCTCTATACTTCTGCTGATTTACACATGTCATGGGGTGAGAAGTTAGGGCTGCGATCCCATCGCACCCCAATGCCGGTTGGGGGTGGGCGGGGTCCAAGGTGGGTTTTCAACCCTAACAGCGAATTTCCTCACTTTTGTCACTGTGGAACAACCTAACTAATGCATTAAATGGAGTTTTTGCCTCTAATATATATATATATATATATATATATATACACACATATACTGTATATATATATCTTCCCTTGAAAAAACTACATTAATGCAGATATTATGGTTGAAGAACACAAAGCAGGCAAATGAAAAACATTGGGGGTTTGGGTCTCAGGAGTCTTCATGAATAATTCTTGGTGTTCCCCGGGGTTGTCAACCCTAATGCCCACCCCTCCCCCCACTAGCCCACAGCCTTGTGTTCAAAGCACAAGGTACAGCTCTGAGCCAGTGCCTTATAGTATACAGTTTTCAGAGCTTGAGAAGAATGACTTGCCACATGATGCCAACAAAAATCAGTGATAGCTTTCTTCACATCTGACTTTGCTTGTTCAAGTGAGGGGGTAGGCAATAGGGTTGACAACCCCAGGAACAGTCCACCACTGATTTGTTAACTCTGGAGACCCAAGACTCTAAAGACTTGCTACCTGTTTTGCATGCCCTTAATCTGCATTACTGTAATGCCCTCTACCTTGGGGTCAGTGGAGGTACACTGTGACACCTGCAAGTAGGGCGGAACGTGTCTGCGAGACTGCTGACAGGTCTTTCTAGGCTGAGTCACACTACTCCTGTGCTGCAGGAACTGCACTAATTCTGGATGCTAACCTGTAAGGCCCTGCATGGGTTGGTCCAGGCCTACCTGCACAAACTTCTAAGTGCATATCTTCCCATTCATCCCCTCATTCATCAGAGGAGGGCCTCCTGATTGCCTCCAGGACTAGACTTAAAATGCTGGGGGACAGAGCCTTTGAAGAGGCAGCTCTGGTACTGTGAAATTCATTACCGAGGGCTCTGAGGGAGGCCCCATCAGTAGAAGCCTTTAAAAATATACTTAAAACCATCTGTTTGCTCAGGCATTTGGTATTTAAGTCGCATTTTTTAGTTAGTATTCAACTTTTTTTTTTATTGATTTAGAGAGCTTAAATTTTAAACCATGATTTTATCATTGACTACTATGAGTTGAATGTGTTGAGCTATTTTTTCATTGTAATGGCTCCCAGGGCCTCTGGGGAAGGGTGCCATAAATAAATAAAATTACTACTACTAGTGTGTTTTTTGTTTCCCTACTTTGTGTGCTTTGCATTCTTCAGCACTAATGTCTGCATTAAAGTTTAGTTTAGTGTTTAGTCTGCATTAATATTAAGTTTTTGCAAACAGCATAGCTATATGCATATATTTTATTTATTTATTTATAGAAAAGATTTACCAGGAAAGGCACACTGTACAATATAAAATTGCTCGTCTCACTGGTCGTCCTGGAGGGAAGGAGAATCATGGGAGTACAAAACTCGTAATACATATACATTGGTGATAATGAACATATAAAATAGTAGAACAAGATATAAATAATGCAATAAATTTGGGTCCTGTCATAGGTGTAGTAGCAACATTTAGGAACACTTGGACAGCTGTGTGGACATTATTGGATACACAAAGCAGGAGGCAAGGAGAGGCATTACAGTACAAAACAGATGGAAAGTGCGATGACACGTGATGAGGGTAACTCATGTTAAGTACTAGGCAGACAGCATGGAAATAGAGTGAGAGGACAGTGGGAATTAAGCACAGTTATAGTTTACGGAATGGAAGTTGAGGAGGGAAGAAGAGATGGACCACAGGGTGGAGGAGTGCCTGATTAAATGAGGCATTGAGTTCCAGAGTTTCGGGAGCGCATGGGAGAAGGCCGATTGGCCTATAGAAGTGGTCCACCAGGGGATGGTTAGAGAATGGGTGCCACCAGATCTGAGAGAGTAAGGGACAGGGGGACAAGGGGTCAGTGAGGAGGGGAGGTAAGAGAGGAGTGAGCCAAACCAGAATTTAGAGACAAATTTGATGCAGTGGGCAAAGCAACTGTTTTCCAGGGAAGGAACAGCTAAGGAGTGATAGAGGTCACAGTGGTGAGTGGAGGAGGGGGCATCAAGAGCAAAGCAACATAAAGCATTGAAAAGGGTGTTCAATCTGGTTAAGGATGTCTTTGGTGTGGCACTGTAGACTACTTCTCATTAGTCGAAGATGGGTAGAATAATTATTTGGACAAGCTATTGCTTGACTTGTGGAGGCAGGCAGCTTCAGTTCCTGTAAATGGCCCCTAACTTCGGGTGCAACTTTTCAGGATGGAGCCTATATACCCAGAAAAGCTGAGGTGCTGATCTAGCCATACCCCAAGATTCTTGAAGAAGGAGGTGTCTTTCAAAGTAGAACCATCAAGGGTGTGGAAGGAGGCTAATTTGGATATCCTATAGAGTCTCTGCCTAGTGCAAAAGGTCATGGAGACTGTGCTCTTGGCATTTATGTTGAAATATAGAAACACAGAATTTGATGGCAGATAAGGACTGCTTGACCCACATAGTTTGTCCATTTTGTTACCTAATGGATAAGCTGCAGATCCTAGTTAACCAACAGCCTACTTCCTCCGACCCCCCGCACTAGAACTGCCTTATGACTGTCCCATGTATGCTTGAATTCCCCCACTGTTTTTGACTCCACGACCTCCCCAGGAAGGCTATTCCATGCATCCGCAACCCTCTCCATGAAAAAAATACTTTCTCACATTAACTCTGAGCCATCCCCCCTCTATCTTCAAACTGTGGACCCTTGTTCTTCACATCTCTTTTTCTGAATGATGCTACCCTCTAGGACTTTGCTGATTCCCTTTGAGGTACTTAAAAGTTTCTGTCATGTCACCCCTCTCCCTCAATTCCTCAACGATATAGATATTAAGCTCCTTGAGTCTCTCTTTGTATGGCGTCTGGTGCAGAACCTGCACCATTTTAGTTGTCCTTCTCTGGACAGCCTCCATGCTGTTTATGTCCTTACAGAGATGGAGTCTCCAGAACTGCATGCAGTACTCCAGATGGGGTCTCACCCACTGTCTGTATAGAGGGATGACAACTTCCTGTTTTCTACTGGTGATGCCTCTCCCTATGCATCCCAGTACCCCCCTACCCTCTTTACTGCCTTCTCACATTGCTTGCCCACCTTTTGATTATCTGATATGACTACCCCAAGTCCCTTTCCATTTTTGTTGTTGTTTGTATCTCACCCACCATTGTGTACTCTTCCCCTGGGTTTTTGTTTCCCAGGTGCATTACTTTGCACTTCTTTGCATTCAGTCTAAGCTACGATACATTTGATCATTCATCCAACCATGCCAAGTCCCTTCTCATCCTTTCCACCACACCGTGTGTATCAACCCTGTTGCAGAACTTTGTGTCATTTGCAAAGAGACATACTTTTCTTTCCAATCCCTCCACAATGTCACTTATGAAGACATTAAAGAGGACTAATCCCAGTAATGAACCCTGCAGTACCCTGCTAGTAACTTCTCTTTCTTCAGAGTGGACTCTGTTTACTATTACCCTCTTCATCCTGTTGTCCAGTCAGTTTTTAACCCAGCTACCACCTTGGGACCCACTCCAAGGCTGGCTAACTTGTATATTAATCTTTTGTGTGAGACTGTGTCAAATGCCTTGAATAAGTCTAGGTAGGCCACATCCACAGCCCCTCTACGGGCTACTACTTTGGTCACCCAGTCAAAGAAATCTTTTAGATTCATCTGACATGACCTTCCCACTGTGAATCCATGCTGCCTTGGGTCCTGTGCTCTGCTGGCCTCTAGGTACTCAACAATTATTTCCTTCAGAAGTGATTCCATCATTTTTCCTACCACTGAGGCCAAACTAACAGGTCTGTAGTTTCCTGTCTCTGCCTTGCTCCCACTTTTGTAAAGTGGACTCACTTTCACCTCTTCCAGTCCTCTGGTACTACCCCATCCCCCATGATTTGTTAAAGAGGGTAGCCAGTGATGTCACTGGTTCTCCCCTTAATTCTTTTAGAATTCTGGGGTGAATCCAATCAGGCCCCATTGCTTTGTCCACCTTCAGTTTTAAGAGTTCTTTCAGAATCCTTTCTTCTGTGAATGGACTGGTATCTACCCCCCCCCATCCAGAGTGTTTCTATTGTTTGGTTTAGGTTACCTCCCTCTCCTCTACTTTTGTGAATATGAGAAGAGGTATTCATTCAGTATCCCTGCTTTTTCACTGGCAACCCCTGCCCCCATTCCCTCCCCTTCATTCAGCCTCAGTATCCTTCCCTTGATCTTTATTCACACCCTAATGTACCCATAAAAGGTTTTATCCCACTTCTTAACAGATGTGGCTATATTTTCCTCAGTTTGGGCCTTTGCTATTCTGACTGCCTTTCTGTCTCCTTCTGTTTTAACCGATATAGTTCTCTGTCCTGCTTCTTCCGTGTTTCCTTATAGATAATGAATGCTATCCTTCTCTCCTTAACCTTTCCTGCCACCTCTTTTGAGAACCATAGTGACTTTTTCCTTCAGTTTGTTTTGTTGATTTGCTTCACACAAAGGCTTGTTTCCACTGTGATGGAAGTTGTGATTTTTCCCCATTGTTCTTCCACCCCTCCTTCTTGCCTGTTTGCCAGTGCTTTTCTAAGGCACTCTCCCATTTTGCCAAAGTCAGCCCTCCTAAAGCCCAACACCCTTGCTTTTGTACTGCTTGACTCTACAGCTGTGTTTATTGTGAACCACATTTTTTGGTGGTCACTTTTTCCCAGGTGGCTACCCACTTCTAAATCTGAGATCCTCTCTCCATCTCCATCTCCATTTGAGAGTACCAGGTCTAAGAGTGCTCCCTCCCAAGTGGGTTCCAACACTATCTGTCTGAGGCACGCCCCCTGTAGGGCATCGAGAATGACCCTGCTCTTGGATGTGGCTGCAGTAAAAGTGCTCCAGTTAACATCTGGCATATCCACGTCCCCCATCAACAATATCTCTCCTTTTTCTGTGACTGAGGGTTGTTGAGAACTTAACCAAAGCTGAACTTTCTCAAAGTCATGCTGGAGATTGGAAGCAACATCAGTTGTGGATTGGCTAGAACAGAAAATAACAGAGTTGTCCACATACATATGGATGCAGGAGGAGGTACACACAGACGGGAGGAATATGGAGAAGAGAAGGGGGCCAAGGACGGAGCATTGAGGAACTCCAGTGATTATCTGGAGGGGGGTGGAAATGGAATCAGCAATTATGACTGACTGTGTCCTGCCCTTTTGGTAAGAGCTAAACCAGTTTGTGGCTGACTCAGACAGGCCAGAAGACTGCAGATTGTCTGGGAGTAGGGGGTGGGAGACCATGTCAAAAGCCTTAGCGAGGTCAACAAAGATAGTGGTGGTAATTAGACCACTGTACATACCTGAGAGTATGGAATCGATGAGCCAAAGAAGGTATGTGGTCATAGAGTGATGTTTCCTGAAACCAGATTGTTAAGGGGTGAAAATGGCTGAGTCAAAGAGGCAAGTAGAGAGTCGGAAAAGGACCAGGTACTCCTGGAGCTTTTTAAGAGTGGGTAGTAGAGAAATTGGCTGGTATCTCCCAGACTTGGAGGGGTCACCTCCCTTAGGTAAGAGGAGAACTATGGCATGCATCCAGGAGTCAGGGACTGAGGCAGTTGAGAAGGAGAGATTCAGTAAAGCAGATAGCAGTGAGGACATAGCATGAGCTGAAAGAAACAGGAGCTTAGGATCAAGTCCATCAGGGGAGGAACATTTAGAAGGATTGAGAGTGAGGAGGGATTTTAGAGTGTCATAAGGTGTGACTGGTGAGAAGGAGAATAGGTTGCCTGTGAATGAGTTAGTGTGGGAGTTATTGTGGGCGGGCATGTCCAATTTGGTAGTGGGGAGTGAAGCTAAGATGGCAGAGGTGCAAGAAGTAAAGTATGAGTTGAATTCAGCTGCAGTAGAGATGTGTTCAAATGTAAAAACATTATTGACATAGATGCTGGGGGATTGGGGTTTTGAAGGGGGTATGTAGAGGGAGTGTACAATTTTCCAAAATTTTGAAGGGGTACGTATGTTAGCATCAAAGGTGGACCTAAAGTATTCAGACTTAGCTAACTGTGTTGCCTTGGAGCATAAGTTTCTAAAGGCCCAATTTCTGTCCCAGTCGGCTTGGGAATTAGAGACTTTGTGTGCCTTCCAAGCCTGATCGTGAGATCTCATACATGCCAGTGGTTCAGGTGTGATCCATGGGAGGTGGTTTCTGCATATTTGCGTACACCTGAAAGGTGCGTGCTTATCCCAGATGTCGAGAAAGCAGCCTTGGAAGTAGTCCAGGGCTTCGTAAACTGAGGTAGCAGAGTGAGAGTAAGGACCAGTCTGTTTGGGCTAGGTCATTTTGAAGCAGGGAGAGATCTAGTGACTTGTATGTGTGAAGAAGTAATGTTTTGTGAAGGACTTTTGGGCAGTGAAGTTTGCAGACCATATAGATCATCAGGGAGGAGGCCTAAGCCTATAATGCTTTGCTTATGGGAGGTTAAGGCTCAATCTATAATTGAGTGGTTACCAGTATTTGTGTTTCAGTGAGTTGGCTCATGAATCAGTTAGGTTAGATTAAGGGCAGTGATGTTGTTTCTCAAGTTGGTTAGGGAAGGGGTCAGGCCAGTTTTAGTTAAAATCACCAAGGAAATGTAGCTCACCACTGGACATGAGCGAAGAGATTTCAGACAAAAAGTTAGAGGCAGTATATCCCAGTGACATAAACAGGGATAGAGTGGGGTATGTGGAGCCTGAGGATGAGAGCCTCATATGTTGCTGGTACCGATGTCACTAGGACCGGGGTAGTATGAACAGAGGATGAAGTGGAGATAGCTATGTCACTGTCCCTAGTTGCTCAGTCTTGCTGGGTGATGTTGTAACCAGGTAAAGAAAAAGACTGATATGGAATTTTATTGTTTAACCTGGTTTCCGATATAATGTGGAGATCCAGAACACATGTTTGTGCACAGGGATGGAGTAATACTAGTTTTGGGAGGAGGGTCGGTATGTTGAGGTGAATGACTCTTAGTCCACGAGGGAGACTGGGTGTATTAGGGGTGGGATGGCAAGCATGGGGAGGTAGATGGTAGAGTAGTAGATGTTGGGGAACCAGGGTGGGGGTTTATATCCCCTGCGGATAGGAGGAGGAGTAGACAGATGATTGTAAAATGGAGCTTAGGTCTTTGGTACCATGACTTAGTTGAGGCTGGTTTGGTAAAGGTAGATGAGTAGAGAGAGGAGGCAGAATGGATAGTTAAGGATCACAGAATTGCATATGAGTTAGGAACAGATAAGAGGGGAAAGACAGGGTTAGAAGGGTGCAACCAAAGTTGAAGAAAGGGAGTGAGGGAGTCTGCTGATGGGATCATGGAAACTAAAAGTAGAGGAAAATAGTAGTCATGGAGGGCTAATGTGGGATTATTGGCATGTTTGTGGCTGAGAGGGTAAAGAGGAGAGCAGTGTGATATCAAAGAGAGCAAGGTATAATAGGCAGTTTATTTTAGTAGGCAACATACTGTAACAAGAAAGAGGGCTGGTTGTGGGCAGTTTAAAAATAGGGACAGAAGGTTAGCCATGAAGTGAATAAAAGTATTAGCCATCCATCCGAGCTTCCCAGGAAATGAGGTGAGAGGGATAAGGAAGAACAAAAGCGCTAGCTGAGTGTACAGTTACAGGTTGGACTAGCACCTACTATTGTGCAACTCGTATAACCTACTTATAAACTTGGTAGTTAGTAAATTTTGCCAGAGTGGCCATGTGCCCTCCACCAGCTATATAAGCCAGAGTCCAAGTAGGGTGGGGGGTGAATGTGGGGCCAGCACTCAGCTCCAGTGGGAAGAAATAGCTAGGCTAACAAGAATACACTGGCAAAACACTTAAACTTTTAAAAAAGTGTAAAGGAGAAATGCTCGGGAAGCCAAGAGGAGGTAGAAGAAGTTCAAAGCCAAGGCTCATGAAGTAACCAATCAGGGAGCTGCTGGCTGGTACAGCAGCCAGGCAGAAAGCTGGAAGAGGAAGCACCAAGAAATCAAATTAGTGGCACGGTAGGATGGTGTACCTGTAGCCAAGGAGTTGAATTCCAGGCAGGCAGTAACTGGGTGGGCAGAGACTGCTGGAGGTGCTGCTCGGATGGTAGTGGGAGAGGTGGCTGAAGCAGGAGCTGTGTCATGGAGCTGTGAGGAGTGCCCATGTCAGGGCCATTCCGGAGGTTGTGGAGGAGAAGGGGACAAGTTAATACCTGGTTGCTAAAAGCGAACCTTAATCGGGAGTGGGCAGACAGAAGGGGGAACAATAAAATAAGCAGGGAGACAGTGACACAAAGTCTGAGGCAAGAGCAGGGTTGTAGGGAGGTAGAAACAGCTAAGAAAAGAGGGAGTGGGGGTGGGTCAGCACCGAAAGTAGAAGAGGAATTTTTTTTGTTTGTTTCAGAGATTAGAGGAAGAGGAGGAGCGGTACGGGCTTTTGGGATAAAGAGAGAAAGCACAGAGAGAACGAGAGAGAGAGAGAGATCTAGAGGGGTGGGAAAACCAAGTGAGCAATTACAGTTCAGTTGAATGCAAAAATTTGGTGCAAACAGTAAAACTTACACAGTTGCTAATCATTTTCAGATGAAAATTTAAAGTTACAGAAATGGCTAGGCTAGCAAGAATACACTAGCAAAACACTTAAACTTTTTAAAAAAGTGTAAAGGAGAAATGAACAGGGAGCAGAGAGGGGGTAGAAGGAGTTCAAAGCCAAGGCTCATGAAGTAACCAATCAAGGAGCTGCTGGCTGGTAAGGGTAAGCAAATCAGAGAGCTGGAAGAAGAAGCACAAAGAAATCAAATTAGTGGCATGGTAGGATAATGTACCTGTAGCTGAGGAGTTGAATTCCAGGCAGACAGGTCATAATCGGGCAGGCGGCGACTGCTGGAGATGCCACTCAGATAATAGAGGGAGGAGCGGCTGAAGTAGGAGCCACGTAGTGGAGCTGTGAGCAACGCCCATGTCAGGGGCATCCTGAGGCTGTGGAGTCCTTCTGATGCTCAGTCCTCCTCCCCTGGCTGGTCCTCTGATGCCCCAAGCTCACCTCCAAATTCAGGTAACTGGCATAGCAAGCAGTACTGCTGCCACTGTGCTTACAGACTGAACAGATTGGATTTAGACTGGGTAGCAAGGAAGCAAGAGATTAAGAAACTGAAAGTGTGCTGCTCATGGTAATGGCTCCAAACCAATCAGACCCTACAGTGTGGATACATTCTGTCATGAGGTACATAGAGTGAGGTTAAACATGATATCTTCACTTTAGGTCTGGCCACCCTCTAAATAGATAGATCAATAGACAGACAGACAGACAGACATTCTTTGCAAAAAACTGAGTTGATGCACCAGTTAGGGTTCAATTTAACATCGCAAAAGTAGGGATATGTGGTGTTAGAGTTTCCAACCCTAGTTAACCGTCCCCACCCACCAAACAGTAAAAGGAATACACATTAGATTTCTGGGTCTGCAGAGTCTTGGGAAATAAGCAGTGGGGTTTTCTTAGGGGTTATCAGCTCTAATGCCCAAGCTGTCCCCTGAGCAAACAAAGTCAGTTGTGATCTTTCTTCATGCAGAGTCCTGTGTTGAGAAAACTACAACAGTGTCTGTTGGCAATAAGTGGTGAGACATGCTTCTCTATCTTTGAAGTTTGTATCAGTATGAGGCATTGAGCTGGAGCTATATCTTGTGCTTTGGACAGAAGGTTATGGGCTGGAGGAGGGCTGAGCATTAGGGTTGACAACCCCAAGGATGACCCAATCACTGATTCAACAAGACTCCAGAAAAACAAACCCCTATTGATTTTCCTTATGTTGCTTAGGGGTTGGAGGGGAGTTAGGGTTGGAAACTCCAACACCACATTTCCCTACTTTTGTGGTGTTAAGTTGAACTCTAACTGGTGCATTAATGCAGTTGTTTCAAAGCATTCCCTGTATTTTTGAGATAGTAGAATTATATTCTCATTCACAAGAGTACCTTGAGTACCTAGAGGCCAGCGGGGCACAGGACCCAAGGCAGCATGGATTCACAGCAAGAAGGTCATATCAGACAAATCTAATAGATTTCTTTGACTGTGCAACCAATGTAATAGACCAGGGAGGGGCTGTGGATATGGCCTACAGTTCCTAGACTTTAGCGAAGCATTTGACACAGTCCCACAGAAAAGATTAATAAACAAGTTAGCCAGCTTGGGAGTGGGTCCCAGGGTGATAGCCTGGGTAACAAGCTGGCTGGACAACAGGACCCAGAAGGTAATAGCAAATGAAGTACACTCTGAAGAAAGGGGGGTTACTAATGGGTACCACAGGGTTCAGTATTGGGACCAGTCCTCTTTAACGTCTTCATAAGTGACATTGCAGAGGGTCTGGAAGGAAAAGTATGTCTCTTTGCAGATGACACAAAGATCTGCAACAGGGTTGATACACAAGAAGGGGTGCAAAGGATGAGAAGGGATGTGGCAAGATTGGAGAAACATAGAAACATAGACTTTGATGACAGATAAGGACTGCTTGGCCCACCTAGTCTGCCCATTTCCTTACCTAGAGGATAAGCTGCAGATTCTATTTAACCAACAGCCTATTTCTTCCTACCCCCCTCAAAAATTGCCTTATGTCTGTCCCATGCATTCTTGAATATTCCCACAGTTTTAGACCCCACAAACTTCTCAGGAAGGCTGTTCCATGTGTCCACCACCCTCTCTATGAAAAAATACTACCTCACATTGCCCCTAAGTTGTCCCCCCTCTATCTTCAAATTGTGTCCCCTTGTACTTGCACTTCTCTTTTTCTGAAAGATGCTACCCTCTTGGACTTTGTTGATTCCACTGAGGTACTTAAACATTTCTATCATGTCCCCCCTCTCCCTCCTTTCCTCAAGGGTATACATATTAAGCTCCTTTAGCCTCTCCTCGTATGGCTTCTCTTGCAGACCCTGCTCCATTTTAGTTGCCCTCCTCTGAACTGCCTCCATCCTGTCTATGTCCTTGCGGAAATGGGGCCTCCAGAACTGGATGCAGTACTCCAGATGGGGTCTCACCAACTGTCTGTACAGGGGGATAACAACTTCATGTTTTCTGCTGGTGCTACCTCTCCCTATACATCCCAGTATCCCCCCAGCCCTCCCTACTGCCTTCTCACATTGCATGCCAACCTTAAGGTCATCTGATATGATTACACCTAGGTCCCTTTCCATTTTGGTTGTTGTTATTATGCCCCCCCTCCATTGTGTAATCTTCCCCAGGGTTTTTGTTTCCCAGGTGCATTACTTTGCACTTCTTTGCATTGAATCCAAGCTGCCATACTTCTGACCATTCCTCCAACCTTGCCAAGTCCCTTCTCATCCTTTCCACACCTCCATGTGTATCAACCCTGTTGCAGATCTTTGTGTCATCTGCAAAGAGGCATACTTTTCCTTCCAGTCCCACTGCAATGTCACTTATAAAGACATTAAAAAGGACTGGACCCAGTACTGAACCCTGTGGTACCCCACTAGTAACCCCTCTTTCTTCAGAGTGGACTCCATTTACAATTACCTTCTGCATCCTGTTGTTCAGCCAGTGTTTTACCCAGGCTACCACCCTGAGACCCACTCCCAAGCTGGTTAATTTGACTACTAATCTTTTGTGTGGGACTGTGTCAAATGCCTTGCTAAAGTCTAGGTAGGCCATGTCCACAGCCCTTTCCTGGTCTACTACTTTGGTCATCCAGTCAAAGAAATCAATTAGATTCATCTGACATGACCTTTCCACTGTCAACCCATGCTGCCTTGGGTCTTGTGCCCCACTGGCCTCTAGGTACTCAACAATTCTTTCCTTCAGAAGTGATTCCATCACTTTCCCTACCACAGAGGTCAAACTGACAGGTCTGTAGTTTCCTGCCTCTGTCTTTCCCTAACTTTTGAGAAGGGGAATCACATCCACCTTCTTCCAGTCCTCAGGTACCACACCATCCTCCCATGATTTGTTAAAAAGGGTAGTCAGTGGTGTCACTAGTTCTCTGCTTAATTCTTTTAGAATTCCAGGGTGAATGTCATCTGCCCCATTGCTTTGTCCACCTTCAGGTTTAGGAGTTCTTTCAGAACCCTTTCTTGTGTGAAAGGACTGGGATCGACCCCAGAGTGCTTCTGTTAATTGGATTAGGCAACTCCACCACTTCCTCTTTTGTGAATACTGAATGGAAGTATTCATTCAGCATCCCTGCTTTTTCACTGTCACTCTCTACCCACCCACTATCCATTCTATTCAGCCTCACTATCTCTCCCTTTGTCTTTCTGCGCTGCCTGATATACGTATAAAAGGTTTTATCCCCCTTCTTAACCAAGTTAGCTATCTTTTCCTCAGTTTGTGCCTTTGCTATTCTGACTACCCTCCCTGCTTTCTTCTGCTTTAACTGGTACAGTTCTCTGTCCTGCTCTTTCTGTGTTTCCTTATACTTCCTAAATGCTATCTTTTTCTCCCTAACCTTCACCACCACCTCTTTTGAGAACCATAGTGACTTTTTCTTTCATTTTGGTTTGTTTATTTGCTTCACACAAAGGCTTGTTGCCTCAGTGATGGCAGTTTTTATATTTCCCCATTGTTGCTCCACCCCTCTTCTAGCCTGTTTGCTAGTGCTTTTCTGAGGCACTCTCCCATCTTGCCAAAGTCAGCCCTCCTGAAGTCCAGAAACCTCACTTTTGTATGGCTTGACTCTGTAGCTGAGTTTATCGTGAACCACACTGTTTGGTGGTCACTTGTTCCCAAATGGCTACCTACTTCTAGATCTGAGATTGTCTCACTGTCCCCATTTGAGAGTACAAGGTCTAAGATTGCTTCCTCATGAGTAGGTTCCAAAACTAGCTGTCTGAGGCATGCCACCTGAAGGGCATCAAGAATGGCCCTGCTTTTGGATGTGGCTGCAGCAAAGGTACTCCAGTTAACATCTGTCATATTAAGGTCCCCCAACAGTATCTCCCCTTCCTCTGCCATACTAAGTATGCCTTCTATCATATCCTTGTCCATTCCCTCCCCCTGACATGGGGGTCTGTATATGACCTCTGTGCAGATTGTGGTGCCATTTCCAGTCTCTGAGGTGACCCACAGTGCCTCTTCTCCTCCCTGTTTACTCTTCTGTTCAGTTGCTTTTATCCCTTCCCTTACATAGACAGCTACCCCCCCATTCTTCCCTCCCTGTCTCTCCTGTAGGTTGTGTATCCTGGCATGTTAACATCCCAGTCTTGATTCTCTGTGTACCATGTTCCTGTGACTGCTATGATATCCAGGCATCCCTCTTCCATCAAGGCCACCAGTTCAGGGAGCTTGTTGCCCAGACTATGGTCTTTGGTACTCATTACCCTCCATTTCTTGATGGCCTTACCCCTTTTTGCCCCATCCCTGTCCTTATTGTGTTTGTCATTTTCTCCATTTACCCCTGCACTTCTCCCTATCAACATCTCTATGTTGGTGTCTACCTCACTTAGTACCCTGTTTTTTTGGGGGGGCTAGGATTTCCATGCTCCTTTCAAGTGCCTCCCCACTTGGCTAGTTTAAATGCTTGCCAATGAAGTATTTAAACCTATCACCTAGGATCCTGGTTCCCTTCCTGGACAGATGCAGACCATCATGCCAGTATAGGCTTGCATCCCTCCAGGTGGACCCCCAGTCCCCAATGAAGCCAAATCCCTGAGCTCTGCACCAGTTTTTCAACCACTGATTGAATCCCATGGTGTGGAGCACCCTAGCCTCACCCATGCCATAGACAGGCAGCACATTCGAGAAGGTTACCATGTGTGCTATTTGTCTAAGGTCCCTCCCCATCTCAACAAACACTTCTTGCACTGTTCTGATCCCTTTCTTAGCCAGGTCATTTTTCTCTATGTTGACAATGACATCTGGCTCCCTCCCCTGTGCAGCTGCTCCTGCGATCCTGAGGATTTGCTCCCTGTCCCTCCAAGCCATGGCACCAGGCAGGCACCTTACCTCTCTCTCCCCTTCTCCCCCCAGTTTTACCTTCCTAACAATGGAGTCCCCCACCAGGAGTTGTTTCCTTCCCTGGTGGGGTCCCATGCCATCCTCCTGTGGGTCTCCTTTGTGGAGGTTCCCAGCATCCTCCTTGGTCTCCACTGTGGGTGCCTCCATAGAGGAACCACACTTTTCCAGAATGACATAGAAATTGTGGAAAGGTACAACTGGAGGGATGTGCCTCTGTTCCACCACCCTCACCCTCCCTGCGCCAACTGTGGTCCAACTGCTCCTCTTTCTTAGCAACCTCTGAGGCAACAGCAGTGACCCTGGTGGTCCCTGGGTGGGAGAGGAGGTCCTACAAATCCTGGCCAACTCAGCCTGGAAATGAGCAACCTCCTCCCTCAGCCAAGAGAGGTGCCTGCAGATGGGACAACACTGCATCCTTCAGAACGTCTCCCGGAAGACTGCTGCTCCACAGCCAGTGCACTGCACCACTCCCATCATGTCTTTTTTCTGGCCCCCTAACTGTTATTTGGAATACTTACTCTTTCCTCTGTTTGTTTATTTCTTTTTTTTTTTCCTTCTCTCCCTACTAACTTTCTGCCTCTGTTCCCTTTTAGCTCCTGCTCTTCCTATTCTGAGACAAGAAGTTCCTATATTTCTCAATGGTCTTCTTACTTGCTCAGAGTCAGACCTCCAGCAGCTAGGGAGTGATGGAGAGCTACTCTTGCCCTTCTAGGATGGTGAGTCTTTGGTGGCTCTGTGATCACTCACTTCCTGCTCCCAAACAGGAAGTTCCTGTTGTCAGTTAAATCCTGTGCCTATAAAAGTAGAACTGGTTTAGAGTGGAGGGGAGGGAAGGAGGGCAATATATTCCCAGTAGAAAAGTTTTAGTTATACCAGTAGCTCCTTCCTCCTGGTGTTCTGTCTGTTCTCTGGCAGAAGCTATCAAGGGTAGTGTTTTAATCTGTTTTTTACCTGGCTTCGTCTAGTTAAGCCACTCCTCCTACTTTGCAAAACTTTCTACACTTAGTTAATTTCACAGATAAAAATTCCCTTCTGACACCTGTGACAAGCACCTAGATAAGTACAGAGATAACACAGATAACAAATAACAATTTACTTCAACTACCTCTGACAAACACACTAACTCTTTTTTTTTTACCCTAAATTGAAGGTCCCAGTACAAGAGTTTTAGTTCTTAGTCCCAGTAGAGAAGTTTTAGTTATACCAGTGGCTCCTTCCTCCTGGTGTTCTGCCTGTCCCCTGCGGGGGAATGGTCAAAAATTTGGCAGCTTAGATGCAATGCCAAAAAATTGCAAAGTAATGCACCTGGGAAACAAAAACCCAGGGGAAGAGTACACAATGGAGGGGGGGGGTACTTACAACAACACAAATGGAAAGGGACCTGGGGGTGGTCATATCAGATAACCTTAAGGTAGGTAAGCAATGTGAGAAGGAAGTAAGGAGGGCTGGGGGTTACTAGGATACATAGGGAAAGGTATCACTAGTAGAAAACAAGAAGTTGTTATCCCTCTGTACAGACAGTTGGTGAGACCCCATCTGCAGCACTGTGTACAGTTCTAGAGATCCCATCTCTGCAGGGACATAGATAGGATGGAGGCAGTCCAGATGAGGGCAACTAAATGGTGCAGGGTCTGCAACAGAAGCCATACAAAGAGAGACTAAAAGTGCTTAATATGTATACCCTCGAGGAAAGGAGGGAGAGGGAGGACATGATAGAAACTTTCAAGTACCTCAAGGGAATCAACAAATGCCAAGACGGGAGCATCTTTAAGAAAAAGAGATGTACAAGAATGAGGGAGCACAATCTGAAGATAGAGGGGGATGGCTCAGTGACAACGTGATGAAGTACTTTTTCACAGAGAGGGTGGTGGACACATGGTTCCACCTTCCTGAGGAGGTTGTGGGGTCAAAAACAGTGGGGGAATTCAAGAATGCATGGGACAGACATAAGGCAATCTTAGTGAGGGGTAGGAGGAAGTAGGGTGTTGGGTAACTGGAATCTGCAGCTTATCCAATAGGTAGGAAATGGGCAGACTAGGTGGGCCAAGTAGTCCTTATCTGCCATCAAAGTCTATGTTTCTATGTACCTTTGGGACCTGCATGAACAGATGCAGATGCACAGGGCTGTTTAGACTCCATGAACCTACAGAAATGTAAATATTTTTAGTAAGTTCAAGGTACATTTAAAGTTGTTAGATTTTTGTGCTGTTAAAATCTCCACTGTTAATACTTTAGGAAAACCCTACTCCTTCCAAAACTGCACTTTTTCAAAGATAATTCAGAGAACTTAAAAGTACACTTAAAAAATCAATGGGCCCTATGCACTAAAGGGGTGGAAAGTATGTGCCAAGGGTGCATACCTTGCCCGCACATCTCCGCACCCATGGACTGGTGAGCACAGTCCAGTATTCACTCTTGCCTGCCACCTGTCCATGCCCCCACTTCCCCACAACTAAACTGAGTATTGCTGGATCAGGGTTGCATGGGTGTGGAGTGCAGGACTCAGGTGGTCATCCAATCAGATGCCTGTCATGGGTCTACCAGAGTGTATCCCTTATGCACCCCTGCAGAGGCTCCTGGGAATGCGCGCAACCCCACAGCCACAAAGGAGCACCATCGGCACCCTGGAGTATTACTGGAATACAGATGTCTGTTGCGACCAGTAGTATCAAATACAGCAGTGCTAACCTGCATGTGTGTATGGGGCAAACCTGCAGCACCTGTGTAGCAGGGTCAGGGGACAGCACATGCATGCCATACAGGTGGTACCATACTGGCAATGGGCAGATGTACATACAGTGGCCGTAGGGCAGACATGGACCACGTGTCTGATATAGATGTGAGCACCTACTCCATGTCCTTGAGGAGCTAAACTTGTACTCCCTCGAGGAGAGGAGGGACAGAGGGGATATGATCGAGGTCTTTAAGTATCTAAAGGGATTCAACAGGGTCATCCTAAACAGGGTGTTCCAGCTGATGGTGGAAGGGGCCAGCAGGGACAGTCCATGAGGCTGGTTGGTGGGAGACTCATGGGGAAGACTAGGAGATGTTACTTTACTGAGAGGTTGGTGGACCCATGGAACACACTGCCTCTGGAACTGGTGGCTGTTGATACATTGGAGGGATTCAAGAGGGGCTGGGACAGGTATATGGGTAAGGTAAAGCTGAGAAATGGCAGATCTGGAGGTGTAACTCTGATGGAGGATGGGGTCAGGGGGATTTACAGGGGAGGTGGGGAGGGCAGCAATGGTGTCCTGACCAGGTGATGATTTTCGAGCAGACTTGATAGACCTTTAGGCCTATTCTGCTGGCATCTTAGTATGTTAATATGTTAGTGTGTTACCACGTGCTGCCAGGGGTGTAGCCATACAATACAAACTCTGTACACCAGGACCATGTTGTTCACCCCATCAGGCACAACACATGCAACTGGTGTACACCTTACCACAGGATGTTGTCTGCATCCATGCACTGGTACTAAAGGGTGCCATACAGTGCTCCCTCAGACACCCACATATGACCTCCTGCCAGTACAGCTGTATGGTCCCTGGGGTGCGATGGCACTCTCAGTGGCCATCCCTTCTAGTGGTGGTTACTAGGTCTGGTAGTACAGATGGGAGCTGCTGGTTCTGTGTTGCATCTCCCGTCACCATAGCAGCTGTTCTGTGCCAAGTTGTGCCCCCCCAAACAGTACATTGTAGCCCATGGGGTATGGCATCCTATGCCCATGCATGCTGCCCTATACTGTCTGACCCTAGGGATGGTTAGTCACATGCCTGAAGTGACCCATGTATCTGAGTTACCTGTAGGCATGCACCAATGTGGGACATCACTCGCAGGTGGTGCCAGTCATGCTCCTATGTGTGCACATGGGATGGCTGTGTCACCATACCTCTCAGACTCTCAGTGGTGACAGTCATAGCACTGGCCCTCAGATCTCAGAGTAACTGGCCAGGCTGTGAAGCACTATCATATGGTAATGAATATCATATCTTTACATAGTGGGCCCCATAACTGTAGTGTCATGGACTGTTGCTTGCATGTTTCTCCACTACTGTAGTGATTTGTGTGTTCAGACATAGCTCTACCAGTGTGCATCACAGTAGGAAATAGTTACGGAGTATGGGTCCATGTAAGTGCAATACTTTTATAAAATGGGCACACAATTTCTCAACTCCTGATTGGCTCAACACCCTTTCTAGCCATGTCCTTATCATGGCAAAACTTTCCAGTCAGCACTAATTGTGCCAAACTGAACCCCACTACAGAAACATATCAGTGTGCCCAGGTCTGTTCACACCAAAATTTTAAAACTAGTTGGATTGGATCCCTGTCATCATGGTGGAGAACAGCCCCCTACCCCCACCCTCCCCACACACATAAAGAAGCAATCACACAGCATTAGGTGATGAATGCAAATCACCTCAGGGAAAAAGTTTACAAAATAAAAGTATAACCTGTGCTGTTGCAGTATTGAAAGCTGACTGACTGGAACAAAGCCGAGTGATCCACATGCCACCAGTATGCGTCTTTCTCACAAAATCATAGACCTGCTCCTACAGTGGGCATTTCAAATCCTACTTTCTAAAAGGGAAACATATTTAAAAGCTCCAGTTTTCACACTCTACACCAGAGCGAGCAGCTTGATATTGCAAACCGCGAGTCTACAAGCTGTAACTACGGAGGCTGGCAACAGATACACCTGCTCTTAAAGAAACTACCTATCTGTTTAAAAATGAACAGCTGCTCTGCCCATTTCTTGCTAGGAGAGACACCCTACATGAAAATGGGATTGTGCCATTGACAATCTAATTTAAGACAGTGTGTGAGTGTTGGGGATGGGGAGGACACCCTGAACAGTATGTGGCGGGGGTGCTGTATACTCACCATGACACAGCTCATAAATCACCTTAATAGGGGACTATTTATACAGCTGCAGGTAATAAAACTTCAGCTTAAATGAAATTTAAATAGTATAAATAGGCTAGGTTTAAATAGTTACTTAGGGGGTCCATTTTATAAGCACAATAAGACACTCCAAGGTGTGAGTTATGGGCTGATAAGAGCACTTCCCAAGTGCTAAAGGCACTTGGTACAAGTGCCTCATAATACACCTGGGGCATGCTCTTATCAGGCCATAACCCACATCTAGTCACATCTTATTGTTTACATAGTGCTATGTCACATTCATAACACTTGAGAGTTACATACATGTCTCTTATGGCAGGGTCTTCCCTGCCGTAATTCCTGCATCCTAGTGCACGGCACTCTGAGCTTTTGTGAATTGCATATATTGCTGGCATGTCTCTAACACTCCCCCTGGACCACTCATAATGCATTGCTTCCCATGTTGCATGGGAATCCATTGCATAACAGGCTGACGCACAGGTTCTAAATTCCTCCGGGGGTCTGCAGGACCCCGCTGTATGGCTTTCACACATAGGGTTGCCTATGTGCGTCAGATATGTGGTGCGCAGGCATTGTGCATAGGGCCCAATATTTGTGTGAGAGTATTTGGACAATTATCAGTGTTTGCTTTCAAAATTATTTAAACCAATTGTAATAAATACCATGACAGTGAAAACAATAAACAGAGTAAAGATATTCCAGTGAAAGTATTGTTAAGAGTTTTGACGGGATCAGCTGTTGACAGTTCTTGTTTACATCTGGTAGCAGCAGTTTCTTGGAAAGCAGTGTGACCTAATGGTTAGAGCAGAGGTTTGAATCCCATAATAGCTGCTACCACACTTTATGATGTGAGCAAGTCCCTTGACCTCACTTACCTTCACTAGAAGTATTGCAATATGCTGCTGCAACTGAGATGTCACTCCACAGCTGGGATATCCAGAATAAAGAAACTGTACAACAGGAACTATACATGAAATATGTACAATAATTTAAGAAAAGATACATGTTAACTAAATTAAGTACACAAAACACAAATAACAAATATTGGTCTTTTTTTCTTAATCTGATACAATGTGTGTATCATTTTCTTTATTTATATAGGCAAATTTAAAAAAGTCTTACCTGACATATTCTACAGTGAAAAGTGACAGATCCTACTATCTCTAAGGGGAAAACTGCTCTGGGTATGATGGCTACTGCACATTACCACAGAGGCAGAACACATTTTATATCTTTATAAAATTGGTCAAGATGGCTATGACAAATACTTCTCTCGAACTGGATGAAGCAGATCACCTGTCATGCCTAAATGTACTCATAAATACATTGTTCTGCATGTTCTAAGCCAAAATGATTAATGTCTGGCAATTTTTGCTATGCAAATACACACAACAGAGTGTGCTTTCATTTGGATATACAGTATACAGTAGGCACTCTTCTGGAACACTCAATCTGTGGGCCCATGGCTCAGCAATCACGTGATGTGTGATCATTCTGAATCTTCTAATGAATGCATAGCTTAGCATGGGTTGTTGTCCCACCTGTCCAAGACAAATGTAACTATAACAATGCTTTTGATTGGATCAGCATAGCCAGTCTTTTTTGTCCATAGGCATCTGAGTACTTTTGTGGGGGTTTTTTTAGTTTTGGGAACTGGTTCAGATTCTGATCCAGTCTCCCAATTGTTTGACCCATTCTCTTTTCAAATAAATAAGCATCAATTTTTCAAGAAAGAAAGAAAGAAAGAAAGAAAGAAAGAAAGAAAGAAAGAAAGAAAGAAAGAAAGAAATGGCTTGTGCTGATTTCGTCTCATCACACTTTGCAAACAGACTACTTAGGTTTGAATGAATTGCCTGGTGGGATCCATAATGAGTTCTCCATTTATTCAGAAGGATTACAGAACTTACTGATAGGCCAAGTAAATTACACTTTCCTTTCCTATTATGAGGTTGAGACTCAGCTATAAATCAAGATGGTGAGACTGTGCTATGTAGTTGTAGGCTCATGTGTGTTTTACTTTTTCTAATTACATGTTTTATATATCTTAGCTGGATTCATGTTTTGCTTTGCAACATTGTGAACTGCATTCAAAAGTCTCATTTATTTTCTATCCCAGATAAGGAAAACAGAATACATTTGCTTAAACTAGGCATGTGTCCAACATTTAGATTCTAACGATCTGCTACAGTAAGATACCCACATACCGCAATGAATGTTTTCTTTGTGATAACTTGCAATATATATTTTGTAAACTTTATATTTATTGGTTTAGCAATAAAGCATACACAATGTGACCAGGATGTGATACATGAGAATAATATACGTTAGCAATGAGGGCACCACCATCTTAATACTGTGCATGCATTATAAAATGATCATACTCATCAGTGAGATACATCTTTCTAGGGTGATTCATGTAGGCTGTAACAGTCTTACAAGCCAATGTTAACACTGTTTATTGTTGCTTAGCTGAGACCATGAGCTGCATGAATACAGGTAAAGAATAGTAAAGCATTAATCAAGTCTCTGTTCCCTTTCAGAGGAAATGAGGGTCAAGTGTTTACCAACTTTTAATACCCAGCCAGTATATTTATTAAACAGACCTTCTCTCCACAATAGGAATGTATTGAATATGGTATAACTAGAATATTTTTAAAATACTTTGCAACCTTTAAGATTAAGAAAGAAATGAAAAAAAAAGAACTCAACTACATTGCCCTGTGGATATTATCTGAGCACATTGTAAATAAATTAGCATAAATGCCAGGGTGCTACCTTCACAATAGTTGCTTAAAATGACTCACCCTATTAAGGTATCAGACAACATTATAGAAATCCCTGGCTAATATACCCAGAAGAAGTGTCACTGAAAAATATCCAATAACGATCAGAACTTTTTGGTTTTTTTAGAACCTGCAAAACCTTTGGCAAACCTGGGCAGGCTTACTCCACAGACCAATGATCACTCTCGTCCTCCTCCTCCTCATCCAACTGCATTTGCTGCTCCTTTCTGCACCTCATTAGGACATAACAATGGGCCCACTTTAGGGCCTCCACTGGACTGGAAAAAACATACACTTTCCCCTGGAGCACTAGTCTTAGTTGGGCTGGGAAGAGCATTCCATGCAGTGTCTCGGCTTCCCTTAGGATGGCATGTACACCATCAGATTTCTTTTTCTTTTGCTGAATTGCAAAACTAAGGTCCATGAACAAGTGGATTTGTTGTCCATCATGTAGCAAAGTCTTTTTTTGTCAGAAAGAAGTCCCTTGTCCCCACACCATCTAATACCAGAACTGTGGCCTGAGGGCCTCAAGATTGTCTTGTCTGCCCTTCCAAGCCACTCTATAGGCTTTCTGAATGTTTAGATGGTGATCCATGAGGAGATGACCCAGTTGTCATTCCAGCCATTCCACCATAAATAGTCCCAGGTGGTCACCCTCTTTCCTCTCCGGCATACCTATCACTCACAGATTTGATGCCACAATTGATTTTCCAAATTTTCAAGGTGAGATTTCAGGTATGTATTTTCTTTTATCAGGTTAGCAGTAGCACCCAGGACCACTTCAGAGTATTTACTTGCCTCTGTAGTTTCTGTTATAATGAATGAGGTCTCATTTTCCAAAGTTGTGACTCTGTTAGTTACAGAGTCAAATTTAGTGGCAAGTCCTTCAGCTGAAGAGATGAGTCAAGAGATATTTGTACCCAGGGATTGTAGAGATTCTTTGCCCATTGGTGTAGGATTCAACACTGCCTGGTCGATCGTCGACTGCGCGGCTGGAGGTCCAGGACCATTTTTACTTCTTGCTCTGTTCTGCTGAATCTTATCCTTTCTTGGATTCCCCATACTTGATGAGCAAAGCTTCTGATTGCAAAATAGTGTTTTAGCCTCTTCCAGCCACCTGAAAAAATGTTATTTAGTACTTGTTATATATTTGCAGAGCATTAGTCCTTAGCATCCATTTTGCTTGGGCTCAACAGCATCCCCGATTACAATATTTTTCTAATTATTTCTAAGAAGAAGAAAATAACATTACAATAGGTCTATTATATAGACCACCTAATGCTGATCACAAACTCTCTGATCATATTAATGAGGAACTGGAAAAGGTATGTGATATGGAAAGAGTGGTGTTCTTGGGAGATCTAAACTATGGTGACATTATATGGAACAAACTGAAAGCAACAAAATTACAAAACAAAGCCTCCCTAAGTATGACTGAATAAATGGGACTTAACACATTAAGGAACCCACAAGAGATGAGAACATATTAAACTTGGTACTAAGCACAAATGAAATAAATATCATAGACTTTACCTGTAAAGTCGATAAGCCACTGGGTAATGGTGATCATAATAATGTTTTTTCTTTCATAAATGCATCCAAGTAAAAAAAAGCTGTAGAGAGATTTATAACTTTAACTAAGGAAATATTGTTCCTATCCAACAGGATCTTAACAAAATCAACTGGGATGAAGCATTCCTGAATAAAAACAACACAGAAATGTGGGAAATAATAATAATAAAAATGGAAATACTAATAATAATTGTATGTGATAATAATAATTGTATGTGATAAGAACATAAAGAAAATAAAAAAAATACAACAGCAGAGGCATTAAACCAATGTGGTTAACAAAAGGGCTAAACAGATTACTACAGAAAAATCGCAAACTCTATGACCAATTAAATAAATATAACTGCAGAAGATCGGTTACATTTGAAAGACATTCAAAAAAAATGATATGCAGGAATAAGCAGAAAATGGAAATATGAATAGCCAGCACTGCAAATAAAGACAACATGAAGCAATGTTATGGAAATGTAAATTCACTTCGGAGCTCAAACACAGGGTTATGCACTCTTATCTCACATGATAAACATATTGTAGAACCAGAAGGAATTGCTAACAAATTTAACTCTTATTTTGGCTCTGTCTTTTTAAAAAAAGCATGAAATGGACTTACCAACTGATATTGAGAATGAGATTCAAATAAGCACACATTGTATTATAGGAAAAATAAGTAGACTTAAATCGACAAGCTCTGCCCGTCCAGATAATACTTCTGCACAAATGTTAAAACTACTGTCACCTCACATAGCCATCCCACTAAAACTACTGTTTCAAAAAGCCCTGACAGATAGAGAAGTACCCCCGAATTGGTTGTCCATGACTGTGGTACCAATCCACAGAAAGGGGAATAAAATGGACCCCACAAACGTCATGCCAATTAGTCTGAAATCAGTGCAGGGAAAATAATGGAGTCCATCTTAAAGGACATCATAAGCAATCACCTGGAAGAAAATGGACTAATTGATGCTGACCAGCACAGTTTTAGGTCAGGTAGATCATGTGTGACCAATCTGTTATCTTTTTATGAAAAAATGTCATCAGCACTGAATAGAGGGACACCAGTGGATTGTATCTATCTTGATTTCACTAAAGCCTTTGACAAAGTACCTCATAAAGATATTCTACAAAGTCTAGTTGATAGTAATATAGACAATAGTATTGTCAGATGGATTTCGAGATTACTGAGCAACCACACACACACAGAAGGTTTGTATAAATGGATAATACTTCACCGCGGTAGTGGTGGCTAGAGGGGTGTCACAGTGCTCTGCACTGGGACCACTGTTATTTCAAATATTTACATCAAATATGGGACACAATCTGTCTAACTGGCTGAGTAAATATGTAGATGACACCAAATGTGCAGGTATTGTTAGCAATGATGATGATGAAAGAGTGAGGCTTCAAGAAGGTCTAAATAATGTATTGGACAGAGAGTCAGGAGATGAATTTCAATAAAGATAAGTGTTGTGTTATGCACTTGGGGAGCAAAAATAAAGAAGAAACATACCTTTTGAATGGAAAACCCCTTAGAAAGTCTAAAGAGGATAAAGATCTAGGAATAACAATCACAAATAAACTAGTTTACGACACACACAGTAATGCACAAAGAGCAAAGGCCAAAAAATACTGTGGATAATTACACTCAACTTTAGAAGTAAAGATGAATGGATCATAATGCCACCATATAGCTCATATGTTAGACAATTGCTAGACTATGGCAGCCCCATCTGTGGTCCAATAACTAAATGAATCACAGACGGAACAGGAAAAATACAAAGGCAGACAACAAAAATAATTTACAAGCTAAAAGGACACACCCTATGAAGTTAAACTGAAAGAATTAAACCTGATGCCACTAAAAACTAGAACAGTAAGGGGTGACCTGCTTCTGTGCTATGACATTGTGCAGGATGATTACCTTCTTAAGGAATTAAACTTAAGTTTCAAAAATGATGATCTAGGCAGGAGGGGCCATCTGTTGTAACTAAGACAGAAAAAATTCAATGTAAACATAAGGAAGGCCTTCTATACAAACGGGGTTGTGATCACATGGACTAGACTTTCACTGGAAGTAATAATTAGTAGAGACAAATAACAGTTTAAAAAAGATTAGATCAACATATCTTAGATGGCAACGTTATGTCTTATTATGGATAATAGTGCAGGAACACGCATGGGCACACCACCTTCTTAGCTCATTACACCTTAGTATGAACCTTGGTATTTCGCCAGTAATATACACTTATAAATTTAAACCCTTGTATCTCCTTAGAGCAAGATGAGTGTTTGCTGTGAGAGAATGGAATGGCACAGCTGGGCTTCCTGAAGTGTCAGACAGTACAATGAAACATCAGGCCTTAAAGTGGAGAGGAAAAACTGCCTGGTCTATGAGGGTCATGGTTCTGGGAAGATGGCTTGACTTTATGTGTGGAAGTTGTATCTGCTTTATTGTGTAGCATTTGCCTTTTCATCACTTACCCATTTTATCATTAAAAACACAAGAATATGAAACAGAGCATTAAGACAAAGTTGGACGCTGACAGACAAAGGAAAAGCCAAGTGGGGAAATGAAATTAATTTAAAAAAGTAAAGAAATAAAACTGTCTGTACTCCATACCTCTGTCTACTGCCCTCCTGAATTTATGCTAAGTGGAAACACATATGGAGAGAGGTCCATGGCATGAATCCCTGTGAGACTCCCTCCTTCATTCATTCATTTTTTTTAGTTTTTGTTGACCGGAAAAGGAGGGCTAGACAAATATGCCTATTTTCAGACTTGTCCCTGGGGAGTGGGGAGATGCAGATAGTAACCAACTGAAATTGAACCAGATTAAGCTGTTGGTGGTATTTTTAGTGAATGGTGGAAATTTTTCCAGGACTCTGTCTGTAGGGGGAGGTGCTGCCTCTTCTTATCATGGCGGACAGTCTGGAGCAAGAGGAGGCTGGTGATGTACCTGCAGGGGAGTTGATGTCCCTCCTTGCAGGTCCAGCACAGGAGATCCTGTGTTCACCAGAAAGTTACCATATTGTGCAGCATGTACTGCAGGAGCAGAATCCATTGCTGTTTCCTGCTTCTGGGAACCTGTCACCCGGGCAGTCTGAAGAAGTTCGGTTGTGTGCACTCATCCGTGAAAACAGACATTATTTGCTACATTTTCTGAAGATACCCCTGCACATGATTCTGTACCTGAAACAACATCTGTATTGCCTGCTGTTTCTGTTCCTCACCTGGTGCCAGCTCTGGTTTCTGTCTCTGTGGAAGGTGACATCTTGACAGCCACACAGACCACCGCTGACAAGGAGGAATCAGTTGAAAGCGGTGACGCAGGCTCATCAAAGGAGCCACCACCCATGGTAGGAGCCTCAAGTCCTGACCGTATTCCTGAACCAGAAGCTGATTTACCTTCTCAGGCTAACCAGAAGGTTTTGCAGGACAGCTTATCTGTAGTTGCATCTACTTGTGCTGTATGTACTGATTTAACTTCTGCTCCTGTAACTATTGCTGACAAGCCAGTGTTGCGCAGGTGCTGTTCAACTTCTTCACAATGACCAGTGGAACTCCCTCACAAAAAGACATCCTGGTCATTGGAAAATTCACTTAAAAGTGCAGATTGGAATAAGACCAAGTCTGGTCAGTGGATCCCTGACCCCAATCATAGACCTATACCTGGCTGCCCCCCGACTCTATCCATGAGACTTCTGAGCCTGCTACTGTACAACCTAGTGATAACTGCTCTTTGCCTCATACTACTGTTCTCGATTCCCAACCTTGTGTCACAGTCTTCGATTTTGAATTTCAGAATGAAAATGTAGTGACAGATGAAACTCCCAATCCTTTCCCCCCACTCCCCATAAGTGACCCTGGGCTGTCTGGTGGTGATTCTGCTGGAGAGGGGCCTAGTAATCCTGATATTACTTGGGGGTGTATGTATTTGGAAATGCCAGAACCACTCTCCCCCCACTAGTGCTGCAGGTCTGGCACGTAAGGCATGGGCTAACTTTAGTAACCAGAATGAGTTTGTTCCTCAAGCTGTCCCTGCACAACATCGAAATGCTGTCCAACTTCAGTATATGGGTGGCTTGGAGGTCCCCCCTGACCATTTGTATGTGGGGAGAAAGTTGTCAAAAGACTCTATGTGTTTCTTCTCCAGTGAAATCTACACTTTAATTCATGCTTCTAGAGATATTTTTTTCAATGTCAGTTTTAAGACCCCTCTGGGGCTTGACAGGTTTTGGGCGCAGTATGAAAGAATAAAGCATTCCCTTTTGTGGTTGCCATTTAGAGCTATCCCTCTCACCAAACCAGCTATTGAGATGGTAGCAGTTTTTTTCATAATGAGGGGGTTATTGTGCATGACATTAAACACTGGCTTGCTCAACACTGTGATCTGCTGCCTCCCCCCCAACCTATTTTTGATGAGGAACATCTGTGGACTGGGTGCTGGGAATTTAAGGTTAAACTTAAAATGTCTGGTATGGGTCCCCACCACCTGCCGAGCTGTTTTTTCTTGGGGAAATATAGAGGGCACTGTTTCTATATTGGCCAGCCCAAGACCTGTTTTAAATGTGGATCTTTTCTACACTTGAGTTCAGCCTGTGACTGAATTAAACGTAACCTTTGTTTAGAATATGGCCATATCAGTTCTGCCTATACTAATGACTTGAAGTGTAACCTATGAAAGGAAAAATGTCACTCATACAAATCATGCCCATGGGCAACTCACAACAGCCAGTTAATCCTGTCTTGGCAGTTCTGATCTCTGAGCAGGAAGATCCTCTCCTTCCTGTACTGACACATCCTGTTGCCCAACCCTCAGATGACTACATGCCTGTGGTTATGAATGTCCCTCCACCTGCTGGGGAGCCTGAATCTGTTGCTCTACTTCAGAATCCAACTGACAGTATTGGAGATCATGACCCTGCTTTGCCTGTTCCTCACAGCCCAAACCCAGTGGAACACAAACATAATATGTCCCCTCCTGATATGACTGTGGTATCAAAGAAATGCTCCCTATGGCAAACAAAACCTAAATTGAAAATTTATAAGCCTGATCTTGAAAAATCCAAAGTCCCTTTCACAAATAGATTTGATGTACTGGCTGCAAGTACTTGGGAGTCGCATCCTGGAGGAGACTCTGAAACCTCCTCTACTTTCTCCTCACAGCAGATGATCACCTCTGAGTCTGAGGAGGACTCTCATACTCAGGTGGCACCTCAAGGAAGAAGGAAAAACTTGGGCACCCCCACTAGGAGAAGTCTGAGGCAGGATACACCCTCATACATTTCTTATGTCTTCCATCACTGTTCTTAAAGTATCTTCTTTAAATGTTAACAGTGTTAAGAATGCTAAGAGGAGCCTGGTGACTTTCCATCTTGAAGGACTTGAATCTTGATATTTGTTTATTGTAGGATACCAGATTAGATACTGGGTCTTCTATTTTGCAAGTTCAACACTTTTGTGCTGGAGACCCTCCTTTTTTAGGGCTGCATTGGGCAGAGCCATGCAGTCCCATTGCTCTCAGAAAAAGGACTCAGCACTCTTTGCATTTCTTCCGAATAAACAACCTGTTAGATATTGAATACAGTACCCTCCACCTCCTTGGTGTCTCTGGAGCACATTGCTCCTTGTCTCCAGAGCACTGCACTATTTTTTTTGTCTCTTAAAGTGACAGTGAGAGAGATAGAGAGAGAGAGGCAGTGGGACACTGAATTTTGCATCAGTGTACTCTGTGCTGCACTGTCTTGTGTCCTTGGTCGAGCGCGACTAACTGGTGTAACATTGCCCTCCTCCAGTAGCTCCACAGGGTGTTGAGACAGAAAGAGAGAGAGAGAGAGAGAGGCAGGGAGACATTGCACAGAGACCAGAGAGAGAGAGAGAGAAATTATAGTGACATGTACTGGTTCCATTTGCCAGGCCCCCCACCCCCATCGCTGAGACAGCAACCAAGGAAATGTTTTACAGAGAGGATGAGAGAGACATACACTGACAGGGAGATCGGGACATGTAGGGCAACATTCTGGCAGTGTTCTCTCTCTCTGTCTTACACTGTCATCTCTCTCTTTCTGTGTGTTTTGTTTTGGGGGGGGAGACGAGCCCAGCAAACACAACGAGCACAACAAACACAACCCATCAGGAATCACTTGATTCACTTGTCCCTGCTCTTCCACACGCCCACCCCTAATGATCATAAGGGTTTTTTTCTCAGTAAGTTCTTTATAATCTGGCTTTGCCTGAATGTTTACATCTGTTTAGCATTCTTGCATTAACAGATTTTCTATATATTGTTAAAATAAGTTTTTTTCTTATTCTGTGAGTTTGAATCCCAGTTCATGTCTCCTGTTTGACAGGTTTCTATATTAACTGAGTGACAAGAGTCGATTGAGAACTGAGATGGGAAGAGTGCCGCCTTTATTACTGGATTTTGATTATAGCATGCATAGACTTCTACATGGACTTTTGAATGCCACTGGTTGATGCTTCAAGAGTGCTTTGCACTCAGAACATTTTTTATATATATATTGCTGATTTCTAATCCATGGCCATGCCATTAATTCCACAATATTGGATTTATGTGGAACACTGTTTACCTTATGTTTTAGGTTATTCCAAATATGGTGTAGCAAAGGGAGACAAGTAACATATCCTTTATATACTGGTTGATTTCTTTGTTCTTTTCTATGCCTTGCAACAAAGTATGATTTTGTACTTACCAATAAATAATTGCAATAACAATAAAGTTACAAAAAAACAAATATTGAGAATACTATAGGACCTGCAACACAAAATCAGACGAATGGCTTACCCAGTTAATCCCCTGCCCTTCTGGCAACTGAAACCAAGAAAGTTACAGATTCGACTGACAAGTGTACCTTCTTTGTGTTTGTTCAAATCTGCTATCCAGTGATAGTATGTCATTAACTAAACTGATTTTCCCCATGTTGTATAAATACTTTCTGTGGTAGTCTGTCCCTCCCCATCCACCCATCCCGGTGACCTACGGGGACCAAGGGCACAGTGTCCCTGGCAAGAATTAATCCATGTTTGGTAATGGTGCATAACAGTTTTGGGTTTTCTAAGCATAGCAGTTCAATGTGAAAAGTGCCGAGCTCTGGGATTTCCATGCTGACATCTCCTCTATACATTACACCATGGGGCAGAGTGCGTTTTGAAGGAGACATGGCTACTATGCTGTTATATGTATTAGACCATGGGTCAAGGAATCACCCTGTACTGTAGCAGTAATATCACATTGGAGACATGATCTGTGCCAGTGGGAGGAGGTGGGGACCATAGAGAGTTAAGTAGGGTTGGGGCCGGCATTGGGCATGTGGGGGCGTCCACTGTCACCGTTTCGCCAGCTGAGGTTTTTCCTCCTTTTGTGTGTTTCCCCCTGAGATGCCGGACATGCAGTCCCCCTGAAATGCCGGACATGCAGTGACATCTGCTTGGAGGTTGCACCTCAGCTGACATCCACCGGCACCTCCCCCTCTCGAAGCAGCATGCTCCTTGCAGTATGTGGGTCTCCACCCAGCACAGCCACAGAGTGATGCATCCCCACACACCCACCCCAGGAGAGGAAAGAAGTCCTCCAGGCATTCAATCCTCTCCTCCCACTGCTGATCCCCGTTGACCAGAGTCCACTCTCGAACCCCGGTCACTGGCGTGACATGAGGTGTGGTGTCCAGCACCACAACCCTCAGCGCCACCAGGCCAGCCTCATTGGTGCCATGATAGCAGGGTTCTTGTTGCACAAATTGTTGTGTGCTGGAGAAGTAGTGTGTGAAATCCCTAATTCAAAGTCACAGGAAGTGTGATACAATGTTGTTAGTATGTGAGAGATGATAGACTGCTTCAGCATATATTAGGAAGATGCAGAGTCCTGCATACAGGGCACAGTGGTATTTTGGAAATGTTAACAGCCTTTATGTCCAGCATTAGTTAACGCTTCCAAACAGTGCTCAAAAAAGCACAGACCAGACCCTCCCTCCCCCCATTCCCATGTACAGTATAAATCCTTGGTGTTTGGTGGCAAACCCCACCCTATCTGGACCCCCCACCCTGATTGTGCAACAGTGGCCAGCACAAACCCTCCATTCACCACCTTAGCCATCCGAGGCTGAAGACACCTGTCCTTGCACATAACGGTTGCTTTCTGCTGTGTTTTAGGTCTTAGAAAGCATGAGACAGGTACAGGCAGACAACTAGCTTTGGAGGAAGCAGCTTGACTGCTTTCAGTTTTCCTCTCCCTGCCAGTTGCCTGACACTGGGTGTGGAAGGGGACAACATATTTTGTTTCATTAGACTGCACCCTTTTGGGAAAAGAGAGACCTCAAACATTTATTTTATTTAAATCAATTATCTTGTTTCAATGAGTGAGCATCTTCACTGGTGTTTCTCTTTTGTTGCAGGCCACCTGAGGTGCTGGTTTCAATGAGTGAGCATCTTCACTGGTGTTTCTCTTTTGTTGCAGGCCACCTGAGGTGCTGCAACATTGTCAGTGGTTGGGGAGACAGTGAAACAAAACCATCATAAACCTAGGAGACACATGGCAGAGAACCATAAAAAAAACTACCCGAAGAAATAAAAACACTGAGGCAAGCATCTGCATCTGAACTTTGAAAAACATCCATTTTCTGTGATTTTTCAGACACAGATGCATATCTCAGTGGCCAGAGAGTGCCACTACCGGGACTGCACCTGAGGAAGAGCTAGTGGGTTGTGCACTGTGTAAAGAGTGAGGTGTCGAGAGTAGGGTGAGTGATCTACTGTAGAGCTCTAGATTTGTCTTAGTGGGATCATCTCCCAGCCATCCATTCATAGATGTAGAGCAGTTACATTGAGTCTGTGTGTGTGTGTGTGTGTGTGTACAAGTTGAGGCGAAAATATCTTTGCTTGCATGTCAGAGCAGCCTGCATGTGATCAGATCGGGTGCTGCCCAGTCCATTGTCCAAAGGTTCTTTGCCTCTCACTGACAAACAGCATTCATTGTAGTGGTATTGTAGTTGGGTCAGTATCAGTAAATCTGAGCCCTCCCAGATCTTTCTGAAAAAGACCTATTATGTAACATACAGCGTATTTTGAGAGACGTTGACAGAAGCGCATTAAAGAGCCGGTAAAATTATCTGTTTAGAACCATTAGGTTTATAGGCATTACATTTTATTTTGATGGTTTCTACATTTTTGGCTTCATCCTGTGATCAGTTTTTTAGCCTGTTTACATTGGGCTGAATATTCAAATCATTGGGGCCATGTTAACAGGGTTTTTGCTGCACAAACTGTTGTGTGCTGGTGAAGTAGTGTGTGAAGTCCCTTATTCAAAGCCACAGGAAGTGTGATACGGAGGGTGGAACATATAATATGTAAAAGATTTGTTGACTCCGGAGTTTTCTTTTAGGAAACACACTAAACTTCAAATTAAATTCAAGTCATTCTTATGATGTAGCCCAAGTAACCTTGTCTAACACGTTCTCCCAGCAGTTCGGGGTGTCCTGTTCAATGTTCCCTCTAATTTCTAACACTCAGTGGGTGGAAGACTTCTGTGTGCCTGCAGCACTTTGTGCAAAGCAAAAAATGATGTGCAAAAGTAAGTTTTTTATTGTTTATACAGTTGATTACCGATAAAAACAGGACTCAGCAACAAACATATTTACACAATATAAAGCAGATGTCTTTAAAAATCACTTTTATTACTAATGTTAGAATGGTAGTTTACTCACCTAGTAAAGGTGATTTTGGGAGAACATCTCTTAGGCACTTCAAACCGTACTCACTGGGCCTCCAAGCCACCCGATAGGCTTTGATGCACATGTGACTTCTGAAGATGTCCATCTCCTACTAGACCCCTCATCTGTCCATCTGTGGTCAGTTAGATCTCTTCCATAGCTGTACCTGTGAACTCGGAATAAACATATGTTAGGCTGTCATGGCTATTGTTTTGAAGAACATACTCTCATTTTCCTTCATAGTTTGTCTTCAATTCCTAATAAGTACACTCTAATGTGAACCGGTCTTTTCAGCATGCTGGTAAAATCCTTTCAGTCACATTCTAATATCATACTGTACCAGAGTCTCGAACTGTTTCCCAATCGAAAGGGATGTGGAGTGCCTCAGAGATGTTCTCCTACAATCACCTTTACCAGGTGAGAAAACGACCATTATGGGAAGAAATCTCTGAGGCACTCCATACCTTACTCACTGGGTCATTAAAAAGCAGTAAATAGTCCCAGTCAGGGTGGGGGAGAGAGTTTGTGAATGGTTGAGTGTCTTAATGTTGTCTTTGATAAAGCTGTGCTAAAGTTTGCCTTTGCAGCAGATATCATATCCAGTCTATAATGTCTTATGAAAGTATGAACAGATGCCCAAGTTGCAGCTGCACATATCTCATCAGTCGTAGCTAGTTTATGTTCTGTCCAAGACATAGCTACTGCCCTGGTCACGTGGTGTCTTATACCGCTGGGTGGTACCAAGTGCTTGACCATGTATAAGCATGTGGTGGCCTCTTTCATCTATGCTGGTGGCCTCTTTCATCTATGCTGCAAAAGGGGATTTTGATGCAGGGTGCTCTTTTTATTTCCCTTGCCATAATTCAAATATTATGATTTGTCTTTCAGAAGTCCTTTGTTCTGGCCAGGTAGGTCATCAAGAGTCTCTTCATACCCAATGTATGAAGCTCCAGTTCTTGTGAGGTATCTGTTTCAGGTAGCGCATTTTGGAGTTCTATGATCTGGGACATATGAAAGCTCTAGCTGATCTTTGGGAAAAAGGAAGGGATTGTTCTCATAATAACTCTATCTCGGTGGAACACTATAAATGGTGCCTTGCATGCTGAAGCCTGTAGCTCACATATCCTTCTGGCAGAGCATATGGCTACTAGCAATACTGCCTTTAGTGTTAGCCATTTAAGGTCACTCTCTTCTAGGGGTTTGAATGAAAGTGAAGTGAGCACCTGCAGGACCAGAACCAGGTCCCATGGCACTGCAAGTGTCCTTGTACTGGGCCTCCAGATGTTGGCTACCCTGATGAATCTTATTCTATCTGGGTGTACCCCTGGTGCCGTGTCACCTATCTGGCCCCTGGCAGCTCCGATTGCTGCTACCTGCACTCTCATCAATGGGGGGGTCCCTTTTCCAGCTCTTCCTGGATGAAGAGTAGGATAGATGGGATGGGAGCCTCCTCTCGGTCAATTCATCTTCGTGTACACCAGTCTATGAATATGCCCCATTGCCTCTGGTATGTGTTTGTGGTCAAGCATCATCTGGACATGATCAGGGAATCTACCACCTTCTCTGCATATCCTGCCTTCAGCTGTCTCTCCTTTTCAGGAGCCAAGCAGTAAGCTGTAGGTTGCGACAGTCTGGGTGCAGGACTGGGTCCTGGTGGACGACATCCTGTATGGTCATAAGTATCCAGGGTCTCTCCAGCACCATGGCCACCACCATGGCGAACCATACTGTCCTCAGCCAGTATGGTGTCACCAGAATTACCCATGCTCGGGACTGTCTCATCTTGTGCAGTACTTGTGGGATAAGTGGAATAGGTGGGAACACATATGCGGTCATGAACCTGCAGCCCTGGAATAGTGCGTCCACCCCCGGCTGACCAAGGTTCCTTGTATCTGCAGTAGAACATCTGCACCTCAGTATTTTCTGTGGTTGCCATCAGGTCTAGTTTTATGGTACTCCACAATTCGTTGATCTCGTGAAACACTTGTCGATTCAGTTGCCACTCCCTCAGGTGAATGAGCTGTCTGCTCAGCCAGTCCGCTGTCTGGTTTAGTTTTCGTGCCAGGTGTATCACTGCCAGATGGTGGAGATTGGCTTGTGCCCAGCTAAGGACCTTTGCAGCCTCCCTCTCCATCGCTGGGCTCTTGGTGCTTCCCTGTTTTGCTAGGTAGGCCACCATGGCAGTGTTGTCTGGACGAATGAGTATGTTCCTGTGGTGTACTTGATCCCTGAATGCCATCAGTGTGTTGTACACTGTCAGCATTTCCAGTTTGTCAATCTGGAGTCCTGCTTCAGAATGGGTCAACCTGCCCTGAGCTGAATGGTTGTCTGATGACACCCCCAGTCCTGTAAGCTGGCATCCATCTCTATGACCACCTCTGTTTTTGGGTTCCTGGGATCCCCCTTTGCTTGGTTGTCTGCTTTCAACCACCAGGTTAGGGACTTTCTCACCTGTGGTCTCATGACAAACTGGACTGAAAGATTTTGATTCACCCAATGGCATTGCTTTATGTAATCCAGCAGCAACTGCCTCATATTCCACTGTTTTCAGGGTATCAGGTCTATGCATGAAGCCTTCATACCCAGGAGCCTGGATATCTCGAGCAATGTAGGTGACTTGTGAGCTGTTAACTTCTTGGTAAATTGAAGCAGCACTTGTAACCAGCCAGCCATTGGGCACACTTAGCCCTCTGCAGTATCTATGAGGGTGCCTAGGTACTAGTTCCTCTGGCTGGGCGAAAGGGAGCTCTTCTCCTTGTTGATCACCTAGATGAGACTTTCCAGGCATCATAGTACTATGTCTGTGTCTCTTTGTGCCTGTATTCGGGATCTCACCCATATCAGCCAGTCGTCATAGTAGGGTATCACTTGAATACCCGGCTCTCTCAATTTGGCTGCCAACACTACCGTCATCTTGGTGAAGACATGGGGAGCCAATGCCAGACCAAATGGGAGTGTCATGTACCGGAAGTGTTGGCCCATGATGTGGAAACTTAGGTACCAGTGGTGGGAAGGTCTGATAGGAATGTGAAGATATGCATCCTTTAGGTCTATGGAGGTGAGAAAGTCCCCCAGCCTCAGAGCCCTGAGGGTAGAATGTATTGTTTCCATTTTGAATCGCTTGTACTGAACAAAGCAATTTAAGAATTTTAAGTTGAGCACTGGGCAAAAGTCTCGCATTTTCTTGGGCATCATAAAGAATATGGATCAGATCCCCTTGCCCTTTTCATGCTCTGGTACCTCTGTGATTCATCCCATTCTGATGAGTTTGCCCAGGACATCCTTTACTTGTTCTGGGGCAACTCTCTTTTTGGACATCAGGGAGGTGACCAACCTGTCCCTTTGTAGTGTCTCTGCCAGTTTTATTGGATATCCCTCCATTACCATCTCCCTCACCCATCTGTCTGTCGTTGCTCTTGCCCACTCATTGGCAAACAGCTTGAGTTGGGACCCAATGGGTGGGTATCCTGCTTTTGCTGCCTCCTGCCTGTAGTCAGTGCTTGCCTTGTTTGGGCTTGAATGAATTATTGGGGTGATTCCTGTTGTGCTGGAATTTGTTGCAGGGTTTGTATTGGTGACTTCTGATGCTTTGTTGGTGTTGCCTCTGCTACTTATTCATGTTATAGTTGCTTCTTTTGTCATGAAAATTGTGGCTTTTCCTGGACCTTGACCTGTACGGTAAATAAATGTCAGCAGACAGCTTGTCTTTCTCCATCTGTCTGCCCTCTTTCTTTCCCTTTAGGAACCTCTCCATTCCTTCACTGAAGGGAGATGTTCCATTGAACGGAATTTTTAGGAGCATGGCCTTTGATTCTAAATCTGCATCCCAAATCTTCATCCATATGAGTCATCTGGCTCTGTTGGTTATAGCTGCAGGCCTGGCATTTCTTCTTAATGAATTGACTGCTATATCTGCCAAGTACTTTGAGGCCAGTATGGACTGCTCCATCAAGGCCCTCTCTGGTGAGTTAGGTGGGAGTGCCTTTTGGATGTCTTGTAACCAGAACACTTGGGCTCTGGTAATGTATATATAGAGCCCTGGTAGCTTCTTTGAGCCTCAGTCCAGCTAGCTTGAAATTCTTTTTGGGCAGTTCCTTCAGTTTCTTGTCTGTTGGCTGCTTAAGTGCCAAGGTACTCTAGGCCAGCAGCACTGTGTTTTTGCTTAGGGAGGTGACTTGTGGGTCCACCTGCAGAGCCATGCACAATGGCTTTAGTTTGCCCATTTGAAAAGGGTACGTCATGTCCCAGGACCAACGCTCTGGGATTGTAGTGGGTTCTGATGCTTCCCATTCCTTCTGGGTGACCTCCTGAACTGACTCACAAATGAGAACGGTGTTTGATGATTTCGGAGATGGATTCAGTGAAGGTTTCTGCTTAGATGGAGGCTCTGCTGATGGGTCCACAAAACCTACTGTTTCTTTTACCTGGTCTGGAGTGCAGTATTGGGCCATCAGAGTTTTTGGGTCCTTTTCCATTGGTTTCTGTGATTCTGGATCACTGTTCAATTGGGTGTCGGACTCTTTCCCTGATTCATCTGGATTCTCTGTTTGGGAGGGAGTATTGTGTGGCCTGGGGGCAGCTGGAATTGCCCCTGCTGGCTGCTTTGGTTGGGAGATCTCTGCCAGCTTCTGGAGGATGGATCACATGAACTACTGCTGTTGCTGCTAAATCAGCATGTTCATGGCCTGTTCATTTTGCATGAGCAAGACTGCAGTTTCAGGTTGTGAATTTTCCCTGGATAGGGTGCTGGTTGGTGCTGCCCCCCTGAGACAAGAAACTCTAGTCCTGGTCAAACCGGTCAGAGTGTTTGGACAATTCCTTTTACAAGCAGTCAGGTCACAGCTGGCTCAGATTTGCTGGCAGCAGGGGTATCTTGCAGATCTTTGTCTTTATCATGATTTTGCCTGGGAAGACAAAATGAGATAAGATGCCCTCAGTATCCTTGAATGGCCTAGAGCCCTAACTAACCTGTGCTCCTGCGTCCTTCTCTTCCTCCTCTGACCTGCAATTGCCTATAGGTTTAGTAAGCACGCTGTGGTAGGTCTTCCTATGAGGAGTGAGAAAGAACTAGGAGGCAGTATAACGCAGTGGTTTTAGGCTCTGAGCTTCAATCTGGTGACATCCAGCAGACCAGACCTGGGTTTGAATCCCTCAGCTTCCACTTGCATACTGTGTGACCCTGAGCATGTCACTTAACTTCCCTATGCTCCCAGGTCACACCTGTAAAAAAAAACTTTCAGCTTAGCGTGCTAGTCCTGGTTAAACAACTAAAAAAAAAAACTACCATAATGGCTGCTTGTGTAGTCCAGGCTCGAACTACAATCATGGCCACCCGCTGTGTGGACTACAATCATGGCTGCCTACCTTATGCATTTTTTATTCTTATATTAATGAATGCAACTTATTTTTTCTTGCCTCACCATCCTCAATTGTAGGGTGATTGAATACCCTTCCCAGTAGTAGTCCTGCCTCGTCCTGAGGTCTTTTGGTGATCCACCTCTATTTTCTGTGCAGTGTCTGTATTTGCCATCCCTATGATGGCAGTAGCTGAACATGCATGGAGGAGTGACATTGCGGCACACATGCTCAACTTCCAAAAAATCTCTGTGAAGGATGGAGAAGACACAGCAGGAGTCCAGGGTTAATGGTGACTCTCCCTCCCTCACATGCTGGCACCAACATTGGAAACAACCTCCTTCCTAGAATCGGAACCTCTTACTTGCCAGGTTAGATCTTTACTGTGCTTCCTGGAGTGTTCCCCTTTGATGGCAGGAAAGCTTCTCTGCAGTCGCTAGGAGGGACTACATAGTGCTGCCCCCAGTGCCAGTGAACCTAGAGCACCTCACTAGTAGGGAGGTGCTCTGATTGTTTCTGTGCCTGGTGCTACAGTCCCCAAAGGATTGCTGCATGAGGGAACCCATGGGACTGCTATAAAGCCAGTAATTAAAACCTACTCTGCAATGATAGAAACTTACAAATAAACAAGTGTATCAGCCCTGCTCTCTTTACTGAGTAACGCAAAAACACGGATCAGATGCTATAGGGAAATACATGCTTAGAGCTATCTATGAGCAATCCACGATAGCCATTCTATGATTTGAGGGATTATTTCAAAAATTTTCAAATCTTACCTATTTTTTATATATTGTATATGTTGAATTGCTCAGGAGCTGGGTCCTGTGCATGTAGCATGGTCAGATGCACATGAATAACTGACCACAGATGGACAGAGGAGGGGTCTTGTAGGGGCCAGATTTCTTTAGTAGTCACATGTGCATTAAAGTCTATCAAGTGGCTTGGAGACCTAGTGAGTAAGGTTTGGAGTGCCTCAAAGATTTCTCCCCACAATTAATGGTTTAAGTCATTGAAGATGGTCGACATTAGCAGTTTTGGAAAATGCCTTCCCTCAAGGTTTCTTTTTGACTTTAGATACTAGAGTTATACTGTAGGTGTGTTAGGAAGGTGCAGGCACACTTTTGTGATGATGAGCAGCATAGCCCCACACCAAAATGTTTATTCATAGTGTGCATGGCAACAGACCAGATTACTTTATAAACTAACAAACCTCATATGTCAGTTCGAGAATGAAACGCGGTGAAAAGAAAGAAGGATAGATTGATGGTTTTGTCAGAAATACATTATTACTAAAAAATATGAATGATTAATTTTTTCCCCTAACAAATAATAATTTGTGCAATTCCTTAGGCTTTTAAAGCCCTTAAAGCAACACACAGGAAAACACAGTAATTTAAAATCTCACAAAAGCACAAACAATTTGTTTGTCCTTTAAAATGTCACACAGATACGCCATTTCTTTTACCAGGGTCCACTAAACTGTACAGCAAAACAAAAAGAGGAGAATGCACAGAGCAGCAGGTGATAAGGTGCAGTCCATAGCCTTCCTTGATCATCAGTGAACACAAAAAAAGTATACGGGAGGGTCACACACTAAAACCTCCAAAATGTACAATCATTATCAATGAAAATATATCTATTTTAGTAAAGAGGGCATTACCTTACAAAAGCTGGTCCAACACGGAGACCCATAACACCATACTAGAAGTCATACTTGGATAGGTAGACATATAGAAGGCCGTAGCCCATATATGTACATCTCCAGCCCAGCTGGTGCAACTACCCAAAGCTATAATTGATAGTGGTCTAGATTTTGTTTGAAGTTGTTAAAGTTATTAGATTCTACTATTGAACTAGGTAGTGAATTCCATAGGGGGATAATTCTTTGGGTGTAGTAAGAACGTCTTTTATTAGTTCTAGGGTACGTGAATGTCAACCACTGTTTATGACTTCTAAGATCACAGTCACATTTGTTATACAACATACCCATCTCTGACATTAGGTCTCTGTCAGTTGATATTTTGTACCTACAGTAAATAAGAGATCCCCTCTCATTCTTCACTGCTCTAGGGAGTACAGGGTTAATTCATCCAGCCTTACAACGTATCCTTTATCATACATATTTATGATGAGTTTTGTAACTCTTCTCTGTACCCCCTCTAGCCTATTAATATCTCTCCTCAGATATAGGCTGCACAGGGCAGAGCAATAGTCAAGACGTGGTCTTACATAGGCCTTGTACAGTGGCAAAATGTAATCCCTGTCTCTTGAAGTCACACGCCTTTTAATGCTTCCTATAAGTCTGCTTATTCGATTTATGACATGATTACAATGACTGCTGAAGGAAACATCAGAGGTGATTATTACATCAAGATCAGTTTGCTCTGCAACAGGAGATAATACATGACCATTTAATGTATACTGATTTTGCTTATTTGTTTATTTGTGGTTCCCAAATGCATGATGACACATTTACTACTGTTGAATATCATATGGTTGTTATGAGCCCAGTCCTCTAATATTTTTAAATTATTTATGAGATTCAAAATATCATCCTCAGTTTTAACTTGAGCAGCTAGCTTAGTATCATCCTCAAATCTGATGGCAAAACTATTCATATTAATGGTCAGGTCAGATATAAAAATGGAAAAGAGTGCTGGGCCTAGTACTGACCAAGTAGTGACCCCTGGGGCACTCCACTACTAACTGGGTGTAAGTCAGACATGTACCCCCAAATACATACTCTCTTGGTGCAGTGATTCAACCATTCTTCCACCTAGTTTGTAATTTTGTTATTTATTCCCAGTGTTCTCATTTTAGTTATTAAAGTGTCGTGAGGCACTTTATCAAAAGCTTTACAAAAGTTCAAATAGACAACGTCCACTGGTATATTACTCTCAAGAGTTTTACTATGTACTCAAAGAAAATTAAGTTCCCAGATAAGCAGGGCCTGTTGTTCTTAAAACCATGTTGTGTATGGTCTATTAGTCCCTCGTTTTTTTAACTCATCTTCCAATTTTGTTTTAAGTAAAGATTCAAAGATCTTTCCCAGAATACTAGTTAGATTAATGGGTCTATAGTCTGATATGTCCCCATGATTACCCTTTTTAAAGATGGGGGTAACAGCAGCAGTCTTCCAGTCACTTGGTATCTCATGAGACATTAAGGACATATTGAATATTTTATGGAGTGGATCCACCAGCCAGTTCCTGATTTCCCCAAGAAATCTTGGGTGCAATTTATCAGGTCCTGGAGATTTATTTTTATTAATGCAATTCAGTTAGTCCAAGATTTCAGTTTTGGACATTTCTAAAAGGTTATCAGCCTTGTTTCCAGTAGATATATTATTGACTGTATTTTTAGTATTAAAAACTGAACTAAAATATTTATTGAATTCTTCAGCAATAGCATGGGGAGCAGTGACTTCCTTTGAATTTATAGTCAGGGCCCTATAGTCATGGGTGTTTTTTATTATTAATATAAGAATACAAACTTTTACCTCCATCATTCCTGTAGGCTAGTCTAAATTCAAACCTTCTTTTTCCCCAGTTTAATCTTGTTTTTACAATTCTTTAAAATTGTCTTATATCTCTATTTATTATAATCGCTGTTGTCCTTTTTCATAATTTCATTTGCCTTCTTTTTTTGCTTGATTAACTTGGTTATGCTGGGGGTAATCTACAAAGGGATTTTACCCTTTTTGTTATAGGTAACCTTGTTTGGGACATATTTTGCCTCAAGTTCTAGGATTTTATTCTTAACTCTTATCCAGAGCTCAGTTGAGGAGTTAGACCCATTATCCCAGTTCCAATCCCAGAGATCATTTTTTAATTGGACAATATTTGCTTTATTATAGTTTTTAAACACAGTTTTCCCTAATTCAGGTCTTATACGTATAACAATGTCAAAAGTTATAGTCATGTGATCACTACTTGAAATTGGCTCTTTGATTTGTATATTACTGATTTTGTCAGGAATATCAGTCAGGAGTAGAACTAGAATATTATTGTTTCTAGTTGTTTTTTTAATTAATTGGTATGGCCCATTTGTGGAACATATGTCCAGGAATGAATTTTCCTGATTATTATTGCCCATGGCCTCATCTCAGTTTATACCCAGGAGATTAAAATCTCCCAATAATATTGTCTCTTTGTAATTAAATTTATTATTTATGCTATTAAGGATGTCCTGATGTACAAGTTGGTTAGTGTCCAGTGGTCTATAACGTAGGCCAACCAGTAAGTTAGGTTGTTTATTCCTGATTAACTCCATCCAGATAATTTCACAGGTTGTCCTTTTCGTAACTTTGATTGGTTTAAATATAATACCATTTTTGATAAATAGGGCCAACCCACCTCCCTTTTTACCTATTCTGTTCTTATAATAGGTTGTGTACCGTGGTATATTACTATTCCAGTTGGAGGAGTCATCCCACCAAGTTTCTGTTACTGCATGCATGTTACTATACTGAATATGTTTCATATTTTCATTATTTGATTTACTTCTTTAAAATTACTCCAACCAGGCTAACCCCAAGAAATGCAGCCTCTCATTTTCATAGGGTTCCCAGAGAATAAAGCATCAGTCAACATGTTAACATGATCCAGCAGGAATAGTTACATATAGGCTAAAATACAGGAAGTGTCATGGTAATTACATCCACACAGTAATTAAAGTGATTTAACAAAGTCTGAAGAAGCCAGAAGGGAAAGGAAGCATATTCATATCAGTGCTTTACAGTAACTGGTAATTGCTATTTTTGTTATTAAATTTAGGGTGTGGGCTTTTAGTGACACTGTAATTTCTTTGCTGTCTTTACTTAGAATTGTTTTTGGGCTGTTGAAAATTTAAAACATAGTGGTGGCGTATTTCTTTGCTGTCTTTAATTGCAGCAAATTTAGTCTTGGCTTGTCTGACTTGCCCTGTAGTCTGGGTGAGGGGTGCTAATTGTCTGGCCTCCGACCTCAGCTACATGATAACTGGAGGTGGGGCTAAGTCAGAGTTGATGTAGCAAGTGATTTTTGTTTTCTCAGAAGAAGAAGGAAACATATTCATATCAGTGCTTTGCAGTAACTGGTAATTGCTATTTTTGTTATTAAATTTAGATTGTGGCTTTTAGTGACACTATAATTTCTTTGCTGTCTTTACTTTGAATTGTTTTTGGGCTGTTGAAAATGTAAAATGTAGTGGTGGTGTATTTTTTTGCTGTCTTTAATTGCTACAAATTTAGTCTTGGCTTGTCTGACTTGCCCTGTAGTCTGGGTGAGGGGTGCTAATTTTCTGGCCTCTGACCTCAGCTATATGATAACTGGAGGTGGGGCTTAGTCAGAGTTGAGGTAGCACGTGATTTTTGTTTTCTCAGAAGAAGCCAGGAGGGGAAGGAAACATATTCATATCAATGCTTTACAGTAACTGGTAATTGCTATTTTTGTTATTACATTTAGATTGTGGCTTTTAGTGACACTGTAATTTCTTTGCTGTCTTTACTTAGAATTGTTTTTGGGCTGTTGAAAATGTAAAATGTAGTGGTGGTGTATTTTTTTGCTGTCTTTAATTGCTACAAATTTAGTCTTGGCTTGTCTGACTTGCCCTGTAGTCTGGGCGAGGGGTGCTAATTGTCTGGCCTCTGACCTCAGCTACGTGATAACTGGAGGTGGGGCTTAGTCAGAGTTAAGGTAGCAAGTGATTTTTGTTTTCTCAGAAGAAGAAGGAAACATATTCATATCAGTGCTTTACAGTAACTGGTAATTGCTATTTTTGTTACTAAACTTAGATTGTGGGCTTTTAGTGACACTGTAATGTCTTTGCTGTCTTTACTTAGAATTGTTTTTGGGCTGTTGAAAATTTAAAACATAGTGGTGGCATATTTCTTTTCTGTCTTTAATTGCTGCAAATATGCCCTGTTAAATCTGATTGATGGAAGCTAAACACAGGGGATAGTAGGGGGTGTGGAGTAGGAGGGACATAAGGGGAAGAAGACCATCCTCAGCACAAGTGTTTTGACTCATTAATTTATTTATTTACTTATTTTTTTTTGAAAGAAAAGTATCTGAGGATCAGTAGCAGGATTTTTAAGACAGTAAATTAATAAAAAGGGAACTAGGAGAGCTTCAGTAACAGACAAGTAGTGGAATAGCGGTATAATTGCAGTATAATGTGGGGAGTGGTGCAATGCAGTAGCTGCGGGGTAGCCATATTCAGGCAGACCTTCTGGACACTGAGGTGCTGCCCTATCTGCATGCATCTCTCTGGACTGTGGGATGAGGTAGCCAGACTCAGTGTGGAAGTAAACTGTGTCAGGAGTACCATCACCCCTATTCAGAGACCACCCAGTCCAATACCGCTGCCTCAAAGGATGCCGAGAATGAGGAGCACTTGGATGACAGTGGGCTCAGGGTGGGTTAAGATGGTCAGGCAGAGGCACATCCCAGATTCTATTCCACTCAAGAACTCATATGCCACACTGGCAAATGGGGGCAACCAAATAGAGGTACCCAGAGAAGTGGAAGGAAAGGATGTGGAGGTTAGACAAGAAGGTGACCTCAGTGGGGAGAGCAGTGGACCCCAGAGGAGGAGGAAGTGAATCCTGGTGGGGGACTCCATCATAAGAGGGATCCAGGTAGGAACACAGGAGGGTGAGGGGCAGGACCAGGAGGTGAGGTGCCTACCAGGTGCCATGGCACAGAGGGATGGAAGGAAGATCCTGGGGATCACTGGAAGGGCAAGATGGGACGGTGAGCTGGATGTCATTATCCACCTAGGTACTAATGGCCTGGTAAATGGGGAGCAAAAGGAAGTTCAGGAAGAGTTTAGGAAATTGGGAAGGGGTCTCAAGCAAGTAGCTACTTCTGTCACCTTCTCAGAAGTACTACCTATGAGAGGCATGAAAGAGCATAGGGGTGCATGCACCAGGAACTTTAACTCATGGTTGAAGAACTGGTGCTGTGAGGAAGGGCTTGGATTCATTGGTGACTGGGGCCCAACCTGGAAGAATGGAGGTTAGTTCAAGCCTGATAGTCTGCATCCATCCTGGAGGGGAATCCAAACACTCAATGCTAAGTTTAAATGCTACATTGACAAGCATTTAAACTAGCCAAGGGGGGTGGCAGGCCAGCAAGGTGGGTACCTACTTGCTCACTCCCCACAGCTAGAAGTGGAACCAGTGAACTGGAGGAGTGGATATATCTACAAAGCAGTGTGCAAAAGATGGAGATTAGCACCCAAGAGGTGGATAGGCAGAAAAAGAGCAAAAATCAGCAGAAGGGCAGACAGCAAGGAGAACCAGGGATAAAGGACAACCAGGGAAGGGGCTGGAATAGAACAGCTAAACAGTCTAGGGAGGTCAAATCATGGAAAGCCATGTGTGCCAATGCAAGGAGCCTTAGCAACAAGATGGAAGATCTGGAGGCCATCATGGTGAAGTCAGACCTGGACATTGTGGCCATCACAGAATCCTGGTGTAATGATAACCATGACTGGGAGATGGCCATTCCTGGCTACAACATATTTAGAAGAGACTGGGCAGGTAGGAAGGGAGGAGGAGTGGCACTGTATATGAAAAATGACATAAGGGCCACAGAGATCCAGGATGAACAAAATGGGGGAGAGATACTGTGGGTTAAGATGGAAAGGAAAATGGGGCCAGCCATCCACACAGGTGTGGTCTATAGACCACCAGCCCAGAGGAAGAAACAGATAGGGAGCAGATGCTAGACATCCAAAGGATGCAGACCAGGGTGTGGTAGTACTGGTTGAAGACTTCAATATTCCAGAAGTAGACTGGAGCATCCCAGCAGCAGAATCAACTAGGAGCAGATTTATCCTGGACTCCCTTCAGGGTGCCTGCCTCAAGCAACTGGTCATGGAACCAACTCAGCAGAAGGCAATACTGGACCTTGTGCTTACAAACAGGGACAGTGTGATGGGGGTAACAGTGGGGGGGGGGCACCTGGGGAACAGTGACCACCCGTCATTGTGGTTTGAAATCACAGGAGGAGCAGAACCAAACCACTCAAAAACACGTATCCTGGATTTTAGGGGGGCAGACTTTGGGAAAATGGGGAGATACTTGAAAGAAGCATTAAGGGGAATGGGGCAGGAATCAGGGGTTGAGGAACAGTGGGCAGTATTTAAAATGGGGATTACAAGAACAACAGAATTATGCACTAAGCAGGTTAGCAAGATGAAAAGGAAGAGGAGGCCATTATGGTTTTCCAAAGAGGTAGCAAAGAAAGTGAAAGCCAAAAAGATTGCATTCATGCAATACAAAAAGACACAGGCAGAAGGGGACAGGAAGAAGTACCAGGAGAAGCAAAGGGAGGCAGGGAGGTCAGTAAGGGAAGTGAAAGCTCAAGCAGAAGAGTACATTGCAAAATCAGTGGGTAGAGGGGACAAAATCTTTTACAGGTACATAAGTGAAAAAAGAAAGGCAAAGGAAGGGATAGTGAGACTGAAGGGGGAGGATGGGGCTGCGTGAAGGATGTCAACAGTAAAGCTGACATACTGAACAGGTATTTCTGCTCAGTCTTTACTGAGGAAGAGGAGGGTAATGGGTCTGAAGGGAGTACAAGGGGTTATAATGGTGCCGAAATGGACACAAGTCCCTTTGCTTGAGAAAGGGTCCTGAAGGAACTGGAAGTAATAAGAGTTGATAAAGCAATGGGGCCAGATGCAGTGCACCCCAGGATCCTTAAAGAACTCAGAGAGGTGGTGGCTGAACCTCTGGCTATACTGTTTAGCCGATCACTGGAAACAGGGAAGGTACCCAAAGACTGGAGGAGAGCAGATGTAGTCCCTTTATACAAAAGTGGGAACAAAGAGGAAGTGGGGAACTACAGACCAGTCAGCCTCACCTCGGTAGTGGGGAAGATCATGGAATCACTACTGAAGGAGAGATTGGTGGAACATCTGGTTGTCAATAGACTGCAGGATCCAAGGCAGCATGGTTTCACCAGGGGGAGGTCATGTCAGACCAACCTCGTTGAATTTTTTGACACGGTGACTGGGGAGGTGGATTGGGGAGGGCAGTGGACATGGCCTATCTGGACTTCAGCAAGACCTTTGACACTGTGCCACATAGAAGACTATTACACAAACTCGGGAATATGGGTGTGGACAGGACAGTAGTGTGGTGGGTAGGTAACTGGCTGGGCAGCAGGACACAGAGGGTGGTGGTAAATGGCTGTCACTCCACAGAGGGAAAAGTGACCAGTGGGGTACCACAGGGATCAGTGCTGGGATCAGTCCTCTTCAACATCTTCATCAGTGACATTGCGCAGGACCTTGGAGGCAGAATTTTCCTGTTTGCTGATGACACAAAGCTCTGTAACAGAGTAGACACACCAGAGGGTGTAGACAGAATGAGAAGGGACCTGCAGAAACTTGAAGAATGGTCAGGGGTTTGACAGTTGAAATTCAGTGCAAAGAAGTGCATGATAATGCATATGGGGCACAAAAACCCTGGCACAATATATCAGTTGGGTGGTGAGGATATAGCATGCGCCAAGCAAGAAAGGGATCTTGGGGTTATCATCTCTGATGACCTCAAGGTAGGGAAAAAGTGTGACAAGGCAGTAGGTAAAGCAAATAAGATGCTGCGATGCATAGGGAGGGGCATCACCAGCAGGAAAAGGGAGGTCATGATTCCACTATACAAGACACTAGTGAGGCCCCACCTGCAGTACAGTGTACAGTTCTGGAGACCTTACCTATGTAAGGACATAGACAAGGTAGAGAATGTTCAGAGGAGGGCAACAAAGATGGTACATGGATTGCATCACAAGTCCTATGAGGACAGGTTGAAGGAATTGAATATGTACTCCCTGGAGGAGAGGAGGGAGAGAGGGGACATGATAGAGACATACAAGTATCTTACAGGGAGGAACATGGTGCAAGAATACACTGTTTTTAAGTGAAAAAGATGTTCCAGGACTAGAGGGCATGGGATGAAGTTGGAAGGAGGACAATTCAGAGGAAATGTGAGGAATAATTTCTTCATAGAATGGGTGGTGGACAAGTGGAACACCCTGCCTGAGGAAGTGGTGGGGGCTGAAACAATCACAGGATTTAAGAATACATGGGATAAACATAAAGGAATTCTGGAGGTTAGGGGTAAGGGGCAACAGAGTTCTAGGAAAACATAAACTGAAGTTACAAACTCAAATGGGCAGACTAGGTGGCCCATAGGCCCTTATCTGCTGACACTGTCTATGTATCTACGTAAAGTGGGGATTCATCCATTGCCTTTCTCATAATTTCTTATGCACTGTATAATTGTAGCAGCTCTGCTCCACACACATTGCTTCAGTTGGTAAAAAAATTGTTCCTGTAATTTCGTTATGCTTCACAAATGTGTAAGAGATGATCTCTTAAACATAATATAAATACCTTATATATCTACCCCACCTGCAGTGTGCAAAGAAACCTACTTTTATTTTTTAGCCAGAAGAAAAAATAACTTTTGCTAAACATGTACAGTATCCCTTTTGTTTACTTTTTATTTTTGACCAGTTAGTCTGAGATTATCTTGTTACTCAATCAACTGAGATTGACCTCTGTTTTGACTATTCATTTAACTACACTGTCTGTTATTCCCTCTCTGGTGATGAAGTTCCATCCCATTGAAGTCAGAGAAAACTGGCAGAAATGTCCACCCCAAACAACAATAAATCTGCTGGTGTATGGGTAAAATCTGAGGTTCCACCCTCAGACTACACCAGCATCAGGGAGCCAAGTCATTAGGGTGCCAATTGGCAGTGTTGCCAACCACTGTTTTTGCAGAGGTCTGTGCCCCCTCGCTCCCCCAAGTATAGATTCCAACTCCAGGGTTGGGGTGAACCTCAGAGAGGGGGCAGCAAATTCCAGTTTTGCTGCCCAATGACTCGGTGCCCTAATGCCAGTGTCCTGAAGGAGTGCAGAGAAAATCTGAACCATCAGACCCTGACCAGATTAAAACAGTACAAATCAGAGTTTTACAACTGGACTTGGTGCAACTTTTAAGATCCTGCTGATCCAGCCAGACTAGAAGGTCCACATTTTGCCATTTTGGTCCCTCCATTCGAGCTGGCCTGTATTTCATTAAGGTGAGGGTATGGGTGAAATCCTAACCACCAGACTTGGACCAGACATAACCAGTAAAGGGTCCAATATGGGTCCAAATGTCTGGATTTCACCCACTCTCTCTTTTAGATTAAATCTGGATCAGCTGGAATGGACAGGCCAAAATGGTAAAAGCCTGATGACTGGTCTGGTCAAAACAGCTGGACTGTGCAAGTTGTGCACAGATCAGTTGGTCTAAACTTTACTGTTTTCATCTGGTTCGGGTCCTGCAGTCTGGGTTTTACCACATTCCAAACTGCTGTAGCTGCCTAGGAGTAGGGCAGAATACACAAGTGTATACAGTACTGTACTTTAAAATGTTTATTCTTTCCTTGGCCTCCTCTTGAAGACCTCTTCCAGAACTCAGACAGGACCAGTCCAATGCAATCGGTTTTACTGGGCAGATATGGCAGCCTAGATCTCTGTTGTCCTCCTTATATAGATGTTGGAACCCATGGGTGCAGATGGGGCTGTAGCCCCCTCCATGTCTGCCCATGAGTATCCAAAGTGCCCCTTTCATGTATGCATGGTCAGGAAGAAAGTAATCATTGCATATTTTGTAATTTTTTGTGTGCAGTCCAGTTACCAGTTGAAATGGAAGCTCCAGACAGGCTGAAACCTAAAAGTATAGCAGACCACTCCCATTTAAACAATTAGCACTTTTCCTACCAGCCACTCTCTCATTGTCTATGAAAAGAGTTTCTAAAATAAGGAATGTGGTTCACTCTCAGACCTGCCTCTTCCATTCTCTGCCAGAGATCGCATAATCATCAATATCTATGTTCTGCTCAGCCACTGAGTTACAATGTTCACTCTTGTACAAAGTGAAAATTTTGGTCTCTCCAGGATAAATATTTGTAAGTTTTCTGTCTCTTAAAGTTCAAGTCCACTTGCTGAAGTTGAAAAGCTGCTGGGTAATTTTAGACATGCTTATTACAATAGGACCCATTCCATTTCACAAACAAGCACCAGTCATCTGGGTTCTCTTATATATTAATGCATTCAGGTGTGCACTAGTTGCTTTACTACAGCTGGTGTTGTCAGCCTCCTGAGCACTATTGCTGGAATCTTGATACATACTGTGCAGAGTTTAAGGCTGTTCATAAAACTTTGATTAACAAAACAGTCTTAAGTTAGTCTCTGGGCAATAGTTGAACACTGTAGACACTATTGTGATTCAGTGTTAGTGCATAACACTTACGGAATTAGTTTAGTTACCATATAGGTCCTTGTAAGAACAGATCCAGAAGCAAATGGTTTGATACCATTTATTGGACCACCACAGAAGTTACAAAAAGAAAACAGTGTCTATGCTTTTGGACCAACCAGGTCCTTCCTTTGAGATTAAGTTTCTGAGGAAAGACCTGGCTGGTCCAAAAGCCTAGACACTGTTTTCTTTTTGTAACATTGATGTTGGTCCAATTAAAGGTATCACACCATTTGCTCCTGGATCTGCAAAAATCTTAGAAATATAAAATGTGGCTGAACAAAGCATGCTTTCACACTGGTTAAAACCTGGTCACATGAAGTGAGATAACAGCATACACTTCAACACAGAGAAAACAATATTAGGAGTTGTGTTTTTCAGCTTAACTAAAAACATTTGTTGAGAGGAATAACAGAAACATTGAGGATTTAGTTATGTTATCAAACACATCCTGAGTGGATGTAATCCATAGGTGCACCCTCTAGGTGGTGTGTTGATGTTGCTGATGAGGTATTGCTAGAGATTCCCAGGATAAGTTTAACAACTTCAGATGCTAGATCATTTGCCTTTACAGCTCCGACCCTGTGGAATTCTCTACCTTGCCAGGTTAGGGAGTGCCCGTCTGTTGAGTCTTTTAAGTCTGCCCTCAAATCTTATCTATTTGAATTGACGTTTTGTGATACCTAATCCTGCTGTTTATATTTGCTTTTAATGTTGTGATTTACTGAAATTAATGTTTTGATGATCTGTGATTTTTGTAAAAAGCTATGATGTATTGGAATGACATTTCATAAATAACATTTTGATTGCTTGGTTGATGTAGCTTAATTCACACTATGTCATGTGTTGTTCCTTACATATACACAGCTGTCTGTTTTAATTGATCCCCTTGTTCAACCTCACCCACAAAATAAAAGGATCCAGCCAATAACCAGAGTGACATTCTTTCAGTAGATAAGTTCCCCAGGGCCCAGTCATATCCCCCACTTTAACCAACAGTGTATATGATTGTTCAGAGGCATATCTTCACCCCATTCATTATTGGGAGTGTATACCATTTTGTATGGTCAAAACATAAAGTATTGTGACTGTTTGGCCTGGCATAGCCCTTCAAGTTCATCCTCAAGCATGGTTCTCCAATGGTTCATGTAGCAAACTCAGACCATTTTCTTCTTCCCAAACATATAAATATACAACTAGAGGATACCCTCAGGCTCAAATATGCAGACTAGGTGTAGGAGCAACCAGGTTACCAGAGCCAGAGAATTGCTGTCCAGCCCTGGAAGTGTGGGGCCGAACTGCACCACTCTATTAAGCAGTGTGGTGGATCAGGGAGCTCAGTAACTCCATTGGAACCCATTGCATGTGCTTGAAGAAATTGTTAGGCTGTATGCAGTACCAGTGAGATGGTGAAAATAGAGACGGAGAAAAACAGGGAGTAAACCCAAATACCTTCTCAGTGATGATTATTGGGCTAGAACTGTCATGCACTGCACCACAGAAAAACTCTACTGTGCAGTTGTTATTCATCTGGGAGACCACCAAATAAGACCTGAGGTTGGGTGGTCAGGCATCTGAAGGACAAACACCCATTTGAAAGCAAATACATATTTATATATATATATTTAAAAAATGATTGTCCCATTCTGCACTGTTGACAACAATCTACTTTTTAAGGCAACACAAGGGAATTCTATTTATAAGACTCCCATTCCTGCGAGCTCTGGGAACTTCAAAATAAAATGAATGAATCCAATAAAATAACTCATAAATAAATAAAAAAAACAATAGTCACAGAATTTATACATCAGAACCATATGTGAAGCTGAACAAAAACAGATGAGTCTTCAAATGCAATTTGAAGATGGACCGGGATGGTGACTCTCTCACTTGAGGGCATTTCACAGGATTGGTGAGCCACACCAAACACCCTATCATCTAAGGACTTCAAACAGAATCTGGTAATTAGCAAGAGATTCCGTTACCATCATGTCCAACAAAATAAATACAAGACTTGGTAGGGGGAATTCTGGAAAGGGCTCATGACAATAAATGGACAACTCAATGAAGAAAAATGTACTTCTCAAAAAAACACCTCCAGTTCACATATTCTTCATGTTTCCAAAAATACATAAGCATTTGAAAATCAGCCAGAAGGCCAATAGTCTCCAGAATCAATTCTATACTGGAGCTCTTATCTATTTTTGTTGACCATCACTTTCACCCACTGGTAGAAGGGACTCAGTCATACAACAGGGACAGTGCGCATATCATTAATATCTCAGAGGACCTAACTAAAACAAAGGCTGACATGAAGGACTGTATACATGTTACTTAGGATGTAAAGTACTTGTATATGCCCATACCCCATGACAAAGGTTGTCAGGCATTACAAGAATCTTTAAAACGAGACAGGCATGAAGCAAACCCACCTAACCATCTATTGATAAAGATCGTAAACATAGTCTTATCACAAAATTATTTTAAGTTTGAAAAAGACTATTTTTTTGCAGATAAGGTGAACAGCAATGGGATCCAGTATTGTCCAGTCATATGCAGATATTTATATGGATGCATATGAACGTAGATATATTCACACTGAGAACAACTCATTTAAAGACAAAATGATAGTTTTGAGAAGGTTTATTAACAACATTATGGTCATATGGATGGGGACACAACATGAACTGGAAGACTGCCATGATTACTTGAACACTGGGACAGATAATTTAACATTTGTGAAATATCAGGACACGTAGAAATTAGCATTCCTAGGCCTGAGAATTCAAAATAAGGAAGGCAAATTCCTGGAAAGTTGCACAGGAAACATAACAACACAAATTCATTACTATGTGCTCACAGCTACCACCCTACAAAAATTATAGAATCTGACCATTAAAGTCAATTCTTCAGGGCAAAAATAAATTGTTCTGAGAATGATAGATACTGTACCAGGAGATAGCAGGGGAAATGGCACCTCGATTCCCAAACAGGGGCTATACTACCAAAATGATTGAACATGCAAGGAAGAAAATAGACCTTCTGGAGAGGAATACACCACTGCACAACACGAGTTAGGAAAGTAATAGGGGAACTGAAAACTAACTGTTGTTCAGTACAGCTTACAGTGACTTGTTCTATTCTGTCAGAAGGCTTGTATAAAAATGTTGACATGTACTAAGAGCAACTACCACTGGAGGGATAGTCTTTTCACAGCTCCCAGTGGTTGTCACTAAAAGGAAGAGGACACTAAGGGGTTAGAATTACACACATGGAACACACAATCCCTGAAACAAGGGAGGGAAATTTATTGACAGGACATGATATTAAAAAGGATTACCCATGTGGCCACTGCACACAGTGCCACAATACTTACAGGATTAAAAAAGTAAGACATTTAGCCTCAAATGAAGAACCTGAAATTAAGGACTGCATAAATTGCCAGACAACATGGGTAGTGTACCTTTTGAAATGCCCCTGCAATAAAGTTTACATAGGAAAACTTTGAGAACACTTAAAAAAAGGATTGTGGAAAATAAAAGCTGCATGAGATGCTAGGACATTAACTTTCCACCAGCAAGACATTTTGTATATTGTAATCATGCATTTTCAACACTGCATTTTTTTGGATTGGAGAAGCTGGTGAAGAACCACAGGGCATGTGACTTTAGCAAAAAAACTTGTTCTAAGGGAGGCATTCTATATAGATAGTTTTCAGGCCACAGATACAAACTATGGCCTTAATGATACCAAATATTCACAAACTATTATTTGGATTGACTGGACTGTATTTTTCTGCCTTTTTGTCATTGTGCTGCTGGCTTCTATTTAGAAATATAGAAGTTGATGGCAGATAAGGACCGCAAGACCCATCCAGTATGCCCATTTCTTTTTCCACCTTATGAATGTGCCTTCGGCCCTTGCTCTGTCAATGGAATATCTATTCATACTCATCTGAATTGCTTCCTTATGCCTATCCCATGCCTGTTTGAAGCCCTGCACTTTATTCATATCCACCACTTCCTGAGGTAGGCCATTCCATGCATCCACCACCCTTTCTGTGAAAAAGAACTTCCTCACATTACCCCTTTATCAGCCTCCCTCTAATCTCATGCTGTGTCCTCTTGTCCTGCTATTTTTCTTATATAAAAACATGTTAGACTCTTTCACCTTGTTAAGACCCTTAAGGTATTTGAATGTTTCGATCATATCACCTCTCTCCCGCCTTTGCTCTAGGGTATACATATTGATCTCCATTAATCTGCCCTCATATGTTTTATGATGCAGTCCCTGCACAATTTTGGTTGCCCTTTTCTGGATTGCCTCAATTTGGCTAATGTCCTTGTGAAGGTGTGGCCTCCAGTACTGCACACAATACTCCAGATGGGGCCTAACCAGTGTTTTGTAAAGAGGGATTATTACCTCCCTCTTCTGACTTGTGATACCCCTACTAATATACCCCAACATCCTCCTAGCCTTACCTACTGCTTTAGTGATCTGCTTTGATGATTTAAGGTCATCGATGATGATGATGATGCCCAAGTCTCTTTCTTCCCTTGTGACATCCAGCAACTCCCCTCCCAGCCTACATGTGGCTTCAGGGTTTCTCTTCCCTTTGTACATGATCTTGCACTTCTTTGCATTAAACCCCAGTTGCCACTCTTCTGACCATTTTGCTAGTTTATCCAGATCTCTTCTCATTCTCCCACCCCATTTGGATCATCTACGCTGTTGCAGATCTTGGTGTCATCTGCAAACAAACTATTTTGGATTGGGGGTGTGGGTTGGTGGGACAGTAAGTGATGGGGTGGGGGGTGGAGGGTTCATTGGACCACTAGGGATACTTATGACATGTAATAAAGGGGTGCTCATGGGGAGGAAGGGAGGGCAATCTGTTGCAATGCAACAGAAGATATTTGCACCTGCATAGGGGAGATTGGGGATCGGGGTTCATGAGACTATCAGGGATGGGGGTTTGCTTAATTATAGGGGACATCAGGGATCGGGGGTATATGTCCAATGCTTTTTACTGTACTATACTGTATGGCACAAGAACAGTTTTTTCCCCCCGATTACTGGTCAGAGACCAGTTTCCATGCAACCTGGACTGAGAACTGTTCCAGAGCCAGCTGGTCTGGGGCCAGTTTCACCACTGTATGGGAGCTTTCTTTCTTGCACTTAGTTTTTCACCTGCACCGACTCCCTTTAGTGTAGATTTACTGTTACCAACTCCATGCTGCCATGGATCACCAGACCAGTGAAATTAAGGGGTCAAAATAATTTAGGGTGAAAGTGGGAGTCAAACCCAGACATTCAGGATCACAGCTTAATACACTAACCACTACACTATGCTGGCTGCTGCCTATCAAGCCCATGGTTAGACACATGTGTGACAATAACTGATCCCAGACCAGTTCAGCTGGAAGAAGAAACTGGTCTCAGACCAGGTGGCATGAAAACTGGTCTAAGACCAGGCAGCTCTGAAAGTGGTCTCAGTCCAGGTTCCTCAAAAATTCATCTTAGACCAAGTTGGTCCCAGACCAGTCATCAGGGGAACAATCTTCCCACACCACAAGCTACTGACTACTGCTGCTCAAATACCATACATTTTTGCAGTATCTCCCCAATGCCCAGACTGCCACTTCCCTGACATCTGGTACACCCCTGGTGCCATCCTGGTCTCAGGTTTCTTCCCCCTCCCCACCATTCCAGACCCTCTAGTGTTGCGATGTGTGGGGGGGGCCACATACCTGCACCAAATCCCACAGATACGGCCAAGTCTTTGGTGCATCTTGTGGTCTGGGGCAAACGCAGCAGTTTGGTGCAGGGAACCTGCAGATTATAAAATCTGGTGCAAGGTCCCTGTCATAACCAGAGTTTGTTGCAACTATTAGAATGACACAAGCTTCATTGCTCTAAGGGTTCTTTGAAAATCAGGCTCCAGGAGTAGCAATTTCATCTAGCACATGTATCAGTAATTGGGATATAGTGGGTAGTTATATTTACTGAGACATTGTGAAAACTGACTGAGTATGTGTAATTTTCATATTGTCACACATATTGTCATACCAAAACATCTGTAAGATGTTTGCAGGACTACTTGGTGTGACATCACACCATGAGCAAGAAATGTGCAAGTGCCATACACTTTGGAATAAGGGTACAATAAGAGTAAGTGAAGCTAAATGTTTGCTCTTTTCCCTGTGAGAGAACTAATAATTCATTTTACAGACTAGTCTCTCTTCTTACTGTACACCTGGTGTCAGATCCCTTTGGGACACCATGTGCCACTCACAATTGAATCAGGTGCAACTCTGAGCAGACTGGGCTCAAGTGCTCATTCTCTCTTTTTATATTTAATATACTTTATTAAAATAAATTCTAGTTTTCATATGCACACATAAAATAAACAGTCTACAAAAGTATACCATAGCTGTGAAAGGAAGGTAACAATGAAGTGATATATTGAAACAAAAACATTACATCTTAAAATAACCCTCCCACCCCCAAATCTCCACATAAGACTTATAATGTGTAGGGGTATAAAATTGATTATAAAATGGGCAAAGGATTTCAAGCAATCTGATTGGTTGTTAACTGTGCATTAGGTGTGTCTAATGCACAGCTAAAACTAGAAACCCCATTTAGAATACACAGACCCATTTTATAAGTGCAATAAGCCACTCCGGGGATGTGAATTATACAGTTCTAATGCACTGCTAGGGGACTGGATGCACTCGGCCTATGGCCTGGTGCCTCACTATGTCCTCCTAGCCATGCATTAGAACTGTCTATCCAATGCACACCCCATTGTGTTTTATTGCTTACTTGATCATCTTAGAGGAATGAGGCTGGACAACCAGGCTTTCAAAGAAGACCAACATTGAGTATAAGACCTATATGAATGTCTCATTAATGCAAACATACGTTTAATAAATAACATCTGACACATTTCCTTGTACCACTCATTAAATGATGGTGTACATTTTTGACTGCCATAGTAATCAAACTGAAATGATAACAGTCTGTACTTTACAAATCCTGGATGCCCAGTCCCAAAATATACTTTGCAACTGTAAAAGCATTAGTTATTCCTGAATTTGTATCCAACCTTTTCTTAATAGTTAACCAAAGTTGTCGGGCTTTTGCACAATCCCATAATATATGTAATAGAGATCCTTCTCCTTTATTGCATCTTGTACATATTTGGGAATTTAAAATTCCCCATTTATAAAGTTTAGTAGGTGTATTATAGATGGAATGAATAATTTTAAGTTAGATATGTTTGAAACCATCAAAAGAAAGATACTGATAGCCATTTTGCCAGATCCTCTTGGTTTGTTCTTCTGTGGGTGACCAGTTAAGAGATTTGGCCAGTATTTAAGTGAGCTGTTCTGTTCTCTTAACTTTTCATTTTGGATTTTTTTATATATTTTATATATAGTGTGACATTCTGTGCTAAGTTTCCCAAATTCTTCGAGCAGATTAGATTTAATTATGTTAAAAGGAAGGTGGCCACAATGGAAATGAAGCAAATGTATCTGGTAATATGTTAAATAGTCTTTGTTATCAAGGCTATGTAATTGTTTAAAGATTTGAAAAAGAATCCAGTTATTATTACTAACAAACTGAAGTGGAATCATAATGACTTTTCTTTCCCAGGATATATTAGATATTATTTTTCCATTAATTTTAAAATAAGGATTTGATCAGATTGGTTGAACCCATTCTTCTAATAGCTTGACTTGAATATAATTATTAAATTGTCCAAAAATGTTTATTTAAATACCTATGGGAGACTCTTTAATTTTTGACTCAGTGTTTTCTATTTGAAATACAACAGAGCTTTAATAGAAATGTGGTATATCCTGCATAATGCATGCTCTAATGTAAGCCAGAGAGGAATATGTGGTCTAGTTGTATTCTGAGCATTATAAGTTAGCCACTTTGAATATTTGGCAATCTCTATTGCATGATAGTAAATGTAGAAGTCTGGGGCACCTAATCCTCCACTCAGCCTTTGACCTGATAAGCAGGAATAACTCAAGTGTGGCTTATGACAATGCCAAATAAAACATGAAGATAATGGGCCAGATTCTAGAAGGGCGGCGCAAGTTGCTGCTGAACGCAACTTGTTCCACCTGCAACTGTGACATTGACCCTGCACCCTATTCTAGAAGGGGCAGGGTCTCCGCAGCTAAGTCCCATGACTTGCAACATGTGGCCAGGCACACCGAACAGGCAGCACACCTGGCGAGCATGTCACAAGCCGCCAACAGGTCCCACGCTGGTTAAAAGTGCCCCCCAGGAATAAAATCATAACAAACCACACAGTGGAACCAAACAAATAAAATAACAAACACTGCATAGAAAACCAAATGAAACATAACCCATCATATCAAATATGAATGATATGGGGGAAAAGGAGCAGCCACAAAACAAAATAACAGAAAGCCAAACTTGCTCTATTTCACAACTCCAACCAAGAATAACTCTTTCCTTCTCTCCCCCTTTTTAAAATAGAAAGGCGAAGATGTTCACAAGTGTAAAGCAGACAATTAGGAGAATATCAAAGCCATGTAACTTGTTTCCATAACGCATGAAACATCACTTGTTCTGCAGATCCCTTCTCTTTCAAATACAACTCACTAATGCAGCTTCTGTCAGCCTTGCAATAGATAAGAGGACTGTATGTTCTGCAGCACCAGCTAGCTCCTTGTGTACCACAGACAGAATATCAAGCAGGCAAAGATAACTCTTCCCTCACTGTACATGTATGATATTTCTTGCACCATATAGGAAAATCACCCAGTAGTAAATTATCTGTGAGGTGTTCCAACCATGGCATATGCCACCTCTGTGCCATATATTACAAAAGGGCACTGTAGCAAGAGTGTTCTGTAGTTCCTACCTCAAGACCCTTTTGTCGTTAGGCTGTCCAAGATCTAAAGTAGTAGGAGCATTACAGTAAAAGACGTGCTCAGTAATTAATTTCTGAGCACGTCTTTACTGTAGCTCTCCTATAGGACTCAGTCACTGGCTGGCCATGGAAGTGAAAGGTGGGCTGTGCCAGTCACTGGCTGGGGACAGGTAGGGGATGCTGGGTAGACTGGCATGGCTAGGTGGGGGGCCACTAGACTACCAGGATGTGTCTGAGTGTATGCCGCAATTGCGCTGGGTGTCTCAGGGTTGGGGCTAGGGTGGGGGGATGATAGCACCACCCTGCAGGGCATTTCACAATGGGAGTTTCAGGGGCAGATAGTGTGGCCAGCCCTGTGGGGCAGTTATTGTAGGATACGGGGGGGCAGTTGGTGTGGGTAGCCCTGTGGGATTCATACAGTTAACTTTGGGGGCAGTTAGTGTGGGCAGCCCTGCAGAGCCCATAATGGACACGTCAGGGGTGGGGGGCACCCACTGGGGTTTGCTGGGCATGGGGAGTGGGCAGCAGTGGTATGCCCACTGGACTGCAGATGGGCTTACAGGACCCCAAGGGACATCCATATGTTACACCAGCTAAATGCTGGTGTAACTTACATTGCTGGTTCTCCTCTGGGGGTTCTTGTAGCATCCTGACTAAGGGGACTTTGATGCTGCCCTTCTGGAATGGGGCATGACTGCTGCCATAAAACCCCTAGCACCATGTCGCAGGGGGTTTATGGTGCAACTGCTGGCCTAACAGCTGTTTGGCACAAGCTAACTGTGACATGGCTCAGGGCACTTTGTAGAATAGTGCAAATTGCAACTGATGGCGTAAGTTGCTACTTACACCATTCTACTTGGTGCAAGTGCTGTTATGCCAGGCATAACTGTTCTAGAATCTGGCCCAATGTTTGTAAGTTATAAAACCAACCTTTTGGTAGTGTAACTGACAGTATAATTATAAGGTATACAATTTGGGGTAAAATAGACATTTTGAGTATATTAACCCTACCCCAAGGTGATAATGGCAAATCATGCCATCTGTCAGGATCCATTTTAATAAGACGTATTAACTCTGTGAAATTTCTGTGAAAGACATGAGAAGAAGAAGAACTTGATATTTTAATACCTAAATAAGTTAAGTCATTAGTAACCCATTCAAATCCCAAACCTACAAGTTCAGACCATTTTATGTATGATGATTTACTGGGAATACATGCGTTTTCTCAATATTGAGTTTATAGTGAGATATCATAGTGAATTGTTTGATTATTTCACATACTGGTTTAAGAGAAGAACTTGAATTAATTAAATGAAGAAAAATATCAACAGCATAAGCTGAGAATTTGAATGACAGACGGCCTATTGAAATCCCCAAAATCAAAGGATTTAAATTAATTTGTCTTATTAAGGGTTCAAGATATAAATTAAATAAAAATGGTGATAGTGGGCAGCTTTGATGGGTCCCATTAAATAGAAAGAAAGAGGAAGAAGAAAAAAACTTATTACATTTTACTCTTGCAGAGGAATGTGAATATGGGATACGTATTCATTGAATAAATTGCTTAGGAAAACCAAATTTTTGAAGTGTTTTAAATAAAAATGTTCATGAAACATGATCAAAGGCTTGTTCTTCATCCAGGGATACCAACACTGCAGAGTATTTGGCATACCTGGATGCAGAAATAATATGTTGAAGTGTCCTGAAATGGTCTGAAGATTGTCTTCCAGACATAAAACCTACCTATTCTGGGTTAATTAAGGATAACCATGTGTTTTGTATTCTGTTTGCTAACACTCTTGACAGGATTTTAAGATCTGTATTTAATGTTGATATTGATTGATAGTGCACAGATTTAGTAGGGTCCTAACATTACTGTAATACAAATTGTTTGCAAGGCAGCATCTAAATCACCCTTATGATATGCTTCATTAAAAGTATGTAACACAAAAGGTAATATTTCCTGAGAGCAGGTTTTGTAAAATTACTCATTCCCTAGTATCTGATGGCATTGGTTCATAATGTCACAAGACATTATGTCACATGGCAAAAATCACACTGCCAATACAGCGCAATTTCTGCCATGAGGCATGTCTTTTTTCTGTGGGGGACTCAATCCCCCAAACTCCCAGTTATGGGGGGCTGTGCCCCCGGACCCTCCTACTAAAGATTCTCAACTCCAGGGGGGTCCAACTCAGGCAGCACACAAGTCATGTAAAAGTAAGAGTTTCTGGGACTGGGAATCAAACCCAGGATCCTACTGCTATTGTTCAGTCCTGTGAGCCATGGCAGCTGCTCATCGGAACCCGCTTCCAGCAGAGGTCTTATCCTTTGCCTGGGAAAGCACTACTGGTGCAATACCGTGTACAGCAGTATACACATATTGCACCAGTAGCAGTAGCATACTGCACTGTACCGGGTTAGCCATAATGTTGTATGCTATTAAGCGTGTGACATTATGACCCAGTAGGGTATCGGCAGTGGTCAGTGACATCAGAGAGAATGCATGCTAGTATTGCCCAATTCCTGTGTGGCTCTCCGCATACATAGGGTTGATCCAAATACGTGCTCACTGCCTTCCATGAGAGATAGCTAAGGGGGGCCAGTCAGCAGAACTGAGAAAGCCTGGTGATAAGATTTGGAAACTTTTCATCTGCATTAGCAGGATGCTTCTGTTTGAACACATTTAGGGCATAATTCTATGGAACATATTTGTCATGATAACTCTGCAGGCATTTTAAACTACTCTTCTAGAGAAACAAAAACAACAAGAAAACAATAAGAATTACCATTTATGGATAGAAATAAACATTCTGTTTAAATACAATTTTCTGTCTCGGTCAAGGTATAACATAATCATTGTGGTATAATGTTGACAAATGGAGGAGCTTATGTTGTTGATAAAAATATTGGGGGATAATATAAATATTATTAACTGGGTGAATTAACAACACAGATGGTGGAGAGAATAGCAGTCATGTGGGTTTTGTTGTAAATAAGGAGTGGGTTAAGTGCAGAAATGCATTAAGCCTGATTACAAATACATGTACATTGTGTCAGGATGTATTGCAATAACATTTATGGACAACAGGACTGTACTGTGAATTAAGGTATTACATTTGCAAAAATATATAGGTGGTGTTTTATTTTAATATCATTTGGCATTATGCTGACTATGTACCATGAGTCATTCATAACAGTAAGAAGCATCTGCAGAATTGTTGCACTTTGTTCTGTGCATTAACTATTTTGTGTGAGTATACAGTATTTGTACTCTACACTCACTCACTGTTAGCTCATATGATGGCTGGCCAAGAAGGTGAGAGGAGGGCTGAGCTGGTCACTGTGTTGGGCTTCCAAGAGCAACCTGGACACCCTGGTAAGAGGGAGGTGGATGGGTGGTGTCCTGTGAGTTGGCAGAGCAAGTGGTAGGATGCCAGAACACCAATGTGTACCATTCTCTATGTCAATGGACATTTAAGGGGTGGTTGGGGGGTACCACTGGACACCAGGGCAGTCTGTGTCACTGTAAACAGGTGCTCTGGGGGCAGGCCACTAGCCACCAGGGGCTATGACAATGTAATGAGCATGGAGGTGTTCATGGGAGGATACCACTGGACATAATGAATATGTCATGCTGACCCAGGATGGGTGGGGGGGTGAAGGGTGCCACTGGACACCAGGGATATGTCATGCTTATGTGGGGCGTGTGTTCAGGGGTAGGGAAGTCACTGGACACTGGGGATGTGTCAGACAAATGCAGTATGGATGATCGGGGTGGGAGGTATCACTAGACACCAGGAACTGCAACCTCACTGGAGTGATGGGTGATTGGGGGTTGACAGCTGATATAAAGATGATGTGCAATCAATGGGTGGGGGTGTGGGCATAACACCCAGTTAAGTCATGTTTTTTGGTGGTGGTAAATAGTGCAGGTTTGGGTGCCATTTACTACCATCACAAACCTTTGAACATGGCGCTGCACCCATACGCAGGAGGGGCCCTTCTCATTTGCATGGGCACAGTGTTATTTCAATAACTGGGTGCTAACGGGTTAAGGGCATGCTACAGTGTCCTCTGAATATGCCCTCCCCCAAAGCACAAACTAGAAACCTGTTTAGCACCAGGGCAGACTATGTTAGCACTAGTGCTAACCTTTGAATATCTAGCCCATAATAGGTTGATTAATATTTTGTACTTTGTCTAAGCTAAACAGAAGTTTGGTAAAGTGTATATACCAGCTTTCTAGATTTAGACTTACAGGTAAGGATTTGTTAAAATCGAAGCAGCCCATGCTTTGAGTCACCATATTCAAAAATATCTTTTTGTTATTGGTGCTCAGTACAGCATGCTTTAAATTTTCCCAGAGTATCAGCTGATATTTAAGCTTTTGCTTTTTGGGAACATTTTTGTAAATCAATCTCTTTTGTTTAAAAAAACTCAAATTTCATTATTTTATTATGTTTTTTTCTCGACCCACTTACTATTTTGCTAACTCTCTCATTTTAGCTTTACAATTTCAGGTAATCCAAGATAAACAACCTTCTCTAACATGGGAAAATTAAAACACATGTAGTGTAAGATTACCAAATGTCAAAAATGGCTCTGAGGTTAGGGAGGATGGGTGCATCATGGTAGTAATGGGGAGATAGAGTCACTGTAGGTGCACCTCACAGCAGCCTCAGGCAAGAAACTATGGCAAGGGTTGATTTATAGACTACGAGAATGAGGGGAAGTGGGGGGCAGGGAGCTCAGGGAAGAACTACAAAGGGGAGTGGCAAAAGGAGAAATAGTGTTAGTGGTTTATCCAAACCTGCCAGTATCAATTGGGCAGTTGCAGTGCTGAGGACCATCAGAAGTCAAGCATTGCTGTATACATTCCAGAGCTGTTAACTGGTGCAGCTAGTTAAGGAACCCAACAGGCAGGCCGCCTTCTTGATGTGGTGCTTACAAACTCAGAGGTAGTAGGATCTATGAGAGTGGGAGAGCCACTAGGGAATACTGACCACAACTCCATTTGGTTCAAACTGGCCATTTGTAACTGGAAACCCAAAACAAGAACTGAGATCCTTAATTTCAGGACTACAGACTTCAGGATGTTGCACATTTTGCTCCAGGATAAGTTAGTTGAGATTGACAGCATAGGAAGTGTGGAAGACAGATGGGGTCAATAAAAGGGGCCATTCTTGAGGCATCTAAGTTATGCATAGGTATGGTAACCAAATGGAACATGTGCAAAAGACCATTTATGTTTCTTGGCAACACTCAACAAAGCAGTGAGGGCCAACAAAATGCCCTTTCAAGGTACGTAGAAAAGCATGGAGAGGATGAATGGGGAGAATACATTCTGAGAAATAAGAAAGCAAAGAGGGCAGTCAGGGATGCAAGAGCAGACACTGAGCTATGTATTGCAGAGTGTGTCCAGAGCAGGGAAAAGCAATTATCCTGGTATATTAGGGGGAAAGTAAGAAAAGAGGGGAGATTGTTATGCTAATTGAGGGAGTATGGTAATAGAGGAGCATATGCAAAGGGCTGCCATCCTTAATGAGTACTTTTGCTCTGTCTTCAGAAGGGAGGACAACTTGCCCTTGTCACAGAGTGGCATCAAAACAGCTACAAAAGGAAACCCTGGAAGAAACTATTTACAAGCAAAAGGGTACAGAAAGGGCTAGCAGCTCTAAAGCTTGATAAAGCCCTGAAAGAGGATAGAATGCATCTGGGAGTGAGCAGGGAACTGGCTAAACCACTAGTAGGACATTTTAATAGCTGACTACAGATGGATGTAGTTCTGAAGGACTGGAGGGTGGCAGACATAGTTCCACTCCATGAGTGGGAGACGTGGGGAGAAAGAACAAGCTGGAGCTACAGATCTATCAGTGTTAGCTGTGTAGTAGGGAAGCTGATGGAGTCACTAGTCAAAAAGCACCTCATGGAATACCTACAGAGCAATGGTCTTCATGACAATAAAAAGCATGGGTTCATGGCAGGGAGGTCTTATAAGACTAACCTGATTGTTTTCTTTAACGGAGTAACAAGGGCATTGGATAAGGGCCATGTCATGGATCTAGTCTCTTTTGACTTTAGCAAGGCATTCAGTTCAGTGCTTCACAGATGATGACCACCTTAGATTGATGGAACATTATCAAGTCTATCAATCTGCAATCACCCATAAGAAGGTAGAGTTCCTGTCTGGGGGAGATTGAGGCTACTCAGAACTGACTGGCTCAGCTCTTTCAAAATGTAGACAGACTGTGCAACCCAGCATGTCTGCAGGTTCGAAGAGCCTTATCAAAGTGGTGTATAACAAGCTCGCTCATTTCTTTGTGGCTAAGGTGGCTGACATCAGGGTGGTGCTCCAGCCAGCACGCTCTATGGAAGATGCTGTGGATCAGCATTCAGTCACTTTTCCTCAGTTCTCCTGAAGTACCTTTGACCAGCTGTTCACGATGTTATGTAGATTGTCCAGGGTATGCACCCTAGGTGCTGTAGTTTGGATCTGGGCCCAACTACCCAAATTATGGGTTGTTGTGATACCATTGGCCCAGTCCTAGCATGGATAGTCTGGTGCTCCCTTGAGATGGGTGAGTTTCCCAGCTCCCTGAAGGAGGCAGTGGTAACACCCCTGCTGAAGAAAACTTCTCTGAATCCAGACTGTCCTGCCAACTACAGACCAATCTTTAACCTTCCCTTTGTGGGGAAGATGATTGAGAAAGTAGTGGCCCTACAACTTGAGAACCATTTGACCATCCATGTCATCTATGAACCTCTCCAATCCAGTTTCTGAAAGAGGCATAGTACCGAGACAGTGCTGGTTCAGATGCTCAATGATCTCCTGATGCTAAAAGATAAGAGTCACTCCATCCTGGTTCTTCTGGATCTCTTATCAGCATTTGACACTGTTAACCATGGGGTCATTCTTGAGCACCTAAGGTTTATCTGTGGCCAGTCTAATACAGTCCTCAGGTCATTTAAATCTTTCCTCACTGGCAGAACTCTGAGGGTGGTCTTGGGGATTTATTCCTCCAACTAAGTATTTCTGTCATGTGGGGTACCTCAGGGTTTGGTGTTGTCCCCCATGTTGTTCACAGTGTACATGCTTCCCCTCAGAGACATTGTAAGAAGATATGGGCTGAGGTTTCATTGCTATGCTGATAATACCCAACTTTACCTATCATTTACACCCAACCAGGACAGTGCTCTCTTGGCATTTAACAACTGCCTCACTGAAATCCAGGGTTCAATGAATTTGGGCTAGTTGAAGTTCAACTTAGAGAAGACTGAGGCGATGATTGTGGACCCCGGGTCATTGGATAGAAGGGCTGAGAGCAGTTTTGCCCTCAGGACCTTTTCTCTGATGCTTCCAGCTCCTTACCTCTGAACGAGTGCGAAATCTAGGGGTGATTTTTGATGATGGGCTAACACTGCAATTGCAGGAGTCGGCAGTCATCAAATCTTCCTTTTATCACCGGAGGAACATTGCCAGGGTTAAACACCTAGTTCCATCTGGAGACCTGCCTACCTGGGTCCACACCTTTGTGACCTTGTGCCTCAATTATTGCAACTCCCTTTATCTAGGGCTACCTAGGGTTGATATCTGCTGCTTGCAGGAGGTGCAGAACTCTGCAGCCCAGTTATTGCCAGGAACTTCCCGCTCTTGTCACATCTCTCCAGTGCTGTGCAAACTGCTCTGGTTGCTAGTGCAGTGGCAGATCACCTTTAAAGTCAGACTTTCTGACTTATAAAGCCCTACATGGACTGGGCCTGGACTACCTGAAAGAGCTTCTGGTTCCTTACTGCCCCGGACGATCGTTCCGCCCGACTGATGAGGGGTTGCTAGAGATTCCAAGGGTTTGTTTAACATCCTTGGGGGCTCATGCATTTATGTACATGGCCTCAGCCCTTTGGAATTCTCTACCCCATCGGCTATGGGAGTGCACGACCATGGAGAGATTTAAACAGGCCCTAAAGACCCGTTTGTGGCACCGAGCCTACTCAGTATGATGATATCTTATTTGAATTTTAAGAAACCCTGTATTTTATAGTTTTATTGTAGTCTTTTTATTTTTCTCTGCTATATTCTTATTGTAAAGGTGCCTTGATTTCTAGAAAGGCACAGTATAAATAAATAATTATTATTATTATATATTATTATTATTATTTCTGAAGAATATGGAGGATCTGGGTGTGGCTAGGGACATAGCAAGATGGGTAGGTGCCTGTCTAAAGGGGAGGCAGCAGAGGATTGTGTTTAATGGAGTCAAATTGGAGGAGAGGAAGGTCATGAGTGGGGTACCACAGGGATCTGTCCTGGGCCTGGTTCTCTTCTATATGCTCATCAGTGACACTTGAGAAGGAATCCAGGGCACATTGTGTTTTTTGGCCGATAACACTAAGCTCTATATATGTGTATGTGGGGCAGGGGTGAATAGTGACAATGGAATCAGGGAAATGCATAATGACCTGCCCAAATTAGAGAGGTAGGCTAAGGTATGGCAGTTGAGATTCAATGAAAAAAAGTGAAAGGTAATGCACCTAAGGAACAAGAAACAGAGTACTGGATGGGCGGGTAAGACTTAGCCAACTGCTGAAGAATGGGACCTAGGATTTATCATTAGTGAATCCCTCAAACAAACAAACCTGTACAATAATGCCTATAGCAAAGCAATTATGATGCTGGGATGTATCGGGAGGCATATTGACAGCAGAAGAAAGGACGTTATACTACTTCTTTATAAATTGTTGGTGAGGCCACACCTGGATTATTGTGCCTAGTTCTGGAGTATTCACATCAGGCAGGAAAAGGGTAGGCTGGGCAGGAGCAGTGCAAGGTGACAAAGATGCTTTTAGGGTCAACAGGGCAGATCATATTCAGTGCCTCAATTCACTGACCATGTATTCACTGAAGACCAGAAGATAGAGAGGAGGATATAATAGAGATCTTTAAGTTCCTGAAAGGAATAAACAAGGTGAGTTGTGCAGAATTATTTAGCATGAGTAACAGTTCAAGGTCATGAAGGCAGGACTGGAAACTGACAGGAGGGAGGTTAAAGAAGGGTTGTGAGAAAGTATTAATTTGCGGAAAGGGTGATGGAACCATGGAACAGTCTACCAGTCAAGGTGGCAGACACCAAAACAATTAATGGTTTCAAGCACAGTTTGGACAGAGTCAACGGTATAGTAGTTGCTCAGGATGACAGTATCGGGGAGGAGAATGGAGGCTGGAGATGAAAGGAATGAACGCTGCATGGGTAATAGTCTAGGGCTTAGGTAGGGAACTATGGGTAGACTGGTTGGACCTTTGGTCATTTCTGCTGTCACTGTCTAGGGGTTGTCAACCCTAAAGCTCACCCCATTAGGTATATATGTTTCTGGAGTGTATAGAATAGGGTGAGATTTAGGGTTGACAAGCCCTATGAAGACTCCACCCCTGATTTTCTTTAAGGATGGCATTGGGGTTTTAGGGTTGGAAAACCTAAATCCACATTTCCCTACTTTTGTCACTTTAGCCTAAACGTTACATGTTGCATTAATGCAGTTTTTGCTAAGAATATACATATATATATATATATATATATATATATATATAATAATATAAAAAAAACTTTGTTAATGCATCAGTTAGGGATTCTTCTACAGTGACAAAAGTGAGATAAACGTAGGGTTCCACCCTTCCCCACCCCACCCTGATCCCACTAACAGGCATCGGGGTGTGCTTTGGGGTTATTGGTCCTAACTCTCACCCCATCCCATGTGTAAACAAGCTGAGGTGGTGCAGTGTAGGAGAATGGGGTGAGAGTTATGACTGATGACCCCAACGCACACCCTGATGCCTGTTGGTGAAGGTGGGGTGCAAGCGGTGGGAACCCTAATGTCGAATTTCCTCACTTTTGTCACTGTAGAAGAACCCTAACAGATGTATTAATGAAGTTTTTGCATAGAATTTCCAGACTTTTAAGAAAGAATAGAAAAGTAGAAAGTTGCACAAGTTGGTGGGAGTGCGGGGCCCAAACCATGTGATTTTGTGTGACTATAGTAACAGTTAGTGCAACAGAAATGCAAGCACAAAGGCTTACACACATGGTGATGCAAATGTAAATGGTAACACAAAGAGTAATAGAAATGCAACCACAGAGTGACACAAAATCTAACAGTTACCTAAACGGAGACATCAAACAGAGGTGCATACAAAACGCAACTGGTAATACACACATTCATAGTACTGCAATTGCGAATGCAAATGGTAACAGTAACAGCAACAATAACACCAAAGTAAACAGAAACACAAGCGCATATGAAAAAGCAAACCATAATGCACACAGTCATGGAACCACAATTGTAAATGCAAATGTTTATGGTAACATCAACAATAAAGCCAACAGAAACAGAAATGCAAGCACATATGGAAATGCAAACTGTTGGACACAAGGTCATGGTACTGCAATTGTAAACATAAATGGCAACAGTAAGAGCAACAATAAAGCCAACAGAAACAGAAATGCAAGCGCATACAAAATGCAAACTGTAATGCGCATGGGCACAGTACTGCAATTGCAAATGGTAATGGTAACAGCAACAATAATGTGAAACAAAATGGAAATGCAAGTTCAAACAAAAACACAAACTGTAATGCACACGGTGGCATAGACGGGAACGGTGATGCTAACGGTAACAGACGCACAACTGGAAATGCTAACTGACACAGTATTGAAAGTGCACACCCTTCTTTTCACAAAAACTGCACTGAAAAAAATACATTGAAAACAAAGAATGTATGCATTATAATTGACTTCAGAGCAGAAAATAATGACTTGGAATACTAAATTGCAAATGTCTCAGGAACCGTACAACGTAGAAAAAAAAATTAAATTTTGTACGAATTATGACTTTCCTGGCTAGTTTTATGCTTGGTCCCCATTTTTTGGGGGGGCTAAGCATTTTTTTTGATGAAAAGTCTGTATCCCGCACCGTTTACGAGATACAGGCCTTGAAAGACGCAACGGACTCCATAATGTTATCCTATAGCAAAAAAGTCAACTTCAGAATACTGTCACTTTGCCATCCTGTAATATTATTTCACCAAACCACCAAAATACACATCTGTGGGATGTTGGCTTTCTTCTCTCCAAATTTCAGGCCAAATGACAAAACCATTATTTTGCAGCAGTGCAGCAAATAATTCCTGTAATGCAGCAAACACTGATAAGTTATCCTATGGGAAAACTGTCAACTTTGTAGTGCTGTAACTTTACCAACCTGTACTATTTCTTAACCACACCACAAAAAGCCACATCTGTGGGATATTGCCTTTCTTCTCTCCAAATTTCAAGTCAAAAGACCAAACCATTCCAAAGATATTCAATATGAAAGATTACTAAAATTTCCCTGTCTATTCCATTATAAAAAAATCTGGCCATCTTCTCCCTCCCTCGCGATCAAAGATGGCAATCAAAGAATCTCACCATCAAAGAATTTGCAGGCTCATGATCAAAGAATTTGGATGCTCACGAACAAATATTTTCAAGTCTTATAAATCAAAAAATTGAAGAAATTACAGTAAACCACCTGAGTAAAACCCACCCTCATTTGACTTCCTACGACACCCCCGGGCTGAGAAAATTGATTTCTTAATTGGGCCATATCGTCCCTCCCTCACGATGCACGATCTCGATCAAAGAATCTGGTGATCAAAGAATTTGCAGGCTCGCAATCAACAAATTTGCAGGGTCACGATCAAATAATTCAAACTGTTCAAATTCAAAAAATAAACAGAATCGAGGTAAATCACCATCATGGTTCATTAGAACGAAGCCACCTGAGTAAAACCCACCTTCATGTCTCTTCATAGCACACCCCTAGACTGAGTAAATTGATTTTTTCATCTGGCCATCTTGTCTCTCACTCGCGATGCACGATCGGGATCAAAGAATCTCTTGGTCAAATAATTTGCATGTTCGCAATCAAAGAAATTGCTTGCTCATGAATAAAAAGTAAGGGATGAGATGGCCAGATTTCTAAAGCAATTTCTGCAGCACAGAAGTGCCCTAGAGTCTTAAATTAGGGTTGGTTTTGCTCAGGGAGCTTCATTGTGCCCCATCTGCATAGCAAAAATAATGTAATACCTATCCCTGTTAGTCTAGTGGCACCCCATCGCAATAAAATATGTTATGCAATCTACTGCCCTGGTAGTCTAGTGCCCCCCATCCCCTGTATTTTTTAGTATCCCTGGTAGTCTAGTGGCCCCCTGAGCTGTATAACATTATTATTTATGTTTATTATCCCTGGTAGTCTAGTGCCCCCCAAGCAAAATGAAATAAATAATGAATTCCATTACCTGGTAGTCTAGTGACACCCCACCCCACCCATCCATGCCAAACCACCCAGCACCCCCCCACCCATCTCCAGCCAGTGACTGGCACAACCCACTTCTCACCTCCACGGCCAGCCACCAACTGCCTGCATTACGAGCGGTAATGCAAAGAGCCTCTCTGAAAATAGGAGCAGGAGAGCAATGCTTTAAAAATATTTGGAAAAGATATGCCATCATTACCTTAGATGCTTGCTCTCTTTCCAGTTTATCTTATTGTGAAAGACTCAGTTGTGCTGTTTCTCCAAGAGTGTCTCTGTTCCCTTAGGTGGAGGAAAGCCCGCTGATGGTGGCATTGGAGCTGGACCCTGAAGCCTGAAGCCTGGAGCTCTGAAGCTAGGTGGGACCCAAAGTGGAAACAGAAGGCTGGTTGGAACAGTTCAAATGCCTTGGTGGAGGAGCGCATATCAGAATAAAGTTTTTTCTCCACTTGGTCCTGTCTGATATTTTGCTTGACTCAGTTAGGGCTTACACATTGACTGAAGCAATGAACAACTGGTCTACAACTTCCACAAGACTTTATTTTATTGTATTTGGACTTTTTTGTATTTGTTTAGTTGGTACATACTGAAAACTATTGACAGAAACAGCATATTTTGTCTACGTTTATCATCTCTGCCACTGTTGAAATTTTTTTTTGTGTGCTGTGTGCTTCATGAATAGGGTTTTGACTCTGTGACTGTGATTGTGATTGCGATTGTTTTTAGATAGTATCCAGAAATATTAGTGATTTTATATTTATTTTAGAGGTAGAGCTCAGTTTAAAAAAAAATATCCCACCATATACTAATTAGGCCATGTGGTATGCAGGGATAAAAGTGCATGTCTGGTAAACCTAATTGAAGCAGCAGTCAGTCAAACTGGAAACAGGAGGGGATCGCAATCAATGCAACTTATGATCCATTTAGGTGGTTGCAGTCTAACTAGCTACTGCTACGGCATATTTTTCCACTGCTTGTTTTTCATTTAAATATTTGAGGGACACCTGCTTGAGAGTTACCCCATTTGCCATCTTTTCACTTCCGTTTTAAGTGTGTATTACAGCCTTCCAATCTGTCCTGCTGTGCCAAAAGTGAGTAAGCAGAAGGCGTCAGCGTTTTTAGTGTGAAAGGTGTTAGAGATTTAATTTTGTAAGTAAGTGGAATCTCTTTGGGAATTTACTCTTGTAATTGTTTTAGCTAGTCAGCCAAGGCAGAATATTTAAAAGTTTTTAAGCTTTTCATTTAACTTTTTATTTAACTCTATAGTGAACCCAGTGCATTTATCAACTATTTGGGGATTATATTGAAATTCTAAAACCTAGAACTGACACTGTGACACTGTGACTGGCTTCTAATTTCATTAGCTCAAAAGTTTATATTTCTGCATTTTAGTGATTGGAAGGAGAGACTGGACAACGAACAACTGGTTGCCATTAGATTTAAAGGATGTAAAAGATTTAATTTTCCATGTGACATGATTCAAGAGCTGCTGGATACTGGGTGTCAGAAATAGAACAAAATGATAGGATAAGCTAGAACAAAGATAACAGATGATCACTTCAAGGGATTTTGAGAACCACAAGCTAACAAGCATAGCATAGGAAGATCCTGGGGAATTTGAACACTATGAACAGTGGTCCTAAGGATATACAAATACTTCAAAGAAACAAAAGAAGAGCTAAGTGAAACCTATGTGCAAGACATTTTCTTTTTCTTGAATAATTGACTCAAACAGCTTATGGTGTATGTCATTCTGTTATGTACTGCAGTATCTGTGCAGAGGAGAATATAAAAAGAAAGACTCAGTTCCTCTTAAACCATATTTTCCTTTCTTTTAACACATATTTGCACTGAATTGGATGCACTTTACTGATATTATACTGTTTCAAGAGTTAATATTCTGAGACTAAAACTGTTTGGTATAGATTATTAAGTCTGCTAGATACCTACTCACTTACCTTTTTAATACTGAACATTAGAAATATTTAGTACCTGGTTATTTTTCTACTTCACCGACTATAACATCAGAGTAGTGCTGTTGAGTGTTATTAATTGGCTGATTTTGCACTTTAATTGTATTCTATTAGCTTTTTCACTTTATTAAAACAGCTTGGTTAAAGCCATCCACAAAATGTGCTAATTTTGCTAGACATTTACTCTGATTCATTATAATTATTATACAGTATTTAAGCAACTTGTCTGGAGTTATTTGATAAACTTGTTAAACTTGATAGATTTTTAGTTTAGTTCATTATAATTACTATACCTCAAAATGTCCATGCCAAGCAATTTGATGAAGAAGGGGGCTAAAACATATAGCAAAAAAAAAAGCAAACAAACAAAAAAAAAACAAATAATTGTAAGGGCATAAACAATAAGACACATCCAAAAAATCATGGCACAAAAAATGAGAGTAATAAAATTATATAATTTCTGTAGCTGTGCTCTAATCATATTGAGTTGAAGGGTAATAAAAAGGTTGCAAAAAATTTTAACCCCAGCTTAACATCCTCACCAGCTAAAGATTGTAATTTGGGGTCACTATCAGTTCATCCATTACTGAAAAGGATCAAAAGCTGGGAAGAGCCTCATTTTAATACAAAAACAACAGAAATGAAGGATAAGTCTAAACATATGGTTAATTTAACAAATGCTACTGGACCTGAACTGCATTTATCTGACCTTGTAGAGCTGAATGATAAGGGAAGGAATGCAGACAATAATGAAAGTGACAATAGTAACAGCTACAGCATTCATGAGAACAAGAAAGATGTAATACATGTTTTGTATAATGATAAGGGGATAAAAGTGGGGGGTTTATTGACAAATGTAACACTATTTCCAAAAGCTGCTGCAAACTCAAAAGATATAAATTTAGTAGAACAACAAGAAATACAACAATCACAAATAACAGATCAAGGATCTTTCCTTAATGATTATGAGTCTTTTCTTACACCATATACTATACAACATGATTTGGACCTGCCATCTAGAAATGAAATAAATGATAAAGGAAGTCAAGTACAGGCCAGCAACTCTATAAACCGTCAGAGTTTCTAGTATAGCAGATATTGCTAAGGCTGAGAAAAACACAATATGGAACTAATAATATGCCTAACATTACTCAGAAGCTTTCTGAATTAAAAAAAAAGAAATACAATTTGGGAAGGCAAAGCTCCTGGAGTTAGTAGCCCTATTTAGGGCATTCACTGACTGTTTTACTAATGAAGGTGGAAAGAGTCAGAGGTGGTAGACATTCAAAAATCATGTAAGACAAATCCCTCCAAGGCCAGGAAAATAGTAATCGGTATACTGATACTCCTGGCAATCAGAAGAAGGAAAGTAGGCAAGAAAATTATATTGATAGAGTATTAGAAAAGAAAGTAAAGAAAAACAAGTCAGTAAAGGAAGTTACAGAGGATATAGCTAATAAAGAGATTAGAAAGATAAAGCTGCTAGTACAGGAACTAAATGAAAAATACACAGATCAAAGAAACATATATTAACAAAAAAAGGAAATCAAAAGAAAATAACAAAAACATCCAAGAACAGGTAGAGGCAAATGGGATAACAATTCATAGGGATAATAAAGGGAAAAATACATTCGATAATAAAGAATATGGAACTAAAGCGTGGGATAAGACAAGTAGAGAATGCAGAAACAATTGCCAAGAGAAACAAGTTACATTTGCAAACTTATATAAAGAAAAGACAGAGAGGAAAGAAAAATTAGTGTCTCTCACAGAGGCTGAAAATGATCAGTTAATAGCATCAGGTCACCTACTACCAATGTTTTTCATAAAGGGACTACCAAAGTCAAAAAAATGAGAATAACTATATTTTAAACCTTTCAACTTATAATTTATTAAAAGGAGTTATGAAAAATAAAGTAAGCTGTCAAGACATTAAGTCATCATATCGCTATAAAAATCAACCATGTAAAGGATGGGTATGCATAGTATTAAAAAATCAGGAGAAAAGGCTGAAAGTGTTATCCAGTAAAGCTGACTTGCTAGATATTGGCATAACTCTAAATTCTACAAGGAGTTTAGACTATTTTAAAGAAAGCACAGAGGTGAATATAAATACATGAACAAAAGAAGTCACTAGCAGAAGAGGGATTAATGATGCAACTGCATATAAACAGCCATGAATCACAGAATTTAAGAAACCTATAGAAACTGAGCATGAAATCCAAAAAGAAGTGCCAGATCAAACAATAAGAAGAGGGAAAAAACAACTAGGGCAAAGGATAAACACAAGTGTTATCTTAGTTGCTGAAAGCTCAATGTTAGATGAAGAGTCACTGTCTGAGGAGGAAACTGTGCTGAGTAGCATTAGCGCCAATAGCCCAATAACACCTTTAGATGCATCAGATTGATAAAACACTATTTGTAAAGAAAATAAACAGTTAAACATTTTAAGCTAGAAAGTAGCTGGGTTAAAACTAAAAGTATTGGATAAGAATTGTTTACAGTGCTTAAAAAAAATTCTCTATAATATTTATTCAAGGGACCTAGATTGGAACAGTAAAAATCAACTGATTGAAGGATTTAGAGCATGGATATCACCAGCACTTAGAATAAACAAATTCAGGTGACTAAATGGTAGCCTAGCAATATTTATAGATGTGTCAATTAATTTTAGAATTCTAGGAGTCAGTAGTTACAAGGACTCCTTCGTGTATGTCATAGTATCAGGTAAAGAAGACATTTGGCTACTATTCAACATTTATATATCACTAGCCCTAAGGCAAAAGGAATTAGAAAGAGTATTAAATTCCACAGAGGAGTCCCTAGACACAATTAAAGCTAGATATCCAGGGGTCAAGTCCATAATTGCAGGTGATTTTAATGCCCATGTTGGATGTTTAGTTGAAGAATATACAACAGACAGACAAGTGGATGATACACTAAATAGCCCAGTGAGAAACTCAAAAGATAAAATAATATCACAAAGAGGTAAAAAAGGTGTTAGTTATGCTGGAAAAACTTGGCCTCAGGATATTAAATGGCAATACAAAGGGAAAATGGGAAGGAGAGTATACTTTCCCCACAGCGAAGGGAGGTGGTGTTACTGACCTATGTATAACTGAAGCTATAAATTATGCTTCAGTAAAATACTTTAGTGTAAATAAAATCTTGGACAGTGATCACTTCTCTATTGAATGTGGCTTTGAGAATGTTTACTAATGAAATCAGAAATAAAATGACTGAAAAAGAGGCAGATATTTGTCTGAAATATGAGAAAAAGATAGTCTGGACTACTTACACTAAAGAGGTGATTGACCAAGTTATCAAAGAAACATACTCAAACAGAATTATAGTGAACAATAATATATTATATAGTGAGGCTGTGGCTATGGTGAATGGATTTGAAACTTCTATGAAGCAATTTGCGGGGCAATTAGATATAAAAAAAAGGCCAAAAACTAAATTAAATATTGGGGCAAGGAATCTATGGTATGACACTAAGTGTGCCTAGTTAAAAAAACAAATAGACCAAGTAGGGAAATTAAGAACTAGAAACCCAATTCCCTCAGTATTAGGTGCATTAAAGAACCTGAAGGCAGAATATAGGAAGCTTACATATGACAAAAGGAAAAAAATTATAAACAAGCTATGTTCTGATTTTCAAAACTGTATAAAGAAAAAGGACACAAAGACCTTTTGGTCTCTCACGGCATATGGACATGAAAATAATATATGTTATAACACTTTGGGTATGATTACTGCAGATGTATGGGTAGACCACTTCTCAAGAATATACGTGACTGATAACAAAGATGGCGTTTCTTTAGTAGCTGAAAATTCTGTAATACAAACATTAGTTGGTACATTCTTTTGTACAGTCCAAGAAGTAAAAGCAGCAATAATAGGGCAAAAGAGAAACAAAGCAGCAGGGGCAGATGGTTTACCAGCTGAAGTCTTCCTGTACAATCTGGAGTACTGGGCTCACTTTCTTGCCCCAATATTTGATGTCATAGGTCAAGTTCTTATTATACCACAAAATTAGAAAAGAGGTATAATTGTCCCACTTTTTAAAAAAGGAGATAGGCAAGACCCTAATGATATAGACCAATTGCGTTACTACTAATAATCTATAAAATCTTTACCAGATTGATTTTGGACAGACTATCAGCCTGGGTTGAAGAGGAAAACATAATCTCCAAATTCCAATGTGGATTAAAAAGGGAACATAGTACATTGGATCTAATTTCTACATTGAATTATTTGGTTGATAAGTATGTATTTGGGAAAAAATAAATTGTATTGTTAGTTTTATAGATATAAAAGCTGCATTTGACTCAGTCAATTGCTCCACCCTGTGAGTGTTACTAGATAATTTTGGAATAGACCCTCATCTGCTAGCAATCATAAAGATGCTACATTATAACACTACTGCAGAAGTTAGAATCACAAAAGATGGTGCTTCAACAAAATAAATTTGTATAGAAAAAGGGGCAAAGCAATGATGTCTGCTGGCTCCAATACTGTACAATCTCTATACTGAATTACTGATTAAATACATTTCTATTATAGATACTTATGCACCCTCTATAAACAACAAAAAAAGTCAACTACTACTGTACGTGGATGATGCGACAGTTATCTCACAAACTCCTATAGGACTTCAGAAGAGGATAGCAAATGTAATGCAATCCCTTGGTGAGCTTGGCTTGGAAATAAATGTTGATAAATCAAAAATAGCTATATTAGGGGAAAAATAAAACAACTTCTAAATATTGGACTATCAAGGGAAAAAAAATTGAAATGGTAACAGAATAGAAATAGATAGGCATACTAATTGATTCTAATATGTCATGGAAAGTACATTTAAGAGAAATGAAAAATAACTCATATAAATCAATGGGTGACATAAGAACTTTTGCAAATAAATTCTCAGGTAATTTTTTTTGTTGCTTTGAAGAAAACCTTTGAAGCAAAAACTATTAGTCAGTCACTCTATGGAAGTGAAATTTTGGGCCTGTATATTGATAGAACAAATATTGATACAGTACAGAGTACATTTATTAGAAATATGCTGAACTTACCAAGGGATTGCTCCTCTAGTTTTCCTAAGTTAGAAACAGAGCTGCTTCCAGTGAAAAACAGAATCCTCATTAGAGCTATCAAGCTGTGGTGAGAATAATAACAATACCAGATCACCAGCTTCTGAAAATATGTTGGTTAGAATACCAAAACTTAATGTCATAACAAATTCATGGAATCTGCTGGTTTAGTAAATTAAACTTATCCTTAAAAAATAGGATGTCCAAATATTTGGTCTGTAAGTTCTCTGGGCAGTATTGATAATTCTACTGTATTAGAGAAATAACATTAAGATTACAGGATATTGCTAGCCAGGAAGACTTTTCCAGAATTCATGAACTAGATGTGCATGGCATAAATTCAATTATAAAAAATTCCTTGGGCACAGAAAATTATTTGGTCCACTGTTTAAATTACAAACATAGAACTGCCTTTGCCTACTTAAATTATCTAGCCTTGGGATACAACATTATAATATAAACATATAGAATAGTGGATGGTTGACCATCCACAACATGGCTGTGTTTCCATCGAAGGAGTCGATGGAATCATTGAAATCTCCAGAGCAAAGCTCGAGAGGTTTCTGTGACGCCATCGACTCCCGAGATGGAAGCAAAGTTTTTGTTGTGGATGGTCAACCATTTAGTATTTTATATAGTATATGGTTGCCCACAGTTTTGCAAAGTTCATACCTTGCATTCACATTTCCTTTTTTTTTTCTTTCTCTTTCTGTACTTACGTACCTGAGGATTCCAGTGTTCAATGCAGTCCTGCCCCAAAAGGTACCAGTTCGCCCAACTCCTCACTACCATCCCTTGCCACACTAACAACCGTAAACTGCGGCAGTAAATTAAAAAAAAAGAAACACTGAAAACAGGTTGGACACACAGAGCTGATCACACAGTCCATGTCCAAACTGTAGTTATAAACTGCTCACCTGACCGATCGCTAAATGACAATGCCATTTTCTTCTGGTTTTTTTGAATCCCTGCTGGGAATCAGCCAATCAGGTGGTAGGGCAAGTCAAAAAAGTTGTTGTACTATCGATGTGATGTCAGAAAGATAGTACAACAACTTTTTTGCCCTTTGAACTGTACTACAACAAGATTTTGAAAGCCATTGTTTTCCATCCACAATAAACCCTAACCATATACTATAATTATGATATATCTAGGACAACAGGAAAGTGTAACTGCTCCACCAAACTGCCAAAAGAACCACTACATATCCTTCTTGAATATAAAAATAGAGAAATATATAGAAAAAAATCGATAGAACCATTACTGTCCTTATAATATTCAGCTGTAGAAACTGTGTCTTATATCCTTCCGTTCAAAAAGATAAAAAAATTATGTATGGAGTTGCAAATTCTTTTAAGAATTGTAAAAATTAAGAAAAGCAATCAATGAATGCACTTTATTAATGGATATGAATTTTAATATATATGCATTGGTACTTAATGTCTGTATGTGTTATAAGTTGAATGTAACAAATCATCTGATTTTTTACATTCTTTTATAAAATAAAATTGAATTGTATTGAGTTGCATTTATCCCAAGTGGCAGGTTCTTGTACCAGCTACTTGCTGTTTGTGTTTTATAGGAATGGTTGATAGCCAAGAAAAATGGAGAGTTGCTTGAATTTGCTTTCATGGCTCATTTGGCAGCATATATGATATAGTTGCTAACTGGGCATCTCTTTTTATCAGATATTTCATATGCCCAAGGTTTAACAGTACGAGTATCTTTAGGGTTTAGGCCAGTTCTGGTCTTTGTTTGTCTTTCATGGGAATATTCCAAGTATCTTGTGTTGGTATCATCTGCACATAATGTTATATCCTCCCACTTAAGGTTGTGGGGTTCAGCATTACCCCTTATTTCAAATTACATAGTGAATGTAAGCCACATACTGTTCATGACAGATAGAGCATTCTCTGGACCCAGAAAATGTAGCTGATATAGTTTGTCTATAATGGTATCAGTCAGTTCAGCAGCAGCATGGGGTTTGTTGCCCATGCCTTTTTCTTTTAATTGCTTTTGTTTTGATAGGAGTACTTGCCTGGTCCATGCAAATTTAGCAGAGCTGCTTAACGATTCTGGATACCCCTTCTCTTTCATGTACTTCTCAAAAGACTGGAACTTAGAACACAGGCTAAGAGGTTCGTATCCTGTCCTATCTTTGTGGTGAGAATACATGAAGTAGTTACATAAAATAAGGTCTAAATCAGCTGGAGTTATGTTGTGGAAAAGATCTGAGATCCCCATTTGCTCCTTCATGAAGTTTTGAAGTGGTTTATATCATTTTCAGCTTTACATTTTGTATTTTCATTTTGGTACTGTTTATGAATTCTTGCATGGCTTAGCTGTCTATGGCCACAGTTCAGTTTTTAGAAGCTGTGATGTATTGAACTTAGGTTGCTGTGCTGCTTTCTGTTGTGCTGTCTGGATTAAGTAGTGGCTCTTTGTCAGTTTCAAATTTCGAACAACTCAGAAATACTTTTCCAACAATATTTATGGGTTTTGCCCTTTTCTTCAGTTTTAGTTGATTTGTTCATTCAGGAGGTACTTCAGACGGAGAAGTTTCTTTGGGCGACTTGCAAAACATTTTGCTTTTTCAGTTTGCCAGAAAAGGTAACTTCTGTGTGTTCTTCTTTGTGTATTACTCTGCTACTTTCTCTCTGAAATGCAATGCTGGAATGCAGCTCCCGAAAGAGTTGAAGAAGACAGCAGCAGGTGCTAATTTAGCAGGTGAGTTTGATAAAGTGGGGGTCATTTGTTGAAAGTAGTGCCAGCAGAGCTATGATTGGTCAGGGTTCCAGCAGGACAGCAGCACAGTGATACTATCTGCCTGTGAGGTAAGCACAATGTGTATAAATGTCAAATATGATCACAGTGCGATTTTCAGCAAGATTTATATCAGTGTGTGCTGAATACATGATTTTATCCAATACACATTTTGCTCACCCCATTGTATAAATATATATATATATATATATATATATTTATATATATATATATATATATATATATATACTGCATAGTAGTGCAACTATAGTTAGGGATGCATGACCACTTCTATGTTAGGCCCAAATTTGTGCACTTTAATACCTTTGGAACCGTATGATCGATTTGCCTGAAATTTTGCATGCAGTGTATGTTGCCACAGATCCATGAATCTGGGAAGTTTCATTCATAGAAACATAGAAACATAGAAACATAGAAGTTGACGGCAGATAAGGACCGCAAGGCCCATCCAGTCTGCCCATTTCTTTTTCTACCTTATAAATGTGCCATCGGCCTTTGCTCTGTCAGTGACCTATCTATTCATAGTCATTTGTATTGCTCCCTTATGCCTATCCCATGCCTGTTTGAAGCCCTGCACTGTATTCATAGCCACCACTTCTTGTGGTAAGCCATTCCATGCATCTACCACCCTTTCTGTGAAAAGAATTTCTCACATTCCCCTTAATCGGCCTCCTCTAATCTCATGCTGTGTCCTCTTGTCCTGCTATTTTTCTTATATTTAAACATGTTAGACTCTTTCACCTTGTTTATGCCCTTAAGGTGTTTAAATGTCTCGATCATATCACCTCTCTCCCTCCTTTGCTCAAGGGTATACATATTGAGCTCCGTTAATCTGTCCTCATATGTCTTCTGATGCAGTCCCTGCACCATTTTGGTTGCCCTCTCTGGACTGCCTCAATTTGGTTAATGTCCTTGTGAAGGTGTGGCTCCAATACTGCACGCAGTACTCCAGATGGGGCCTAACCAATGTCTTGTACAGAGGGATTATTACCTCCCTCTTACGACTTGTGATACCCCTACTAATACACCCTAACACCCCTAGCCTTACCTACTGCTTTGAGAGGTCTGCTTGGATGATTTTAGGTCATCAGTGATGATGATGCCCAAGTCTCTTTCTTCCTTTGTGACTGCTAGCAACTCCCTCCCAGCCTATAAGTGGCTTCAGGGTTTCTCTTCCCTATGTGCATGATTTTGCACTTCTTTGCATTAAATCCCAGTTGCCACTCTTCTGACCATTCTGCTAGTTTATCCAGATCTCTTCTCATTTGCCCACCCCATCTGGATCATCTACTCTGTTGCAGATCTTGGTGTCATCTGCAAACAGACAAGCCTCCCTCTAGTCCATCTACGAGGTCACTAATGAAGATGTTGAATAGGACTGGCCCCAGGACTGATCCCTGAGGTACCCCACTTGTGACTTGCATCTCTTCTGACTGTATACCATTTACCACCACTCTCTGTTTTCTGCCAGTCAACCAGTTTGCCACCCAGTTGACCAACTTCGACCCACCCCGAGCCTACCTAGCTTATTTATCAATCTTCTATGTGGAACAGTGTCAAAAGCTTTGCTGAAGTCAAGGTAGGCGACATCAACTGCTCCCCTTGGTCCACCACTCTGGTTACCCAGTCAAAGAAATCTATGAGATTAGTTGACAGGACCTTCCTTTGTAAACCCATGCTGTCTTGGATCCTGTGCCCCTATGGATTCCAGGTGTTGCACTATCCTTTCCTTAAGGAGTGCCTCATAATCTTGCCCACTACTGAGGTAAGACTGACCGGTCTGTAGTTCCGCCTCCTCCTGCTACCACTCTTGTGGAGTGGGATCACATGAGCCCTTCTCAGTCTTCTGGGACCTCTCCTGTGCTCAGAGACTCACTAAACAATTCTGCTAAAGGCTCTGCTAGTTCCTCCTTTGGCTCCTTAAGTACCCTGGGATGTATGCCATCAGGTCCCATTGCCTTATCACACCTGAGCTTATAGCTCTTGTAGGACCCTTTCTTTTGTGAAGGGAGTAGTGCTCACCTCCCTCCCCTGTGTCCATGATGCTGAGCTGTGGGCCTGCCCTACCTTCTCTTCAGTAAATACTGAGCAAAAGTATCTATTTAGGATAGATGCCTTTACAGGGGTCCTCCTCCTCACATGCTCCCTTTTCTCCATTAAGCTTAGCATACCCCTCTGGACTTTCTCCTTTCACTAATGTATCTATAGAAAGTCTTGTCACCTTCTTTTACTGTCCGTGCTAGTGTTTCCTCAGTTTGGGACTTTGCCTGCCTTACCTTACCTGCTTCCCTTAGGGCAGTTTGGTATGCCTCCCTATCTTCATCCCGCTGTGTTCCTTATATTTTCTGAAGGCCAGCCTTTTGGCTCTGACCTTTTCTGCTACTGTATTTGAGAACCAAAGTGGTTTCCTTCTTCTTTTACACTTCCTTTTCTGTCTAACACAATGGGATGTTGCTTCAAGTATTGTATCCTTAATGCTTGCCCACTTTGCCTGTACCTCCTCACCTGTGTTTCTTTTTGCCAGGGCTAGCTTAACTCTGTTGGCCATCTTATCAAAGTCAGCTCCTCTGAAGTCCCATATTTTTGCCTTGGAATGGGATGATTTAGATGTAGTAGCCAAATTGAACCATACCATGTGATGGTCACTGGCCCCCAGGTGACCTTCTACCTGGAGATCTGTGATCCCTTCTTTGTTAGTCAGTACTAGATCTAGGATAGCCCTGTCTCTTGTGGGTTGCTGTACCAGTTGTTTGAGGCCCTCCCTGCAGGAATCCACTATGTGTCTAGTTCTGGCCGATGTTCCTGCTGGTATTGACCAATCTGTATCTGGCATGTTGAAGTCTCCCATTATCAGAACCTCCCTTTAGCTGTCATGTTTTGTATATCTTCTAACAGTAATGTGTCTATGTCCTCCCTCTGGTCTGGGGGCCTGTAGACAACCCCAGTTCTTATGGCTGTCCCATTTCCTGTTTCAGGGTGACCCACAGTTCTTCTGGCTCATTATGTGTATTCTGAATTTCTGTAGCTTTGATATTTTCATTAACATACAGGGCCACTCCTCCCCTTTTGCACCTCGGTCTCTTCTGAACAATACATAGCCAGGTACTGAAGTCTCCCAAGTGTGGTTACTGGTAAACCACGTCTCACTAATTGCTACTATGTCCAGTTTAGCCTCTGACATTATTGCCTGCAGGTCTGGGATCTTATTTCCCAGGCTGTGAGCATTGTGTACATGATTTTCCATTGGCCAGATTTTGGTGTGTTAGTTGTTGGGTGAAGTTTGGCATTACCCTGTGCATCGTATGGGAGACAAACCTTTTTCTTACCTGGTGATGCAAATGAACGGCAAACACGCTGAATTCCTGTTTGACCACTAGCTGAGGGGAGGTGTTCTTCCCATTCGACGTATGGGGTGCTGCACCCCTCTCCCCATTTGCTAGTTTAAATATTCTGCAAAGACGTCAAACTTCTGCCCCAATGCACTGACTCCCTCTTTAGTCAGATGCAGTCCATCAAATTTAAAGAACTTTCGCTCCCAGAACTGTTGCCAGTTCCTACAAATCTGTGTCCTTTTTCTGGCACCAGTCCTTGAGCCACGTGTTTAGCTCCCTATCTCCCCTTCTCTGACCTTCCGTCCATCTGCTCCCTTCTCCCAGACTGGCAGGATCTCAGAGAAGGAGATGCCGGACGAAATAGATGATAGTTTGTCACCCAGCCTAGTCAGGTGTTCCTTGGTCTCCACAACTGACCGGCTGGCGAGATCATTAGTCCCTATGTGTACTAGGACATCAATGTTTTCTCCTGCTTTGTGAACAATTTTAGCAATGCGGTCAGTGTCTCTCCATGCTGATGTACCTGGGAGACATCTGACCATCACCCCTGGCTGGAGATGGGTATCAACTCCCCGAATCATGGAGTCTCCTATGATCAGAAGTTTTTTGGATTTCCTTTGTGCTTGTTTAGTTTTGGTTCCTGATTTGGGTGAGTATTGTTGTGCCAGCTCCTGTGCCGCAGTGTCCTGCTCTGCAGTGTCTTCTGCCTCTTTATTTGATTTCAGAGATAGAGGCAGATACCTGTTTGTAGTGTTTATATGGTTTTTGGAGGTAATGTGTTGGAGAGCAGAGAGTGATGGGGCACCTGATTTGCTCCTCCTAACCACCTGCCAACCTCCTGGACCAACTACCCTCTTGGTCGAGGTTTTTCTGTTGGATGCTGGGGAAATGGAGGTGGTTCTTATAATGTATTTCCTCTTCAATATGAAATTTGAGGCGTGCAATCTCTGCCCATGCTGCCCGGAGCTGAGACCTAAGATCTCAAAGGCCCAGCATGTAGGACAGTGTCCTAAATCCTGTAAGACTGTCCTTCTGAAATTGTTCCACAGTACCTGCAGTTAATGAAATCCATTACAAATAAGTTGCTGGGTTTGTAACCTAGTCAGAGTAATTAGAAGGAAAAAAATGCAAGTAATGGTTTAATTGTGCTTTGTTTAACTTGTTATAACAAGTTAAATTACTAGTGCCCTGTAAATGAGATCACCTTGTGGAGGCCCCACTGATCCGCCCCTTCCTGCTCTGTCACAGGAAATGTCACAACTGTGGTACCCTATAAAAGGAGTGTAGCGTGGGGTGGTTGGGGATGGGGGTGGGTGGCTGGGCCCTTCCCCTGCCTAAAAAGAAGAACCACGGACGAAAGAACAAGGAGGTAAGAGCAGAAACAATCAGTCAACAACAAATGCAGTAACCCTGAAAGCTTATCCTAATGTTAGATAAAACTGTAAAACCTGTAAAGCACCACCTGTAATAATTTCAGAGAAGATATACCCTGTAAGAAACACTTTGCTCCAGAGAAAAATAAAGCAGTAACAGAAGATATACCTTGCAAAAGTCAATTTGAATCAGAAGATTACAGCAGTAATCTGTTAGCCACCTGTAGGCACACCTTGTAATAATGCAGAAGAAGGTATACCAGCAACAACAATTTGAATCAGAGAAAAATAAAGCAATGAAATGTTAACAACAAACAGTAGCAATCCCTGTGAGTAAAAATAAAACACCACCACACAGTAAATCTGCTTAGCCAAACTAAGTCTTAATCCTTCTCCCTTGCTCTGGTAAGTTTCTCTACTCTGCCTTTCAAGCAGTCTTAGAAGGAAAGAGCTCAGGTGAAGCTAGGTGCCTTGGCCAGCAAACCAAGTCTTCTACCTCCAAGATATCAACTAACCTGACTTTTTAACCCTTCCTTCTGTTGGAAATTACTGACAGTTTGCCAGCTCCACCCCCACATACACACCTAATCCTTTGGAAGAGCTGTGGGAGGAAAAGCAATTAGCTCCTTCAATGTGAGAAGGAGACTGAAACACCTCTGAGACAACAAACCTTTTCAACAAACAAGAAAAAATAAAACACAGTGTCAAACAGTAATTTTGTTAGCCCAATGATAAAAGTCACAAAATGTAAGCTCCACCTGTAATACAGTAATTTCAGAGAAGATATACCCTGTAAGAAACACTTTGCTCCAGAGAAAAATAAAGCAGTAACAGAAGATATACCTTGCAAAAGTCAATTTGAATCAGAAGATTACAGCAGTAATCTGTTAGCACACACCTGTAGGCACACCTTGTAATAATGCAGAAGAAGGTATACCAGCAACAACAATTTGAATCAGAGAAAAAATAAAGCAATGAAATGTTAACAACAAACAGTAGCAATCCCTGTGAGTAAAAATTAAAAACACCACCACACAGTAAATCTGCTTAGCCAAACTAAGTCTTAATCCTTCTCCCTTGCTCTGGTAAGTTTCTCTACTCTGCCTTTCAAGCAGTCTTAGAAGGAAAGAGCTCAGGTGAAGCTAGGTGCCTTGGCCAGCAAACCAAGTCTTCTACCTCAGATGTCAGATGTGTGATTGCAGAGCTGTGGAGTGCCAAACAAAAGTGCAAAACAACACTTTTTGGGCCATTTTGGCACATTCTTTGCTCGTCTCTACAGCCTGAAAGGTTTGTCCATCTGGTCCTACTTTCCAGGGTATATGGGGAGTGGGACAGAGAACTGCCTTTTGAAGGCTTGGTGAAAAAATATTAATCCATTCAAAAGCTATTAAAGTTTCAAGTTTCCCATTATTGCCTATGGGGAAAAAATATACAGTATATGTTCCCTCGAAAGTACTTTTAACTTTGGCAAAAGCTACTTTTTAGTGTCATGCTTGGTCTTCTTGCTTTCAATCTGCTGCCATCTTGTTTTCATATAGCGAGGCACAAAAAACGTAATTACAAAAATACTGCCCCTAGGTAAACACCAACACTTGGGTTTACCTAACAGGGCCCTAGGAATATGACCCTAGCATTAGTAATTTGCCAGGATGCCCAGAAATATGATTTTGCATTTTTTACACCATCTTAGCTGCTGAACTTTTGCGAAAGTTCCATGGATTTTCGCGAAAGATCCGCGAGTGCTTGCACGTAAGTCCCACATCTACAATGGCAGAACTTTCGCACAAGTTCTGTGGTACTTCTGTAAAAGTTCCCCCATGTAAACCAATGGGACTTTCATGAAATTCCACAGAAGTTCCACAAAAGTTCCACAGTTCAAGACCCCAAAACACCGCTTTCTTTGCCACTTCATAGCAAGTCAAGGGTTAGGACGTTTGGGCTCAAATTTGCAGAGTGGTAAGTCCTTGCCACACAGATGTGCCTTTTGCTGGCTTGGTGAAAAAATGTACATCAGTTTCAGAGTTACAGCAGTCCTAAGTTGTAAATTTCCCCATAGAATAACATTGTAGTGGTCCCAGTGCCTTTCAGCACCTATATCTCAAAAATGATTTGATATACAGACTTTTCACTAAGTACAGCTTAATACACCTTTGGGTGTACTACATATGTGTAGAGGTGGTTAGGTCAAGAATACAAATGCAAAATAATTTTTTCTGCAGTTGCTATGGTTACTGAGATACTGCCAAATAAGTGTTTCCAGGGTTACTTGGAATGCCTCTAGGCCTGTGCTATGTTTCTATACTTATGGGTAGGTGGGAGTGCAGGACCCAGAGGACCCATGCTCCCACCTATGCATACTAATTATGCTAAACTGTGAGCACTGGGCCCTACTATGCTATGCCTGTACACTAATGAGTGGATGGGAGTGCAGGACCTAGAAGGCCTGCACTCACACCTATGGATATGATTATGCACAACTAAAAGCACAGGGCCCTCCTGCACTATGTCTCTGTGCTTAGGTGGCATAGATCTCTGGATCTGGAAAGTTTCGTTTTGGGTAGATTTGTGGATGTGGAGCTGCAGAGTGCAAAAAAGTGTGAAAAAATCCTCAATTTAGTGAAATTCTTTGATGGTCTCCACAGCCCGAATGGTTTATCCATCTGGTATGACATTTTCAGGGAAATGCCTTTGGAAGGATTGTTGAAAAATATTAATCCTTTCAAATGTTCTTAAACTTTTTCATTTCCCATTATAACCTATGGAAAAAAAATTGTGTGAACAACAAAAGGTAGAAAGTACTGCGGAACTTTCACAAAAATACTATTGGTTAACATGGGGGGCTTTTGTAAAATTATGCATTACTTTTGCAAAAGTACCATTGGTTTACATGGGGACTTTCACAAAATTCCACATTACTTTTGCGAAAGCTGTGCCATGTAAACCAGTGGTGCTTCCGTGAAAGTCCTGTGCTCCCACCTATGGATATGATTATACAGAACTGGGAGCACAGGGCACTCCGGTGCTATAGAAACATAGAACCATAGACTTTGATGGCAGATAAAGACCACTTGACCCACTCAGTCTGCCCATTTCCCTACCTATTGAATAAGCTGCAGATCCAAGTTAACCAACAGCCTACTTCCTCCTACCCCAACTATAATTGATTTATGTCTGTCCCATGAATTTTTGAATTCCCCCACTGTTTTTGACCCCACAACCTCCTCAGGGAGGCCATTTCATGTGTCCACCACCCTCTTTGTGAAAAAATACTTCCTCACATCGCCCCTGAGCCATCCCCCCTCTATCTCCAAATTGTGCCCCCTTGTTTTTGCACATCTTTTTTTCTGAAAGATGCTACCCTCTTGGACTTTGTTGATTCCCTTGAGGTACTTGAAAGTTTCTATCATGCCACCCCTCTCTCTCCTTTCCTTGAGGGTATACATATTAAGCTTCTTTAGTCTCTCTTCATATGGTTTCTAGTGCAGGCCTACATCATTTTAATTGCCCTCCTCTGGACTGCCTCCATCCTGCCTATGTCCTTGCGGAGATGGGGTCTCCAGAACTGCATGAAGTACAGTACTTCAGATGGGGTTTCACCAACTGTCTGTACAGAGGGATGAAAACTTCCTGTTTTCTACTGGTGATGCCTCTTCCTATACATCCCAGAATCCCCCCTGCCCTCCTTACTATCTTCTCACATTGCCTGCCTACCTTTAGGTCATCTTATATGACTTTCCACAGGTCCCTTTCCATTTTTGTTGTTGTTAGTACCCCAACATTGTGTACTCTTCCCCTGGGTTTTTGTTTCAACAGGTGCATTACTTGGCAATGCTTTGCATTGAATCTAAGTTGCCATACTTTTACCATTCTTCCAACCTTATCAAGTCCCTTCTCATCTTTTCCACCCCCTTGTGTATCAACCCTGTTGCAGATATTTGTGTCATTTGCAAAGAGGCATATTTTTCCTTCCAGACCCTCTGCAGTGTCACTTATAAAGACATTAAAGAGGACCAGCCCAGTACTGAACCATGTGGTACCCAACTAGTAACCCCCCTTTCTTAGGAGTGGACTCTGTTTACTATTACCCTCTGTGTCCTGTTGTCCAGCCAGTGTTTTACCCAGGCTACCACCGTGGGACCCACTCCCAGGCTGGCTAACTTGTTTATTAATCTTTTGTGTGGGACTGTGTCAAATGCCTTGCTAAAGTCTGGGTAGGTCATGTCCACAGTCCCTCCCTGGTCTACTACTTTGGTCACCCAGTCAAATAAATCTATTACATTTGTCTGACATGACCTTCCCACTGTGAAACCATGCTGCCTTGGGTCATGTGCCCTGCTAGCCTCTAGGTACTCAACTATTCTTTTTTTCAGAAGTGATTCCATCATTTTCTCTACCACTGACGTAAAACTAACAGGTCTATAGTTTCCTGGCTTTGCCATGCTCCCACTTTTGTGAAGGGGAATCACATCCTCCCTCCTCCAGTCCTCAGGTACCATGCCCTCCTTGCATGATTTGTTAAAAAGGGTAGTCAGTGGTGTCACTAATACTCCCCTTAGTTCTTTTAGAATTCTGGGGTGAATCCCATCAGGCACCATTGCCTTGTCCACCTTGAGTTTTAGGAGTTCTTTCAGGACCCTTTCTTCTGTAAATGGACTGATATCAACCCCCCTATCCAGAGCGCTTCTACTGTTCGTTTTAGGTACGCCCCCCTTCACCTCTTCTTCTGTGAATATTGAACAAAAGTATTCATTCAGTATCTCTGCCTTTTTGTTGTCACCCTCTGCCCACCCTCCCTCCCTTTATTAAGCCTTATTATCCCTCCTTGGTCTTTCTTCACTCACTAAAAGCAGTGAAAAAGCAGGGATACTGAACAAATATTTCTGCTCAGTATTCATAAAGAAAGAGGAAGTGCCTAATCAATTAACAGAAACACTCTTGATAGGGGGTCGATCCCAGTCCTTTCACAGAAGAAAGGGTTCTGCAAACTCCTAAAACTGAAGGTGGACAAAAGCAATGGGGCCTGATAAATTCACCACAAATTCTAAAAAATTATGGGGAACTAGTGAAACCACTGGCTACTCTTTTAATAAATCATGGGAGGATGGTGTGGTACCCAAGGACTGGAGGAAGGTGGATGTGATTCCCCTTCATAAAAGTGGGATCAAGACAGAGGCAGGAAACTACAGACCTGTCAGTTTGACCTCTGTGGTAGGGAAAGTGATGGAGTCACTTCTGAAGGAAAGAACTGTTGAGTACCTAGAGGCCAGTGGGGCACAGGACCCAAGGCAGCATGGGTTCATAGCAGGAGGTCATGTCAGATGAATCTAATAGATTTCTTTGACTGGGTGACCAAAGTAGTAGACCAGGGAGAGGCTATGAACATGGCCTACCTAGACTTCAGCAAGGCATCTGACACAGTCCCACACAAAAGACTAATAGTCAAATTAACCAGCCTGGGAGTGGGTCCCAGGGTGGTAGCCTGGGTAAAACATTGACTGGACAACAGGACACAGAAGGTAATAGTAAATGGAGTCCACTCTGAAGAAAGAGGGGTTACTAGTGGGGTACCACAGGGTTCAGTACTGGGTCCAGTCCTTTTTAATGTCTTCATAAGTGACATTGCAGAGGGACTGGAAGGAAAAGTATGCCTCTTTGCAGATGATGCAAAGATCTGCAACAGGGTTGATACACAAGGAGGTGTGGAAAGGATGAGAAGGGACTTGGCAAGGTTGGGAGGAATGGTCAGATGTATGGCAGCTTGGATTCAATGCAAAGAAGTGCAAAATAATGCACATGGGAAACAAGAAACCAGGGGGAGTATACACAATGGGGGGAGGTAGTAACAACAACAAAAAAGGAAAGGGACCTGGGGGTAATCATATCAGATGACCTTAAGGTTAGCAAGCAATGTGAGAAGGCAATAGGGAGGGAGGGCTGGGGGTATACTGGGATGCATAGGGAGAGGCATCACCAGCAGAAAATAGGAAGTTGTTATCCCTCTGTACAGACAATTGGTGAGACCCCATCTGGAGTACTGTGTCCAGTTCTGGAGACCCCATGTCTGCAAGGACATAGACAGGATAGAGGCAGTCCAGTGGAGGGCAACTAAAATGGTGCTGGGTCTGCAAGAGAAGCCGTACGAGGAGAGACTAAAGGAGCTTAATATGTATACCAATGAGGAAAGAAGGGAGAGGGGGACATGATAGAAACTTTTAAGTACCTCAGTGGAATCAACGAAGTCCAAGAGGGTAGCATCTTTCAGAAAAAGAGATGTGAAAGAACAAGGGGACACAATTTAAAGATAGAGGAGGTGGTTCAGAGGCAATGTGAGGAAGTATTATTTCACAGAGAGGGTGGTGGATGCATGGAACAGCCTTCCTGAGGAGGTTGTGGGGTCTAAAACTGTGGGAGAATTCAAAAATGCATGGGACAGACGTAAGGCAATTCTTGTGGGGGGTAGGAAGAAATAGGCTGTTGGTTAACTAGGATCTGCAGCCTATCCTGTAGGTAGGGAAATGGGCAGACTAGATGGGCCAAGCAGTCCTTATCTGCCATCAAAGTCTATGTTTCTATGTTTCTAATGTACCTATGAAAGGTTTTATCCCCCTTCTTAACTGAGTTGGCTATCTTTTCCTCAGTTTGTGCCTTTGCTATTCTGTCTGCTTTCCCTGCTTCCTTCTGCTTTAAGTGATACAGTTCTCTGTCCTGTTCCTTCTGTGATTCCTTATACTTTTTGAATGCTATCTTTTTCTCCCTAGCCTTCCCTGCCACCTCTTTTGAGAACCATAGTGTTTATTTGCTTCACACAAAGGATTGTTGGCTCTGTGATAGTTGTTTTGATTTTTCCCCATTGTTTCTCCACCCCTCCTTCTTGCCCTTTTGCTAGTGCATTCCTTAGGCACTCTCCCATTCTGTCAAAGTCAGCCTTCCAAAAGTCCAGTACCCTTGCTTTTGTATGGCTTGAATCTATGGCTGTGTTTATTGTGAACCACACTGTCTGGTGGTCAGTTGTTCTCAGATGGCTACCCACTTCTACATCTGAGATCCTCTCACTGTTCCCGTTTAAGCGTACCAGGTCTAAGACTGCTCTATCCCAAGTGGGTTCCAACACTAGCTTCCTGAGGCATGCCCCCTGTAGGGCATCAAGAATGACTCAGCTCTAGGATGTGGCTGTAGCAATTATGCTCCAGTTAACATCAGGCATATTCAGGTCCTCTATCAACAATATCACCCCTTTTTCTGCCATTCTAAGAAAGCCTCCTATCATTTCCTTGTTCGTTTCCTCCCCCTGAGACAGGGGTCTGTAAAAAACCCTTGTGTAGATTGTGGTGCTATTTCTTGTCTCCAAGGTGACGCATCTTGTTTCCTCTCCTTCCTGTTTGCCCTTTATTTCTGTTACTTTGATCCATTCTCTTATGTAGAGAGCTACTCCTCCCCTTTTACCCTCCCTATCCCTATTGTAGATTGTGTACCCTGGAATGTTGACATCCCAATCATGGTTCTCTGTGAACCAGGGTTCTGTGACTGCCATGATATCCAGGCATCCCTCTTCCATTAATGTCACTTGTTCAGGAAGTTTATTACCCAGACTACGGGTATTGGTACTCCTCACCCTTCATTTTTTGATGCCTCTATACTTATACATGGGTAGGAGTGCAAGGACCAGAGGGCCCATGCTCCCACCCATGGATACCATCTTCCAATACTGGGAGCACATGGCCCTCAGGTACAATGTCTCTATATTTATGTCTGATTTGGAGCACAGGGCCGTGAGGGTCCACATTCCCAAATATGCATCCCATTATGTGAAACTGGGGGCACAGAACCCTCCTGCACTATGCCTCTGCACTCATGGGTGGGTCAGAATGCAGGGCCTATAGGGCCCATGCTCCCATCTATGTATACCATATGACTAACATTTCACTTTCTCAAAATGAAGGGAAACTCATTGCAAAAAAAATGTGTTAATACATCAGTGAGGGTGGATTCCACACCAACAAAAGTCTGGAAATTTGAGGTTAGGGTTACCAACTCAAAAACTCCACCCCCACCTTCTGCAGACCAACAGGTGCCGGGGTGTGCCTTGGGATTGTCAGGCCTAACTCTCATCTCATTCTCCTATTCTGTACCATCTCAGCTTGTTTACACATTGAATGGGGTTAGTGTTATGGCGACAACCCAAGGCACACCCAGCACCTGTTGGTCTGTGGAGGGTGGGGGGGTGTTTGGGTTTCTAACCCCTAACCTTGAATTTCCAGACTTTTGTTGGTGTGAATCAATCCTAACTGATGCATTCATGAAGTTTTTTGCAATTAATTATTTATATATATATATATATATATATATATATATATATATATATATATAACTGCAAAAGACTTCATGTAATGCATCAGTTATAGTTAAAGCAACAAAAGTGGGGAAGTGAGACATTAATATTTGAACCCTAACCACCTCCAACCCACCACCCATCCTCCACAGACTGACAGGCTGGGGTGTACCATGGGGTCATGAGGCCCAACTCTCACCCTATTCCATGTGTAAACAGGTTGCCATGCTACAGTAAAGGAAAATGGGGTGAGAGTTATGCCTCACTAACCCATAACACCCAACATCTGTCAGTTTGTGGAGGCTAGTATGGATGGGGTAGTTAGGGCTCCGCCATACATCTTTAATTCCCCCACTTGTCACTTTAACCATAACTGATGCATTAAATGAAGTTTTTTGCAATGAATTTCCTTACTTATTGAAAAAGTGTAATATAACTAGTAAATAGCATGTGTTGGTGGGATCGTGGAGCCTGATTTCTGCATAACAATATGCATCTGTGGGAGCATGGGCCCTCTGGGCCCTGCACTCCCACTTATACATAACTACAGAGTCATACAGCAGCCTATAGGCAAGGAACCCTTGTAACACTAATTTGCCAATATCTCAGCAACTGTAGCAGCTATGAAAAAAATTCAAGTGTAGTAATCATGACAGCATAACCTACACACAAAATAGCTGATGAAATCCATATCTCACAACTTTTATGAGATACGGGTACCAAAAGCACTAAAAAGGCACCCTTGTAATCCTTGTAACATGTTTTTGCCAATATTTCCATAACCTTAGCAAGTAGGAAAAAACTTCCACTGCTGGTGTAATCTATGATTTCCAAACTTGTTTCCACAGATTAGATCACCTAAAGATGATCTAAGATGTAGGTAGTGAAAAATCCATATCTTGCTTCATTTTCGAGATACAGGCACTGAAAGTCACTATGGGTGGTGCACTGTTATCCTATGGGAAAAATAAAAACTTTGTGATATCATAGTTATGGAACCAAATAACTTTTCAACACCTAAATAGCATAATTTACATCTCTGGGGCATCCCCTTAATACCCTGCAAATTTCAAGTCAAAAGACCAAACTGTTTATTTACAGTGCAGTGGCAACATTTAAAAATCCTAGTCTGCGAGGTAGCAAAATCCCCGACCGTGAGATCAATCCCCTTTTGTGAGCTGTCAAAATTGCTGTCTGTAAGAAGTACTTGACCATCAGATTTTGGCCACCTGATTTTGTCAGCTCATGAAAGGGGATTCAAAAGCCCAATCCTCTGTCATGAGTTGACAAAATCCCAGTCTGCAAGCCAATCCTCTTTTGTAAGGCAGCAAAATCCTTGACCATGAGTCAATCCTCATCCCGAGAAGGGCCATCTGGTCACAAAGTGATGGTCAAGGATTTTGCTGCCTCACAAAAGGGGATCAGCTCATGGACTGGGATTTTGTCAGCTAGCAAATGAGTATTGGAAGCAAGTCACAAAAGAAGAATTTCAAATTTTGAAGTGGCCATTTTTTTGCCAAAATGAAGCAAACCAAAGGTATGGGTTTGTAGAGGACATCAACCAGAACAAAAGCCATGCCTTATTGCAACAAAAAGTCACCTGTGGAGGAAGCTACAACATTTTGTTTGGAGAAAAAAATGAAAACAAGATGGTGGCTCATGGACAAGGAATTTTTCCTCACAAAATAGGACTTTTTAAATCCCCTTATGTGAGCTGACAAAATCCTTGACCATGAGCCCAGTCTCCTTTAGCAAAACATGCATATAAATCTTGGAGTGAACTGAGCATGCTTTGAACCCAAAAATGAAAAATTTTATAACTTTGAACTAATATTTTTTCACCAAACCAATGCTGGATTATTCTTTGATCAAACCCTTCCTACGTTCCAAATTTCAGACCAAAACACCAAACAGTGTGGTCACAGCATGAGAGGCAAAAATGTGTCAAAAGTGGCTAAAATTACATTTTTCAGCACTTCACTGTGCATAAATTGTAATTCCAACCAAAATGCAACTTGGCAAATCAAGAGATCTACCATACCAAACTGAGCATTCCAAATTTCATGCAAATCTGTTGAACAGTTTCAAGTTATTAACATGCAAAAATTAGGGTTTTACATTAAAGTGCCTACTCAGCCATAACTAGGGATGTCAGTTTGTCATGGATGAGGTTTTAATGACTCATTGTTTGTTCATGAAATCATTAGTAAACAGTAGCAAATGTTGTGGCACTGTCATCATTGCTACTTTCTGATGACACTAGTGAAAGTCATGGAAATCCTGAATAAAGATCAAACGTCATGGAATCAATGACGTGTATGACTGCCATGACGAACTTACATCCCTAACCATAACTATAGGGGTGCGACCATTCTCCTATAACGTATATATTTTTTTTTCAATTTTGACTCCAAATTTTCAAGATGCTCATTTTATGATTTGCGGGAGTGTTCTAAGGTGATCCCCTTTTGGCAGTCCATTTGAAATTCCCTTGACCCCTTTCTGGAACTAGTTTCTTTTTTCACACTTCAGATAATGTGATATTGACTATTATTCAACTGAGCTTTTTGGTCCTTGAAGACCTTATATGTCCCTGATTTCCATTGCTGCCAAGATGATCATTGTGCACCATTGGTTGGATGACTCTCTACTAGGGCTGTGCATGGGCTGAATAGTATTTTCTGAATACCACTAATAGTAGGCTTCCCGACTATACAGATGCATTTTCCGAATAGTTCACTATTCGGCCACTATCCGGGAATTACTATTCGGTGAGATTTCCAAGTCTCGCAGAGCTTTGTTGGCCAATCAAAAACTGTTTCTGGAGCTCAAAGGCAAGCACAACATTTGACTTCCTCACTCTGAGCTGGTAGAAGACTGGAGATAGTGGTTTCTGAGACCTGCTCTGCAGTACTTTTGAGACCTTAAACTTGCTAAAAAAGAAACAGATTTTTGCTTCACTGGCTTTTTTGGGTCAGTATAGTTTTCTTGATCAGTGTCAGAAAAGCTATGTTTGGCTTTCTGACAGGTATTTTGTCCTTATTGCTATACTCAGTTACAGGGACTAGGAGGGCTGTATGCTAACACCCCTTCTCTGCTGCTGTCTGACATAGCTCCAGTGAGATTTTTTTTGGGTGGAGCAGATTTTAATTTTGTGTTGTTTTTTTTTTTTTTTGCTGTTGTCTGGTTCCAGGCTTGGTTTCCTGCATGATTAATGAGGGTGTCTGCTAACTCCCCCTCCTGCAGGTTACTTATTATTATTTGTTGTATATGTGTTAAATATTTGATTTTGTGAGGCATCACCCTGCATGTGCATGCTTAATATATTTTTTCATGAGGCAGGGCCACACGTGTGCACAGCTGTGTGCACACAGATTTTGAAATAAACTTCTTCAATTCTAAGCCAGTTAGGCTTGACTCACTGAATTAGTATTGTTAGTCTCCTCTGGTTCTGGGGATAGATCCTGTACACATGAGGAGGAGGAGAAGAAGAAGAAGAAGAAGAATCAGCTTATATATAGTGCTTTTCATAAACAGTGTATCCTAAAGCACTTTACAAGCTAGACTGGTAGTGAAGTGACTGAATGTGTGGTGGTGGCCATATCTCACATCATCACCCACACACAGCCTGGATAATTGCATGAACCAGTTTATGGTAAGGGGAATGTTGGCCAGGACACCGGGAATGTTCCCTACTCTTTGCAAAGAGTGCCCTGGGTTCTTTTACTTCCACCTGGACACCCACCAGGGCAACACCAGGATGGGCAGAAGGGAACTCGGTTTAACATCTCATCCGAAAGGATGGCACACCCCAGCAGTTTAGAACCCCCCAATACTGTATTCAGGTGCCAGCGATTTTTATGTGCAAGCTCAATCCCAGTGTGGGACGAGAACCCACTACCTTCTGGTACAGAGGTGGATATGCTACCAACTGAGCCACTCTGACAAGGCAGCTGACTACCCCCCCACTTCTACAGCCCACTGCACACAATTAAGCTGTGTTTGTGAAATATATCCCCCTGTGAGTCTGTGCCATGTGTGTGTGCACAGTTGTGCACATGCATTTTTTTTTGTTTGCTTATTGTTGTTTTGTTAATTAAACCATTGCACTTAGGGGACAGGCTTGTCTCACTGAGTTAACTGTATGTCATCTGTCTGTTCCTTGCTCGGTTCCATGTTTGACTAAATAGGTTGCCCTTTTCTTCCCCTTCTTAGTAGTAGTGCTTTTCTTTACTGCTACTTTTTTGTGATGTAGTATAACTGGAAAGGTTGGTGTATTACTGTAGTTCCACAAGCACTAAGTAAAACAACACACACACACACACACACACACACACACAGAGGTACTATGTAGTAATAGTTTGTGTTTTACCCAGTAACCAGTAGTGACCTGATCCATCATGTTTTTAGTAATCTTGCAAACATGCTTGGTCCAACCCCAGCAAAGCATCTGCACCACTGGCCCCAAGTGGTGAGGGACAGGATGATAGACCACAAACATACAGCACATCCAGGCAATTACTGCTAGTGTTGTCCCTAGGCTGCCAAACTCCCAAACAATCCATGTAGAACAAAGGAAGCATTCAGCAGGGGGGGGGGGTGCAGTAACAAAATACAGTTAAGAGCAGTGCAGCATAAAGTTGCCAACACATTTGTTTGTGCTAAGGCTGGAGGATCCCAATAGAGCCCTGGTGCTTTGACCAGAACCTGGTCTTTGTCAGGGTGCATGTCAGGAACATACAAATACTCTATTAATATACAACCCTGAAAGAAACACACTATAAATAAGTGAAGTTAAAATGAATGAGACTGAGATGCCCTTGTAACAAAACAATCCATGACTAACATACCCAAGGATGAAACACTGTATCAAGATTATAAAACATAGTTCATACTGTGGTGCCAGACAGTACTCAATGCAGTATCTTGCAAAATTGCTGTAAAATGATACAGTATGCTGCAAGAAGCAGTGTAATTTAATAGCAATTAAGTCCTCCAGTCATCCAATATTGTGTGGCATGTTATTTACTGCAAAGTACTGAATTGCATCTTGTCTTGCTCCACTGTAAATTATTGATACATAATACAATTCCAGAGAAGGTGATGAGATAGACTACATAGACAGTGATATACAGGTGTCTCTGTTTATTCGATGGGCTCAGATATTGTTCTCCCTAAGCAAGCCTTTTAGTTCTTGCAACATTGGTAATAGTACTACTACCACTAATACCTTTAGCAGTACTACTTCTGCTAGTGTCACCACCTGTCCATCTGTACGTTCACTGTCACATCCTGTTGTGCAGTAGTAAGAGGGAATTAGAGCATGCATGCTTTGTGCAGTAAGCAGCAGACATCACCACCAGTGTCGTCACTGCTACCATTATGGCTGCTACATCTACAGCCAGTGTGCTTCCCACCACCACCAGTGCCATTCGTGCAGCAGCCACCCTTTCAGCTGTCACCACTACTTCAGCCACTGCTACCACTATTCCTATGCCCATGGCTGAAGCACCTTCTACCCCGTGTCTGTGACCATGAACACTCTCTAGTGCTGACCCAATGCAATGCTTGAATATTGTTTTCAGAGTGCTATGTGCGTGTTGTGGTGGATTGAGTGTGCCACTTGAAGTTTGTGTTGCATTAGCGAGAGCTCATTGTTGGTGGCTGAAGTGTCATTGAGGTGTATATGGTGTACCAGGTTCAATGGGTGATTAATGGTGTTGCTAAAGTGCTTTTTTAAAGTTTCCTTAAAATAACACCTTTTCTGGCCGAATAACGAATACCAAATACTCTGGACCTGAATACTAAATATTCGAGAAAAGGTATTTGCATAGTCCTACTCTCTACCATCATTTTGGGAATGGCGTATGGAAGTTTTGCAGGCCTTGGAAACAAAGAAACATATAATTCACCAGCAGGATAGATATGATAAGTTTATGTCCTTTTGGGTCCTCCTTCTGGCTTTATTACCTGTCTAGGTGAGTCCTGTGGTAGAAGCAAGTGGGTCATCCAGTTAATGTTTTTGTTTTGTTTTCTTTTTCTTACTTTGGTACCCTTCTTTTTCAGAGACAGTGCTCCCAGTCTTGGTTTGTTTGCCCTTGACAGTTGTGCTTTTTTTTTGGGGGGTCTGGGTGGATGGTTGGGGGTGGGAGCTGTTATGGTTAGTTTGTCTTGTTTTTTGCTATTTTGTTCATTCTGATTCAGTTGTTATGGTGTTCTCATTGTTGTGGCCATTTTCAAAATTTTAAAATATCCATGAGGTCTGAAAGTGATCATGCTGCCTTAATAGTGAATGTAGATACAGCAAAGGATTGTAATATGACTAAACCTAATGAATGTCATAGAATTTCCTTAGCACTTAGAGGGACATTTAAAGCTTACCCTAAATATTAAGAACTTGGCAAAAGCAGCAGAGGTAATATATTACCCTCAGATGTTTTCATTATTTACACTTGTGCAAGGAAAGACCCCTGTTCATTGTATTAATGATCAATTAGAAGACTGTCTCTTTAGAATTAGCTCTGAAATTTATGTTTATAACAATCAAACATCTGCTTTTTCTACCTGGTTTGATCATCAGTGCCTTAAAGAAAAGTAAAAATTAGGGAAACTAATTAGAGATATTAACAAAAAACCCTCACGACATAATACTGTAAACTTAAATAAGGAAAGGAAAACATACAAAAAGTTCTTAAAGTTAAAAAAAAAGCTGAATTTACCCCAAAACAGTGGGCTACTATGCATCAAATTATAGACTCAAATGATTCAAAGGCATTCTGCTGTGTGGTGGCGGAAGGTACCAAAACATACCAACCCACATGTTTACATCCCAAAGGAAACATGGGTTTCTTACTTTTCACACTTATTTAATAGTGACATCATCTCAGATGCCACCAGGAGAATGCCTGAATGGATGCAGTTAGATACATATAAACCTTTCATTTTTTCCATCACTGATGTAGATCATTTCAAAATTAGCAAATAACAAAGCTCCTGAGCCAGAAACTATCACTGGGGAAATCTATAATGAGCATAAAAACTTCTGGATTCCTTTTTTTGTAAACTTTTTTAACATCTGCCTCAGAGAAAGGTTTATCCCCAGCTCGTGGTCAAAAAACATAATAGTTCCCATTCACAAAAAAGGCTTATTTCACTTACCTAATAATTACCATCCCATAAGTCTTCTGGATAACAGCAGTAACAATTTTTCTGGAATTCTTTTGACAAAATTACAGCACTGGGTAGACACTGTTAGCCCTCTTTCTAAGTTTCAAGCAGATTTTCATCAAGGTTTCTTGACACTTGACAATGTATTTATCCTGACTCACTTGCTTGAAAAATATAACCACTATAGAAAAATGAAACTGTATGCATTATGTATTGACATTACTGCAGTGTTCGATTCTGTAGCTAGGATATCCCTTTGGAATATTCTCCAAACTCGAGGTCTTCTCTTAAGTTTACTAGCACCCATATTTCTTCATTTTGAAATGTTAACTGCAATTAGATTTGATCACAAGGGCAACATTTTAGAATACTTCCCAACAAACAAGGGGGTTAAACAGGGTTGCATCTTGGCACCTCTCCAGTTTAATATTTATATAGACTCCTTACTATACCTTGACGCTACTAGTCCTCTGGATTTGCCCCAAATTAATAATCATTATATTCACATACTAGCATATGCAGATGATTTAGTTATTTTGTCTCTGTCACTTAAAGGATTACAGTCTAAGCTTGATCAGATAAAAAACAAATGAGACCAATCAGAGCTGGTGACAAACCTTAACAAAACTAAGGTAATGGTATTTGGGAACCAGTCTCCAAAACCAAAGTTAGTGCTAAACAATACATGTATTGAAGTTGTCACATCATACACTTATCTTGGTATTAAGTTTTATACAAAAGGTACATGGAATTTACATTTAAAGGAACAAGTAAACAAAGTCAAACATGTAGCTAAAGCACTTCAGAGATCTGATGTTAAGTTTGGTGGCCTTTCTGTTGCTCCTGCCATTAAAAAGGGACTCTGGCGGTTGTGATTGCATTTTCTGTACTCACCAGTGGAGAGATAGTGTCCCGTTGTAGCAAAATAAACAGTTGCACCACCATTCTAAGTGACTTTACATGTTTTAAAATGTATTTGTTGTCCCCTGCTCGCCATGCGCATTGTCCCACAGCCTGGATCGGAGCGCTGCACCGGAAGAGACATACAGTCCTGATCTGCCTATCAGCTTCAGCCTGTCAATGTATTGAATCCGTGGAAAGCCCAAACACATGTGCATGGCTGTCAAAAGTGTGTTCTGAATTGATAAATGAATGGCAATCTGATTTTTTGTTTTTGTTCTGGTTGTACTGATTAGTAGTGATAGTGTTAAAGTGATTTTAGCAGCTGCATTTTGTTGTTTGGCAAAGGTTCCTTGTGATTGTTTCCATAGTTAGCGTGATTCAGTTCCTTATGCCTAGTGTGTCTTCATAGGTGACCTTGTGTTATTTGTGGTGCTTTGGTGATTAAAACATGCAAGTTCCATTTCTGTAGCTAAAGTGACATTTCAATGTTTTTTGCATACTGTGAATTTATTGTGCTCATAAATACTGACTGTAGTCTATGTCTGTTGAGTTTGTGCCCTGAGTAATACTGCTTCACTGACCTGTTATTTCTGTGTGTTTCCCTGTTCAGTTGTGTGGTGAGGTATAAAAGCATACTGTCATTTGAATTCTGAGATATATGGTGTGACTAATTTTTATTGCACTGCATGTGTACATTGCTGATTTGTAAAGAGCAGATGTGTTGGTATTTTTATGCAATTCTGTAATACAGTACTGCATTGTGACTGGCATTTGCATCTGCTGAGCACAGTTCACCATAAGGGGTCAACACAGTTGTCCTCACAGTGTCCATACTGTCCTTTCTGTTTATTTTTGGTTGCCTTATACTGAGTATATTGGTGTCAGTGACACTGCAATGATGCCTTCTCGCTGTGTTGCTGGTAATTGTAGCAACACTCATAAGGATGGTTTCTCCTTATTTACTTTCCCCAATGACCTACCCATAGTTAGGTTGTGGAATAGATATGTCAGCACAAAACGATCTGACTGGAAGGGTTCATCTAAATACAGTGTTTTGTGCTCCTTCCATTTTGAGGAATCTTGCTATGATCCATCTATTCTGATGCAGCATAAAATGCATTTTGCTAAGTGTCTGTGGCTGCTACGAACTGCTGTTCCAACAATTCATGCACCGGATACCAGTACTAAGCAGTTACTTAGCTTGTCTGCCATAAATTGCAATGAAAGTGGTAATATTGCAAATGTTACAGCATCTTCTGATTCTGTGGAGCCCCTGGTCCAGCGACGAAAAAGTGGAGCAGCATTTCATAAGCATCAGGTTGCATCGGTAAGTCACATATCTGTCCTCATACACCTTTGAAGTACACGTTGCATACTTCTGTCATTATTGGTATATTACATGTTGTTCATTGTGATCCTAGGTAATACCATATGATGTTTTGTAGCTGTAGATTGTCAGAAGGGAAGATACAGGTTGAAACAATCGAAGGACAAGGTGGCTGGCTAAGAGTAAAGATATAGGTGGTGGGAGAGGTAAATAGCACAGAACAGAGAACAGCAGGATGAACAAGGAAGGGGAGCAGGAAGTAAATGTTGAGAAATGTGGAAAGTGTGTTATTGTAAGAACAGTGTGTTACAGGAGGAACATGGAGTTTAGTTTTGGGGCACGCTGTACATAAACAGCAAGGGGACACAAGGGATGGTGGCATTAGACAATACGTGGACAAAGCAAGAAATGGCTATCAAGCAATGTACAGTCAACGGTTGGTGTGTGGTTCAGGGTGCCTAATATACCACAAATATTATGTGATACTATAACAAAATTAGTAGGTCAAGGAGGTCACACAGGAGGACAGGTAGGCTGCTTGTGCAAGAAGGAGGTTTCAAGTATGGATTGGCTGCCACAGAGATCAGTGACTGATGGAAAACTGATCTGAAGCAGGGCATCAGAGATTGGATGCCATATATTGCACAGAAAGGCATTTTTGATGGAGGAGGATTACAAATACCGCATGCACAGTAAGGGGGTACATAATGGCAGCAACGAGGCAGGATCCAAATGGATGAGTTGTAATACCTGATTACCTTCAGTTACTTAGCCAGTGTAGCAATGCGGCACACCATGGCAGCAGGTTGCTATGGTGCATAAGCTGATGGATAATTACAGGGAGGGATATACTGATGCTATTGTTCAGTTCCATGGTGAAGCAATACAGTGAGTGTGTGGCACACTTATCAATGATACATGTAGTAAATGACATAGACAACATGGCAAGGGTACAGAGATGGTCCACTACAGTGGTGCTTGGGCTAAGTGTGAGTACATGTGCCGATAGGTTTTATGATTTTAATCATTATCCTCTGTAGCTAACAAGGAAGACACAGTACATGAACCAAATATTCAAGTATCTGAAGGTAACCAATGAAGGGTGGTAGACGTTATTTACAGGTATGGTAGTTACTGAAAGTATGCAGCATGTACTCAATGCGTAGGGTGGTAGGCCTTGGGTAAACAGTTATAGTGTATAGTGGAGTGTTGTTCTGTATAGAATTCCATCTCTTTCAATATGCTGTTGTACCATAGTTGTAAGGTCATGGAATGCTGTTGTACCCTAGTGTGGTACAACAGCATTCTAGAACCTCTATAGATTGCATGATTCATTTTCATTTTGAAAGCTATATAAGTCACACAGTACTATACACTATAAAAAATACAGAATGAGCAGCTGCATGCACAACCACAGTGTTTTGCTATCTTGGAGTTCTGATTCCCATCGGCCTATTGCATTTCTCTTTCGAGGTCACAGGGAATGTGAATCCCTCTGTGGCAGAACACACTGGTTCTGAATAGTTTCCCATCCAGTATTCTCTATATAAGCATTACTTCAGTGAGATGGTGGAGCAACAATGTAATGTATTGCAGGATGAGGTGTGGGCAAACATAATGGAGCCTTTCAGAAGCGCATTGTACAAGCAGAAGGGGCTGTCATGGGGAGGAATATTTGAATGTTGCATTGCCGTAAGAGGATAGGGAGGTAATGTACTTATTTCATGGAGCATGAATGTCCTGCTTCAGCATTCACACTTCCAAGTCTGCAAAGCATGTCCCTATCATCATAAAGTCAGTGTGACCATAACTTTGCTGTACCTGTTATTTCAAGATGACTGTGGAGATCATCACCATGATGCTGATGAACGAGGCAGCACAGTACTGGAAGGAACACCTATCACTTTGAAAGACATTCATTCATCTACATAAATTGTCATCTTCCATGTGATGTACTGAAGGCATTCACATGCATGTTGTTTAACTATCACACTTCCACGTAACACGTCATACAACACCAGACACGGACATGGCATGCACTCAGCAAATCCCAGAGATCATCAGACATTATCAATGTAAGTATTCAGTTTCATTGTTACACAGCACATACCCCAATATATCAATTTGCTCTTCATTTCCACCCCATTTTTATTTTCACTACATACTGTTCGAATTATGTTCTCCAAAAGCGGTAAATGTGACATAACTGTTACCGTATTTCTCAAAGCAGGTCATCGAGCAGTACTCGGACACTGTTGTGGTTGATGTAGATGAGACTCTTTCTGAACAGAAAATGACCATCACTCTGCCTTCGGCTGAAGACAGCACACAAGACAGCCTATGAGACCCAACTACTGAACACACATATGTGGCTGAACCCTTGGGCCATCAACAAGTCAATCGTTGGACACAGAAGTCACTGCATCGTCCACCTCATAAAAGTGTAGGTGAGTATGCACACTTCATTCACTTGTGGTCATTTCTTTCCATAATGTTAACATCACCAACAGTTAACAGTGACAATTTCACTGTTCTTGAACCATGTATCATCATGTGCATGTGTAAATGTTCATGATAATGCACTGTGGAATCATCGCTCTCCTCACCTGAAGGTACAGTAACACTGTGATGTGGTTGTTTGATAGCAACATCATTCTTTGTAATATTTCTGTTGTTCTTACCATGGGTGATGTTTTACCACAATAGTAGACACATGACACATCCAGTACCTCTGTGCGGAGCAAAGTAGCCACAGTGTGACTTTCAACGTTGAGTGCTTTATAACACTAGCTATTATGTTGGATTCTGCATGTTGGTTCTGATGATACTCACTGTTTTTCCATCTGGCAGGTCTTAGGGAGGAGGTCAACGTGATTCAGAGGCAGCAGGGGGTGGTGTGGGGTGGAGGTAGAAAAGATTGTGAGGGACATGAACCGCATGATGTTAGGCGGGGACACATTTGTCCAAACCAGGGTATGGAGGCAGAGGTGGGTAGACTAAGGCAGTTGGGGTGGGTGGGTCATGGAAAAAGTAATGTACAGTAATAGTTATATAAGGAGGGTGTTGCCCAGAGGGACACAGGAGGGGACAGCTTTGGGGTAGGCATGACAGTTATAAATCGCTTTTCCATGCTACAACTCTGTGACGAGGTGTAGGAGACAAGTGGAAGGTGGGTGCTGGCTGACAGTGAAGTAGTGGTCCTGAAGCGTGGGTGTGTGTTGGAGGTGGGGGATAGCAGAAGGACCAAGATGTAAAGGAGGGGAGGTCATGTGGAAAATGACACCAGCACACAACAGGGGGCAGGGTGGGGAGAATGTGTGGGGGTTTGAAGGAGGTATCTCTGATGGAGGTGCACATAGCGCAACTGTGGCACAAGGGGCCAGGACACTGGACAGGCCTGCTTCAATGCTGCAGAAATAATCATAGGGTGGGTGTGGAGGAGGGAGTTGTGGATATGCCATTTTCAAGTATGGAGAAATTGTTACAGGGGTGTGTGTGTAGCAGAGAACATAAGGGGACAGGGGATGACATCAGGATAGCAGTAAAAGGAAGCCTTCATGTGTTTTCCGATGGCACTTGTCTGAACATGGAACTCAGGGTTGGAGTGGGTGACTTTTGGCATCCAGACTGTGGGTGGTGCAAGGAGTGATCTATGGGCCATACACAGAAGAAGGAGCCATGAATGCTGAACGGGTTAGTATTTGGGCAGGGGAGGTGAAGGAGCCCCTTTAGGGTGACTTCATGATCAGGGGCTAAATATATACCAGGCCTATGTGCTCACAAGGCCAAATTACAGCTATACTGAATGGTAAGGGAATGTAGGGTATCCACAGACCTCATTGTTTTCCTGTGAACACATGATGTGGATGGGAGCAGTGAAATACAACTACATGTGACATTCCTGTTGTTTGCAAGGAAGTGTGGCACTCCATAGGATGCTCAATGTCATTTTCGGAATAGTGCCAAGGCAATCACCTTTGCTGACCCTACACCCAGCACACCCCAGTACCGTACCACCCGATGCCGGCCATACTGATTTGCTTACATTGCCTCACTCCAATCCCCAGCAAAGTTTTCATGTTATTCAGCATGGCCATTTCCTCTATGGTCAGTGTCCCCCCCTTCCCTGGAAAATGTTGCAATCCATGTAGTTCACAACTGTGATGTTGTACATTCTCTTCTGGTACACTTCATTTCTGCGCCGTACAATGCAGCACTGTCTCTGGCTTCTACTGTCACTACGTAGGCTGTTCCTTTGACTATGACATCATCTGTCTCCTTGCCAAACCTTGCGGACACTCACACCAGCTCAGAGCACCCTGATGGGCAACTGCCCTATCCTGCAAGGGCGCTCTATATAAATGTAGTATGCAAAGCTGGGTGATTGGCTGTGGAGAGGAGTACATTGTGGTGTTGGTAGTATGGCCTTGACTGGACAATGAAGTAATGACATATTTCTATGATGGGGATTTTATCTTTTGGTACTTGCCTTCCCCCCAGCGCAGCCATGAAATTACATCAGCATGGCTACCCTATACACGTCAGCCACGGGCATTCCCACTATTGCTCACACCGATAGTATTTGTGGTCTGCAACGGGGGTCTGTATTGCACCATGAAGACCCAGTATCACTCCCCAGGGAGAAGAAAGCTGTCCTCCAGAGGCTTGATCATTCTCTCTACCTTGCCAACCCATCAGCCCCATGGCTCATTTATGAACATCAGTCGCTGTCGGTGTGTGAGTTGTACCATCCAGCGCCTAAACTGTCAGTGACACCATGTCGCAAAATGATATTGTATTTGTGTACTTTATGTTTGCTTATATGGAATAGCATGGTTTGTGGACATTGACACAAAGTCAGACAAATGTAACAGCACAATCATTTGCTGTTTTCACAGCCCTGCAGATTCTCCCACGATGTAGGGATGCAAGCACACAGACTGAACCACTTTTCCAGCCAGCGCATACTTCTTCTCCAGCATACACCTCCGAATCTGAGTCTGACTATGAATTCCATGATGATGTGAAAGATGCCACATACACTCCCTCAGCTAGTGAAACAGACAGCAATTCATATGACGCTCCACAGAAGCAAAGGTGACGTGTGTTGCAGTTTTGCATTCTTCATTCATATAAATATTTACCATACCTACATGTCCATGGTTATGACCTTAACGTCAACTGTAAACACATGCTTACATTTCAGAGCAGCCGATATATCGGTCACAGCAACATCAAGGGAGTCTGTGCGGAGGGAACGTAAGTTCCTTGTCTTTGAGTCAAGCTTGATGCAGCTGTTTGACTTTTGTCTCCATTGCTATGCACGTTCATCTGTGATGGTTCAGAAAATCAAAGGAACCATGGCTGTCATTAAGCTGCAATGTCAGGAATGTGGTTACAGCTGAGTATGGGCCTCACAGCCAGCAATTGGACAATACCCAGCAAGAAATGTGTTACTGTCTGCCACTATTGGTTTCTCTGGATTATCACCACTGCAGACACTGTGTGTACTGAGGCAAATCAACATTCAATGCACATCAGAAACAACATTCTATGAGCATGCAAAACAGTTTGTTCAGCCAACTATTATGCATGTCTGGGAAAAAGAGAAAAGGAAAACTGTCAACAGTATCAAAGAAGAAAAAACATATGTTATCCTAGCTGGTGACTGCCGATGTGATAGCCCCGGGCACTCTGCTAAGTATGGCACATATAGCCTCACGGACATGGAACATCGAAAAATAATAAATGTTACTCTAGTGCAGGTAACCAAAAAAAATTAAACAAATTGGGAGCAGTATCATTTGTCAAAGTAACAACCATTTATGCGTACTGACTGTTGATCCAGGTCTTTGCAGAGTAACAAGGTTTCAGGTGCTTATCACATGGAATTGGAAGGAATGAAAAGGGGGCTGACAGAAGTTCAGAATGATGGCTTGAACCCGGTCTGCATCATTACCAATAGGCACCCTCAGATCCAGAAATACCTGCGAGGAAAAGAGCCGGGCATCACCCACCACTATGACATATGGCAGTTTGTTAAAAGTATGTTGTTCAGTATTGTACAGTCTGCAGATGTCTGCAGTACCATAGATTTCTGTGGCAGTACTTGACACATGGTGTTGTGCTGCACTATACACATTGTGTCTCTAATCAAGTGCAGACTGTGTTCAAACACTATGTCTAACGCCATGGGTCTGAAAGGGAGGAGGAGAAGGACTGAACACACAATGGCTGCTCTCCTTCTCAGCTGTCATAGGTGCAAGGTGCATGACACATCACAGGTATGGGGGAGTCTGAGGGGCGACTGCTGCACCCTGACCGAGGGGCCATCAGGACAGCAAGGTTCATTCAGTCATGCACCCATATCAGCAGATGTCCCTAGGAGGATGTGTGATGCTGGGTACCATAGGAGCCACCAAGAGTGGTGCCAGTGCTGGCAAGAGGTATGAGGATACACAAAGTGTTTAAAAAAAAAAAAGAAAAGGCCGACCGGAGCAATGGTTGGATTAACACTTGTGACGATAGCAGCCCGGGTTCAGGAATGGATCCAGTTCATCGGTGGGACTGCTGAAAGGAGAAGGATTGAGTGTCCCAAGGACTGCTCTCCTTCTCTGGGGTTGGGGGGCTATGCGCTCGGCACAGGAGTGACACCTGGCCGAGGCTGGGTTTGTCACCCTCGACCAACACTAGGTCGACTATCTCTGGGGTGGGACAAATGCTGGCGTGATTGTACGTATGTCCCTCACCTTGCATGGTGCAAAATCATCTATGCCTGTTGCCTACATGAAGCCCTGTGTCTGGGCTTCTATTAGTCTGCAGGTCCCAACATGTCCCAACTGATACTGGTTTCATGGTACTGGCACCCTCTACAGTGCTGCAACCATGCCCCCCGGGGGGGGGTAAGGCAGGGTTAACCAGGGGAACATGGGGGGTTTAGTAGGAGGTGGAGGCCATGGGGATGCCATCAGTATGGCACAAACAATGGCGACAGGCAAGGGTAAAAAAAGTGTAATAAAAAAAGATATGTTGACACAACATACATGTGAGTACATTTGACTGTTTCATGGGATGCAACTATATGCTGTATTATTCATTAAGTATTACTGGTATCAGCATTGCAATGATATCTATTTTCTTCTTACCAGGGTACTGCATGGTAATATATGGTTTCACAGCAGTGCAACACAGCGGAACATAAATGCTGAGTTTTGAACACGTACACGAGCAACACACTCTTCTTGACAACTGTCTCTGGCCATAATAGGTATAATGAAGAAGCTGGAGTCACTATCATCACATAAAGGTTGTGAGGTGGTCCGTGAGTGGCTGAAGAGCATTAAAAATATGCTGTACTGGATACCACATTCAATCCTGGATGGTAACGGGGCGGTCATGCTTGCAAAGTTGCAGTCCATTATCAATCATGTACAAAATATACATGAACAAGAAAACGTACTGTTCCCATCATGTGCTCATGTTCTGCTAGATGAGTCCACAAGGAAGCGCAAGTGGATGAAGCCCAGTAAGTGCTATGTTAACAGTTTGTATGCTAACGTTTTATGCAATACTTGTTATGTGCTTTTGGCATGGATGGTACTGACAGGACCACCAGGATACATAACATCACTGGCAGTATTTTGTACATATCACAAGCAGAAGTGTTTGGTAAACTGTTAATGCTGTCTTTTTTCAGCACTTTGAGCTTGCTATTTAGCATTTTTTTTCTCTGCAACTATTTCATAGTCATGTCACTGCTATAATATTCCATCAAGCATCCATTGATTTTCCAGCCTTTGACGTGCCACAATTTCAGAGTCTCCTCAGCAGTGCTCTGAGCAATCACATCGCACCACCAGTTATTTCTCCCAGTCAGGAGTGCACACAGGCTGTGCAAAGTGTGTCAGTACCCACCCAGCCCTGAAGGAGAGGAGAAATGGTGTTGCATGGTCAATGACTTCACCCCAGGACGGCACCCAGCAACCCAAAAGTGTCCGTGACCCATTGCTGTCTGTGTGGTGCTAGTTGTGTGGTTCACTGCCTCAACACACTGCGCCACTGTGCTGACCACTGTACTTAATACTAGACCAACAGTAATAAGCCTTGGCACAGTTACGCTGTTACGGCAACACATACAGAAGACTGCATGGCCAAAACATAGAAACATAGAATTTGACAGCAGACAAGGACCACCTGGCCCACCCAGTCTGCCCATCCCCCTACCCAACAGACAAGCTGCAGATCCTAGTTAACCATCAGCTTACTTCCTCCTACCCCCCACTAGGACTGCCTTATGTCTGTCCCATGCATTCTTGAATTCCCCCACTGTTCTTTACTCCACGACCTCCTCAGGGAGGCTGTTCCATGCATCCACAACCCTCTCTGTGAAAAAATACTTCCTCACATTACCTCTGAGCCGTCCCCCCTCTATCTTCAAATTGTGCCCCCTTGTTCTTGCACATCTCTTTTTCTGAAAGATGCTACCCTCTTGGACTTTGTTGATTCCCTTGAGGTACTTGAAAGTTTCTATCATGTCCCCTCTCTCCCTCCTTTCCTCAAGGGTATACATATTAAGCTCCTTTAGTCTTTCTTCGTATGTTTTCTGGTGCAGACCCTGCACCATTTTGGTTGCACTCCTCTGGACAGCCTCCACTCTGTCTATGTCTTTGCGGAGATGGGGTCTCCAGAACTGCACACAGTACTCCAGATGGGGTCTCACCAACTGTTTGTACAGAGTGATAACAACTTCCTGTTTTCTACTATTAATGCCTCTTCCTATGCATCCCAGTATCCCCCCAGCCTTACTTACTGCTTTCTCACATTGCTTGCCCACCTTTAGGTCATCTGATATAATTACCCCCAGGTACCTTTCCATTTTTACTGTTGTCAGTATCTCACTCCCCATTGTGTACTCTTCCCCTGGGTTTTTGTTTCCCATGTGCATTACCTTGCACTTCTTTGCATTGAATCTGAGCTGCCATATATTTGACCATTCCTCCAACCTTGCTAAGTCCCTTCTCATCCTTTCCACTCCATCTTGTGTATCAACCCTGTTGCAGATCTTTGTGTCGTCTGCAAACTGACATACTTTTTCTTCCAGTTCCTCTGCAATGTCACTTACAAAGACATTAAAAAGGACCGGTCCCAGTACTGAACCCTGTGTTACCCCGCTAGTAACGCTCCTTTCTTCACTGTGTACTCCATTTACTACTACCCTTTGCGTCCTGTTGTCTAGACAATTTTTTACCCAGGCTACCACCTTGGGGTCCACTCCAAGGCTGGCAAACTTGTGTATTAATCTTTTGTGTGGGACTGCCTTGCTAAAATCTAAGTAGGCCATGTCCACAGCCCCTCTCTGGTCTACTACTTTAGTCACCCAGTCAAAGAAATCTATTAGATTCATCTGACATGACCTTCCCATCATGAATCCATGCTGCCTTGGGTCCTGTGCCCCACTGGCCTCTAGGTACTCAACAATTATTTCCTTCAGAAGTGATTCCATCATTTTCCCTACCACTGAGGTCAAACTAACTGGTCTGTAGTTTCCTGTCTCTGTCCTGCTCCCACTTTTGTGAAGAGGAATCACATCTGCCCTCCTCCAGTCCTCAGGTACCGCCCCATCCTCCCATGATTTGTTAAAGAAAGTAGTCAGCAGTGTCACTAGTTCTACCCTTAGTTCTTCTAGAATTCTTGGGTGAATCCCATCAGGCCCCATTGCTTTGTCCACCTTCAATTTTATTAGTTCTTTCAGAATCCTTTCTTCTGTAAATGAACTGGTATCAACCCCCGTCTTCAGAGTGTTTCTCTTGTTTGGTTTAGGTACCTCCCGCCCCTCTTCCTTTGTGAATACTGAGCAGAAATATTTGTCTACTATGCACAACCACTATGTGTTCTGCCACACTGGTCTTCGTTCCGTGTCACCATGACAGCAAAGATGGAGATGCCCATGGCATTCAGAAGCCAGAGGTCACAGACCAGAGGTTGTGCATAGCATTTCTCTTCCATTCCTCTTCGCATACTGTACAGTACTATTATCTGAAATGTGTGCGTTTTGGTTTTTTATTCTCTTTTTTTATGATAAAAGTGACTTGCTAAGTGTCTACAGATTATAGACTACTGTCTTACCACAGAATTAATCAGAGGAAAGAAACAATGTGCCAGCATTCCAAGAGGTTCTGCTACAGTACTGACATCAGTTCTGCAGCAGAACAACATAATGATGTCAGTCGTGCAACAGAAGAAGCATATTCAAGGCATGGAATTACATGCATAACAGCATTCCACTATACACAATAATGTCTTACTGGATGCCCGCAGACACAGAAGCAGAGTATGGTTTCTGCATCACTACTTGCATTACTGTTCATTGCTTTTATTGTCCTTTTCACAGGTGAAAAGGCATTCGAAAAATGTGGACATGATATTATCATCTACCATAGTTCATAGAGATGTGCAGAAACTGTCACCGTACCACCAAACATCATCCTTAGAAAGTTTTCATGCCCTACTGATACAGTATGCTCCAAAAAAGGCACGCCTTCACTTACAAAGACATACTAACCAGGTGATAAACATATAACATCACTGTGTCTTGCATTCCTTTGTACCATGAACACGTGCATGTTTTCTGTCTGTTCATGCCATGGTGGTCTGCTTTATCTGCATGTACATCAACATGCTCCTGTTACGAATAAGGGTTAGGATCATTATTACTCATGTAAAGTGGTATAGCGTGCAACCTTTGTTTCCCTCCTCTTCAACCCATCCATCAGGGTGACAGCACACTTCAGGTATGGCCTACAAAGCTGCACAAAATGCTGCAGATGCATCATTACTACTGACATAAACATGGGCAAGATCACCTGTGTTCGCCTTCACAAAACACACCTTGACATGCAACGCATTGGTTTATTTGCTTTACCACCGTCTCCTACCATGGACATTGTTGTTCATGTTCATTGTTACTGTGACCCGTAGGTCTTTGTCATCGTCAGTGATCCACAGCATAAAAGCAACCATCCTGGCTGTATTCCCACCTTTGTTTGTTTCAACCCACGTGCACAACCGTAATGTTCTTTGCAATGAACCACAGCTCACACCTCAGGAGTCAGCACTCAAGATTGCTTAGGTCACCCTGCAGTACCTTGCATCCATCACCTCCAGCCACAACTTACACCATTTTGGTTTCATCTGCAAATACAGACTTACTCACTGCAACATGCACAATTTTGGACAGGAAGCCACCGAATAATAGTGGCCCTGCACAGACCCCTGTGGTACCTCAGTCATCGCTGGCCTTGTACTTGACAGCTGCCATGCAATCACCACCCTATGTCACACATCCATTGTCCAGTGAGGTGCAGTATGGACCATGGTGTGGCTACGCGTACACCGATGGAACGTACCTTAGCAATCTTTTGTGGATACCATCTGTCCGTGGTGCCTTGCCCACCCATAGTGCATTCACATTTGCAAACAGGAGGTGGATGAGAACAAGTTCCACCCAGTGGCAGTGCTACAGGGTGGGCTAGGGGGGTGGTCACCACCCCTTGCTGCCCCAGTGTGAGTAGCGGTGCTCTGTCACTATCTTATGCACAGTTTAATGTCCATTGTGGAACATGTGCATGACTGAATGGCGCCACTGGGCTCCCAAGCACTCCGAAACTGTGCTGTGCAACTGGTCACACCATCAGTAACATTTTGCCTCACAATGTACTTGCTAACATAAAGGTGAGTTCACTGAACATCATGCTGGTTTCCATCTATGTTCAATCACTGGTCAACTGCCAGTGCTGACTCCTGAGGCGTTGTCTGCCCGGCCCGTCCCAACCACCCACTCACCCAGGGGCAATGGTCAATTTAAGGATCCACCCCTGTGACATCACTTCCTGCCCAGAACCTATCTCCCCACTTTTTCATTTGCAAGTTATATCTGCTGGCCACTAGAGGGACTTAATGTTCTCTCTTTACATCCTACTGCTCTGATAGCGCCTCTGCCCCCTTGGCCCTACTCCTACTCCTCCCACTAGTACTATCACCTAGGAGGAGTCGTTGAGCATCTCTTTCAGGCCAACCTCTGACTGCCATGTTTGGTGTACCTAAATCTGGGGATTCCATCCAGGTCCCTTCCCACTACCCTGGGATAGTATTTGAACCTGCTACCCTCTACTCCCAGAGGCAGTTCATCATTATTGTTGCATCAAAGTAGCCCTTACTCCTCCACTTCTTCCCCCACCTCCCATTTTCTCCATAGCTCCCCAGTACTGCATCTCTTGGATCATGCTCACCCCAATACACTGGTCCTGCCTCATGCTCTGCCTGTGTCTGTCACCACTAACTTACCCACCAGTCTCAGTGCACTTGCCCACTTGCCTGTCTGCTACTCCTCACTGTGCCCTGGCACCCTTCCCCCTCATGCTCTTGAGCCTGCTCTCATGCCCCTTGGGACCTCTGAGTGTCTCGGTCCTCCCTGCCCTCCCCCCAGGTTCCTCCTCGCTCCCCCTTCGGACACACACGGGTGTCTTCTTATTCTTGCTTTCCCTTCCTGTGCCACCCTGCCCACCCCCTGCTCCCTTAAACTCCCTTCCCCCCCATGTCAGTCGTAGAAATAGCTTTCACCACCTCATGGCCAGGGTGTTAGTTATGTTACTACTCCTATCAGGGAACATTCATCTAAACCCTGGCCTGGTTCCCAAGAGCTTCCCCACTGGCCCCCCGGGCTTAAATATGGTCTCCATGAATATCTGTAGCCTCCTAAAAAAGTTTGACTCACTACAATGCCTGGTCACATCTATTAACCCTGATGTCATCGCTCTGGTTGAGACATGGCTGTCGAAATCCACCCCAGACCCCTAGTCTCCCTTCCCGGTTTCACCCTCTTCCAGTCTGACCATGCTGGGAGACGGGGTGGTGGCTGTGCTATTTACATCAAGGAATCTCTCCCTGTACTGGCCCTACCTGCTCCCGTCCTTGACTCCAGGGCCCAGGCTCTTACTCTGAAAGTGACCCCTGACCCTTTAAAGGGACCCCTCTATCTGACTGCTGCATATATACCCCACAGGGACCAAATGCAGGCTATTGCCTCACTTACGGAGTACCTTGCCTCACTACTCCCCTCCACGGACCGAATTCTGGTGGGTGATTTAAACGTCAACTGGCTCAGCCCTTCATCCTCCTCTACCTGTGACTCCTTTGCTGCAATAGACTTAATGCAACAGGTTATTCATCCCACTAGGACTAACACTAAGAGAGGCTTCAGTACCTTGCTTGATGTGGTACTCACCAACCGCCCTAATCGGATCCTCAATGTACAAGTCCTCCCAGACTCTATCAGCGATCACTCCCCCATTCTATTTCACTGGTCATCCACAGTCTCCAAACCCATAGCACAGTCCACATGCCAACGGCGCCTAATACCTGGTGGACTGAAAAAACTTAAGTAACTTCTGTTCCAAATTGACTGGTCTCCTATTCAGTCAGCACCTGACATTAACACAACCCTTTCCTTCTTTATCCAGACTTTTAATAAAGCCTGTGATATCTTTGTCCCACTAACGACCCACCGTACTAAAAGGCAGAATGCTCCCTGGGTAACCCCAGCTTTGATCCAACAACTCAAACATAGGGACAACTTATGGCACCGTGCCATTGAGACTGGCCGGCCCAGCGACAGGCAGTTGTATGCTGCTGCCCGGAATGAGTGCACTTGGGCCATCAGAAAGGCCAAGTCTGAGCACTATCAATCCTCGCTTACTGCCTCATGGGGGAATCCCAGAACCTTCTGGGATAACATTAAACAGTTAAATGGGAGCACACACTCCCCTCCACCCTCCCAGATCAACATCAATGGTGTTATCTCCTCTGACCCAGCCCTTATAGCCAACCACCTCAATAGCTCCTTCACAGATCTTAGCCCTATCCTCCCTACTGATTTTTTCAACCCTCCCCCCCAGCACCAGCCGTAAATCTTTCTCGCCTTATTTTCTCCTCCGCCGTGTCTCTGCCCAAGAACTTAGACCACACCTAGTCAATGCCCTCAAGAGTAATAGTATGGACAGTGACACCCTGGATCCATGTATCCTTAGGCTGGTCTTAGACACGGTCCTTACCCCGATCACTTGCCTCGTCAATCAATCTCTCTGCCTGGGGAAGGTTCCATCTGTCTGGAAAATCGCCACAGTCACCCCCATTCTTAAAGGTGGTGATAGGTCTGTGGCTGGAAACTATTGGCCAATCTCCATTTTCTCTCCTCTCTCCAAAGCCCAGGAAAAGGTGGTGGCCTCTCAAATCTCTGACTACCTCACTAACTACAATGTCCTCTGTCCTGAGCAGCATGGTTTCTGTGCAGGCCACAGTACCAGCACTGCCCTCCTAGAGTTCTCCAACTTTCTCCACTCCTCCTTAGACGCAGGTCCTCTAGCTGGTGTTGTTTTCATAGACCTCTCTAAAGCGTTTGACACTGTCTCCCACCCCCTCCTTCTTGATGCCCTTAGTCTCTCCGGTTTTGCTGCTGGGCCTGTCTCCTGGTGTGCCAGTTATCTGTCTGACAGCTCACAGCGTGTAAAAATTAATGGGACCCACTCAGACATCTGTCCCATCTTTTCTGGGGTTCCCCAGGGCTCCATTCTGGGCCCCTTACTCTTCTCCCTGTACCTTAACACCCTTCCATGCTCATGCCCTGGTAACATATTATTGTACTCTGATGATGCTGTCATCTTTGCCTCAGATCGTAACCCTATTGCCCTCCAGGACTCACTGCAGAAATCTTTTGCTGAAACCGAGGGCTGGTTCAAGGAACATAGACTGGTGATAAATCTTAAAAAAACAAAAACCATGATCTTCGCTCACCCTTAAAACAAATCCTGCAACTTCAAACTTCTCATTCAATCTGGGTCCTCCTTCCCACTCGAACAAGTTTGCTCCTATAAATACCTAGGGGTCCATTTTGACCCCTCTCTCTTCTTCCACGGACACATATCTGCCCTTGCCTTTGCCACTAATATCCGATTGGGCATCTTACACCAGTATAAAAACTGCCTCCCCCCTGAGGCTCTTCGACTTGCAGTCACCACTTCCATCCTGTCACTAGTGGACTATAGGCTGCCGGTGTATGGTGCTGCTGATCAGACCGCACTCCATAAAATTCGCACTATTCTAAACAAGGCCTGCAGGTTAATTACTGGAGTGCCTAGGCTAACTCACACCTGTCTGCTATACTCTAAAGCCCTGGTGCTTGATCTTGATGAGTGCCTCAAATATCTGACCTCTATCCTTACTAAAAAGACCCTCCTTGGGCTATCCCTGCCAGGACTGACCACTACTATCCGTCGCTCTGTCCCACTAGTTCATACTCAGACCTCTGGGAAATCCTCTCTTGCTATTCCTAGAGCTAGGACCTCACACGGCCAAAGAGCCTTCAGCTTTAGGGCCCCCCCTCCTGGTTCAATACACTGCCCCCCCTCCGTCTCCGAAGTCCCATCCATAACGTGCTTCAAAACGTCCTTACGGAACCACCTATTTAACACCTGAACCTGTAATTGCCACTAGTCTAGGCCGTACTCAATATTTATGACAAAGCTTCCTACTAAGCTGCCTAGTGTTAACCTAACTCTGTTATTGTTGCATCACTCATGCCTGTACTAACTTGTTGTATTTCTGTACTTATTGCTGTCTTAATTCACTGTTGTACTGTGTTTTTGTCTTACTGTGATAAGGTACCTTTGTAAATGAGCCTATGGCTCAAAGGTTTTCCAAACTGCTGTCAAAATAAAAAAACAAATAAAAAAATGAGTACCCAATCAGGACAGTATACTTCATCTGCACATGTTGACATACAACATTACTTGTAGCTGTATGTCACGATTCACAATGAAAAAAGAAGAAACAGATAAGAACAAGATTCTTAAAGAGCTAGTGTACTGCCTGGAAACTGCTTGCAATTAATTGTAACTTTCAGATGCAGTCAGCTATCACTTCTTATATATCAAATATTTTGTATTTTCGGTTTGCTAATTAGAAGATTTTCCACCTGGCAGTACTGGGGTGATGTGTGGAGCAGCACACTGTCTGGAGGGGAAAAAAATCAGTTCTGTTCCTCCCACTACATCAACACTGAGACCACACTGACTATGATATCATTAGTATCCAATGAGAACCATTTCTCACTGCCAGGTTTCACTTTCACATGATGCAGCAGGGACTGTCCCTCTCTGGTTACTAGTGATGTCACAATTTCCTGCATTTTGATTGGTAGCTTGTGAAAGTCACTGCTCAGGCTACAAGGATTGTGGTGCCTCAAGGTGTTTTGTCTCATTTCTGACAATGTAGTGGGAGGAACAGTACTGACTGTTTTCCCCCTCCAGACAGAATGCTGCTCCACACATCACCCCAGTACTGCTAGGTGGAAAATCTTTTAATTAGCAAACAGAAAATAAAAAAATACTTCAGATATTGGAAATGATAGCTGACTGCATCTGAAAATGACTATTAATTACAAACAGTACACTAGCTCTTTAACCTACTGAAATGAAAGCTTCATTGTAAACTGTGTAATCCACTGCTGTTTGTTCTGTAAAACAGGATAATTTTGGCCTCATTGCACTACAATTCCAACTCAGACAGACATCAGGCTGTGACTGCAGATGGTCAGAGGAAATTTACCATTGATATTCCCAAGTACAAGGGCGGTCAAGGGGTTGTGAGACCGACAAAGACACCAACACCATATGGTAACTGACATATATTTATTTTTGTTACATACTCAGAAAGCACATCATGATGTTCATGAACATTTTTGCAACAATTATAACAATAGGATACAAAGTGTAGTCTTGATGACAGTGACGTCAAAAAGTTGATGTATTGATAACTTCATAACATTATAAACAGTAACAATTTGTTTATTATGCAGCTTTTGTGGATAACCTTCTAGAACAACTGGTGATGAATGTCCAAAAGGGAAAACAACAGATGGAGTGGATCAACCGAGAAGTCCCGCCACCGCTAACATCTCGGTTCCCTGTAGTGGAAAGAACAGTAGCCATCGAAATATGGTTGAAAAACAGGAGATTCAGTTGTTAACCTGTTGATCTATGGTGCTGGAAGGGATCCAACATACTGGTCTGAAGGCCACCTCTGCCAAATTGCATGAACCGCACATGTTGGAATCACAACCCGAACTCTTCAGTCAAGCCATCCCCAGCACCATCGCACAAAGCTGCAGTAGGCCAAAAATCTGTGTCTGCTGTTGGAAACATTGAAAGAGTTTGTTACTTAAGATGTTGACATATGTTGAGCACAAGCAATCATTGCATCACCTGAGTGATGTGTTGTGCCATATTACATCAGTAAATCAAAATGACTTTGTAGCTACTGTTACCATGTAATTGTTATGCATGCCACAGTATTGTTAACAACACCTTGCAATAGTTTCAATAACTGTTGTTAGGTGCATTTCTTAAGCCACCAGCAGCTTGGTGGAACTCTTCCAGGCAGATGTGCCTCATGGTGTAATTGGTTACTGGAATGATGCACCCCACTCCAAAGATTGCTATGTCATGGTAGCACTGTGCTCCATTTGCCACTATTCATCCTTATGTGCTCCACCAATTTCCTGTCACTGGCCTCTTTCTGTGTATGGGGTTTGTAACCGAACACAAACAGATCTTGGTCCCTTTCTGGTGGTGTAGCTGTACCCAGATGACTTCAAATCTGCCGTCCACAAGTGACTCCCTATTACATGTGATCCTTCCCCTTGCATACATGGCCACCCCTCCAACCTTACCCTTCATGTCTATCCCTCTGGAATACTTTGTACCCTGTGATTTTCATGTCCCACTCATGGGGCCTGGTTGCATACATCTCCGGAATGGCAGTCATGTCCACCTCCACCATCAATGACTGTAATTCTGCAAACTTACTCCCCAGCCTAGTACTGTTTCTTTTCTTCTTTAATTTATCACTTTGGTAACCCACTACATGCAGTGATCACAGGGGCTGTTTTCAGTCATGACCCATTTTTACTTAAAGTATTTTCGCCACTGATCATGGCCTCCATACTGCTCCTAGCCTTCCTGCTTCTTCAACATACAGTTGAACCCCTATTTCACCTAAGGTTGTATGTATCCCAGAGCTGTGGGGAGGTCCATGGGACCCCTGGTCCTGCCTATTACCAGCTGCAATGCCTCCTCCTCTACCTACTTTAACGTATACCTCTCATTGCTGTAATCCTACATGTTTGGTTTACAAAACCTATGACCATGACTTGCTGTGGTGTAACCAATTCCCTACCTAAAAATCTGTGTTATCCCATGTACTACTCCACTTGCAGTCATGACTGGCATGCATTGTACTGAGATGGTATCTTTTCTGGAACACCTTCTCACCCATCTTATATACCCTGAAGCATAGAAACAGCCTATAATTAGGACTCTGTTGTGCTTCTCCTGCTCACCCTTTTCTTGCCCTTCACTCCTCTGCCCTCCAACCTGCAGTGCTATGTCATCCACCGTGTCCTACCTCCCATTTGCCTCCTTTGACCTTTGCCCTGTCCTCTCCCCTCGCAAATATGACCAAGGTAATGACCTCCACCACTGAAGTATTTTCTTTCTGTGAAACCTCTGCTTTGCAGTCATTTGTTGTTCCATCCACCATGCCACCACCTCATCTGCTAGTAATTCACCTCCATGTTTCCTGAAATGTGGACCTCCCACACTTGGACTCCACTACTGTCCCTATCCTTACCCTACCCCAGGATGCTTCCCTTGTCCGCTTGTCTCCTTGATCCTTATTTCCCCCCACAGTGGATTACTGCTGTATAAGTACCAATACATGAAGGTTATGTGGCTGATGACTTGTATTGGCTTAGGGCACTGCTTGACATTTCTAGTCATGCATGGACACATATAAGTCATTATTGATGATTGTACCTGTTGCTGACCCACATTCAGCTTGTGGATGGTTGGCTGGCACAACGATGAGACACATAGTCTGCCTCAGCCATTGTCAAATCAGTCCCTCCAAGTAAATTCTGTACTACTCATCCCACTGCGACCACAGACCTCCACACTGTACTCACAGCCCTTTGTTATTGTCTCCTATCTCCACTGCAGAAACATTAACATCCATCCTCTGTCACAGTCGCTATGGATAGTCATGTCTGGATGAAGTTGGACCCAGAGTTCTGTATCTCTGTGCCACGTCTTTGTCCACTATCTCACTCTAATTAGAAATCTATATTTTACATCCTCCTCCATCCATTTGCTCTTATAACATACAGTGGTCTTCCCTCCCCAAGGCTGAAGATAATTCCTCACCTACTGATTGTCTCATACTGTATATCCTCACCACTGTTGCTAAGGTCAGAGACCAACTGGTCCTCTCAGACGACCTCTTTTCTTGCTGAGTCTTCCTTCTATGCCCTTTCAAAACTTACTTTCAAAACAAGTACTGCAGTATGACAGAACTACTTAGGCTCATTGAGTCCATCATTACCATTCAGGACAACGGCCTCAGCATCCATGCCATGTTTTGCCACCTCTCCAAGCTTTTGGAGACAGTCTCCGATTCCCTTCTTTTCTACCACCGCACATATGCTTGTTTGTCTGTTGCTGCAATTACCTGGCTTACAGATTGTCTGACAGTCATAACACAATCATTCGGCATTCAGAATGCAATCTCCCAACCCCCTCACAATCTTCACATGCTTCCCACAGTGCTCTATGCTGTGCCTAATCTTTTTTTGCCATCTTCATACATTACCTTTCTTCAGTGTGCCACCCTCCTGTTCACCTGTGGCAAAACCAACAGTGACATAGCAACCACCATTCAGCCTGACTTACAAAGCAACATTCTTCCTCCAACAACTCACTGTTGTGTGCCTCACATTACTTTCTGTGTGCTAGGTGCTCCTGCTACAATCATCCATTACTTGTTGTGCTGTGAGCCATCTTGTGCTTCACATCAACCTGTAGCACGCAAAACTCTCCACCTATATTCTGCAACCGGCACTCCCTTCCTTTCCAACTTACTACCACCAACCCCCATTCCATCCTCTGTGCAACAGTATACTCTCTCTACTGAGTCACTATTGCTTAGACGTTTCCCATGGCATTGTTCTGTACATCATGGACTTGTCCATAACCTAGGCTAACCAGTTCCTTGATGCATACTCCCATCACATCCTATCATGAAAGGGCTCTGTCTGGGACCCTGTTGTCTGTCACTTCCCTCTGTCATGTTTCTTGTGATGACTGCTGGCCATCACTGCATAATTCCCTGCTGTGGTGCTGTAAGTCTGCTGCATATAACATTATTCCCTCCTGTCATGCTGTACCTCTGACATGGTGAGACACTATAAACAGCATTATGGAGTGATCATGTAGTGGAAGAAGTTTGTACTCCAAACCTTGCCATCACCTCCTACAAATCCACAGGTCCCCCCACCACAAGCTCAATGCCAATATGCCCCCAACCCAGTCACCCGCCTTCCAGCACCTTACTTCATTGCAGTGGTTATTGGGTAACCCTCAGTCTGTAATGCTGTTATACCTAACATTGCACAGTTGTTACACCTACATTTTATTCTCTCTGCTTATTTCCTCAGTATCTTGAACAACTTCAAGCTACTTTTTTCTATCAAGATCGCAACTACAAAGATATGTCACTACTGTTTCAAAAACATGTGTCTGCTAGCATATCAGTGGGCTAAAGAATGTTATGATTGTATCCGTCTAGCTCATACCACTTCATTTTCCACATTGTCATTAATTCTGCTGACCGTGACAACTGTATTGCCTGTAATGAAATTCTATATCTATATTGTGTGCAAAATATCTGTATATTATAGTCATGTTCACCTAAACCAAGGCTGTTACCGTAACATGAGCAAGTTCATGCTCATCATGACCTCTCTGTGAAGTTTGTCAATAAATAAATAAAAAAAACAGTGGTCAGACATGTCCCCGAGACAAAGCCAATGTACCACTATGAAGTGACTGTCAGCATTGTGTTACCATGGTTGACCTTATTAAGTACACTTACAGTTCCTTCAGAGAACATGATAATTTCAGAGAACTAATATTGCTATAATATATATACAATTGAAATATCGTCACTCTCAGCAGTTGCTAACATTGGGCAGTGCTAAACAACAATATTTAATTTTGTTTATTGCTGATTGCCATTTCGAAGCATGTTACACACATTCTCCATATATTGATGAAATTCAATAAATGTGAACATACATTTTGTGGTTGATTGTTTCCATATTAATAAATGTGATGCTACTTACTCATGTTGTGGTACCTGCTCATTGGCATGATATTGCTGGTATGCAGCCTCCACAGTCTGCTACACCCAAATACTCAGACACACAGGTTCAAATCCAGGATGTTGAGTTATGCAGCGTGGCACATCGGAGTCTGGCAGCAGTTCTGGTGTCTCATTTAGCTTGTCCACAACTCTGGCCACCTCTTGACAGCATCTGCATTCTGTTTCAGTGGGCATGGGCACACAATTACCACACTGACACCTGCAGCAACAAACGTAGTCAGGACAATGTGTTATGAAAGGAGATCAAGGGCATAGTGTGGCATGACAACCAGGAATTCATCAAAATAATGTATCGATGTACTGAAATACTTGATTGCAAGTCAAGTCTTACATGATTGCATGCTGCCACCATCTTTCTCCTAAAGTGGGTCAGCATTCAGTGCTGTATGAAAATGTGTGATGTGCTAAGTACTCATTTGGCGGTCATCACACAACATATGGTGCTGCAACAAAGGCCATCATTAAGTAATGAATATCGGTTGCCACACATGAGGGTGCTAGGCTAAGGGGAGATAACTCAATGACCAAATGTGCACAACTGGTTCAGTTCAAGGGTTGCAAAGTCAGTAATTGAAAATAGTGGATGAGCAACAAAGCAGAGGCTCAGAAGGAGATGAAAAAGGGGGAGAAGTCAAACTTTCACTATATATCTGAGCAAAGGGACAAGAAGGAAGGGATTCTTTGGGTTACCAATGGGGTGGACTGAGTGACAGATAATGGTGGAAAGGCACAGACATCGCATGAATACTTCTGTTCTGCCATCACCAGGGAGAAGGACAGGTAACTGCCTTCTGGATGGAAAAGAGGAGCTGGGGAAAGGGGAACAGCAATGCATTGATTGAGCAGTATACAGTGATGGATAGTCTGCTTCCATTGAAAGTTGACAAATCAGGTAATAAAATAACTGGCTACCTGAGGAGGTGGCATGGACACTTGCACACCAATGTAATCGTTCACTACAGTGAGACGTGACAACACACGACTTGCGAACAGCATATGTACTGGCCATCCACACATCCAGACTGTGTTTCGGGGTTGGACAGTTACATGGTAAAAGAGAGATAAACAGTTGGTTATCACAGGACTCTGTTCTGGTGCCACTGTTGTTCAATGTGTTGAATGAACTTGGGGATGGCATGAATGGTAAAATATCACTATTGACAGATGACACCAAGCTGTGTGGGAGACAGTGTGGGAGACAATGGACATAGCTGAAGTGCTACAGGAGCAACAGGATGCTGCTGAAAAGCTGGGGAGCTGGTCCCCGATCTGACAACTTTGACTATATGACAAGAGATGCACAGTTATGCAATTAGGGCCAGTAATTACAGCTCAGAGTAGTACCTGGGTGGAGTTACAGTAACTGCAACAGAGTAGGAGAAACACCTTGCAGTGATGATCACTGCTGACCTGAGGCACTGCACATAGAGCATGACAGCAGCAGCAACATGAAACAGTATGCTGCAATGCATAGCTAGGGTGGTCAGTGTTAGGAGACAGCAGGTTGTACTGCAGCTGTAAAAGTCACTGGAAAGGATACATCTAAGGTATGTAGTTCAGTAATAATGCCCACACATGAAAAAATAATTTACAGTGATGGAGAAAATTAAAAGGAGGGATAGAACAAGGAAGGGCTAAATTACTGATAGCCAACACATAAAGGTATATGAGTACAGGCAGAGTGATATTACTATGTACTCACTGCAACACAGGATGTACAGAGGGACATGACTGGTACCTTCAAGTACTTAAAAGTGATAAACAAGGGTGAGAAGCAACTATTACATGACACTGCATAGTCTTAAGTTTCATGGTGTGACTTTTAGGGGGAATGTCAGCCAGCACTTCTTCACAGAGATGGTGGTTGACACTTTCAATATGCTGTCATGTCAATGAACACAGTGGTTTTTGGTAACAGAAGCTGGGAAATTCATAGGGGGAGGAAAGGATCATGTGTAGGCACTATTGTACATTAGGGGAGTGAGGACAGGGACATTACCGGCAGATGCACACCCTGAAATACAAGCACACTTTACAGATGAAATGGCCTTCTGCAGGCTTCTTGGTACCTCCATATCCACCACCCTTCACTGTAGGCCTAGAATTACACAGCACATACTTTCACAGAACTTTACAGAGTGGAAACATGTGGTGCGCACACACTGCTCATGACGCTCCTGCATGCTGCTATAACACAATCACATGAGAAATAAGCACAGTACCAGTACATAAATGCAGCAGTGAGGATGAAATCTATGAGTTGGTAGTTGGGGTGGTTAGTTAATGCACTGCCAGGAACACATACCAGTGAACAGGACAAAGGGGAAATTCATGACCTTGTATGGAGTCACTGTGTATTGATACATCACTTACAAGCTCAATGAGTAGCTGTTTCATAACAAAACAGGACATGGCCACTTTGCAATACTGACATCAGCATGTGAAAAATACTTAGTGGAGTGTGCCACATCACTGTGATAATATTAGGTCCATTTTCTGTTAGGCTGTATGGCAGCACCACAAAACACATGTAAGAACATGGGTATCCTGTCAAATACATTACAGCCACCTATACAGAACTGCACCACTGTGTATTGCTCCAGTCATATGACAATGTATGCATAACATACAGGAACTCTGTACACCTGCATGAAGCTATCCGTCGCATACTATGGGGTGCGAATATGCCTGACTGTGTGTCTCATACCACAGGTGTCATTAACCTCAAGGGTGTACAAAACAAGCAAATTGGGGGTGTAGGAAACAGCAATCACTAGGGAAGTAGGACAACATAACACTTACCAGTCAGTGTTATCAGTCCTACTGTGACTGCCACTTTCTGATAATGCTGACGAACCCCTTATCGATTCATTGCTGCTATAAACTGGATCAAACATGTAGGGGTTGTCAGCATTAATGCTTCCATCAACATCTGTGGCCGTATCTCCATTGGAGAAAATGAGCTGAAGATCAGCGCTACTTTGGGAACTGCTACTGCAACTCATTTCGAAACCACTGCAGTTCACGCGGTTGCTCAGGTGCATACGTCACCACAGAATCACACATTGAGGTGATGTGCTGGACACACGCTGTCACCAGCTTCCGGGTAAGTGCCACTAAAACTGAAAAAATAAATGCATTCGGATACTTTCTACTCCAAAACGATATTGCTGCTGTTTCTTGCGCCACACAATTGATTAAAAGTGCCGATACAGGGCTTAGTTCCTGAGTCCCTCTTCAAGGTAGGGGAAGCTAAAATTGCTCCTCTCCTTTTATATGGTACAGAAGCTTGGGGGTTAAGCATAAATCCAAAGCTGGAGATGTCTCTTTCATATTATTACAAAGTTATCCTTCAGGTACCTTCTTCTATGGCTACTTCAGTTGTAAGAGAAGAATTAGGTAGAATCCCCTTGGCATCCTTGATTGACCTAAGACTAATCACTTAATGGCTCAGGATAATAAATAACCAAAAAAATGATTTCTCCTTACTGTGCCTAAAGAAAAAGAAATATGGTCCACAAGGGTTTTCTCTCCCCATAGTTAAAAGCTCTCCTATGAAAATTACACACTATTAAGTCTATGCATGTATGGAGAGACTATCAGCCTGCCATAATGATAGCTGAAACCTATAGAGCTAGATTGAAGAAGAAATTATTAATGTTGGCACACGATTCTTGGATGTTCCAAGTTCATAACCAGAAACAAGCCCCTTGGTTTAGCCAATATAAAATTGATTCGAGTCTTGAAGACTGTCTATTACTCCCACTTGCCCTGAACATCCGTAAGGCAATTACATGGGCTAGGTTTGGGTTAATTACCTCAAAATATACTTACTTCAATGATAAGCACTTGCAAGAGATCTCAAAAGAGAATAAATGCCCTTGCAACAGAGGTTATAATGAATTGTTATTACATGTTATAATACAATGCCCTTTATATTACTTGCAGCAAACTCAAATTTTGAGACTTTTTTTAATTATATATCAAAATTTGGCTCATGACCCGTTATATATTTTGCTGCATCCTGGGACAATTGATGAAGTAGAAATGATTGCCACATTTTTGTTATCTGTAATTAGCTTAAAGAAGAAGGCTTATTTTAAGAGAACAAGAACCAGTCTATCTTAATACATTTATTAATCTTGAGGGCTTACCAGCTGACTCTGTTCTGCACTTTAAGACTTTATCTAGTTTTGTATTAAGTATCAGAAAATCATACTGAACTAGAAATGTACTCCTGACTTTTTACCTTTTTTAAAATATTGATGATGTATATTTAAATGATGATGTATTCTCTTTCCTCTTCTGTACTTAATTTAATATGTTTGTAATGACCAAAATTTTAACAATCTTTTGGAAGAACAATAAACTTGAAACTTGAAAACTTGAAACTTGAAGCCTGTGTATTTATATTTTGAGAAAGTCTTACTACAGTATGTTAAATTGCAAAACAGACAAAAAGAAATCAGGAAAGTAATGCTGTTCTCTTACAGAGAACAGGGGTGAATTGCTCCTTTGGCTAAGCTGGGCAACCTGGATTTTGAGTGCCCAGAAAACATATTTCTTTCAACTTTTAACAAAAACAAACACCAGAATCTAGCCAAATGCTAGGTTCAGGTATTTGTTTTTTAAAGACATTATTTTTATATACTTTAAATGCCTGCAAGTTTAAACAGTAAAAAGAAAATGGCAGCCGCATGAAAAACAATTTCTTCCTCATGAAAATGGATTGGCCCCATATGAAAAAGAATCCTTTTTCATATGGCCAAATTCATTTTTTGTTTCAAACGTGTATCCTAAAGTGCATACTGAGCATGTTCAGAAACAACATTTTAAATCCTTGTAACTCTGGAAAAGATTATTATTTTTTTCACCAAACCAGCAAATGGCACTACTCTGTGCCAAGCCCTTTCTACCTGGAAAATATCACACCAAACTTCCAAACTGTTTTGGTGCTTGAGGCCGACAAAAAAACAGTAAAGAAAAGCCCTGATTTTTACACATTTTGCACTGTCAGGATCTCAGAAACTGCACATCCGATTAGAACAAACTTGGCATTTCAAGATCCCAACAGCGCATGCAAAATTTCTTGCAAATCCCTTGAATGGCTGCTAAGTGACAGTATTAAAGTGTAAAAATTGGTGTTTAACGTTAAACAGCTTACTCAACCCTAACTATAGTGGCACAGCCACACCACTACAGAGAGAGAGAGAGAGAGAGAGAGAGAGAGAGAGATGACTAGATCCAATCCAATCCATCTTTATTTTTACAGTGCCCTTCAAAACCAAGGTGCTGTACAAACTAATAAAATAGCATAAAACTGATTTATAGATATATAAAACCAAATCATTGTCATCCAGCTCTAATTCAGGAAGGCCAATGAAAACAAATAATTTTTCAACATTGTTTTAAAACTACTGATAGTCAGGCATTCTCTTAACTGACGAGGTAGAGTATTTCAAAGAGTCAGTGCTGCAAATAAAAAATCACAGGTGCCAGAAGATTTAAGATGAACCCTGGGAATCTCTGGCAATCCCTCATCAGTGGATCAGAGTGGATGACTGGGGGAGTAGGGAGTCAGGAGATCTTCAAGGTAATCAGGTCCCTGCTTCTGTAGGGCTTTAAAGGTAAGCAAGACTACTTTGTAGGTAATCTGCCACTGACCTGGCAGCCAGTGCAGTTCACGCAGGACAGGAGTAATATGACTGGACCTAGAGGTACCAGTCAACAACCTGGCTGCAGCATTCTGCACCAGCAACAAGTGGTGGATATCAACCCTTGACAGCTTTAGGTAGAGGGCATTGCAGTAGTCAAGATGGGTGGTAATGAAGGCATGGACCAATGTTGGAAGGTTGCTGGGGAAATCAGATGTTTCACCTGGGCAATGTTCCTCAGATAGAAAAATGAGGATTTGACAACAGCTGGCACCTGAAACTTCAGGGTCAAGCCTTTATCAGAAATAATGCCCAGGTTTCACACACGATCTGAGGTGATGAGCTGGGCACAATCAAGCCAAAGGCCAGACATTTGCCCAGCACCAACAACCACCCCCAGGCAACCCAGTTCCATTACCAACTCCTCAGTCTTATCCGGATTCAGTCTGAGCTAAATGGAGCTCATCCAGTCTTTGATCTCAGAGAGGCAGCTGTTTAAAACAGAGACTGCATCAACCTGTCCGGGTACAAAGGACATATACAGATGAGTATTATCTGCATAGCAGTGAACACTCAATCCGTAATGCCTAATGATTTCTCCCAAGGGCAGAATGTACACGGGGAACAACATGGGTGCCAATATAGAGCCATGAGGCACCCCACAAGGCAGGGGGATGGCATCAGAAGAATAAATTCCTGTGACCATCCTCTGAGACCTGCCTATTAGGAAAGATTGAAACCATTTGAGGACTGTACCTGACAGTCTACAAAGAAGCTGTAGGGTCTCCAAAAGCACCTCATGGTCCACAGTGTCAAAAGCTGCTGAGAGATCAAGAAGGACCAAGATGGTACAAGCCTTTCGATCTCTTGCCATTAGGGGATCATTTAATGCTGAACAAGGGCAGTCTCCATACTATGCCTCTTCCAAAAACCAGACTGAAGATACTCATAGACACCATGACTTACTAAGTGATTGTCCAATTGCACTGCAAGCTCCTTCTCAATAACCTTTCCAAAAAAGGGAAGGTTAGAGACAGGAAGGTAGTTAGCTGGATCGTTGGGATCTAAGGAAGATTTTTTAAGGCGTAGTCGAATGACTGCCTCCTTCAAGGGGTCCAGAAAGGTTCCCCCCTCCAAGATCTCCAGACAATTTCAGCTAGAATAGGGCAGATAACATCTACATACTCCACCAGCAGGGAGGTAGGGCCTGGATCCAAACTGCAGCAAGTTGGATGCAAGGTTTGGACATTCTTCACAATGTCCATGAATTCTGGTTGGCAAAACTCCATCCAGACAGATCGGGCATTCATCACCTCCTGTCGACCACCACATCTCCTCATGGAGAGGGATTGGCTGATTCTGGACCTCATGCTGGCAACCTTATCTGCGAAGAACCAAGCTAGCTCATCACACTTAACTTGTGAAAAAACTCTTCCAGATTGCAGACAGACTGGATTGCACAGTCTGTCAACAGTGCAAAAGAGTTGTGCCAGTCGGTTCTGCACAGCAGAAATCTCCCTGGACAGGAACTCTGCCTTCTTACGGGTGATTTCTGATTGATATATATTATAATGCTCCATCAATCTAAGCCAGTCAGCATCCAGGCCAGATTTCTGCCAAGCTCCCTCCAGCCTTTGACCATCCCGCTCAACTCCTTCAAGGACCCATCATACCATGGGGACCTTGGGCAAAGAGTGAGTGGTCGAACATGAACAGGAGCAATCAAGTCCAGGGCATCTCCAACTGCCCTATTGTAATTCAGTACAAGGTCGCCTGAACTTGTGCTTTCACCCAGCAATCCCGATAGGTCTAGCACTGCCAATAGACCATCTGTGGTAACTCCCTTCAAAAAGCAGTACCAGACCATCTCCAGAGGAGAAGTCTACAATCTCCTGCAGGAATATACCCACATCACCTGGTGGATGGTAGATGAGGAGAATCCTGCAACCTACACCCTAACCCATAACACATTCAAAGGATCTGGTGGTCCCACTGGAACATCCATAAGGCCCAGTTCGGTCTTAAAAAAGATGGCTACACCCCCAACCCTACGATCCAACCTCGGGCGGTGAATCACCGAGAACCCAGCTGGAACTGTATAAGCTAAAACTAGGCCTGCATTTTCATCCAACAAGTCTCGGTGATGCATGCCAGGTCCACCATTTCAACACGATCAGCTATAATGGTTGTCTTGTTCTTGATGGATCTAGCATTGCATAACACCACCCGTGTTGGATGAAATGCTGAGGAAGACCTTAACTCCTGTCCAGCACTAACTTCTGGACCCTTGGGTATGGGAACAAGACAGGGACTTCCCCTGTCTTGACACCATTTTGCCCCAGTATGCCGCCTGGTTCCAACCACCTCAATACATCCTCTCCTTTCCCTTCCCCCACCAGGCTCAGCCCTGCCCCTCTTTCTATGCCTCCTAGCAATCCCAAGGGATTTACAAGGCTTATAAATTTTGGTTGGTAAAAAAGGGCAATCAAAGGGGCATAACTCTCTGAGCCTAGTGGGGAAATATTGCCTGACCATCCTTATACCTTCCTTACAAATTATAACATACACTATCTACACACAGCAGAAATATTTACAGCAAACAAATATAATACATTACAAATTTAAACCTTATACCACAACTCTCACTTGTGGAAATTAAAATCACCAAAATATTACAATGTAATACAATACCAAACAGCAACAATGCACTGCAGCAGATAATCAGATTAAGTTCATCAACAGTTGTTATCCAGATATAAACTGCAAAGTTCAAATACAAAATTTTGCCAGAAAGTCAGAAAATGGTTACGGTGTAAACAGAGGAGCTCTCACCATCCCCGTTCAAAAAAGTCTTTCCATACAATGAGGCCCTCTCACTGCCACATTTTAACTGTCTTAAATGTTAAAAACAGATGGATCCTCTCTCACTGCCCCTTAAACAAACAGTAGTTATACAGAACCAATATAATAATGTACTTGCAGACTTTGGGGAATAACTTCAACATCCGATTCTCCACAGATAATCCAAAGGATCTTCAACCAAACTCAATCAACCAATGTCCCGAGAATCCAGTCCAAGAGAAATAAGATTGAATCTAGGCACAACCACTCTTCAGCAGGCCTAGGCCAGACTCCCACACAGCAGGCACATAGCACAAGCAATCCCCACAGTTTAGCCACCAGATTATACCCAACACAGTCAGGCAGCCCCTGGATAAGCGAGGGACAGTTCGAAAGAACTGACCCTCCAGTCAGCACTCTCCAAACCTCCCCTGTGGGAGACGGCTGCACCGTGCACCTCCGAGGGCAGAACAGCCCAGCCCACCCAGTTTACCACACTCACCTTCTCAGATCCCTTTCAAGGAACTGGCTTGAGTAAAAGGCCAGATTAGGTCCTGATATTAATCACTTCAAGAGACCATCAGTGTTTAATCCATAAATCACAAACTCAGGAATTCCAAATTGATAAAATCCACTGATAGACATCACATTCATGCAAATTATCCTCCGACCACCATTCGAACGTAAGATCTCAGAGATTTCACCAGGCCAATATGGCCTATAGCCTACGACCATTCCATAGAAGTAGGACGGCCCCAACAGTAGATGGCCAAACAAAATGCCACAATGCAAAAAACAGTGCAATGTTGCTGTATTACTAAAAACAATAACGAATAAATGAAAATATGCTTCATACTAATAACTAATAAACAAGAACAATATTGCATAAACTAAAACTAAAAATAAAAACAAAAAACTAAATCAATCTGCTGCAGCATTGGGTGGCAGACCCAGCATGGCCTCCATCTTGCGTTTGCTGATATAGAGGCTAAGACATGGCCTGACTGAAGAGATCATATTTATCTTAACCAGAGGCAATTTATATTATGATATCTCACGAATGCAAAGCCACCAGTGAGCTATCTTGATATCACTGGCCTTGAGTGAAGATAAATATATGATATTTTCAGTCAGCCCATGTCATGTTCTGTTTATACAACATATGTTTTGGACAGTGGCAGATCTAGGGGATGTGAAGGAGGCAGTTGCACCCACCAATTGTAGCTTAGTTGCTTATTCCAGCTACATTTCATTTTGCTGGAGAAATCTAATATAGTGATAGTATTGTAAATTTAAATTTTGGGTTAGCCACATGTGTTATTTAAAAAAAATATATCTGGTTGATCCTGAAATTATGATACTGTGTTCCTGTGCAAGCTGGGGTCAAATTGGTCAGCACCTCACAGGAACTCAGTTCTACCACGTCTTAAAAAATTGCATGACAGTTCCACCACCTTTGGCATTTTTCAACATTGACTTCATAGGAGAGTTGCACCACCTAAAAATGACATTTCTACCACTTTGAAATGTACAGTATAAGCTGGCCCATCAGTGAAGTGGTTGGAATTCTGCTTGCAAGACCGGCGACCCAGGTTTGGGAATGGACCTGAGTCGTTGGAGAGCCAGCCGGCCGGGGAGGGAGAATGATCGAGTGTCCCAGGGACAGCTCTCCTTCTCCGGGGGGAGGGCAGGGTGTATGTCTGGTGCTTGATGGACCCCTGGCAGAGGTCAAGGGTACCACAGCAACTGTCATCTGAAAGTGGTCGGAGGGGCGGAATGGACATGGATGTCATTGTACGTTCCCGCCTCCCACTTACAGCACCAAAAAAAAAACCTTCCTGCCTGCGGCCCTAGATGAAGCCTTCCCTGGCCTTCATCAGTCTCCAGGACCAACCCTCGGACCTAGTCCCCTTGTGAGGTACTGATAAGGGGACTGGCACTGCACTCCAACCTGGGGTGTAAGCCAGGGGGTATCCGAGGGGTGGGGTTTAATGTGGAGGTGGAGGCTATGATCTGTGACCAGGCTGAGGTGCCGGGTCACAGGCAGCAGGGGCAAAAAGTATAATAAATAAAAAAAATGTACAGTATATGTCAGAGTTCCCTTGCCTAAACCATACTGAAACAACAACCTGCTGCGCAACTCACACTCTATGATCCGCAGCCTCCCCCACAAACACACACATGGCTCTGACATCTGGTTGATCCTGTCATAATTTTAAATAAATAGTTAGTAAAAAAAACTTATCTGGTTGATCCTGCCATTTCTAGAATGTATGCCCTTACAAGGACTTTCACTTTTTACTGCTCTAATGAAGTGTGACAGAGTGGGGTCAATTCCAGTAAATGAGCTGCTGGAAGACGCTTACAATAAGGTACCTTCTGTGGGTTGAGGCTCTGAGCTGCAGATCTGAAGAACTGGGTTTGAATCCCACAGCTGCCTAGATGCATACTGTGTGATCCTGTGCAAATCACTTTATTTCCTTGTGCTCCCAGGTCACATCTGGAAACAAGATTTGACTTAGTGTGCTACTCCTGGTTCAACAATGTTCTCTAAATAGATTTCTTTAAAAGAAGCTGTGGAGTATAGACAGCAGACAGCAAGGGCTGAGTGAGTGAATTGGCTCTTTAGAAAAGTAGACTCAAAAGTATGTTGCTATAGTTCTTTCTGTAATATCAGTTCAGGTTTACTCACCCTGTGAATTATGACTGTGGCAATCCTTTATTGTGCAAACTAACGCTAGGTTTTATGAATTAGTGTAATAGTATAATTGCCCTAGGGCAGTTTTATTGACAGCTCCAATATTTGGTGCAGCTCTCATCTTTGCCAGTTTTTCATCATTTAATTTCACATTGTCAATCATCTTGTCAATGAAGAAGAAGTGTCAGGCCTCAAAGCAATGGGTAATGCTGTTTCTTTAGTTTACCATACAGTTCTGTCTACTGTATATGTAAATCTCCCACCCAGAGGACCATCTCCCCCTCCCAGCAACCTTCTAGTCCACCGCTGCTACTTCAGAGGTTGCCCAGAAGGAGGAGCATCTGGACAACAATGGGCTTATGGAGGGTTAGGGTGGTGGAGCATAGGCATATTCCACATCTGGTGCCACTGCAAAACACCTACCCAGCACTGGCAGAGCTGGAACCTCCTGTAGAAGAACCTGAAGCAGTGACTAGGTAGATGCAGTGAACCTACAGTGGCGTGAAAAAGTATTTGCCCCCTTCCTGATTTTCTCTATTATTGCATATTTGTCAAACTGGATGTTTTCAGGTCTTTAGACAAAATATAATATTAGATAAAGGGAACCTGAGTGGACAAATAACACTTTTTTTTTTTTACTTATTTCATTTATTTAATGAAAAAAGTTAACCAACACCAACTGGCACTGTGTGAAAGTAATTGCCCCTAGTTAAATCAACCCAATTAAAGGGATAATTAGAGTCAGCTGATTGAACACAGCCAGGCTTGATTACAGCCAGCCCTGCTTAATATAAACCTCACTTATTTTGGCCCTTATCATCAGAGTCACATTGCCAGGACAAAGATTCAACAAGCACATTATGCCATGATCAAAGGATTTCCTGAAAAGATCAGAAAAACATTTTGTTGCCCTCTATCAGTCTGGAAAGGGTTACAAAGCTATTTCTAAGGCTCTGGGACTCCATCAAACCACAGTGAGAGCCATAATCTCCAAATGGAGAACACTTGGAACAGTAGTGAACCTTCCCAGGAGTGGGCGGCCTGCCAAAATTACTCCAAGAACGCAGTGTAAAATCATCAAGAAGTCTCAAAGGATCCTAAAACAACATCCAAGAACTGCAGGCTTCTCTTGCCTCAGCTAAGGTCAGTGTTCATGACTCACAATCAGAAAGAGACTGGGCAAAATGGGCTTCATGTGAGAGTAGCAAGGCGGAAACCACTGCTAACCAAGAAGGACATAAATGCTCGTCTCTCATTTGCCAAAGCACCTGGATGATCCACAAGCCTTTTGGGAAAATGTTCTATGGACAGATGAGTCCAAAGTGGAACTTTTGGACAACATGGATCCCATAATGTCTCGCGTAAAGCAAACACAACATTCCACAGTAAGAACACCATACCAACAGTCAAACATGGTGGTGGTAGTGTGATGGTGTGAGGATGCTTTGCTGCCTAAGGACCTGGATGACTTGCCATAATTAAAGAAATGAATTCTGCTCTGTGCCAGAAAATTCTTAAGGAGAATGTCCAGTCATCCTTCCGTCAGCTGAAGCTGAAGCGTAGTTGGGTCATGCAGCAAGACAATGATCCAAAACACAAAACAAGTCCACATCAGAATGGCGAAAAAAGTAAAATTAAAGTTTTGGAGTGGCCTAGTCAAAGTCCAGACTTAAACCCAATAGAGATGCTGTGGCGGACCTGAAACGAGCAGTTCATGCTCGAAACCTACCAAATGTTACTGAATTAAAGCAGTTCGTGAGGAAGAGTGGGTTAAAATTCCTCCACAGCGATGTCAAAGACTGATATTGAATTATAGGAAGTGTTTGGTTGCAGTCATTGCAGCTAAATGTGGCGTAACCAGTTATTAAGTGTAAGGGGGCAATTACTTTTTCACACAGTGCCAATTGGTGTTGGTTAACTTTTTTTCATTAAATAAGTGAAATAAAAATAAAAAACAAGTGTTATTTGTTCACTCAGGTTCCCTTTATCTAATATTACATTTTGTCTAAAGACCTGAAAACATCCAGTGTGACAAATATGCAATAACAGAGAAAATCAGGAAGGGGGCAAATACTTTTTCACACCACTGTATATAGTGGAGACCCCAAGAGGGTGTGGCAGAGGACCCGATAAGAAGAGCAAAAGAATCCTTATGGGGGACTCCATAGTTAGGGGAACAGAGCTGGGGACAGGAAAGGATGAGAAGATGGAGGTTTGCTGCTTTTCAAGTGCCACTGCTTGCAGGGATGGAAAGAAGACCTAAAGGATCAAGGAAGCAGCAGAAAGGGAGGGAGAGCTAGACGTCATTGTCCATCTGGGGACTAATGACCTGGCTTGGGAAGATCCAGCAATAGTTCAGGAGGAGTTCATGAAATTGGGGAGGAGTCTTAGCAGGTGGCACAATCTATGACCTTCTAGTAAGTGATATCTGTCTACAATGGGGGGGACTGGATTCTCTGCACCAGGAACTTCAACACATGGTTGAAGGAATGGTGCATAAAGGAGGGTTTCAGCTTCATTTGGGACTGGAGCCCCACCTGGAGGGATAAGGGCTTGTAGAGGAGTGATGGACTGCATCCATCCAGGAGGGGAACTGTGGTCCGCAGTGAATGGTTTAAATGCTATGTTGGCCACCATTTAAGCCAGTTAAGGGGGAGGTAGAAAGAGGAAAAGAGACATAAACTGTCCCCTGCACAGACTAACAAGGTCAGCAAGGGGAATACTGAGGGGATGAAGCCCCCCAAAAAAACATATAACAAAGAAATCTGGGGGACAGAAGGCAAGAGTGATAATGAGATAGACAGTGGAGGAAACAAAGGGGGTAAAAGGGAAATAAGAGGGTCGGGCTGCAGCACAATCTGGAGAGCCATATGTGCAAATGCTCAAAGTCAAGGAAGCAAGATTACAGACCTAGAGGCCACCATTGCAGAATCAGACCTGGATATGGTTGCAGTTACCAAGTTCTGGTGCAATAACAACCAGGATTGGGATGTTAATACATTCAAAAATAAATATATTTCCAATTTTTTGTATCTGTAGCCTCAAGTTTATGGAATTATTTGCCATTGTCTCTATGATCATTTATCTATTTGCCTGTGTTTAAAGCAAAATTCAAAACTCATTTATTGTCTTTAGATGTATGTAATTGTAATATGTGATTTGTGTATGTTGATCTTGTTATATATTGTATTGTCTATTTGTCTGGGTTGGTCTGGAAGAAGGGCTTTGCCCAGTGTCCTTACCCAGTTAACAAATTTAAAATAAAAATATAAAAATAAAAATGTAGCCATTCCAGGGTATACTCTGTTCAGAAATGACAGGGTAGGTAAAAAGGGGGAGAAGCAGCTCTTTATATTAGGGACAAAATAAAAAACATGGAAATATAGGGAAAGCAGGGAGGAGCTGAGGTACTGTGGGTTGCCCTGGAAACATGTAAGGGGCCTCTATTGACATAGGAGTGATCTACAGACCTCCAGCACAGGGTGCAGAGGTGGATAAGGACATGATGGAAGCCATCCAAAGGATGGCATGCAAGGGGGAGATGTTGCTAGTGGAGGACTTCAATCTACGAGGCATGGACTGGAGTCTACCAACTGCAGCAACAGTCATAAGTAGGGACAACCTGGACTCCCTGTAAGGGGCGCTCCTTAGGCAACTAATCAAGAGGCCCACTCATGGGAGGTGATAAGGGACCTGGTATTGACAAACAGGGATAGTGTTGCTGATGTCCTGGTGGGTGACAATTAGAGATTTTGCTAAATTACATTTCACCACTGCAAAATCAGCAATTTTGCCGTACGAAAAATTTTGCAAAATTCCACCGTTCCGCATAATTTTTTGCTGGGTGCGAAATTATGAAATTTCACCACTAAATGCACAATTCCAACCCAAATGGCAACATTTCACCAGTTCCACGGGTGAAATTTTGCATTTTGTAGGAAACCCCCAACCTCGTCTGCAGCCTCTTCCAATTAAAACCACAAGTTCAGTCATCCCATGTAACCCCCATCTGCCCCATCATCTATTTTCTCACTTTCTCCCCATCTTTTCTCTTATTTTTCTTTTTTTAATGTATTTCTTCTATTTTTTCAAGTGATGGAGTTAATCATGAATTTAGCTGTACTTTAGTAGAGTGCTACAGAATAGATGGGAGCTAAAGCTGGAGCTTTCTAGGCACTGTTGTTATTCTGATAATGACAGCCACCTCATAGTTACTAGAATAATCTTCTGGTCAATGATAATTTTTCCATGTTACTGTGTCAGTGGGCCTTTATGTTCCTCTACTGCTTTACTGACATTCTTTCATTTTGCTAATTGTTAAGTTGCAGCTCCAGCTCCCGTAAATTGACTCGGTCCATGCTAGTCCGTTATTACTTACATGTTTTTAAGGCTAATTCAGTTTTCTCTCTGTCTCATGTGTTATAAGGTATTTGGATATTTTCTTTTGTCAAGCTGGTGTAGTATTAATGATTTTAGAATCGATAACATCCCGCAGTTGAAGATGTTGCCCTACAAATTCTTATGTTCATATTCTTAAGCAGTTTGGGAACACAGACAAGAATTTGTGCCTATTAATAATTGCAGCTAGAATCAAATTTAAAATACAAAGTTAATTCTTTAGAAAAATAACATTGGATAATCATTTGAGTCTGCAGAAAAGGCGAGGAAAGAGTTGCAATTTTTCCCAATCTGTTCAGTAACAGGTGAATATAACTGGACAGCAGTATTCTGCTCAACTCAATGAAGAATAATGATCTTTCTTAATATTACGTATAGTGGGTCCTTAACCTGACATCTGATGGGGACTAAATTAATTCTGAACCATTTGTTGTGCTCACTTTCGTACAGAGACGGCTGAGATTTAGCAGTTTCTGTTAGAGAGAGATCTGGATTTGATTGTGAGGAGCCTAGTTTTAATTTCAGTGTGAGACAGTAAAGTTATTTCTAGATGCTAGGAGTGGCTCCTTCAGGATATTTTGAGCAGCTTAACAAATGTTTTTTTATTTATGCCTATTGACCCTAATTTAGTTGGCATTCTCCAGTATAAAAGTTGGAAAGGAGTCTCCTAATAGAATAAAGTTTTGTTTGTATGCACTGAGAAGACAATTCAAGAACATTGTGCTGCAATCAAAAGGACAGCTCATCTCTCAGCATACCAAGAATTGTCAATGGTGAGCTCCTCTGCAAAGCTGCTTGACCATTTTTATTCTATCTCAATATGAATGTTCGGATCCTTCTGAGGGGCAGACATTCCAGACAGTGACTGATGCACCCGTTGATCTTAGGTTTTTTTTTTGGGGGGGGGTTAAGGCTGTAGAGGAGGGTGGGGGCTGCTTTTTGACTGTTTTTCATGGGCAAAATTTCATGCATTCAGGGCACAGAAACCCTGGGACTATGTGCCAATTGAGAGGGGAAGTACTGACAACCACCAAACAGGAAACAAATCTGGGGGTAACCATTTCTGATGAGCTGAAGGTAGCCAAGTAGTGTGATAAGGCAGTGGTGAAATCTAACAGGTTGCTTAAGTGCATAGGGAGGAGGAACATCACCAGTAGGAAGAAGGAGGTAATATTACCTCTGTACAAATCACTGGTAAGACCCCACCTCAAGTACTGTGTCCAGTTCTAGAGGCCCCACCACCAGAAGGACATTGATAATGTGAAGGAGGTACAAAAGTGGATTACCAAATTGGTGCAGGGAGTGCATCAAAATGCCCTATGAAGAGAAACTCAATGAACAGAATATGTACTCTCTGGAGGAGAGGAGGGAAAGGGGGGGATATGATAAAAACATTCAATTATCTAACAGTTATTAATAAAGTACAGGAAGGTAGAATTTTCCAGTGAAAAAAAGCTTAAGGATAAGGGGTCATGCTATGAAGTAGGGGTGGGGGGTGGCTCAGAGGAAATGTGAGGAAATACTTCTTTACAGAGAGGGTGGTGGATGCCTGGAACAGCCTTCTAGCAGAGGTGGTGCATGCCAAAATGGTGATGGGATTCAAGCATGCATGGGACAGATACAAGGGGACACTGGTAGTAAGGCAAGTGGAGGAGATGACCAGAGATCCAGTAGGGTCTGCGGTAGCACAGTAGGCAGGGAAAACTGGGTGAACTAGGTGGGCCATCTGCACACAACTTCTTTGTTTCTATGTTTCATTGTGGTTTAATACAGTTTATTTATAAGATGTCACTGTAGTCTCAAAGAGTGCTCCTTTCTTGTTGTCATTTTGGTTTTCACATGGAGCACTTGGATTCACTGTTGCATATGTCATTCTTGCAGGGCCCATTGCATGCTGGTGGCAAGTGGTATGTTGGTGGAAAATACTAACAATGAAGCACAGACAACAATGCGACTGTTGGTGGCATTTGTAAATAAATTTATTTTTTCACAGACCTGTGCCCTGGTTATGAGAGGTGTGTGTGCTCTACTTTTTATGTTTTGATGAATTCAGCTGTTTCCATGTACAGTGTTTGTCAAGTGTTATAACCTGATAGCTAGAACTTTGAACCAAGCACCACATCACATTGACTAGGGCCTGGATTGGAAAGACTGTGGATGGCAGAGACATTTCACTATGCATTGATCACCTCTGACTAGGGTCCATATGGGACTGACTGTATATAAGACTTTGAACTATGCACTGCATCCCCACTTGAGCATGGTTGTCATGGGACAGACTCTTGCAGTTATGACTTTTGAAGTACTGTATATATTGCACTCCATTTACTAGAACTGTGATAGGAATGTCTGTGTGCAGTTATGGAAGCTGTGCTGTCAGATTTATTACACTGTCTCCTTGATCTTGAATTGTTGGAGGGAAAGGTGGATTGCTAGCCAGACCAGCCGGCTTTGGTGTAGGCCTCAGGTCTGGGATTCTCACCGTGGGGATAGAGGACACTGGCTGGAGAGAAGGGGTTTAACTCTTTCTCCTGTGACCACTGTGAGCTCTCTGGCTTAGATTGGATGGCTCTGGTGGACTGAGTGGGGAGTCTTTCTCTAGATCTGGGTGCCTACTTCGGGCTGGGCTTGGGGCCTGGCAATTTTGGCATCATCTAGGTGGCTTTCTTTCTAAAGCATTACCAGAGGATCATTTTGTAAGGAATGAGAAACTGTGTGTGAGCTTTTCCTGATATTTTTACCCTTGAAGATCTATGGCAGGTACTGTACGTCCTATAATTCGTGTTGAGAGGCAGTGAGAAGGCCTCATTATTGATTCATTTACTTTGCTGAACTGTGACTGTGGCAATGAGAGGGCCACCTTTCTATGGATTTTTCTGGACAAACTGTCAGGGTGAGGAACTGGTGAGAGCTTTCCGTCCCCTCTCTCAAATTGCTGGAAGGATGTGGAAAACCCTTGTGAACTGTTTATATTCAAATTTGCAGATATTTAGTAGTTAAATTTATGCTGAACAATAACTCAAGGACTTCAATTGTGCTACAGCTACTTTGGTTTATGATTAGTTATGTAAGTTTGTGTTGTTGTTGGGCTGCATAGGGAGTTTTCTTTTGGGGTGTTATTTTGTGAATTTTGGGGTAGTATTTGGGGTGGTATACTGGTAATGTGTGTATGGTGGTTTATGTGTGTGTATGACTGTGAATTAACTGGTAACTGCTGATTTGTGGGTAATAGTAGGATGTGTTGGCAGTTGTCTTTGGTGGGCGGGCATTACTCCTCCACTGAACTTCAGGCCCTCCTCCTTTTTAACTGTCCTCCACTACTGGGGGAAGAGTATAGGTGGTATCACTGCTGGGGGATAGTGAGGAGGCTGTGGAGAGGAGGAGGCACAAATATGGCAGGGGAGTGGAGCGGGGGGATGAATTAGTGTGATGGGTTCAAGGAGGCATCATGGGGTAAAATGGGTCCAGGAGAGGGGTCCATCCTGCCTGGTACCCATACCCAAGTGCTCTACTTTGTATGGGCAAATAGCATGGTCAGTCTTGACTTATCATCCAACATGGGTGGTGTTATGTAATGCCAGGTCGATTAGAAACAAGATAGCAGTGATTGCTAATCTTATGGGAACATCTGACCTGGCATGCATCACCGAGATCCGGCTGGACAAAAATGCTGGTCTCATTTTGGAGTCAGCTGTTCCAGCTGGGTACTCAGTGATACTCTGCCTGAGGTTGGACCACGGGGTGGGGGGTTGCTGTCTGTTTCAAGATGGAACTGGGACTTGTAGAAGTGCCAGTGGGAGACACTGGATCCTTCAACTGTATCATGGCCACAGGTGTGGGTTGTAGGATACTTCTTGTTTACCACGCACCCAGGAGTGAGAAGAAATTCCTATAGGAAGTCACTGATTTCATCGTTGAAAGGGTGCTGGAGTTCCCCAGGTGGTTGGTGCTGGGGGACTTCAGTGTCTGGGTCGATGATGAACTCTCGCATTTTGGACAAGACTTCCTCCAACTGATGGTCTTGTTGGGCTTAACACAGGTGATTACCTCTGCGACCCACTCACAAGGTCATTCGTTGGATTTAGTGTTTCTAGTGGGGATGGCAGTCTCTAACGTGGTGGTGGAACCCATTGGATGGTCCAATCACCACCCTATAGGGTTCAGTTTTGCTGCCCCCCTAAATAGACTTGTCCCTACTGAGATGGTCCGGTACCATCCTTTGCAGGGTTTGACTCCTGATGGTCTTATGATGGTCCTGGACCTAACCGGGAGTTAGAGTGTGAGCAGGGATGCAGAGGAGCTTCTTCTAGCCTATAATAGGGCAGTGGTGGCTGCTCTGGATTCTATAGCTCCTGTCCGAGTTCATCCCCTCACCCTTCACCCTCAGTCCCCATGGTTCGATGGGTCCTTGAGGGAGATGAGGAGAGTAGGGCTAAGGCTGGAATGAGGCTGGCAGAAATTGGGCCTGATGGATGACAGACTTAGACTGATGTCCCATTACAGGGACTATCAATCTGCAATCTTCTGTAAGAAGGCAGAGTTCCTGTCCAGGGAGATTGTGGCTACACAAAACTGCCCAGCTCAGCTCTTCCAAACTGTGGACAGACTGTGCAGTCCAGTCTTTCTCCAGAATCAGGGAGCTTTCCCACAGTTGAAGTGTGATAAGTTTGCTCAATTTTTTGCAAATACAGTTGGCATCATCAGATCAGAGTTCCACATAGCTCACTCAAATAGGCAGAATGGTGATCGATGGGAGATTACAGCCACCTAGTCGATCTGGGACAACTTTGACCAGTTGGAGATCATGGATGTCATAAAGATAATCCAGTGCTTGCAACTGACTTACTGTGGTTTGGATCCAAGTCCAACATGCCTCCTGGTGGGGTGCATGGAGGTGATCGGACCAGTCCTGGTGGAAACTGTCAGGTGTTCATTAGAGATTGGGTTGTTTCCAGACACCCTGAAGGAGGCAGTTGTCCACTCCCCTTTAATGAAACTTTCTCTTGACCCCAACTGTCTCGCAAACTACAAGCCTGTCTCTAACCTGTCCTTTGTGAGCAAGGTTATTGAGAAGGCATTCGTGTTGCAGCTCGAGGAGCATCTTACCACCCATGATATCTATGATCCTCTCCAGTCTGGTTTCACAAAGCTGCATAGTGCTGAGACAGCATTGGTTCAGATACTAAACGACCTCCTGATAGTGAGAGATCAGAGATGTCATTCCATTCCGGTTCTCCTTGATCTCTGTCTGCAGCATTTGACACCATGGACCATGAGGTGTTGCTAGAGCACCTGTGGCTTTTCTGTGGACTGTCTGGCACAGCCCTCAGATGGTTTTAATTTATCCTCTCAGGCAGGGTGCAGAGAGTAGAGTCGTCTTTTTTTCCCTCGGCTGCACATCCTCTGCCATGTAGTGTGCCACAGGGCTCGGTGCTTTAACCCATGTTGTTCACAGAGTATTTGCTGCCATTGGGAGGCATTTTTGGGTGGTACCATCTGAGTTTTTACTGCTATGCAGATGATACTCAGCTCTACATGTCCTTTGTACCTGATCAAAATGATGCTATCTCGGCTTTTAACAACTGCCTTTCTGAGATTCAACATTGGATGAGTGCAGACTGGCTCAGTTTGAATCCAGATAAGACTGAGATGTTGGTGGTGGACCCAAGTCATCAGGCAGAGAGACGGGTGGCTGGGCAACCCTCTGGACTTTGGTTGGGAGGAAACCAACTATTAACCTCCGACCTGGTGCAGAATCTGGGCTTTGCACTTGATGACAAGCTGACTCTGAAGGCTCAGGTGTCTGCTGTCATCAAGACCTCATTTTACTATCTGAGGAACATCACCCAGATAAAACACCTGATCTTGCCTGACGATCTTCCAATGTTGGTCCATGCCTTTGTGACCTTGTGTCTTGATTACTGTAATGCCTTATACCTAGGACTGCCAGGGGAGGATCTTCGCCAACTACAGCTGGTGCACAATGCATCTGCAAGATTGTTGACTGGCTTATCGAGCTCTTGCCATGTCACATGTGTGCTCCGCTACCTGCACTGGCTGCCAGTGTAGTGGAGAGTCACCTTCAAGGTCAGATTACTGACCTATAAAGCCCTACATGGACAGGGACTGCGGTATTTGCAAGACCTCCTTTGTCCATACCACCCCCTTTGTCCTCTCCGTTCTGCCAACAAGGGATTGCTAGAGATTCCCAGGGTCTCTTTGACTACATCTGGAGCTAGATTGTTTGCTTTTGCAGCCCCAATCCTGTGGAATTCTATACTTCACTGGGTTAGAGAATGCCCATCCATCAAGGTCTTTAAAGCTGCCCTGAAGTCATATTTGTTTAATTATGCATTTCCTGCTATTTAAATCCAGCTGATTGTTTTAAAACTTCAAATTAGATGTATTTAGTAACTTTTTATTAGTGTTTTTATTCATGTCTGTACAACGCTATGACCAATTTGGAATAGCGTTTTATAAATAAAATGTTCTTGCTTTCTTGCTTGCTTTGAACTATGCACTGCATATCTATGACCAGAGTTCAGATGGGACTAACTCTTGGCATTTCTAACTTTGAACTATGCACTGCACCCCATTGACCAGGACTCAGTTGGGACTAACACTGGGCAGCTATAACTTTAATCTATGCACTGCACCCCTCTGACTAGGGTTCAGATGAGACATACAGTACTATGGACAGAAACGGAGAACAGAAAAGGGCAAAACATGCGAGCAGGTACTCAAACAGGAGGTGCAAACCTCAAAATGCCAAACGGTCTTGCAAAGTGAGCACACCAGAAAAAGAATAAATAAATAAATGCAAAATCAATGTATTTAGCATCAGGATACATCCAGGACCCCTGCTCTTCGGCACAATGCCTTCAAGGGGGGTATGACTGACACACAGACATCTCAGAATATATACTCTTAATGATGATGTCATAATTGTGAGACACCAAATTCAGAGCTCGTACACATCCTAACACATATTCTATTGCCAAATGTAAACAAATTCACTATACGTGCAACCAAGTCCATACTTCAGAACTACATACAGGAATATTTTGATCATTAATAAAGTTCTTAGAAAAATGATACATATGCAAGGAAATATGCCAAAAATATATACAAAAATCAATTCTCAGTTTTACTACAAACTATTTTTGGGGACAGCTAAGTGGTGCACACGCCAATTCATAATAAAAAGCTATGACTTTGAAATATGCACTGCACACCTCTGATAATGTCCAAAAAGAAACTCCTGTGGGCAGTTATGAGTGAGAACTACAGTATGTACTCCACCCCACTGATTGCAGTCAAGATGGGACAAGATGTGGGCAGCTAAAACACTGATCTATGTAGCACCCCCCACTGACTGTGGTATGGATGAAACAGATAAAGTGCTGGGTCTTCAATCTATGCCCCAAACCCACACAGATGGGTCCAGCTGAGGCAGAAAGAGGGAAGACTGGATTTTGAACTGTGGTTTTCAACATAATGTACTGACTAGAGTGAGAAATGACAAGCTGTTGGCAGCTAGTACCTTGAAGAAAGCAGTGTACACAGAAACGTGCCATTCAATGAAGTCACACTACAAATTCATCTCACCTCTAGTTCTGAGTGCTGTGCCTTGTCCCAAGAAACTTAAAAATTGAGCATATTGTATTTTTTTTCTATGTTCTCCTGCATACCAGGAATATATTTTAATAAAACACGCCTATGTGGGCCCTACATATTAAGGAAATTCCAGAATTATGGTGATTCAACTAGGGTAAAAATGAAACAGACTGTCGGTGGCTAGGACTTTCAAGTGTGTACAGTACCTCATACAATTGAGTATCTATCAATCAATCAATCAATCAATCAATCAAATCTTTACTTATCCAGGCGAACATCGTTGAGCACAGCTCATTTGCAAGATGGACCTGGTAAGGTCAAGGTTCAATTTACATAGATACATAAAAAAACATGCAATATACACACACCCTAGGTCCTGATGGCTAAGTTTCTCAAGCTATTTTATGTTTAAGTTTCTTATGATAAAACAAGTTATTACTTGTATATGATTAAGTTATTATATTCATAAGATATGAGGCAGCAGCTGACAAGGGACGGTGCCCCAAGTATGCCATATGTGCTTCCTCTTGAAGACTGATTGCTACGCTAGGGACTCGGTTATTAATGTCTGTAAGTGCTTACTTCTATAATGCCATTCAAATGAACATATGAACATATGAAATTTGCCAGCAGAAAAAAGGCCATTTGGTCTATCGAGTCTGCTCGATTATGCAGCTAGCACCCCTATTCCACAGCTGTCTCTCCCTGCTTGACTCCCCCTCCCTTTATCCTCCTTCTTGCTCTGTCCCAACCTCTTTTGAAGCAGCTCACTGTTTTACAGGCTACTACCTCTGCTGGTAAAGCTTTCCAGCCTTCCAGCACTCTCTCTGTAAATAAGTGTCTCCTCATTTCCCTCCTGAACCTTCACCCCTCCAGTCTCAGGTCATGTCCTCGAGTGTCTCTCCCCACTCTTGCCCTGAATATCACCTCCATACTAGTCTTGTTTATCCCTCTCATGTACTTAAATATCTTGGTCATATCCCTTCTGTCCCTCCTCTTCTTGAGTGAGTACATGTCCAACTCCTTTAGCCTACTCTCATATGGTAAGTCCTCCAGCCCCTAGATCATCTTAGTTGCTCTGCGCTACACCCCGTCCAGTAATTTAATGTCCCTTTTTATGTATGAATGCCAGAACTGCATGCAGTATTCAACATGAGGTCTAACCAGTGATCTATACAGCGGCAGAATCACTTCCCCCCTTCTCAATGTTATTCCCCTTGCTATACAACTCAGCATTTTGTTGGCCATTGCTGCTGCCTTCCTACACTTTGTTGAGTTCTTCATTGATCCCATGATGACCACCCCAGATCTTTTTCCTCAGTCTCCACCAGCTGCACCCCCAGTTGTTAGCTGCTTCTTGGATTTTTTGTTCCAAAATGCAGTGCCTTAAATTTTTTGGCATTGTACTCCAGCTGCCGAGTGTCCGACCAAGTCTCCGGCTTATTCAGATCTTCCTGCTGACTCCGCCACCCCCCCTCTATGTCATCCACCGCTGCCCCCATCTTGGTGTTGTCAGCAAACAGGCTGATCCTGCTCTTGATGCCCATGGAAATATCTGCAATAAATACTCCAAATAAGACTGGTCCCAGCACTGAGCCCTGTAGAACACCACTCGTTACTGCCCTCGGGGATGAGAGTTCCCCTTCCATCACCACCCTCTTCTGCCTTCCCTGCAGCCAGTTTGTCACCCATCCCACTATTTTAGGTCTTGCCCCAGTGCCTTCAAGTTTTATTCCAAGTCTACCATGTGAATCCGAATCGAATGCCTTGCTAAAGTCCAAGTACAGGACAGCTGCCTAGGTGCATACTGTGTAATCCTGAGCAAGTCACTTAACTTCCTTGTGCTCCCGGGTCACATCTGGAAACAAGCTTCAGCTTAGTGTGCTGCTCCTGGTTAAATAATGTCCCCTTCCCTTCCCTACAGGACATCCACTGCATGACCCTTGTCAATCTGCCTAGTCACCCAATCATAGTAATCTACCAGATTGGTTTGCCAGGATCTGCCTGTGACAAAGCCATGCTGCTTGTTGTGCTGCAGCCCAATGTATTCCAGCAGCGACACCAGCCTCTCCTTCAAGATTGTTTCCATTAGCTTCCCCACAATGGATGTGAGGGTCCCCGATCTTTAGTTCCCTGGTTGTCTTTGGGGCCGCTCTTATGGAGGAGAAACACATGAGCCAACCTCCAGTCCTTGGGTATGCATCTCAAATTCAGTGAGGCATTGAATAGGCCTGCCAAGGGATCCACCAGGATCTCTGCAAGCTCCTTCAATACCCTGGGGTGAATACCATCCAGCCCTGATGCCTTTTCCATCCTCAGCACTTTCAATCCCTCCAGAACTCTAGCTTCCATGATCTTCCCATCTGCTAATCCCTCCCCAGCCTTAACTACCCCCCCACTCCCCTTGGGTAGCACTTCTCCTCTCTCCTTCATAAATACAGAGCAGAAGTAATCATTAAGTGCTCCTGTCTTCTCCCTCCCCTTCTCTAACCATCTCCCTTCCTTTTAATCCTTATTATCTGTTCTTTACAGCTCCTTTTCTCCCTGATGTAATTGAAGAAGCTATTCTCCCTCTCCTTTATGCTTTGCAGCAGCCTTAGCTCTTTGGTGGCTTTTGCTCTTCTTACTGCCCTTGTCACCTTTCATGCCTCCTGTGGGTACTCCTCCCAATCTTCCCCCTTCCCTGATTTACTGTATCTCCTAAAGGCCACCCTTTTTCTCCTTACCTTTTCCACAACCCACCTGCACAAACAGCTTGGCTTTTTTTGCCCTGGGCTTTTTACTCAGAGTCCTGCTACAGGAATTGGTAGCCTCCAGTATCCCCTTTTTTATGAGCTCCCATCTCTGGTCAGTGCACATGCTAGGCTGGATCCTGGCCAGGTACCAACTCACTACCTCCCCCATCTTTGCAAAATCTGCCCACCTGAAATCCAGCACCTTCATGTTGGATGCCACCCCCTGTTTGCCCATAATCAACCTAAACCATACTGAGTGATGGTCACGCCCCACTGGTGGTTCATCCACTTTGATATCCCTCACAAGTTCCCCATTTGTGAACACTACTGTAGGTGTAGGATGTACCCCTTGGTAAGTTCTCTGACCATCTGTGTCATGAAGCTTTCCTGAAAGGTGTCCAGTAGTACCTGTTCCCTTTCACTGCTGGTGGCTGGGGCTCCCCAGTCTACCCCCGGCAGGTTGAAGTCTCCCACAACCACCACACTCCCCTTCCTGCATGCCCTTTTAATCTGCCTTGCAAGTCCCTTGTCCATTTCCTCTGACTTGGAGGGTGGCCTGTAGGCCACTTACATCTGGAGAGTCCTGTTCCTGAAATCCTGGATTAGCAGCCATAATGACTCTGTTTCACCCTCTTTCCCCTCTTCCCTAATGCACTTTAACCCCTCCCTTATGTATATTGCCACCCCCCTCTCCTGTTTTCCCTATCCCTGTGGAATATTCTGTACCCTTGGACTGCCAGGTCCCAGTCATGGTATTCGGTGGCCCATGTTTCCATGATTGCTGCCATATCCACCTCTCCTTTCCAACATAAGAGCCTGTAGATCATTCGTTTTATCCCACAGGTCTCAGTCATGGTATTCGGTGGCCTCAGCTAAGATGTTTCAGGGGTGATTTATGAGGAGAAGCTGCTGGCTTGGATGTGTACATTCTCAAGAAAAGAATGGAAAGAGATGACATGATAGACACACAAGGGCCTGCATGGGATAAACAGAGTATACTACAAGTACATATTCTCTTTGAGCAAAAAAATTAGAGGTCAAGGTGAACTCATTGAAACTGGCAAGGAGGAGACTTAAGAAGGCTGTCTGCAAACACTGAAGAGTGAGTGCATCTCTCTCCAGTGCTGGATGGTTTTGTTTATTTACAGGTTTTCTGACATACCTTTTGTTTATTCCTTTATTCATTTGTCTATTCTGGAGTTTTTGAGGGAGGTTAGGAGGGCGCTAGAAGGTGGCAATGCGGGAGGTTAACAATTTGTAATTCTCAGGAGGACAGCCACAAGATAGAGAGTGGATGGTGTGCTACTGATGTGGCATAGGTTGGAGGAAGGGATATTAATATTATTATTATAATAAAAACTTTGCGGGATTGTGGAGAAGGAGGGAGGTGGGTGGTAGAGGGTCGTGTGGAGGTACTTTGTTCTAAAGGGTCTGAGTTGTGGGACGGGTTGGGAACAGTATGTCTCAGTGTATTGGGTGAGTTACACACTTAGAAACCTGTTTTTAAAAAAAAGAAATACCACTAGATTTATGCCAGTGAAGTGATAATTTGCCTGGCAAAAGCTATACCTAGTGACACTTAGATGACACTTTCACCAGCAAAGTGCTACTATGCATAGTTTTCACTGGCTGAAGGTGGGTACTTCACCAAGGAACAGCTGTGCAGCTTTGCTTGGGCAAAGTGAGGTCAGGGAAACTTTGAGATTTCTTCACTAAGCTAATTGCTCCCACTTCACACACCCCTAGCTTGGAGATCTCATTCCCACAGCTGTGCTAAATAAAAACTTACCTAGACATTAATATTTGCTAGCAGGAGACTTCTAGTTCTATTGCTTCTACTTAGAAAAAATATTAAACTTAATCCTGGCCCCCAGTAACCTACTGCTACCTCTGCTGCTCCCTCTCCCCTACAAAGAGGACTTCATATCTTCCATGTAAATATTCAGAACCTGCGTCCTAAAATTGATTTGTTCAGGGTCTGAATCCATCAGACTATCCCGGACATACTTACAGAAACTTGGCGATTGTTTACTGCTAACATTTTTTCCAGACATCATTGCCCTTTCAAGCTTCACTGTCTACAGGCAATATAAAAGTAGTAGTGGGTGAAAGTTGTTTTTTCTGTGGTAGCGGAACTTCCGCAAAATTTTGCAACCCTCATGGAAGTTTCCAAACTTCTGCCTATGGCAGAGCAGAAAAGTTCCAAAGGCTTTGGGTAAAATTTTCACCCTGTTCCATTCATCTAGGCATGGAAGAAAGAAAAAAAAGTAACATGTGGTGTGGTGTCCAGTGCTGCCCCTTCCTCAAGCCCTACCTAAAATAAAAAAAAATTATTAATCCCTGGTGGCTAGCGATCCCTCTGCCCACCGGATCACCCACCCCACATTTAAAAAAAAACTTCCCCTGTAATCCCTGGTGGCTAGTGGTCCCTCCCCCCAGCAATCATTGATATGAGGTGATCATCTTTGGCTCCTCCATTTTTAACGTCAGACCCTCCCTCCAAGATGCTGTTCAAATATCTTATGAATTTATTATTGTGATAATCCCTTTCTCTCATTCCAAGCCACTTGTTATTATAGGGTTATATCGGTGGCCCAACAAAATGTCATTGCGGGTATAATTACTTTATTTCTCTTAAAGCTAAACATGCTAAAATGTGAGCACATTCATTCTTTTGTGGACACTAAGATAAACTGGCTTGGCCTAGGGGTTTGCAAAAAAATTTCCATTGGTGGAATTATGCCGAAAGTTGGATTTTCACTTTCGCTAAAGTTCGAAAATCATTTAGCCAACTTTTGTGGAAATTCAGCTGAAAACTGTGGAATAAATGTAAGAAATGTGGATTAATGTGTTAAACTGCGGGAAAACAACTATGCAGAACTGATAACTGTCAGTGTTCAGTTCTGCAGTTTATGTATTAAACTGCAGGGAAAAAACAGCAGAAGTAATGCAAGAGACTTTTTTTCTGCATGTCATGTAAAAGTCCGTGTTTCGTAATTAAATCCCACAGTACTAGGCAGAAATCTGCAGTTATTTGGAAAAAGTTTGGAATTCTGCCACAGGTGAAAGAGCGGAAAATTCTGCAAAATTTTCACAATTTCGAAGAATTTCCGAGATAGCACAAATCCGCACTTTCACCTACCCCTAGCTGGGCCATAAAGTCTCTTCCATTGACTCAGAAAAGACTGAATCTGCAGCAGCTAATATCTAATCCTACTGGCATACTATCATTACTCGGGTCACTCATTCATTGATTAGATTTTACTATCCCACCTCATAGAAGAGAGGCTGCTTATACTGTACCATTCTGTATCTTTTCAGTAACCGTGATCTGATCTAATAGGTTCAAACAATCAGGACACTTTTTTTATAATTCAAAGTTTATTGAAGTTTCACAAGGTTTTCAAGTAAGTTCAACAATTATGGAAAAGAGTTAACATAAACTGTGCAACCTGGTTGGGTGAATAGCCTTGGATTACAGACTAACATGTCACATATGTCTGTACACTCATCTACTAACAGTTGTTTAGTGTGTCACTTACACCATAAAATATGAAACAGTTAATTGTATAAATAACTTATGTGGCATCATCTAAAACAGAGTGGTAACAGGACATTACTACATGTTCTTTGTACCCCTCCCAGTAGGTGTGTGGCGACTGGCAGGCCCATATGATGTAGGTAATGGATCCTGTGGACCTGTTGCATCTCCAGCAATCTCCCATCGGGTAAGTCCCCATTCATTAAGTTTTTGGGGGCTCAATGCCACCTTTGCAAGATCTTCAACTGTGTGAATCTTCTTTTTGTGTCCTTTGCTGCTTTATGGGGCTCAGACCAGCATCATTCCCATGTATCTATGTTAATTTCCTGCCCCATTTCTAGTGACCAGTTGTGCCTGGTGTTGATGGAGGGATTGGGGTGTATTTCTAGTAGGTGTTTGGTATATGTCTCTGCTACAGGGGGGGGGGGTTCCCTTGATCAGGCCATACCAATTTATCTATTGGATCAGGTTTGGGTGATTTCAAACCTGAGCCCAGTATCATTTCTAGAGCACGCCTCAGCTGCAGGTATCTCCAATGGTTGTGCTGCTGGATGCCGTATTTTTGTTTGATTTGTGCAAAGGATATCAGGGTGTGTTGGGTAGGGTATAGGGCATCCTGGAGGGTTGTGATCCCAGCCTCTTCCCAGTCTTTGAACTTCACCGGGTGCCCGCCATTTGACCAAGTTGATTAGCTCATAGTTTAAAGCAGGGCTGTGCCAACAACTGTATGGTCCCTCCTGCAAAATATACTATGGGGCCCAACTCGGCACCAATAAATGTAAAACACCATTAGCACATATGAAATTTTTATAGCATGAGTTTTTTTTGTATCAGTCCTGCTGAGCATACATAGTTTGTTTATGTTGCACCTCGTACCCCTTGCTGGCACCATGATCAAAGAACTGAACGATGTAATTTTTACCAGCTCTTCCTGGGGACATGAGCATCAAGATTAGATGTTTTGATTAATGGGCCCTATTGGTTATTTGTTCTGTACTCCCCCCAATCACATGAAACTGGAGTTGGAATCTTCTGACACTGCTGCTGACAAACCGAATTTCAAATGGATAAGCAGTTTCCAAAGAGAAAATTGCAACTGCGGGGGGGGGGCGAGAAAATTGTCTAATTGCTATGTGCTTGGGGATGCCTCTGTGGCACATAGGGCTTCATAGAATTTTTAAATAAATTTCTTTGATTTGGGGCTCTTTACATGTCCGGTTACCCTGTTCATGCTTGATGGCAATGATCCTAGAGCGTTCCTGGCATTTCTTAAGCCTGTATGCTAAGAGCCTACCTGTTTTTTCCCCAGCCTCCCAGAAGGATTGGCATAGTCAGAATAAGGCAAATTCCACTTTCAGGTTGAGGTGTTTATTCACCTCATATCTTAGTCCTGTGATCTCTGCCAGCCTGTTGCTAGGCACTAATGTTATTTTCCCTGAATCTTTCCTCTAGCTCCTTAAGCTGGGTGAGGCAAGCTGCTAGTTCATGAGCCAGGGTTAATTTTTGATGCAAGGTAAAACTAATGTATCTCCCTCTTATGAAAGCCTTCAGTGTGTCCCACCTGATGGCCACTGATGTGTCCTCAGGTTTATTTAAATCTAGAAAGGTTTTGATATCCTCCCTGAGAGTTTTGCAGAAACCTTTGTCCCTTAGTGTGGAGGTGTTAAAATGCCATGATCCCCTGGGTTCTGATATTGCTCTTGGGAGGACCCAGGTAAACATGACCAGAGCATGGTCCAAAATTACTACCGCACTGATTGTTGCATCTGCAACATCCTGGGCCCACGTCTGTGGTACTAACCACATATCTATTGGAGAGAATGACTGGTGTGTGTTGGGGGGTGGGATGGAATAGTCCCTCCCTGTGGGATGAATCAGTCGCCATATATCTGAGAGGCCCAACTCCTGGTTTAGGTCTTCCAATGTGGTAGAGTATGTGGTCTTACATCTCGCTGGGATTTTACTTCTTTCTAGGAAGTCATCCAGTGTGCTGTTCATATCCCCCCAGGATGAGGTGGCCTGTGGATTTCTCGGATATGAATCGTGCCAGATCCTCAAAGAAAAGGGCCTCCCCCAGAGCTTGGAGCATAAACATTGCATAGTATTACTTCTTGGCCCTCAAGAACCCATTGTACCAATGTGTACCTTCCCTCCGGGTCCAGAATTATGGTGGTTACCTGAAAAGCCACATTTTTTTTTTATGTGAATAGCCACTCATCTACTTTTGGAGTTGTAATGTGCACTAAACACTTGTGTGGCCCATCCCATTTTGAGTTTAGCCACATCAGTCTTAGTCAGGTGTGTCTCCTAGAGGAAGGCGATCCCTGCCCCTACCCTCCTGTTGTGGTCTAGGATTTTCCTACTTTTAATAGGGGTTTGAATCCCTCTTACATTCCACGATATCCACTTTACTAATTGAGTAGCCATTATTAGGTTATCAAGGTGTCAAAGGAGGAATATTGGCTGAGATGTAACATAACATGTGGGGATTTGGTGGTGAGTTTAGTGTATATGCTGTGATGGGGTAGGGTGTGCAACCACTCGTGATGCTCAAGGGGTTGCCCACCTGGGCAAATTTCCATTTGTGCTCCATACTTACTGGAGTTGCCCATGACCTTGGGAGGATTGAAAAGACTTCTATCAAATAGAGGCTGTGAGAAGATTGACAACGTATTCCAGTTTTTTGCAATCCTTGTTTTGCAAGTTATTTTTGGTTTTACCAGCTTTTGTCTTTGATTTTAACACAGAGGGTGGTAGAAACTCGTTCCAAAACTACCTTAAAAACACTGAGTGTGAAGAAATGCAATTCAAACAGTAAAGTCAATAACATTCTAAATGTCTTATTCCCCTTAACATTCCTTCTGCTTTTTTGCCCTGAGGTAACAAAAAGCACAAGAGCGGGGGACCCTCAATGCTCTATAATCCCAGTGCTCTAGCATGCTGCAGGCAACAGTTTTGGCTTAGCTGCCTGCTATATGGCTAGTGGTTACTGATTATTTGATGCTGGTGCATAGGTGGAGAAACTTTATGCGGGTCTGAGGGAGGGCATCCTCACCTCTGATCCCCTATATAACTTGCCTGTTTCTACGCCTGAGACCCTCACTGCCCCTCAGAGAGCTGGATGGTTCTTGAACTGAGCTGCACTCAGAGGAATATTATTCACTCCAGCATAGCTGATTACAAATGAGGCGCGATTGTAACTGATATGCTGGTGGGGGGCTAGAAAGCAGGAGGCACTATGGATGACAGCTTGATAGCTTGCCCATATTCCTATAGACAGTTGGGATAGGTAAAAACTGAGTGAACCTCATGGTCTCCCTCAAATTATCTCTATGGGGAATCACCACCACCAGTGCTGCCATACTACTGTGCCGCTCACGCATGCTCAGCTTATGAGCTGCCAAACAAAGTATCTGGTCCTGAACGTTCAGCCCTGAGTGCTCGAAAACCATTGAGGTTCCAGGGTAAGAGAGGGAGGGGGGAAGGATGGCATCAAAATACACATTTACCTTAATCTCTGGGAATGCAGCGTATCACTCTGTGACCACCAATCTGGCCTGTCTCTCTCTTTACCCTGGTGCTGGCCACTCACATCGCTATGGCTAGGAGAATGTGCCACTGTAGGGGAGTCTGGACCTATGACATCTCCAGTACTGTGGAATTCCCAATGACTGTGCATTCCGCCCTCTCCCATGTGTCCCTGGTAACCCTTCTTCCCTTTTTACAAGACTGTGAAAATAAGAACGTGGCAATATCAAAAAAAAAAAAGAAAGAGGTCCGATAATACCATATTACATTATACACTCTGTACAAACACCTTACCAGTACCTGGACCTAGGCATAATTAGGAAGGATACACTGTGGCTAGCATCTGAGGGATCGTGCGATCCCCTGTCAAGCAAGAGTTTGCCATAGGCCCAGATCTTCAGAGACATTTGGCCCATGTTCTATGGGTGTATTTGAGTCTGAAGTCAGTACTGTTTCTTGTTAAGTCACTGCTATCCTTCCTGCCCAGGTTCAATCACTGCTTTCTTCTTCATTTTGCAGGTTGTCCTCACTGTTTGTTACAGGGGTCAGTACTAAGGACCTACTGGCTACTGCCGGTTTACTAGGGGAGTCTGTGGTGTCAGTCTTTTTTGAAACTAGCTTCCCAGATGAGTATCTTCCTGATGATTTTGCGGTGTCTCGACTGTTTGCCCTCTGTTCTTTTCCTTCTTTTTTGGCCCCATGATGGTTGTCCCTGCTCTTTCTTTTTGATCTGGTCATTTGCCATTTCATTTTGGGCTGTTCATCAAGGGGAGATACAGGTTTCGTGGTCGGGGAGACTGCAGTTGAGGTTCAATTCTGATTTCCCCGCTTGCCCTTGCTGGAGTTAAGTGCTCTGCGGACTGCTGCTGGCCAGTGTCTGTCAGCAAATTCCCAGGCTTCTGCCAGGGAGGAAAAAGTATGCAAAGATCCATTGACTGTTACCTGCAGTTTAGCTGGCTAGATCAGCTTGAATGCTGTTCATTGTTCTTGAAAGATTTTTTTGATGGTATTATACTGTGCCCCTGTCTCTGTTGGAGCAGCTCAGTGGAGTAATCCTGAAAGATATATATGCGGTTTCCCCTCCAACTGAGTGGCCCCCGATCTCTTGCCAGCAACAGTATTGGTTCTTTATCTGTGAATATTATGAAATGAGCAATGATGGGGCATGGGTGCTCACTGTCCTGGGGGTTGGGTCAAAGCATCCAGTGGATTCTGTCAATCTCTAGGGGCCCCTTCCAGCAATGTTGTAGGAGCTCCTGTATGACATGTGTGAGAAAGTCTATTGACCTGTGGGTTTCCACCGACTCAGAGAAGCCCACGAATCTCAGATTATTTAGTCTACTATGATTTTCAGCATCTTCTGTGCACTCCTAGAGTTGTTTGGCTAGTCTGTCCAGTTCCTGGATTTGGGTCTCATGTCTACTGTCCTTATCATCAATATATTGTAAAAAGGTTTCTGTATCTCTGGTTTTGCCTTGCAGATGCTGCACCTTCTCTTTAAGTGTAGCGACCAATGATCTAAATGTTGTTATATCTCTGAGGACCTGGTGAGGAAGGGCTTTTATCTCTTCATTGTCTGATGTCAGGGCTGCGGTCGCCATCTTGTCAGTGTTTTCCCTTCCCCCACTCCCTGAGGCTGCCACGAGGTCTGATTTTTTTAAGTCATGGAAAAACTCTGTTCTACTCAGAATATTCAGACCAAGTTTTGAAGTTTGTTTGTCTAGGTTCCAAGTTAATGAATTTCCCTCAGAAGGCATTGGGATACTCCACTAATGTTAGCAAAATAATTTATATTTTGGCTCAGTGGCATAGAGTTCCCGTCTCAAGTGACCATTCACTTCAGCAGCTTGGGCATGCACCCCACAATCAGGACACTTCAGGCCCTTCCTAAACTTATTATTGTTGAATCATTCCCAAACATACACCTAGCACCTTCCTCTCTGATCTCAACATTGCCTCCCTTAAGGCCTGGGTCAGAGGTTCCCATATTCTCGGGATCTAAACTGACCTCAGTGAGCTGTCTAGCTTGGGGGAACCAGCATGGTATAAATACTGAACAAGAACTCTAGACAGCCCCTCAGACAGATTCATATGTAAAAGACTTTATAATTTATGTACTAGTGCCACTAAGAAAGCCAAGTCAAATTACTTCCTGTCCAAATTCCAACAGTATTCAATAAAGTCTGGAAAATAGAATACAAAATGCCGCAACCTTCCAGGAGATCACCTGCTATTCCCAAAATACTAATTGACTTGTCTATATACATTGACCACAATATTATAACCAGTACCCTAAACATATATTTTTGTAAAATCTTAAGTCCCTCATTACTACAGTACATCATCAGTTTGCCAGTTTCTCACATAACAAAACCTTGAATCTCCTACCTTGCAGTGAACATTTTTTTCTCTTCTATTAGTTATACTGAGGTTACCCTAGCGTTATCTCAAGCAGTTTAAACCCAATGTTCTGTTTTGGTCCTGATGGACTACCACCTGATGTTTTTAAACTAAAACCTATAGTGTTTCCTCATTTTTGAGATATTCCCCTTTATTTGCAAACATGCAGTTGCAATACTGTTTTATAAGATAGGAACATAAAACCTCTAGTAATTACAGACCAATCTCCTTCCTTCCAACCCTCTCCAAAGTCCTCTAATTTCTGATCAATATTCAGTTGTCCAATGTTTATGCTAGGACTAATTTTTTCTTTTTAGTCTAGGCTAAAGAGAATGGGACAACCAGTAATAAAACAGAGTCACCAGTGCACCTACAAAAAACAAAGAATCACAAAATAGATACACCAGTAAGATAAACAGGCAATATCTGAGTGCTACAAGGATCAATAAACCAAAAACTGGAGCAATGGGAAGAAATTATGGGATAACATATCTGAGCTCCTGTGTAAGGGTGAAAAACAGCCCCTTAAAATGTTCAAAATTGATGGTGCTGAGATCCTGAACCTGACAGAGTTAGCAAAAATTTTAGTACAATTTTTACTGACCTAAGCAATGTCATCCTTTTCAGTCTTGTACAGGTGTCACAATATGGTGGAGACATTGGAGCTTTATATAGCTGTGACCCAGAATTGGAGCACATTAAATGCTATTTTAAAGAGCACATACCTACTTCTGGGCGTCACCACGCCATGCAGTGGGTCCCATGCACCAGAGCAGTGGCCAGTAGTCGAAGTCACTGAAAGATTCATGAAATATGCCCCAAATTAATAAAATTACAAATAGTAGATGACAAAAGCAGAATGCAGCCGAGTGAGGGGAACCGACAGCCCGTGAAGTCAGTAAATGAATCCCAAAAGAAACAGGAAATACTGAGTCCGAGTGGTGCACGGTAGGGAGAAGGGAGGAGCCGAAGCAGTGGGCTACAGAACAGGAGAGCCGCCGAACGAACCAGGAACAGAGGTACAAATGCCATGGAAATGCAGCAGATGAGTGGAGCACAGAATTAACGGTCTGAGAACAGTGAGGCAGAAACGGGACCGCAAGGCAACACAGACAAGTCAGGGGCTCAGATTAGCGAGGCAGAAATGGGATTGCAAGGCAACACAGATAAGTCAGGGGATAAGAACAGCGAGACAGAAACGGGATTGGAAGGCAACACAGACAAGTCAGGGATCAGAACAGTGAGGCAGAAACGGGATCGCAAGGCAACACAGACACGACAGGGGCTCAGAACAGCGAGGCAGAAAGGGACTCAGATCAGAACAGCAAGGAAACACAGTAAGCAGAATGCAGTGAAGCTAAAACTGACACAATGCTCTGGAGGTGCTACAGAGCATGGCAGCACAGCGAGTGTGACTGAGTTACCAGTGACATCACACAGCACTGCACACAGCTACCAGATCTACAGGAAAGGGTCTCATGAATATCACAGTGAACTACAGCAGTCTATAGGTAAACAGTTTCAAGTGACATGAATTTGTCAGACAGGAACACAGAGCAAGTCAGCTGCAATAGGAGAAAATGTCAATGTCAGGAAACACTGGAAAACTGCAGTCAGCAGAGAAATGTCAGACTGAATTGGGAGCTGTGGCATTGCAGGAGATGTTGAGACAATAAATGTATAGTAGTGAGGTAACCACACTGCAGTAACCGAGTAACATGCAGTAGAAACGACAAACAATTGGGCCTAGAGTAACCCACAGGGGGGCACAGCTGCACCTATTCCCATACACTGGATCAGCTACCGTCTGTCACAGTACATACACAGTGGAGCAAGGAAGGGCACACCTGTAAAGGATGTCCAGGTGTAGAGGTGCAACAGTACACCAAGGAACACAGTGCCATGCTGTACAGCAAGTGACACCGATTGCATAGTGCTGATCAACTGCAGTGCAGGAAGGGCAGTGGATGTGATTGGAATGCGATATCAGTGCTGCGCTCACCAGGGTGCCCTGGAGGTGGCCCACTGCACCTGCAGCAACAACTGCAAAGTGGAACTGCAGCCACAATGAAAGTACCATAGGGTGGGAAGACATGACAGTGCATTGGGTGGATCAGCAGTAGATGCAATGTCCCAAATGCATGTTGCAGGCTGTCACACCAGGTACACAGAACCTGCTACGATGTGGATGTGATGTGGTTGGCATAAGTATCTAGTGGGGGTGCTGGTCATCCTGGCATGCAACACCCATGTCTGCATCATGAGGATGCAGCAGGAACTGCAGCAGGAACAGCAGACAGCAGGAGCAGGCACTGTGGTATGTACAAAATGCCAGTGCACACATAGCAAGGAAGACAGGTACATAGGCATGTAGACAATGACCCAGGGGGTGCACAGAGGATGATGACGTGACCATGGTGTGTACAGGGCATAGTGGCCAGTGCAACTGACCCATGTGCAGACTGTGTGTACAGGAACAGCACAGTGTCCAGGACATGTGCAGTCACAGCTACAGCAGTAGCACCATGCTGAAACACCCTACACAAAGCCCTGACAACACTGTGGCAAGTAGGCAAAGGCAGTAGGACAATGGAGTCCACCACAACAGGACAGTTTGGACTGGAATGGTGGACAAGAAACATGTCCCCACCACAGTACCCTAGTAGAGAAAGAACACCCACAGTGCAAACATAGTGTGGCATGTCCACAGTGGGCAGTACAATGCTGGCATATGACACTGACTGCTGCACATGAGGTGGATGTGACATAGTGCAGTGGATGTGTGACACTGGCATGGATATGGTGTCCCCTGCACAGGTGGGCATCACCATGATGATGGTACCACACCACAGGCATGAACTAGGAACAGTGGCAGAGTCCTGCAGAGTGTGCATGATGTGGTGTGGGCCTGTGATGTCCAATGAACACAGGTGTGACAACCCACTGTGGCTGCAACATGTCTGAGTATGTGACTGTTGCACGTATGTGTAATGTCACTGCATGTGTGCACAGGTGGTCATGTTATAGCATTGGGAAACACAGTCCAGTGATATGTATCTGCATTACTGTTGACACTGGGGATGGGTTATTTCCCCGTGTGTGTAGCTGCCTTGCGTGTACTGTAGCAATCCAGATGGTGTGCTAGCACACAATGACTGAGGCTAGAGATGCAGCACACATTGTGGTGTGACCTGTGACCATGATGGGTGGCTGCCCCATCCCAATGTGCATAGCTGGATGATCATGAGTGCATACGAACATATGAAATTTGCCAGCAGATAAAGGCCTAGAGGTCTATCAAGTCTGCTCGAATGTGCAGCTAGCACCCCTTATTCTGCAGCTGCCCCTCCATTCCACCCTTCCCCTTCATTAACCCTCCCTCTTGTCCTGTCCCATCCTCGTTTGAAGCAGTCCACTGTTCTACTGCATACCACTTCAGCAGGTAATGCATTCCACCCAGCTACCACCCTCTCTGTAAAAAGTGTCTCTCATCTCCTCCTGAACCTTCCTCGCCTCCAGTCTCATATCATGGCCCCTGGTGTCCCTCCCTCCTTACTTTGAACAGCCCTCTGTACCTGTCTTGTTTATTCCTTTCATGTATTTAAAGGTTTCAATCATGTCACCCCTGTCTCTACTCTCCTCCAGTGAGTACATGTTCAACTCCTTCAACCTCCTCTCGTATGATAAGTCCCCCAGCCCCTTGATCATCTTTGTCGCTCTGCGCTGCACCCCCTCCAGTAACTTAGTGCAACACTAAGGGTAATACCTGGCACACAGCAAGCATGTGCACAATGCTGTGATGACTGTGTTGGATGTTAGCAGTGTACTAGGTTGTGGAAACAACAATGCAGTGTGGTACTGGACATGTGTATGGCTGTACAGTGGAGTGTGTGCAGCTATGCCTGTGTACAGCTGAATGCAATGCATACCTGCAGTGGGACAGCAGACAGTGCAGGGAACCCATCATGGAAGTAGTCAACCGAGTATGCATGTATGTACAGTGGCACAGTGTAAGCTGCATAGCCATGTGTGTGCAGTAGTGGGTGGTTGGGGGGTGGGACTGCCAATGTGTATGTGTGTGCATGTGGATGCGTACATGCCTGTGCATGGTAATCTACACTGTGTCAGTGTCCGTACACTAGGGAGGCAGCAGATCAGACAATCTCAGTGCATGCACAGTGTGGCAGGACATATGCCACATAGTATGCAGACACTGTCTGGCAAGAATAGAATGCACCTGTAGAGGACAAAAATATCTGTACCACCATTGGCATGGAGTCATGTCACAGTTGTGCACAATGTCCAGGTGATGCCTGATCAATCACAGTGGTCCCATGAGACACACAGGCCATCAGGCATGCTGACTGAGAATGTGTGGAACAGGTCTGAATGGTGTTGCTGACACACTAAAAGTCCCACCCCCCCACCAAGCATGGCTGGGACGTGTCGTCTCTGGGAATTCTACAACAGACAATGTGTGACCATGTTGTGGTGAGTGACGCAATGGACCTGAGTCCACAATGGGTGACACATGTCACAATGTGAAATGCGCAACAATATATGGCACAAGGAGCACATAGTGCCATGGGTGATGCTACCCAGAACTGCAACCAGCAGCCTGCAACATGTTGCAGGTGATGTGTGCCAAAGTTGATCCATGTCAGTAGGCATGCCATATATCACCTGTGACAGGGTTCAAGGACGTGCATGTCAACATTGACACCCTACACTGAGGGCCTGGCTTGTGGCTCAGCACAAGTGACAATTCAAGACAACACCGGTACAGTGACCTACAGCACTGGACACAGCCAGCAGCCTGGCTAAGTGACTGTAGCATCCAGTGGGTGTTGCTGGAGTGTTCCATTGTCAGCATATGGCCCCACCTCAGACCCACTAACACCCCACCAACCACCAGTGTGTTAGGGACCTGTTGTGGGCAAATGATACCCCAGTGCCCCTGAGTCACAGTTCATGGGTTGCAGGGCTAGCCCACCCTCCTGTGTCCAAATATACCACAGAGCCAAGAAGGGCAATAGAAACTCCATGGGATGAACAACATATGGGTGGCAATGCTGGCTGCATGGATGGAAACCCTGCATGGGGCATGCCCAAGCTCCAGTCAGTGCTGCACTGTGTGCAGTCCACACAGTGCACACCAGAGACCCTGCATATCCTAGATGTCCACTGCTCTCCATCAGAGTGCCTGTCCACCCCCAACAACAGTTAGAGAATGCAACAATATGCCACACACCTCCATGGCCAGCTACAGATTGAGCATCCTCTGAGAGGTAACACTGTATCCAGGAAATGCACAGTCAGTTGGTGCAGTGAGCACCGTAGTCAGTAGTATACACCTGGAGTGCGCCCAGTTGGTGGTCGGCCATGGAGTTGTCCGGTGGGTATCTCTAGATGGCAACCAGGGCCGGGTGCCTGCAATGTGGGGGGGGGCATCAGACCACCATGATGTGTGGGACACTGTCAGGTGCACAGCCAGCAGCCACTGGGGTAGGGGGAATTGGGGGTGCATGAATAGGCTGTTGGGCCATTGGCATAGCTGTGAGGTGTGGGGATGTGAGGGTGGGGCATGTCATCCAGGGATCCAGGATGTTGAGCCACGCAGCCTGATGGGGGTATGTACTGTGACACGTGACACCCCATACAGGTATGTTGCTCCTTTAGCATGCCACTTGGGGTGCCACAAGATGCAGGCCATATCAATCTGGGCCTTGCCTATCATGGCAGTGGGTGCATGGTCACTGGCACATCAGCATATGGCACAAGGCGAAATTGGCGTCAATATGTGGCATACCACCTGGAAGCAGGCACAACGATGCATGTCACTGTGTGAACTCATGAGCTGATGGTGAGCAAGTGAATATGCAAATGCTGGATGCGTGCATGTGAATGTTCCCCAGTGGAAAAGGGGGGGAGGGGTAGTAGAGTCTGCACAAAACCAATGTACTTGCAAGAGGGGGTCACAGTGTGTCACTCTTGTCTCCCATAGGCATTATTCAGCAATGTCCTCTGTGGATGATGAATCATTCCCTGAGGATGACTATGCATCCACACAGGAGAGTGGCAACATGACACATGAGCATGATGAGTCAGAGCGCAATGGTGATGGCCAAGACACCTCATCGCATGCTGAGGATGAACAGTCAGACACTGAAAGCAATGCGTCAGGCACAACATCAAATGTGGAGGAGGCACAAGATGCACAAGGGATCCGTCCATATCACTTTGAACCTCCAGCATGGAGGCCAATCCAGGTGACTGACAGTGAAGATGAGGGTGAGCTAAATGCTGACAGAATAGGCAACACTGACTGGTAAGTGTGATGCAGTGTGGGACTGTGTTGTATGATGTAACTACCACCATTGCCACAGGTCACATGTGTGCAGATGAGGCATGGCACATGCCAGAAATGTCACATGACAGGCCAAAGCATAGGTCAGCTGTTGACAGGCACAGGCATCAGTAACAGCAAAACAACAGCAGCATACAGGAAACTGTGCCAGACAGTATGTTGGGGGATATGTACAAATGGCTGCATAGTACATAGATACACCAAATGGAACACAGAGGACATGTCTGTACACAAGTGTGGATACTGTACATGCACAAGGGGACATGGTGCATCCCTGAGGGGTGCCCATGCAGCTGCAGGATACACCACCTGCCCAGTATCACACCAATCACCACAGGGGTATCACAGAGTCACCCAACACACAAACAGCAATGGACACACAGCCCCCATGGGTACCCAGGGGAGGTACTACCACAGCTACCTGACTGCTGTACATTAATGACACTGTTCATGTATGTTGTACCGTGCATGACAGTACCATGCTGCACGGATGGATCAGCCAGTGGCATGTGTGGTGTTGGCCTCAGTAGTCTGCCCTGTACACAGCTATGTTGTACAACATGTGCACCACATCCAGGGGGCACAGATGTGGGACTGCAGCTGCATGAAATCCTGCATGCGCAAGTCTGCACTGGTATAAGGCCCCAGCTGACCACACAGATGCCTGTGGAAGGGCAAAATGGCCATGGCAATGCCACATGTATGGCACCTGGAGATAGCAAAGACCCCATGAGACCCATAGAAACCACATGGGGATGACAGTGCACACCTGCCTGCCCAAGCAACTGCACACATGCAACACACCCGCTGTATCTCCATGACCAAAGGCAGTGCCAACATATGTGACGCAGGTGTATCGGTGACTGTGGCATACATCGGCATGACACACCATGACCTTGGGTTAGCTGTGATACAACACAGTCCAACACCACAATGAACAGGCAGGACAACATGTCATGTGTGTGTAGTGGATGTGACAGCAATGGTAGTGAAATGCACAGTAATGTAACATGTTGGATGCAGGCATTGTAATGTCTGACAGACAAATAGCCACCACCATGGTGCGGTAATGCACCATGTACCATGACATGGATGCATGTGTGACACCCCACCACCCTGCACTGTAAAGAACATCCTGTCTCTAAACACTTGCAGTGTAACACACTGTAGAATATAACAGTGTCATGTGTATGCAAACAAGCAGTGAGCCCACCCACAAGTATGGATGTGGTGCAACATGCTCTGGGTCATGTGTGCAGTAGTGGTCTTGGCATAGGGGGAGCAAATCAGGCATGCATGTCAGTCCCATGCCTGCAGTGCAGATGGTGAGGGTATGTCAACTGTGCACCACCATTGATGATGAGGTGCAGGCCATGACAGCGCACATGCACAGGCAGGACTGTGGCAAGTACAGCAACTGATAGGCAAAGGCAGCATCAGTGGGGACATGCTGTATGTGAGCCAATTGTGCCAACCACTGTTGATGGTATGGACTGGTAGAGTGCAACACTGGCATGTGTGGTTGCCAAATGGTTGCACACATGACAGTCCAGTTGCCGTGTATGACAACTGTGCCATGGCACTGGTCACATCAATGAGAGTGGTCTGACAGTACACACTGTGTACTGATGCAATAGGCACCTGACTGGAACACATGTGTGTGGACAGGTCATGGTGACGATGTGAATGCTGTTTGTGGACAACCGACAAAGGAGGAATGTACAGTCCCGTGGTGGTGCATGGCACGGTGTGCTCTATGATACTTACATGACACCATGATGTAAGATGCAGTGGAGCACATATGTGATGACTGCAGCAGTCAGTACACAAATGTGCAGAGGAGCAGAAAGAGCATGACACCGGCCGTCAGCACAGTGCCCCGTATGTGCTACACACAAGGGGACACACTGCAGTGTCGATGACATGTGCACATGCATGCGCAGACCACATCACAGGGGCACATACAAGATAACCAACACAGCCTGACCAGTGGCAGTGGAGTGTGCCCGTGAAGCTGTGTCCATGCACGACACTGGTACAGCCACCCAGTCCGACAGCGTCTATCCCAGCAACCCATGACATGTCATGGGTGGCTCTACCCACCCATCAGAGTCCTCCTGAAGAACCTCCACAGGTGCAACAGCAACCAGGTCTGGAGGCTGCACAATCCAGGGATACACATCACTCACAGTGAAGTAGTGACACCCTGCCTCACCCCCTAGTCCCCCACTGATCATTCCCCAAGTGCCCCCTGATGGTCACGCCCCCATCAGCTACAGCAGCCACCAAGGCGTACCCCATACATGCCCCTGATGTCCCAGATGACACACAGCATACCCCCACTGTACTGACTACCATCAGTGAGTACAGGAAGAACCCCACTAGCCAAGTCCCTGAGTGCACATGTGTGACTACAATAGGTAGGCAATGGGCCAACACATCTGCAGTATGGCACAGAAGCCAGTGAAGCCAGAGCCTGCCGGCACCTGGGATGGAAAGTTGCCATGGAGAAATACAGTGCCACAAACACACACACACACACACACACACACACACACACACACACACATGAGCTGTGAGGTTGCTACATGCCTAATGCACCTGTGGATCACAACATGTAGCAGGACACTAGGGACAAGAGCTGACTCCCCACCTGCCCTCATGCCATGCCCACATGTCACAGATGCATGTGGACTGTGAAGCACAACACCAACACTCCCATGTAGAGCAGGGATGTGGCTGACAGTATCATGGTGCCGCACACACTACACAGACATGCCAGACATGGTGTGTACCAATGTACAGACATCCCCTACTCCCATTTGAAATCCCAGCATCATGCAACTTGACAAGCACTGGGGTACACATGACCTGTCAATATACACCCATAGTAGCAGACTGCAGAGCATTACACAGTACAACTGACAATGTACACGACACACCTGTACTGTATTGGTAGCACTGCATCTGCACCACTGCAGCTGACAAATGTTCATAGGATGCACAACATCACTACACCCCCACCACTGGTGTACTGTGCACAGTACAGCAATCTCCACAACACAGTGGGTGCTGTGACCAACCCTACATGTCCTGAACACAATCCAAGTAGCAGGGGAGGCCATCACAACATGACCACCCCCAGTGTGTAGTGCTGGACAACCAATACCATTATCAGTTGCCCAACATGGCTCTGTAGTGATGTGTCAGCATATGACACTGGATGCACATACTCAGTAATGCAGCACTCACTGCATAGTAGGTCAGTCCCTCATATGTAACTGAAATGCTGAGTGACAGGCTGCCACAATGTGGAAATGTCTGTGGAACCATCTGTGGCACCATGGAAAACATGCAGAGGTGTGTGTGTACTATGACCTGAGGTCCACTGTGGAAATGTGTACTGAGTGCCCCAATGGCAGTGATCCACTTCAGTTGAGAGTGTTACCACAGGCCAGCATATGGCATTGGCGCTGGTGGAGCAACAGGGGGAGGTGTGTAGTGGCCAGTCACCTGTGCGATGTTTAGTAGTGCTGCACACCACACAGCACTGTACTCATGTCCAAACAGCATGTGGCAGGGATGATGATCACTGTGTGTGGACACAGCCCTGCTTGCACTGTACTCAGACAATTGCAACCTGGATACAACACCAATGCTGACCTAACTAGTGCTTCACCATTGTGCAAGCCATGTACCTGCTGGCTGACAGACCCTGGCTGTACATGGCTGAATGTGGCATGCACAGGTGCTGCAGCTGGTGATGTCATGCTGAGCAACAGACATACAGGTGAACCACCATCTGTGTAGATGAAGGAGCCACGTGACACACACCTGGGATAATGGGTTGAGCTAGTCATGTGTCATGTCATTGTGTAATGTAAGCCACTTACAGTAGTACTGCAGTACGCCCTGCCAAGGTTGGCCCTAACCTCACAGATACTCTTTTCACACCTAACAGGTGCACAAGTGGACAGTGCATACCAATGCATGATGGGATATCGAGCATATGCTGTAAGAGTCGGAACAGTTCCAACGCAAGATTGAGCATCACAATGAGGAAGGTGAGGGCGATCCAGTGACCTGCATCACATGGCATCCAGGCTTCCATGGGGTCTGCAAAGATCGCTGGGTGCTTGAGACTGCCTACTATCAATTCAGACAGCAGTATCCACAGGATGAGGACAACATACAATTCCAGCATGAGTGAGTCAAATTCTTTATTGTGACAGGAATAGGTGTGTGACTTAGAGACATGCAGTTGACACAGTAAATGCGTACACAAAGTATCATCACACATGATTAGTACTATGCTGTGTACGACCCATGAATGGCGGTACAAACTGTTACATATGACGCTGTTGTGTGACATAATGTCACTGCCACCTGTGAGGCAGATGAATATAACTGCACAAACATGATGGTGAGTGTTGGACTACACATGACAGGTGCAGCTTGCTGTTCAGTGTCCAGTCATAAGACACAACCACAGAGGAGAGTGTGTCAGTTGCATCCTGTGGTAGCATGCTGATGGTGTGTGTAGCTGGATACATCCCCATGGCACATGTAGATGTTGTATGTGGACTCAGCTAGTGTGTGTCACTTGTGTAATAATTGTACCATGATGTCATGACACCACAACAGGATGATGCACAGACAGCACACATGCAATGTACAAGTGTCAGCTGGGAATGCACATGACAGGTCTGCACCAATCCAACCTGGTGGTGAGGCAAGATGTGTACCGTGAGGGAAAATGAGCTGCCCAGTGTGCGTCAGTAGCGCACATGACAGTGGCAATGACTGTGTGATATGACAGGATGTGAGATGGTCGACCCACACTAGATATGCATGTGCAAGTGCCCAACAGTGAGCATGTCATCCCCCTGGAGACCCCCTTCCCAGTACACCATATGTCAGTTGCACTGTTATCATGATGGGCCTGAGGACCCAGCAGTACAAAGGCCACCACCTTACACATGCCAGTGATTGGTGCCAACACAGTGTCACAGTGGAACACGGCACAGTATGGCACAATACAGAGGACTGTGTCACACTGTCACAACAAGATGAGCACCATGCAATGCTATGTGTAACACATAATGGTCTACATATGCAGTCTGCATGGCAGTACCGGTTGATGCCTACCATGACCCCATTGTTGGGCAGAATGGGACCACTGGCACCATCACATACAATATGATACCCAAATCACATCATGTCACACATATGGTGTTCAACAGGCATGCTGTCAGCAGTGGCAGTTCCAGGATCATGCAATGGGTGTCCTATGCAGTCATGTACATATATATGGACACTATCAGATGTACAACAGATCTAGGTTCGATACTATGTAGCCATGCTCCATGACCAGGAGGTACGAAGTAGACACTGCACAGAATGGGCCAAGTGATACAATGTGAGAATTCCGTACATTAGGGCAAATGTAATCCAAACCGAAGACTGTAGTGACAATAACATAGCACAATATACCAGGCTGGTGTGCTGACGTGGTGTGCAGCCATGAGTTGCATGTACTAGAACACATCCTGTCTCCCCCACATAGTCTGAACGTGTCCCTCTTACCACATCACGTGATAGACATTGCAACTGTCCTCCATAGCCCAGGATAGGTACAATTGTAGAATCAGGAAAGCACAACAGCAACAATGTACACTGCAGATGCAACAATGTAACCTACAATGGGGGCTTAGCTGTACCCACTGCCCACCACTGTACCCTTCACTGGCTGTCACTTTTCCCTACACAGTCCAGCAGGGAAGCTTACAGAATGCAACATCTATGTTCAAGGTATCGGGTAAGCAATGTGTTGAAGGTCAGTAGACAGTGTGGTGACTGGTAAGGGTGGGCACACATGCTGACAGCAACAGTCTGGTAACCACGGCTAACAGGACAGTGTCATACATGAGGCAGGTGTTCACCATGCCAATGTTCTAATGTGACACAGTGTATGGCAGACAACCATCCTGTTCCATGTGCTGATGACAGTGCACACACAGCTATGTGGTGCAATGCATGTGGTGGTTGACATGTGGCCTGGGAAACAGGACTGATGTGAAGGCCAGCATGTGCACAACATTACATGTGGCAGTGTGACTGAGACCCATCACTGTGCCCACTCTGGAACCATCATGTGATGCTGTGCTATTGTCAACACAGCCCCCACAGTGGCAACATCAGTACATGTGGCCATGTCATGGGGAAGGTCACATGTGTGCATGTCAGGTGCACTGCACATCAGTGATGTTGCTGACCACTGCCTATGCAACATACAGGGTACAGTCAACAACGAGGTGATGGATCAGGTGTGTCATATGCCATGTAATGTCCTAGAGTCCAGGTTCAACCCAACATGATGTCCCCACACATATATCATTGGCACGTGTCACTGTAGACATACTGTACCGTTGACTGTTGACCATCATCTGCACTGTAGTGTGTGAACTGTGTGAGGCTGGTGAGTAGAAGGAGGGGTTTGAAGCAGTTCTGCCATGGGAATGGGCTGTTGTGTGACATGGTCATGTTAGAGGACACAGTGCATGACGCCTCATGCATGATGCCAGGAAGGTAACCATGTGCACATTGCAGGATAGCTAGCTAAACATGCAGCAGTCATCAACATGTCATTGTCCTGAGATACCACTTGTACAATATAGTGCACTCATGTGTTGCATTTTTCTCTTGCAGACGATACCGCTATATCTCATACCGCCAGTTGGTGAGATGATGTTATGGATGGTTAGGCCGCCACAACCGTGTCCCACTACCATCTTGTGCTGTGCATGAAATCTGATCAGCATTTCCAGATGACAACAACATGTACCGAGGGTTCCAGTTCGCCTAACCCAGTTAGTGTTCAACCTATGTTTGTCTGGATGTTGAAGCGACTGACAAAACCAGCCACAGCTTCTGCTTTTATGGGGTGCTCCAACAGTGCACAGAGGGGTCCTGGAAGTGAAGATCTGATGGCTGCAGTGGATCCATCAACATCACATAGACCATCCTTGTAGGACACCAGTAGATGTCGTTTCAGGGTGCAGACCAATCCTGTGGGGGAATGGATATATGGTGTTAGACATGAGGACTGTGTTGTTGGACACGTACTGCAAACAATAAAAGGATCTCATATTGTGTGCAATGCCTTGTATGCCACTTGTTGCAGTGTTTTCAATGTGCAGTGTGATATGTCCAGTGCTACAGAACTGTGTGTATGCCTTGCATGATTTGTTGTACACATCAGTAGGACATAAGAACTGAGCGACCCTGATGGTGCCAAAAACAGTGTGCAATGAGATGTACAGGATGGGGAGGACAGCACAGTGCATTGCATGATACACATGGTACATGTGCCTAATGATGCACATAAGTTGTTGGTTCCATCATGGCACACCTGACCAATAAAGCATGCTGTGCACAACTTCACTGGACAGTCGATAAGTGACAGGTTTTGTGCCACGTGGTTGTGTCCTGCAGCGGGGAGGGCCACCATCTGGTAGTAACGTGTTTACACACTGTGCAGCAGGACCAGCCATACCATGTAATTGGCACACAATAACAGACACTCACTGACAACAGGTGACACACATATGTAGAACACAGTCATGACATGTTGGCACACATGCAAGACATGTGTACATGATGCCATGCTACACAAAATTGGAACCCCACACACTCGTTGGTTGACCTGTGTGGCCACCATGGACAGTGTGGTGTGCTGTAACTGTGCAGTGCAGCAGCACATGAGTAACACACATGTGTCCCCCCACATGTGAGTGGTGTGACTATGGGTCACCATTGGACACTGTGCAAGCTGTCTGTGAATAGGTCAGCCTGCATGTCGATCTCATCATGGTTGTGTGGCTCACTGTGGCATGTACTGTTCCACACTACATGATGTGGTGTTGTGCACACACCTACAATCCTGCTGCTGAAGGACTGATTGCATAGGACTATGTGTAGGTGTATCTGCATGTGTCAATAATATTGTGTGTACACTAATGACCCCAGGTGATGTAGGTGCTCCAAAACAGGCATGTTTGTGCGATGCTGACAGTGCAGACTCAGATCATTACAGGATGCTGTCAGTTGCCACTGTGTGTAGCAACACAGGTCTACATATGATGTGGGATGTGACAATGTTGATGCTACACTGCAGTACATCTGTGGTAGTGTCACCAGTGCCACACCTGGGGTGTCATGAAATGGTAACCTGTGCCCATCGCCATACAGCTGCATCACCATGATACAGTTGTGTGCACAGATTGAGATGCACAGATACGACTACCACATGTTCTGTGGAGCACTCCAGATGGTGTGTGCTGTCAGACTATGTACACATGTGTGACAGTTGTATGACAGCAGCCACTGTACAAGTGTCACACGGGATACACACAACCACAATGAAGGCGTAAAGGACCTATTGCCATGACACTCAGCAGGGTTGTAGTGGTGCAGTGTAGCCCTGCTACTTGTCGCAACTATATGCATCCAAAATCTATCCTGCTGTCCCTGAGTGATACCCTGATGACACAGTGGTGCATGTGCCAATGTCACATACCCATCAGCTATGTGTCAATGGCATGTGAATACTGTCACGTCACAGCATTGCCATGCCCATGTCACACAGTTGGGAGGGCCATACATGTCTGTGTGGATCCCCATACACAGCACCCAACCCAGACCCTTGTATGGCCATGGTGCTATGCAAACACCCCCTCTGTAATGTACAGAGGATCCATGACATACAGGTCTCAGCATACCATCTCATAGACATACTTCACAAACGTCTTGCAGCCCACGAATCAGGTAACATACAATGTACACATGTACCGATCACTGATGCTTTGACTGTCATGTCAAGAGGCAAGGCCACAAGTGTCCCCTGTGAACCTGGAGTAAGCCTAGCCAGGTGTGCCCTTCCCACTCCATATGCACAGACTGGACAGTCATGTGTATCATTGCCAAGATGGGAAACATACATCATGGCAGTGCCACTACTAGACTGTACAGATCACTGCAACACTTGCCATATGTTGGCTTGAGCACGTCCCTCCTTACAGTGTGGCCTCCCTTCTTCAATTCTGGGAATCTAATTGAATAACGTTTCCTTCCATCCATTGTGACTGCCTGCATGCAGTCACTATTCTCTTTATAGTGCATTGCAGCCAGCAACAACCTGTAAATGGAATGTGTGTGACGCCTGTTTAGTTGATAGGTGACTGAAACCAATACCCATGACACCACTGACTACATGACATGGTTGTAGTTGCTTTATGGTGAACTGTGAAGCCAACACCCCATTGAACTATTCATTGTACACATGTACCCAGGTCACACAGAGGGACTGGGACCCTGTTTCCCTGCATGCCATTCTGTGGACACATGTTGCTGCATAGGTATGCCTGACACCAATGGTAGGTACAATACATGCTGTCACTGTGGTGAGTGACACTGAATCTACAGTGACATTTCACAACAGAACTGGTTGACAGTGAAGCATGCATAGCTGGCACCACAGTCACAATCAGTAGACTACGATGCCTCTGGTGGGTAACATTGGTGTGTCACTTCACAGCAGGCCCAACAGGTCTACATGGGTATCACACTCCCACTACAGTAACATGGCTAGTGGGGATGCCATATTGCACATGTGCTGAACAGTGCAGCATCAGCATGTGCTGTCAGATATCATAGGTGTATGCCCTGTCGATGGCACATCATCTCCCACAGGGACTGCACACCAGAACCGGGATGCTAACATAGGCCAGTCGGCCTCACAACACAGTACCACATGTATGCCATGGGACACTGTCCTGTGTACTGCATTGACTATGGTATCTGCTGGGTACCATGTTGATGTATTGGCATTGATGGTGTTCATGGTGCATGCTATCTACAACATACTGTACATTCCCACACAAGCAACATGATGGTTGATGGGTGCTGTACACCACCAAACTAACCATTTAGCTATCCAGATCTGAACATTGCCCAGCTAACTCTAAAGTACCCCACATATGGTGTCTCTCACTATGTGAACAATGCATTCAAACGTACCTGTTTGAACCAATGTGTCGTGTATCACATTGTTGGAACATACTGTTGTATTGTGTTTGTCATTGTTGGTGACGAGGTACCTTTGCAACTGAGCCCATGGATAAAAGGTTTCCAAACTGATGTACAAACATATAAATTAATAAGTATATCCGTGTGCAGTACACTGTCACCATCGTGCCTCTAAGCCTTGCCAGATATCCTCCCACACCCACCATGTCAGGTACATGTGTATCACACACAGTGTGGCTGTGGGACACATTCCCCCTGACAATGTCCAACTCAGTCACACGATTTGCAGTATGGTGTCTTACCTGGGCATATTCAGATGCTGCCAACAGGGATTGCAGGTACGCATTCTGTGGATGTGTAGGTGAACTTGGTTACCACAGACATGGTTGGTACAGTGCCAATGCAGAACTAACAAGTTCACAATGGATCATAAACACCTACAATACTGCATGGAAATCATACCACCCATCAACTGGTGCACTCACCAATGGGCAGGGCTGTGTGCATAATGTTTTCGCAGCACAGGTATGGCCATTTAGATGGCATCGCAGGCCACAGGTTGACAGACAGTGCACCCACGGGTACACTGTCATCCTAGGTCCTCCCTACTATGGCACTGCCTTCATGGTCTGTGTGTCTGCATACCACAGTGGCGGTGGGTCTCATGGGTGCCTTGCTTCAGTGTACAGCTATGAGGACATGTCATGGGATATTTCTGACATGGTTCACCTTGCACATTTGGATATCCTCATCCCTCAACATGGCTATACCAGCACACAACCTGGCATGGACAGGTTATGTCACATATGGTGTGCTATGACATCACTGCATGACATACAGATGCCCTGTCAGGCTGCACCCTAACACGGGACGGTGACACTGTCACATTGCTCTTGTCAGCTACAAAGGTCACTGGTAGCATGTCAATGTATGTTTCACCCATTAGAGGGATGGCTACACAGTGTTATGATAGGCAAGGGCACATGATGGTATCAGCAGTCCCATGTGTGTCCACAGATATATGGTTGTTGCCTGCCTACACTTGCACATGATGACGCATCACCATTGGAGTGTATGTCTACATATCACCAGACATGCAGTGTACAGCAGCCTGCATTTTCACATACATGGTTAGTGGTATGGCAACACGCATGTTGCCATTGACATTGTGTCACTTGTCTGCCGCTGTGCAGTGACTGTGCCCTGTGTGTCCTGCTGTATGCACCTTGACCTGTGCTGCAGATGCATCCTGTAACGCATATCCATAACACACAACACCTGCACATGCAGTAGTCCTCTGTGTGATAGATCTCCACATGTGCAGCCCAGGTTGGGGATGTCCATAACCCAGTACATCACTGCTGTGCACACCCGAGGTGTGCCAAGTACATGTTCTGGCATGGTTCAACCCTGCTGGTTTCCATTGTGACACAACAGTGACAGCTGTACTGGTCCCACACATGTACGTGTATGTGGAATGCTGTATCAGGTGCATGTGCCATGTACACAGTACATGGTCATCATGGCAAGGGACACACAGCTTGCTGCATACAGGTGACACATACATGACAGATCATTCTCACTACACACCTGTCTGCTATTCCAGACACCATATCACAGCATTGTGTTGCCTACATTTTTGTAACGGCCATACTGTCAGTCGCTCAGCTGTGCATTCACAGTGTGTGATGGCAGTGACAGAAGGCACTCATTGGCTACACAGTCTGTGTATGGACAACACAGACGTCCCCTGTGTGACATGCTGTTGTACACAATGGTGTGGTGTGACCTCTTACATCATGCTCCAATGTCATGTGGTACCTGTCCCACCTGCACCACTGATGCTGTTCTCCTTGTGCTATTATGTTGCTTTCTCCCCTGATTCATGCCCTTCTTGCTACAGCATCATGTACATGCTACATTTCCTACCCTCACTCCACAGTACCAACATACATAGGCCCTCGACAGTTTACATGGTCATAATGGCAACATGTGCCCACTTCAGGTATTTCTACCTTTGTGTTTCGTAAGTGCATCACTGATGTTTGCAACCTACAGGCAGGACCCAGTGACTTGCTTGTCCTCTCTGGTATGGTGCAGAATGCACTCTGGCAGTGGTAGCATTTGTCTGTCCATCGCAGTGTTAATAACCCATCCCACTGTGACTGTCAACACACCTGTTTCCGTGGTCATCAGTTTCATCCTCTGTGTCAGTGTGGTCATCAGTGGCAACACTGGGAATGTACTCTGGATCCGCTTATCAAGCTCCTTGTCGATGTCCCTATCACTGTCAACACTGCTGATATGTGGCCTGTCCATTACTGCTCCCTTGTTCCCAAGTATGTCCGCAAATGTGCCACCAATCAGGTTGCAGGTGATGGCCTTGTCATCCATGTGTTTCTTCACCTTGACACCTGGATGATACAAGTGTAGTAGTATGTGTTAGACGACCAACTGACAACATGGCACTGTGGCACATGAATGATTGACTGTACACTACTGCTGAACCACTCTGTACATCCCCCTTCCAGAGGGGTATAGGTCGTCATGTCTGTTGTATCATGTGTGCAACAGGTCTATACACTACATGTACACTGCAGCTCTGGACTTGTTCGTACACATGGTGTTACAGAGGCTATTATGCATTCCCATATGTTGCGTGGCTCACTGTGTCATTCTGTATACACTATTGTCCATTACCGTGTTCCTCACCTGCACAGACTGTCTACAGTGCCCATCATTGGAAGGCACATGGACACCTGGCCACAGGCACTCACCATACTGTGGCTGTGACTGCACCATGTACCTAGTGGTAAGGTGACTCATGCACAGGTCATACAATACGATGTGCACTTGCATGTTGTCTGTTGCTGTTGGTTGTTATGCACACTACAGGGTGACAATGTATAATGCATAGTGGTGGTGTGTTGAAACATTGCTGGACATGTTCATGCCTGCAAGGTGGTTGTCCATAGTCACCATGTGACCATGTGGGTTGGCCACCCTGCCTGATGGGGTTGTTGCCATGTCAGTGTGCACATTGTTTAGGTCAGCCATGTGTTCCTGTACATTGTGTATGTTGTTGTGCATGCAACACTATCAGCTGTGCTTATTGGCAATACTCTGGGAAAGGCCTGTCTCCAGCACACATATGCACTGTGGGTTGGGACACATGGTACACCTGTTTCTTCCCTTTGGCATGGTATTGACAGACATCAGAGTGGTGTGTCCATTGCATCAGTGGTGTACTGCCAACAAGTAGTCCTTCCCAATGCTGGTATTACATTGTGTGCTTTGAATGTGCAGTTTGACAGGGACGGCATAGGTGCTGTGTGGCTCCCTCATGTCATTCCCAGCATACTGTGACACCTGTGCACAATTGCCGTTACTGTGCACTAGCTACACCATGTGGCACTGTGGAGTTATGACTTATGTAGCTCTATGTGACTGTGGATCATTTCCCATGGTGTGCATGTTGCTCACAGTCACAGGTGCTGACAGGTATGTTTACATGTTGGCTATGGTTGGGACAGCAGGACACAATCATGCACAACAGATGCACCATCTCGCCATGTCCAACATGCTGCTACTCACACCTTTCACCATCACAGTAGCAATACCTGGTGTACATGACATTGCACATGTGAGGCCAGTGGTGGACTGAGGGTGACCAAGTGAGTGGTACAATTGCACTGTGCTGCACGTGTTTGTTTGATGTTTCAGGGTGTGTGACCAATGCAAGGGTGCTGGTCATGGCATACCAGTTCCTCCAACAGACACATGCTGCTGGATTGCACATGGTGGTGGTAACAGGCACATGTACATGACCGATACATGCGCTATGGTCTATGTTGTGGGGTCATGCAGTGATAGTGCCAGTGAGGGCATGTAATGTGTTAGCACATATGTTCTTGGGCTGGTGACTACCAACATAGTCCTAGGTGACATACAACTGTGTTGGTTGTACCCACAGTATACATCATCCATTGGCAGATATATCCATCATGTGATGTTTCAGAGGGGCATGTGGATGTGTACATACTAACATACCAAAATGCCAGCGGAATAGGCCTAATGGTCTTTCACATCTGCTCATCTGGTTAGTCCTCACCCCTGGAAGCTGACCTTGCTTTGGGGACCTAGGTGACCTAGGTTACTGGGCCACACATCAGACATTGGTGTTCAGGACTAACATGGGCATTCCCTGCACATGCACCACAGGCATGGATGCTGGCCCCTTGCATGTGTATACAGACCAGGGATGGGGGTGGACAAGTGGTGTGTTTGGTGTACTGTTTGTTGGTTTGTTGTTGTGTGTCACAGCAATGTTCTGATATCAGGCTGTCCCATTGTGGGATTGTGCATCTGTGTTCAGTTGCTTGCCTACATGTCTCTTGGGATATGTGTGCATGACGCAAGCTGGCATGGCTCATTGTCCTTTGAAATAATGCAGGTCCACATTGCAGACTGTGTGTTGTTGTGCCATTGTTGTGTCTGCCTGGTGTGTGGCTGGTCCCAAGCATTGCCTTGTGTGCCACAGTGACACTGACTGTACATCAATATCTCTCCTGTATATACAGTGCTGCAGGGACACCATGATCTGAGGGAATGTGTTAATACATGTGTGGCTGTTGCACTCCCCTGACATTACTACTGGAGATGCCTTATGACTGAAATGGACTGCCTGGGCCACTTGTGTGTCACCTCACACCCTAGTGTGCAGTCTGGCAGTGTACTGTGCAACACATGACTGCTGAGCAGTGAGATGTTGACAGGTCAGGACCATATGGTGGTTCTGCGTGCACAGTGTTCCTGGCATGCCCACAGTCATCATGTCTGCACACACACACACCTGTTCCTGCACATGGGGAATGGTATGGATGGTGGTGGCTGTATATTGTGTGGGTGAGGGCTTCCACTTAGTTGCACATGTTGGGATGGACCCCATATAGGTGCACCTTGTCTATGTCTCATGTGTAATGTAGTGTGCCACACAGCCATTGTTGACATGAATAGCACACATGTAGACCTCACATACCTCTGGATGATAGATTTGAGAATACATCATGGCATGCAGTCTGAGGTACTGAGCTGTAGTGGTGAAAGGGTGTGATATTGCCACACACAACACAGTACAGTTCATGGCATGATAGCACAGGGACAGTGATGTTGTAGCCTGGGAGCATGATGCAGTGGGTGACACACTTGGAACTTCATATGCAGTGTCTGTCACACACCATTCGGCAGATGACATGACAACTACAGGTGATCCGACATGACTGCACTGGATATGTTTATGGCATTCCCTTTGTGCTAGGTCCTTGTATGGACACTTGTGTACCCATCTACTCCACTGACATTTCTGTTCTCTTACCCCAATATGATCCTGTACCCTCTTGCATAGTGTGTTGCAGCTTTGGCTGCATTGTGGTCAGCTACCTCATGTTGCACATACAATGGTGGGTGCCACATTAGGTTGTCACTGTTCATGAGGGGTGTGGTGTTGCACTGCACCATCCTTTGAATGATGTGCCAGGGGCCATTACAGTGGGGGTATACCCTATTACCTGGGGGATACACAGGCATTTGTCATGTGGAGCAGGGCCATATTGTACAGTGGAACATGTGTCATGGGTGGTGTATTTAGTACAGACTCTGTGTGGCAGGATGTAATTCATCCTCCATCAGCTCTGTGGATGCTAGATGTGTGGTACTGATCTATCCTCAGCAAACAGCACATCTGTGTCATGTGTGTTTCCCCGCTACAGTGTGGCATGTTTCACTTACCCATTGTCCTCTATGGCCATAAGGCATTACACATGGCTGTAACCATCTGGACATAGTGTGTACCTGTTCATTGCAGTATATGCATTCAGAGGTTGCATGTGCTGACATGTGCATTTGCTGCTACTCTGTCATGCGTGGTGGCTGTGGTGGGCCATTCCATGTCCACTGCACTGTGATGTACATCACATCTACCCATATGGTACCATTAGTGTGTCAGCATGGTCTGCACATCCTGCAGGATACCAATGTTCCCTTGGGTTGTGCCTTTCTACCGCTGGTGACACACTGTGTGATGTTGTACATGTGTACCATATCTCTGACAGGACAACTACTGCCACCTATGGCACGTTACCTTTGTGTGATCAATTTGTGACTGCCACAGGCATACATGATTGACTCCGGAACAGCAGTTGGTTACACAGCATTACTAACGCTATGTAGCATGGACTCCAGTGTTACCTTTACTACGTCTTGGTGTTCCAACACAACACTGTTGGCCATGTGTTGTCATCCGTCTGTTGTTGGTATGGACATCATTGGGTGGTTTGGTGATGTTCGGTGTCAGTATGCTGCCATCGTCACTTGTGTGTGGCTCCCTGCTGTACTCCAACACACTGGGGGCATCTTGTATCACATGCACCTCACACTGTGTAGTCTCACTGTGCTGCAGAGCATTTCTGGGCACAGGGTTGTTCCCATTTACATTGTTCACCACCGTGGATGTGACAGCCATTTGCCCATGCTGATTCCTTTCCTGGTAAAGGAATTGTGGATAGAGAATGTGAAATTGCTCTAGGATCATGCACTTTTTTCAACAGTTGACCTGGCATTGCTGTCATTGTAACAATCTGCTGGCACTGTGGGACACACGGCAGTGTGATTGGAATGATGATTGTAGCCCTTACATGTATTCTGTCTGTTCAGTGTTGGGGACGGTAGCAGTACTGGACCCCTGCATCTGACACATAGTGAGTGTTCAGCACCACTGGTGCCACACACATTCAGTCATGCATTATTACACAGCAGGCACTACATTATGTGCCTCATTGTGTTGCTGTGGGCTGCACAACGGTGTGCCATGGTACTGTGTGTCATTGGGCTACTGTTTGGCATGATGTGTGTCATCGACAGCCACTGGCACTTGCATGTGTGTGTAGTGGGTCACATGTGCCATACCAGACATTACCTACCCCAGCTGTGCAGTGCCCATCTCATATTTTGTAGTGGCTCAATGTGCATGACACAGGTTCACTCCTTCTGCACGGTCATCATGTGTCCTTGCTTGCTGTCTGTGGCCAGGGGTCCCAGTATGTCGGCACATGCACATGCCTTGCAAGCAGTGCATTGTCTCATGCATCTGGCATGCCTTCCACTCCTCTGGGTGACATCTGTCTCACACACACAACACTACATGGCACATGACTCATGTTTGACCCCTCCCCCACATGCATTCATGTACAGCATCATGTCGTATGGCCACCACTCACACATGTCACCCCTGTGAATGCATTTGCCAGCACTGTGATCCTGCAGTGCATGTCACATGTGCTACACAGCAGTACCAGGGGTGCATGTGCACACTGGCAGGGTCCATGTCTGGTGGTTCCACAGTGGTGTCACATCCCTACATCTGCATTGGTCACCCTCCCCCACACACAGACATGTCTACATCTGTCATGTGATGTCATCTGTGCATAACGGATTGTGTGACATGTTACATTCCCACTGCGAGTCACATGATAGATGTTGAGTCCCAACCGGGGGGGGGCACCAGTGGCCACTGCATCTACAGGTGTTCATACTGCATCGTTGCCTCATGTTACTGTTGCATACCTGCCCTGTACAGTGACACTACTACCATGTGACATCATCCTGGGGTATCTAACCCTCACTGCAGTGGTCTGCAGGCCCCATTCATGGACTGACTGTGCCCTCTACAACATAGTCATTCCAGCACTGGAGGATGTGTCATGGCTCACCATGTAGATGTCAGGACAGTTCATCATGCCATGGTTGTCATCCATTCTCATAACAGTGATGGCCAACTGGTATATAGACTACTGACACTATTCGCTGGGGGTGTGGACATGCACACTGCTCATTGTTTCGGCTGTGTGTGTATGTTCTACAGTATGTGTGTTGCGTGGGTGGCATTATTGTATGTACAGAATACATGTGGTGCACTACTTGTGCAACATGGGAGGGCCCAGCACCCCTGCTGATCTTGTGTTACCCTGCCACAGTTATGCCCACTGTTCTGATGGGTCAGTGGCTCTCACTCCCTTATGTTTGACCATCTGTGTACATTACTGTGGGGCATTGCCTTCCTTATCATGGGTACCATGTGTGGCTGACATGGCTCAATGTGTAAGGGTGTGTGCCATTACATTTGGTGTGCTGTGTTTTCACTGTGGGATCTGACACATGTTGTACTACCAGTATGCTGGATGCTTCACTGGTGACAGTGGGAGTCCCCTGCTGCACCCTATTACTACCAGATACATTGGACCCACACATGGGTTGCTTGCTGTACAGAGCTGTGATTGTCAACTACTGTGCCTACATGATGTTGTTTTATGACACATGGCACTGTCACCAGGACAGTGCTATTTTGCAGTGCCTACTGCATAGTACATTGGTCAGGTCACCCATCTGCGCTAGGTTCTTCCTATCTACGTATACCTCAACAGCGCAGCCCATACCTTGGTAACTTATCGATGAGTACATATGCATGCACACATGACACTTGCATAGTGTTGCACGCCTCACAAGGGACCCACATGTTGCATCTGCCATGTTGCACACACCTGTCCCTGTCCTGCTTGTGTGGTGGGCTTCATTTCAGGATGGACCTCTATTACTGGGTCTGGTGCTCTGCCACCTGTGGTGCTTTGTGCCACATGCAGTGTGCCATGACCTGTTGGATACCTACCAGACATGCTATGCTCCATGTGGGCCTTTGTACCTGGGATACATTCTTGCAGTTTATCCATGGCCCATGGTTATTTCCAACACTGCAGCTGCATTGCCTCTGCCCTTCCTGCCATAAGTGTGAGTGACCATGACTTTCCAGGTTCAGTGCTGTACTGCAGGTTGCCACCATGCCAGCCTAGTGTGGGTCACCGCTGTGCAGTTTTCCAGTAGCTAGAGGCATATGGTGCTGGCAACATCCCTAGAACATCCAGCAGGTTGTGACTGTGACATGGCCACTGTTGTGTCCACTGCTGTCACATCTTGTGTACCTGTTGTGCCATCCATGGTCATGTTGTATGCTGGGTTGTGCATTCTGCTCCTGTCAACCACACCACATACCTCCACACATTGGACTACTCCTGTATGGCCATGGTGTGCCCTAGGGGACTTCTTCCCTAGGTTTGCTCTGCATGTCGGTACACAACATTTGACACACATCAGACAGACTGGTGCATAGGCACCTGGCACTTACCGATTCATTCAGCGTCATCCATGCCATCATGCTACGTTGCTGTGCTGTACCGTCACACAGGGTGGGGATGCCATCATTCACATTGGTGCTCAGTTTTGTCCTCCAAGTTGGTACTGCAGTCGGCACAAAGTCTAATTTACATTTGTAGCCTGCAGCCCACTGATTGTAGTTTACAAAGTCATCTTGCGCATTGAAGTGCACACCACATATGACACTGTTTTTTGTACCAGTTGACCACCTTTTACATGTTGTTGTCACAAATGTGTCCCACTGGTTACGAGGCCCCTCATCCTTGGGCCAGTGGTGCAGGCTGACCTTGTCTGCATTTGTGTTACCGCACCCACCCACCACACATTGTTTGGGCATGCTGTGGGGTACAGGAGGGACACACAGTCAGCTGGTAAGTCTGCTCTGCAACCACCTGCTACACGGGCACAGGGAGTGTGTGTTCCTAGGTGTTTGACAGATTTTGCAGGGTTGCTACTGGTAGTGTGCCAGTTGCACACTAATTCAGGGACATAAACATTGGATTACTTCTGTGTGTGGCACTGCACTCCACCCTCTGGACCCTCTGCAGTGTTCCTACTTATTGTGTTGTTGAGCTGTTGGGCAGTGTTGGCACAGTACCACTTTATGCATTAGCACGTGTCTTACTGTGCTGGTTGCTGGGGGAGAGCACTATCCCTATCCGTTGGTGTCACTGGCTCACACGATGTGCCACTATACAGATGTGTCTCTGTTCATACAGTCACATCCACACTGCAGCTACCTGCACTGTTCAGCACTGTGGGTTGTTTCACTGAGGACATACCCCAGTGTACTGCTTTACCACAGTGGGTGCACAGGCATGTAGTGCAGTTGTGGGGTGTCCTGCCTGGGTGTTGTGCACGTGTGTGCTTTCTACAAACCTGTTCTGTACTAGTCCTATGCTTCTACACTGCAATACCCTGTTCTCAGTGTCTGCTGTGTGATGGCATCCCTATGTGTGTTGCTGGCAGCATTTGGGTGCAGTGTCTTGTGTCTGCAGTGGTCTGCTGCCTGTTGCTGTGATTCTCTCACTTGGGGGTGCTTTGTTCTTGCAGCTTACTGGTTGCGGGTGTGCTGATGGACGGATGTTCATCCCCTATCTGTACCACTGGCCAGATTTGTGTGTGCTTTGCCTTTTCTGATGTGCCTGTCAGTAGGGCTCCTGTATCTTCCTATCGCACTACGTCTGTCACTGTGGCTCCAGTGGGTTTCTAAACTTTGGACGTTCCTATCAGGCTGCAGCATTTCAGGTCTGGCGGTGCATTCATACAGTGTGCTGTGACCGGGTCTGCTGTCACTGTTTCTACACGGTTGCTCAGCAACAGTGCTGGGCATGCTACACCTTTTATTCATTTGGCTGTCTGTCCTTTTCCACTGACATCACCTTGCGGATTCATTTACTGACATCTTTGTGCTGCTCTCGTGAGATTTGCGGTCATTCCGCCTGACATCCTGTTTTCGTAATCGGCAGTCAGGTATGTCCAGTTTTGTGCATATTTACCTTCCTTCTGTGGTGCTTTGGTTATGGGACACTAGGTGGCTTCATTTCTGCTGACGTCAAGGGACTACTGCTGTGGGGGCCGTCATCTCCATCACAGGTAGGCAGTTGCTCTTTAAGGCTGTTTCCACTAAAGATATCCAGAAGTATGTCAAAAGGGTAATAGGTAAAGTCAGTGTAGAGGGTGATGCACTGGTCTTGAAATTGCTATCCCTGACCCTTGAGAGACTTGACCTCCCCATATCCAAAATATTCAGCTTCTCTCTGCAGTATTCCCAGTTTTCCATGGTATGGAAAGTTGTGCTGAACACACCTGTTTTTAAAAATGCCATCTGCTGTAACTTGGCTAATTACAGGCCAATTTCAATCTTCTCCCTTCTGCCCATGGCCCTAGAAAGAATCGTGTCAGACCAACGTGTCACCTACTTGGGAAATTCAATATCCAATGAACTCAACAGCATGGATTAAGAAAGCTTCACAGCACCAGCACTACCCTGATAGGCTACACTAACTACCTCCATGAGGCTCTTGACAGTGGTCACCTGGTTGGAGCCATCTACATCAACCTGACTAAGGCCTTTGACCTTGTCAGTCACAAGCTACTGCTTGGCAAGCTTCTGTCCATTGAGTTGTCTTAGGACACAGTAGCATGATTTTGAGGCTACCTCACTGACCACTCCCAGCATGTAAAGATTGATGGCTCTTGTCATATGACAGGAGTATCTTCATAGGTGTACCCCAGGGATCAGTCCTTGGCCCACTCCTCTTTGGTCTGTTCATCAACAACCTTCCAGAGACCTGCAGTCTGCAAGGGTTCTTTACGCTGATGATGTCTTCATTTACACCAGCAGTGCTGACATTGGTATAATAATACTGACCTCCATGGCAACTTTGAGTCAATAGAGAAATAGTTTGGAAATGACAATTTGGTTTTGAATTACAAAAAATGCAATTTTCAGGCCTGCAAATGAAAAAAAAAGTTTCCACAACCGGTCATCTTCAATACCAAGGGATATAGGGCCTGATTTCAGAAGTGAGTTAAAGCGACACAAGGGACATGCATCTAAGAGTTTGACACAAGGGTGACTTGCATCAAACAGTGCAGCAATTGTGATTTTGGAACAAAGCTTGATGCAAACCCTGACGCAAGTCCCTTGTGCCAAATACCGCAAGTTAGATCAGCTCCCCCCAGTCTAACTTTCTGCAATTTGGGGTGCCTTTTTATAGGGCTCGCACCAGAGCTTTAGCACAAACTTCTGTAAAGTGTGACAAATGTTGCAACTATGCCAAACCTTCTAAAATCAGGCTGTGTTGCATCAAAGGGGTTTGGCGCAGCTACACCAAACACTACGGTTGACACAGGGCTTGATGCAAGTCCTGCATCAATCATCTAAAACTGGGCCCATAATCTAGAACAGGTAGAATCCTTTAAGTACTTTGGTGTTGTTCTGGATGAGACCCTATAATTCTCCCCTCATATTGACACTATTACTAGCATGGCTAACAGAAGACTGGACATGCTGTACAGGAATTGCTTCAACCTTTAAACCAAAGGCAGTCATCTTGTTGTATCAAGCATGGTCCTATAACATATTGACTATGGCCTCCAGGTGTATGCTGTTGCATTTGACACTGTACTAAGCAGAGTCAAGGTGGCTTATGATAAGGCCTGTCACCTTGTACTTGGGGAAAATAAGCTGGTCCATAATTGCTACCTGTATTCCCTCACCAACTGGTTACCCCTTCATGGATGATTAAAGTACCAAACTTGTCTGCTTGCAGAAAAGACGTTGAGCTAACCCCTTTGGCTACATAAAATTGCTTCCACCCAATTGCCAATCAATATACAGTAACACTAGGAGCATGACTAGGAAAGCCCTAGAACTGCCTTTCTGGAGAACCAACCAAGAAAAATGGTCATATGCTGTAAGGGTAGCTAGCTGGCTGAATGGTTTACATGAATCTCTTTTTTAGTCTGCAACTAGTCCTCCCCTCGAGTTCCATGTGTACCTGCTTTAACTAATCTCTATGTTTGACTTGCACTGTAACACTGTTATTGTTTTTGCAACTGCAAATTAAATTTTTGAAGCAATATTTCCTGTTGATTGTACTGTGATTGTTTTTTGTTACCACAGTATCTGACTCAGACGTGGAAGCTTTGTAAATGAGCACCTGTGCTCAAAGGTATTTTCCGAATGAATAAATATATAAAAATAAATACATAAAGATTGTGCGCTTCAGTCTTTGCTGTCACCACTCATCAATACCTAACTGATTATATTCTCTGTAATACAGATGCTGGCTTCCCCACTGGGGCAACATTCTTTCATGTCGCTAAGACATTAGATACTGTTGGTCATTCTCTCTTGTCTGTTTATTCCAAAGTTTCTTGGTATCACTGGCTTCATTTTCACTGGTTCCCTTCCTGCCTAAAAACAAAATCACAGTTTGACTATGGAGTCTGCCCTCTTCAGTTCTCTATAAGTCAAAATGGGTGTTTCCCAAGGTTCTGTTCTGGAGCCTCCTAGTTAGCATTTTTGTTAATAGTCTTCCTCTCTCTGTCTGCTCTTACAATGTGCATATGGTATGTATGCTGATGATAATTTCTTCACTGTAAGATGAACTCAGAACCAAGCTTAGTAAGAACAATAAGATAAAACTTTAACTAATGTAATATGTTGAGGATACTGCGGCAAGATGGAAGTGCTGTTATGTTGCACCCTATTGTGACATACTGTCCTTTGATAACAGGGAAGATTAGAATTGCTGCCAGAGTTTAAAATAAACAGATATTTCTGAAACCTGGAAACAGTGGTGTCTGCCACAAAATGATGGCTCACTTGTGTATTACATACGAACATATGATATTGCCAGCAGATAAGGCCTTATGGTCTATCAAATCTGCTCAATTGTGCAGCAAGCAGCCCTTATTCTGCAGCTGCCCCTCCCTTCCCCTTCTCTTCCTCCAGTGACCCTCTCCCTTACCCTGTCCCATCCCCTTTTGAAACAGCCCATTGTTCTTTTTTTAATTTAAAGTTTATTAATACAATTTCCACAATAAAAGGCAGTTTAAGTGACAGTGACAAAGACACTCCTATACAATGTGAAAGAATAACTGCCTAACCCACCCTACCCTCCCCTTACTGCAGTAACCCAACCTAGTACCCGTCAATGCCAAGCTCCCTACTTAAAGTCTTACAAGACTATGAAGCCTAAAATCAATTTAGACTTGAACCAGAGAGATTAATGAGTGAAGGGGATCCCAGATTTTAGTATATGCTGCCAATCTATTATGGAGACTAGCAATCGCTTGTTCTGTGCGCAGATTGGACAAAATTTATTTTACCCATTCCTGGACAGAAGGGGAGGACCTGTCTTTCCAGTGATGAAGAATAAGCTTCTTAGCTGATAAGGCAATCATTGAGATGTGGAACTTTCATACATTAACTCTGATAGATGACAGGTCCCCCAACAGGCAAATCTCAGGAAGTATTCATGAAGGCCCAACAGGGGGTCAAGGAAAGTTTTGATTGAATCCCAAAAGGGAGAGATTTTAGGGCAGGACTAAAACATGTGGAAAAGTGTATCCTCTTCCTGGGAACATTTATTGCACATATTAGAATTCAGGTAGCCCCACTTATGTAATTTAACCGGGGTGTAATACAAGTTATGCAAGATATGATATTGCATGAGACGCAGTCTGTCTTGAGAAATAAATTCATGCAATGAACTCCACAGAGAGTGCCAATCCAAATGAAGTTGAGGGAAAAAATTATTCCAGAGTCCTGAAGGCCCAAATGGACCCCCATACTTTTTGTGAAACAAAACCTGATATAATTTAGAGATTACACCTGAAGAACCAGAGAGTGGGGAAACCTTGGGTATCAGAGAAGAGATGGTCTGGGAGGGAGTAGTATTACCAAAGGTAATTACAAGTAAATGCTTTAATTGTAAAGCTTTAAAATGGGAAAGAACCAGGATGAGAAATTTCTTAATAAAATTTTCCACTGATAACCAATGCCCCTCTCCATCCGTAAAAGAAAAAAGCTTCACCTCTCCCAATTGGGGCAACCAAAGATGGGAAATTTGATTCTTGTTAATAGTGAATGATGGAGAGTTCCAAATAGACTGAGCCAGGTCCTGATGAGGGGAATATTGTAAAAAAGAACACATTTGAAAATAAATCTTTAAAGAGGTCATTATTATGGGACACTCTTTGGCCATACGTACTTGGGAAAACTTAAGGAAAAATAATGCAAGAGGGTCCAAATTCTTGGCCTTAATTGTATCCAGTTCTATTTTAAGCCAAACTGGTTGTTCTTCTTCTGGGCCGGGAGATACCCATCTCCAACATTTCACTAGGTGACTAGCCCAGTGATATATGGCCAGATGGGGAATTCATAAACCCCCCTCCAGTTTTGGGGCTGCCAACTTATGATAAGCCAAACAAGGATATCTGTCGGCCCAGATAACTCTATTGAATACACCATGTGTCTTTTTGAACCAGAGTAAAGGAATAAAGGTGTTAAGGAAAGATAATGGATAGAAGATTCTAGGAAATATGTTCATTTTAATTATGTTGATCCAGCCCCATAATGAAATATGAAGTTTAGACCACCTCTCAAGGTCATGGGTAATCACCTGCAATAGGAAATCCAGATTTTCTTTAAACCATGTTAGAGGGTTACGAGAAAGTTTAATACCCAGGTACTTAAATGACCTAGAAGTCCAGCATAAACCAAAAGGGCTGTCATTTTTGAAAACCTTGTGGTTTAGTGGGAAAAATAGGGATTTCCTAGCATTCAGTTTGTAATTGGACAGGTCACTAAATCTTGCTATTTCCCTTAGCAAAGCCAGAACTGAAGATACAGGATGAGACAAGTGTATTAACAGGTCATCCGCATATGCAGTGACTTTAATTTCATGTCGCCCAACTCTTACACATTGTATAGAAATATTATTGAGAATATTTTGAATAAGAGGTTCCAGACATAAATTAAATAACAGAGGAGATAGGGGGCACTCCTGCCTAGTACCTGAGTGAAGCGAAAAGGGCTTAGAAAATGCCCCATTTGCAGAGATTCATGCAGTGGGATTTTTATAAAGTGTAGCAATCCAGGAAATAAACAGAGAGGGAAAAAGAAAAGCCTCCAGAGCTTGGAACAAAAAGTTCCAGTTCACTCGATCAAATGCCTTCTCGGCATCCAGGGAGACCAAGCCTGCAGGGAACTCAGCATCCCTGGTAGCCAAGAAGACATGTGACAAGGTACGTAAGTGATCAGAGGATGAACACCCTTTCATAACTCCTACCTGGTTTATACCTATTAACTCAGGAAGAACTACCGTTAGTCTATTGGCTAATATTTTGAAGAGAATTTTAATGTCCCGATTTAAAAGTGAGATAGGTCTATAACTTTGAACCAGCTCAAGGTCTTTATCAGGTTTGGGGTGCAGAACAATCATAGCCTCAAAGAGATGTGGATCGGTCTCCACCCCAGCTAAAATATGCTGAAATAAATGGCAAAGTATTGGTAATAGAAGATCCCAGAAGACCTTATTGCATAAACAGGAGAATCCATCGGGGTCTGGGACCTTGTCTACTGGTAGTTCACTAATAACACTGGCAATTTCTTCCTGAGAAATAGGAACAACCAGGAAATCCCTGTATCGATCAGAGAGAGAGGGCAAATGGGAATCTTTTAAGTAACTCTCCGCATTCTCAGGGCAAGAGGGGTGCTCCATGTCACTATACAAATTTGTATAGTAACTGGCAAATTCTTGAACTATTTCAGTGGGAGATACTTTTAAAGATCCATCAGCCATTGCACTGATAGAAGGGATAAATCTCATTGATTCCTGTTGTTTGATACGCAGTGCCAATAGGCGTCCCGCCTTTTCCCCCTGATCGGTGTAACTAGCTCTTGTACGAATAATAGCTAATTCTGATTTATCTTGAAGTAACTCCAAGTATCTATCTTTCAGCACTAGAAGTTTCCTCATATCCTCACCTAGAGGATTAATCGAGAAATTAACTTCAAGTGATCTAATCTGGGATAATAAAGATTTTAATTCCTTCTCCTGTGCCCTTTTTCTACCAACCACCATACTGATAAGAATCCCTCTCATGAAGGCCTTAAAGGCCCCCCAAAAGATATCCAGCTTTGCACTATCTAACGGGTTAGATGAAAAAAAGGATTCAATTTGTTCCCTTACAAGTTTACAGTATTTAACATCCTTAAGAAGTTGTTCATTAAGTTTCCATCTGGTTTCCCTATTAGGTAAATTAAGCAGTACCAAATTGCATAATACTAGTGAATGATCAGAGATTGGGCCAGGTTGAATCGAGGAGGTCTTAACCCCGGGTAATAGGCACTGAGAAATGAGAATGTAATCAATGCGGACTGTGAACCGTACGTCATAGACCTGAAAGTAAACTCCCTAGAATCAGGATGTAAAACATACCAGACATCGCAGAGCCCGCATTGGTCCAATAACTCATTAAAAGCCTTCTGCCCCGGAGTGGCCCCTCCCAGACCTCTACCTAATCTATCTAAATTAGGCTTGAGTACTTGGTTGAAATCTCCCCCTAAAATAATCCTGATAGGAAGCATTGGAAGAATGATAGATATAAGTCTCATGAAGAATCCTGGGTCATCCAAGTTGGGACCATAAATACTGCCCAATAATATTGGAACAGACCAGAGAGTACCTTTAACTAGGGTAAACCTTCCCTCGGCATCATTAATAACCTGTGTAGAAATGAAAGGAATACCCCTGTTAATCATGAACATGACCCCACAACTGTTTGTAGATGCCTGAGGACTGTAGATTGATCCCACCTGCTGCCTCCTTAACTGTAAAGCTTGCACTTCTAATAAATGGGTTTCCTGTAAAAAAGTTATCTGAGAGCTAAGTAAACTTAAATGTTTGAGAGCCTGGTATTGTTTATGCTTCTTTCTGATCCCCTTAACATTCCAAGTCGCAAAGGCTATCTCATTAGCCATCCGGTAATGGTAATTAAACTTAATAAATTCAGCTCAGCACACAGGATACATAACCCCTCTAAACATGCCCCCAGTGTTACTGCAGTAAAACCCACCCTCCTCCTTAACCCCACCAGGTTTAAGTCCCTCTTGTCCCCCTACCCCCACCCTCCAGCAATACCCCATAACTCACCCTCCCTCCACCCTCTAAACTGTCACAAGCAACGTTTATCACAGTACTGGTGCTTTTCCTTCCTCTCCCACCCCCCGATAATGTCCCCTATTGCTAGAGACTTTTACATTCAAATATCTTCGTATTAAGAACAACACAGTGCTGATTATTCCCAAAAAAGAAAGAACGGTCCTGAGCTTTCACCACAATCCCACCAAAGTATGAACTTGTAGGGAGCCTATTTGAAAAGGGCCACAGCGAGATCCATGCGCAACCCAGGTGATCGTGGAAGTCCAAACAGAACTGAGAGAAAAAGCAGATACCGTCCTTGCCTCGCAAGGCAACCCTAGAGAAACCAAAACCAGACCAGGAACTCAGTGAGGGGGAGTGACCTGCAGCACAAAATAAGAACGGGAATCGAGAAAAAGAAAGATTATAATCACACTACATGAGGGGAAGCTGTACAAAACGTCTGTACCCAAAAATAACCTGCCTCCAAATACACAGGCTCTCCATATGAGAGTTAACAATTCTGCACTCAGATCAATTGAAAATAATTGGTTAAATCCCCCTCAAATTAAGGACTGCATCCTCTCAAATCACCTATACTTGGTGCACCCTCTGGTGACCAGTTCCAGGTCATAACTGGGTGAGAGTTAATAATAGAGAAAGCCCAAGACCGTCTTAATACCAGTCCAGATGAAAAAACAACAGATCTGAAACACAACAAAGCTAACTCCTCTCTCTGTTATGTTTATCACACAGAAACTACTAAAGCTTAATATATTGTTCCCCCCATAATCAGGCCCGAGACCCTAAGTGTCCTTTGTTTTAAACCAGCAAGGGCCCTCTGTGAATGGAGCCAAGAAACTGGAAGCCAGCACGGCCTGCGATGATCCCCCCAGTCTAAACCAACAGGGGAAGTTTCCCCTCGTCTTCACACTAAATGGTTTCCAGAAAAGGAAAAAAACTAGAGTTCCAGCTCTCCACTTAGTATATCTCTCCATTCTACAAGCCCAACATCTCAGGGATCCTTAAATAGATCTGGCAATGTAGACTTAAGGCTCATCAGGGCAGCTGCAGGATCATTGTAGCTTAACCAGGATCCATTTATTAAAACCTGTAGCCTGGCCGGGTATCCCACCCTGAACTTCAAGCCTGCTGCAATTATCTTGGAAACGATAGGGTGGAACGCTTTACATTTCATGCGAACCGAGACAGGCAAATCTTGTGAAATTCTCAGTTTCATGTTTTCCCAGCGAACCTCTTGCAAAGCTCTTACTTTCTGCAGAAAGTGCTGCCTCTCCAAATAGATCAAAAACCGGCAAATGATAGGGCAGGGGGATCCTCCGGGAAGGTTTAGGCTGTAGAGACCTGTGAGCTCGCTCTATGATATAGCCAGGGCCAAAGGGGGATGGGCCGGCTACCCGCTCTACCAACTTCTGGACAAATGCCATGACATGTTGGCCTTCCTCTCCCTCCAGTAACCTGAGAATCACAATGTTGTTTCTACTGCTGCGGCCCTCTAGATCTTCAAGCTTGGATTCAAAATGAGATAATTTCTGACATATAGAGACCAGATCAGGATCGTGACTTCCCAACTTTTTCCCTATGGAGAATATTCGAGCTGTATTATCGGAAACAGATAACTAGACTTCATCCAGTTTTCTAGACAGAGACTTCAGATCCATTGCCATTTCTCTCATTTCCTCGCGAAAAGGGCTTAAATTCTTCAAGGAACCTGTAAAGCATTAAGGGTTCCTGCTCACCAAATTGACTTGGAGGATCAGGCCCAGGCCCACCCGAAGCCCTGGATTTTTTAGATGCCTTTTCGGGAGTAGCTGGGGGGGTATGCATCTGTGGGGCTTTCTTCAAGTAAGTTTCCATCCACCGAAATTACACTCAAACCAGAGTTCCAAAGTGTTAGACAGCACTGAATCATGAAAACAGGAGAAATCAAGAAGCCTTGACATCCAAAAAAGATGATTTAGTGATCGGGAGGCAGGAGCTTCTTGAAGGAGCTTCTACTCAGCATTCTGCATCACGTGATCCCCAAACAGCCCACTGTTCTACAGGATACCACTTCCTTTGACAATGCGTTCTACCCAGACACCACCCTCTCAGTAAAAAAGTGTCTCCTCATTTCCTTCCTGAATCTTCCTCCTTCCAATCTCAGATCGTGCCCACGAGTGTCCTTCCCCCGCCTTAATTTGAAAAGCCCTTCTGTGCCCATCATATTTATTCCCTTCATGCACTTGAAGGTTTCAATCATGTCCCCCCGTCCTTCCTTTCTTCCAGGGAATACATGTTCAACTCACTCAGCCTGCTCTTGTACAGTAAGTCTCCTAGACCCTGGATCATTTTTGTTGCCCTGTGTTGCACCGCTGTCAGTGACCTAATGTCCTTCTTCTGGTATGGTCACCAGAACTGCATGCAGTACTCTAGGTGTGGTCTAACCAGTGACCTATATAGCGGCAGGATAACTTCCCCCCCTCCTGGAGGATATACGTTTGGCAATACAACCCAGCATCCTGTTGGCCTTTGCAACTGCCTTTCTACACTGTACTGAGTTGTTCATTGCTCCCATTATGATCACCCCCAGATCCTTCTCCTCCTCCATCTTAACTAATTGAATCCCCCCTAACTGGTAGTGCCACCTTAGCTTTTTTGCACAGAAATGTAGCACCTTACATTTCTTGGCATTGAACCCCAGCTGCCAAGCGTCCGACCAGGCCTCCAATTTTGCCAGATCATCTTGCAACCTCTGCCACCCTCCTAAGTCATCCACTACTGCTCCCATATTGATGTCTTCTGCAAACAGACTGATCTTGCTCTTGATGCCTATTGAAATGTCTGCTATGAAGATCCCATACAACACCAGTCACAGTACAGAGCCCTGTGGCACCCCGCTTGTCACTTACCTGGAAGACGAGAGCTCCCCTTCCATCACCACCCTGTGCTCTATCCCTTGCAGCCAGTTCACTACCCATCCCACCATCTTCATCCCTGCCCCTGTGTCTTCCATCTTATTTCCTAGCCTCAAATGTGGCACCAAATCAAAGCCCTTACAGAAGTCCAGATACAGGACATCCACTACTGCATGGCCCTTGTCTAACTACCTGGTTACCCAGTCATAGTATTCCACCAGATTGGTCTGACAGGATCTGCCTGAGACAAACCCATTCTGTCTGCGATTCTGCAGCCCATTAGCCTCTAGGAGGGAAACCAGCCTCTCATTCAGGATTGTCTCATTAGCTTTTCCACGATGGATGTGAGGCTTACTGGTCTGTAGTTCCCTGGCTCATCCTTGAGGCTGCTTTTGTGGAGGGGTACCATGTGCACCATCCTCCAGTCCTGAGGTACACTCCCTGAGTCCAGGAAGGCATTGAACAGGTCTGCCAAGGGTTCTGCCAGGACTTCTGCCAGTTCCTTTAGCACCCTGGGTGTATACTATCTGGCCCAGACACCTTGTCCACCCTCAGTGCCCTCAAGCCCTCCAGTATCCTGCCCACTGTGATTTCCCCATCTGTCATCTCCTCCCTCCTGTGCCCACCCTACCACCCCTCCTTGGGTATAGCTCCCTCTTTCTCTTTAGTAAATACTGAGCAGAAGTACTCATTTAATGCTTCTGCCTATCCTTCCCCTGTTTCCACCCATTCCCATCCCTCTTGATCCTTACTATCTGGCCCTTACAACTCCTTTTCTCCCTGATGTACCTGTTGTTGTGGAAAAGATAATAAAATTAACATTTGAAAAATCAAGAGGGGTTGACGTTTCTATTTCTTTGAGGATTTCAGTTTTGCACATGATAAACTTGTTGAGATACAACTTCCCATTTTCAGTGGGGACTTTCTTTAACTGAATTTTATAGTGGCTTGAATCCCACTGAAAATTGATGCTGTACGGTGCTCTGCTGGAGAAAGAAGATACTTTTCTGATCTAATGTCCAGAACTGTGCTAATTTCCAGCAATAAGTTAACAGAACAAGTCAGTTGACAACCTGACTGTTGTTTTACTGTGCCAGTAAGAAAAGAATATTGTATAGTGCTGTGCTGTGCCTTTGTGTTTGACCTCCTGGCTGGTTTATGATCTAGCAGTGTGATATGTTATACAGCTTGGAGACAAGTCATAAGGCAGCCATGCAAATAATAATTTGTAAAAATGCAAAGTTTTATCAGACGTTCACACCAAAGACCATACAGACCTTATTGCCTGAAGTTAAGTGTCAAACTATACTTCACGGATTTTGCAAGATTCCTGCTAGCCCCTCAATCCTGACTTCATGACTTCATCGGCTTGTACAAGCATGCGCTCATTCATTGACAGCTCAGTGGTCTGCCAGCCATGGAGGAGAGAGGAAGGCTGTGCTGGCCACCTGCTTAGGTTTGGAATTGGGGTGCAAGGTGGTGGGAAACTAACTGCTGAGTTGAGGGGGGTGCACTAGACCATCATGGAATATAATTCCAATTCACCAACTGGGGATAGGGAGAGGGGGTTTACTAGACCACCAGAGAGAAATGTTTATTTTTTTGACCATACAGGTCAGGGATCAAGATGGGGTGGTTACACTGTACACAAGGGTATGATGTCCAGGTCAGGTGGGTGATTGGGTAGGGGGAGGGACTACTAGCCACCAGAGATTTGTTTTTAAATATGGGGTGGATGATTGGGTGGGGGGAGTGACCGCTAGCCACCAGGGATTTCTTTTTAGGTATGCGGTGGATGATCAGGTGGCAGGAGGGACTGCCTGCCACCAGGGAATTACTATTCATCAGGTGGCAAATGGTGACCGGCGGGAGTGGGGCACTAGACACCAGGTAAGTCATTTACTGACATTGGGAGGCAATCAGTGACCAGCGGGGGGGGCTGGAGGCATTAGACACCAATGAAGTAGTTTTACTGTAAGGATAAGGGCAGGTGGCATTTCCATGCATGTTCAGAAATGGATTTCCAAACTGTTGTGGAAGCAAAAGTCTGACTTTCACTGAAATTCTCTCAGTGAACATTTTTTTTGCACACCTCTATTCAGACTCTTATTTAAGTAAGAAGAAAGAAGCCTTCATTAAGCTGCTCAGAATAACATTTGAACATTTTTTGGCAGGTCCAGTGGCATGAAGGGCTGAGGCATCATGCCTTACCTCCTGCCACACCAGAGTCCCATGTTTAGGGTGTGAGCAGGTTGCCAGGGGTTGGCTGAGAAGGGAGAGGATCAAACATCTGGTGGACAGCTCTCCTTTCCTGCAGAGGGAGGGGAATGGTGACCAGCACCTGCTTGACACCTAGCGATGGCTGGATGTTGGCATGCAGGGACCCATCAGGTGACGCACAGATGGAGCAGTCACCTGATGTGCTGTGTGCAGAAGCGCACACAGTTCAGTCATTGGTGACATTGCACACTCCTCCTCCAGGCTCAAAGGGGGTGGAAAATGGAGGTAAAATTCCAGGCACATTGGATGACTTCCAGTCTCCAGAGGATCCACTCCCAACACAAACAGGCACCTCTTCATGAACCAGATCCTGTTTTGGCAGGTTGAGGGATCCCCACCACCCTGCCATGGAGGGTAAGCAGTGGGGGAAGAAGGGAGAGAAGGTAAGTCCTGTGGTCAGGGGATGGGGCTGGGAGGTCTGGCATGAATGTGGACTGATCAGCAACAAGAGATAAAATAGATCAACTGGAAAAAAAAATTATTAATTTTTTTAAAGAAGCCTGACACTTCAAGATGTTATATATCCATTATTGTTCTAATTATTGTGTTTATTGCATTAGGTTATCACATTACTTTACATATATTGTAATTGTTAAGTCCATCTTTCTTTTGAAGATGGTTACAACTAGGAATAGTAAGAATAAAGTCTCATCAGGCTTGCATTCTCCATTAGTTTTAAATAGGAAAAGGAAGGCCACAGGAGGTAAGTCAAAGCTAGGACCCACCATTTGGACCACAGTAAGTCATGCATCAACAGCAAAGGGTAACACCAATCAGAAAAGTAGGGGGTTGGATGTGGTCCAGCCAAATATTTTAGAGTTTGTGGACTGTGCTACTTCTACCACAGTACCAATACTAATGTTGAGTCACGTTGCCCTAGTCTTTCTAGTAAGTCAAAGAGTACATCATACATAACTAATAAATCTATACAAGAAAGAATGCCTTCTGTAGTTATATCTCTGTTTCCTACAGATTTGGATTCAGTGTTGGTTAATTCCTCTTCTAACTCCCAGTGTGAAGCATCTGTCTGCCCATGTAAAGCTCAGGACAGTGCTAAAATCAGTTACAATAATTTAGTAACCTCAGTATGAGTTTCTCTGAATACTACAAATAGTGAATTTGAACTTGTTTCATCTAACATATAATCAGGAACTCATGTGGTTAAAAAAATTAGGTCCCAAAGTACCTCAGTCCTTTAGTACAGTGGCTGCCATTGCCATTGCCATGATCAGATAAGTCCTGAAATTTCTGTGATATCACTGGAGAAATTTCCTGCCTGCCTGCAGTACCAGTATGGGACACCAGAGAGAATCTCTTTAGATATATTATGGAATATCTAGAAATGTCTGTGCATATCATAACTGGGACTGTAGCTTTGCTGCTGTTATCCAAGAATTAACCAATACTATTACTGGACTTAAAAATGTAGCCATCAATGGTGGTTCTTCAGGGGAAGTGAAGCCACTGGAACAAAATCTGCTGAGAAGCTCTCCTTTACCCCATTTTTTCTATTTAAGGATCCACCTGAATATATAGTATGTGGAAGCTCTTTCCCTGGAGGGACAGACAGTACCCTCTGAGGGAAAGTATACCTTCTCCTCATCTCTATTGAGGCAGTTATTAGATTATATAAAAGATCCATATCAAGCTAATATAGTGATCCTTGAGAATTTGTGAACACTAAAAGAAGAAAAAATGAGTCTTAGAACAGATGTTGTGCACAGTCAGATGATAATCTCTCAACTTAAGCAGAAACTGCTATTGAATGATCCTTAGGACAGTTTTAATGAAACTAGTCATCCAAGTAATTTAAACTCAAATTCGTATTGAGAAAACAAAGGTGTGCAAGAAAATGTTTCTTCAAAATCATACAGAAATGTTTCCATAGTGGAAAATTTTTGCTTAGACAACTTAAGCAATGTAAATTGAAACAACAAAAAGAAAGGGAAGGTAAAAGGAGATAAGAGGAAATTAAATGCTAAGTTGAGACTAAAAACGATAAGCCAGGAGAGATATAAATAAATGAACTGCTGATGGCTCAGTCATTGCAAACAATTTCTAGTAGTCAAAATGGAAGCCCAAGAATACATGATGATCTTAATTTGGTTTCAAAAACTAACCACAGGGAGAAATTGTCAGAACTAAAGAGCAATAAACAAAAACCTTATTTATCTATGCCCACAAACTAATAAAGGATTAAACAACTCTCCTGAAAAGACAAAATCTGATTCTGAAATATTGTTACAGCTGTATGGCATTAAAAATTTGATAGGAAACATCCAAAAAACGTAGAAGTTAGGTTTACCATTTATTCCAAATACCTCTAGACTTGGTTGGAGATATATACTCACTATCTATTCTCCCAATCTAAATTATTCAGACTGTGTGTTATTATATCTTGACAACCAAGATTTGGCAGATCAAATCTGGACAAAAAGAGATCTACTAAAGTAACTGAATATATCTATGACATGTCCAAAGAAAGTCCCTAGATATGATGAAGGAGAACTTTTAAAAACAAATGAAATTGCAAAGGACAGATACAATTTAACTAAATAAAATATTGTCCACAATAGACAATTATACTACAAGACAGGACAAACAATTAAATGAGAGGTTACTCTCACTTTTTGGCTGGAGAATTCACCCAAGGGAATCAGCTGGAAACACAAAAAGAAGCATGACCACTTTTGAGGTTCTCTCCTTAAATATATATTTAGGAAAAGATGGAACTGATTGGATCTATATTCATAATGGCTGTACTGATTCTCCTCAAATTGATACTGTATTTAGGGACTCTCATTTGTCATCTCAGATTATGCTGTTAAGTCTGCTGTAGGACAAACTTGGGGCTTGATTCTCAAAGCCCTGATATAAACATAAGGTGCCTGTGCCAAACATAAATGGTGCAAATCACACCTTGCATCAAAAACTGCCCCCTGAGTGATTCACAAAGGCAACTTGCATCAACCAGGGGCTGCTTACCCCAAATGGAGCTTTTGCTACCAGTGCACCCCAAAGTGAGCTGTGACCTGGCTCTAGGGGACATGTGGCAAGCACAACTTGCCACATCCCCCAAAATGGGATTCTGTAAACTGTTTCAGAGGAAACATTTCTATGTAGCCTTAGACCAGCCAGGGCTGGTCTAAGGGAACTTAGAAAACTATCCTGTAAATGTTGACCTGTGTGTGGCAATGTACCACAGTCCCCCTCCCCGATCCCTGTTGTTGCCTGGTATGTACATAATGATTAATAATTGCCCCACACCTGGAAGTCTAGCAGCCCTCCTCCCTGAACCCCTATGTGACCCAGTATGTACATAATAAAAATAGTTCCCCCACACTTGGTAGTCTAGCTGTCCCCACCCTGATCACACCGACGTGGCCTGGTATATTAATAATAATTAATAATTCCCCCCCCACATAGTATTCTTGTGACCCACCCCAAGCCCTAATTTCCCTAATGAAAATCAAATTATCCCTGGTGGTCCAGTGGACTGCTCCAGCTGTGATCCCCCATATATTCAGGAAATAAAAGGAAACACAGAAGGAGCAGTACAGAGAACTTTATCAGTTAAAGCAGAAAGAGGCTGGGAAGTCAGTCAGAATAGCAAAGGCCCAAACCGAGGAAAGAACATCCAACTCTGTTGAGAAGGGGGATAAGACCTTTTATAGGTACATTAGGAAGTGAAGAAAGACCAAAGGGGGATACTGAGGCTTAATAAAAGGGAGGGAATGTGGGTAGAGGGTGACAGTGAAAAAGCAGCGATACTGAATGAATATTTCTGCTCAGTATTCAAAAAGGAAGAGGAGGGGGAGGTACCTAAACCAAACAAGACAAACACTCTGAAGACGGGGGTCGATACCAGTCCATTTACAGAAGAAAGAGTTCTGAAAGAATGAATAAAATTGAAGGTGGACAAAGAAATGGGGCCTGATGGGATTCACCCAAGAATTCTAAAGGAACTAAGGGTAGAACTAGTGACACCGCTGACTATTTTCTTTAACAAATCATGGGAGGGTGGGGTGTTACCTGAGAACTGGAGGAGGGTGGATGTGATTCCTCTTCACAAAAGTGGGAGCAGGACAGAGACAGGAAACTACTGACCAGTCCACTTAGTTTGACGTCAGTGGTAGGGAAAATGATGGAATCACTTCTGAAGGAAATAATCGTTGAGTACCTAGAGGCCAGTGGGGCACGGGACCCAAGGCAGCATGGATTCACGATGGGAAGGTTGTGTCAGATGAATCTAATAGATTTCTTTGACTGGGTGACCGAAGTAGTAGATAAGGTAGGGGCTGTGGACATGGCCTACCTAGATTTTAGCAAGGCATTTGATACAGTCCCACACAAAAGATTAATACACAAGTTAGCCAGCCTTGGAGTGGGTCCCCAGGTGGTAGACCGGATAAAAAATTGACTAGACAACAGGACACAAAGGGTAGTATTAAATAGAGTCCACAGTGAAGAAAGGAGGGTTTCTAATGGGGTTCTGCAGGGTTCAGTACTAGGACTGGTCCTTTTTAATGTCTTTATAAGTGACATTGCAGAGGAACTAGAAGGAAAAGTATGTCTCTTTGCAGATGACACAAAGATCTGCAACAGGGTTGATACACAAGATGGAGTGGAAAGGATGAGAAGGGACTTGGCAAGGTTGGAGGAATGGTCAGATGTATGGCAGCTCAGATTCAATGCAAAGAAGTGCAAGGTAATGCACATGGGAAACAAAACCCCAGGGGAAGAGTACACAATGGGGTGTGAGATACTGACAACAGTAAAAATGGAAAGGGACCTGGGGGTAATTATATCAGATGACCTAAAGGTGGGCAAGCAATGTTAGAAGGCAGTAAGGAAGGCTGGGGGGATACCGGGAGGCATAGGGAGAGACATCAATAGTAGAAAACAGGAAGTTGTTATCCCTCTGTACAGATAATTGGTGAGACCCCGTCTGGAGTACTGTGTGCAGTTCTGGAGACCCCATCTCTGCAAAGACATAGACAGAGTGGAGGTTGTCCAGAGGAGGGCAACCAAAATGGTGCAAGTTCTGCACCAGATGACATACGAAGAAAGACTAAAGGAGCTTAACATGCATACCCTTGAGGAAAGAAGGGAGAGAGGGGACATGATAGAAACTTTCAAGTACCTCAAGGGAATCAATGAAGTCCAAGAGGGTAGCATCTTTCAGAAAAAGAGATGTGCAAGAACAAGGGGGCACAATTTGAAGATAGAGGGGGAATGGCTCAGAGGTAATGTAAGGAAGTATTTTTTCACAGAGAGGGTTGTGGATGCATGGAACAGTCTCCCTGAGGAGGTCATGGAGTTGATAACAGTGGGGGAATTCAAGAATGCATGGAACAGACATAAGGCAGTCCTAGTGGGGGGGTAGGAGGAAGTAAGCTGTTGGTTAACTAGGATCTGCAGCTTATCTGTTAGGTAGGAAAATGGGCAGACTAGGTTGGCCAAGCGATCCTTATCTGCCATCACATTCTATGTTTCTATGTTTCTATTAGTGTACATACCATATACCTGGTGGTGTAGTAGACCCATCACCCACCACCTCGCTACCCCCCCATAACTGAGCCAGTGACTGACACAGCCCACTGCTCACCACTATGGCCAGCCACAGAGTGAGCTCTTAATGAGCATGCACTGCATACAGTATACACTCAGTGATTGAAAACTGTCATTCATGAGCGCGTACTATATATGGTATGCACTTACTTAGAAATCAGTTGGCGGCTAGTCATGGTGGTGAGCGGTGAGCTATGCCTGTTGCCAGCTTGGTTACAGGAGGGGGGAGCGGGGTGGTAGGACACTGAGAGGTGGTGGGTGGGAAGTCCACTAGAGAACCAGGTATTTGGTATGTGCACTATATAGGGTATCTGGGCTGGAGCAGTCCACTGAACCACCAGGGATAGTTTGATTTTTATTACATAAGATCGGGGCTTGGAGGTCTCTAGACTACAAGGTATGGGGGAATTATGAATGTATCAGGCTACATCAGGGTTCAGAGATGGGGGCCTCCAGATTGCCAAGTGCGGGGGAATGATTACTTATTAACGTACTGGACCAAACTGGAGTTCACGGAGGTGGGCCACTACACTGTCAGGTGTAGGGGAATTATTTTTATTGTTAACATACTGGGCCACATCGGGGGGTTCTGGAGGGGGGCTTTTAGACTACCAGTTTTGGGGGAATTATTACTTATTATTAACATACCAGGCCACACCGGGAATCAAGGAGGGGGGCCCTAGACCACCAGGTGGTATTGTGGTGCCCAGGTACATATACGGGCATATGTGTTTGGGTGGGGGAGACCAGATTAATAGGGACTAAAGTGGTGCACAGCTTTCAGTTTACCCACCCAGTGTACCATCTGTTTTGCACACCAATGTGGTTGCAACAACCCTTGGGCCTTTGCCATCAGGACCTGCCAGATGGAGAACTGGGCACAGGGTCCCTGGCACGCTGGGCTTCAGCACAAGCTGCTGTTTGCCACAGCTTGTACTGCTCTAAGCCCAGTTTGAGAATAGAGCCATTGGGCTTTATTTGGTCCACCCTGATCTGCTTAATGGGAAGGACAAAATGTCTTTTAGGCTAAATAATCGGCCTGAGCAGAGTCCAGCTGACATTAAAATTGTTGATCCTACATCTTTACAGAATTTCAAGATTTCAGTTCACAATAGATTTTTCCAGTGTTAGACTTATCAAATGGTTGACTAAATGATAAGTTATTAGATTCAGATCAGCAACAAAATGAGGATATACATTTACTGAATATATTGTCTTTGAATGTAGAAGGATTAGCTTCCACTATGACAGATCACATGGCATATACATTTATGGCCACCTTTGATATATTGTTACTTCAAGAGACATGGTGGCATACAACACGTCCAAGGTTTATATGACTCATGCTGTTAGATGTAATAAGACAGGGAGATACCAACGTGGTCTAGCTACATTAATTAAGACTTCCTTGGACTTCACAGTTAATGAAATTCTGCATGACCAAAATTTCACCTTAATTCTTAAGTTAGGCAATGCTGAATTCAAGACTGTCCTGATTAACATATATGTCCCTCCCAAAAATTGCAAAAGGTTCATTCCACTTCTGTGGCAATATTTGGAAAATCTACTGATGATCTAACAACTAAATTCTCTATATACAGTTTTATTTTTGCAGGGGATTTTAATACTAGGATTTACAGACAACCTAATCTTGAAATGGATAATGAAACTGAGGAAGAACTAAATTTAAGGTGATGAATGATCAATACTAGGTTGAATACAGAAAGGAAGTCCAAAGATATTAAAACTAACTAAAAGTGATTTCAATAAAATCATTAATTTGTCAAATCACATAAAAGTAAAGAAAATATGAGGCTATTAAATAGGAAGAGGAAAGATTACAGGAAAATCTTAAATGTTTAAAAACAAAAATATCAAGTAGAAATGTGGGAAAGGCAAAGAGTACATCATACATAACTAATAAATCTATACAGGAAAGAATGCCTTCTGTAGGTATAGCTCTGTTTACTACAGATTTGGATTCAGTGTTGGTTAATTCCTTTTCTAACACCCAGTGTGAAGCATCTGTCTACCCATGTAAAGCTCAGGACGTGCTAAAATCAGTTACAATAATTCAGTAACCTCAGTCTGAGTTTCTCTGAATACTACAAATGGTGAAGCTGAACTTGTTTAATCTAACATACAATCAGGAACTCATGTGGTTAAAAAATTTAGGTCCCAAAGTACCTCAGTCCTTTAGTACAGTGGCTGCCATTGCCATGATCAGGTAAGTCCTGAAATTTCTGTGATATCACTGGAGAAATTTCCTGCCTGCCTGCAGTACCAGTATGGGACACCAGAGAGAATCTATTTAGATATATTATGGAATATCTAGAACTATCTGAACATATCATGACTGGGACTGTAGCTTTGCTGCTGTTATCCAAAAGAACAGTAGTTGAGAAGGATGTTAAAGCATTCTGAGCATTAGTAAATTTCAGTTATGAACAGTGTTCTACCAGAATTGAGGCACATACAGAACTACATATTTGGCAAAAACATTTTGAATAAGGACTTCAATTTATCAGAACTTGCAAGAAATAATGTTGACTTCCATTTTCCTTATGCCAATATTTTGTACAACTGAGGCTATAATGTTGGCTTTGAATCAAATGGGAAATAACAAAGCACCCAGAACAGATAAGATATTGGCCGATATTCATCAATATTTTCTTGAATGGTGGGTTTCTATTTTTCTGAACATTTTAAATAAAATTCTGCAGGAAGAAGAACTCCCTGAAAGCTGGATGGGTAGTATAATATTCCCAAATTATAAAAGGGTCAAATATCCGATACAGGAATGTATAAGCCAGTTAGTCTCCTGGATACTTCACAAAATTGTTCTGCAGAATCATTCTTCTAAGACTCCAGACTCGGGTGTCACAAAATCATCTGCTAGCAGAGACTCAAAATGGCTTTTGACAGAACCATTCTACTATCCAGCATTGTTTTTTCCTTAATCATCTTATACATAAATATGTTACAGTTAAGAAATCTTAGCATTATTGCTGCTTTCTTGATCTCAGGCAATGTTTGACAGTATTTGTTGTCAACTGTTATGGCACAAGTTATGGTCAATTGGTATAGGCCCTTATCTTTTGGACATATTCATACAATTGCATCAACATAGTTTGGTACAGGTTCAGTATAATCAGAATGGCAACTTAACAAGACAAATCAAAACAAACTTAGGTGTCTAACAGGGAAGCATAGTGACTATAAATATATATATATATATATATATGTACTGTATATGTGTATATATATATATATATATATATATAGGGGATATGACATGGCCTGAGTGAAGATATCATATTTATCTTCACGAGAGGCCAATGATAGCAACATACACTCACGCTTCCTTCTCCTGTTTTAAAGCGGACTACTCGCTTGCTGTGCTTTCGTTGGTAGAGACGGTCCCTTCTATTAAGTAAAGCATGTTACCGGGAGATAAAAGCCAGGATTTTCTTTACAGTACAGACACTTATTTTAAAGCTGTGGTACCAGTAATCTGCTCATTTACATACCACTCGGTCACGCTACAGTTCAGGGGGAAAGTGAAAGTATTACAGCATTTTGCCGGTAGCACAGGGGGACAATCAATCAGGTACCTCTTTATATTACTATTTTTAATTACAAATGATGGCAGGATTAACCAGATAGGTTTGAGAGGTGTGTGTGTCTTTTTTTTGGGGGGGGGGTGGAATGAAGCAGGAACTAGAGAGAGAATTCTCTGTAAAGACAGTGAAACATACTTTCACTTTCTTTTCAGTGACATAGAGATATCACCATAACTTATAGGAACATGGAGATATCACTATGACGTATAGGAACGTGGAGATATCATTGATATCTTCACTGCCTATATGAGATATCACTTTTATCCCCACATTTATCCCAAAAACACATGTTGTATAAATAAATATATATATATATATATATGTGTGTGTGTATACACACATATACATACACATATATATATTAGAGGCAAAAACTCTATTTAATGAATCAGTTAGGGTTGTTCTACAGTGAAAAAGTGAAGAAATTCAGGTTAGGCTGAGCCCCCCACCCAGCCCACCTTTCCAACTGGCATTGAGTACACATTGGGACTGGCCGGTCTATCTCTCACCCCATCACATGTAAAGAAGCAGAGATATAGGAGAATGGGGTGAGAGTTGGACCGATGACCCAACGTGCACCCCAATGCTGGTTGGGGGTGGGCTGGGGGGTCCAAGTGGGGCTTTCAACCCTAACCCCAAATTTCCTCACTTTTTTCACTGTAGAACAACCCTAACTGATGCATTAAACTGAGTTTTTTGCCTCTAATTTCCCTTCTTTTTGAGAATGATGATGGTAAATAGTGAAAAGAGAGGATGGAAAATAGTGAAAAGAATGCAGTGGCGGGAGCGTGGTGCCCTTTGGGTCCCTTGCTCCCACCACATGATGTCTTGTTACATAGCAACAGGAACTGCAAAGCAAATGCAAGCGGCAACGGTAGGCAAATTGTTACGATAACAGCAACAATAAAGCCAACAGAAAAAGAAACACAAGTGCATACAGAAACACAAACTGTTACATGCAAGGTCATGGTACCACAATTGTAAATGTAAATGGTAACAGTAACAGCAACAATAAAACAAACAGAAACAAAACCCAAGCGCATACAAAATCATAAACTGTAACACACACAGACACGGTACCGCAATTGCAAATGCAAATGGTAATGATAACAGCAATAATAACGCAAAACAAAACAGAAACACAAGTGCAAACAAAAACACAAGCTGTAGTAGACTCGGTGGCATAGACGGGAACGGTGATGCGAACTTTAACAGAAGCGCAACTGGGAATACTAACTGACACAGTAACAAAATGGCACAATCTTCTTTCCCCCAAAAACTGCATTGAAAAATCACATTGAAAACAAAGAATGTATGCATAGTAATTGACTTCGGAGCAGAAAATTAAGACTTAGAATACTAAATTGCTTATATCTCAGGAACCGTTCGAAGTAGAAAATAAATTACAATTTTGCCACACAACAGCCATGCAGGACCACATTAAGAATGCCAAAAGGTGTCTCCACAACTGGATAATTTTGCATTTTGCAGTGTTTTCATACATGAAGACCAGCAATCCGACAGAAACAAAATTAGGCAAATCTAGAGATCTAGTACACCCCAACACGTGTACCAAATTTATGGCAAATTCATTGAACAGGTCCAAAGTCATTAACGTCCAGACTTTTGACTTTAGTATGTAACTGGCCGCTCAACCCTATCTATAGTGGCAAGACCGTGTCACTACTATATCTATCTATATATATATATGAGCAATAGGTGTGGAGCCAAAATCCATTGCATAAGTCCATTTATCTCCACATACAGTATGTGGGATAAATCTAAGCACCCTAAATGTATCCCACATATGTGAGACAAATGCAATTTGTCAAGCAACCCCCCCACCCCAGCCGGCACTATTTCCAGCTTTCACACACACACAGTAACAGCCTTAGCTTCACTCAGCTCACCCTGGAAGCAAGTTTCAACATTTAGTTGAAAAAAACACAAAACACTGCACTACAACACTGTCTGAAGTATCCAACTCTTCTCTTCTACCAGTTTGCCCACAATCTAATGTTCTTGTTCTTTATTTTTTTATATACCTTTCTTCTTCTCTTTTCTCCTCTCTGTGCCTCTCCTCAGTGGAGTACCAAACACAATGATCCTGCTCTGCCAGCCTCTCATCATGCTAGCAGTGACCTATCACTCTAGCTAGCAAGAAATGGCCACCATGTTTCTAAAACTCTCTGAGCCACCCACACACAAACTTCACAGCCAATTAAAAATCATGCTATAAATGCAGCAACATGCCTATCCTAGAAACCACATTGGATTCCATGACAACCTACTCTTTCCACACAGCAAGCACAAAATAATCCAATTTTTATAAAAAAAAAAAAAACACAAAACAAAAAAAAAAAAAGACACATAAAAAATACCTCCCTATTGCATAAATCTGACATGTGATGGGGGGCGTGAGATAAATGGTTTATTTTCCCCCATCCACTGGTGACCTGAGATAAATCACTTATTGGTCATCTATGCTCCCCCACTCGTGAGGATACCTGAGGTCACAGGGGACTCGTGAAAATAAATTGTTTATCCCATAGCCCCCTATTGCATATCCCCTATACGAATATATATATATATATATATATATATATATATATATATATATATATATATATATGTAGCTTACTAGCTTATGCAGATGATACTGTATTAAATTGTATTACTATCTACTTCTTTGCTAGGTCTCCAGAGAATATTGAATCTATTTGTCAAACTATGTGCAAAAAATGCTTCAAGCATAAATAAAGATAAGACTAAGTTAATGATCTTTGGAAACAGAGCAAAGAAAAGCCTAAATTATATATAGAACATTCTTACATTGAAACAACTGACTATTATGACTACCTAAGGTTGAGATTGGCAAAAAATGTTTTATGGACCCAACACATCGAATTAACAGAAATCAAAATGAAAAATGCTTTCAGCGGTTTCAAGAAATGTAATCACAAACTAGGAAATGTTTCAATTAAAAGCATCTTAACAGTATTAAATGTGAAACTAAAATCGGGAATCTTTTATGCAGCAGAAGTCTGGGAATCCTCAAATATTAGTCCTTCAAAAATGATCCTAAACAAAATATGAAAATACATTCTATCACTTCCAAATGCATTTTCTGCTGAAATACTGAAAGCAGAGCTGGAGCAATTTTCTTTATCTTCTCTGATAAGAGAGAGGCACCTAATTTTTACACTGGACCTCTTCATCTTACCAGAGGAGTGGTTGCCCAAAAAATGCTTGGAAGAACAAATCAGTTATGCACATCAAGGTTTAATTTTTCAAATGAATACACTTATTAGAGAACAATTGCTGCCCTTATGCACAAATGCAGGAAGTGCCTACATGTCACAGATCCATGGCACATAGCCACTCTGCACCCATTATGCTCCAGGCGTGGGATGCACAAGATGAGGCAAGCAGCCCCCCATGCACCCAATCCCCTGACTGCATGGACAGCAATGCACTGGTGATGGGCAGGGGGGTCTTCCAGGGGTGTGCCAGCACTACACACCATTCACCAAGAGGCATAGTGCTGTGCACTGTGGGGTGTAGGATGGTGGCCATTATGCCAGGAGGAAACCTGCTATAAGTGCACTGCACACTATGCCTTGCTCATGCAGTCCACCTACCCTTTTCTGGTACCTTGCTGAGAACTGCCTCACCACACACACACACATCTGAACACCACCCCGGTCCCAGCAGTACAAAGCAGCCCTCCAACATGGCAGACACCTCATCCCTGTCTCGTATGGTAGCCCACCCCCTGCCCACAGCTGGCTGCTCTGGCCCCATCCATAAGCTAAACCATCCACACACATTATGGGCCAGTCCCAAAGATGGTGCTCTGCCAAACCAGCAGTGCCCAGTCCCCATAGTAGGTGACCCCCCCAATCAGAAGCCCCGTAGTGCATGTCCCATTGTAGTAGAGTCCAACCCAAAAAAAAACCAAGCCCAAATCCTGACACCCCCACCTCTCACTGGTGTGCATTGGACCACACTGCAGCACTGACAACACTCCCCATCTCCTGTACCCACCATCAGTACTGGAGCACTGAACAGCCAGCAGTACAGCCCTCCACACACCTCCTTGGCTCCCTGCCATCCAAGTGATGCTGGGAGTGCTCCCCTATCTATAGGCAGCCTGCTTCCAGCATCAGTTGGATGGCTGGTAGCTGAGGAGGTGTATGGATGGCTGTGCCTCTGGCCATCCAGTGCTGTGGCACTAACAGGCAGGTGCAGGGGATGGGGGGGTGTTGTCAGTGCCATGATGGGGTCCACTCTACACCAATAAGGAGTGAGGGTGCTGGACTTTGGGCTTAGGGGGGTGTTCAGGTTGGACTCTACTACAGTGGAACAAGCACAACTGGCCTCCTGATGGGGGGGCACCTACCTCAGGAATGGGGAACTGCTGTGTTGGGGGTGTGGCACTGACCACCATTGGCAGCTCATGGGTACAGGATCAGGGGCAGGGTGAGGTCAAGAGTTGCAGAAATTGGACTGGGTCCCATGCATGGATATATTGATGGGGTGAGGATGAGGCACAGCTGTGTTCCATGAGGTGGGGTGGACTGCCATATTGGGGTGGGTGTCCTACAGCTGGGGTACCATCCATGTGCTGGGAGGGCACTGTGGTATGCGGGCTCAGGTGGGGGGACAACTGAATGCCATGGACTGGTTGCGTGGGTCTAGGTGCCTGCAGTGGGTATTCATGCACCTGGACCCATGCCTTAATGTGCTTTGGATGCACTTCTGGACCCAGGATGGGCATCCAGTTGGATGCCCACCTGGGTTCACTACTCCAGCCCTGGCTGCCCTGTGCAGTCCTGTGTGTCCAGAAGGTGGAACTGTGAACAGGTGCCCCTCTGGTGCTTGCAGTTGTGAATACCACACACCCTGTGTCTGTCCAAGGCTGTGGAGCTACGCAGGTGGGAAACATGCCTCTGGTGCATATTTCCCATCCGTTATTCATGCATAGGCCCCTTAGGTAACTTTCTATATGAAATCTATACCAGACCCAGAAAGAATATACAGTAGTCAGGGAAGGTAAAACCAAGAGTAGGGACATGGCAGTTAACTTGGATCAATCTAGAATTAGTAGCCTGAAGTTACATCAGTGGTACAGAAATCTCAAAGTTCATCACAGATTTGAATTTTATTTATCTCATCTGTCAAACTGTCACAGCTGGATTATTATTACTATGTTTAGACTGAAGCTACACAAAGCAAATTATACATATTTTAAACAAAAAAGGCATGGTATAGTCTCAGAATTCTGTAAATGTGGAATGAAAGTACATGACATTCTGAAAAATTTGGTATATTTTTGTCCTCTATAGCATAGCAGAAGAGAGTTTTGGATTGGGTTCATACTGACCAACCAGTGTCTTCCTTCTGATCAAATATTTAATGTATTGTTAAACTCTACTGACAGAAACATGTTGTACCATCTGTCTAAACTTTTGAGTACTATCAATGTACAATGAGTTACCAAAGTTGTCTGGATAGCTAACTGGGAATATTATAGCCTGTGAGCTCTTATGTTTACTTCTTAATGTTGTAAATTACTGGAAGCGTATGAGAGAGAGTTCTTTTTTTTTGCCTTAATTGGCCCCTTTTCCAATTTGACATAGTCTTTTGGAATATTGAGATTTTACTATAGGTTATAATAACTCAGATGGGGGTGTAAGTAACCAGACCTAAACCAAAAGAGTCCCATTTACTTCTGTAAATTTACAGGATTTCTAAGGGTCTTTCCTTCCTGAATCCTTCCCATCTTCTAGACTATGTAATGATGAAAATTCACTGGTACATTCATCTTTTATTGTTATTTTAACTTTATTTTAATTTTGTATTGGAGTCTATTTTAGAGAGGTGAGCTATAACTATTAATGTATGTTGCTAAATTTTTACAATGTTTGTATTTTCTTCATATCGAATTGTTTTGTAATGAATTGATATCAAACAATAAACGTGAACTTGAACTTGAATTTTATAGCTTGGTGGACTAGGGCACAGGTAGGATAAGTGGCATGCTGAAGGTCACGAGGTGAGCAAGTGGTTCAGGTAGATTTACTCCAGGTCCCCTTGTCCACAATTTGCAACAACCAAACCCACTCAGAGAATATGTGGAACTACAGGGGTAAAAATAGTACACTTTGGCAGAACAGCTCCACCTCTCACTAATCAAAATAAAGAGCGCATACACCAGATATACAAAACATGCATTCAGTATTTTAAGTTCATTACAAATAGCAGCATACTGTACATACAGAATGAGGATTCAGTGCTTCACACTTACTGTATGCATGCTTTTCCAAGAGTCTAAAACAGGTCAGATTTGCACAACCAGGAATGCTTTGGACTCAGAGGTGTGGCATGTTGAAGAACTTGACTTTACTCATGAATTCATTTGCTGTCCAGTTCATATACTGTATACTGTACAGTATACAGTGGCGTGAAAAAGTATTTGCCCCCTTCCTGATTTTCTCTGTTATTGCATATTTGGCATACTGGATGTTTTCAGGTCTTTAGACAAAATGTTATATTAGATAAAGGGAACCTGAGTGAACAAATAACACTTGTTTTTTTTTTACTTATTTCATTTATTTAATGAAAAAAGTTAACCAACATCAACTGGCACTGTGTGAAAAAAGTAATTGCCCCCTTACACTTAATAACTGGTTACGCCACCTTTAGCTGCAATGACTGCAACCAAATGCTTCCTATAATTCAATATCAGTCTTTCACATCGCTGTGGAGGAATTGTAGCCCACTCTTCCTCGCAGAACTGCTTTAATTCAGTAACATTGGTAGGTTTTTGAGCATGAACTGCTTGTTTCAGGTCCTGCCACAGCATCTCTATTGGGTTTAGGTCTGGACTTTGACTAGGCCACTCCAAAACTTTAATTTTACTTCTTTCAGCCATTCTGATGTGGACTTGCTTTTGTGTTTTGGATCATTGTCTTGCTGCATGACCCAACTACGCTTCAGCTTCAGCTGACGGACAGATGACCGGACATTCTCCTTAAGAATTTTCTGGTACAGAGCAGAATTCATGGTTCCTACAATTATGGCAAGTCGTCCAGGTCCTGAGACAGCAAAGCATCCCCACACCATCACACTACCACCACCATGTTTGACTGTTGGTATGATGTTCTTACTGTGGAATGCTGTGTATGCTTTACGCCAGACATTATGGGATCCATGTTGTCCAAAAAGTTCCACTTTGGACTCATCTGTCCATAGAACATTTTCCCAAAAGGCTTGTGGATCATCCAGGTGCTTCTTGGCAAATGAGAGATGAGCATTTATGTTCTTCTTGGTTAGCAGTGGTTTCCACCTTGCTACTTTCCCATGAAGCCCATTTTGCCAAGTCTCTTTCTGATTGTGGAGTCATGAACACTGACTCGCTGAGGCAAGAGAAGCCTGCAGTTCTTTGGATGTTGTTTTGGATCCTTTGAGACTTCCTGGATGATTTTCGCTGCCCTTGGAGTAATTTTGGCAGGCCGCCCACTCCTGGGAAGACTCACTACTGTTCCAAATGTTCTCTATTTGGGGATTATGTCTCTCACTGTGGTTCGATGGAGTCCCAGAGCCTTAGACATAGCTTTGTAACCCTTTCCAGACTGATAGATAGCAACAACTTTTTTCTGATCTTTTCAGGAACTTCCTTTGATCATGGCATAATGTGCTTGTTGAATCTTTGTGCTGGCAACGTGACTCTGATGGTAAGGGTCAAAATAAGTGAGGTTTATATTGAGCAGGGCTGGCTGTAATCAAGCCTGGCTGTGTTCAATCAGCTGACTCTAATTATCCCTTTAATTGGGTTGATTTAATTAGGGGGGCAATTACTTTTTCACACAGTGCCAGTTGGTGTTGGTTAACTTTTTTCATTAAATAAATGAAATAAGTAAAAAAAAAAAAGTGTTATTTGTTCACTCAGGTTCCCGTTATCTAATATTACATTTTGTCTAAAGACCTGAAAACATCCAGTGTGACAAATATGCAATAATAGGGAAAATCAGGAAGGGGGCAAATACTTTTTCACGCCACTGTATATCACTTTCAATATAGTTTAATAAGTGACATGGATAAAACTTTTAATTAGTAGCCATTTTTTGAATAGCTGTCTGTTTTAATCTTCCAGTTCTTTCCTCTGCTGGCACTTTCTGACTTTTCACCTCACAGAATATTGCTTTCCAGGAGATGTTAGACAGCCTTCAGGAAGCAGTGATTTGCATGCAGGTAGAGTATCAGTCCAGGATGCTTGGAATGTTTGACAGATGTCAGAAGAATGCTGTTATGTTTTACTTGGAATGTTTGATAGGTGTTAAAAGAAGAATGTTGTTATATGTTATTAAATGTAGCCATTAAATCTATTAATTATGAATAATGTAGTTAGAATATATAGTAATAAGTTAAAGAGCAGGTGTTCACGTCTATTAAACAGACAAACTACTGTTCATGGATTGTATTTTGATGTGTTAGCAATTATTTTCTACTTTTATAATACTATATTTGATAGTATAGTGAAACAAGTGAGTTTTCACCTTTGCTTTTCACATTGCTAGTAAAAAAGAATTCAATAGAATTTTTGTATTGTGATGTCAGAAACTGACAGCTACTCAGGAGCCCAATGTATTTCAATGAGACAATAACTATATTTTTCTATCTTTTTCCAAAGAAATAGATACTTCTTTTAGCAACAAACTTCATCTTTCAAATGGCTTATACTACTGTGGTCCATCTGTATGAATTTACAATTGTTTAAACAATAATCAGCTTCTTTTTTCTTGTTTCCAAGTAAGATCTGGATATGAAGGAAAATGTCACCAGCTAAATTATAACAAAAGATCACAGGTTATCACAAATAAAATATTTCAATTAAATACATAATATCTTGGTGGTAGAAAGTGATGTTTGTCTATAAAAGTCTGAAAACAGGTTTGTAGTTTCCATTTAAATACACTGTCAGCCTTGATAGTAAGTCTTTTCCCATACTACAAGAATTCCACTGGATTCTGTTTTTTTACTAGTAGCTGGCAAAATACAAACATAATGATGAAATGTAATTACCAAAACAAATAGAAGCAAACAAATGATTAGAACAATCTAAAGGACTTAAACCTACATTCTTTAAGATATACACCCTTACTAAGTACTTGCTCTTTAATGTTCTAAAATGTAGGGAAACTAGCAGCTTATCTAGATGAAGTGTTTGTCAAATTATAGCTAGTGTTGAACCTCATTGAAAAATGCAGGCATGCCGTGGTATTACTCCATAGTGGGAGATGATTACATCAGTTCCTCATGAAACATTTAAGTCAAATGGATATTCATCCTAGTCCATTTGCTCTATTGACATCTCTTAATGATAAGGGGGCAAAATACATCTAAAAATGGATCCTCTTACATTCCTTTCAACTGCACCTGATATTCAGGAATGTCTCTGATTTTGAACCCAATTAATACTAAAAATGTAATTACCAGTAATTAAGACTTTTAAATGCATTTCATGCCATACAACTTTTTTTCTAGTGCTCTAATAGTTTTTTGGCAGGTATCCCAAATTTTGATTTATTGTCCCTGAGTTTAGGAATGATTTTCTTATTTAGTTAATTTTCAATGCATGAGAAAGGGGGTTCTAGGAACTACTTATTGTTTTCAGATAATCCTTGGAGAGGACAATACACATGCAAATTTATTGATATTAAGCCCAGTTAATCTGCTGATGGATCAGTAAATGTGATACATTTGGGCAGGACAATAAGGAAAGTCCTCTACACTTGTCAGTAGGGGGAGACTCAGCCTGTTGGTTGGCAAGATAGTTGACCAGGGAGAAGGAGGTGGAAGTGTTGGTAGTTCTCACAAGTTGGTGTAGCCAGAAGAGGATTTCACTTTCGCTAGTTCAAAGGATATTCTGGAGGTGCTGGATATGACCCCTGCTTCTATGGACTGTGTTCATGTCTTGCCCATGACAGTTACAGGTCTGCCTGAGCCGCAATGCTCTCTCTCCTTACCTGTGACTCTCCAGTTGCCTCAGCAGGTATGCAGTTTGCCACTGTGAACTGGACTGTTACCCCCACCGGAGTAGGTTGTTATAGTTGGATTCAGGACCATTGCCAAAACCTGTTATGACTTCTTGATGATGAGGACACTGCTCTACAAACCCTTACAGAGGTTCCCATTTTGGCTCCACAACACTTGCCTCACAGCATCTGGCTTTGAATTTTACTTCAGCACCACTGTCAGTCCATACACTTTTTACATCCCTCCTGACACAAACTGATATTGCTTCTCTTTACCAGACTGTTGGGAATCTGTGGTCTCCTGAACAGGCCCATTTGGAAGCCAGCTGGTCCAGATCTCCAGATGGGGTGACTTAGGGGGCTGGAGTAGCTTCCACTGTATTTGAAATTCATCAACAAGCATGATGTAGCCCTCCTAGATATGCTGACTCTGTTTCTGCCTGTTTCCAGTCCAACACAAACTATGTATATTGGCTCTTTCAGGGCCCAGACCAGGATTCCAATTGCCCAGCCCATTTCTCCAATGGCACTGCTGGTGGACAGGTCTTCAGATGCTTTGGCTCCCCACACTACTGTGCCAGTGGTACCTGTTTCTGTCCCTCAGCAGATGACTTCTGATATGTATTTTACAGCTTCTGAATCAGCCACTGGGGCTTCCTCCTGCTATGACATTCCATTTTCCTCTCTGGGCTGATTGATCTCCATGACAACTTCAATGCCTGAGAGTGTTCCAGCTTGGGTAATATATGAGGGCTCTTCAGCTTCTATCCTTCATAATACCGTTGCTTCTATTATGTCTGTTACTGCTGTGGTCTCTACCTCTAGTCCCTCAATTATTGACAGTCCGCTCAGGCATTTCCAAGGCTTGAACCCCTTGCCACAGCCACCTGTGTGCTGCAAGTCATTCTCAGTTTCTAGACTCCCTGCAGGGATGACTGCAATGGTTGCTTTTCCTGATGTTCAACAAGAGCCTGTTGGCTCTATTCCTTGACCAGGTACTGTATTTCTGAAGAGCGATGTCCACAGCCCTGCCACTGTTAGCATTCCTACCACTCCTGTGGGTGCTCACCTTGATTCTTCTAGCACACAAGTTGGTGTATTAACTTTGCCCTCAGCTTTCCTTTCTGCTCAACCCTCTATGTCCTAGGGAGATATTATGGATGCTGCTGATGAACAGTCTGCTCCCCTGTTGGTGCCTGTTGCTCATTCTGACCCTGCCCCCCCAAACTGGAGCACTGTCTGTGGGGGACCCCAATACTTCAAATATGGATAAAAGCTCCACTCCCCCTCATAGAATGGACTCCTCCAGTGGTCCTTTTAGATTGACTAATTTGTTTTCCATCTTGGGGGAACTGGCTAAGCACTGCAACACTGTTCATCTCAAGTACAAAGGTGGACTTGAAAAAAACCCTGACAGAGTTTTTGTGGCACACAGGCTGCTCAATGAATCTCTGCTGTTCTTGTCCTCAGAAATCTTAGTACTTATTCACACCTCTGGGGATACCCAATTTGATGACAGCTTTCAAATGCCTCAGCTTTTGGACCGGTTTTAGATGAAGTTCAGTACTCTAAAATCGTCTCCTTTGTGGTCTCCTTTTATTGATTTCGCCTTGAAGAAACCTACAATCATAGAAACATAGAAACATTGAATGTGATGGCAGATAAGGACCGCTTGGCCCACCTAGTCTGCCCATTGTCCTACCTAACAGATAAGCTGCAGATCCTAGTTAACCAACAGCTTACTTCCTCCTACCCCCACTTGGACTGCCTTATGTTGGTCCCATGCATTCTTGAATTCCCCCACTGTTCTTGACTCCACGACTTCCTCAGGGAGGCTGTTCCATGCATCCACAACCCTCTCTGTGAAAAAATACTGCCTTACATTACCTCTGAGCCATCCCCCCTCTATCTTCACATTGTGCCCCCTTGTTCTTGAACATCTCTTTTTCTGAAAGATGCTACCCTCTTGGATTTTATTGATTCCCTTGAGGTACTTAAAAGTTTCTATCATGTCCTCTCTCTCCCTTCTTTCCTCAAGGGTATACATATTAAACTCCTTCATATGTGTTCTGGTGCAGACCGTGCACCATTTTGGTTGCCCTCCTCTGGACAACCTCCACTCTGTCTATGTCTTTGCAGAGATTGGGTCTCCAGAACTGCACACAGTACTCCAGATCGGGTCTCATCAACTGTCTGTACAGAGGGATAACAACTTCCTGATTTCTACTATTGATGCCTCTCCCTATGCATCCCAGTACCCCCCCCAGCCTTCCTTACTGCCTTCTCACATTGCTTGCCCACCTTTAGGTCATCTGATATAATTACCACCAGGTCCCTTTCCATTTTTACTGTTGTCAGTATCTCATCCCCATTGTGTACTCTTTCCCTGAGGCTTTGTTTCCCAGGTGCATTACCTTGCACTTCTTTGCATTGAATCTGAGCTGCCGTACATCTGACCATTCCTCCAACCTTGCCAAGTCCCTTCTCATCCTTTCCATTCCATCTTGTGTATCAACCTTGTTGCAGATCTTTGTGTCATCTGCAAAGAGACAACTTTTTCTTCCAGTTCCTCTACAATGTCACTTATAAAGACATTAAAAGGACCAGTCCTAGTACTGGAACCTGCGGTACCCCGCTAGTAACCCTCCTTTTTTCACTGTGGGCTCCATTTACTACTACCTTTTGCGTCCTGTTGTCTAGCCAATTTTTTATCCAGGCTACCACCTTGGGGCCCACTCCAAGGCTGGCTAACTTGTGTATTAATCTTTTGTGAGGGACTCTATCTAATGCCTTGCTAAAATCTAGGTAGGCCATGTCCACAGCCCCTCCCTGGTCTACTGCTTTGGTCACCCAGTCAAAGAAATCTATTAGATTCATCTGACATGACCTTCCCATCATGAATCCATGCTGCCTTGGGTCCTGTGCCCCACTGGCCTCTAGTCACTCAACAATTCTTTCCTTCAGAAGTGATTCTATCATTTTCCCTACCACTGAGGTCAAACTAACTGCTCTTTAGTTTCCTGCCTCTGTCCTGCTCCAACTTTTGTGAAGAGGAATCACATCTGCCCTCCTACAGTTCTCTGGTACCACCCCATCCTCCCATGATTTGTTAAAGAGAGTAATCAGTGGTGTCACTAGTTCTGCCTTTAGTTCCTTTAGAATTCTTGGGTGAATCCCATCAGGCCCCATTGGTTTGTCCACCTTGAATTTTATTAGTTCTTTCAGAACCCTTTCTTCTGTAAATAGACTGGTATCGACCCCTGTCTTCAGAGTGTTTGTCTTGTTTGGATTAGGTACCTCCCCCTCCTCTTCCTTTGTGAATACTGAGCAGAAATATTCATTCAGTATCCCTGCTTTTTCACTGTCACCCTCTACCCACATTCCCTCCCCTTTATTAAGCCTTAGTATCCCTCCTTTGGTCTTTCTTCACTCCCTAATGTTCCTATAAAAGGTCTTATCCCCCTTCTTAACAGAGTTGGTTATCCTTTCCTCAGTTTGGGCCTTTGCTATTCTGACTGCCTTCCCAGCCTCTTTGTGCTTTAACTGATAAAGTTCTTTGTACTGCTTCTTCTGTGTTTCCTTATATTTCCTGAATGCTATCCTTCGCTCCTTAACCTTCCCTGCCACCTCTTTTACCATTACTGTTTTGTTTAAGAATGAAGGGGTCCACAAATTGGATATTCTGTATTGGGTGAAGCAATGTGCAGATGTTACAGACCTTCCTGTCCCCGTTTTGAACTCTGAGAACATTTGGACTTGAGGATGGAGGATCAAAGTGAAAATGGGGACCACAGATCGGGGTAATCAGCATGTTCCCAGTAGCTTTTATATTTGTTGAGACAGAGGTTTCTGTTTCTATGTGGGTCAGTGCAAGACCTGTCAAAGGTGTGGATCCTTATCACATCTGAGCAATGCCTGTGACACAGTACTTTGTGAACACTGCCTGGGGACTGGTCTCTTTGGTCACTACTGTCCGAACCCTGTTAGGTGCACATGTGTGAGGAATTAATCTAAGCTACTCACCACTCTTACAGAAAGTGCCCATGGGTGGTCCATAATAAAGACACTTGTGACCAAGACAATATGGTGCAAGAAGCTCAATTACAGAAGTTCCATCAGGAACACTCCTTGGTTCCTGATGCAGTTCTGATGCAGACACCTGGCCCTGATGTGATGGATACTGATTTGCCTGCTTGTTACATCTCTGTTTCTATTAACACAGAGCTTGCCATTGTAATTCCTTCAGTCTCTGCAGCCCCAGTGGCCACTGCTGCCCCCCCTCACATGAGGATGAGAGCTCTGCTCTACTGACTTATGATGCCCCTGCCCAGATTGTGGCTACTAGCACTCCACAACTCTCTGCTATGCTTCCTCCTTCCCTACAATTCAATTTGGCATCTGGCCACGGTGGTGTGAGGAGAGTTGTGCAGGGCAGTCAATCAGGACTCAGATGGGGGGGAACAAGGTGGTGTGCACTACCTGGCAGGGTGGGGGTGGGGGCCACTAGACCACCAGGATGGGATATTAGCAGTTTTATCATATTCAGGCAAATAGTGTTGGGGTGGGGACACTAGATCACACTGACATTACCGTTATGCTATAATATTGTGCATTACCAGCATATGAGGGTGGGGTCAGCTCACCAGAGAATGACATTTAACTTTGCAATGCACATTATGGGAATATCAGGGATTGAAGAGGGGCATCTAGATCACCAGGGACTGACTGTTTTATTATAACAATTAGCATTATAGCATATCGGGATGGAGAGGGCACAGTTGTATCTAGCTGACAACCTTCCCAAAGGATGTCTAAGTACCGTTAGGCCAACCCTTTGCTGGTCTAAGTGTACATAGACCTTTGTCTTTGGGGTAGGGTTTGAAAATGCAACATTAAGGGATATGAAAGCCTGCATCTGCTGCAAGCCCCCTAGTGCTATGCCACAGCTACTTTTGTGGCACAAGGCTGGTGCAAGACCCCTTTGGGGCATGCAGCCTGTGTTTGATGCAGGCTGCTTTGCAAAATAGCTCCTGGTGTACCCCTTGATGCAAGGTGCCTGTTGCAGCAGACATGATTAGACAAAGTCTAAATTCCCAGACTGCATTGTTACCTTTGACAATTAACTAGTCCCTATGTTACAGGGACCTGCTTAGCTAACAACATGTATAGGCCACATCTCTGTAATACTCTACTGTACTGCATCTATGTAACTGCTTTTCCACTCTCTGTACTCTGCCTTAATGTTATATTCAGTGTTTTATGCTTTTATTTCTTGACATGGAGCCTTTGGGAATGAGTCTATGACTTAAAGGTTTGTAATTGCGATACTTTCAATAAATAAATGCACACACCTTGCATCCTTCTCAGGGCTTTGATATTCTGATCCCTAGTGTATCTTTCCTGGTTAAAAAATTACAAACAAGAAAAAGTTTAACTTTTAATTTTTTGCATGTCTTGTTTTACTCCACTCATGATTCAGAACTACCCTTTAAGAATTAGGTAAAATGAGGTGAAGTAAAATAAAGCTATTGTATGTAAAGTCAAAATATTACTGAAAATTGGCTATATAGAGTGGAGGGAAATAAAGCCAAAACATCATGGGAGGAATTTTCAAAGCACTCAACATAGCACTTGTGCCCATGTTTTGGATGCATGTTGTGTCAGTGCAAATGCATCAGAGCATGTGCACCCTATTTATATGCATCCTAATGCATTTGTGACACTTTTTACCATTTATGGCACCTTTAGCAGCAACTGCCATACTTGTGTCATAATTCGAATCCAACTCCGGTACTTGCACCATAAGGTTAGACTACTTTTTTGTGGTCTAAGTTTTCTCATGGAAGTGTGCAGTTGTGCAGTACCTGGAAAATGGATGCAAAACTTTAAAATTCCCCCACAATGTCACCCTCATACTCCCCTCACTCTCCCTTTCTCTTTCTCTCTCTCTCTCATTTGAGGGCTTCTCCTCACTTGAATTTAAGCCTGCTTGATTCCCCCCACTTACATTTATAAATCTTTCAATCACACCTATGTACAGTAATAATGCCATTTACCTTAATATATTCCAGCCACTATTTTCCTAGCCACTGTATTTGCACTTTGATACTATTGTTCTTGTGCAATAGTTATTTGTAACTGCTGCTTGTTTTGTCCCCTTCCCCCTTCCACCTTCCCCGGGTCACACCTGGACATGAGTGTGCCTTTCCCAGACACCAAACTTTTTAAATAAATAAATAAAAATATACTTCATCAATCCAACTGCTTTGTCAACTTATCCCACCCTGAGCTCATGAGTGGCTTTATCCACAAATGTAATGCTTACATCACTAATGCTGTTGTTCGGCTCAAGATTTTTCAAACTTGAATATTGCCACAGTGCTCTTCATAGCTAATACCATCCTTTTTAGTCTGCAGGAGATCCCACAAATTCCAGGTTGCTCAAGGCCTCCCTCTGTGAGACCAAAGCCCCTAAATCTCTGCAAAGTGCTCTGTCCTAAGTTAGCCTCAGCACTAAATTTTAATACTTGAACAGGAACCCTGATCACCCAAGTGGCAGTGTTATGTGTATCACCACACCACTGGGTCAGCCAAAGTTCTCATTCTTTAATTTAATTTTTTTTTTTTTTTGCCATTGCAAGAGACTCCAACCACAATGCCTGCACTTTTTTTGCAAGTTGCTAATGCTTTGTTTTCTTGATGTTTAAAATTCAGCAAACATTGGGCTAATTGGGCTGACATGCCTAGGATTTATACTGTAGATAATAATGCTGAGAAATGTAGCCCAATCTAACCAATGACTAGTTAAATATAAAATATATAGACATGTACATGTTTTTATTTAGACATATCCTTCTAACCTTAACTTTTGGAGCACCACTGTGCTCTAATAATCTAGTATTAGATGAATAGCCTGTCATAATGCACCAGACCATGACATCCTCTTAATCAATGACTTCTCCCATGTCACCAGTCATCAAAATGTGTACATCACCTGCAGTTCAAGGAAACATTGTGCTAGTCGAATTGCTGAGGGAAACATTATAAAGCCTACTACTGACCAAGCAGTAAACTAGCTGGCAGGATTCCATTGTTTTAATATCCTTTTCAAATTGAAAACATTAAGTGTTATTGGCATTACTTTTCAGAATGCGTTGGATTTTCAGAAAGTTCTCTTGTGTACCCAATGCTGTGACAGGCAACTGAGCATGCTAATGTGCTGTCACTCACAGAAGGTATAAGAAGCCAATTATATCCACAGTTCATACCACAGTTGCATTACAAAAATACTGTGTAACTCAATAGTGTTTCTTTGCTTGACTGCACCTACTGGAGGCAGGAGGAGTCACTTTCCCAAGGGTTAGGTACTGTAGTGTCTGTTGACTTGCTGTTAGAGATTGCATTAGCCCCTGCTCTGTAATTTCATGGCTCACCCCAGTTCCTGCCTCTGACTTACACCACTGCTACAAACAGTTTTCTTTTACTGTTTGCTTTACTTGTGATGCTTGGCACAGTTGCTCACTGTACCCTGTTATGTATGCTGTTCAGCTGTTCAGTGTGGCAGTGCTGAGTGCCATGCACCTAATTTTTAATATTTAGTGTTAATCTTTCTCAAATTATGTACTTGACCAATGAATTTTTACATTGCATTTCTTATTGGCTAGGAATACAATATCACCTAATTTATTTGTATATTGTATACCACATCTGCCTGTAACCTTGCTTTTATTGTTCTTTTTATATTTATTTTTATATTTTTCTGTTATTATTTCTGGATGCTTGTGTCCCATTTACCACTGTATTTCAATGCACTTCTTATGGTTCTCTTTCCTCGGGCCACACCTAAAAATGCACTCCAGCTCATTGTGCATCTTGGTAAAACATATAAATGAATAAGTAACCAAATAATTGAAAGCGCCACCTGTACTCATCAGTTACACTCTGTGTTTCACTCCACAGCAGAGTAGCTTGACAAGTACAGAAGTGATCACGGAGGTAGCCTCTATCAGCTCCAATCCCGTTATATATACTAGCTGTCATCACAAATTAAAAAGAAGCTACAGTACATTAACATGTGACTTCCAGCAAAAATTAACAACAAAATATATAATTTATCAAACCAACTTTTATTACTTGTTAGAATCATACATTATTTATTAATTTATTATTTGAGATTAATTTTTTTCTGGATTTAATGAGATTAATAAGTACTATCTAGTGTTCAAATGTTTCTTATGGTGCCTATCTGTGTTTATACAGTATGTGGCGAAAATTACTTTCATGTAACTTTTAGGTGAAGTAACTTTTCATAATGCCAGACTCAGGATTTGCTAAGCCCATTTGTTTAAATTAATTCAGTACATTTATTTGGTTCCCAGGCAAGGTAGGCTATGCCATGTGATCTGTTTTCAAACTACATCCTGGGTTAGTTAAAAACAACAAATGCCATATAACTGTACTCAATAAAACAGGACAGTGTTTGCTTTTGACTGAACACTAAAGCAGTCAATGTGCTAGTTGTCCAGCTCCTCTTATTCACTGTGAAGTCTGTTATAGAAGTGCAATGACTAATGTGACAATAAGATTGCAGACCATCAGGGATAGAGCATTTATGTCTTATGCATCAAGAATCTCAAATGTCATATATACAAATATATATATATATATATATATATATATATATATATAAATTCTCTGCAAAAAATGTGTTAATGAATCAGGGTTCAGGATAAAGTGACAAAAGTAGGGAAAAGTGATGTTAGGGTTTCTAACCTTAACATCCCTGCCCAATTCCTGAAGTGAATGGGGGGAGGAGCTTTTCATTGGGGTTGTCATCCCTAATACTCTCACCTTTCTATGCACTCATGAAATATACACACCTGTCTCCATCACATCTCAACTTTTCTGTTACAACAATGGAATGAGCATTTGGGTTGACATCCCCAAGGAAGCATCCTCCCATCATTTGCTTCAGGGGTGGGTTAGGGGTGTTAGGGTTGGAAACCCTAACATCACATTTCTCTACTTTTGTCACTTTATCCTGTATATTATAAGCAGAACACACAATAGATATGGAAATGCCATGCTACAGACTTCTATGGCTAGATCTTGGAATGTGTTGTCTAATGAATTAAAATGTATAACTCCTTACTACAGATTTCAAAATGCATTGAAGAAGTACCTGCATCATACCTGCTTCTGTTTTAAAGAATATTGGTTAAATGTGATATTGATCTGTATGAAACTGAAGTTTTTATGTATAATGTTTGCACATGGTTTAAGTGTTACATTTTTTTTACATGACATTATTGTAAATGGGGTTTTACCCTAACTATTTATTTAACCAGTATAAAAATACATGTTATTCATTCATTCATTCATTCATTCATTCATTCATTCATTCATTCATCCTGAACTGATGCATTAACACAGTTTTTTGCAAAGAATCCCTCTTCCCCGTTCCCCTACCTTTAGCCTTGTTCACATGAAGCAATTAATTCTAAATCTCTTCCCAGAATATAAAATGAGAGAAAAAAAATAGCTTTAATCTTTTTATGAAATGGATGCACACCATTCCATGGTATGAATCTAGGTATCTTGAAAGTTACTCTAAAAAAATTTGCATTTTGTTTGATTTTAGAATTTGTGTTAGTTCTGGATATTTTGAAGGTCAAATACATTGTTCAGTATGACGTTAATACCATAATATTGATTTCTATAGAATATATTGCATTAAGTGTCCTTTTGTTCAGATATAAAATATGAAAATGTATATTAATTTCTAATTATATATATATATATATATATATATATATATATATATATACACATATATATATATCTGCTTTCCTACATATATGGATTTGTACGCCTGTATATTAGCCTCCTTCTTTCCAAGAGGTTTTGACTTCCTGTTGATCGCTGGATTGTGTGGCAAGATCACAGACCTCAAAGACTCCTCTAACTTTAATTGTCCCATGAACCCTCCTTTTACTGTATTTCTTGGTTTATTTAATTTATGATATAAAATAATATTTAACAAATTAAATTTCAGTTGCATAATCAAAAATTGGACATCAGGATATAAATAATATATTTTTGTATTTTTTTACATTTTATCAATCTAAAGGCACTTATAATGCCAATTACTAATTAGCTGTAATTGGGCTACTGGGTATGTAATTGTGATGTTCTTTCTGATATCCATGCTTCCTGATGAAGGGTTTATATGACACAAAGTGCTGGGGCTTTGTGGCAGTGGATTCAAGTCTGTATACACTCACTTTATTTTGCATTAAAGCACTTTTGAGTGGTGAACAGTGAGTACAGTGTTTCTGTTGTGCAGCTATTCAGAGTGCAGGCTTTCTTGGACTTTCTGTATTGCTTGGGCTAGCAGCCCTTGCCTGCACCTCTCCCCACCTGGACTACTCATGGCACCTCTGTTTTGGAGCTGTTATGAGTACTCAGATAGTGCTGATACTGGGGTGTCCAGTGAGGATAATGGGAGAAAACTGTCTTTCACAAATCAACTAATATTACACTGAATCTGCAATTCAGTGTCTCCTTCCTTAACTCATTTTTTCCAATAGCTTTGTATGAAGTCTGAACTACCCATTGTTTACCTGACACAAAAATGACCACCCAGGTAATATTGAGTTAAAATCACTGGGATGTACTAATTATTTGTATAGCAGGATTCACCTTTGATTTCAGCATGCAAACAGAGGAGACCAGTGTAGATGAAATGAGCTTCAGATGGGAAAGAAGCTTCAGTCCTGATCACTGGAAACAAAGAGCCAAACAGCACCTCACCGGAACAGACACACCACATTCCTCAGGTGAAGTGAAATTTATACTTTTTAAACTTGAGAAATTAATGCACAAAAAATGTACTTAATTTATAACATTACAACATTAGAATACCTAGAAAAGAAACAGGCACCTCAAGTCTTGAGGATAAATTTTGTTCCATCTTCCGGCTTGGACGAGTTTGAGTTTAAAGCAGAATATCTGGCAACAGCTAGCTTGTGCTCTGAAACATTTCTAAAACTTTTGAACAAGGCTGATATTAAAAAGTTAGAGGAGTTAAACAGAGAATTAGAAGAGACATGCAGCACAGCATTTTTCCTGAGAGAAAATGTAGACTATAAGGAACTTGATATTAAATTGGAAAATTAATGTGCTAAATATGAAATGGAGATAACTGAACAAAAACAAACAAAGTTTAAAATGGATGAAGAAGACTACCTAATGGATGATATCCTTAATTGGGAAAAACTGCTGTCTGTAAGCAGGGATCACCATGGGCACAGTAAAAGTAGAAATAGAGTGAGACTAAACACTGACATGGACTCCACCACTAACAGTCTGAGGAAGAAGAGCACAGGCAGGAAGAGTAATAACCAGAACAGCAGAGGGCAAACAGTGCCAGCTCCAGCAACAAGCGGAGAAGATGGGGGTGGGGGGGTTAGAGAAAAGTGCCAGGAAAAGAAGAGAACAAGACATGGCAAGAGAGAAGTTACTAGGCAAACAGGACAGGGAACTAAGATCAGGAAAGAAAACATCTTACAGATTATAAATATATTGTGGATCCCTCTGAATGAAGTACAAACCAAAGTTTTGAAAAAAGGTTTATCATTCATACCAACACCTACTGTAGTGTCAGCTTGTTTCAAATTCATCTGGACCTAAGAAAATTTTTTCTGATCATCCAACTGAAAGGTTTTATTGAACCAAAAAAGAAACAGAATACAGACACTATGGGGTAAAAAGAGGATTTGACCATAAGCACATCAGAACATCTTGATTACTTAATCAGGGTGACTGAAGCCACCCCAAGAGACAAATCTGTGGTGGACTCCAGTTCACAATTTAACACTGACCTGGTGGATGAGGGTGAGTTAAATGCATTGATTGATGCTCAGACTAACTTTGCAACTGTTCCCACAACAAGGAGAATTAGTGATGAGGACTCTGAGAAACAGAGAAAATTCAAATTTAGGAATAAGTCCACATTTATTCCCTTTAGTAACAAAGAGGGTTGCCCAATTTAAAAGGTGCAGGACCCACTGTCCCACAGCCCAGGCCAAAAAGTGTGAGGCTCAGCGAGGGAAGAGGAGGAGTGGGAAAAGGGGTTGGGGTTAGGAAGAGGGAGGCACAGTGACCTCACAAAGGGGGCAGGCAATAGGACAAAGGAGCAATGAGGTTGCAACAGAGGATTGGGCAAGGGAGAAAAGGGGTGTGGAAAGGGAGCAGCTAAAAGTGGCTGCACACCAGGGGAGCTCAACATTTTTGCTCCAGAAGGAATTTCCCACCCTCCCACCCAGATAGCAGAAGATCAGGGCACTGTGGAAGGTGGAGCACAGTGCGACACTGGGAAAGGTGGATCTCAGTGGCTGGCTATGGAATTATTGCCAAAGGTGGATGGCAGGAGAAAATGGGGGAGAAAAAAAAAAGGGGGAATTTAAAAGAGAAGGAAGCAAGAGAAAGGGAGAAGAATGGGAACAAACATGTGCCCATGCCGGAAATACGAAGCAAGGGCATGTTGTGTATGCCCATGTCCCCAGTGCAGGACATAAGAATAAGAGGCCAGGATACCTCCCATGATGTACATTGGGGGCAGCAGAGTGAGAGAGCTGGCTATTTAATTAAGAGAATAATAAGAAAAATTATATAATGTATGCACCAAATGGAAACGTAAGTTTATGTACAGATGATGGGGAATATGAAGAAAAATGTACCAAAGTGAACATGTGGTGAATTATCAAAATTATATCAAAATCAGTAAAATTATTGCCAAGACTGAGCAACCTCACACTACTAGGCTGTGTCTTTATTTATTGGCTGGGTTCTGGGGACAGTGCCTCTGTTCTGGCATATGAGATGGTTGTCACCTCCCAGGTGTTAGAACTTTTATATAACATCACCAAGTGCAGACAACAAAACCTCAGAGGACTAGAGAGGGAAGCTTTACAGGATTTAGGAGAAAACTGTGATTGAGTAATTGAGTCTGCTGATAAGGGTGGGAATATTGTTGTCATGTCAAGGGAGCAGAATACTGATATTGCTGACCGGGTATTAAATGATAATACCTGTTATAAAAAAACTGTCAACTAACCCCATGCATATCTTTAACAAGGAATTGTCCAAGATTCTTACTACAGCTGTAAATAATCATCATATTACTGAAGAGGAATTTAGATTTCTATGGAACCTTTACCCTACAACCTCTGTATTTTACATATTACCTAAAATCCATAAGGACCTTGTAAATCCACCTGGATGACCAGTTGTCTCTGACAATGGTTAATAACAGAGCATCATGGACATTTCATTGATTATTTTCTGCAGGTTTGTGTCTTGGAATGTCCATCATATCTGAAAGATTCCAGAGATGTCTTGAAAAAAATGGATAATGTCATATGGCAGGAAACTTATGTCTAGATTGGGAGTGACATAGAATCGTTATACACCTGTATCAAACATAAACTAGGGATCAGGGTATGCAGATTCTTTTTTGAAACAAGTGGTAGGAATTTGCCTATAGATTTAATCTTAGAAGCATTAGAGTTTATATTAACATGCAATGCTTTCAAATTCAATAACAGCTATTTTCTGCAAGTCTGTGGCACAGCTATGGGTGCCAGTATGGCACCAAGCTATGCAAATTTGTTCTTGGGTATATTTGAACTACTAAAAATCTGTGACAAAAACACAAATCCATATTTCCAAAACATCAAAGAATAGCATAATTTTATTGATGACTGCTTGTGAATGTGTGAAGGGAACAAATGGGATATTCCCAAGTTCATTGAGTGGCTAAACACTAATAAGTGGACTCTGACATTCACTTGCACATTTGACAAAAAGCAACTTGAATTTCTGGACACTGTGTTATCTGGTATCTCGGGGTCAGTGGTAAACATAAAACCTTTTTGGAAAACAACAGCCACGAATGCATTACTAAGGGAAGATAGTGACCCCCTAAACTAAAACATACCTTATGGCCAGATGCTGCACATTCTGTGCAATTGCAGCAGTAATGAGGAATTTCAGAGATAAGCTGTCAAGTTATAAACTAGATTTTTGGACAGGGGGTACACCGTGGAGGTTGTAACACATTTTGATAGCAGAGGCAATGGGGGAGTGGAGAAGTGGACATCAGTCCATTCACAGTGGAGAGAGTTCTGGAAGAAGTCACAAAGTTGAAGGTGGATAAGGCCATGGGGCCAGATGGCTTCCACCTGAGGATATTAAGGGAGCCATGAAGGGAACTGGCAGTGTCTCTGGCATCCCTGTTCATGGAGTCACTCAACATGTGTGTGGCTCCAGAGGACTGGAGGAGGGCACATGTGATCCCACTGCACAAAAGTGGAAGTAGAGAGGAAGTGGGGAACTAGAGGCCAGTCAGTCTCACCTCAGTGGTGATAAAGATCATGGAGACACTGCCTAAATAAAGGATAGCAGCACACCTACAATCCAGGGGTGCCCAGGATCTGAGGCAACATGGATTCACAGCAGTAAGGTCATGTCAAATGAATCTGATAACTTGTTTTGATTGGGTGACTAGTGAAGTAAATCAGGGGAGGGGCAGTAGACATTGTCTGCCTAGATTTCAACAAAGCCTTCAACACCATCACTTGTAGGAGGCTGGTTAACAAGATGGGTAGTCTGGGCATGGGAGACAAGGTGGTGAGCTGGGTTAGGAACTGGTTAACAGACAGAGGGTGGTGGTAAATGGGGTACAATCTGGGGAGAAGGGGTGACCAGCAGAGTACCACAGGGATCAGTGCTGGGATCAGTCCTGTTCAATGTCTTCATTAATGACATTGCAGAGGGGATGGAAGGAAAGGTTTGCTTGTTTGCAGATGACACCAAGATATGCAACAGGGTGGATACACCAGAAGGGGGTGCTGAAAATGAAAAGGATCTAAAGAAGCTTGAAAGATGGTTGGAGATGTGGCAACTGAGGTTCAATGCAAAAAAAAAAAAGCAAAATAATGCACCTGGATAAAGAGAACCATGGGGAGAGCTACAGCTTGGGGGAGGAGCTGACTGTCACTAAGGAGAAAAGCAACCTAGGGGTTATCTTTTCTGATGACCTTAAGATATCAAAGCAGTGTGCAAAGGTCGCAGGGAGGGCCAGTGACATGCTGGGGTGCATAGGCAAGGGTATCACTAGTAGGAAGCATGAGGTGGTGATGCCATTGCATAAAACATTGGTAAGGCTTCACCTGGAGTACTGTGTGCAGTTCTGGAGGCCACACCTGCACAGGGACATAAACAAGGTGGAGACTATCCAGAGAAGGGTGACAAAGATGGTGCAGGGCTTGCACCCCAAAACATATGAGGAGAGACTAAGAGACCTCAGTATGTACTTGCTGGAGGAGAGGAGAGAGCAGGGGAACATGACTGAAACTTTCAAGTACCTCAAGGGCATAAACAAAGTGAAGGTAGGGGACCTTTTTCAATGTAAACAAGATCTGGCAGAGCCACTATGACTGGGATGCATTAACTAGATAAGGGCGTTTCATGGGCTTAAACATAAACATTTATTTAAAAAATATCAGATTTACAAACCTTTGAGTCAGAGACTCCTTTACAAAGACACCTCATCAAAACTAATGCAAAGACAGCACAGTTAACAAGTCCAAAAACAATGGCTCGGACAGCAGACAGTTATAACAATCATTCACTGGAGATACATGGGTAGCAGTAGATAAACAGATTACATAATTTAGGCACACAGACACCACAGCAAGAAGACTAAAGCAGCTCAAACAATATACAATAGCTAAAGCAAATAGACATCAGGAGTCAAAGAGAAGCCCAGAGTGTTCACATGAAGGCTGTTGCATACACTAATTGAATCAAAGTATAGTACATTGAGAAAGGGCATATTTAAGCAATAAGGCATGACAGGGTGTGTGTTATCATGTAATAATGTCACTCCAGGGGTGGGTTGAAGCACGAAGTGAAGCCAAGTATTTATTTATTTATTTACACCTATTTATTTGAACCACTGAATCAGCAATATTTGCACAAGTTGTGCCCAGTGCAGATTTTACAGCGCTGGTCCTGGTCTGGTGATCTGGGTTTTACCCATACCACACTGCATATGGCTTAGTGATATACTGTACAGATGGCTGCAGAGTCTAACCAATTGAAAGTTGAAGTTTCAGAAAACCATTATGCTAGAAATATCAAGATTCACTCCCTCTCTCACCCCCCAGTCACAATTAATCCTCTACCAAAGTCATACTTAAATACTGGTGCCTCTACATCCACACCACTAAGCTTTTAATGCCAACATGCTTCTTCTGTTGCTGTGAGTTGAACTCTTTATTTAAAAACATTTTGTTGAGAATGTTTGTTTTAGTATATCCATGATCAGGAAAAATGAATTTGTAAAAGAAACCAAAATCCCCATTTATCAGTTCATTGAATATAGGATAAAGTATGGGTCTGGGTGTGTAACGAGAATTTACACACACCCGAGGGGTTTATGTGAAGCATCTAACCCCGAAGATGTGTGTAAATTCGAGTTTACACACACCCAGGCCCATATTTTATTTTATGTAATTGTTGGGTTTCTCTTTTTCACCTCAGCAATTATATAAAATAAAAAAGTCTGCTGTGCCACTGCCGCCGCAGTCCGATTCCGGTTGGCTTTCTCTTATTTAAAACATTTATTTTCTGACAGTATTGTGAGGGAGGATTGATCCAGTAGCGATGTGGTGCAATTAATTTAAATTTTATTTTACTTACTGCCGAGTGTCTGTGGCAGTTCCTCTTCAGGTTGGGTTTGCGGTTTGGGAAGTAAAAAACAAGTGAAGAGTTTGAGCAAGCTCATGCACACAGAGGAGGAAACCATGTGCGTGTTTGTTGTTATAAACACTCCTTTATGACGGCAAATTACACCACGGTTTCCTTGTAGAAAAAAGAGGAAGCCGTTAATTATATCACAATACTGCATTTTATGAATTTTTCAGATTCTATGTGTGACCTACAGTAAGTCAAACAGAAATTAGACACAAATGCCTACCTATTTGCAAGTGAAGCAAATGTGGTTATTATTATTCAGTTGTATACATCTATAGTCACAGCCAGGATTCACATTGCTAGACTCTGGATAAGTATGACAAGTTTCCTAAATACTAGTACCTTATCCAGCTGTGTTCTGCTTGATGTGTGTGTGTGTGTGTGTGTGTGTGTGTGTGTGTGTGTGTGTGCTGCTTTTAGGATGGTGGTGTCAAATGCTGTGAGGTGTCTAGGGGAACTTGTTATGCAGAAAGTTCCAGGAAGTGTTTAACCCATTCTACTTCTAATAGCTTTCTATGATGTTTGTACTATCCATTATAGAATTGATGATCTGGGCAGTTTCTGTGCTTTTATGCTTGTGTATAGTTTGATAAAATTAAAAGTTTTAAAATTTAAACACTCCTGCTAGCTAGACCTGACACACAGAAAATAAAAATAGTGAATTACAGCGATTTAGTAGCTGTTGTCTTACAGAAACCCCAGTTAGCTAGCTCTCCACTGGACTGGGAAGGAAGAAGTCCGAGAGGGTGGGGGGCAGCAAGGTCAGCTCCCAGGGTGGGGACTGACCAAAGGAGCAGTTAAGAAAGCCAGCTAGGCCTATTCTGCTGGCATTTTCGGATGTTAGTATGCTTATTACACCAACACCATGAACCATAAAACAGATGACTGCCATTACTAGGTAGGCAGTATAGCACAGTGGTTAAAGGCTCTTTTCTGCAAATCTGGTAGATTTAGGTTTGAATCCCACAGCCCCCACACAAATGTGGAGTATCTTTTTAAGAAAGTATAAAATACTGTGAAATGGTTTTAAAGCGGTGCACATGCTAAATCCTACTGCCACATTCAAAACATCATACCCTACCTACTTACAACATATAAACTCAAATATATTAAAAAAATAATTCTAGGCACTTTTTTTTACCAGGAGAGACACACTGAGCTGAAAGCTTGTTTACAGGTGTGACCTGGGAGCACAAGGAAGTTAAGTGATTTGTGCAGGGTCACACAGTATGCAAGTGGGGTCTGCGGGAGTCAAACCCAGGTCTCTAGGTTTGTAGCTCATAGCCTTAAACCACTGCCTACTTAACCATTTACAACACTGTTACACATATATATAATACATACTTCTCAAACCTGAAAGAAAAAATACACTTTATCATCAAAGTCTATATTTACCAAATACTGTGCCCATGTTTAACATAATTTGAACCCGCCAATAAATGTGCCCTGACATAAAACTGCATGTTTAACTGTAAAGGCAATTAAAAATTGTATTTCTGAATGCATTACTGACACCAATGCTTCATGATTAAAATAATTTCAACCCCTCCACCCCATGTCAGATTGCATTCTGGGAAGATTGCCTTGGCAAGATGCTATAAAAAAACCTGAAACACAGGTTTAATGGAGTTAATCCTGACATCTTAGTTCTAGCATCCTTGAGAAAAGAAAAAAATGTTATTTTTTATGTCAGCTCTGATCAGAATAGCTTTTAAAATCACCAATTGTTTTCTTGTTTAATGTTTTCTAATACATCTCAAACTTAAAAGAAAAAAACACTCTTTATCATCAAAGTCTGTTTTTATCTTCCTACCACTGCACTTCATTTGCAAAAAAAAAAAATGATCTTGTCCAGACCACAATGATCTTGTCCAGACCACAATCAGCACTAACTACTAACAGAATGCTGATACCTACATTTACAATTTATCAAATACTTGAAATCTCAGATTCTATGTGTAACCTACAGTAAGTCAAACAGAAATTAGACAGAAATGCCTACATATCTGCAAATGAAGCAAATGTGGTTATTAACATTCAGTTGTAAACACCTATAGTCACAGCCAGGATTCACATTGCTAGACTCTGGGTAAGTATGACAAGTTTCCTAAATACTGGTACCTTATTCAGCTGTGTTCTGTTTGGTGTGTGTGTGTGTGTGTGTGTGTGTGTGTGTGTGTGTGCGTGAATGCTTTCAAAGTTTTGAAACTACTAAAGATAAATTATATATAAACTATTGATATATATAATGTTTAAGAAAAACATATGGCTCTTACTGTAAATTAGAATGTGTGTCTAGGTCTCCTTCTGAGGCCCCAGGTGGCTCTGATAATCATTTGTTCCAAAGGATTTTTAAGTCAGTTTGAAAGTATTAAATATCTTATGTTCTGTTCTCCACTGCACAGGCATGTCTCTGTCCCAAACTACTGTATCTTGTTACAGCATGCTAGAGCTATCTCATGCCCCTCCCACATGAATCAGAAAAAAGTTTGTGGTGGAGGCGAAGGTGGATCTTACTCCCCAAAAAATCTAATGCTGCCTCCCACTACTCAGGTTCCAGTTCTTGTACTACTCATTTAAGAAGGAAAATAATACCCTGCAACCATTGACTAACATGAAAGTGTATTTATTTGCAGGCAGAAAACATTGCTTGGAGGAGGATAAGGCAGAGGAGACTATTTACACCTTCAGTCAGTTCCATGGACAGAAATCATGACATCACTCCTTTCGTACATGCAGTACTCCAGTAGGCTCCTCCCACAGTCATAAAAAAGTACTAGAACAAGGGGGCATGGTATGAAATTGAAGGGGGATAGATTAAGAGGTACTGTGAGGAAGCTTTTCTACACATAAAAGAGTAGTTGACACTTGGAATAGTCTGTCAAAGGAGGTAGTGGGGGCAAGCACAGTGGAGGGATTTAAGCATGCCTGGGACAGGCACAAAGGAACCTTGAGAGGGAAGGGAGTGATGAAAAGCCATTGATCACATAGGGTCAGTGGCCACATACAATGTATAGGGCCTATGGGCAGACTGGATGGGCCTGGTGGTCCTTATCTGCCAACAGTTTTGATGTTTCTATGTTACCAATGCCAGGCTAAAAGCTGAAAAATTGATCAGAGAGGACCTCCTCATAGATAAAAATAAAAACAGACTTTTTGGGGGTCAGGAGTTGGAGGAAGCACCTATAAACTTTGTCAATGAGTACAACCATGTTGCAGGTAAAATAGGGAACATCATACACAGGAACTGGACCATTTTGAGAAGTGACAACAAAGTAAGTAAGGCTCTAAAAGAGAAACCCAGGGTTGAATTTAAGAGGGGGATCAACATAGCAGACAAAAAATTGCACAGTAGACTAAGAAATGTGAATACAGATCAAGGTACATGGCTCCCAAAAAAAACAGGATTTTTTAAATGCAAACATTGCAATGTGTGTAAACATGCAGACCAAGCCAACACATTCACACATCCTGGCAGACTTGACATGAAAGTTAAGATCCAGCAATGCATTACATGTGATACTCCTTTTGTTTGCTCCTTGTGGTGCACCTACAAGACAATTTATGTAGAATGCACCACAAAACCCTTAAAACAAAGGACACAAGAACACATTAGGTCCATTGAAAAGGCAAGCTAACACACACCTGTGGGTGTCTACTTTGCCGCAGTTCACAATTCCAAAGAAGAGACACTCAGATACATAGGAACTGAACACATTCCTGCACAAAGAAAGGGTGGTAACAGGACCAACACATTGGATAAGAGAGAGAGTTTCTGGATTTTCACCTTGAAAGGAGTTAGATCCACTAGCATGACTGAAAATTGTGATATTAAACCCTTCTTAGTCTAAACCCCCTCTCAGGGTGGGAATGTGTAAGAGAAAGTGGATACAGGAATTAGGTGTAGTTTGGGGAAGGGCAGGCAAATCAACAATAACAAGCACACAGGTGAGGAGGGGCAAGGCAGGCCAGGAGGTGTGATTTTAAAGTTGGCTATGGTGTTTGTGAGTTTAAGGGATAAGGTAAGGGAGCTCCACAGTTTGGAGAAACTAAAGGACAAACAGGTTTGCCCATGGGAGGTTTTTCTGGTGTGGGAGCACCAGTGTATTATGTTGGGCTGGCAGCAAAGCCTAGAGGTTAGAGGAATGAGGTGTGAACGAGCTTGGTAGATCCAGCAGACCAGACCTGAGTTTGATTCTCACAACCTCCACTTGCATACTGTGTGACTCTGAGCAAGTCACTTAACTGCCCAGTACTCCCAGGTTGCCCCTGAAAACAGGCACTTGTGCCTAGTGGGCCTTACCCATTTTTTTAACTCTTTTTATCCTCTGGTGGTGGATCGACTTGCTGCATCCACTGAGCCTACCGATCTCGGGGTCTTTCAGGGTCTTGCAGTGCCATGCGCACCTCGGCAGATTCCCTGAGTCAGTCTGGGGGCATCATCCTGATTGACCCCCACAATTTCCTCTGTTTTTCTCCCTGGCTATCCCAGGACCCCAGAAGTGGTGGCGCATGTGCATGGAGGTGCACATGCACACCGCAGCTCCGGACCAGGCCCCGCTCAACCCTCCCTGCAATCTATGTTAGTGCATCTCTCACATTGCCAACTCTCCAGCCTCAACCAGAGGGTGGCCAAGCTCAGAGAGAGCTACATCCCTCCTCCTGAGGTGGAGCTCTGCCAGTCGGCAGCCTCTCACATCCTCTCCCCCCCCACTGACCTCCACCAACTCAGGCTCGTTCCTGAACCTGGGTCGCCGGCGTGGCATGAGGTGTGATGTCCAGCACCTCAACCCTCTGCTCCACTGGGCAGGCCCCCAAATACTAAAATAAATAAAATAACATAAATGTGATTACAGACTGTAAATGCCACTACATTGTGTTTCCCTCTTTCTTCTTCCCTCTTCTTCCCCTTCCCCCGACCTTTAGCCTTGTTCACATGAAGCAATTAATTCTAAATCTCTTCCCAGAATATGAAATGAGAGAAAAATGAATCTTCCATCTTTTTAATGACATGGATACACACTACTCCATGGTATGAATGTGGGTATCTTGATGGTTACCATAAAAAAATGTGCATTTTGTCTGATTTTAGAATTTGTGTTAGTTCTGGATAGTTTGAAGGATGAATACATTGTTCAATATGATATTAATACCAGAATACTGATTTCTGTAGAATATGTTGCATTATGCAACCTTTTTGTTCAGATATAAAATATATAAATTGAAATGAATTTCTAATTTCTTGTCACTACATATATATTTTTTTCTGCTTTTCTTACAGATATGGATTTGTGCCCATGTAGTTTAGCCTCCTTCTTTCCAAGAGGTTTTTACTTCCTGTCGATCGTTGGATTATGTGGCAAGATCACAGATCTCAAAGACTCCTCTAACTTTAATTGTGCCAGGAACCCTCCTTTTCCTGTATTTCTTGTTTTATTAGACAAGCCATCTTTAATTTATTATCTGAAATTATATTTAACACATTGAATTTCATATTACAAAACCAAAAAATGGACATCAGTATGTAAATAATATATTTTTTGCATTTTATACATATATTTATCACTCTAAAAGCACTCATGATGTCAGTTACTAATTAGCTGAAACTGGGCTACTGGGAATAGAATTGTGATGTTCTTTTTCATATCCATGCCCCCTGACAAAGGGTTTGTGTGACCCAAAGAGTCGAGGCTTTTTGGCAGTGGATTCAAGTCTGTACACACTCACTTTATTTTGCATTAAGGCACTTTTGAATGGTGAAATCAAATAGGGAGCACAGTGTTTCTGTAGTGCAGCTTTTCATAGTGCACGCTCTCTTGGACTTTCTGTATTGCTTGGGCTAGCAGCCCTTACCTGGTCCCCTCCCAACCTAGGATACTCATGGTATCTCTCTTTTGGAACTCCTAACCTTCTTATTACCCCCCCCTCATGTAACCAGTGCTGAAAATTTTTTAATCACCACCAAAAAATTATTCTGCACAACAGCAGTGCAGTTCTGCACCACAGGTGTGAAAACACATTTTGGCCAGGATTTGAAAAATGACAGTTGTGACATTCATGAGGTGGGGTAATAAGAAGTATGTGTTAAAATCTGGGGTCAAAATATTAAACATTTCGAAAGTTATGAGTGTGTGTAGCAAAATGTCAACAGATGCTCATAACATTGCCATTTTTACATATTTTGACCCCAAATTTTCAACATAGCATTCTTATGAACCACCTTATGAACAAGGGTGGAGAAATGTTCATTTATTTATTTATTTCACACAAGACCCTTTAGGTTGGGCCCATTTTCAGAGCTTTGAGAGTCAGGCTCAACGACGCTGTAGCAACACCGATAGTTCGACCCCAGGTTACATCGATGACACTATGTCAACTGCAGTTGCGGTCGGCATTGTGACATCAGAATTTAAAGTGCCCCCCTGCACTCCTCATAACTTATTATAATTAAATCCAAGTCAGAGCTGATTTGGATAGCCGGTTCAACACCGGGGAAAGCAGTGCCAGGAACCCGATTAGACTTTATAGTGATTTATTGATCTTGTCGGTATCAACGAGATTGCTGTAAAGTTGTCATTTCAGCATCAGCATACCCTAGAGTCATACAAAGTAGTCAAAAGAGAAATGTGTAACTTAATTACAAGAGCATTGTACAGGTTAAAATGAAATTCAGTACAATAAAAGGAAAGAAGAAACAATAGTTACATAGACATGAGTTGAGTGGAGCTGTATTTAAGTTAGCATTAAGATGCAGGATAAAAAAGAGACAGAGTGTAAAATACAGGGTGGGAATGTGTAAGAGAAAGTGCATGCAGGAATTAGGTGTAGTTAAGGGGAGGTGCAGGCAAATCAACAGTAACAAGCACACGGGTGAGATGCGGCAAGGCAGGCAAGGAGGTGTGATTTAAAGGGAGTTAGGAACTTTAAGGAATGGTGTAAGGGAGTTCCACAGTTTGGGGAAACTAAAGGACAAACAGGCTTACCCATGGGATGTTTTTCTACATGGGATCACCAGTGCATTATGTTGAACACCTCTAGTGGGATACCTGGAGTCAACAGGTCTCAGGAGGTACAAGACTGCAGGGGATAACAAATGAAACAAGGCTTTTTTGCCTGTGACTAGTGTATTATATTGCAGTCAGGAGTCGAGGATCAGCCAGCCTAAGTTAGTATACAAAGCACACTTGCGGGATTCCCACTTTAAATTGAGGGCATAATGGCAAGCCCTGTTCTTAAGGCTTCTGACCCTGGTAAGCTCTCTATCACAGGTGGTACCATAGGCCTCCAGGACATAAACAATGAGACTTAGGATGTAGCATCTGATGAGTTGTTGCTTTACTTCAGGGAGGAAGACATTTCTGTGTCCGTAGAGCAAGCCATGTCTGGAATTGGATGCCTTGGTTAGTGCATGTATATGTGCTGAGTAGTTTAAGCTAGTGTCGAGGACTACCCCAGGTACTTGAAGGAGGACACCTGTTCAGTTGAGGTACCAGAGGCAGAGGTAATATGTAGGGTGAGAGGAATATGGGGTCTTACATTTCTTATAGAAGAGCATGGACTTCATTTTTTTGTGTGCTTAGGATAAGGAGGCTATTTGAAAACCTTTTATAGATAGCCAGGAATTAGTTTTGAGGTTCACCTGTGTATTGGTTAAATAGCTGTGTGTAGCAGTGATAACAGCGTCTTCAGCATATAGGAGGAGTTTAGTTGTACTGCAGGCTTTTGGAAGTTCATTGATAAAAATACTAAAGAGAAGGGGGACAAGAATAGATCCTTTGGGGACCCCTACTGTTAGAGAGGGAGGTTCAGCATTTTACTGCTTGAGATCTATTGGTCACTTGGTCAGGTAGTTTTTTAGCCATTTGATGGCATCATCAGAGATACCAAGTCTGGATAGTTTTAGGTATAACAAAGCATGACTGACAAGGTTGAATGACTTGGTGAAGTCAATAAAGACTGAGTCAGCTAGCTCCCCTCTGTCAAGAGTGCAATGAAGCTGGTCAGTATATTCCAAAAGGGCAGTTAAAGTGTGTTTTTTAATGAAACTGTGTTGTTCATGGAATAGCAGGCTGTATTGGGTCAGGTATTGGGTGGATGTTCAAATCCCACATGAAATGTGGTTTCACTAATTGACCACAAAATCAACTTTTGGGTAGGATTTACCTAGTTCCAGTGATATTGTTCATGAGGTGGGGTCTCCAAAAGGCCATGTGGAAAATTTGGTGTCAAAATATGGAAAAATGGCCAAGTTATGCAACAAAGTTGAAAACCCTATTGAAATACATTGAACCGCGTTTACCTTAGTTTCTCATATTGCAGTCAGTGGTTCCAGCAGCAATACATTTCTTTGATTAGAGAGTGAATCTTCAACCTGGGACCTGTTCAGGTGAGTGAGGGTGGGTGGAGGTCTACTGGGGGGTGTGGTGTGGTGAATGGTGAGTGGGTTACCAGTAGACACCAGGGACATGTTATTTTTTTCAGAAGACAGAAATCCTCGGGTGGGGAATGCCACTAGACACCAAGGAGCTATGACAATTCAAACTGCTGTGGGTCTTTACTGTTCTCAGTCTTTTCAGTTCAAGCAGTAAAGTTCGAACTGTAAAGAACTGCTAATGGTTATTTTAAGATTGATCAATCCTCACCTAAGTGAGTGATGGGTGATATGATTCGCACCCCAAAAAGACACACTTGCCCTGAAAAGTAATAAATTATAATACAAAAATGGAACTAAGTATGAGACTGAGACTTAAACACATGTCTTGTTCATTCCTTACCAAGTAGAATTTACTTAGAAATCCATTTTCAAAATGGAGAAAAATAAGATGGTGACAGCACGAACAGTATTTTTCAGAGCAACTACAGTAAATCATTAACAATTACCAGTTCAAACAGTTTTCATTTGCCTGCTTGTGTAGTGACTTTCACAAAAAAAAGTTATAGTTCAAAAATGTTGAGATATCTTTTCACCAAGCCATTCAAAGGCACAGCCTTGGCACAGACCCCATCATCCCTGAAAATGTCAGAAAAAAAATTCTTTCCATTTGGGTTGTAGATGAGGGCAAAAAAATTATATGTTATGTACAGGAAAAAAAGTGTATTTTTGTTCTCTTTTTTACCACTCCATATCTCAATAACCATACAAGATGTAGTCATGAAAATTTTCAAGCTTTGAGACACTGGCAGAACGGTCATGTGTTCAAAATTTAGGGCTGTTTTGTCAAAGAATGCCTAAACAATTAAGGTGCAGAATTTTGGATTTAACATAGAAATGCCAGTACAACCCTGACTGTAGAGGCACACCACACCCCTATAATATGTAAGATATAATATGTAAGAAATGCTACCAGTGCTGAACATTTTATGAGTCAACTTAACATAGGCTCATAGTAAGGCTCATACTAAGGAAATATAGGAGCTAAGAAGCTTGCACCCATAATGCTCCATTTAGTTGTAATAATTAGTTGTATCACCACATCTCAAGTAACAACCCAATTTATTTTTAAATTCAGCTCTTGTACCGCTAATGATTATATCCAAAGGTAGGGTTTAAGATGCATTTTGTGAAAAACATTTTGTACTCATAGTTGCAGTGGATGTCCTTGTGTATTTTCATTTGTTTGTTTGAACACTAAATTACATTTTGATATTAAGTAAGGATTCTGTAAAATTCTAGTCTAAGTCTGTAAGAATTAGTTCTTGTAGGAAAATGGAAACTGTAAGAACTTCTGAATCCTCAGAGGAGATTGTTGAAGTTTCCGACATTGGTTTAGATCTATTCGGCCCTCAGTCTTTCTCTGGAGTAGCCAGTGCTGAGTGACACACCACAGCTGGTTATCCACCATTTCCATTTTTAATGCCATGTTTGGTATTAAAGTGTAGTTCTGGCCTTTGGGGGAGTTATTTTAAAGTCAGCAATAGGATTAAGATATGATAAAAGTCGTGTTTAATGCTTTAATACATCCAGCAGAGTGAAGCAGTGCAAGGAAGCAGGTAGTCAGCAACTAGGCACATTCATAAGGTAGAAAAAGAAATGGGCAGACTGGATGGGCCTTGCGGTCTTTATCTGCTGTCAACTTCTATGTTTCTATGTTTAGGCATAATGTGACTCCACATTCAGACAATTTAAAATATTAAATAAAATCAGGACTGAAAGCCTTTCAGACAGTAGTACTGTAATTCAGCTAAAAACCCACACCACTGATGCTAAAACTCCACAAGTTTACTTGATTGTAGTTCAGAACTCTATCTGGCAGAAATACCTCTCCCAGCAGCCCTTGGTGTCATTTCTGTAGGCAACAGAATACTACTGCCTCCAGCACTGTAAAGCACACCTTATTATTTTTCTTTTTGTTTTGTTTTATAGTTTTGTTTTTATAGAAGTTCTGTTGTTCTTGTCTTGCAGCCTGTCACACAATGTGGGAATTTTGGGGTACGGAACACACAACACTCCGCTCTGCACAATTACATGGCCTTACACAGTACCCCCCCCCCCCCACTAGCTCAGCTCCGCTTGCTAGTAGCTGAGCTTTTAAGCCTGGGACCCAGACGTGAATGTGAGTAGTGCTCTCACTCTACAAAGCACTCAAACAATTTAAGTTATTAAATAAAATCATGACTGCAAGCCTTTCAGACAGCAGTACCGACATACAGATAAAAACCCACACCACCGATGCTAAAACTCCCCAAGTTTACTTGATTGTAGTCCAGAGCACTATATGGCAGAACTATGTCTCCCAGCAGTCCTTGTTCCCATTTCCCTAGGTAACAGAATACTAATGCCTACAGCACTCTCAAGCATGCTTTATTATTTGTGTTTTTTTTTCTTTATAGAAGTTCTGTTATTCTTGTCTCACAACCAATCACACAATGTGGGAATTTTGGGGTAGGGAACACACAACAATCTGCTCTGTGCTGTCACAGGGTCTCACACAGTAGACCCATCTACTAGCTCCAGTAGTAACATAAACATAGCCAGATTTTCAAAGGCCTTAGAATGATGCACGTGGCTTGTGTCAAGCCCCATTGATGCAAGACCACCCTGAGATTATGTTTGTGCCAAAGCAGTATTTTCAAATGTGCCTTGCGTCAAACTCAGCCCATGCCAAAGTCCGCTGCATCATCCTTGCATCAAAAAATCTGTTGCACCATGACACAAGCCTGCTTGCACCAAAGGAATTGCCCTACAACCCAACAGATGGGAATTTCAAAGTCTGCCCACCTAATCTAAGTATATTGAAAAACCTGCAGCTGCTAGACAGGCCAGAGCTGGTCTAAGCAGACTTGGAGCATATAAAAAGGCCCACAGAAAATAAGACACTGCTGAAAGCTGGACATGGCTGAAGCTCTGTATAAGAGAGAGACCTATAAAAAGAGCGATACCATGCCCAGAGCAGCGGCTATACTGCTACTCATGGTAGCCAGGGCAGTAAGGAGGCAGCTACAGGCTAGGCAGCAATGGCAAATGGCTGCAAGGGCACTATTGAATGTGAGACAACAGTCACAACAAATACCATGCAGATCATACAGGCCCAGGGTGTACCGAAGAAGGACCACGTACACAGTGCTGACCAATGACCAGTGCCTGGCACAATATCGGCTTACCAAAAATGCCACCACACAACTGCAATGATTTGAGGGATGACCTATAGAGCAGCACAGGCAGAGGACACCCACTACTAGTGGAATTGAAGGTCAGCACTGTACTATGTATCCTCACAACAGGCACCTTCCAGACACCCACTGGTGACACACTGGGCATTTCCCAGTATGCCATCTCCACCTGTTTCAAGTAGTTCCTCAATGCACTACTGCAAAGGAAGGCACAACATATCAAGTTTCTGCAAGAAAACCAGGAGCAGCAGGCCTTTTACAGCATAGTCCAACTACCATTGGTACTGGGTACAGTAGACTGTACCCACATAGCCATAAAAGCTCCTACACAAGATGGTGACACCTATGTGAACCAAAAGGGATACCATTCGGTGATCATGCAAGTGGTATGTGACAGCTGCTGCAAGATCCTAAATGTAGTGGCACAGTACCCAGGATCATGCCATGATGCATATATCTTCAGGCTCAGTAGATTCTGTGAAGTTTTTCAGCATGGGCACATATGAGATGGATGGCTAATTGGTAGGTAAATAATCAAAACATACAACACCGTTATGTACTAGTGCAGATTTCAGGCAATAACAACACAATGGTTGCCAATATCACATGCACTATGGGACTGCCCACAGACATTGCCATAGAACAATGAACAGCACATGGTGTGTGCAACACAATGCAAGTCCTGGGGAGACTACACAATGTGAACCAATGTGCCACATACACCCCCCACCCAATTAAAACCACCATGTGTCAAGCAATTCATGAGCATGACACACACTGAACAAACAACTCACAGGCATTCAGGACAGCATAGCCACATGTCCAGAAGGTGTGAAGAAATAAATGCAATGGTAATGATGTAATGTGAACTCTGCCAGTCTTTTTTTGAAATTTAAGTTTATTGATTTTACAGAAGACAACCCACAAGACATAACAGAGACAAAGTTCACAGAAAATACATGGTATAACAAAAAAAAGGGTAAACAACCCCCCATCCCCTCCAACAAACAAAACAATCCCCCCGCACCCACTCCCCTACCCTCCACCCTCTCACCCACCCGCCTCCCTATCCCCCAACCAAAAAATACTCCACCCTCCCACTCCCTACCACCCACCCAAACTGAGTGTGCCAGGCAAACATTATATCTGAACTGGATATTTAACATAGTAACAATTCAGGAAGTGATCCCACCCCTCAAATCAGGAGATGCAGGTAACAGAATATGAGAGACAAAAGAGATCATCACAGGCATCAGGTAGGAGGTCAGGAACTCACTGGTGCAGATATTATGTATGCAATTTACCCCACTTTTTCTGAAACAGATCCATACAATTGCGCGAGCTGGCTACCAACCTTTCGGGCATTGAGGTAGGCAGAGAGCTCAGTCAGCCATTCAGTATAAGACAATGCCAATTGATCAGTCCAATGTCTAAGGACCAGTCTCTTAACCGCAATGGACACCAAAGCCATGTGATACCGGCGTTCCACACTATCTATGCTAGCATAGTCACCCAGAATACAGATCTCGGGAGTGAAAAAACCTGAGAGACCTAGTAAAGGATCTAAGTTATCCCGAATAGAGGACCACAGGGGGGCAACTTTATTACAAAACCAGAAAATATGTAGAGGATCCCCTTCACCTTGCATACACCTGGAGCAAAGGGAAAGGGGAAGCCTTTTGAGTTGGAAAAGCTTCTTAGGGGTATAATACATGTTATTCACAATATAGTATTGGGTAAGCCTAAATCTGTCCTGAGTATGATATTTGTGGAGATCCCTCCAGATGCGAGGCCAATTCAGGGTGGACTCAGGAAACAGAGAAGGCCAGATACTAGAACCCGCAACAGGTTCTGAGAATTTGTAATTTAGGAGAAAGGATTATATTAACGAAATGGGATGCAGTTTGGAAGCAAGGGTTAATATTTGAGAAAGGAAGGGATGGACTACCGGCTCATTAAAATGAGTGCCAAACTTCTCAGCAATGAGATGCCTCAGTTGGTAAACTTTGAAAATTTTAGCATTAGGAATGGTATGCTTATCGAGTATGTCCACGGAAGAAAGAAGGAATCCTTGGTCATAAAAATGCTCCAGATTAGCTTCTTTAATTTGTGGAAGCCAGTCAGGAGTAATCATCGAATTACCCAGCTTAATATTGGGATTAAGCATAATCGATTGACCTAGATCCTTCCCGGGAAAAATAATTACAAAACGCAAACATTGGAAAAGGGACTTAAGAGATACGAGAATTGTATGGTCAGCTATCCACTGTGAAAGTAAAGAGGGGGAAGTATAGAAAATAGCATAGGGATCTATTCTAGATTCCGAGAGGATCGACTTTTCAATTTGGAGCCAAATCGGATGAGAAGAATCAGGATTAGAAGGGAACCATCTCCCTAAATTAGCGAGATGGGCCGCCCAGTGATAAAGCAAAAGGTTGGGAAGCCGAAGGCAGCCCTTATCCTTAGGAAGGGATAGTTTAAGAAACGAACTCCGAACTCCTTTACCTCACCAGATAAAATTTGAGAACATCACGTGGAACTGCTGCAAGTAAGAAACAGGCAACCAAAGATTTAATAGGTTGAGGGGATAGAAGATACGGGGAAGAACGTTCATTTTAACAATATTGATCCGGCCCCAAAGGGAAATAGGAAGGGTAGACCACCGCAACAAACCTTGCTGAATGAGGCTTTTAAGATCATCTAGATTAAGTTTCTTAAGTAGAGAAGAATCCGTTGAGAAATGAATCCCTAGATATTTAATCAACCTGGGGGACCATCTCATACCAAAGTTGGCGAGATCCTGCTTATACGTACGAGTGTTTAACGGGAAAACTTCAGATTTAGAAATATTCAGTTTATATTGAGAAAGGGCACCATATTGTCTGATGATGTCTAGTGCATATTTTAGGGAGTCAGCAGGATGTGCAACATGCAGGAGTATATCATCTGCATAAGCAGAGAGAACTAGCTCCTGTTGACGCACTAAACAACCTTTGATGAGTGAGGAGGACTTAAGCTTAATAAGAAGGGCTCCAAATATAGATTAAATAAAAGGGTGAAAGAGGGCAGCCTTGCCTAGTACCGTATATAATTGAAACAGCTAAGAGAAAACTCTATTACAGTATATCTTGGCTAAGGGAGTTGTAAAGAATCTGGACCCACGTTAGGAAAGAAACCGGAAAATCTATCCTAGCCATCACCGCCCAGAGAAAGGACCAGTCCACACGGTCAAAAGCCTTCTGCATCTAACGAAACTGGGGCCATAGGGAATTAAGATATGCGAGCGTGTTGAGAAATGTGGGAGAGAGTTCTTAAATGGTCTGATGGGGATCGAGAATGCACAAAGCCAACCTGCTCTGGACTAAGGAGGTGGGTCCAGACTTTCCTGACCCTTTCAGCCAAGATTTTAGAGAGAATCTTCATATCATAATTCTGAAGAGATATGGGTCGATAGCTCGCCGGGTCAGTAGGGGTTTTACCTGGCTTGAGAATTAAAATAATGGTGGCTTCAAGAAGAGTAGAGTCTATGACGCGAGAAGAAAACAGATATTCATAGAGTTTAAGAAGTATGGGAGCAAGATCTTTAGAAAAAACCTTGTAGAAATTTGCAGGGAACCCGTCCAGACCGGGTGCCTTATCTGGAGTCATAGAAGCAATGACCCCTTCTATCTCAGCCAGAGAGATAGAGGCAGCCAAGGTCTTCTTGTGGGCCGGCAGAAGCTGGGGAATATCAATATCAGCTAAGTACGCTGTAATATCTGAGAAGGAGGCTGGGGATAGGGGAAAACTATACAAATCCTTATAGTAATTCTCAAAAATCCGCACAATTTCTCTGGGAGAAGTTTTAATGGAGCCGTCGGGCGCTTGTAAGGCCGGATTATTCGGAACCTCTAATGTGTGAAGGCACAGAGCTAAAGCCTCCGGCCTTTCACCGTGGATCAATATACTTAGCCTGAGTTTTAACAAGACAGTATTCGGCCTTTTCTTTAAGGAGGTCAGTGTATTCATTTTTAACTGCCAAGAGGGCTTCCAAAGAGGATAGCGGAGAGGCAAGAGAATGGGCAGCTTCTAATTCTTTGATTTTATTCATTATGAGATTGCCCGCGCTTGCCGGGCTTTTTTCCTTGTGGAGGCTAACTTAATTAGCTCTCTCCTGAGATAACATTTTAGGAAACACCAGATAATATCAAATCTTGAGGTAGACCCAAGTTTGTCTGCCAAAAAGAGAGAAATTAGGGATCTTATTTGCGTCACCGTATGGGGATCTTTAAGTAGCTGGGTATTAAACCTACAGGTAGTGTCCCGGTGGAATTCAGGATCCGGAGAAGCACTAATCCAGACAATTGCATGATCAGAAAGAATAATCGGCTCAATGCTGGACTGGAGGAGGCCCGGGAGAAGGGTCGTACTAAGCAAGATATAATCTATCCTGGACCATGATCCATGGGGTTGGGAAAAAAATGAGAAGGCCCAAAGAGAGGGATTGGAGAGTCTACAGGATCACACAATCCTAACATATGTAAGAAGTCATGTAAAGCCCTCAGTGGATGTAAGAGGCCGACACTCTGGGGATCTCTATCCAGGGAATGAGAAGGCTAAACATTCCAGTCCCCCAGGATAAGTTACAGGGAGCAAGGCACTAATTTTGTCTGCCAGAGTCATGAAAAAGTCAGGATTTCCCCCAACGGGACCATAAATTGAGCCTAAAACTACGGTGTTCCCATTAAGGGAGCCTTTGGCCAAAACAAACCTCCCATCTGGGTCCTCCACTACTAAGTCTCTCAGAAACAAGACATGCTTTTTAATGAGTATAGCTACCCCTTTGCTAAAATTAGATCCACCTGCAACATAAATCTGCGAAAAGCCAGATCAAGGTAACCACTTAACCTCTGCACTGTTTAAATGGGTTTCCTGAAGAAATAATATATCTATTTGGAGCAGAGTGCAGTGATTGAAAACCTGGGTCCTTTTGACCTTCTCTCTGAGCCCACGCACATTCCATGATGCTATTTTAATAATACCTGTAGCCATTTTAAAAACAGCGTGAGAGGGAGGCAGGTATTGAGACATCCAGAAGCAAAACAGAAATAAAGGCACACTCGAACCCCGAAATCCCACCCCACTGCAGCCTGCCAACAAAGGTTCATTAAGGGTAACAGTAACTTGAAAAGATTAACTGTGTCTGAAGAACAATCTTGCAAATATGAAACTTGGCAGGTCCACTCCTCCCACCCCACACCCCAACTACCCTCCCTGAACCCAACCAACCAACTATGTACAGTGTGGTACCAGGACTGAAAGACATCAAGATCAACATGAAAAAGCCAAGGTCCTGGAAACCAAACCCTCCATGCGAATCCAGAACATCCCAACTCACAGGGACCAACTGAAAAAAAGAAATACCAGAACTCTATCCCATCAGAAAGAAGGCCATTCCTAATCCAAACAGGGAAAAACAGCAGGAACCCTGTGAATGGGGCTGGATTGGCAAACCCCCCTTCCATAGGCTCGCGACTCAGCTACCTCAAGACGCAGGGCCTAAGAGCCACCCCCCTACCAGCCAACCGCCCAACCCACAGACAAGCCGTAACAGTTAGCGATCCATTCAGATACATCCTCCTTATCCATTTAGATAGAGGAGGAGAAAGCATCCTTAGGAGAGATTCTACTCACCCCCTGGAGCAGACGGAGAAAAGGGACTCCAGAACAGGCAGATTAGGCCATAAAATGGGAGGCTTATCCTCGATCAGACCGTTTTGTTTCCAGGGGGCACTATTTGACAGTGGGACCTAACAGGGTCCTACACCAAACCCGGTACCCCCGGGAATCACTACCCCAATAGTCAGTTCCGGGAAGAGACTGAAGGTCTCACTGTCACGGCTTAATTCCACCCCTGCCCAACCATCTAGGATGTCGCTCGACACCACAACCTGCGGGTTGGCCAAATCAGGTAAGGGCATCAGAAAGTAGCCAGGGGGAAGGTAGCAAGGGCACCTGAATGCGTATAAGGGGAAATCAACAAAAAACAAAAACCCCTTTCAGCAACCTAAATGAGACCGGTACACCCCACAGACATAGTGCCCAGTAAAGCTTTCAGCCATTTAACTTAAACAGATCAGGGAGCCTGGTGGCCAGGTCCTTATGAGCTGCATCTGGAGAATCAAAGCTGTGGGTGGTACTGCTAACGGAGACCTTGAGGGTAGTGGATTACACCATCCTGAAGGGGATAGATGCCGCAATCAACTTCTGAACTATCGGGTGGAAAGCAGCCCTTTTCACTCTCGTTTCCTTGGGGAGATCTTGGGCGACGGGTAGCTTGGCTGACCCCCATGTAATCGCTTGCAGTTCTCAAGATTTGCTGAAGACATGTTGTCTTTCAATATAACTTAAGAACTTCATGATTATGGGTCGTGGGGGGAGCCTGGTGGTGGTCTAGGCCTCAACGACCTGTGTGCTCTCTCAAGGTGGTAGCTTGGGTTAAGTGGCGAGGGACTCACTATTTTAGAGAGGAACCGCTGCAGGAAAGCCATCAGGTCCGGCCCCTCTTCCAACTCCGGCAGGCCCAGAATAAGGAGGTTATTTTGTCGGTTGCGGCCTTCCAGATCCTCGGTTTCCAGCTGAAGTTTCCGAACCTGTTGAGCCAGCCCAGACATCTCCTACTCAGCATTCACCCTCCACTGCTCCAACGAGAAGATCCTGGCCTCCGAATCCAAAACTCTCGTAGTAAGGGAGGAGAGGTCACCCCGTAAAGACTTCAGCTCGGCAGTAATGTCCTGGAGGATATTCTTTAGTGGGGCCAGCTCTTGCATAAATTTATCCTCCGTAAGAAGACCAGGCGGCGGAGGCTTATCTCCGGTTCTTTCCGACCCCTGCATTCGCCTCTGGTTTCGCGTTTCTTGCAGTTTTTCGGGGGTCACAGGCAGCATGTGCCTAACCGCGGCCTGCTTTTTATCCACCTCCATCTCCCTGCAAAATTAAGAAAACTGGCAGGATACACACCCGAGGGTCGGCAGGCAGAAAGTGGGTGATCCAGTAATGGCAGTTTTGGCTAGATTGGTGGTCCAAGGATCGCAGATTGTGGCGGTTAGGATGGCTGGAGGAGAGAGCTCTAGGCCCCTGCTGCCATTCAGCAAGCTGTCATCACGTGACTCCAACTCTGCCAGTCTGCCGCAAATGCACACTGACATCATCAGCAGCATGTAGGCACATGGGCGTCAGTGTAACAACTGTAACTCTGCACACATTACATACCTGCATGACACATGTGGCCACATGCTGACTAGTAAGGAGAGAACACACTGATAGGACGGCAGCACACAGGGACACACATACAACAGTAGGGTAACATAGAAACATAGATACATAGACTTTGATGGCAGATAAGGACCACTTGGCCCACCCAGTCTGCCCATTTCCCTACTTACTGGATAAGCTGCAGATTCTAGTTAACCAACAGCCTATTTCCTGCAACCCCCACTATAATTGCCTTTTATGTCTGTCCCATGCATGTTTGAATTTCTCCATTGTTTTAGACCCCACAACCTCTCCAGGAAGGCGGTTCCATGCGTCCACCACTCTCTCAGTGAAAAGAATTCTCACATTACCCCTGAGCCGTCCCTCTAACTTTAAATTGTGCCCCTTGTTCTTACACATCTCTTTTCTGAAAGCGGCAACCCTCCTGGACTTTGTTGATTCCTTGTGGTACTTAAAAGTTTCTATCATGTCCCTCGTCCCTCCTTTCATCAAGGGTATACAATAAGCTCTCTCAGTCTCTCTTCATATGGTTTCTGATGTAGACCCTGCACTATTTTAGTTGCCCTCCTCTGGACTGCTTCCATCCTGTCTATGTCCTTGCGTAGATGAGGTCTCCAAAACTGCACGCAGTACTTCAGATGGGGTCTCACCAACTGTCTGTATAGAGGGATAAGCACTTCCTTTTCTACTTGTGATGCCCCTCCCTATGCATCCCAGTATCCCCCTGGCTTTCCCTACTGACTTCTCACATTGCATACCCACCTTTAGGTCATCTGATATGACTACACCCAGATCCCTTTCCATTATTGTTGTTGTTAGTACCTCCCCTGCTATTGTGTACTCTTCTCCTGGATTTTTATTTCCCAGGTGCATTACTTTGCACTTCTTTGCATTAAATGTAAGTTGCCATATAGTTGACCATTCCTCCAACCTTGCCAAGTCCCTTCTCATCCTTTCTACCCCACCTTGTGTATCAACTCTGTTACAGATCTTTGTGTCATCCACAAAGAGGCATACCTTTCCTTCCAGACCCTCTGCAATGTCACCTATAAAGACGTTAAAGAGGACTGGACCCAGTACTGAGCCCTGAGGTACTCCACTAGTAACCCCCCTTTCTTCAGAATGTGTTCTATTCACTATTATCTTCTGTGTCCTGTTGTGCAGCCAGTTTTCTACTCAGGTTACCACCCTGGGACCCACCTCCCAGGCTGGCTAACTTGATTATTAATCTTTGTATGAGACTGTGTCAATGCCTTGCTAAAGTCTAGGTAGGCCATATCCACAGCCCCTCCCTGGTCTATTACTTTGGTCACCCAGTCAAAGAAATCGATTAGATTTGTCTGACATGACCTTCCTCCTGTGAATCCATGGTGCTTTGGGTCCAGTGCCCCGCTGGCCTCTAGGTACTCAACAATTCTTTCTTTCAGAAGTGATTCCATCATTTTCCCCACCACTGAGGTCAAACTAACAGGTCTGTAGTTTCCTGCTTCTGCCTTGCTCCCACTTTTGTGAAGGGGAATCACATCTGCCCTCCTCCAGTCCTCAGGTACCATCTCATCTTCCCATGATATGTTAAAAAGTGTGGTTAGTGGTGTCACTAGGTCCTCCCTTAGCTCTTTTAGGATTCTAGAGTGAATCCCGTCAGGCCCCGTTGCTTTGTCCACCTTGAGTTTTGGAAGTTCTTTCAGTATTCTTTCTTCTTTAAATGGACTGGTATCAACCCCACTATCCAGAGTGCTTCTACTGTCTGGTTTAGGTAACTCCTCCTCTTCTTCTTTTATGAATACTGAGCAAAAGTATTCATTCATTATCTCTGCCTTTTCACTGTCTCCCTCTGCCCACCTCCCCTCTCCTTTATTAATCTTCCCTATTCCTCCCTTAACCTTTCTATGTTCCCTAATGTACCTATAAAAGGTTTTATCCCCCTTCTTAAATGAGTTGGCTATCCTTTCCTCGGTTTGGGCCGTTGCTTTTCTGACTGCCTTCCCCACTTCTTTCTGCTTTAATTGATACAGTTCCCTGTCATGCTCCTTCTGTGATTCCTTATACTTTTTGAATGCAGCCTTTTTCTCCTTAACCTTCCCTGACAATTCTTTTGAGAGCCATAGTGGTTTTTTATTCCCCTTTGTTTTCTTTATTTGTTTCACACAAAGGCTTGTTGCCTCCATGATGGCAGTTTTGATTTTTCTCCATTGTTCTTCCACCCCTCCTTTCTGGCCATTTGCTAATGCATTCCTCAGGTATTCACCCATTTTGCCAAAGTCAGCCCTTCTAAAGTCCAATATCCTTGCATTTGTATGGCTTGTCTCCATGGTTGTGTTTATTGTGAAGCACACTGTGAAGTGGTCACTTGTTCCCAGGTGTCTACTGACTTCTAAGTTTGTGATCCTCTCACCATTTGAGAGTACCAGGTCTAATATTGCTCCCTCCCAGTGGGTTCCCCACTAGCTGTCTAACATGCTCCTGTAGGGCATCGAGAATGACCCTGCTCTTGGATGTGGCTGCAGTCCATGTTGCCCAGTTAACATCTGGCATATTCAGGTCCCCATCAACAGTATCTCCCTTTTCAGCCATTTTGAGAATGCCCTCTATCATTTTCTTGTCCATTTCCTCCCTTGAGACGGGGTCTGTATACAACCCGTGTGGATTGTGATGCCATTCCTGTCTCCAATGTGACCCAGAGTTCCTCTTGTCCTCCCCTTTACCTTTTAGTTCTGTTACTTTGATCCCTTCCCTATGTAGAGAGCTACTCCACCTCCTCTTTACCTCCTGTCCCTTCTGTAGATTGTGTACTTGGTATGTTGACATCCCAGTCATGGTTCTCCGTGTACCATGTTTCTGTGACTGTCACAATATCCAAGTGTTCCACTTCCATCAGGGCTACTAGCTCTGGAAGCTTGTTTCAAGACTACAGGCATTGGTACTCATTGCCCTCCATTTAATGTTGGCTTTATCCTTTTTTACCCCATTCCTGCTCTTATTGCCCTTGTCCATTTTTCCATTTACTCCTGTCCTACCCTCTGTCAAGCTCTGTACTCAGTGTTTACCCTACTGCCTGCCATGCTTTGCGGGGGGAGGCTTGAACTTTCCTGTTTCCTATCAGCACCGTCCGCCCTTGGCTAGTTTAAAAGCTTGCCAAGGAAGCCTTTAAACCTGTCACCTAGGAGCATGTTTCCCTTCCTGGACAGATGCAGACCATCATGCTAGTATAGACCTTCATCTCTCCAGGTGGACCCCCAGTCCCCAATGAAGCCAAAGCCCAGTGCTCTGCACCAGTTTTGCAACCATTCATTAAACCGCATGGTGTGCAGTACCATAGCCTCACCCCTGCCATGGACTGGCAGCACTTCTGAGAAGGTTACCATGCTTACTACCTGTTTGAGGCCCCTCCCCAACTCCACAAATTCATCCTGCACTGCACTGATCTCATGCCTAGCTAGGTCATTTGTCCCGAGGTGGACAATGATATCTAGTTTCCTCTCCTGTGATGCTTCTGCAATCCTGAGAATTTGCTTCCTGTCCCTCCAAGCCATGGCACCAGGCAGGCACCTTACTTCCCTCTCCTCTCCCTTCCCCAGGTCTACACCCCTAACAATTGAGTCCCCTATCAGAAGCTGTTTCTTTCCCTTGTGTTGTCCCTTGCCACTCTATTGTGGGTCTCCCTTGTGGATGTCCCCAGCATTCTTCTTGGTCTCCACTGAGGGTGTCATCATAGAGGAACCTTGATTTGCCAGACCGACATATGATTTGTGTAGAGGTGCAACTCGGGGCTGTGCCTCTGTTCCACCACCTCACCCTCCCAGAACCTACTGTGGTCCATCTGCTCTTCACACATGGCAACCTCTGAGGCAGTGGTTGTGGAACTGGTGCTCTTTGGGTGGGGGAGTCCTCCTTAGTCCTTGCCAGTTCAGCCTGGAGGTGGGCAACCTTCTCCCTCAGAGCTGACATTTGCCTGCAAATAGGGCAGCAATGCAGGTTCCAGAATGTTTCCCGGAAAATTGCTGCCCCACAGCCAGTGCATTTCATCACTCCCCACATGTCCGTCTTCCTTATAATATACAATGAGTAATATAGAAACAATTGTGTGTGTGTGTGTGTATACTTATGCTTTATGCACTGTGCTGGGTAATTAGGAATATGACAGTTCTGCTCCAAGACCTGTTGAGGAAGTGATGTCAGAACCTTGGCTATAAAGGAAATGCCACAACCACTGGTGACTGTTAGAAACAATCAATTACACCACTGCTCCACCACCCTGGTGAGTACTGCCCTTTATAGTAAGTCAACCAACACCACAATGTACTAGACCACTGCTCCTACACAAACCACTCTACTGAGTCCAGGGATTAAAATTAACTCACTGTTCAGCAAGCAGGACACTTCCAAAATATTTCACAAATATCCTTCCAAATCCTATGTGTCTAGCACAGAAATCAAGCAACTTCAGTTGTATTACAACCCCTCTGGTTATAAAATTACTATACTTTAATGGAATCCTGCAATTCTTAATGCCAATAAGAAAATAATGAAACTTTCTGTAGAAAAAATAGCTTACCTTCCTAGTCCCCTACAATATTATGTATAACCAAGTTACCAGTTCCTCAAATGCGTTCTAGTTTGTTCTCTGCAGTATAGCCAATTTCTCAGCTTCCAAAAGGAACAGGCAGGTCCTCTCAAAGGAACAGGCAGGTCCTCACCTGACCCATGTATGGCAAGGGGGCAAGGGTGGAAGGCGTTACACACAAGTGGTGCACAGCCTGTAGCCCACCCCTCAATGACAGGAATACTGGCAGGGCCAAAGATAGCACACCACTAGTGATGCTAACAGTGGATGTCATACTGTGACAGGTACTCAGGTGACATGGTGAAATGTACAGTCATGTAATGACCAAAGCAGAGACAGACAACACACATGAGCTTTTGCTGGATACAGGACATGGGTTTCAGTGTGAGAGCAAGGTGAAACATCCATGCTGACACCCTGACAAACAGCAAGCATGTGTAAAGAGGATCATATGTATGATACCAGTAAGGTAGCACACAGTATGAACATATGTTACAAATACCTAAGTAATGTCTTCATGATTACAGGTGAAAGTGGATACTCGGTACTGCCATGGCTAATGACATCATTAAGAAGATCACAGACTGTTGGCGAAACACGTTATAATGAAGTGCATGCTGCAACACGGTCTGTCATAGAGCAGACATAAAACAGAAATTAGACAGAAATGCCTACCTATCTGCAAATGAAGCAAATGTGGTTATTATCATTCAGTTGTAAACACCTACAGTCATAGCCAGGATTCACATTGCTAGACTCTGGGTAAGTATGACAAGTTTCCTAAATACTGGTACCTTATCCAGATGTGTTCTGTTTGGTGTGTGTGTGTGTTATGCACATTGCTTGGACTACAGGGAACTCACAGCTATGTCACCATGCTTATGTGGGCTATTTATGACCTCTCTCAGAGCATATACAATACAAGATTGTGCTACGCTTGTCATTTTGTGGTGTGCACATGGTGATCTGTTTTGCATATGTATGTTCCCCAGCCTGTGTCTGTACACTTGTTGTGTGTTTGTGGCAGTGCTGTGTGATGGTATGGCATCATGTCAGCTGTGTGTTATTACACTGCTGATGTGCTCTGCTTGGTTGTTATTGTGGACTGTGCATAGGCCTGTATATGGGGCTGCATGTGTGATGGGGTCTGTATCAGTCACCCAGCACTGTTGCATCATCTCGATGTATCGGGATGAAAGTTCATGACACAAAACTAAACTGCATAAATAGGGTGGCAACAAAACGGTTCTCCATTGTGTTTCCCTTTTTGATTTGGAGTTGCTGATCACTTAGTTTGATTTTTAGCGATGTGAAAGTTGCGAGTGTGTGTTTACCATTGGAGAACCGTTTTGTGCTGCCATTGACTGTCTCATTGGTTTGTGATGCTTCTCGGCACAAGGATGAAAAAGTCACATCAACCCACAGGTTGATATGAGTTTTTTCATATCAACCTGTGGGTTGATACGACTTTTGAAAGCTGCTGAAAATGAGTTGATATTGGGCATCACCAGTTATTATAAACCTATAATTAATGGGCTTCCCTTTTTTCCCATAGGGAAACCATGACGTAATTTGTCGTAATTAAGGAGTGTTTATTACGGCAAACACGCACACGGTTTCCCTCATTCTGCGCATGCCCAGCCTGCATTTCCTTGGTCTGTAACCGCTCGCCTCGGCTCGCCTTCTTGCTCCAAGTGAAACTGCCAGACAAGCAGAGCTCAGTGGTATGTTTTTGTTAGTAATTTTAAACTCAATGGGGGAAAAGAAAGTACTTCTTCAACTGAATTTTTTTTTAATTCAAATGGGACGGATGTCTACAGTGGCGGAAAACAGAACCGGAGCATGAGTGCACCAGAAGGGCTAGTATTTTATATAATTGCTGTGGCGAAAAAGGGAAACCCAGCAATAATATAAAATAAAAAATGGGGTGGTGTATGGAAACTCGAAGTTTACACACCCACAAGGAGTTAGATGCTGTAATAAACCCCTCGAGCTTCGCTCTTGGGGTTTATGTAGCATCTAACACCACGTGGGTGTGTAAACTTCTCATTATACACACCACCCCGTACTTTATTCTATATGTACTACACTGATATGTTGCCTCATCTACTATCCCCATTGCTTTGGCCTTGTGTGGTGCCTTGGTATGTGTTGTGTACCAACATTGCTGACAGCTGCCACTGTTGTACCATGTCATCTGTGTTACCTTTTAGTAGGCATACTGCACTTTTGATCACACTCATGCTTGCTGCTGTTCCCACCTCTGACATGCAACAGGTGGACACTCTCCCACAGTGACAGTGTGATACAACCATCCATTGCCATATTTCTGTACTGTACATGCATGATCCCCCCTGCAAACATGCACATTACCTGCCTGTCATGTACTTCTCACTGCTACACTACATGCATTTCATTCAGTATATATGACAGACAAGCTAATATCCGCTGCTGTCTGCCTGCTTCCACTTGGTTATTCCCTGGCAATGGGTCATGCATTCATCGTGGCTCCAATGGCATAGTGTGTGTGTGTCTGACTCTGTGCATGGAGTGTGTACCCTCCCAATGTCTGCAACTGTGTCACCTTGCTCCATTGGGGGGGGGGCTGTACAGCTGTTGTTGTGCTTACCATTGCCTCCCTATGTTCCATGTTACTTCACATGGTGTGATGTTGGGATGGACTGATGTGTCAGGTGTCTACATGTATGTTGCTACCATCGCACATTGTCCAGGTACATATGCTTTCTGTGATAGTTGTGCCCTGTATCTGCCATTGGTCTTCTGTTCTGTCTTGCATTGTGTATCTGTATATCTGTGAGTGTTTCCTCATGGCACTACGATAACTGATATTGGGGGAGATGTGTCCTGGTGTGTGTCCTGCTGTCTCCTGTAGTAGTGCACCTCCAAGTGTGCAGGTGGCTGACTGTTTGAGATACACAGTCATGTGTTATTGATGCCACTGTATGTCCCACTTTGATTTCGCTATGTCCCTCATGGCACATGTTTGTGTCTGGCACTGTTCACTGGTGGGTGTTCCTGCTATTGATTGTGATCATACATGTCTGCATAGAGTTGTCCTAACTACTGCAAATTTGGCGGGGGGCGGCTGGCTGCATATGGGTGTTTGTCACACCACAGCCATGAAGGGTACACAGCTGTTGGCCATGTGTTTGTGAATGTCACAGTCGCTGTAACTGTTCACGTCTGTTGTCATTCAGGACATCTACAGGGGTGTTTTGGTAACAGTTTGCTGGATCATTGGCACAGGACCATTGTTGTGATGCTGGTTGACCAGATTTATGTGATAAAGGCAAGTCTGAAAGACCGCCCATCACATAAAGCGACTACAAAAGAGCCTGTGGTCAAAAGAACACCCTGTGATGGTCACTACAATAATTTCAATCCGCAGACACAAAATATTTATTTATACGGGGAGCTATGCCTGCCATGACCCCCGCACCCCCTGAACTAAAATAATCAACTCCAAGGGGGGTGCAGACCAAGGGGCAAGTTATTAAATTAAAACAAAAAAAAATTTTTGCCTGAAGCCAGACCCAAACCCACGTCTGCCAGCATCACAAGCAGTGGTGTACACCACTACACTATGTGAGCAGTTCAGCTGGAATCAGCCACACAGGATCTTGTATCCTGTACTAGCTAGTATAGCTCCTTACTATACTCATTATACAGGATATAGAGACCTATTTCACCACTCGCTCTGAGTGAGAGCAGTATTACTGAGTCACTCAAAAGTATAGCGCTCAATAATACGCTATCAACATGGTTGCTCCCTGGTGGACCTACACAGTACTGAGTAACACAGGCCAGTCACACACTTTTGATTAGCATTGTCAGATGTGCACATGTATTGCTCATGTGCACAGTGTGTACTTCCAGTGTGTGTGTCTGTTACATATGTACATAGCTGGTGTTATGTGCTTACCTGTACTGCTATTGTCCCCTGCTACAGTACAAACAGATATTTGTACCTCTGTGCTTGGGGAGCAGGATATGGGCATACCTCTTAACTGCAGTGGATTTTGCATGGCACATTGTTGTTCACACTCATTGTTACCCTCGCTACACATCAGTTTACTGATGATCTTCACAATGTTGGCGCTATGTCTGACCACAATGGCTATAACAGCATTCCATTTTGTTGATACTATCATTCAGTACCTATCTGGGGCACAAGGTTCCATGTCATAGCAGCGATCACAGAATAGTGATCATTGTTACTGCAAGTGTACATTGCGGAAAATTAATTTCTGTGATGCACACTCGCAACACGGACAAAAACAACACCTCAGACCTATGGGTCTCATTTTTAATGCGGAGAGCAAAGCCCCCCGCACCCACCTACTTATGGTTTCTCAACTCCAGGGGGGTGCATGTTGGGGGATGAAAAACTTAAAAGATCCAAAGCCGCCTGCCGACAAAAAGAAATCCGCATGATGCCAGACCCAAACCCTGTACCCTCTGCCTCCCAGCCAACTACCCTCCCCATCTTGCTAGAGGACAGCTCGGCAGATTCCCAGCACACCCCCTCCCTCATACCATCCCTCCCCTGCATCTCCCCCAACACATGCACATGTACCAGCTATGTCCCATTGTAGTATTTCACCCACGCCAGTATCCAGTCACCCTCCCCCGCTTGGTAACCATGAACACAGGTACTGTAATTAAGTCACCGTTTTTGTAGGTGCCCAATTTTGATCATCTTGTTCACTGGATACCAGGGCACACATTTGGTTTCACATTACACAGTGCTTCACATTCTGACCATTTGCTATGTGTTTGTCTGGACAGTGCTATGAATTATACTGCTGAGTGTTTGAGATGTATGGGGTGGTACATGGGCTTCTTTGGCCAAACCTGAAGGCCTGCCAGTGCTGTACATTGCTGTTTGCCTGTGTCACTGACTCCCATGAGCTGAAATTGTGTGCCTACAGTACAAATAAAAGCCATTGAAATGTATGAGTTATCCCCTTAAAGGCTATTCTAAGGCACTATTTTTCTGCAGTTGCAGAAACAATGTTTCACACATGCTGCACCAAAGACAGGCATGACTCATCCTGAGCTAAAGGCAGTGTATTATCACTTGAGAAACAATCATAGTGGGGGTTCATGCACCATGCAACAGCAAACCAGGGGGCCTTGTAGTAGTGTTAGGTGTTAGACCACAGATGGCACACATGTCAAATGAAATTCAACCAACCACAATCTCATGCCCAAATTTGGCCCATAAAGAAGCCCCACAGGCAGTAGAGGCAGAGGCAGTAACAGGCAGAAGTGTGAGGCATTCAAAAGAAAAACCTCAGAAAGAGACACAACCAGCAGCTACAAAATGCCACTGGGTGAATGGACCTACTACATGTGGAGTGCAGGGTGCAGACAACACCAAGGAGCAGCATAGCTGTTATTGTACAGTACATGTGTGCTGCTCTTGGCTGGTTGTAGTTGCCCAACATTGCATATTGTTGCATGTGCTGATGTGCAGCGACAGGCAGGCTGGGCTGCTGCTGTAATGAAAGGTCCTGCTGGTACAGTTGGTGCTGCTATGGTCCCAGTTATGGGACTAGATGCTAGCCTCACTGGGAGTGCTGGTTATGCTGCATCTTTTACAAGACTTTCACAGTCTCCTGCTTCAATCACTATGAATAATCTGTTGTTCTGTCTGCTGGACCTTTTTTATTTCCTCAGCGGTGGATCCACAGGTGTGCAAAGTCTGCACATGTGGAATTCTGTAACTCACCATTTTTGCAGTTTTCCATATATGCAGAACTTTTGACTGTGAATATGCATTTTTGCAGTTTCGCTAGCATTTTTTTTCCACATGTGGGGAAATGTTTGATCTCTTTGTGAATCCAGTCTACTGAATTTAAGTTGACAATTTCAAACAGCAGGGCCATGTAATTTGTCATTTTTGTAAACTCCCAAAGAAACTCAGTATGGGCATGGCCATTCAGATAGACTTCTAATTTTGATGAAATACCTACATTTCAAAATAAGTTTCTTCAGTGTAGTGAGTGGTATATTTTAGTGAGGTACTCTTCTTGTCAAAGATAATAGATTTGTGACAATAGAAAATCAATAATTTTCTTTATCTAGACAACAGGTATGTGGTGGCTGGCCTCTGTGCAACTGTCTAACCAGTGTTCCTCATACTTGTCATAGATGGACTGCCCCTTTGGGTGAGACGATAGCTCAGTGTGCTTACTAATTCAGTCCTTGTCTTCTCATATGAGGCTGCCAATAGTGGCATTGATCAGTGTAGTCATGATGGTAGATTTCTGATGTTAACCACTGTGTAATAGTAACTTCCCTGAAATTACCACAATCCCCATCACATCATCCACCCAGGAATGATAAGATAATACATTTTTGGGCAAGCTGACCAATCCTTGACATCATGTTCTTTGTCTATCCCTACTTGGAATTACCTTTTAACTTTCTCAACCTTCAAGACATTCCTCCAATAATACTCACAGACTCCTCAAACATCTCAGTTTTGCCCAACTCACTGAGACAATTTGGTTTCTTGATGCATCATTCACAAATCCCTTTCCCGCACCATATATTGTGTAGGCATATTAGAGCTTGTATGTTAGGGGTGAGATAGTGTCTGTGACAAAATGTTTGTTTAGGCAGATTATATCTCAATGGTTTTAGCTCCAAGGATTGTGAAAATTTATTTGCACAGTTCCAGTCCTTGAGGCTATTTTGTTATAGCAAGTTTGGCAAAAATGATTTTTGTGGTTCAGAAGTTATTAATGAGTGAAATTATGAAAATCTCCCTTTTGTCATTTTTTACTTACAGCTAGCAAAACAAAAAAACTAGGCAGAATGAAATGATAAAACTTACAGGTTTATTAGAGTTTAGTGAAAGGAAATTCCTTTGAGGGGTTTAAAATGAGATTTTATTTCATTTTTAATCCATTTATGTTTAAAAGTTTGCACTTGAGCAGAATGCAAAAAAAAAGGCAGAAAACAATAGCAGAAAACGACACAAACCATTTATAAAAGTTCAAAATTGGACACAAATTAAAACATTAAATGCTAAAAATGGTAAAAATACTTAACTCTAAAGGTTACCAACTGTGTGGTTCAGAAGACAGTCTAATGAGATGCCTATGCTGATTTTAAAAAGATTAATTGAAATTATTTAATTAGAAAATAAAAAAAAAATTGCGATTGACACCTACAGTCATCCAGCAAGATTTCTGCACACATGTATAAAATAAACAAGTTTTGGTCAGTTAAAATAGCTGCTATACATTAACCTGCTATGAGAAATGACACAAAAAGCTGGACTGGGCCTCCAAGCCTGTTTTCGTATGTTCACTGACCAGAAGCATCCCTGCAAGGCTGTTAGCTATATTAAGGATACTAGTATGAACCTTTCTCCAGGAGAAGGAAGAGCTGGGTTGTTTATCTGTAGTGCTGGCCATAATGGGGACAATAGCTTGCAGGGATGAATGCTTCAGGCCAGTGAGCATAAAGAGATGTTCGTGGGTGTAGTCCAGTTTTTTTCCTCATATCAGTTTGATATATATATATATTAGAGGCAAAAAACTCTGTTTAATGCATCAGTTAGGGTGGTTCCATAGTGACAAAAGCAAGGAAATTCAATGTTAGGGTTGAAACCCCCTTGTCACAGAGACAAAAGTGAGGAAATTCGATGTTAGGGTTGAAACCCCCTTTGCACCCCTCCAGCCAACCCCCCCAACTGGAATTGGGGTGCGCATTGGGGTCGTTGGCCCTAACTCTCACCCCATCACATGTGGAAAGAAGCTGAGGAATAGGAGAATGGGGTGAGAGTAGGACCGATGATCCCAATGCGGACCCCTTTCCAGGTTGGGGGGGTGGGCTGGAGGGTTGCAAAGGGGGTTTCAACCCTAACATCAAATTTTCTCACTTTTGTCTCTGTGAAACAACCCTAACTGATGCATTTAATGGAGTTTTTTGCCTTTAATTTCCCTTCTTTTTGAGAATGATAATGAGAAATAGTGAATGTAATGCGGTGGCAGGAGCACGGGGCCTGTCTTGTCACATAGAAACACTGTGCCCACAAATGCAAATCATAATGTGCATGGTGACACAAAGCAAAACAGAAAGAGAAACAGTACTGTAGACAGAAATGTTAAAAACAATGCAAACGCAAATGAAAACTCAAAGGGTAACGCACATGGTGACGTAGACGTGAACGGTAAGTGAAACGGGTACGGAACCACAAGTGAAAACAGTAGTGGTAACAATAATGTAAGTGCACAGGCTGGTTTTCCCCAAAAGCTGCATAGAGAAAGACAGTGAGTACAAAGAATGTATGCAAAATAATGACTCTCGGAACAGAAAATGAGGACTTGGAATAGTAAATTGCTTATATCTCAGGAACCGTACGACATAGAAAAAAATTTAAAAGCCATATAAATTATCACTTTCCTGGCTATTTTTGTACTTATCCCCCATTAGGGGGCTAAGCATTTTTCCGACAAAGTCCATATCTTGCACCGTTTCCAAGATACGGGCCCTGAAAGGCGCGGCAAACACCACAATGTTATCCTACGGTAAAAAAAAACAGAAGTTCAGAGTGCCATAACTTTGCCTCCCTGTAATATTTTTTCACCACACTACTGAAATGCACATCTGTGGGATGTTGGCTGTCTTCCCTGCAAATTTCAGCCCAAAAGACTGAACTGTTATTTGCAGCAGGGAGCCAAACGATTGCTGCAATGCGTTGTATGCCGTAATGTTATCCCATGGGAAAAAAGTCAACTTTGGAGTACCATAAGTTTGCCGCCGTGTAATATTTTTTCAATAAAACACAAAAAGGCACATCTGTGAGATGTCTGCTGCCTTTCCTCCAAATTTTAGCCCAAAACTCCAAACCAGTCTTTTGCAGCAGGGTGCCAAATAATTACAGTCATTTTCCCACAGCCTAGAAACGTACTGTCGCAATTTGCGAAAGCTTTCGCAAATTCATTCAACAGTGTCGCAAGTGCGAAAGTCCTTTGCAAAAATACTTTTTCAAGAAATGTGAAAAACATATTTCTGGGGTGTTTTACCCCAAAATAAAGACATGGCTAGCATCCTCAGGGTCCGACTAGATCAATACAAAAAGAATTGGGTTGCTAGAGGGTCCCAAATTTAAATGGCAAGCATTTTTCTGATCACCAACTGAAAACAAAATGCCAGATCTGTGACAGTAAAAGGGCCATTTGCGAAAGTAAAAACTGCATTTGCAACACTGTTGAACTTTTTTTTAACTTTTCCCATTGACTTAGAATGGGAACTTTTTTTTTAAATAACTTTTGAACCGTTTAATATTTTTTCACACAATCTTCAAAAGGCACATCGGGGACCCCGGCCGCATGTTCCCTGAAGCTTTCGGACCAGTCACGCAAACCATACGACCTGTAGGTGCGACCGTAGACTTCCAAAAAAGCATATATGCATGCACAGATCACGCTTAATAACTCTGCAGCCGTATATCTGACTGGTATGAAACTTGGCAGATCCCATGACGTATGGGTCTTGATTGTGTTTTTTTTAAAATTCAGGCAAATCTGTCAAACGGTTGCAAAGTTATTAAGGTGCAAAATTTTGGGTTTAACATGTAAATGGCTCCTCATCCCTAACTATGGTAGCACTACTGTGCTACTATTTATATATATATATATATATATATATATATATATATATATATATATATATATATATATATTTATTTATTTATTTCAGCTTTGACCAGAGGCTGTTTATTACCAAAGACATTTAAATTAAAACAGGATCTTTTCCCCTGAGATGTTATGCATTCAAATTGTTTATAGCCCCCCTGAGGTTGCCATGGGAGTGACCCCATCCCTTCTGTCAGCCTTGGCACCATTGGACAGAAAGGAGAATTGTGAATGATGGCTTACCCACTAAGCATAGTTAATAAGCAGGGGATATCTCACCTGCACCCTGAAGAGCCTGAAATGGGGGTCCCAGGTTGACATGCAATCGTACCTGTAAAATAAAAATAGTGAAGTGGGTTATAAAGGATTCATAGTTCTTCAGGGAGAACATGTGACAGATAGGAAAGGAGAAACATGAAAAAATTCTTGTCTGTTTGACAGATCATCAGCATCCTGTCATACCCGTGAGCTAGTCCTCTTAGGTAGTCAATTTCTGAGCAACTGCCATGTCCACTGACAACTGTTGTGACCCTTTTAGCTGTGTCATGGTATTTTAATTTAGGTGCTGGTGGCTCTTGACCAGAAAGATATTGCTCCAGGGTCTTGAAATCTTGACAAATGATTGCTCGACTCTGATTGTCTGATGCAAGCATAATACCGACACATATATTCCTGACCATTGAAATCCCATTTCACAAAATACCAACCACATGTGCAGTCTTACTGATGCATTAATGAAACAACATAAATTATATACTCCTTGTTATTGTTCCAACGCTACAGCATCGGTGACTGGGTAACACTTGAGAACCTGCCCTGCATCAGCTGGTACTGGTGCACTTGTTTTTACCTTTATAAACCTCCATGACTAGTTACAAAGGAAGCATTTTGTTCCCCAAATTACTGTACCTCTATGCTAGTACCGATCGAACTGCTGCACTGTGAAACTATGGTCATACTTCAAATCCCAGGCATGCTACACAATTTATCGGTACTCATACTCTCATACCCTCGGTCTCTGATTGTATAATTACCTGCAGAATGAGCCAGCAGACCATCAATGAATAGAACTAGCAGCACTACCATGGCTCTACTCTGCTTGTGCCTGGGACCAGTGAGACAAGTAAGGCTGCAAGAATGCTTATTTATTTTATTAAGGCTGCAAGAATGCTGATTATTTATGAATAGAACTAGCAGTACCATTGCAGCTCCATTCTGCTCGTGACTGGGACCAGCGAGACAAGTAAGGCTGCAAGAATGCTTACTGATTTCATTAAGGCTTCAAGAATGCTGCTTATTTATGAATAGAACTAGCAGCACTACCACATCTCCACTCTGTTCATGCTTGGAACCCCGCTCATCCGAACTCTCAGTTACGCAAACTGATTTGTTGTCTCCCAAGCAGTTCAGATAAATGGGGTTGAACTGTACATGCAGAAGCTGTGGCCAGATTAAGCCAATAAACACAGTAAGCTTTTTTACTTATTTTATCAATCTTGTTATTGTTTCGTTAATGCATCATGGTGGTTGGAGGGTGAATATACATGAGAGAGCTGCTACCAGAACAAGCCAATCACCCTCGTAAGCTTTTTAATTTTTTTTATCAGTTGTATTAGTAATGAATCAGTGTGACTGTGCTTGCAGTTGGTATTTTGGGAAATGGAATTTCAATTGTCAGGATTTCATGCTGCGGTATTACAGTAGCATTGGGCAATCGGAATCAGGCATTCAGCAGTCAGGATTTTGAGAGTTGGGCAATTGTACAGATCCCCTGCTCCAACTTAAGCTTGTTCATGTTTTGCTCAATGTTCAGTGCATGGGTACATTTCCATATGGCTGGATGTGTGGCATCTAATTGATTATTAAAGCTTCTGTTCCAACCCTCTATGGTGTTGATTGTCTGAGGGAGGCCATCCATGACTGCACTATGACTGCTCCAAAACTGTGTTTGGAAAAGTGGTCTGAGGCAGCCATATCTGCCCACAGGGCATCTGAGTCAAATGTCCTCAAAGTAATCAGCTAAAGGAGCAAGCATTTCAATGTGCTCTGTATAGAATGGACCACATCTAGCTGCCTTGAAAGCCGATAGCACATCTTCAGGTGGGATATAAGCTAAGGTGGGCAGCATTTTAATATTAAGCGCAAATTCTTCATCTGCAGTATAGTTTTTTGCGAATGTCCGGTAACTCTTGTAGTTTGTGCCAGATAGCCTGGCACAAATGAAAAAAGCACCCTCTTGTGTCGGACACCAGGAACTCTGATGTGAAAGCTTTGACCACTGTAGTCTCAAAATCAGTCATTATTGACTTTGGGGTAAGATTGGGGCATAGTTCTTTTATGGCAGTATGAACTTTCACATAGCATGCATATGTAAGGCTAGACATCAAAATGAAAACACTTGGAATAACTGCAGTAAGGTGTACACCATGGATAGTGTATGGCAGAAAAAACATGGAGGGTGGATTTAAATGTTCTATCTGCATACTGGTGTAGACTGTCCTTCATGTACTGAAGGTTTTTGTTTGTGGAGAACAAGAGAAATCGGTCTAGGTCCTCAGGTCCACTATCATGTAACAAAAAAGGATCCCAGCAGTCAGTCATGGAGTATTCCCTTGGAATCTGAAGTTCTGAAAGGCAAGTGGGCAAAGCAGGGGCAACAGTAACAGTCTGTCTGATACAGTGTGTTGTGCGCTTTAAACAAGAGAAGGAACGTAGTTTACCTGCTGTTGCCTAGTCTACCTGCCCTGTGGAATAGGCTACAATTTGATGAGTGGCTTCTTGAGAACTTAATGCTTTTTCTTTCATGTCCTGCACAACCTTTCTTACAGCTATTGAGCCAGCATCTGGCACATGGTTGTGCTCATTGAGAAATGTTGTAATCATATCATCAGCAGTGTGGACTGTGGCAGCACAATGCAGGCTGTCATACAAGCTACATTTTCAATATGTCTTTTGCCCAAACACATTCTTTTCGATAGAGATAGACAGTATAAGACAGTAACTGTTGACCTTGCTGACTCAAGACATATTCAAGAGGCATTGCTACTGCTTCAGTATAACAAAGTAAAGGCACGCCAAGTACAGAGTAATTACTTTTTTTAACCAGCAGCTGCCTCAACTTATAAATGGTCTGCACCACTGTTAAAAAGAAACAATATAGGGATGTAAGATTTAACCACAGCTTATCCAGTCCAATCAGTGGCTCCCCCGTGAACTAAATCAAAGTATTCAGAATCTTTTTAAGAAAAAAATTAATATTAGAGTCCATAGATATGTACTCTGTAATGTATCACTGTTCATTTGAATTTCCTACAGTGGCTCTGAAGTACTGCATTTAGTTTTGTAAGTATGCTAACAAAGCACGTTTAACTCTGTGCAACAGCTTTGCCATATTGAGAGTCATTATTCTTCTTACTTCATTTTGAATCTGCATCTTATTAATCCTGCTCATACTGAAAAAGTTTTTACTAATCACATTTTAATTCACATACTGTGGCTCTAAGGTACCACATCTGCAGCAACAAAAGAGCTTGCTAGTCACATTCAGCCCCATACAATATCTCCTTTTACTAAGTTCTGCTCTGAGGACCAGGTACCAGTGACAAAAAGAACTCAGTTTATCCAAAAGTCACAGCACTTACCACACAGTCTCTTTAAATAAGGTAGTCCAGGATATGGAAACTTTAATTTACCTCGTTTTAGTCAGTGCAGAACAAGAAACGCAACTTGACACAGCACAGACGGGAGCAGAAAAAGATCCTGACATTTCACCTGTCATCTTTCTCAAAGGACTGGATGTCAAGTTGACTTTCTCATTCTGCATGTCGACACTGAAAAATATTAGGTAAATTAAAGTTTCCATAGCCTGGACTACCTTATTTAAAGAGACTGAGTGGTGAGTGCCATGACTTAAGCAATAAGGCATGACTGGGCATTGGTGGTAATAGGTTTACCCCACTCTCAGGAGTGTAGTGAGGCACAAGGTGAAGTCAAGTGCCTTCAGCCCTCTGACTGTTGGGTAAAGCTAGTACAGTGTAAGCCATTTTACATGGACACTTTGGTGTAAGGTAAAATTGTCCGGTAAAACCGATGTCCAGAGTTGCCGGCAGGTGGCGCTGTGACATAAGAATTCATAACAGCAGCACTCTTAGTCACGGAACGCCACAGCAAGTGCATGATTTCTTTTATTTTTACTGTTTCTGTTGTGCTTTTTATGCCTTGTGTGCTTTTTCATTTTTGAAAACATGGTTTAAAAAGTGCTTTACAATTCTTGAAAAATTCATGACAGCAATGAGCTTTATTCAAAGAAGCTGTTCAGAGTAATCGGCCTTACTGCACTCGATGTACAGTATATGGGCAAAACCCCCTTCTCGATACCTCTAACAGACTCCAGTCCATCTGAATGTCCACTCATTATTCCATGGCTTGTCTGAGTGTTAGCAGGGCCATGGCTGTTGGGGTACTGGATGCCATCCAAAACTCTGGAGAAATCATTTTCTGTGAGGCCATTTGGTGGTGGAATTAACTCCTTGAGTGGTAGGTGACTACAGTTCCTCCATACTGTCACACAGCTCACAGTAAAATAAGAGACCACAAATGGAGATCTAAGTAAGAAAATGTCACCTTACTTAAGTTCAGGTGATTATCTAATTAGCGAGTGTTAAATGAGGTGCCATCAGCTGCAGGCAACATTCTTAATTACCCGCTCAGCTGTCTGTGGTCGCTGGCATGTAAGGTCTGCATTAATAGGCAGATACAATTAAGTTTACATAGGGCTTGGTTTGGGTTTTTGAAAAATGTCCACCTTTGCCGATTGTCCGAGTTAAGCGCATCTGTGTTATATGGAGTGGACTGTACCACCAATGCACTGTCATTCCTTATTGCTTAAATATAAAATGGGCTCATAGGCAACTTTTAAAAAATGAACACTCTCAAAGTTTTCATGGCCACAAAAAATATAATAAAATGTTGCTAAACAATGTAAAATAGTCCCTCCACAGATTTCTTTCACCTGTCAGTCATCTGTGTTTCTAAACATTCAATACATTGTGTGATTGTTTGCCATGGAATAGAAAAATTCAAATTCTGCTTATTCCAGAAATACAATGCAGCCCCCCCACACACACACACAATGGTAACATGGAATACATTAATTCAAAATTCTCCAGAGTTCCACTGGCATACACACACAGGCCTCAAATGAAGCCAGAACCTAAATTTTATCTGTTTCCAGGTAAGTAGTAGGTAGTTCTCTGGCAAACTGGTAGGGATAGGAAGGGGATTTTTCATGGCCATCAAAGAAACACCAGCAATGGAAACTCTGAATAGTACTTGATTTTCTCTTTTTGTTTGTGTGTGTGTGTGTTAAGAAGGCGCTCTTGAGTAAAAATTACATTACATTATTTACTTACTTTATTTCATTTAATGGACTTTTATTTTTAGGGGCTAGATGGAGTTTTGTTTAGAACGGGATCAATACCATGCATGGCAGAATGTCGTGCGACATAATCACATTGCGCAATATTATGATAACTTTTTTCCTGTGGGGGTGTTCCCCCCCACACTCCCCTTTATGGGGAGCTGTGCCCCCCGGATCTCCCCACTAAGGATTCTAACTCCGGGGGGGGAGGGTCCAACATGGAGAGCACACAGGTCCAGGTTTCGGCATAATGCCATGCGCTATTAAGCGTAAGACATTATGGCCTGGTACTTTTTTTTATATATGAGTTAAGGTTGCAGCCATGTTTGTGATGGTTATTAGGAAGGAAGTGGCTTATGAATTATGTGAGTTGCCCTGGTTGGCAGGGACTTGTTTTTAGCCACTGGTGGTGTTCTCTTACTGCCATGGCTAGAACCAAGTCTCAGTCAATCAGAGCACAAAGATTTCCTTGCCCGTTTTATATTTTTGGATACTCATACAATAGCTCTCAATTCCCACAAGTATGTAGAACAAATATTTTTTTGGGAAATTCAACTTTAAAACATTTTTATTTTGCCTTCTAAGCTTAATAATGCTGCAGTCTGACTATCTGCATGCTTCCTCCAACACTGTCTTTTTCTTCTAATGTGTGGACACTGTCTGCTGTTCCCTAATTCCAAAAATAGGAAGCTGGTTACCATAGAGATGCCTAAAGCTCACAAATGAACTAGCACACACACATTTATTACAAAATGGCACTAACAATTTCACAAATAATGGTACAACAGCAACTTACAATCTCTATTGTTCCTAAGTTTTAAATATACAACAAAAGAAAGGGACACCACTATATGTTGGACAAGCCCCAAAATGTGCTTCAGTAAAGTTTACGCCTTAATCAGTTAGATCATTTTCAGCTTTGTTTAAAATACGTATCTATAAAAAATATAAAAATTATCTAGAGGACTGAATTGGGACCCATAGCAGACCAACATGGTGCAGCCCAGGGTCCCAACCCACCTAGCCCCATCCAAAAATATGGGGCTGTAACGGTGGCCATTTACTAATCTCCTGCCCTGAAAGGCTAGCAATCTAACATGTGGTCAGACAAAACTGTACAATTTCTGTAAACCACCCCAAATCTTCTAATCCATAAATAACTCTGGCAATAAACAAGATGTTAATATAACATACGGCATCCAGAGCCTCAGGGTTTGGGCATCTTTTGACTAAAATTTGCCTTGCTTTAGTATAAAATCTTAGGGGAGAAACAATCTTATTAGACAGCCTAATTTGGTAAAGTAAGGCATCAAGCCACGGTGGATGCCTGAATTGCTACCCTGTTGGAAGTTGCAGAATGTGGCACTGAGTGGACTAGCCACTGAAGTAGCAGTTAGATTTGGGAACTGTGCTAAGTGTGAATCAAGATCCTGTGGTTGCGTGAGACAGCAACTTTGTATCCAGCTAATAATACCATAGACAGTGCCCTGCTGTTCATAAAAGCACTCTTATCTCCCACCATTAAGTGACTGACTGGTGTTACTGTCTTATTTATTTATTTATTTATTTAACAGACTTTAGGATAACAACCTTTGAGTCAGAGACTCATTTACAAAGGCTCTGCATCAGAAAAAAACAAACACAAACACTTAATACATATAGACATAGAATGGCAGCTGAAGATTTCCATTTTTTCAGTTGTACAATATTGCAGAATCAAGATCAGCTATACATTGCATTGAATGTGTTACCAAGAGCTGTATTTTACAGTTTTCAAGAGAACAATAAGTTAGCTGATAGAGGTAGGGAGCAACAGGTTTGATATTTACAGCAAAGTGGAGAATTAAACAGATATCTTGTGAGTGCAGCCAAAGGAGGCATTGTTAATAGGTAATGTTTGGTAGCCCTATCGGTAGGAGCTCAGTGGTGGAGTAGTCCACTAACATGATAGACAGATGACCCGGCACTAGCTGGTACAAATCTCCCAGGATGGTGTGTTGACTATTTGACTTTTGTGGAAAAACTTAATTTCTGCCTACCATTTGGTTTGTGAGAGAAGCCTGATGAGGAGCATAATTGCTTGGATTTGTTAAAGATCTTTCCTGCAAGATTGTGACTGGCGTTTTCATCTTATTACAGTCCTTCAGCCATTGTGACCTTCACAGCTGCCCCAGTTGGTGGTCTCGGCAGAATGACAGGACGTGTGCCTTTCAGTACTGGATTGGAGAGCAACACTATCGGCTGGGATTCAGAAGTTTGATCACACTGAGCATATCGGCATATAATAAACTTTAAAATGGAAGTATTGCATTGTTCAGACCTGGTAATGCAAGAAAATGAGGGCTGATTGTGCTGGTCTGTGCTGTTTCCTTTTCTTTCTTCTTTTTTTATCACCAACCCCTTCAGTCTGGACAAAAAGAACAATGCAGAGGGTGAGGGGGAGAGAGACAAAATGGTGCAGCAGGGGGAGTGGGGAGGGAGAGAAGCAAAAACACATTGTCATGAATGGGAGGAGGGTGAGATATTTTATTAGGAAACAGAGCTTCAATTCCACTCCCTTGTGATAACAAAAACTGTGCTGCATTAGGAATTCTGGTTATAGACCCCTTTTCCTGACGGCAATATGTCAGCATTGTGTCATGATGCTATGCAGCCATAAAAACACTGGTTGGGCAATCATGCCCAACCAGCCTGTGCTGCCACCAAGAGGATCAGATTCCAACAAACCCTAACATGGAAGCTCAAGATCTCTGTTGGTATCCAAAACTTGAGGTGAAAGCAAAGGATGGTTGGGCATTGGCGTGGTTTTAACCTACCAGTATTTTAATACTGCAGAGCGCAAAAAATGATAAAAATAAAGTTGTCCTACACAAATGTAACTAATCAGAAGGTTTTGATGTCAAAATTGACTACATGAACATTGAAACACAATGTGAACTGAACAATGAACTGTTATTCCCATTGTAGGCTGTTGTCAAACTGTTATTTACAAGTGTATATAAATACAGATATGCAAACTGAGTTATTTTAAAAAGCAGTTTATGTAACGTAGGTAATTTAATGTCCATTTAAAGGAGCAAAGTTCTGAATTGTCTTCTTTATCCTGTTTATTAGTTGAGGAGAAAATGATGAGTAAATTGAACGCCTACTAATGAATTTCTTCAGTTTTTCTTGGCAGGAAGGTCTTGTCAGACTAAACTAATAGTTTTCATTGACTGGGTAAAAATGTCATTGGATAGGGGCCATGTTGTGGATTTACTATTTTCTGGTTTCGGCAAAGCCTTTAACTCAGTGCCTCAGAAGCCATCACTGAAAAAGATGGAAGATCTAGGGGCAGCAAGGGACATAGTAAAATGGGTAGGGAATTGGCTGAGGGGGAGGCTGCAGGGGGTTGTGGTAAATGGGGTCAAACCAGAAGAGAGACAGGTCAACAGTGGGGTACCACAGGGATCAGTCATGGGGCTTGTTCCTCTGCTATATGTCCATCAGTGACATACATTGGAAAAGGAATTCAGGGCAGGTTGTGTCTCTTTGCAAATGAAACAAAGCTTTGAGTGAAGGTGGGTAACGATGAGGGAATTAGGGAGATGCAGAGTGACCTGCATAGATTGGAGAGGTGGGCTAAGGTTTTGCAGTTGAAATTCAACACCAAAAAGTGAAAGGTTAATCACTTAGGGAGCAAGAACCCCAGGACAGAGTACTGGATGAGAGAAGTGAAGCTGAACACTATGACAGAGAAGAGACCTAGGAGTCATCATAGTGACACCCACAAACAATCAAGCCAATGCAATAAGGCAACTAGGGTGTTAGAATGTATTGGGAGGGATTTGCCAATAGAAGAAAAGAAGTAACACTACCTCTTTATAGATCAGTGGTAAAACTGCACCTGGAGTATTGCAGCCAGTTGTGGAGTCCTCACCTTAGGAGAGATGAGGACAGGCTAATGGCTGTGCAACAAAGGGCGATCAGGATGATACAGGGACAGAAGAGCAGATGTTATGAGGATTTGGCTCAAGGCACTAGACATGTACTCATTGGAGACCAGACAGGAGTGGGGTGATATTATAGATACCTTCAAATTCCTGATATAAATAAATAAGGAGAACTATGAAGAGTTATTTAGCATTAGCATCAGTTGGAGGTCAGAGGCAAAAAAAGAAACTGGCAGGTGAAGGTTCAAGAGGAATTTGAGGAAGTATTATTTTACTGAGGGGGCAGTTGAACCTTGGAACAGTATGCCAGCCAAGGTGCTAGGTGCCAAAACCATTAATGGTTTCAAGCATGGGTGCAACAGAGTGAAGGGTATAATGGTTACTCAGGGTAATAGTTGTAGGGAGGGGAATAGTGGGAGAATAAGGAGGGATAATATGTTGGACGACAGATAGGTCCATAAGATTGATAGGGTACCACAAGCAGACTGGATGGACCATCTGTCTTTTTCTGCCAGCACTCTCTATGTTTCTGTTTTTTTTTTTTTTTTCATAGTTATCTGGCATTCTTGACTCTCCCACCCCTCCATCACTCCCTCCATCCCTTCCTCGTGCAGTCATTGATTTACATAGGAAACTCCCACTGCAGCATACTCCTACTCAGCACAAATCACCATCTTTTATACTCATCACCTTGTATTGCAGTGTGCAGTCCTGGGTCTCTCACTATGTGGTGTGCATCTGAGCTGGCCAGTCCTAACAGCTTCAGGATAGCTCAGAATGGTGTAGTCGAGGTGATTTACCTTAGTCACTACCGAATAAATCAATAACTTTGAATGCAGTTTGCTTTTCAAGTTTTCTCCACCATGAACAATCTTTGTATTCACCACATGTTGGAATACTCAGTGGTCCCCAATCAAGCTTAGCAATTTCAGTGTTCTGTGCATACAGTATTTGATTGAAGTTTTCCTGCCATGTAGGAGGCTGAAGGTGCTGGCACCATAGATGTGATCATTTCAGACCGAACAGACATGCTTCCTTGGTGACATGATACTGCTAAAATAGAGAACTTGGTAGTGAAAATCATGGAATTTCTCCTCTGTTCCTATTTAGATAAAAGAGTAGTTATTTATTGACTGCAGATTTCGATGTCCAGAAGGCTGTGCAACTTTTTTTGGAGGAGCATTGTTATCAATGAATCTTTGAATTGATGTCTTTCTCGTGGAATGATAGTTTGTTTATTTTTTTCATTTGGGAGACCAGCATTAATTTTCATTTACTTCTTTAATGAGAGGAGTGTATTAATTTTTTTCCCATAGTGACAGCACAATATTAAAAGGAGTCCCATATAATAGGATTATAGTTTAAATTGGGGAAAGGTAGAAAGGGGTGTAAGCATGTTTCATCTTTAATGATCTCTGAGATTCATAATTAATGTAACAATAATCAATCGGGTCTGTCAGAGGATTTTCAGCACTTTGATACATGTGAGGTTGCAAAGGTCTGACGTTGTGGGGGGTTTTAATAGAGTGGGTTTTATTTTGCCATTCATTATACTGGAGGTATACCTTACCATATGTTTTACCAGAGGAGTCTAGTCCTAATTATGATTCACCCCCCTTCATGTTATAGGGCTCACTGGTTCTTAACACAGAAACATAGACTATGATGGCAGATAAATACAGCTTGACACACCCAGTCTGCCCATTTCCCTATGTATTGGATAACCTGGAGATCCTAGATAACCAACAGCCTACTTCCTCCTACCCCACACTACAATTGCCTTATGTTTGCCCCATGCATTCTTGAATTTCCCCACTGTTTTTGACCCCACAACCTCCTCAGGAAGGCTGTTCCATGCGTCCACCACCCTCTCTGTAAAAAAATACTTCCTTGCATTGTCCCTGAGCTGCCCGCTTCTATCTTCAAATTATGCCCCCTTGTTCTTGCACATCTCTTTTTCTGAAAGATGCTGCCCTCTTGGACTTTGTTGATTCCCTTGAGGTACTTGAAAGTTTCTATCATGTCCCCGCTCTACCTCCTTTCCTCGAGGGTATACATATTAAGCTTCTTTACTCCCTTTTCATATGGCTTCTGGTACAGACCCTGCACCATTTTAGTTGCTTTCATCTGGACTGCCTCCATCCTGTCTATGTCCTTGCGGAGATGGGGTCTCCAGAACTGCACACAGTACTCCAGATGGGGTGTCACTAACTGTCTGTACAGAGGGATGACAACTTCCTGTTTTCTACTGGTGATGCCTCTCCCTATGCATCCCAGTATCCCCCCAGCCTTCCTTACTGCCTTCTCATATTGCCTGCTTACCTTTATGTCATCTGATATGACTACCCCAGATCCTTTTCCATTTTTGTTATTAGTACCCCCCCCCTTTGTGTACTCTTCCCCTAGGTTTTTGTTTCTCAGGTGCATTACTTTGCATGTCTTCACATTGACTCTAAGCTGACATACTTTTGATCATTCCTCCAACCTTGCCAAGTCCCTTCTCATCCTTTCCATCCCCCCTTGTATATCAACCCTGTTGCAGATCTTTGTGTCATCTGCAAAGAGGCATACTTTTCCTTCCAGTCCCTCTGCAATGTCACTTATAAAGAAATTAAAGGGACACTAAACATTGCAGGGGTCACTCAAATTGTGAAAGCTCATGAAAAGATCTTTCAAATGAGGTATTGGGTTTACCTGTACAGGACAGGAGTCTTGTGATATGAATAGCTAAGTAATGTGTAAATTAACTCATAGCAACAGCCATTTCATGTAGTCTTAAAAACAGGAAGTGATGTCACTGAGGGGCTAGCTCTATGTTGTTAATTACAGCTTGCCCCTCAGTGACATCACTTTCTGTTGTAAGACTGCATGAAATGGCTGCTGTTTTGTTTTGATTTTCAGATTATGTATATATTCCTATCTTGGGACATTTGACACATACAAGGAAGCCAAATACCTCGTTCAGCATAACTTTTCATGGACTTTCATAGTTTGAGCAAAACCTGCAATGTTAACTGTCCCTTTAAAGAGAACCATCCCTAGTCCAGTTCATAGGGCAAAGTAGAGCCCAATATGTAACAACACTGTTGGGTTTTGAAGTCCAATTGTTCCTGAAGTATGTAGGAGATCTATATCTTCCTTCTACTGTATAGGAGATCTATGCCTTCATTTGAGAGGAACTCTGCCTTATTGGGCTTGTTACCCTTGCTTTAATGTTCTCAAGTATTGACCACTGAAGTATTTAGTGTCTCTTTGACTTCAGTGCTATAATGTTTGTAAATATGCTTCATCAGATGGTGATCTATGCTGCTCAGGAACCATAAAGAGTAGAGGGTTCATACTCTGAATCATTGATTCATTTGTTCTTAAAGATGAAATCAGCAAGTAAGAAAATAATTCTTTTAGAGGGGATTTTGTGAATTGGGTGGTGCTCATCCATATCATAACACTAAGATGTTACCATTTTTAAGTGTTTTACCATCTTCTGTAATGTTCATTTATTTCCATTATCATCTATAAATCTTTGACGCTCATCACAAACCTTTAAAAAATGCTGCAATCATGGAGATGCAGTTGGGCTTACGCTTTGATGTGTGCCTGACAGTTTTTAGCTGTGTACTCACTACAAATGGGCTTATGGGCATTGTAATGTTTTGGAAGGCTGACCTACAGTAACACAGAACAGTACAATGGCATTCCATGGCCTCTGCACTGCGGTACAGCACTGCTCTGGTAAAGACAGAAAATCATGCATGACAACCATTCTCTATACTCTATATACTGTATAATGCATACAATGGGTAAGGCATGAACAAATGTGAAACATTGTCTTGAAATTTTTTCTGAGTCCTACGCAAACAAAATATTTAAAGCCCAAGACCATGAAAACCAGTCAAGAACATGACCAAAGAAAAGACTGCATGCGTTTTGTACTACAATGAAAGTTGGACAGAAACAAAATAGTAAGAAAGTTGTGCCAGTTTTATGTGAAGGTGACTGAAGGGTCCTGTATTTTCTGCTTTGTGCATATCCCACAGGGCCATACACAAACCAAATTAGGACTCATTTCCTACTTCCCAAAGGACTCAAAGGGCCATTCATGATCTGCATTGCAGAAAGTAAATTGGGACTCATCTCCTGTTTTGCTCATGGCCTGAAATACCCCTGAGCATCTTGCTTTATGAAGGGCCATTCAGGCCCTGTACAATAAAAGTTTTGATTTAGCTTTCTCAAGGAAATTGGAAAAAAATACTATGTTAATGCATCCTTAAGATTACAAAGCCACAAAAGGAGAGAAATGTAGCATTCAAATGTGTTCAGCCCTAATGCACCTACTCCCCCAGCCCCAAGCTTTGTGACTCAAGGCCAAGTTACAGGTCCGGGGGCCATACCCGATGGGTATGCTGCTTCAAGCTACAATTCTGGGGCATGTGGCAAGAAAGTTATAAGTGATCACCAGGTCTGTGCAAGGCCTGCAGTGATTGCCTGTGCAAGAAATGCATGACTGATGCTGTAGGCTCTCTGTGAAGCACTGGACTTTTTGAACATGGCTCTGAACCGCTAGCTTGAAGTAGTAGACTCATGTGGCATGACACAAGAAAGAGTCCTACAATAGCCCAACAAACAGCTGCCTGACAGGTGACTGCCTGACATTGTTTGTCCAACATGCAGTTGCCTGACAGGTTTACAGTACTGACAATTCCCTGGCATATCAGTGACCTGGAGTTTGTTATATTTAGTTCAGGAGGGATGGGGGGGGCTCTTCTCCCTGCAACCGCTTGTTTGTCGGAGTATTGTGGTTGTTGTTTTAATGATTGTTGGGATTGCAAGTTGGGCAGGTGTTTGTCGGGGAAGTGTTTGTCGGGATCTTGTAGTAGATCCAGCTCTATATATGTAACTTGGCCTTCAGTAAAGTGGTGGATGGCTGTGGGAGGGGTAGTCCAGTATTGCTGGAAAACCCCTAGTGCCTAATTTCCTTCCATTTGTGGCTTTATAAATCTAATGAAGCATTACTTTTTTTTAAGATATAGATAGATAGATAGTAACATGAACATTGCAAAAAAACTATACAAATGTACCTCTAAGTCAGGAACAGTGGGAGAATTCAAGAATGCATGGGACAGACATAAGGCAATTCTAGTGGGAGGGTAGGAGGAAGTAAGTTGTTGATTAACTAGAATCTGCAGCTTATCCATCCAGTAGGGAAATGAGCAGACTGGGTGGGCCAAGTGGTCCTTATTGGCCGTCAAATTCAAATTCTATGTTTCTAAGGGTTAAAACACCAAGTATACGAAGCCGGGAATCAAAAACTTAAATAAAAACTTAGGTTGGATTACCCTGATATTGGCATTGTTTTGTCAGACAAAGAAAAATAGTGGCACAGCAATGTTTATATAGAGGGGGCCAATATTAGGGAAATACCAACACTGCATCACATGATTGTTCAAACTGTGAGGAACACCACACCATGTATTCACCAAGATTCAGTGCTTTTTACCCTAATTTTTCATTTCCCTACTCTGCATGCTTTGTGCTTTAACCTTAATAGATGTATTAACATAGTTATTTGCAGTTTACAAAGAAACACAGAAACATAAAAATTGGTGGTAGATAATGACCACTAGGCCTACCCAGTCTGCCCATTTTCCCTACCTGCTTCAAAAACCACAGACCCTACTTGCTCTCCAGCTTTATTCTCTTTCCTATTGCTTGGGTTCCCTATGCCTATCCCATGCATTTTTTAATTCCCCTACTGAGTTAACCTGTACCACCTCTGCTGGGAGGCTGTTCCATGCATCCACCTCCATTTCTGTGATGAAATACTTCCTCATGTTACCCATTAATCTACCCCTTCCAGCCTCATGTCATGTCCCCATCTTCTAGAACATCTCATTTTCTGAAAGATGCTACCCTCCTGTACCTTATTTATGCCTTGAGGTTTTTGAAGGTCTCTATCATATCCTCCCTCTCTCTCCTCTCTTCTCCTCTCCTCTCCTCTCTTCTTCTCCAGGGTATACATATTGAGGTCCTCCAGTCTCTCCTCACATGACTTTTTGTGCAGACCCTGAACCATTTTAACTGCCCTTCTCTGAACTACCTATACCCTGTCTATGTCCTGATGGAGATGCGGCCTCCAGAACTGGACACAGTAATCCAGATGGGGTCTTGTACAGTGGCATCACCACCTCCTTTCTTCTGCTGGTAATACCTCTCTATGCACCCCAGTACCCCTCAGGCTTCCTCACCATCTTTGGCAAATTGTTTGGCCACCTTTAGGTCATCTCATATGATTATCCCCAGATCCCTTTCCTGTTTGGTGGCCATCAGTATCTCACCCCCCCATTATGTAAGAACCCCCTGGGTTCATGTGCCCCCAAATGCATGATTTTACACTTCTTCACATTGAATCTTAGCTGCCACACTCTTAACCATTCCTCTCATTTACCTAGGTCCCTACTCATTTTTGTCCACTCCTCCTGGGGTGTCTGTTGCAGATCTGCAAAGAGGCATATCTTTCCTTCCAGCCCTTTCACAATGTCATGTATGAAGACTTTAAATAGGACTGGCCCCAGAACTGATCCCTGTGGGGTGTAAGAATTTAATACCTTACTCTTTGAAAAAAAGGCTTACAGTATAGTCTAGATGTTAGAGTAACAAGCTGTCAGTGAACTTGGTTCATCCAGCTGACCTGACTTTGATTTACACATCCTCCACTTTCATACCATGTGACTCTGAGGAAGTTACTTAACCTCTCCAGTGCTCCCAGGTTGCACTTGAAACAAGCGCTTGTACCTAGTAGACCTTACCCAGTCACCAAAGACCAAAAAATTATTGTATTTCCTTACTGTTTGAAAAATGTATTATAGCTACTGACACCTTTATCTTTCATCTTTCTTACAACCCATGATCAACACTCCATTTGATGCAAAGAACCTACATCATCACACACATTTCACCAGACCTTTAGCAGACTTTGTGAGTGGTCTTGTTGATCACATGTGAATTAGCTATATCATCACACCTATTTCACTGGAGCTGTATTGGCAAAACTTTGGCCAGTTTTTAACTTGGCCAACCGAAACTTGGGGCATTGTTTAGAAATGCTACCTCCTAAGACCTCATACAGTACAGTCATGGTGAAAGATGGGTATTCCGAGTAGCCCCCCCCAATAAAACATCCTGGGAAGTGTTTATGTTGCACTACTTTTGCAGCAGTGAGAAAGGGGTCTCTATTTTACCAATCCCCATTATCTATGCCAAAATGTTTAAAATTGAGTAATTTATATATGTATGTATGAACGTATGTATGTATGAATGTATGTGTGTATTTATTTATTTCAAATGTTTCACCAGGAAAGTCACACTTAGCTAGTATCTGCTCATTTCCAGATATGTCCTGGGGAAGGGGGATGAGAGGAGAGGAGAAGAGAAGAGAACAGATACAAAGTACAATGTATGAAATAATATGACAAAACAGAAATAAGTGTATCAAAATATACAAATTCAAAAATGCTTAATGAGCAAAAGAACATTAAACAGTGAGTACCACAACAAAATAAAGAACAGAGGGAAATGGATTATACTAGGGGGAACCTGGCAGTGTTGTTCTCAGTGTTTGGTGTATAGCAGGTGAATAGGAGTCTACCCCAAATCAGAAGCAACTGTCAGAGTGAATAGAGAACTCACAAAGGAGTGATTTCAGAGAAGGAATGGATGGAGCAGAGTGAATAGAAGAGGTAGGGGAGCACCATAATTTATAGAAGCATAATGAAAAAGCTGCTTGGCCAGCAGTAGATTTCATTTGAGGGTGAGCAAGAAAGCAAGCATTGCAAAGGGATTAAAAGAAAGAAGGGGGAAAGAGAGCAGAGAAGAAAGATACAAGGTGACAGAGGTAAACCAATAGTTGGAGATAAAGAAGAATAGTGGGTAAGACTCCTGGTATCAAGAAAGGGGAAAGAGAGAGAATAGTGCAAAGAACAGTGGTGTGTACACAGGGGTTTGTGAAGGGCTATGCAACATAAGGAGTGAAAGAGGGGTCTAGTCTAGCTTAACTGGACTTTGAAACAAAGGATATAGAGCCAACAGGACCAAAGATCATCAGTAGGGGTAATGGGTGAAAAAAAAGGGAGAAGGTAGTAGCAGGACATGTAGAGTGACAGGAAATAGGAGACGAGAGGTAGGGAGAGGAGGAGGAAGAGAGGAGTGAACAGACACAGAAGGTGAAAACAGATTTGAAAGATCAGATGACTGCAGTGGGGTCAGAGATATGAGTATCGCTCATCTTGAGAATTGGAAGGGGGAACTTTGTCAGAGGGGAAAATCTGCACAAATAACCTTCCATACCTTAGATGGGTGAGTAAGTTTGTTCTGGAGTGTGGATGCAAAGTGTTCAGACTTCACAAGCCTAGAAACTTTAGTACAGGCATTACGAAGGATGTGGTAATTAGTATGGTCAGAAGTGCAGCCAGAGGATTTTTAGGTGACAAGCCAGCAACTTAGCTGAGATCCATGTGAGGTGTGACTCTCAAACCCTGTTTTTCCTGGGGGGTTGGGGGGGTGATCGTAATCAGATATAAATTTAGAAGTGAAGAATTTGAGGGCATTGTCCATGTTGCCAGCTCATAAATTGGGGACCAGCTAGTGGCTACCAGGTCAGCATGAAGGCAGGACAAATGCAGCAAATGGAATGGCTGGAACTGGATACATTTAGGGGGAAATTTGTGATGATGAATCTTACACACACACAGTAGATCATATGGTCTTAGACTATATGGTGGTTACTGAGGGGGATCAGGAAGGGTGTTAGCATCCACAGTACAATAGGTATGGGAGGAGAGGACCCAGACCAAGAGTGAGTGATTTAGAGATTTGAAATTAAAGTGACAGAAATCATCTGAGTTAAAAGGAGGGACTTAACGTTATGGCAAAATTTGTTAAGAGAGGGGGAAAGCCAATTAAAATTGAAATCATCTAGTGTAAGTAACTCACAGGAGGATGCCTGGGAAGAGATAGTGGTGAGTAATGCAGTTACTGAAGTTGGAGTGGGAAAAAGTGAGGAAAGGACTGTAGAGGGCAGGTGGATGTTAGGAAAGATGGAAGGGAGAGGGTGGTTAGGGTTGGGGAAAACAGGCAAAGAGGAGAAAAAGTGATAGGAGCAGCATAGTGGAATTAAACAAGGCATAAACACACTGTGCAGTGTACAAGTAGTATTGAGGGACAATTTCACTCCAAGAAGTGAAAGGTGAATAAGGTGAAAGTTGTCTACCAAATGTAGGAAACCAGAAAAGAAGGGCCAGGGTAAAGGAAAAAAATAATCCAGGAGGAAGTAAATTAACATAATCTCATAAGGGCAAAACTAGTAATACTGTATAACAGGACAGTCCTAATCAGGATAGTAGAAATAAATCTGGCAGTTCAAAAATACAAATGCAATAATACTATGCAACTGGAGGCCCTGGTAAAAATTAATGAAAAATCAGAGATAACAGCAGATAACTAGAGTAGGAAAAATAAGGTAATACCCAAATTCGGTGTGCTAGGATAAGTGAAAATTTAGGCACGTTAACAAAGCTAGAAACTAAACTAGCAGGTTAACAGGACAAATACATCTCAAGTACTGTAAATAAATAACTGGTATGGGGCATACAACAGCTCAGTTATAAAGGTAAAGGAGACAGGAGCACTCTTTCATATAGGTTACACTTACATATTATCAGAAAATAAGTCATTAGTCCAGTGGGGCTTCAAAATAGAAACACAGCGGAACAGCATGGTCAGCAAACATCAGACTTACAGCTGACTCCAAGCAGACTCTGTGATGCTCTTTAGCTATGGGCTGCAATGGACCTGAAATAGAGCACAGAAAGCCCTGCCCACCAACACAGTCACTGCCTCCCAGACAGAGGAATAGGGCAACAGGGACAAACTCCAGGTGAGGTGGGACACATGGTAAAATACACAGGGAGAGCTCAACTGGCTCAGTGAAGCTGCAACACCTTCCCACACTGAACAGCCTATTGCTATAAGAATGCAGTCAGATTTGAAAGCTGCCACATATGTGATCAGAAAGCCTCACCCACCAATACAGTCACTGCTGTCCAAATGGAGGAATAGGGCACAAGGGGCAAAGTCCAGGAAAGGCAGTGACACCAGATAAAATCCACAGAGAAAGCTCTACTGGCTCAATGAAGCTGCAGAACCTTCCTACACAAAACAACTGATTGTTAGAATGTGTCCAGATTTGAAAGCTGCCACTGATATGCTCAGAAAGCCCCACCCATCAATGCAGTCACTGCCTCACAACTGAAAGAAAAGGGCACTGGGGGAAAAGTCCACAAAAGGCAGGGACACCAAGTAAAATCCACAGGTGGACCCTAACTGCTTCGAAGCTGCAACACCTTCCCACATTATGTTATGGCCAGGTAAACATTTTAAGACTGAAGAAAGGCTACATCTCTGTTCATGCACAATGCAGAATTGCTTGTACTTCATCTTTTCAGCTTTAAAAGGTTTTGATGATCATTGTGTGGCTAATTGTAACAATTATGAGCCCAAATATGGGAAGTACCTTTGTTAGGATCCCCCATGGCAACATAAATGGCCAATTATCATTCTCCTTGAAATACATTTTCAAGTGGTAACTCTAAAAAACCCATTTGAGGGACAATTTAAGTTTCACCACTTAGGTAGTCATGGAGGGGGGGCTTAAGATTTGTTCCGACATGTTTAAATAGACACTGACAACCTTTTTTGCATCATATTATTTTGAGTTAAAGCCCCACATTTTACGATTGCTTACTTTTTCTAAAATTCGTTGATGTTGCCAGTTGTTTCATCTGGCACTTTGCTTAGTAGAACTGAAATGCATGCTGATGTATAGTAATAACCAACCTTGTTTTGTTTCAAATCCAGGATCTATTCTTTCTGAACATTATAAACACCACAAATAGTGCAGCCACTCATAATGCAATAGTCTCCTCTACTCTTTCTGCTTCTTGAGTGGCTAGACTATGTTGGGCATGTTCCTAAGTCCAGGAAAAATTCAGTGGGAACTGATCAAGGAATATAAACAAACATGTTTTTGTGTGGCAACACTAGTATGGTGGGCTGTCTTGTTTTTCACCTTTTAAAGAAAAAAAAATCACAACCAAACAACCAGTTAAAATCAGCAGTCTCTATAGAATGTGAACAATCAAAGCATGTGTTTTTAAACTAGGGACACTTTGGCCTTAGGGGGCTCACAGTGACCTTTTAAGTATGGCAGAGTTATGGCCATCTAAACATTTTGAGCCAGAAAAAAGTTTAAGCCCACACCCATGCACAGGTGCTTTTTTTTACTGCAATCATTCAATTCATGGTGGCTGGCCAAGAAGGAGGAAGTACTGTGAAAGTCATCCACCATAGAACCACCTATTTATTTTCAGATATGTCCGCCAATGGGATTGGGGTCCTGCTGATGGAAGAATGTAGGACATGGAGACCAGAGGTGGGTTCCAGGTGGTCATTTTTTTTTTTACTTAATGTTCAACACCAGGCTTGGTATCCTGGTGTTGGAAAGAGGGGACACTTAATGTGTCATTAAGGTTGGACTCCTGGTGCTACATATTTAAAATATAGGCTAGTGGGTAGGAAGCTGGTTTGATCAAGATAGCCACAGAGGATGGGTTTCCAGTGGCCATACATTTTTTAGTGAAGTAATATTCGACACTGGGATTGGGGTTCCAGTGTTGGAGAAAGGGGAGGGGGAGGACATTTAGTGAGCCATTATGGTTGAGCACCTAAATGGCTGCATATTTCACATACAGGCAGGCAGGACGAAGGGAATGCCTGCAAAAAAAAAACAAAAACCTAAGCCCATGCATATGTCCAGTCCAAAAACTCGCACTTGGCAAACACAAACATATAATTTTTCTTCTGTTGGCATTTTATGATGGCCATGATTTGGCCAAATCTGTGCATTTCCGACAACACATGGGGGCTTGTCTAACTAGGTGCCCTCCCCCATACAAAATACATTTTAGGGGGAGCAGTGGATTTTGCCATTTTCTAGACCTCTATGTGTCATGAAAACAGTGTGTTATCCCATAAACAAATTATATAAGTTGCCAACAAATGTGGTGTAGGGCACTTACATCATTTTCACAAACATCCAGTTATTTAAAATCTGCAAAAAAGTGAACTGCATAGCTATACAAATGTAGTTTTCTATTTTAAAAAAATGTAAAATTAGAACATTTCTTAACAATGCAACCTTTCAAAGAATCATCCTTTGGCCAAACTATAATGAATGTAAATATTTCAGGTTTCCACTCTCAGACATTGTCATGCTGTAGGTCAGCAAAATAGACCTTAACACGATATTTTATATATTTCCAATGTTATAGAACTTTGGAACCACTCAAATGACTGTTACTAAATTTACAGGATCCAGAGATCCCTGGCATCAGCTATGCTGATGCTGAATTTCAGGTTATTCTGTCCATGGACAGATGCCCTATTACGGTTTTAAAAACAGAGTTTAATATAAAAGTTCCTACTTAACCCTAATAATTTTGATACTGTAATACCTCTGCTTTCATCTATGCTATAACTTACTTACCCAAGTCAAATCCTTACTGTGTCTCATAATTACAAGTCATCTCCATAGAAGAATTACCACCAGGATTTTATTTGAAGGCCACTGACTTGATAAATGTTTTTACTTCTTTTGTCTAACAATGCACTATAAGATCTGGAAGAGACACACAATTTAGCATACTGCAGGACTGTTCTCCAAGATGCTGAAACCAAATATTATGCCTCACTTACTTCCAATGGTAGAGGTAAACCCCACTCTATCTTAAACATGTCAGCACACTCATCTATTTTCATAAGTCCTCCCCCTCAATCACCATCTCTACATCTAAATGCAAAGATTTTCCATTATTTGTTTCCTATAAAATTGTCACAACAATGAAAGCATCACTACCATCCCTTCATTTCCAACTTCACCCCACATACTCATCCTTTATTTCCTTCACACAAGAACACCTATCCAAAGTCTCTAAACCACCATATGATCTTCTCTTGTTGTGGTGTATTCCTGTTGGGGCATCCACTGCTTTAACCTGTGGTGTAAGGCACTTTGAACATCTGGAAAAATGCACTGGGGTTATTCCAGTGTGCTGAGGGATTGGGTGTTATGAGAGGGACACAAAGGACCAGAAAAGTCCAGATTGCAGGAGAAGGCTGTTTCTCATTTTCTTCCTACTTTTCCTAAACTCACTTCCCACATTGGCACATGCCACCACATTCTTGAGGAGACACTTGGCAACATAACATCCCCAGAAACCACACTGAGGCAGGTATAGTTGAAGCCAAAGAAATGGTCAGACATTTCCTGAAATTTCTGTGATTTCTCTAGAGAAATTCCCTGCCTGTCTGAAGTACCACTAATGAGCCACCAGAGAGAATCGCTTTAGAAATATCAGGAAATATCTGAAAATCTCTGACCAAATCTTTTGCTGCAACTGTACACACCAAACCAAATAAAAGGTGAGCAGATACTATTACATACTAGCTGCTGGCTTCTGCTACTGCTATCTCAAGTTTGAGACAAAAAAGTGATTGCCAGTGTACCAAGTGGGTGCTCCACAGCTGAGTACAATGGAACTGGCTTCTAATCTTACCATTAGCAATAATATCATTGAACTAGATGTCTTGTCCCATTTCTCTAATCACCTGTCTCATAACAGTCTCATTGATCCTTTCACACTTACTGGTAATCCTCCATAGCACTGAGACTTGCAGTTTTGGGGTTGTTAGTGATTTTTTCATTATCTATGATCGTGGTCTCTTTTCACTCATTATTCTTCTTGACTTAAGTGCAACATTTAACAAAGGTGACTCCTCACCCTCCTTAACTAAATTGAGTATTTTGCTGAAGTCTGGTGCTGAGGGTTTATTTATTTATTGAAATTTGGTAACTGGGGAAGGTACAACATGTGCAGGTTTGTTTCCTCGTGTGATCCAGGGAGAGGAGTAAAGGAATAAAATAAACAACATATAGAGTATACAGGCAAAATATATAGAATATATGGTAAAAATGGTATAGCAAAATGCGGCAGAATAGGAGCAAAACAATACAACTAAACAGAGATAGTATTGTTGATGTCACAGTGGGTAGTCCCTTGGGTACAAGTGATCATTCTACTGTGTGGTTCAGCACATGGATAGGACATGAAAAGAAATGGGAAACTGCCTCAGAGAATGCCTTAAAGTGGGTTAGCAGAAGAGGAGTGGAGGCTCGATGGAAAAAAATTAAGGAGGGTATAGCCCAGGCAATTGCATGCTGTTTGAAGCAAGTGAAGAAGGGAAGGAGGAGGAAGAGGCTGCTATGGTTCTTTAAGGAGGTGGCAAAGGCAGTAAAGGAGAAGAAAATATCATTCAGAAAGTACAAGGAGACCCAGATGGATGAAGACAGACAGATACATCTGGCAAAGCAAAGGGGTGCAGGATGGAGGGTGAGGGAAGCTAAAACACTAACAGTGGAGAGGATAATTAAGAAGGTCAAAAAAGGGGACAAGACCTTCATCAGATATGTGGAGGAAAAGAGGAAGACAAAGGGAGAGATAGTGAGAATCAGGAGGACAGAGAGGACTGCACATACAGTGTAGGAAGATAAAGAGAAAGCAGAATCACTAAATGATTACTTCTGCTCAGTCTTCATGGTAGAATTTGAGTTTGAGGGGAACAGACCAACGTATTGCAGTAAGCAACAGGGGTGGGGGGAGTGGACACAAGTCCATTCTCAGTGGAGAAGGGTAGGAAGGGAATGGAATGGAAGCCTTATAGTAGAATAAGGTGATAGGACAGGATGGGATTCATCCAAGATCCTAAAGGAACTGAGCATGGTGCTGGCCACCCCTCTGGCAGTGCTCAGTGGAGATGAGGAAGTTCAGTAGGACTGGAGGAGGATCCATGTGGTTCCTCTGCACAAAGACAGTAGTAGGGAGGATGCTAACAACTACAGGCCAGTTGGTCTCACATCAGTGGTGGGGAAATTAATGGAGACACTACTGAAGGGAAGACTAATGGAGCACCTGGAAGCAAAAGGGATGCAGGATCACTAGCAATATGGCTTCACAAGGTGGGAGGTTATGTCAAACTAATCTGATTTATTTCCTTTACTGGTTTACCAGGTCGGTGGATCAAGAGCAGTGGTCATGGATTATCTGGACTTCAGAAAGGCTTTCCACCCTTTGCCGCATAGGAGGATTGTTAATTAGGCCTTGCCCTAATCCCTGGTAGTGACCAGTTTTGATGGCTTGCCCCTGACTGCTACCTCCTTTCTTCTTTAAATACCTTGGTTTCACCCTTGACTCCCAAGTGGACCTTTTCATACATATCACCAATGTATGCAGTGCTATAAATGAGAAACTTGGTATGGCTTGCAGAGCCAAGCACTTCCTCACCCCAGCTGCTCTGCTGGTCCATTTATTTGTTTAAGAGATTTACCAGATAAGCATACTGAGCGGGGACCACTCATTTCCAGATGTGACCTGGGGGGGATTACATAGAATACAAAACAGGTACAAATACAATGGTGCAACAACAGGTTCAGAGTAGATACATACAGGGTGATTACAAGAGGTCCAGAATAGGTACAGGCTGGACTATACATTAGTTAGTGACGTACAAAGTTTAGTCCTAAGACCACAGAGTGCATAGTTTGCAATGCCATAGTTAGGGCCTATGACCGCAGGGTAAAAACAGGCAGAGGCAGTAGATATATAGTAAATACATTAAGTTTCTGGGCATTGATACAATTCAAGGCATGTTTAGATGCCTCTTGGTAGCAGGTCTGGCTTGTAGGTTGCAGTTGCATATGTCTGAGAAGTGGGCATGTAGGAGTGGTTTAAGGAGCCTTGGGGTGGGGGAGAGCCCAATATCTACAGGGAGGTCATTCCAGAGTTTGGGCAGACAATATTTGAAGGCAGATTGGCCCTTCGATGCGTGCATGAAAGGGACTTGGAGTAGCTTTGAGTCTGAGCATCTGAGGGAGTATGCTGGGGGGCTTGTGTTGACAGGACAGAGCTGAGATGGGGAGGAGGGAATTGGTCCAGTATTTAGCTATGAGATTGGTGCAATGTATCTGACTTCGAGACCCCAGCGAGGGAAAAGCTAGGGTGCTATATAGGTTGCAATTATGGGAGGTAGGGGGCCATTTCAGGATGAACTGACAGAAAGAATGAAAGAGGGAGTCCAAGCTGGCCAGGGTGGATGAGGGGGCTGCACTGTAGCCCACGTCACCGTAGTCAAATATAGGGAGAATCATTTTGTGCACTAATTCCCTCCTGACTGTGGTTGGTAGGCAGCCTTTACTGCGGTAAAGTGCACCTAGTTTGGGATGTAGTTTTTTCTGTAGAGAGTCAATGTGGGCAGAGAAGTCTAGGTGACAATCAAGCCATACACCCAGATACCTAAAGGAGGTGCAGGAATCCAGGGTGAACCTGTCCAGGGTATGGAAGGCAGGGGGAGCAGCTAAACGGGAGAGTCTAGGCTGCATGCCGAAGGTTAGGGAGATGGTTTTCTTTGTGTTTAGGACAAGTTGGTTCGACCTGAGCCATGTTTGAATGGCAGCAAAATCCTGTTGAAGGGCTGAGTTTATAACCCCGATGGAGGGGCCGGAGGCGTACATTTGTATTGCTGAGTTGGAGCTGGTCAGTGGTAGATCATTTAAAAATATGGAAAAGAGTAGGGGTCCCAGGACAGAGCCCTGTGGGACCCCCATAGTGACTGGGAGTGAGGGGGATATGTGTGGGCCAATTTTTACTGCCTGTTTTCTTCATATCAGGTAGGCTTGGAACTAGCTGGTGGCTAGATAGAAGAGGCCTGTGTTGTGTAGTTTTGTGATTAGCTTAGGGTGGGATACAGTATCAAATGCTTTGGCCAGGTCTATGAATATGGCAGCAGTGATATGCCCCTTGTCTATACCTGAGGAAATATCATTTGTGAGTCTTAGTAGCGCTGTGATGGTGGAATGCGATTTGCGAAAACCCGACTGATAAGGGGTGAAGAAGGAGGTAGATTTGAGGAATTGTGTGAGTTGGGAGATGGCTAGGTGTTCTTGTAGTTTGGCCAGGATTGGTAGAAGGGAGATAGGGTGATAGTTTACGGGCACAGATGGATCACCTCCCTTTGGTAGCGGGATGACTACTGCCTCCTTCCAAGCTGCTGGAATTTGTGCTGTGGTGAAAGAGAAGTTCAAGAGGTCAGCTGGGGGGGCAGCAATGGCAGGGGCTGGTAAAAAAGGTGTTGAAAGCTGAGGCAACTTCACTGGGGTCTGATGCATTGTTGCCCTGAATGGTTAGGGTAGGGGTGGGTGGCTGGACAGGGGGAGTGAACAGGGTGTTAATGGATTTCCAGAATTTGGAAGGGTGGCTAAGGTTAGAGGAGAGAGCCGCCTGGAAGTAGTTCTATTTTGCCTGCCTTATGTCTTTTGTACAGTTATTACGGAGGGTTCGGTAATGCTGCAGGGATTCAGGGGAGCCTGGTTGCCTGTGTTTTTTCCAGGCTTGGTCCCTAGCATGACATCTGCAGATGATGTCAGCAGAGACCCAGGGGTGATGGGTTTCCCTGACCTTTTTGCTTCTTTGGGGGGCGTGGTAGTCCCATACAGCAAGAAATTGGTTTCTGAACATGTCAAAAGCATGGTCGATAGAGGGTGCCAGTTGAATGAATGACCAGTCGACGACAGCGAGGTCATTTAGTAGAGAATGGAGGCAGAGGGATTTGTATGCTCGCTTAAGGAGTGTCCTTGGGGGTGGTGGTTAGCAGGTCTATGCACCTTTCTGATCATATAAACCATATGGTGATCACTCAGGGAATCAGGTAGGATGCCAGCTTTAATTATCCTGTGATGGCGTGTTGTGAGAGCCCAGTCCAGAAGGAAGTGGTTTTGTGTTTTTGGGTTTATGTGGGTGGGTTGCTCTATTTGTTGTGAGAGGTTTAGGGATTAAATCTTGCTACGCAGTTTGGAGCAGTCTTTTGCTAGCCAGTTGTAGTTTAAATCCCTGAGGATGTAGAGCTCACCAGCTACAGCCATAGCTTTAAGAGTAGCTAAGTGGTCTATGATGATAGGTGCAGGGGTAGCAGGGGCGCAGTATATCCATGCCATATACACCAGGGAGGTGTGTGGCAGGACAAGTTTAATCATCTTAGTTTCTATTTGAGGAGTATGTCCAGGGAGCTGGACAGTGGTGAAATGGAAACCATTTAATATGTACATGGTGATTCCACCACCTTTCTTTTTGCCGTGTCAGTCCTGCCTAACTACTGTGTAGCCCGGGATGGCTATTTCTGAGTCATCATGGTGAGGTTTCAGCCATGTTTCAGATATTATACAAATGTCGGGTTGGAGGGTTTGGGCAGTGATTTGCAGCTCTGGAACTTTGTTCAGTAGGCTGCGGATGTTAAGGTGAATTAGGCTAAGTCCCTTTGGGAGGGTTTGGGGGGTGGGGTGGGACGGTGGGCCACGGTTGGTTTCAACATCACCCGCCAAGAGGAGCAGCAGGGTGAAATAACGTATGGTGGTGTGACATTTGTTTCTGGATTTAAGCTTGGGGCGGGTGATTTGTGTGGTGTGGAGGGAGACCAATGTCACTAGGTTGAGTAGGGCAGATAGGCATAGGGGGAAAGAGGGGGGATGACAAAAGAGCTTATAGGCCATATTTGGGTGGGCATGTGAAACTGGCGCACAGTGGGGGTTGATAGGGGGCATGGGAGAGGTGAGACAGAGCAAAAGTGGAGGAGGTTAGGGTCATTTTGGGGCTGGGTTGATAGGGTAGAGATGCAAGAGGAATAGCAATGGTTAGCATTGTAATTAGGTATAGGATCATGTTTGTAGAGTGAAGCTTGCAGCAGCAAGCTGGAATTCAGTGTGTAGTGGCCTCTGCTGGAGTGATCTGATAATCTGCAGATCTAAAAGTGGGCTGATAGGTTTTGGCATGTCACCTGACCTCTCAGCTACTATATAGCTGAGTGCCGACTAAGGGTGGTGGTGGAGGCGGCGGGGCCAGAATCACAGCAGCACTGTAACAAGATGCACTGTGCAGCTCTGCCACAGGTTTAAATTTCAGGTTTGGCGCCAAAATCAACAAAGGAATCCAGGTCTTGTCACCGAGCTGCTCACCTGCCTCCTCGTACCTGTTCTGTGCTCCGGAGTTTGGGGGGGTTCCGGTGTGTCCTGTGGGGAGGGCTCGCTCAAGAATGGCCCTTGCAACCTCGTGGGGGTATCAGGGGGATGGCAGCAGTCCCCTACCCTCACGACCCACTGTGGAAGAGAAAAGGAGAAGGATTTACTTTATAGCCCAGATGGAGGGGCGGAATTGCTTGCCAGCTCAGTCGCAGCAGGAGATTATGTTACAGCAGTACTTGTAAAGTATTCCTACTAGTTTTAGAATTGCCTTCTTTGTTTGTTTAAAGTTTGAAATTTACCCCTGATTACTTCTTTTGCTGTGCTGCTGTACCACATACAAACTTGCCAGGTCAGGCGCAACAGGAGAATTTGTTAACAGCTGCAATTGCATGTAATCCTGCGAGTTTAAATTAGCCTTCTTGTTTAAAAATAACCCCCGATTACTTCTTAATTCCTGAGCTGCTGTTCCATGGTAACATGCAATGCCAGTACAGAAAAAAACCGCCAAAGCCCCTTAAAGTTACAAACGAGAGACAGTAAATGCAGAACCAGACAGTAAGCAGCCTCTGAAAGTAAATGTTCATTTGCACTATAAGTAATACACAGGGGACCAGTTTTTAGCCAGAAAAAAACAATCTATAGAGCTACGCCGAGTATAAATGACTTTAAAACAGAATCACGGCAGCACTGTAGCAAGATGCACTGTGCAGCTCTGCTGCAAGTTTAAATTTAGGGTTTGGCGCCAAAATTGACAAAGAAATCCAGGTCCTGTCGCCACGCGGCTCACCTGCCTCCTCGTACCTGTTCTGCACTCCAGAGTTCGTGGGGGGGCCCCAGGTGTCCTGTGTGAGTAATTCTCAAGAATGGCCCTCACACCGTGGGGGTAATAGGGAGGGCAGCAGTCCCCTACCCTCGTGACCTGCTGTGGAAGAGAAGAGGAGAAGGATTTACTTTATAGCCCAGATGGAGGGGTGGAGTTGCTTGCCAGGTCAGTCGCAACAGGAGATTATGTTACAGCTGTACTTGTAAAGTATTCCTACTAGTTTTAGAATTGCCTTCTTTGTTTGTTTAAAGTTTGAAATTTACCCCCGATTACTTCTTTCCACTGTGCTGCTGTACCACATACAAACTTGCAAGGTCAGTTGCAACAGGAGAATTTGTTAACAGCCTCAATTGCATGTAATCCTCCTAGTTTAAATTAGCCTTCTTGTTTAAAAATAACTCCCGATTACTTCTTAATTCCTGAGCTGCTGTTCCATGGTAACATGCAATGCCAGTACAGAAAAAAAACGCCTAAGCCCCTTAAAGTTACAAACGAGAGACAGTAACTGCAGAACCAGACAATAAGCAGCCTCTTAAAGTAAATGTTTATTTGCACTATAAGTAATGTACAGGGGAGCAGTTTTTAGCCAGAAAAAAATCAATCTATAGAGCTACACTGAGTATAAATTACTTTAAAGCAGAATCTCAGCTGCACTGTAGCAAGATGCACTGTGCAGCTCTGCTGCAAGTTTAAATTTCGGGTTTGGTACCAAAATCAACAAAGGAATCCAGGTCATGTTGCCGAGCAGCTCACCCACCTCCTCATACCTGTTCTGTGCTCCGGAGTTTGGGTGGGGGGTTCCAGTGTGTCCTGTGGGGAGGGCTCGCTCAAGAATGGCCCTCACGACCTCGTGGGGGTATCAGGGGGAAAGCAGCAGTCCCATACCCTCGCGACCCGCTGTTCTGCGCTCCGGAGTTTGGGGGGGGGTTCCAATGTGTCCTGTGGGGAGGGTTAGCTCAAGAATGGCCCTCGCGACCTCATGGGTAGATCTATTACTCACACCAATGCTGCCAAGTCCCTCTTGTCCAAATGGGATTCATTATATAATAACATTTGTTGTTTCACCCTTTCTGCTGCTCGCTTTAGTCATCATTGTGAACTTGGTTGGCTATCCTTCCCAAAAGCCAGTGACTTTGTGCTGGGGTCTTTTGTAAATAAGTTACTCCTGACAGCCACCCCTCCTGTCCTTGCTAAGAAACTAAAGGCTACTAACCTTGGCTAACCCTTAAGATCAATTACCCTGTCCCTGCTTGCTGTCCCCAAAACTCAGACATCCACGATTGATCAGGCTTTTACAGCTTGTGCCCCTAGGATCTGGAACTTCCTCCTGCTATTTGTGTGGGGTGCCTCTTCTAACCACCACTTTAAAAAATGCATTCGGAAGTACTTTAAGGAGTCCTCTGCCTGCACTTGACTAGGATGACTGGCATTCCCACCAACCAAATGACCCATGCTGTACTGTTTTCATTTCTGTACCCTGTTTTATGCTCTTGTGTAGTACTATTACACTGTACTGTTCTTGTGCACTCCTGTAAACTGTTCCTGTGGTTTTATCTTGTACTGTAACTCATCTGTTTGCACTGCTCTATTGTAACCTCCTGAGTCATACCTAAAAAATAGGCATTTAATTGCCTAGTGTGCTTAACTAGTCAGTAAAAATTAATAATAGTGTCACTGATAAACATATTACAGGATAAGACTCTGGACTGACTTATGCAGAACCACACTTTTTTGACCACCCTTTCCACTGATTTAATCCTGTTTTCTACCATCTCTGCTTCCTTCCACCAAACCAGTTCCCTATCTACTCTGTAAGCCCTTCCCCTATTCTTAAATACTCTAGCTGTTTTAGTAGCTTCCTGTGAAGAAATGAATCAAAAGTCATCCTGAAGTCAGGATAGGACCCAAGACTAACTCCTTCAGTACCCCAATTGTGACCTCCTTGTCCACCGATTTAATCATTTTTATTAGTAGTCTATCTCCCATTTTTCCTTATCTGCCCCCCCCCCCATTCTGGCTTCCTCTGCTCCATCTCCCAACTTTCCTGGGAGTTACCATCATGCTGTGGTTGTCCTCTGCCCCAGGACTTCTGGAGGTGCCCAGTCACTGGTGTGGGGTCTGAGGAGATTGGGCTTTCATCCAGCCATGGTTGGGGGATTTTATATTTTCCGAACCATCTGCACAGAAGTCAGTCTGCTAAACAGTGTGCTGGTAAACAAGACTACTGATTTTGGTCAAACATAAATTATACTTTATTACAAAAGTTAAAATCTACATGGCAAGCAGCACACTCAACATTGTAGCATGTACCTGTCACGTGACCAATGTGTTTCATGTCACTTTGACACTTTGTCAAGTTTTGCTGTTTTTTGGGGGCATTTTCTACCAGTGTTCCTCCCCTAACGCCCACAATGTGTACAGTGATGCACTGTGAATAGTCTGCCTCTGTACAGACACCCTCCAGGTACCCTGTGGGTGGGACTCCTTTCCCTTGTGTAGTGTTATGCTACCACCCAAATTCATTTGTGGGACAGGAACCAAGAAGGGCACTGTACCCTCCCACATGATGTAGGAGAGCTGTCCTTGAGATGCTCAATCCTCTCTCATCTGGCCAGCCACTGAGCACCTATGTCTATTCCTGAACTCAGGTTGCCAATGTGGTAGGCTGTGTGGTAGACAGTGCCTCAGCTCCCCACATCATTGGGTCAGTCAGATTTAATCCTTTTCAATAACACCCTTTGCTTAACCCACTGATCAGTTCCCAATCTACCTTATGAACCCATTCCCTATTCCTACATCATCCAGCTTTTTAAGTAGCCTCCTATGTGGAACTGAATTAGAAGGCACGATGAAACTGAAATAGACCACAGTGACCACATGCCTCTTATCAACTGCCTTTTTGATCCAATCAAAGAATATTAACAGGTTGTACTGACATTAGCTTTCTGCCTCAAACCCATTCTTGTTTCTGCTCTGCAACCTGTTGGCTTCCAGTTATTCAATCTTGTTTTCCTTTCACCTGGGTCTCCAAAAGCTTACCAACAATTGAAGGAAGACTGACAGGCCTGAAGATAGCTGGATCTTCCCTCTCCCCACCTTTGTTCAGTGGGACTACATCTGTGGACCACCAGTCCCTCAGAACCTCCCCCATTTCCATTGAGCACCTGAACAGAATGGTCAGGGGTGCTGCCAGTTCAGGCCCCATTTCCTTCGGCACCTTGGGTGTAAACCATCAGGTCCCAGTGTGCAGTTAACCCTAAGGGCTATTTCTGCCCTTTTTTTTTCTGTGATTGTTTCCTGCTCCAATCCCCTCATCCCACTTGAGGAAGCCTTTGTACCACTTTCTGTTAGTGGCCCTACCTCCTCAACTGTGAATACCAAGAAAAAGTTGTTTAGTACATCAGCCTTCCATCCATTAATAATCATGGTTCACATAGAAAGAAATAAGTTACAACCTAAGGCATAAACCCCTTTCTGGGGAATTATACTATTTGTGCTCATTCTGCTTTTTCATTCAGACTTACAAGTCAGCAAAAAAATTTCATAGTGCAGTTTTTTATCAGAAATCTATTTCTGACATCTTTCGAATCATCCTAAGTATATTTTTAGTTTTCTCAGATATTGTTAAAACAGCTTTTATAACTACATTTATAATTAATTTCTCACATCATTAAGGATGGTGGCCACTTAACTGTTAAATGTACATTCTAAATTCATAATATGGATGTATAAGAATGAAGTTACTACATATTTTTGATGGTAAACAGCACAACACTGTACCAAGATACAGTATTTATTTTTTTCATGGTGGGCACTGCCCAGGAGTGGGGACATTTAAAACCTAAAAGATCATGAATACTTGTTTAGGAATGAAAGAAAACAAAAGAAACAATGGGTACCTTGATATTTCTGCCAGACAAAACTTATTGCATAAAATGAATCTGTTTATGCAACAGGCATCAGGATAAAAAGCAGTACATGACTCCATTTATCTGAGTCACTGTGTGGATAAATGGGTATGAGATAATCACTATGGGAATAACTTCAAGTCATTCCCATAGTGATTACATTATACCCCATTTATCCACACAGTGACTATGTCACTCTCCCCCTCCACCCAGTATTTGGCACTGCTTTCACCCATTTCCACTGTTCCAATTTCACTTGTCACGGAGATGGAGATGGAGCGGAGCCCCCCCCCCGTGGTAAGCACAAAACACTTTTATTCCTGAACCCTTTTACTGTGCAGCCCCAGTCCCACTCCTAAGTCTACATGTCCGTGTTCTCTCACTGTAAAAAAATGCTGGTACCTGCTTTACTCTTTCCTCCAGCAGGACCAACACTTGCCCATGCATTCTCCATAACCTTCAATAGCTGCCACACTCATGCTGGTGGTCTCCAGCCAGAATCCATCTCTGTATGCTGCTTCATTCTGTGACACACACAAAAAAAAATGACTGGCTACCACACCCCACAAAATAAACTCTCCTAAGGCAGTGATGAACCCTAGCAGCACCAAGGGATGAGCACAGTTGCTAACTGGAGTCTCCATGTTCCACATTCGAATCCCGCTCACTTAACCAATCAGTGGGCTCACTCATCATCACCAATCACACCCAGATAAACAATGTCCTCACAAAGCAGAATGCAGAGAGTCACAAATACACAAAGGAAATCCCTGTAATCATTGTGGATACTAAAATACAAAACAAACAAACAAAAAATAATCTACTGCCTTAAACCATTAAACACAGTCTTCCCCTGTTGCATAAATCAAATATACAGGGGACACCTGTTGGAGAACCAAGTTATCTGTACAGTATCCTGTGACCTCTTGTGAACCTCACTAGTGGCTTCACCACTCATGAAGTTACTCGAGGTTACAGGCTACTGTACAGATAACTTGGTTATCCAACAGGTGCCCCCTACATATCCCTTGTATAGTGACTAACAAATACTGCTCCTCTAAAGTGTCAAATCTATGAATCCAAAGGCTTTTCTAGTGAGGAGAAACCATTTCCAATTCACTCCTCTTCTGGGCATATCCACACTCTCTCTCTCTCTAGGCCCAAAAACTTCAATAAGGTTACAGAATAGCCCATCATTTAGAAGTGCCTTGCTATACAATTTTTCATCCTCTCTTCTAATGGAGGATTTGTGTTCTGAAATTTGGTTTTCAGCATTCTTGTTGTCATACTAATATAGGTTTTGTCCCAAGGCAATTGATAATACATACCACCAAAGTAGATTTTCAAGAAATTCCTTGACTGTCTTGGACAACTTCATCTTGAAATCTGTTACTGATCTCAATCAGTCTACATGTGTTCCCACAATGGTTAGCTCCCTTATGGGAAATCACCCAGTAGTGGTGGCCCAAAGGAGAACCACTGTCAGGTTGTTTTGTAGTCTATGGTTCAGATGAACCAAACAGTCTTTTAATGTGCTACACCTCTTATGCACCAATAAAGACGGTTAAACAATACTTCTAGTCCTATTTTCTGTCAATCATAGCAGTGGCCAAAATGTATAGATAGTGGGTTTGATTCAGAAACATGACAGGAATGCTGCAATCTCCGAGTGTGCTAAATATACGGCGCATGGGATTTGCAGCATTCCCTGGCCAGCAATCAGGATTCATGATCCCATACAACACCTGCCTTGAGTTGGATCAGCTTTTTGCTAGTTTAGCTTTCCAAAAATCTTGGGACCTATTTATGGGTTTTCACAAATTATTTGGCACAAACTGCAGTAAAGTGGGAAAACTGTTGCAAATGCGCATGACCTTCTTGAATCAGGTGCAAGTTACAGTAATGTGTTAGGCACAGCTGCGTGAAACACTGGGTTTGACTCAGGGCTTCACACAAGTCCATGCATCAACCTTTCTGAATCAAGGCCAGTGTCTTCATATCTCCACAAATACTGTAGGTGAATGGGTGTAGAAAATAGTACCCTCTCTAAACCGCTTTGCTGCATTTTTTGTCATATACCAGTGGCATTTTATCCTTGTTAAAATCCCTTGTGCCTGCTTCTCTGGCTATTGCTTTGTGATACCCTCATTCCACTACTCTATTTTCCATAGTTTCCACTTCTTTTTTAAAACTATCCTCATCTGAACAGGTCCTCCTAGCACAAAGGATCTGTCAGAATTTAATAGTCTTACAAAAAGCCTTTGGACGAAAACTCTTTAAGTGAAGTGCTGTATTTCTCTCTGTGACCTTACAAAACAATTTACCTTGGAATTTACCATTTTAATGAAAATGTCCAGATTCAAGAAACAAATTGATGGCTTGCTAAATTCCAATGAAAACTTTGGGTTACTTTTGCATGCACTAAGGTATTCATAGAATTTGATAGTCTTCCATGCTACTTTGCAAAATAAAAATAAAATTATCACTGTAGCATCTAAAGGACAAAATGCTCTCAATAATGGATTGGTCATAATGTACATGTTTTCAAATTTGTATATGTAGATATTCATGTATGCAGGGCCATAGTACACTCCATCGTAGTACCACAAACCTGTTCAAAGAACGTCTCTTCAAATTTTAATTTCTTTTTTGTTTGTTTAGTACCAAATCAGCAAGACTGGTAATAAACTCTGTAGGGGGGAGATCAGTGGCATGTCTTTGCTCTAAGACATCATGGAGGACCTCACTTCCTTCTAAGTGTGGGATTGAAGAATATTAATCTGCTACATCCATTGTGATAAGGGTTATGTTTTCAAGATGTAAAGATAGTATATTCAAACGGTCAAGGAATTTGAAACATCCTTAGTATCTTGGAGGAATGCTGGGATTTGAGGAACACATTCCTAAATGTAGTGAACAATGAAACTAGATAAAAGCTCCAGCACAGATTTCATGCTAGAAAATATAATTCGACTGGGGGGGGCACACCATTGGATGATGCTACAAGAAGCATGAAATGGGAAATGCCAAACAGCTTTGCTAGAATAGCATCTTTGGAGATATATTCTTATCTATGGTGTTAAGCAGCAGTACTGTTGAATAAAGGTGTGCAGAAATTAAATTCTGCGGGTTGAATTCAAGTGAAAGTCTGACTTTTGCTTCCGCGGAAGTTCAGAAATTGATTCCCAAACTTCCACATAAATTCTGCCGCCCAGGTGCTATCGTCCACAAGCCCCTGGTGGCTAGTACTCCCTCCTCCCACCCACCCCACATGTAAAAAAGTATCCCTGGTGGCTAGTGATCCCTCCCCTCTACCTGCTAGCTGTTGCTGAAATTGTACAGTAACCCCCCCATATTGTATTCTTTCCACTTCCCTGGTGGTCTAGTGGTAATTGACAACAAGTAGAAGAAACCCCTTGTCCCAACCACTCCCAATCCCCAATCCCCAGTCCTGTAGCTATCCCTGGTTGTCTAGTACCCCCCCACCCCAACAGGTGCTCACCACCCGGCTCCTACCCCCATCGTAAACCCCCCTCAGAATGGACAGACTGGCACAGCCCTCCTCTTCCTCTACGGCCGGCCCACCAACTGAGCTTAATGAATGAGCATGTACCTTACAGGAACGCGTTCATTCATTAAACTCAGTTGGTAGGCCAGCCATGGAGGAAGAGGACGGCAGTGGTGGTCCACCTGCTCTGAGGGGGGTTATGATGGTGGTGGAAGCTAGATGGTAGGCAGGCACCTGCTGGGTGGGGAGTGTATTACTAGACCACCAGGATAGCTATGGGACTGGGATTGGGATGGAAAGGGGTCAGGACAAGGGGTTACTTTACTTGCTATCAATTACCACTAGACCACCAGGGATTTGAAAAGAATACAATATGGAGAGGGGGACGGGTTACTGTACAATTTCAGCATGGCTGGTGGGTGGATGGGATCGACCACTAGCCACCAGAGCATTTTTTGTCATGCAGGGATGGGGTGGGGGAGGGATCGCAACCTGGCAGGATGGGGTATTTTTTTCAAAGTCAACAAAAAAAAGCTAATGAATAAATAAAGTCAAGGCGGTGACAGCCAGTGGGTAATCCGATGGGTGTTGGGACCACTAGCCACCAGAGACAGGCTATAAGTATTCCTGGAGTGGGTGGGATGAGGGGCCAATAGCCACCAAGGCCAGGGATGGACGGCAGAAATGTGGTTTTCTGCCCCTAGGATGAAATTTCACCCATAACATTAATGGAACTTTTCCGCCCACCCCTACTGCTGAACAAAAATTTAGAAATGATTTGAATCTGGTGAGTGTCTTTCTAAGACAATATATGCTGAAATATATTATAATGTATGGTAAGTGCCTATTAACCACCATAATCAGCAGTCACACAGCTTTTTAATGCACTGTTTAGAATTTTAAAAGTTGTTAACCACACTTCGGAACTTCCAAACAGTGGCATAACAAAAAATAATCCACCAGAGTTCCATAATTCTCACACGTAGAATGCAAACAGTGTTTTTATGACCATACACTATAAAAGATGATGGCTGGGGATTGGGTGACAACCACGCTGAAATCACATCTCGTGGTTGCTAGGGCTACAGTAAACCTCTCGAGCTGCGCTCTCGAGGTTTACCATGTTGCCCTAGCAACCACTCGAGGTGATTACAGTGTGGTTATCACCCGATCCCCAGCCATTATCCCCTACATAAACTGCAAAACCTATAAACTTAAAATACTTACATGAATGATATTAACTCAATGGATCACTGCCTTGACAATGCTGCCAACAGGGCAGTGAAACATTGGTGGATGCTGTGTGGCCAGATAGTTTGAATAAATTTCATGAAGTAAATGAAACTGAATGAACTCTACAAGTCTGCAAATGTGTTTGTTATTTTTCTTTTCTTTTTTGAAATTCAAGTTCTTTATTAATTTTATCATAACATAACAAATCCATTGACATTGCAGTATACAATCTGATGGCTTCTGATAACATAAGATATCTACTACTAAACCCCCCTCCACCCCTTCCCTCCTTTTCCCTATCCCACCTTCCTCCCATCCTCCCCTCATTAGCCCCCCCCCCCGAGTGTGCTCTTACATGTAATACACTGGATATTAGGAAGCTAAGAAATTCCCCCTGGGGAGACAGTGCAGAGCAAATACCTAAAGTAAGTAGAAGGTATATAACGTACCCCATTTTTTTTTTATCAAAAAGGTGAAGCTTGTTATCAGAACTTGAAATCAAATGTTCAAGCCTAAGATGTGTTGTGATCCCATTGAGCCATTCATTATAGGATATACTCAGCTGATTTAACCAATGTTTAAGTACGAGTTTCTTGACCACCATGGAGACTAAAGCCATATGGAATCTGCACTCCTTGACCTCTATATCCTGATAAATACCTAACAGACAGACCTCTACTGTGAACAGGCCTTCAAGGCCCAGCAAGCGATCCAGTCTAGAACATAAAGCCTGTCATAGGGGAGCTACTTTTTCACAATGCCAGAAGATGTGCCCCAAGTCTGCCTCCAGTTTTCCACACCTGGAGCAGATAGGACTAGGAAGATGCCCTATTTTAGCTAGTTTAACTGGAGTATAGTACATGTCATTTAGTATATGATATTGTGTAAGTCTGAGTTTATCGTGGGTATTGTAAATGTGTAAGTCTTTCCATATTTGTGACCAAGTAATAGTTACATCTGGTAAAAGGGAGGTCCACACCTTGGACCCAGGAAGAGGGTCTGGGCACTTAAAAGTTAAGAGACTACTGTAAATCAGGGCAACACAATGAGGTAGGGGAGAGAGGGTACACATATTTGTTAATAATGTGTCCAGCTTGGGTATCCGAGGGGTGGTACCGAACAGCGACCTACTAGACGTCACAGCTGAAAAATCTTGAAGATGTGTGTACGAGGTATGTTGTATTTCATGAGAATATTGGTTGAGGAGAGAAGGGAATCATGCAAGTATAAATCTATTACTCTGGCAGCTCTTAACTGGGGTAGCCAGCCCCAAGTGATACATGTACCCCGATTCTAATATTAGGGTTAGAGATAAGAGGTTGAGCCACATCATTGGGTGGAGATATTCTGAGAAATGAAAAGCACTGAGAGAATATCTTTAATGAGGTGCCAATAACAAAATTACGTATCCCAGGTGGAAGGTATTTCCCTGCAAAGAAGAAAATAGTGGAGACATCTAAGTCATATGAGCGTAAGATTTGGTTTTCAATCTGAAGCCAGCTGGGAGTATAATCATCATTTGTTGTGGCAAACCACCTATCTACTCTCGACATGTGGCTGGCCCAATAGTACAGGAGGAAGTTAGGTAAACGTAAACCCCCAAGTTCCTTAGGGAGACTTAGTTTATGATAGGAATGCCTAGGATGTGTGTTTAACCAGATAAAGCTGGGAATAATTGAGTGTAACCACTGAAAAAATGATTGAGGAAGCCAAATATGTAGCACATTCAAAGGATAAAAGATTCTGGGGAGGATGTTCATTTTGACAATATTTATTCACCCCCATAAGGACAGTGGGACAGTGGGATTGATTCCCATCTATGGAGATCTTGTTGAATGGTAGACACCAGGTCCCCCAGGTTTAATTTCTTAACCCTTGTGGAATCCGTGGTTAGGAGAATACCTAAATATTTATTAGAGTATGGGGACCATTTCATGCCAAACCTATCAAACATATATCTGTGGGTGAAATGATTAAGGGGAAATATTTTGGTTTTAGATTGGCTAAGATTGTAATTAGAGAACCAACTGAATTATGCTGTTGCCTATAAAGTTCCCTCTAAGGAGGCTACTGGAGATTCTAAATGAAGGAGAATATCATCTGCATAAACTGATAAGGGTAAAGTGTGATTAAATATAGAGATGCCATATATCTGAGGTGATGATTTTATACTATGGAAAAGGGGTTCCAAATAAAGATTAAAAAGAAAAGGTGAAAGTGGACAACCTTGTCTGGTACCCGTAAAAAGAGGGAAATGGGAAGAAAAAACCTCATTACAATATATTTTGGCTGAAGGTGAGTAGTACATAGATTGGAGTCACTGGATGAAAAGAGAAGGGAAGCCCATTTATTTTTAAAGTTAACCAGAGGAACTCTAAGTCCACTCTGTCAAATGCTTTTTCAGCATCTAATGAGACTAAAGCCATGGAGGATTGAGAGGATTGAGCAGTCTGAAAGATGTGACTCAGTTTCCTGAGGTGGTCTGTGGAGGAACGTCCAGGTACAAAACCTACCTGTTCAGGGCTTAACAATCAAGTCCATACTGACTTGATGCACCAAGAAAGAAATTTAGTTAATATCTTGATGTCATAATTCATAAGAGAAATCAGACAGTAACTAGATGGTTGAGATTGTCGCTTATCCAGTTGAAGGAGAAGGACTATTACTGTTTCTAGTAATGATGGGTCAAGGGAGTCTGCTGATAGCACATATCTGAATAACCTAAGTAGAAGAGGGGCCAGATCAGCTGAGAATACTTTATATAAATTGGAGGGGAAGCCATATGGTCCAGGGGCCTTGTCTGATACTAGATCCTTGATTGCTGCTTCCACTTCAGAAATGGTCAAGGGGGACGATATAGAGGCACTCTGATATTCTGGGAGAGAAGGTAGTCTCAGTGAGTCTAGGTGTGCTTCAGTATCTGAGGGAATTGGTGTATTGAGTCATTTGCCATGTAAGGAATGATAGCAGTTCTCAAAAACTTCAGTTATCTCCCGAGGGGCAGTTTTGGTGGTGCCATCCTGAGCCATAATGGAGGGGATTATCCTGGAAGAATCTAGCTTGCTCAGCCTTAAGGCTAAGAGCCTACATATTTTCTCGCCTTGATCAGCATACCAGGATTTAGTTTTTAAAGGAGCATATTTTGCTTTTTCCCACATTAAATCTGCATATTTATTCTTGAGGGATAGTAAGGCAGCAAGAGAGTCAGGGGAGGATTCTGAAGAAAGGGAGAGTTCTGCTGTTCTGATTTGGGCCAAAAGAGAAGTAGCCACCTTCTCTCAACTTTTTTTCCAGTATGAGGCAATCTTTATAAACTACCCTCTAAGAGTGCATTTTAGAGCACCCCAAAATATATCCTCCTTCTGGACTGAACCTCTATTGTCTTCCAGAAAGGATTGATAAGGGAGTGAATTTTGGAAATGTTGGACTTATCTTTTAATAACTGGGTATTTAATTTCCAGATTGTGTCTCTCTGATTTAGGGGGTCTAAAGTTAATAGCACCCATGTTATTGAATGATCCAATAAGACTATAGGTTCCAGATCTGTGTGACTGATACCTTTTAGGAGGGGGAGACTAATTAGAATATAGTCTAATCTAGACCAGGTTAGGTGTATTGTCGAGTAGGAGGAGAAAAGCTTACGGGAGGGTATGAGGATATGCCAGGGATTACAGAGCCCCTGGACATCCATGAAATCCATCAATACCCTTTGAGATGGTGATGGGGGTTTTAGAGCTGAATATGATCTGTCCAGGTCTTGTGTTGGAGGGATATTCCAATCTCTTCCTAGAATCAGAGGAGCTGGCAGACATGAAGCCAGTATATTAGCTAGGGCCATGAGAAAGGCAAGATCACCCCCAACTGGTCCATATATGGAACCTAGAGTAACCTCTTTACCCATTAAAGTGCCTTTGACCGTATAAATCTACCATTGAGGTCCATAATGGTAGAGTCTACTTGAAATGAAATATTATGTTTAATCAATACTGCTACCCCCCTACTTGCTGTAGAATCCCCTGTTGAAAAAAAAACTTGCAATATCTCTTGCCTGCACAACCATTTGGCTTCATTCTCCAGCAAATGTGTTTCTTGTAACAAAATAACTCATGCATTAAGCAAAGCACATTATTGTAGAATCTGAAGTCTTTTAACAGGATCCTTGACTCCCCGGATATTCTGCATTATAATTTTAATAATTACATTCACCATTTATAGTAACTAGTATATAGAAAACACTTGTACTAGTTAGGAAAAACATGGAAACCGTAGTACACATTCCAGCCCCCACCTCCCTTCCAAGTACCCATTTCTTCCTAGAGACCGTAGTGTATAAACACAAGCTTTATCCAAGTAAACCTCCCCACCCTCTCTATCCAATTTAAAATCTTCATCTCTGAGATGCCCTCTTTTGGCAAAGTACTTAAACTATTAAGTGATCCCGGGCCTATCAACCCATCTCCTCCACCCCCTTCCTACCACAGCAACTATTTACAAAGGACCATTTCTCAAGCTTAAGATCCCAAAAAGACTTATGGGTCCTACCCCTACCAGCTCCTAACGGCTCTCCATATAGGTATGTGTCTATAATGAGAAAGCAAACTTGAAGGCCCTCAGGATGTGGCTTTAGTTTGTCCCTGAGAATTAACACATAAAACATTACCCATAACATGTGGATCAGAGGACACATTAAGGAGCTGGTCCCCCCTTAACTAGAATGCTAAGTAGCTTCCAGGAGCCTGCATAGACCAGAGCTTCCCTCCCCCACCATCCCTGAACAAATTTATGTTAACGATCACGTGAAAGAGTTACCTGTTAAAATTAGCATGGATCAAATGCAATAGCCTCTAACCAACTGGGCTAAATGTATATTTAAGGCCAATTGGCCTATCCTTAGACCAATTAAACATAAAGTCCCCCCCACCTCCCCACCACCAGATGGAACTGCTACCCAGACATCGGAAACAACAGCAGCTGTCCCTCCACAGATCCAGTCTGATAAGTGCCATTGACAGCATTTAAAGTACAAGAAAGGTTATTATTTACAGTTTGAGGGTAATAACAGCCTGAGGAGGTTTGGTGTTGCTTGGTAGGCTGTGGAGACATCTGGGGGAAGAGTAAAGTCCAGGACAAGGAGATAGTCTGATGAGGAATCCAGTCCCAAGGAACTCAGACCATACTAAAGGTTCCCATCTGCAGTAATTTCTGAAGCTCGCAAACACCTCCAAAGGACAGGATCGTGCATTACCAGCCAAAGAGGCCAAACAGCCTACCCAGACTACCACTTGAAAATTACCCTGAGGTACCATTTATATGTATAAAGGTTATTCATTAGAAAGACATTTTAACTAATGTGCTAAGCACTAAACAAAGTGAGGAATACCTCCAATAATAATGACCCTAAATTTATGCACATAATGTCATCCATTTTTAAACAATTTCGGTAGCTTGATTGCTAGATCAGTTGTCGCTTGTGTGGATGAGTCAAAGGAAATCCAGTTTTCAGAGAGAGAAACCTGCAGTTTAGCCAGATAAAGTATCTCAAAAGGGATACCAGCTGCAATAATTTTGCTGATGGTAGAGTGGAAGGCTGAGCACTTTTGCCGTATTTCAGATGGCAGGTCCTGAGTTATTCTTAGCTTTGTTCCCTCCCAGGTAATGGACTGCAATTCTTTAACTTTCCCAATAACATGTTGCTTTTCTATATAGCTGAAAAACTTGAGGATTATTGGACAAGGGGGAGTGCCCTTGGTTGCGGTCTAGGCCTGAGAGACCTATGGGCCCTCTCGATGTGGTAGTTGACACTGAGCAGAGAGGGACCCATGATTTCCAGTAGGAGCTTCTGAGTAAAAGCCACTATATTGGAACCCTCTTCTGTTTCTGGTATCCCCAGAGGCAGTATAGCACAGTGGTTTAAGGCTCTGAGCTGCAAATTTGGTGACATCCAGTAGACCAGACCTGGGTCTGAACCCCACAGCTTCCACTTGCATGCAATGTGACCCTGAGCAAGTCACTTAACTTCCCTGTGCTCCCAGGTCGCACCTGTAAAAAAGCTTTCAGCTTAGTGTGGTACTCCTGGTTAAACAACTAAATAAAAAAAATTAAAAAAAATGAGTATATTGTTCCGACAGCTTCTCCCCTTTAAATCCTAGGTTTTTGACTGTAGTTATTGAATTTGCTGTCTGAGATATATTATTTCGGGATCAACTCTCTCTTTTCACTTTTCCATGGAGGACTTTCAAGCTTCTGCATCTCCCATCCATTTGGTGAGATCTGCCATATCACTCCTGATAGTTTTAATTTTGGATGAGATCTCTAGAAGTGTTTCCCAAAATGGGAGCAGCTCCTGCAGAAACCGATCCTCTGTAAGGGGGATTGAATGAGAGGTCGCTGTGGTGCTCTTGCCCACTTGTCCACTTTGGGCCTTTGGTTTCTTGGGCAATTTCTCCATGAAGGGAGGAGGTGTATGCTTCAGCTGGGCTTGCCTCATTTCAGCTTCCATCATGGAGGTAAGAACTCCAATAACGATGCAGATTTTCCCAAGATCAGGTGCTGTGCAGGCCCTACCTCTCCAAATAATTAATTTGAGCTGGGAGAGGGAATTTTCTTGCTTAGTAGTTGAGGATGGCAGGATTAGAGCAGGAGCTCCGAGTCACTGCTGCTACCAGGTTGCTTGCATCACGTGACTTCTGTGTTCATTATTTTTTCTGAGAAGAACAGCAAAAATGGCCATAACAGAGGTGAAGGACTCTTGCCTGAGAAGAGTTACCAAGAGGAACAAACACATGAAGCTGACCTAATTTTCTAAGGGTGTAGGGGAAGCAGTGAGAACCAGAAGAAGAGTACTCAAGAGATAAAAGGAAAAGATGGGGTGAGGTAGAGTGGGATAACTATCAAAGAAAACTGAAAAAGGCAAGCGTATTGCTTCAAAAGTCAAAAGCAGAAGCAGAACTATATGTAGTAGAATGAGTAAATATGGAGACATGAATTTTATATTGCAGACATCAGAAAAAGAAAGAAAATGAAGGGGGGTTATTAGTTTGAATAAGGGGGTGGGTTAGTGGAGGATGATGGGCAAAAGGCTATTGTAACAATCAACTTCTTTTAGTTGATATTCACAGTTGAGGAGGTGGGTCTGCTAACAGAAAGTGGTGTATAGGCTTCCTCAAGAAGGGTGAGGGGGAATAGAGCAGGCAACAATCATGAAAGACTTCGTGCAGCATGAATTTCAAGAGGCAAATGAAAATTAATGAATTCTACCAGTCTGCAAGTATGTCTGTTATTTTTCTGGCAAGCAATTCAAGTGTCATTGTTGACAGACCTTGTAGACTTAATGTTTTAAAGAGTGAAGCTGGGCCAAACTGAGTTTTTGATGATTTTTGTTTTACTGTTCCCTACATATCCTTGTCACTGACCATATCCTGCACCTGTTTGTCCTGATTACAGTAGTTCTCTCATTTCCCAAAGTCTGTCATCTTAAGGTCCAGGATCACAGCCTTTGATGCTGATCTTTACTACAGCACATGTACTGACAATAGCTCTTTAATTAGTCTTGATTTAAATGATTTTCTCAATTGACCTTTATCATACATGCAGAATGCATAGCTTATTAACAGCATATCATATGCTCCCTTTTCTCATTTTGCTATATGCTTTTGCAATACAAAATTGTACATTTCCTTCCTGATGCTACTGTATAATATCCCTTTGTACAGCATTAAAGGAGAAATTCATATAGAAGACATTATACAGTACAACATAACATTGTGTTGTGTTTTGAACAATACTAACTTGGGCAGGATTCAAACAAGTAATGGGCTCTGTAACCTACTGTCATCATACTAAGTCATCCAGTCCATCACATTTTATGTTTTTGTTCTTGTATATCCCATTGCAAAGGCTTGGTTTATGCTTAAAAATGTTCAATAGGATAAAGCATTAACAACTTGAACTTTGCAACTTGCTTGCAATGCATTCATAGTTCTTCACTTTCAATGTTATACAATTGTACTCCTACAATAGCCAAATACAGTATATCTATGTTAGGGTGTAATTACCATCACATATGTCCAGTACTCTGGCCACACCAGCAGCAATTTTATTGCCTTAGTCATTACATTGGGTAATAATAGGATTGCATTCAATAATAACTATAATTAATGTCAGACTCTAGCTTGAAACTAAGCATTAAGATCTTTGGCTGATGACATTATGGATACTGTGATTATGAAAAGATGAAGGCAAAAACAAAATCATTTAAAGATTATGCACCATAGCTTTTCAGAAGTCCTTATTTTCTATTCAGCATACTTGAGTGAAATGCACGCTGTGTTAAAAATTGAAGTATATTTTTGGAACAGCCTAACCCTTACTTTGCACCTGTAAAACATACAACTTATCTGGAAAACTTATTTTGAAGCTTTATTTGACTTTCTAATTTCTCATTTCATTTTATGGAAATATACTGCTTAATTGTTTTTTCTGTAACATCAAAATATATATTGTAGTTAGGCACCAGGATTGTTCTGAAATGTCTATTAACCCACAGATTCATTGATTTCATAACTGTCATCTCTACATAGTGCAGGTTGCTCAATTCTAGTATACACAAGGAGCATAGGAAATACTAGTCAGAGAAAGACCAGGGTCCCCATATTTAGATGTGACCAAGTGTACAACACAAATCATAGTGCTGTGTCTAAAATAGCACACAGCTGGTAGTGTGTCATAGTCAAATATGCAGAGTGCCCCTGTCCAGCATGTTCTGAATGTACACCTATTGTACTGTGGTAGTTCCAAGAAAAGTAAATACCCCGTATGTGCAATATACCATAGCCCCCTTCCTGCAACAGACACCCTAGAACAAGGGGTCTAGTATGTCACAAATGTGTTAGTGCCTTTCTTCTTGGTGCCATATTCAAAAGTTGTCATGCTAATGACCATACAAGACATGCAAGGTTCTAAGGGTCCATTTTCCTGCAGGATGGAACAAATATAGAATTGTTTATGCATATATGGCTGGACACTTCACATGAGGCTTCCACTAGGTGGATAGAATTGATCTTGACTAATGCACTGCCTATTAGAGAAGATGTAGCTACTGATATTAAAAAAAAACTAGAGCAGCAATTAGCAGGAATGGTCTCTGAAAGTGAAATAGTCAACCTTAGAAAAGAGTTGGATGAGAAAGTTCAGAAATGTGATGTTAGACTTAAAGCTGCAAAGGAAAAAAAACTAAAATGAAATGTGGGTGATTATCAAAATAGAACTGTGTTTGACTGGTCAAAAATAAACAAGAGAGCACTCCAAGATCTATACTTTAAAAAGTTCAAGTAGATGATGCTACTGTGTTAGACTACTCTACAGGACAAGACTCTGTTGTCTTTAGCAGTAGTTCTTATTTTTTACACAGGAAATCAGGCAGCAGTCAACTGCCCAACCCTGCCCTACACCCCCCCCCCAAGAAGGATCAATGCAACAGGCACCTCGGAGGAGCAACAGGCAAACAAGGTTCAAATTTACACCAAACAGGAGCAGAGGAAGAGGAAGAGGATGAAGGGGGGGTGAGAGGTGGAAAAGGGCAAAACTACAATTATTAAGAAAGTCTCTTGGGGGACAAGACAATGTTATCAATTTGTCTAAAAGAAGTTTAACTACATTAAAGTGCAGTGTACTGAACAAAAGTTTAAATTTCATTCCTGCTGCAGCAATGGATATTAATAGAACAAAGATTGATTTAAACCTATATGCCAGAAAAATAACATTAAAAACTATCTTCTTGAAAGATCTTGTTTCAGAGCCGGAGAGTGAGATGACACCTGATACAGCTTTGGAGGAGTTTCTGAGCAAAATCCACATTTTGCCCACCTCATGAATGGGTATGTTTTTGAATGTTTGTTTGTAAATATTTCTAAGTTCTTATTTACATTGATGTCTCGATACTTACTACCATCTGGAAGTCTGTACATGTTTATAAGAATTATTTCCATGTCCATTTCTTTAATTTTTATTGCCAGTATGTTTTCATTTCTAATAGCTAAATCATTTGTAGTCCTTGCGTCATTTAATTTGCTTATTATTGCTAAACCACCTGCCTGATGTCCAAATTTCTTACATTTATGTACATCTTTAGTATATATTTTAAACTCAGTAATATGGAATTTCCCCTTAATCCATGTTTTATGTAGATTTATATACTCAGATTCTTCCATATATTCTATAAACTCGGAGTTCACCAGATTATTCTCAAGACTCAAGACTTTCCAGGTTAATATCTTTATACTGGATCATGTAATATTTGTGGCATTGTTTTTTGTTGTGGACTTACGTGACCTCCTCCTCTGCTCCATGTTCTTTGTTGTCATTGATAATTTTTTTTTCCAACACACCATATCTGTTTGATCTTTTTAGTGTTGATTACCATTTTTAATTTTGTTTTATCTACCCTTGTATTTTAACTTTGGCATCAGTTTTTGTCTCATCATAAATATCTCTAGTTCATCCAAAATCATGCTTTTATTTATCAATAGCTCATACAGTTTGTTGTTGGATATCCACATTGAGATATGGCCCTCTTCTTACCATCTGACCACCCTGCTGACATCTGTCCTAAATATTTTGGATTTAGGTATTAATCCCAATGTTTCTGAAAGTTTAAATTGCAAATTCACATTAGTTTCTTTGTAAAACTGTTTAAGTCCAAATATAGATGCTAATGTTTCTCCTTCAGCAAATTTTTATCCTCTGATATGCATTTCTGGGACTAGCTCTTTTAGAGTAAGTATTGCTTCAGCTTTCATTCCCATTTCTTTCAAGTCCATGTTTTTTCTCCCAAATTGCTTGTAAAATATAATATTGGTCTGAAATTATCAGAATCAATTCTTCTGTCTCAATAGGTCTTACTATACTTGTGTATTCTAAAATGTGTCTGTTCCCTGCCAGCAGAGTGCTCAGTAGATTTTTTTGCATTTATTCAATTCCTCAGTTTTTTCTTGGGATAGTACTCCCACTCTCTACATTGGGAGCACAAAATCTGAGCTTTTGGTTTTTGCCATAAATGCTGTAAATATACTGTTAACCTTTTCTGCATTTCTACTGCTAGCTCCCCTCTTTTTCCTTTATATTTTCCTTTTCCTCATCATTTTCCATTCCCTTAAGTTTTGTATGGACACTATCATAGCTATCTTCTTTCCTTTATTTTCCTGGATTTTCATTCTTATTCTCATTCTCTTTTAATTATGTTTCTTCTTTCTTTTTTCCTTATGACTTTTTTCCTTTTCTCTTTCTATCCCTTTTTCCATGGCCTTTGTTTCTTTTCCTTGTCTTTTTACCCTTCTTATTTATGCTTGGGTCTTCCTGTACAGTATCTTTGCTTTCTTTCCCATTTTTCCTTTCCCTTTCTTTTCCATTTCCATTTGTGGGGTACTGCTGTCTTGATTTTGTTCATTGTCCTGTTTTGTTTCTTTGTTGCATTCTTCTGAAAGTTTCCCCTCCTGTTTCCTTTCCTATTTTCTTTTTAACCTTTATTCTCACTTTTATGTGTATGAGTGCTATGTGTATTTGTAAGTATGTATTTTGTATATTTTGTGATTAACATTTTGTACAACACAGGATTGCCTTGTAAATATGGATTCTTTGAACCCTAATGGCAAAACTTCTGTATAAATAAAATTTTTTACTTTACTTTTATTCTCTTCTTCTATCCATTTTCTCTCTATCTTTTTTAGTTCACTGATTTCTTCTTTTTCTCCTCTCTCCCATAATATGGCATGGGCTCTTTTCAATTTCTTACTTATGCTATCCTCTCTTTTATTCCCTTCCAGCAGCATAATTAGCTCTCTTGGTTCAGAATTATCTATTGTCCCCAAATCCCCACCCAGAAATAACTCAGGCCACTGCTTTGTCACTTTGGATGCTCGCTGGCAAATATTTATTAAAGGCACACCTTATATTCATAAATTATATCTCAATTTCATGACTAACAATCAGTATTTACAGTTTGGTAATTAGGACCTAACAGTCCCACATCACTTCTCGGACGTAACAGTCCCGTCTTTCTTCTCATGGTTATTCCACTTGATCTCTCCCTCCTTCACCATTGCTTCTTGGGGTCCAGACAACAAGATGCAGCCCCTTCTTTTTGTCACCATGACACCAGGTACCACCTTACCCAGACCACACACCTCCACCAGGTGTGGACATGGTGATCCACCCCATAGTTCTATTTCCCTTACCTTCCCCCATTACTCCCACAACCGGGCTCTCTTGTCCCCAGCCCATTGTACCTACCCCTCCCCTACCTGCCCCCTTTTTCCCCTGTTCCCACTCTTCCCACTCCTGTCCCTTGTTTGTTCCTCACCATCTGGTGGACTCCTAGCCCCTTGGACCCTGGCCGCCCTTCTGCAGACCCACTTGGCCCACACCAGGCCCCATCCAAGGCCACCTACACCTGTGCCTCATCCAACTATGTGCTTAGTCCTTAATCCTACCTCTTTCTTGCAGGAAGGGTGGGTGGGGAATTTTACAGCAAGAAAGAGGGCTTACTGAGGGTTACCTGTCCTAAAGTAGCCTCATAGGATCCCTGTTCAGGACCCTTCTTGCCCCTCCCCTTATCCAATAGCCAGTGAGCTCTGGATCTGGCTGGCTGACATCATCTGTGAGGTAATAGTCCCTCCCCTTTCCCTGTAGACCCCTCCTCTTCCCCCTCCTTCCCCCTCCCCTCTGCAAACCTTCCTGGATGGGGCCCAGGACAACCTGGCCTGCCTTTTAGTGGCAAGCCTAATTGTCCCCAGATCCCCACCCAGAAATAACACAGGCCACTGCTTTGTCACTTTGGATGTTCGCTGGCAAACATTTATTAAAGGCACATTTTATATTCAAAAATTACATCCTAATTTCATGACTAACAATCAGTATTTACAGTTTGGTAATTAGGACCTAACAGTCCCACATCACTTCTTGGACATTACTGACCTGTCTTCCTTCTCGTGGTTCTTCCACATGACCTCTTCCTCCTTCACCATTGCTTCTTGGGGTCCGGACACCATGATCTAGCCCTCCTTTTTGTCACCACGACACCAAGTACCACCTTACCTAGACCACTCCCATCCACCAGGTGTGGACATGGTGATCCACCCACTAGTTTTATATCCCTCCCCTCCCCCATTACTCCCATGCCTGGGTTCTCTTGTCCCAGCCCATGGTACCTATCCCCCCTCTACCTGGCCTGCCTTTTTACCCTTGCTCCCACCCTTTCCACTGACCCATTTCCAGCTTGAAATGGAAGATGGCCCCCTCTTGCGTGTCAACCTCTCAGGCCTTTCTTGTTGAATTTCCCACACTAACTACCCAAAGGGCAGTAGGAACAACCCCATGCCAAACTCTATTAGATGCACTCCATCCACCTAGTATAACACCTCCTTCTCATATGAAATGTCCCCATGCTGGATGTGGACCCCCCCATTTCAATCACCACCCTGGCCACCTTTCCATTCAGGTGCTTCCATGCCATCTCTATTGCTTTAGGCCCTTTCTCTCCCCTCCATATCCTCTGGGGTTGACTTCTGACCACCCGATCACTACCCTAGACCACCAGCTCTTTACCCTCTCCAGATCTGCAATAATGTCCCTCAACAGGGATCCCCAAGGCAGTGACCCCAAGTCATTGCCTCCCAGATGAATAATGATACAGTCCAGGCTGGCCCAGAGGACCCGGAGCTCCTCCAGCAGGGGAAGCAGTTGCAACCATTTCATGCCTCTCAGACCCCTCCACCGCAACTTGGTGTGATCCACTCCCAGGTGCAACTGTGTCCCTAGCTTTGTAGCAGCTGTGAACCTCTCTGCCCAGTAGATGAATGAGTGCCCCATGATCCACACCTGTCTCTTGGAGTCTGCTGTGGGGAGAAAAAGGGAAACCAGTTAGCCACTGTTAACACCTCACATATCTCTTCTAACAGTTAGAAGTCCATCTCCCCACCCACTTTACCTCACTCTCCCCTGCACCCACTGCAGCCGACTCTGAAGTCACCCCAATCCTCAAGGTGTGTGGGGTGAAGTTGCTGGGGCTCTCCCTGATGAAAACCACTACCTTTTTCAGCACTGCCCCCACCTGGAAACCTGTCACTGAGTTCCTGTCCCCATGCATGAACCAGGCCCCTGCCATGTGGCCATGAACCATACTATACTCCCTCATGGCCTGGACTGCACAGAACCCTGCCCCACCTGTCTGCCCAGTTCCACTCTAGTGGCCTTAACCCGCTGATCCATTTTGGATCTTGGAAACCAAATGACCACCCTCCCTGTCTCCACCCTCACATGCTCCTCCTGCAAGCCCACGGTGGTCGCCCCTTTCCTGGATGCCACCACTTCTCCCTCCCAGAAATCCCCCCCAGCCATGGCCACAATTATGGCCCTGAACAGGCTGGCTTCCTTCACCGAATGACAAACATGGTCCAATGCCCATACCACCTTCATAAGCAGGGGCGCATTATGGGTCTTCTCCCATCCTACCTCTTGCCCTGCCCCTCTGCCAACCTGTGACCATCCATTTAATGGCCCAGTTGCCTGCCATGTCCAACCACCCCTGAACCCTGCAAGCTCAACTGATACCCACTAGCTGGACCCCCATAATGTCATGAGCCATCCCCTTCTCCCACTTTTTTACCATGAATTGTATGACTTGTTCCTCCCGGACTGGTTCCTCTGCCCCCACCCCATCCTGGACTGGAAAGCCTGGAAGCTTTCCCATACCCCCTTGTATGTCTTCAGGGTGTTGGCCAACCAAGACCCTCTGTACAAAGCCCTGGCTTTCTCCCACCAATCTCCCATAGCCAGTCCAGGACTCTGGTCCAGGTAGGCACGGTGTGTGGTACCAACTCCCAGGAATGCTCCATCTGAAAATGAGAAAGACAGTCAGCCACCTCATTCTGTGTCACTTCAATGTGCTGTGCCCTAAAGGACAGGTTCAAACAAGCCCAACAACACCATGCATCTCAGCACCTGGCCCACTGACTCCATGTAGCCACTGAGCCTGTTGATCACTTCTACCACTCTCTTGTCATGCCAGAATAAGATGCGCTGCCCTGCCATCTGGTCACATCAGATTTCCAAAGACATCCATATCTGGAAGATTTCCAGGAATGTGTTGTCCTTGGTCCACCCCATTCATGCCAGTGGGCCTCCAAAACTCAACCTCCTCAAAAGTAGGCCCCATCCCCAGCCCCCAACCCCCAGCTGTGTAGGTACAGTTCCATGTCTGTATTGCAGGACCACTCATCCTGCCAGAACATCACCCTGCTGTACGAATTCATAAAAACCTCCCATACCTGCAGGTCCTCCCTCACAACCTTGCTGATATCTACCCAGTGATGGTGCTGCTTTGCCCTGCCCATGGCCTTCCCCAGTCTTCTCATAAGTGCCCTGCCTGGGCTTGTGGCCTTGCAGGCAAAATTCAGGTGCCCCAGCAGCTGCTGTACCTGTGCCAGTGGCACCCTCGCCCCCCCACCAGTGTTAGCAACCCCTTTAGCCAGGCCACCTTGTCCCCCGGCAGCCAAAAACACTCTTGTTCCATGTCCACCTTGATCCCCAGGAACTCCAGCCTATGGGCTGGGCCCCTCATCTTCCCTCACCACCATGGGGATCCCTATGATGCTGCACATGTCCCTAATGTCTGACAACATACCCTGGGTCTCAGCCTGGCTAGCCCCTATCAACAGGAAATCATTCAGGTAATGGACTACCTTCCTGTGCCTCTACCAGTGCCCAAACACCCACTGTACCCAGGAACTGAAAGCCTCAAATGTGGAGCATGCCACTGAGGTGCCCATGGGCATGGACTAGTTGAAGTACAGCTCACCCTAGAATTGGAACCTGAGCAAATCCCAGTCTGCCGGGTGGACTGGCAACAGCCAGAATGCAGACTCAATGTTCATTTTTGCTAGACAAGTCTCCTCTGTCACCCATATCAATTCCACTGCCTTTTCCAGGGAGGCATAGGAGACCATGCTCAGTGACTCTGGGATGACTTCTTCTCTGACCCCCCCATCCGGGTAAGACAGGTGATTTATGAGCCAGAACTCCCCTGTCTGTTTCTTAGGTACCACCCCCAGGTGAGACACCTGGAACTCCACACAGGGGGGCTTGATTATCAGCCCCTCCACCCTCCATGCCCTGACCTCTTTCTGGATCTTTCTCCAGACTGTGTCCTCCTTCCCTCTCACTGAACCCAAGTTCTTCACCCACATACCACCCGTGCTGCCTTAAAACTTAAATGAAAACCCTTTTGGAAACCCGATTGCAGCAGGTCGGCCCGACTGCTGTCTGGGTAGTCTTCTGTCCAGGCCTCCACCACCTCCCACTTTATGGGGGTGCAGCCAGGGCATAGCCCCACCACCACTCCCCATGTCACTCTTAGTTCCACCCATAGGTGGAGTTGTATCCCCCTCTCCTTGGCAACCATGGCTGGTGCTATCTTAATTTTACACACACTATCTCTTTATCCCCAAGAGCTAATCCTCTGTCTCAGTATACCACTAGACTTCCTACCCAAGTCAAATAGTAACACTGTGGCAAAGTATAGTCTGCTATGGGCACTCTTGTCATTTGTCCTTTTACTCAGCCTGGACACTGCCACATGTGCTCTCCCATGTAACCAAATGGCAAAAAAACACCTCAGAGGCTTACCATAACTATATTTTCTCTAACTTGATTGCAGAGACAAAGCCTGATCTGCAACCTAACCCTATCATCCTTATTAGAGGCAGCATCTATTACCCTCTACATGCCAGGAGGAAGCTGCCGTGGAGATGTGCTTTCACCCTAACCTGCCACTGTGCAAGGGTTTGGTTCCTAGCCATGATCATTATTCTGCTATCTGGGGACATCAAACTAGATCCAGGTCCACCTACCTGTTTCTTTTCCCCAAATGAGTTATCTGGCATGTCCAAGAAAGGATTATTAATTTCCCATATCAATATCAGTAGTCTTACCTGTCACCATGTGGAACTTGAGGCCTGGGTGAAACTCTACAATCCTGATGTACTCTGTCTCACAGAAACTTGGCTAAAACCCGGAATACCTGATGATGTATGCTCCTTGCCTAACTAGTCCCTATTCTGGTGGAATAGATCCTCATCCAGGGGTGGAGGTGGAGTTGCCCTATTCTTCAAAAGCCACCTCAACATCTCTGTTGTCCTGGCATCTGCCTCTCCCGCAGTGTGCAAATTCATACAGGCAACTATCATATTGGGGGAAAAGAAGCTTCATATTATCTGTGCCTATAATCTATAATCCCCCTGCTGGGGGAATAGTAGGTCTTCAAGAACTCCTTGACATCACCTCCCAGACTGTAAATCATAATGAGACTGTCATCCTAGGTGATCTTAACCTCAATTGGTTAGGGTCAACTCAAATATCCTTTCAATCACTCACGCTTAGTTATAATTTTCACCAGTTGATCTCTGAAGCAGCTAGAGCCACATCATCCCATCAAACAGGTACACTCCAAGACTGGGTGATGGTTAACCGTATGGAACAAGTGTCAAAAGCAGGAATCCTTGCAGATGCACTAATAGACCACTCACCCACTTTTTGTATCCTATCTATGGCTGCACCTCCATCTCCTTCATCGAGACTAATCACATTTACAAATCTAGCTCATATTGACCAGGATGCATTTCTCTATGATGTCTCCAATATCGACTGGGCAGGTATCTAACAAACAAAGGATGTGGAGGTTGCTCTACAGATATTCATAAATTAATTTCTTACCATTCAATATAAACATGCCCCCAAGACTAATGGGAGGGTAGTAGGAAAACAGATGAGATGGCTGCATAAAGACATCCTTGCTAATCTGCACCAGAGGGACAAGCTTTGGATTCGCTACAAACAAACTGGCCTATAGTCAGATCTTATTGTCTATCGTGAACTAAGGAACAAAAGTAAGAGATAAGTTAGAGTTGCTAAAAGCAAATACTGCAAGGACCTTCTACAAAACTCAGCCTGTGACCCGAGGAAATTCTGGGCCCATGTCAAAACATTTCTCGGTATCTCGCAGTCGGTCACTCCTGATGAAATGATCATAAATGGGGCACATTGTAATGACCCTAGGACCATCTCAAACAGTTTTAACAATCTTTTCTCTGATTTTTCATACTATACCTTGGCTTTACAACCTAGTGGATCGCACTCCAATCTACCTACCGCACTACCATCAGACAACCATACTGCCCTATTGTATGATACTCCTCCAGTGCCACCATTCTATTTCAAGGCTATATCAAGAGCGGAAGTTCTGAAATTACTGAGATCCATATCTGCCAATATCAGCTCTGGTTCTGACTCACTGGAGCCTCATCTTCTTAAGCTGGCTGCTCCACTCATTGCCTCTCCGATTGCCAGAATCTACACTTTATCCCTTATCCATAGCACTGTGCCAGACCTATGGAAATCTGCAACAGTAACATCTGTCTTCAAAAAAGGTGACCCAAACGACATGGCCAATTACAGATCTATAGCAATTCTCTCTGTCCTTAACAAGATCCTAGAGAAAATAGTTGCATCACAGACCATTGACTACCTTACACACCACAATCTCCTCTCAGACACTCAGCATGGTTTCAGAAAAGGTCATAGCACCACCATGGCTCTTCTTCAACTAACTACTGATATTCTGTCCAACATGGACTCTGAAAAACTCACAGGTGCCATCTTCATTGACCTCACTAAGGCTTTCAACCTTGTAGACCAGTTATGTATGTCAGTGAAGAAATTAAGGCAACTGAGGTACAGGGAATGCAGGAAGAAGCGGAGGCATGATGGCTCACCCTGGTGGCAGGAAATGGCATTGCCATTCTCACTGGTGTGATCTACAGACCTCCCACACAAGGGGAAGAGCTGGACAGGGTACTTGTAGAAGCCATTCACAGAATGACTGGTAGAGGGGACGTGCTGCTGGTAGGTGACTTCAATGTACTGGATGTGGACCGGAACAACCAGGTTGCAGCCTCAGCCAGGAATAGAGAAATCCTGGAAGCACTGCATGGGGCATGCCTAAGACAGCTAGTGACAGAACCTATCCAAGAGGGAGCAACTTAGGACCTGGTACTCACCAACAAGAAAAGAAATACAGATGTAAATGTGGGGTGCCATCTGGGATCAAGTGATAACAGTATGGTGTAGTTCAATGTGAGAATGAAGAGTCAAACCACAAGAAAGCAAGAGTCCTGGATTTCTAGCAAGCTGACTTTGCAAAGATGGCAGAATGTCTTAGGAAATCACTGACAAGGAAGGAGAAAAGAGAGGGATGGAGGAACAATGGGGGAATCTTAAGGGTGTCATAGCAGAGGCAATAAGCATTTCCATTAGCCAAGTAAGAAAAACAAAGAGAAAGAAAAAACACTATGGTTTCCAAAGGAAGTGGCCAAGAAGGTAAAGGTGAAAAGGGTGGCATTCAGGAGGTACAAGAAAACACAAAGGGAAGAAGGCAGGGAACTGTATCTGTAAAAGCAGATGAAGGTGGGGATAGCATCAGGAATGCAAAGGCACAAACAGAAGAAAAAATAGCCTAGGCAATAACAAAAGGGGACAAGTACTTTTTCAGGTACGTTAGTCAAAGAAAAAAAACTAAAAGTGGGATTGTGAGATTAAAAAGTGAAGGAGGGGGGTGTGCAGAAGGGAACAAGAAAAAGCAGAAATCCTGAACAAGTATTTTTATTCGGTATTTACAGAAGAAGGGGAAGGGGAGGGACCAAAGTTAGGTGATGGAAGCAAAACTGGTAGGAAGGTGGACACCAGTCCATTTAAGTAGGAGAGAGTCTTAAAGGAACTCACCAATCTGAAAGTGGACAAGGCAATGTGGCAAGACGGGATGCAGCCCAAATTATAAAGAGAACTCACGGAGGTGCTGGCAGCACCACTGACAGCCCTCTTCAAAAGTTTGCGGAAACAGGTGTGGTACCAAAGGTCTGACTGGAGGAGGGTGAATATAGTCCATTTCCACAAAAGCAGAAGAAGGGAAGAGGCTGGCAATTGCAACTGTCTTTTACATTTTGTAGTTATTTAAAATGCATTATAACTGTAATGAATGTATAAATAACAGGTAGCATCTTTTGATAGATTGTATTAAGTATTGTTGGTGTTTTTTATTAGAAAAAGGAAAATAGATGATTTCAATAGTTATTAAAGGAATGTTTTCTTTTTTATGAATACTGGCCCAGATATTCAAACTGCGCCAGGCTGTGGTGCAAGCGTGGGCACAGCGCAACATGGCTGCGCAGGGGTGTGGACAGGTTGACATTCAACGGAGCTGTGCCATGGCACAGCATCATTGAATATCACACCCTGGCCACCCACGGTGTGCATGGTGCAGTGTCACTGTGTCAGCACAAGTGGCCAGAGTGGAGCATGGGGATGCGCTAGCGCAAGTTCCATTGTGCTATGCTCAGCAACCGCGATATTCAAAACTTGACATGCAAATTGGGCCATAATGTGTGCAAGGCACAAATGGGGCCATTTGCATGTCATTATGGCTCCATTTGCATGCGGGTGCGCTGATCCCCGACCACTTATGCCTGGCGCCTGGCCAGGCAGCAGCCATCAGGGACCGATGCCCCCTGATGCCGGCAATGTGCTCCACAGCCTGATTGCGGGCTGCAGTATAAAAGAGAAAATCATAAATCCCTGGTGGTCCAGTGGATCTGCCCACCCGATCGCAGGCTAAATAAATAAAAATATCCATCACTATCCCTGGTGGTCCAGAGGACCTGCAAGCCTGATTGTGGGCTTAGTAAATAAATTTATCCATCACTATCCCTGGTGGTCCAGGGGACCTGCAAGCCGATCACGGGCTAAGTAAATAAATATATCCATCACTATCCCTGGTGGTCCAGTGGACCCCACCCCACCCGCAATGAATCCAACCGCCCAGCTTCTTCCGGTCAGCGGCAGGTAGCAGCACCCCACCTGACTGCCACCCCACCACCCGCCGACTGACACCATCGGTAGGCTGTATGCCCATTGGTCCACAGCGTGAGCAAGTAGGGGTTGCGTATGCATGGCTCTGCACATCTCGGGCTGAATATCTGGCTGTGCAGGGTATACATGGGCACGCCCCCACCCCACCTGCGCCTGCATGCATTACTGATGCACTCCGGCACATCGGGATTTGTGCTGCGCACTTTTCTCTTTTGAATATCATTTGAATGTTGAATATTGCATGGCACAACACTGTTGCACCATGCGCAACCCTGTTAAATATCTGGGCCACTGTGTATAAACTTTTTAGGAATTCTATTAAGTAAAAAACTGTGAGATTAAATACTAGAGGAGCTCTTTATGAAGTGAGAGGTTCAATACATGAGAAATGTTTTTAAAGAATAATGGATTGTATAAAATGCTTCATGGACAGTATTACTGATTTGCATATTTGTATATTTAATAGGATATTAAGAGGCACTTCCTGATGAAGCCTACATGGTGTAGGTGGAACGTCGAGCAATGGGCCTTAAAGAAATATGTATAAAGTTTATTTTGGAGAAGAATAACAGTGCTGTCTGTTATTTCATTGCACCTCCAGATGACTCTTTTTTTGTAGAAGCTTATTTTCAGGCTGATTACTCACATATATGTTGCAGCATAGCGCAAGATTAAGAAAAGCATTTCCCGTGGGACAACTTGTTTTCTTTTTCAAGATGCTTGGACATTTTCTTATTTACCGGTGTACTGTGTGAGACACCTAAGCCATGGAAGCTGCATCATTGAAGAAGATGAATGTAAATGAGAAAATATTTTTTAAGAACTGCATGAATATCAGGTTTAATGTTATAATCCAAGTATTATTTAATAATGGTGCATTAGGTTTTTAAATTAATATTCAGTGCCTGTCACATTGTATAATAGTTCTTTTTTGTATTAGGCTTTTTATGTAAGGTAGTAACATAAATCCTTTTTTCTTTGTACACACACCGATCTTTATATTCCTTTTATGGTGTGCTGTTCTGGAACTACAATATAAGGAACTTAGGAAGGCATTCATAGAAACTTTCCATTATGGAGGCATTTCATGAAGTAGGGGCAGGAATAAATGCAAAATATCAGTTTGCACCATTTTCTGAAGCAGAAAAAGAATGTTTGCTGGGACAAGTTATAGTTGATGGGGATTTTACAAATGTCTCTTTTGATAATGCCAAATATATGGCTCAGAAAGTGGAAAATCAATACTATAAAGATTGTAGATTAGAATGGCATGCTATTACTTTGTGACAATATCTCCAGCATAATTTGATACCTAGGGGCCTAAAGGTATGTATAGAACACAGTATAGGCATACAGTCTGGCAAATTAGATCAAAAATGGGATGGCATTAGGACTAGGAGCTCAGTGGATTTTATGTATGCCCTGATTGAGGCAATTATTGCTGAAATAGAGAAGATAGCAGAAACTTTGACTCAAGAAAATGAAGCGTTGAAACTTAAAATACAGCTGGAGGAATTCAATAATACTTTAGAACAGATAAAAATAAAGTTGGTGGAATATGAAAAGAACATTAGGCAGCAAAAATTAAAAAAAGTTTAACGTAGACACCAATGATTATAAAGCACAGAAGATACACACACATTCAAAAAATAAACGCAACAACTGTAACATGACAGATAGATCCACTGATAGTGGATCTGAATGTGATAACAGTTACAGTAGGGTGAGTCAGAAATCCATGCCACATTCTAGACAAGAATAAGAACAAAATAGGGAGTATTTTTTCAAACAAGCAACGGGAGAACAGAGAATCCCCAAGTACTTCAAGAATGGAAGACAGAATGAAATACAGAGAGCAGAGATACAACATCAGAGGAAAAACATACAGAGAAGGGGATGTAGAGGGGGCAGGGACAGTGGAGGGAGGAGCAGGATGAGGCAGAGGGTGGGGAGACATGTGCCACAAACAGAGAAATTATCAGAGATAATTCCCATATTCAATATGAGTAAACAACAACTCATGGAGGTGGAGATAGGTATCTTGTCTAGAGGACTGTCATTTGCACCAACTTGTTCAGTCAATAACTTTGAACTAGAAGGAGATTTACAAAATTTTTTCAGATCTTTAAGGCTTAAAGCTCAGTTTGAAAATCAAAAGCAGGAAGATAAGTATAAACAGGATTTAAGAAAAGCAATACATGTCAGATCTTCTTATGATCCACCAACAGGTTTAACTACAGTTAGAGAGATATATTCAGACCTGGTTAGGAAAGAAGTACAGAAACTATTCACTTCAGAACAAGACAGGAGACCACCTATGGACAATCTTACCTCACATGAGAGAAAGATTCTTGATGCATTTCAGAAAGATGAGACTATTATTATCAAGCCAGCAGACAAGGGAGGGGCAATTGTAATAATGGACTATGTTCAATATAGGAATATGTGTTCAAAACTGTTGGCAAATGAAAATCATTATAAGAAACAAAGCTCAGATCCCACAGATGTACTACAAAGAGAACTATTATACATCATAGAAGATCTAAGACTTTCAAATAGCATAAAAGAACGGGAAGGAAAATTTTTACAGCAGAAACATCCCAAAATTCCAGTCTTTTACTCTATTCTGAAAATTCATAAAGATAACCCTCCAGGTCGTCCTGTAGTCTCAGTAATATCTACCTTATTTGAACCAGTGTCTAATTACATCAACTTTCACTTGCAACCCCAGGTTGAAAATACTTCTCCATATATTAGAGATACATCTCATTTTATTAGAACTATACAGAATTTACAGATCAGTGAAGCAGAAAAACAGAATCTTCTTTAAGTCACCCTTGATCAGTGGCGTCATGCCCATAGGACCCGAGGGGGCATGTGCCCCCCCCGATATTGTTGTGAAGTCTAATAATAAAACTGTATTTAGAGCTACATTTTTTTATGGTCCCGTGGGCTGGAAAAAAAAAGTTGTGTTTTTTCAAACTCTTTATGGTAGGGACTGGGGAGTGGGGTAGGTTCCAAATCAATTGTGTGTGCATGAACCGGGCTGGGAAGCCTGACTGACAGCCACCAGGCCAGGTTTTAAAAAAGGGTACTTGTTGCTCCCACTGGGCTAGTGATTGGCTTTGGGGCTCAGCACCTGTAAAAACAAAGAGTGAGTGAGACAGTGGCAACAGACAGTTGACTGGTGGTAAAAACTGCCAACCAGCAGCAGCCAATTACAGTGCTGGCAGTTACCACCAATCAACTATATGTACAGGCAGCAGAGGCGTGAACCTGAACAAATTGCTCATAACGAGAGGTGGCAAATTGGCTTCCGTTTCATCTTCCTTCAGTGCCATTCTGAGTAAAAATTTGACAGTCACATCTCAGACGACGAGATGAGTCATTGATAGTCGGCGCTGCAGACTCGGCACTAAGACAGTGCGGTTGGTCCAGTGTGTTCCAACTTACTCCAGACCAGAACACTGCCTGAAGTTCCTGCCTGGCTGCTTCCTAAAGAAGGTCTGAGATTTTTGTATATTACTGGCATTTAGAGCCATCTACATTGAAATTCTACCTATATTTGACTTTGACTTTAAATTGGCACACGTTCTTCCAAGTCTCCTGCATTTTAATGCTTCTTTCAGATCTCCCGCCAGCATAAATAACTAGTATACCGAGCGGGAGGTTAGGATAGATGACGTTGTTCAGCAAGGCCTCTCTTTAGAGGATCTCAATGCAAACTCAAAAGTTCTGTAATTCAAGCCCTGTACTGCTTATGAATCCACCTGGGCCCTAGTCTCTGGGGGGTCTTGGACATTGGTCTCAGACACTGGCAGTCTGCATTCTTAAAAGGTGCATGTGCATAGCTGCTTGTTGCTTCATATTTTATTGGCGGTCTTGTGTCATATATTGTATTGTGTGGTTAAAAAATGTTAAAAGTTTTACACTCACGCCATTTCAGCAAAACAACCAGCGAGGAGAAAGGTACGGTTATAAAACTAGTAGCACTTTTTTATTTTTGAACTGCAACCCTGTGATGCAGAGTCCTTGCGTGATGAGCAGTGTGGTTTCCTGTAGTAACCCAATGCATTCGATCCACATGTGAACATATAGGTTTCTGTGCAATATGCCTGATTGGCAGAAGAATGTAGTTGCAGTTTTTTTTTGGGGGGGGTTAAACGTTGAGAAAGCATGGGGGGAATCGAGGGGCACATACACTGGAAGAATGAGTATGATGGGGAGTAGTTGCTTGCTGGTGAAATGTACATTGCCTATTCCAGGAAAGGGGTTGGGAGAGGGACACAGCAGCAGGACATTGCAGGGACCGAGTGGCCTTTAGTGGGCACACAAAAATGTCCCGAGTGCCAGTATGTAAACAGTTGTGGCCATCCTAAGTGGCTTTATTTTCACTGAAAAGCTACATGTAAATGGGAGCACCTAGAAATTGCACTGAATGTACTGTACAATTATATTGTAGGTTATTTGCCATAAAGTTAATTACATTGATGTAAGTGCACTCCATAGTTTCTTAAAACTATAAATATCCAAGCTGAGCATTGCCTTAATGCTTGCCAAACGGTTAGTAATTTTACCTCCATAAAGTTCATGCAGAGACTACCTTGAAGTTTGTTAAACCAGGTAAAGAATTTTTTAAAAGGGAACAAATCAGCATTAGGTGTGCAAAACGTTTTACTTGCTGTTTGCTGCTGTATGGTTGATTGCATCAGACTGATTCTGTCTGACGTTCTGTAACTACAATTCCCTGAATCCCTTGCTGGAGTGGAAGATTCAATAGCCTACACTGCTCAAGTTTGCTATACTGCAGTCATTCTGTAACTACAATTCCCTGAATCCCCTGCTGGAGTAGAAGATTCAATAGCCTGCACTGCTCAAGTTTGCTGTACTGCAGTAAATGGTGCTTGGCATTCTGCTGACTTTTTCTGTAACTCCTAAGACTCGTTCACAATGCGCCTTGCCCCAGTGGCTCCTTTTGTAATCATTCAAAATAATTTTAATAAATGTTTCAGAGCCACGTTCACATGGCCTAGGTTTTGCTGCGGCCCTTTTTCTTTCTGCCGATTTGACTGTTCCGGTCACTGTAGGTTTGGTGGGGAATGTTTAGTGGTGCAGGTGGTTTGGCTGTTCAGATGGCACAGGAAACCACCTACACCACTCTGCAAACCCAGAGAAAGAGGGAACATGGAGGCAACAGCATGCAATGGAAAAGTGCCCAAATGGTAGTATCCACACGTGGGCAGGAGCACTGATCTGGCCGCTGTGAGTCACTGACAATGGCTCAGTCGGTTGTGCTAACGAGCCTGTAGTGCTGGTGGCACATGATTAAACCTGAGATCTCCAGTCATGTTCAGTTTCCCTCAGGCTTTCATCCTGGCTAGTAAACTGATCCCTGATGCTTCTCAGGGATTTATTTTAATTTTGTCATACTGACACAGTTCTTCTGCTCTAGGCCCCCCTTCAGCTTTACCCATTTAAGGATGTCTGTACCTTAAAATGGCCAACACGGGGAGGCTGGGTATAGTAATTCTCACTAAAAACCTAAAGCAGAGATGGATGAACTCTGTTTTAGATCCTGTCATGAGGAACATGTTTTTGTCTTCAGTTTCCAATTGTGTAAAAGTCACTTGTCCATTGGTCTTGTGCCTTCTACCTTCTGATTCACTCTTGGTGTACATTCTCCCTAAGACTCATGCATTGTAATGGGTGGTTGTTTACATGTGTCAGTCATTCTGTTTGGAAATCTAGTCCAGAGTCACTGACTAGCACTTACCGATGTGCCAATACTTGCATGTGATGGCACACAGATGAATGGAGGAGAGACTGAAAAAGCAAGAGGTGGTAGGGTGAATCAACTGATACATACACTGGAAGACTGAATGAAGGTGATCGGAGTAGTCACTGGTGAAATGCATATCCCCTTTCAAAAGGGGGGGAGTCAAAACAGTTGGGCATTGCAGGGACTGAGTGGCCTGTAGTGGACTCATAAGAGTCCCAAGTGCATATTTTGAATGCCACTGTGTATTTCTTGTCACTGGAGGGCTGAGAATGATGTGATATCTCCAAAAACTGTATATCAGAACTCTACCAGTCCTGTATCATGCTTACAATTCTTTATCAAGAAAATACCAACCCTGGTTGTATAATGGGTATACAGTAATATATCGTAACCAGAACTTTCACTGAGCCGGCCTGTGTGGCAGGCAAAATACTAAAAACCCACATTTGGTATTTGTCACAAAGTCTGGTATTTCGTCTATCCAAATGAGCATGATATAGATTGAACTGCAGAGTGGAGGCATGGAAGAGTAGCATTCCTGTCTGAATACTAGCTTGATGAAAATGGTATTTTGCCTTAACTGGTATGCAAAATGTGGTAGAATAACATTAATTTTTAGCCATGTTAACTATTTGAAATGGCCAGTATGTAAACTGTTATAGCCATCTTAAAAGTGGTGTTTTTTCACTGAAAAACTACATGTTAAAAATGGGAGCACATAGAAATCATGCTGGAAGCTGATTTAAAGTAAATTTTTCAAACCTTTTTTTGGGGTGGGGGCTTTTGGGCTTTATAGTTATCTGAAGGCAGCGCAAGTTCTCTTAGGCAAAAAAAGAAATGTAATTAGTCTTGTTAGGAAGAGAGCATAAATCTGGCAGAGCCCAATGGCAAGCCGATCCCGTCCACTTCCTGGTCTGCCAACCACATCCCTGTGCTCAGATGTTTTATGACATGTAACCAGGGAAAGCATGCCCCATTGAAGTCTATGGGGCTCTTTCAAAACATTTAAGTCACAAGGCAATCTCTAGTATATATGAAAGCCGCTGCTCAACTAGTAGATGTTCTATTAGTTGAGCGGTGGCTTTCATATGTACTATAGATTGCTTTAACTTAAAAAGTTTTGAAACTGAGCCCCATAGACTTCAGTGGGGTGCGTCCCCCTGTGCTCTCCCTGGTTAGACACAAAATGTCTGAGCGCGGCTGGATGGGGAAGTGGAAGGGATCAGCTGGACATCAGGCTCGGCCTGAATTTATGATCTATTCCTAACAGGACTAACAATTTTCTGCCTCAAAGGACATACGCTGCCTTAAGGTAATGGGCTATAAAGCCCAACACCTCATATATTTGACAAGCCTTTTAAATTGTTATTAATACAAAAAGTAACACTGTAAGTAGAATGAACAAAGGACAAAAACAATTGATCATTCCTCTAACCTACATCAGTATTATGGCACTTAGCTTGTTGGGGAACAGCTTTCTGGACTGCTAAAAGTCACCAAAATGCACTCAGTTTTTCAAAATTTTCTGGGGGGGGCATGCCCCTGGACCCCCCTAGAGAGGTTGATATTTTGTGCTCCTCCAAGATTTCTGACTGCATGACACCCCTGCCCTTGATGTATCAGATCTTTATACATCCATACCTCATCAAGATGGCATTGAAGCTATGGGTGGTCTCCTGGATACTAGGGCCCCTTTGGCCCTTCCCAAAACAAAAACCATGCAACTTCTTGCTGATTTCATATTAAATAGGAACTATTTTATGTTTGAAAAAGATTTTTATGAACAAAGAAAAGGGACAGCCATGGGGTCCACCATGGCCCCGGGTTATGCCAATACCTATATGTATACCTTTGAAATGAAATACATTCTAGATGTTGCTGGAAACCCATATTTCTATCATATAAAATTCCATAGAAGGTACAGTATATAGATGATCTGTTTTTGGTATGGGTAGGCACAGAGAGGGACTTGGAAGGTTTTCACCAACACTTAAATAGTTGTACAGAACATTTAAAGTTCACACTAAAAAGCAGTGCTGTGTCTGTGCCATATCTAGATGTTGTGGTTAAGTTTGGTGAACAGGGACTTATTACATCTCTGTACAGAACAGAAACTACAAGGAATACTATAGTGTATGCACAAAGCTTTCATTCTCACCAGCCAGTTGAAAGCTTTCCATACTCACAGTTTCTTAGAGTGGGTAGAAATTGCAGCACTGAACAGGACTACCAGACTGAGTCACAGGCAGCCGCTAATAGATTTGCACAGCATGGCTACTCTAGGAAAATGTTAGATAGAGCTAGGACATGCATCCAAGAAGTAACACAGGAACAAGCATTACATGGCACAGATAGGATGGAACAGGATGCAAGAATAGTGTTTAGTATAAGACACAATCACAAGATGTGTGCAATTAGGTGCCTTTTGCATAAACATTGGGTAATATTACAAAACCATCAGAGAACTGGTAAATTATTGCAAGAACATCCTTTGATAGCTGAAAAATGAGTGCAAACTTTAAAAGACAGGTTGGTGCACCCACGGGGGATACAACCTATACAAAGGCAATTGTTTCTAGGCCCTCTAAGCCCGGGTATGACACCATGTGACCATTGTTCTGTGTGTGGTCACACCAGCAAAAAGAACACATGCAAACATCCATTCACAAATAAAGAGTTCAGTATTAGACAATTTTTTAACATGTGATACTGCTGGAGAGATCTACATCTTGCAATGCCCTTATGATAAGATATACATTGGTATGAATACATGGATGTTAAAGCAAAGCATACAGGGATGTAAGTTGAACATTCGAAATAGGATAAGCACTCCAGTGGCTGAATATTTTAATGAGGTTAGACATACAGGAGCATCTCTCAGATTTTGGGGTCTAGAAGCAGTACATCTACTGGATAGAGGAGGTAATGTCAGCAGTTTACTAGAGAAAGTGGAGAATAAGTGGATTTTTGAAATGCAAGCCCTTGATCCAAGAATAAGCCTAAATAGAAACATTAATTGGAGTAGTTGTAGAAGGTGAAGGGCACAGAAATATGAATGTACAGATTACACTGTTTTATTTCTTTCATATTTTGATTTAGTTTAGGATGTCTTTTGCTATATGTTTTATTTTGTAAGTAGTTTGCATTTAGGCTTGGTTTGGTTCTGTTATTTATATTCAACATATTGTATTTTTGGTTCATTGCCATTCATGTTCCTTACTTTTCACCCCCCTCACTCCTGTTTCTCACATTGCTTACAGGTTATTTTTATATGATTAAATTATAGTTCTTTTGATTTTTTGTTGCCTACGTTCATAGTTCATTATTTTTTGTTGAAGCACTCCCCATGTATTTGTAGTCATATAATGTCTATGTACATAGATACCTGTACATTTGATTGTATTTGCTTTTTGAGATAATGTTTATAATGAGACAGACACTTTAATGTTACATTTTGACTTTAAAGTGGATTAGAATTGTGTAAGGTTGAATGTCTGAGTCACTGTGTCTATTCTATTGCAAATATTGGGACTGTAAGTTATATAGAATGGCTATCTTTCTACAAAACATCAGAATTCCTGGTGTGGGGTTATTAACTGTTGCTTATCTGTAATAATAGAACAAATAAGGATAGACTTAGTAGATCTTAACAGCTTAAGTATATTGGACCAAGCATGAATGACAAGAATGTTTAGTCTAGGTTAGAGATCCTTGAAGTAATTTATATTAGAGCTTGTTTGGTTAAAAAAGGATAAAGTAAAAGACTAAATTAGTCCACAGGATTATCTGGTGAGGTATAGTCCTAATCACGGGTATTAAAAAAATGCCTAACTAACCTAAGTAGGTAATCAACCCTCCCCCAATTAGATTTTACTGTTTTGAGTTAGAGAAATAGTTAAAAATCATGTCATGGGCCAACTCAGTAAATTGGGAGTTTATTTTCACATGGATCCTGTTAAGATAAATATGAAAAAGTGATCACCATATAAAAGCAGTTTATTTCATACTGGCAGCCAACATAGTATGTCCTGAGAAGCTACAATATAACATGTAAACGAATTAGAGTGGCGTTCTGAAGCAAATAGTATGGGTAATCACTTTAAAGTTGTTGCTTTTTAGATGGCTGTTTTTTTCTTCTAGCCTTTAAGAGCTGGCTAGTATTAGCTCATAGATATTTATTGAAAATCTTGTTTCAATACAGGTTTGTTTTGACAGAAGCCCTTGAAGAATAAAAAGGTTAAACCATGAAAATGAAACAACAAATATAGCTACTATAAAGATCTTACTTTGAATTTAGTGGGCAGGCTATATTTTAAAAATATTTAGTACCAGGACAGTGGTACATATAACAGTGTATCTGAGGTTAAAGAAAAGTGGTGTTTAAATTTAATACATTTCATATAAGAATAAAGTTAATCTAAGGGATCCATAACATGAATGCAATTGTTATATTTGAGCTAGTAAAAATTAAGCATGAATAGAATTGTATAAATATAAAGAGGTAAATTATAAATTAAAATGAGAAAATGAATGATAAAATAAAATAATTACTGTATGTGTTTACAGGGAAGCCTTTATCAAAATAACAAACAGGATTGACCTTTCCCCATTCAGAGGGAATTTTTATGGCACAAAGGGCAGCCAAGCCATTGATAAAGTAGGTATTGTAAGGTCCCACATTTTGTTCAATGGAAGTTGTGTATAGTTTCATCAGACATTTAAATAACCATAATGTTAGGATATTATAAAGCTTTTTTCTGTTAGCGGGGTATGTTTCCTTGAATAAGAGTCAGAAGTGCTTCTCTCCAATTAGGTTGGCTAAACTTTACACATAAGTCTCGAAGTTATCTAAGATCATTATGTATGTGATGTAAGTCTCAGTTTTTTGAATGAAAACATATTGATGTCAATATATTTAGAAACTGCATTTTACATTTTGGCTGTGATATTTAAAGGGGTTGCATATGGTGCAACAGAGTTACACTGGTGCAACCTCGCATTGCGCCCCAGTGAGATATTGAAAGGTCAGCTATTCACAGCGCAAATCCCAATGTGCTGGGGTGCAGTGTAATTGTATGTGGCACAGCTGCAGGGGGCGTGCCCATACATATGTGGCACATCCTGATATTCGGCCTGGGATGTGCGGTGCATATGCTTGCGCAACCCTGCAGTGCACCACATGGGGGGCTCAAAGTTGAGCCTGTGAGGAGTGGGCACAACTCCCGGCCACCCACAGGTGGGTTGTTGTATTGCAGGGCACAACACAGCAGCCGCCAGCCATGGGTGGCCACCCGCCAACCCAGAACACCATCCACAAGCACACATATATCCCTGGTAGTCCACTGGACCCCCCTTTTGAGTCCCCGATGCCCCAATAACTATAATGTTAGACTTTTCCTGGTAGTATAGTGGCCCCCTACCTCCTGATTCCCCAATGAATGTTATATTAGACAGTCCCTGGTAGTCTAGTGGCCCACCTCCTTCCCGTGTCCTGGATCGCCAGAATAAGACTGTTATTTTAGTCCCTGGTAGTTTAGTGGTACTCTCCCACCCATTGCCACAAAAGCAGTACAGCACCATTTCATATATCCCTGGTGATCCAGTGGCACCCCTCCCACCCACACAGCACCCCTTGCCCACTCCGCTCCCCCCCCCCATCATCAGCAGGTGGCTACAACCTGCCTGTATACTGCCAGGCTGCCCGCTGAATGACAGATACAGTTAGGGCTGTAAGCCCATTAGTCCACAGGTGTGAACCAATGGGCTTGCAGGGCATACTTTACTAGACAGTCCCAAATATATGAATGACTTCATTTACATATTTGGGACTGTCTAGTACAGTATGCCCCTGCCAGGTGTAGTCTGAATATCTTGGTCTTTGTAGTTACTTAAAATGCATTATAACTGTAATGAATATGTAAATAATAGGTAGCATCTTTTGATAGAGTGTATTAAGTATTGTTGGTGTATGTTATTAGAAAAAGGAAAATAGAGGTTTTCAATAGTTATTATTCTTTTTATAAATACTGTGTATAAACTTTTTAGGAATTCTGTTAAGTAAAAAACTGTGAGATTAAATACTAGAGGAGCTCTTTATGAAGTGAGAGGTTCCATTCATGAGAAATGTTTTTTAAAGAACAATGGCTTGTATAAAATGCATCATGGACAATATTACTGATTTGTATATTTGTATATTTAATAGGATGTTAAGAGGCACCTCCTGATGAAGTCTACATGGTGTAGGTGAAACATCGAGCAATGGGCCTTAAAGAAATATGAATAAAATTTATTTTGGAGAATAATTACAGTGCTGTCCATTATTCCATTGCACCCCCAGATGACTTTTTTTTTTGTAGAGACTTTTTTTCTGGCAATTACACGCCAGTCAGCCTGACCTTGGTGGTAGTGAAACTAATGGAATCACTACTAAAAGAAAAGTTTGTGCTCTGTCTCAAATCCAGTGGAGCACAGGATCTGAGGCAGCATGGACTGACAGTAGGAATTTTATACAACAATTCAGATAGATTTCTTTGACTGGGAGACTAGGAAGGTGGATCAGGGAGGGGTGCTGGATGTAGCCTACTTGGATTTTAGCAAGGCCTTCGACAGTGTCTCACACAGGAGGTTAATAAACAAACTGGGTAACCTGAGAATGGATCCTAGGGTGGTAAACTGGTCAAAAATTGGCTGAGTGATAGTACACAGAGGTTAGTGATGAAGCAAGTTCAATCCAAAGAGAGGGTGGTGACCAGCAGGGTGCCACAGGGATCATTGCTTGGACCAGTCCTCTTTAATGTCTTCATAAGCAACATGACAGAGAGGTTAGAAGGGAAGGTGCATCTCTTTGCAGATGACACAAAGATCTGCAACAGGGTTCACACTCCAGGAGTGGTAGAAAAAATGAAGAAGGACCTAAGCAAGCTTAAGGAGTGGTCAAGGTTGTGGCAGCTACGATTCAATGCAAAGAAGTGCAAGATCCTGCACTTGGGGCACAGAAATGTGGGGGAGGACTACATGATGGGGGGGTACTGACAGCCACTAAACATGAAAGGGACTTGGTAGTAATCATATCTGATGACCTAAAGGTTACCAAACAATGTGAGAAGGCTGTAAGGACATCCAGTGGAATGCTTGGGTACATAGGGAGAGTTATCTACAGCTGAAGGAAGTAGGTAGTGATGCCATTGTAGAGAACATTGGTGAAACCTCTTCTAGAGCACTGTATCCATTTCTGGAGACCACATCTCTGTAAGGACATAGACAGAGTAGAAGCAGTTCAGAGAAGGTGACAAAAAAGGTGCATGGGCTGCACCAGAAGTAATATGCGGGGAGACTGGGAGATCTCAATATGTATTCCCTGGAGGGAGAGGAGAGAGGGAGAGGGAGAGACTTTCACATACATCAAGAGTGTAAATAAGGTCCTGCCTGGTGGTGCTGAGGGTTGAGGTGCTGGATGCCACACCTTGCACCACACTGGCGACCCGGGTTCAGGAACGAGCTTGGGCCATCAGGGGTCGGTAGGGGAGGGAAGAGACTGAGCATCCTTAGGACTGCTCTCTCTTCCCTGGCTGGGTTCCAAGGGATGCATCACACAGGGGGACCTCTGGTGGAGTACCGGGGGATCGCTGAGTTGCATCGCACACATTGCAAGGGAAGGGCGTCAGGCATTGGTTTTGTGCCCAGGATGCCATTGCACATCCGAACACCAAGGGGAAAAAGGAAAAATGGAAAAAATCCCCTCTCTGGAGGATAGGCGAGGGCACTGCCACTGGCTCCACACTCCCACTGCTGGGCTCCACACACTTCCAGGCCTGCATACTTCGATTCAGGCACACTATACTATAAGATAGAGTGCTCTGGTTGGATAGGGCAGCCCTTCCCCAAGGGGGCTTAGATCCATGGGTGATGCCTGACTGAGGTGGGGAAGCAGGTGTGGATGCCACAGGAGGGAGGTAGAGAGTCAGGTAGTGTAGTTGCTGGAGACAGTTCCTCTGTCAGGGGTGCAGAAATAAAGTGTACAAAAAAACAGTGTAAATAAGGTATAGGACAGTAGCATCTTTCAAAAAAGGAAAAGATTTTCAAGAATGAGGGGCCATGATATGAAAATAGTGGGGGGGGGGTGTGACTTGGGTGTAATGTGAGGAAGTATTTTTTCATGGGAAGGGTTGTAGATCCATAGAACAGTCTCCTGGCACAGATTGAAGGGGCAAAAATGGTAGTGGAATTCAAAAACGCATGGTACAAACATAAAGGAAATCTAGCACTAGGAAAGAGAGACAGAGTAAGCTGCAGATCATTTAGGATCTGCAGTATATGAAACAAGTAGGGAAAAGTGGCAGACTAGGTGGGCCAAGTGGTCCATATCTGCCATCAGATTCAATATTTCTATTTGTCAATTATTTACATAGGACTAATCCTAACCTCTGATTCACTTACCAAGGAAGTCATGAACAGGTACCTTTTTTGGATCTATGCATTAGTAAAGATGTGGAGGGGAACATCAGTACAGACATTTTGAGGTAGGTTAGTGACTGCAATACTCTATTATTGGCATTGAGCTGCCACCCTAGACACGTCATTAACAACATACCCAAGGTACAGTACCTTAGGTTAAGGCATAATTGTAGCTCAGAAATGAGCTACAAGCAGGCAGCAAGGATTTAACTAGTAGGTTTTCTGAACAAGGTTATAGCAGGCAGTATCTTAATAAGACATATAATATAGCTAAATGAACAGATAGGTCTGAACTGATGGCATAAAAAGAAAGAGAAGACATATCTGTGAGGAATAGATTTACCTTTGTAAAAATGTGTTTTGCACAGGCATTCAAATCTGACTCAGTCATCAAAAAGAATTGGTGTGTTTTGAAATGCAGGAGGCAGCATAGCGGCAGGCAGCATAGCGCAGTGGTTTAAGGCTCTGAGCTGCAAATCTGGAGACCTGGGTATGAATCCCACAGCCCTCACTTGCATATTGTGTGACTCTGAGCAAGTGACTTAACTTTCCTGTGCTCTCAGGTTGCACCTGTAAACAAACTTTCAGCTTAGTGTGTCTCACCTGGTTAAACAATTTGGGGGGGAAAAGAAAGGGGACCCAGGCTTAAATGAGATAAGTGCTGAACCACCATGGATGGCCTATTGGAGGGCAGTTACAGTTTGGGTCACTTTAGTCCATAGTAGGCAAATTGGACCTACGAGCACTACTTGGCTAACAAAGAATATCATTGATTGATTTACATGCTAAAAATGCATATATTGCAAAGTGATCTCCACAGGTGATTCATTCTCAAACCCACATAATGGCAAACAATGCATTATTAGACAGTTCATTACATGTGAGAGCTCAGGGGTTATCTATTTTGCCACATATAAGTGTGGGGCTTTCTACACTGGAAAAACAAAAAGACAATTTAAAATAAGGGTTGCAAAGCATTATAGAGCAATACAGAATTGGTATGTGAAATATGCCACCGTATTGCATATTAGCCATAGCAAGAATGATGGAGAACATGGTTTTGTGTTTAGAGCTATAGATAGGGTATGTACAGTGCCACGAGGTGGAGACTTTAGTACATTACTATCAAAATGCAAAGGGTTCTGGATTTGTACTCTCAGAGCATGTAAATAGCCTGGACTAAATGTCAGCTTTGATATTACTCAGTATATAAAGTCAGATGCTGGCCCTCATAAATAATTGATTTTTACAAATATAATGAAACCTTTTTTTTTTGTGGGGTAAAAAATACATGACTGTTGGGACACAAGTCTTAAATATTGTACTTAATGTTATTTTTTCTATATTACAGATCGGGATCAACACTGGTAATAGAGATTTCTTCAGCAGTCACAATCAGTCTCAAATTACTAACAGATGTTTTTAGTTGCTTTTCTAAAACTGTTTCTATTGCTGTGAAAAGCTTTTTAGGACTGTACATAATTTACACTTGTTCATTGTGTAACGAGTTTCATCAGTTGTTCACTCTGTAATTATAGCCACTACTAGGTCACCTGGTCTAACATTTTCAGGTATCGAGACAATTAATCATGACATCATAATACCTGTATTTAAGGTGACCTATGTATTGGTTTATTATGTCTTTTGATAAAGGAGCATATCCAAAATGTGTCAATGTGTTTTTAACTCTGGCACCTCCATAAAGTTGCCACATTTTTTTTAATATTATATTATATTTGGGAGCAGTGCCTCCTTTTATATGGTGATGAGTGTTCTATTTCTGTGTCTTGGATAACAGTGGAGAGTTGTTACCACCTGCAGCAGCTGTGACTGGAGAGTCAAGGCTGGGAACAAATCATCATGGAACAGTGACTCCTTTTGGAGCAGATATATCCATGTCCCAGTAGCCAAATTAGATACTCTGGTGCTACAGGACGGAGGAAAGGGGTCTACCTGGTTAGTCTTGAAAGCACATTAAAAGGGCAAAAGCAGAATGGCAACCACTAAAACAGCTTATGGATAATGGCGAATTATATCTTCTGCAATGTCTCTGTACCCCCTCCCTGACATGAGCCCCCACGGAGTAAGTATATTTAGTAAGGGGGCACAGCCCCCCACAAGGGGGGTGGGGGACACACAGTACCCTGCAAAGAGACATCGCTGAATTTGCCATTCGTCATTATCCATAAGCCGTTTTAGTGGTTGTCATTCTGTTTTCGCCTGTTTGACATGGAACCCTTATTCTCTGCAGAGTAATGGGATAAAAACGGGGTATTGTGGGGAATGGATCCTTTCTATGCAAATTCACAAACCCAGATACCGTTCTGGATGATTCTCACTCTGAAAATCCACTGGTGGGCATATTTTGGCTCAACCTCCATCTTATTACAGGAGCTGTGATTACAGAAACAGTTAAACACTGTAAATTGTCCAATCCTCTTGAGTTGTGGTACATTGGACAGTATTTCCTTATTGCATTGGGGTGTATTATTACATGGAATGTGCTTTTATTTACACATGCCTATGTTTAGAAATAAAAAAATGAATATATTGCTCAAGATTGGAATGCTGAAACATGAGTGGTGAATTTCATGGTGTATAATAGAAAGAAATTTAAACAGTTTAAGCAGTGGGGTTAGCCCAAACAAAGGAATATGTGGGATCTGTTCACTCCTTTGAAGGGGTTTAAAATGTAAAAATGTTACAGGCTGTAATCCAGCAGCAGCAGATAAAAGAATTTAAAATATATGCATTCCTTCCATATGGGGGTGTAAATCTCCTCAATTAGAGAAGATCATCAAAAAAACTGCTCTCTCACTCTCTCTAGATATAAATAGAGGATACATGATGGGCAGGAGTGTGATATGGAAAATATTCTCACTTCTGCAGAGTGAGATCTGGATACTCATGAGTGCTGAATGCATGAGTGACAGTATCCAAAGCTCACTCTGCAGGTGTGAAAATATTTTCCATAGCACATGATCTGCACATCATGTGTGCTATGTATACAATGGGGGTGGGAGCTCCAGATATATTATGTTTTCCTGTGTCCTTTTCCTGTTTCTGTGTGCTTTCTGCTCTTTCTGTGTGTGATCTGGGTGGGTGTGTGTTTTTTCTGAATTGGCTGGGAGTCTCAAAAACACTATGGGGCACTAGTGAGTGTCCTTTGCAATGAGGATTGATCAAGTTGCAGGTAGCAGTGAGAAACAGAAACTTTTTTGTGAAGCAGTTTCATTTAGAATGCAGGCTGCAGTGAAGCTGAGATCAGCATGGTAATAGGCTGGGGGTCTTAGAAACACTATGGGACACAGATGAGTGTCCTCTGCAATGCTAATTGAGTTAGTTGCAGGTAGCAGTGAGAAACAGACTTTTGTGAAGCAGTTCCATTTACACTGCAGGCTGTAGTGAGTCAGTGGTGACATCAATGCTAATTTAGCAGGTGAGTTTGAAAGTGTGGGGGTCATTTGTTAAAAGTAATGCCAGAAGAGCTATGATTGGTCAAGATTCCAGTGTGACATCAGCACAGTGATATCTGCCTGTGAGGTAAGCACAATGTGTATAAATGGCAAATATTATCACAGTGTGATTTTTTTTTCAGCAAGATTTATATCACTGTGTGCTGAATATGTGGTTTTATCCACTACTCATTTTGCTCACCCCATTGTTTAAATCTATCTATCTATCTATCTATCTATCTATCTATCTATCTATCTAGTCCTTTTAAAAGTTCCTCCCCCTACCAGCTTAGCCAGCCCTCCTTTGTGTTTTCCCAATAATACTACTAGAAAATCAGACTGGGGTGACCACCATTGGCACTGCATGCCCAAACTCTATCCAGTCGAGGCCACCTGCCCCCCCAAAGAAATATTTATGTGGTAACACTCATGGCTGCCACCGTGTTAAGCTAACACTGGGGTGTATAATCCCCAGTATTGGATCCAGTACCTGCAAAACAGAAAACAAACCCTCGGTACCTTAATTTTTTTTAACTACCTGTAAAAAAAAGTCCATTACCTATATGACCCCCCACAGCTACTACCCCCACCCGACCCCCTCAGCAACCACTATCCCCCCTCACACTCTCACTGACTTGAATATGTCCCATGATGTAGATCCACTGTCCGACCAAAAACTTATCTTGCTGCTGTAACCAGCCACTAAAATTTGAGGAAATAAGTCTGGTTTAACGTATTTCAGTGGAGTTTTATCTTTTACCCATAACTTTGTCAATTTTTAGTATTTGTACAGCAAATTTTCAACATGGCATTTTTGGAATGCCACCTCATGGACACGAGTGGTGGCATTTTTAAAATCCATCCTAAAGGGTGATTTTGCAGTCACTGCTTGAAATCAACTTTTGGTGAGGATTTAAAAAAACTTTAACCTATGGAGTTCATCTGTTGAGCTCATAAGAAAGCTATGTTGAAAATGTGGTGTACAAATATGTTAAAATAACTGTTATGAATGAAAGTTTAAATATTTCAACATTCACATAGCTTCGCTAATTTTCAAGATTTTTCACCAAACTTTCAGCACAGCTTTTTTGTTACCCCACCTCATGAACAAGTCAGTTGGAATTTATGAATTATGTGTGGAAAGGTGATGTTGCAGCTGCTGTGCAAAATCACAATTCAGGCACTATTTGAAAATTTTCACCTTCTAAAAGGTGGGTTTTTTAAGAAAGCTATTCTGAAAATTGTGTAAAAGTATATTAAAATGACCACATTATGAGTGAACATTGAAATATTTAAATGTTCACTCATACAGGTACTTCACCAACTTTCAATATGTGGACTCCAGTCTTTCAACATAGCCATTTCTTCACACCACCTGATAAGCATGACATTTTTCTCACTTGTGGTGCAAAATGAAGTTTCAGTCAATAGGATATAAATGCCACCATGACATGTTTATAGGCCCATTTAAATCCTGACTCCACTCAGAAATTCTCCCCCACTCCTGCTGCGACTGCCTAGTCCCTATCTGCAATGCGGATGCAAGTTACCCACCACTCTCCCCCACTTTCCCTTTGGCTTGGGGTCTGCCCTACCACTTGACTGTGCAGAAATTGTAATCAGACTGCAGTTTATTGATCACTTTCTTTTGTTACTATAATTATTGTTGTTTACTGCTCACTGTCTGACTTGGGCTGGATCTCTCAGCCCTTGAAGTTTGTTACTTGTTCTCTTTTCAACATTGTAATATTGCTCTGTTCTTGCCTTTCTTGTACCCTGTTATGTTATTTAATTTTTGACATGGAGCCTTTGCAAAAGAGTCCTTGACTCAAAGGTTGTAATTCTGATTCTTCCAATAAACAAATAAGGGGAGTCATAAAATGACTAGCTTGAAAATCTGGGGTCAAAATAAAAAAAATATTAAGAAATGTGTTTAGTGCCAGACTTTACCCCAGCAGGTAGTGTTTTGTGATCCAGTGTCACTAAGCTGCATTTGGGGGTGAGCTCAGTGAACAAGCTGGACCAGGTGAGCCTGCAGGGATGGCACTGTTAAGCAACACCCTCCAAGCCAGGGAATGAAAGGTGCACATTTTTTGCATGGGCACAGGTACCATTTAGTGAAGACAAATCTTATCTCAGCATAGGGCTCTGCACTTCTTCACCCATGGGTGGCAGAAGGTTATGTGCATTTGCTGAGAGATGGACTCTTTGCCCTGTGCATCTGTATATGTAGCCACATGAAAGCCCCTGTGCTATGCAGCCCTCCAGACAGCCCCATTAATTCTTTTCTTTTAATTCTTTATTTATAAACCACAGAGGATGGTACATGTAAAAAATAATCAGCATTGCAACCAATACTATAAGACTTTGGATAGTGTACTGTTTAAGCAGGATATTTTATACAGAGTCATTGATAACAGTAGGAGAAATTCCCTCTAAGGCAGATTTAGTAATCTAGGGCTCTAGAACTTCCCTGTTCTCTATCATGTTGCAAGTCCCAAGGTCCAAGCTGCTCCAACACTCTGTCAAATATTCTCCCCCACTGCTTTTAACTTACCTCTCCTGGCTACAGTGCGTACCCAAGATCATGGAAAAAATGTTCCATACTCCTAGGTGATGTATAAAGCCCAACTCCTCCACTTCAATTCAAATTGTGAAACTTAGCCAGTACATTGAGCCAAAAGCCACTTCAGCCCCATGAATTCTTGGCATCAATTGCTTCATGAATTGCAGGGCCAACAGGGTCTTGCACTTCTCTAGGCACAGTATTCACTTGGCGTGGGGCCCAAAGGGCCCTGACCATCTGCATCTGTTCCTGCAGGTCCTGAAGGGCCTGTGTGAATAAGGATATGATTCCACTATCTCAAAAAGAAAGTAAATTCATTGCAAAAATTGAACTAATGCACTAGTTGGGGTTCAACTTAACACAACAAAAGTAGGTTTTCCAACTTTAACTCTGACCCCCCCCAAGCAGCAAAAGACAAAAATATTAGGGTTGTGAGTCTCTGAAGTCTAGGCAAATCAATGGTGGGGTCCTCCTTTGGGTTGTCAACCCTAATTCTCACCCCTCACTCAGCCCATAGCCTGTTGTCAAAAGCACAATGTACAGTTCCCAGACAGTGCCTCATAGTGATGCACTCTTCAAAGGTAGAGACATGTCTTACCACATGTTGCCAACAGAATATGCTGTAGCTTTTTTGATGCAGACCTGAAAAGTGATCATGTTTGACCTTGATAGCTCAGTGGAGGGGGTGGGTATTAAGTTGACAGCCTCAAGGAAGACCCTGCCACTGATCTGCCTAGATTGTGGAGACCCCAAAACCCAATGTTTTTCCCTTTTCCTGTTTGGAGGGGTGGAGGTGGGGACTTAGGATTGTAAACCCTAATGCCACATTTCTCTACTTTTGTGGCATTAAAATTGAACCATAACTGGTGCATTAATGCAGATTTTTTGCAAAGAATTTCCTGTATTTTTGTAATATTGGAATCATATCTTCATTCACACAGGTTCCTTTGGGGATTGTGTGAACAGATGCAGAAGCAAAGGGCCCTTTAGCAAGGGAAAACTCTGTCCACCTATGGAAGTGCAGGGCCCTGCATTTCCACACAGCAATGAATGTCAATAATTCTTTGGAGTGTCTGGTTAATTGTGGAAGTGCAAAGCCCTCTGGGTCATGCTCTTTCATATAGCCACAGACACAGATAAACAGGGCAAATAATTTGTCTCTCAGCTGAATTACAGGGCCTTCTGGCACCCATGGGTGCAGATGTGCAGGGCCTTCTGTAAAGAAAGTAATTCTCTTCGCTGTATGGTATTTGGTCCTATGCAGGCAAACCTGCACCTACCCTTCACACTTCATAAATGTGTCATTTTGCCCAGTATTCTATAAATGAATAATATAAGCAAAAATGTGGTGCACTGTAGACATGCAAAGGCTTCAGCAAACAGTAGAATACTAAAAAAGTTACTAAAGCCCAGAAGTCCAGGTGATAAACAGAAGGGAGTGAAGGTTTGGGCCAGTGCTTTGTCTCTTACATACTAACATACTAGTCACCATTAGATTAGGCCTTACAGTCTATCGAGTCTGCTCATGCTTCAGAACCCTGAGTGGGAACCGAAGTCATCACTCCTTCTCCTGTCTCTGTTGCTCCTTACCTCCATCCCAGCACCCCACGGGGCAAGCCATCCTCTTCTTCATCCCCTGTCTATACCTGTCCCACCCTCTCTTGAATCCCTCCACTGTAGAAGCTAGAACCAGCTCACTGGGCAGTGTATTCCATGGTTCCACCACTCTCTCAGTGAAATACCTCTTCCTCCTTTCCCCCTCATCCTTCTGCCTTTGAGCTTCCAACTATGTCCTCTGGTGATTCCACCCTCCTTTAGCCTACTGATCCCATCCCAATTTACCCTATTGATTCCCTTGAGGTACTTGTAGACCTCAATCATGCCCCCCACGGTATCTCCTCTCCTCCAGTGAGAACAGGCCAAGCTCATCTAGTCTCTCCTCATACGTCAACTGCCCTAGACCCTGGATCATTTTGGTTGTTCTCCTCTGAACCCTTTCCAGGAGCTGGACGTACATCCTTATGTGCAGCCTCCAGTACTACATACAGTACTCAAGGTGTGGTCTAACCAGGCCATTGTACAGTGGCAGAATCACTTCCCTGCTCCTTGAGGTAATCCCCATTATGATGCAGCCCAGCATCCTGTTTGCCTTTACTGCCGCCCTCCTGCACTGCTCAGAATTATTCATGTTGACATCCAGCAGGACCCCCAGGTTTTCTCCCCTGCCATGGCCTTCAACTCATCCCCTTCCAGGGTGTATTCATGTTTGGGGTTTCCGCACCCACGATGTAACACCTTGCACTTTGGTACAAATGATGCTTTGTCAGTGAGAGGGGGTATTACAGCAAAATATCCATCCTGTTTATTCAGAATGGTAGGCATAATCATGAATAATGCATTAACAAGAATTTAATGTGATATTGCTTCTAAATATTAACCAAAGGGAAATGGAACAAAGCCCCATATATTTTGCTGCAGTCGCAAAAAAAACGTCATCATTGCATCATAAATGTGAAATAGTGAATAAACATACCATAACTAATATGAAAAACATCTGAAAAAAGTGTTAAATAGTTATTAATGAATTATTCATGATTATACCTTCCATTTTGTATAAATAGGAAGCGTCTTTTGCTGTAATATCGCCTCAGTCTTTTGCTGTAATGTCCCCTTCACCTGATAAAGCCTCATGGGTAAGAGGCAAACTGCTGGGGTATAACTTTAATCACTGCTGTTTTTCACCTGTATTTCTGAGTTTTAATAATGTTTTTTGAGCATTCTACTTTTTGTTGAAGCCTTTGTATGTCTACAGTGCATCATGTCTTTGTTTGCATTTGGCATTTAATGAACACTGGACAAAATGTAATTTCTGGCCACAAGTGGAAAAACACATTTTGGCCAGGATTTGAACTGTCACATTTATGAAGTGGTGTGAAAAATGGCTATGTTAAAAGTGTTGAGTGGAAATATAAAAAATTAGCAAAGTTATGAATGATCATAAAACATTTTTAACAACTTTGTGTTTTTAATATTTTGATCTCAAATTCTGAACATAATCTTCTTAGGACACCATGTCATGAACCCAGTAGATAAAATGTTCAAATCTCACTTGAAAGGTGATGTCACAAATCAACTGCATACTCATCTTCTGGCATGGATTTTAAAACTGTCCCTTCCCTTCTTTCTTGGCTAATGACATGAAAAACAAGTCCTGTTACTGAGCTGTGCATCCAGGATTTTAGAGTACCAAGAATACATATTTCTAGGTATAGTTTGAAAATAACATACCAAAATCTAGCTAAACAGGTTCTCATTTAGCTAGGTCCAAGTTTTTGTTTCCATAAAATGTATCAGACTCAATTCTGAAAGCATTGGGAATGACACAAGACGGTTATTGGGTAAACAAAAAATGACACAAGGGGGCACAGCACCACACCTTGCATCATTCCTGATTCTACATAGCAGGCTGCACCAGTTAGGGGACCACTGCATCAACCTGGCTTGCACCATCCTTGCAAAGGATGCACTGGTGTGAGATTGAGGGAGGGAGCTTGCACCAGGCAACACTGCAGCATCCCTTAAATGGATTCTGCAAGCCCCCCAAAGGGCACGCAGTCTGCCTGAGCTAGACCAGCTAGAGGCAGTCTAATGGCCCCTGCAATGTCACTTTCTGACTGGGAACCAAAGGGTGGGGCAACTGTGTGTCACCAGCTGGCACAAGGCACATTGGAATTATGCAAGGACAGCTTGTAGGGCACATGCAGTAGTGCGGGTAAGGGGACACTGCCGTACAGCATAATATGGGATGGTACAGGCAAACATGGTGCACAGCACTGGTAAGGCAAAGTTGTACCATAGCTGCACCAGTGTCATTGGCAGCTATGGCATCCCATACCAGCCCACCTGCCAGTCAAGACTGACACTGGATCCTGCAAGCTGTTGGCTCCTCTGTTGTGCTCCCGCTCCATGGTCCCCCAGGGCTGCTCACATTGCTGCCGCACCTCCAAGACAGTTCAGCTGTGCAGGCACTACACTATGCCTGGCCTACTCTATGGCACCCCGTAGCTTCTGACCAGCCCTCCCTGCGCAGTACTGTCTCTGCCAACCACCCAGACACACACTCAGTTGGTCCCTGGCACCTGTTGAGGTGCCACATGGCCACCTCATGACTTGTGGCATTCCGCACCCATGTGTCTTGACTTTGGCACATGTCTGCAGTTGCTACAAGCTGTGGGAGTTTGGCACTGTGACCCCTTCCATTACAGAACTGGGTGCAGGTTAAATCTAAGGCTGTTTTTCAGAACTGGGCCCATTATTTTGATGCATTTTCACATTTTTAGTCTTAAAAAAGATAGCTGCCATCACCACCTTTTATTTTCTCACTACATGAAATGCGATAACTTTGTGAAAGGTAAATATTTGTGAAAGGTAAATTTATCTTTCATATCAGAGTACTATCCTAAAACCATACTGAGCCTGCTCAGAAAGAAATCTTAGAATCCTTATAACTCTGGAACAGATTAATATTTTTTCATGAAACCTTCGAAAGGCACTACATTGGCAAAGACCACCTCTACCCTAAAAGTTTTGGAAACAAATTTCCATCTAGGTTGTTACTGAGATCAAAAAATATGTAATGTCATGAAACTCATCATGCCTTGGGTACTTGCCTCTGAGACAACACACGCCTAAGTTTGAGAAATTTCATCAAACACAACCAATGTTATTAAAGTGCCAAATACGGAGATTAGCATTAAACATCCTACTCAAGCTTAACTATTTATTTAGGAGTTTTACCAGGAAGGCATGCTGAGTGGAGGACCACTCGATTCCAGATGCGTCCTGGGGAAGGGGGAAGAGGAGCAATAATACAGAAATATAATAGATAAACATTTATGGATAGTACAAGCAACATTGAACCTATATTTACAGAGTTACAGAGCTCCCATGGCTGAGAAGAGTAGCGGTTAAAAAAAGACAGTAATAGAACACAAATTACAGGTGGTACTAGTGATGTATAACCAGAGTATACAGGTTACAGAGCAACTATAGTGGCACTACCATGCCAGTGTAGTTTGTATGAATCAGAGTATTGTGGACTTACTGGAACCATTATCCACTGGTTTGAGTCCTATTTCTTGGGCTGGAGGCAATGGGTAGTGATGAGGAATTTTTCTTCCTCTTCAAAGCCCTTGTCATGTGGGGTTCCTCAAGGTTTGATCCTATCACTAATGTTGTTCGTGGTGTACATGCTGCCCCTGTGAGATCTCATTAGACGCTATAGTCAGGGTTTTCACTGTTACGCAGATGTTACCCAGCTGAATAAGTCCTGAGGATGCCAGTGTGACAAGGCTTGGTGGACTGGTGAAAGTGAACTGGTAGGTGCTGAGAAGGAAAAAAAAACAAGAACCACAAGGAAGACCTCACCACTGATTCTCCAAGACTCCAGAGACCCAAACCCCTAATGTTTTTCCATTTGCTGCTTGGGGATTGGGGTGGGGAGTTATGGTTGGAAACTCTAATGCCACACTTCCCTACTTTTATTGTGTTAAGTTATCCTAAGTTGTGCATTAATGCAGTTTTGCAATGAATATTATAGGGGCATGGTAGCGCACCTAGAGTTAGGGTTCAGTAGGATGTTCAAATATTAAACCCTTAACTTTGCACATTAATATCTTTGGCTCCCTTTGACAAAAGGAGTTGACATTTTGCATGTGTTGTCTAGTAGGCAAGGTCTTGATGTGTAGGATTTTTTGTGACACATCTTGTGCAGTTTCTAAGATTCAGATGCGTCATTTTTTTTGTAAATGTTTTATGTTTTCCTATACTTAGCATTGTTTTTTATTTTTGCTCTCGCCTACATGTGAAGTAATTTTTGCCCTAAACTTGCAGGGGATACGTGTCATGTCCCAAGGCAGTACCTTTGACAGGTCTGGTGAAAGCATATTTAAGGGTTCCCGATTTATAAGGCTTTTAAATAAAAAAAATTTCCAACCTGCCCATGCACTGCATGGTGCCAGGGGGTGTCCTCCTACCCACGCTTTGTTATGGGCTTGTATCCTTTGCCCCAGTCCCAAAAACCAGCCTCATAAAATGGAACACTATATACAGCAATGTATGCCACTTTGCACCCTCTGCTCCTCACCTCATGCACCACTGTGAGCTTTACTCAAGGCTGTAGTGGCTTCTTCCCGAAAAGCACCATACCTTTGTCCTTGACAGCTTCATCAACAACATTGTCAGGACTGCCACCCCTTCTACACTCACCCTACCCATGAAACCTGGCACCCATACCTACCACTTAGTGATTCACAGGACCTCCTGGTTCCTAAAATCCGCACCCTCGTGGGTGATCAGGACTTCGCTGCTTATGCACCAGGAGTGTGGAACTCCCTTCTTGCAATCACTCACTCAGCCCTCTCCCATCCTCACTTCAAAGCCTCCCTATGGAGCTTCTTAAAATTGGCCTCTGCCTGTCTCTGTGCCTTACAGATCCTGGGCTGAAGCACTTTTTCCAAGGTCGATTGTTTTGGGGGCGAGGCTCCTGTTTATTGAATGCACTTTGTCCACTGACATTGCTGTAACCACTAGTTGTATCAAATGTTATCAGTATGCACTAGGCCCATTCCCTGCCTAACTGATCTTTGTGGGATTACTCGGTCTACTCTGTCCCATTTTTCCCCAGGTCTCTCTTTGCAACATTGTACTCCTCCTGTAACCCTCTCTCCATACCCCCCTGTGGGTATGGCAGACCCTATGTTGTTTGTTCTGTTGCCTATGCCTGTACTGTGCTGTTTTCCTACCTATTAATTTGTTATACCTGAAGTTCTTGTATGTTACCTTGACTCTGCCTGATGTGCTTGTATGTACCTTGTAACCTCCCGGGTCGCACCTGAAAATAGGCAATTGGCTGTCTAGTGTGCTTACCTGGTAAACAAAAGCAAATAAATAAATAAACATTCAGTGACAAAAATAAAAATTTGATGCCACAAATGCTGATTTTTTGCTTTCACGCTACTGAATTGGCAGGGCATCAAACATTTTTAGTGTCCTTCTAACCACTATCTTGTGATTTTTTTCACAAACTGATAAACATGGAAAATACAAATAAAAACTGAGATTTTTAAAAACAAACATGAGAACCTAGCTAAATGTGACACGTTTAACTAGATTCTGATATTTGTTTAATATTGTGCCTGCTCATATGTTGTCTTGGCACTCAAAATCCAGGGTGCCCAGCTGAGTGAGAGGAGCACTTCCCCAGCATTCTCTCTACAAGAACACTGGGAATTCCTTGACTTCTGCAGCCAGAGCTGAAGTCATGCTGCTAGCTGCAGTGTTATCTGTCAGCCACCCTTATCCCTGTTGTCTAGTGGCACCACCCACCTGCCGATCACTGCCCCTGGTGTCTAGTGGCACCCGCCACCCCATGATCACAGTTTCTGGTGTCTAATGACACCCCGCACCCTCTGATCACCATCCCCTAATTTTTATTTTAGTCCCTTCCCCCACAGCCTGTTGATTTATTGAATGTGCCAACATCGGGGGGCCCAAGCCCCATGTCAGCCTTACAAGTCCCGCTCCCACCAGCAGTATGGGACACTGGGAAGCCCCCCCAGTGTCCCAAAATATTTATTTACTTGTACTCGTAAAAGGAAAACAGTTCCCCAAGGTGTTTTTTTTAAACCTAAAAAAAAGAAAACAGTCCCTCATCATCCCTGCCATCTCCCTCCCCATCCCAACCTCCCACTGAGTACCCACTACCCCACACCCCCCTACATACCCTATACCTACCTCTGGAGGTCCTATGCTGTCATCTTCTGTGGACAAAACACATCTGTACTCTTCAAAGCTGAACCGTGAACTGAGGAATCAAGATAAGTGCCGTATAATGTATTTCAAGGGTGTTTTAACTTGCATACTAACATACTAAAATGCCAGCAGAATAGGCCTAACGGTCTCTCGAGTCTGCTCGATTTTCAGCACCCACACTGAGGGCCGATTGTTGTGTCCCCCCTCCCTCTTGGGTTATACCTTCCCCAGTCATTCCGCCTGTATTGGGCCTGGTCAGATTTACCCTCCCCCTGTAGCTGTCCCATCCCCTCTTAAACTTGTCCACAGTCTCCACCTCTACCAGCTCCATAGGCAGTGCATTCCATGTCTCCACCACCTTTTCAGTGAAATAACATCTCCTTCACTCCCCTCTTAGCCTGCCCTCTTGTTGTCCCACCGTCCTTCCTTTGGAGCACCCTGACTGGGCCTCCTTTATTGATCCGTTTCATGTACTTAAAGACCTCTATCATGTCCCCCCCATCCCGCCTCTCCTCCAGGGTGTACATGTCAAGCTCCTTGAGCCTCTCCACATAGGTCCTCTCCCTCAGGCCCCAGAACATTTTGGTTGCCCTCCTTTGGACCCTCTCTAGAAGTGTTATGTCCCTCTTTAAATGTGGTCTCTAAAACTGTACACAATACTCGAGGTGTGGCCTAACCAAGCAGTTGTACAGAGGAAGGATCACTTCTGCCTTTCTGGAGGTAATCCCCCTGGCGATGCATCCCATTTTCCTATATGCCCTTGCCACTGCCCTCCTACAGGTCTCTGAGTTGTTCATTTTGATATCTGCCACTACTCCCAGGTCCATCTCACCCTCTGTGACTTGAATCATGTCTCCTCCAAGGGTATAACACTGGCCTGGATTTCTGAATCCCAGGTGCAGAACCTTGTACTTCCCTGCATTGAATTTTAGTTTCCATTTTTCTGACCACCTTTCCAGAGCCTCCAGGTCCTCCTGCAAGGCCACCCTCCCCTCCTCCCCATCCACCACTGCACCCAGTTTTGAGTCATCTGCAAAGAGACTCATCTCACTCCTGATCCCCCTCCTGATGTCTGAGATATAGGCGTTGAACAGGGGTGGCCCCAGCACTGACCCCTGGGAAACCCCATCTAGTAACTCACCTTGGGGATGAGGCTACCCCTCCAACCACCACCTTCTGAGTATGCTCAGAGAGCCAATTTCCTATCCATCTTAACAACTGTCTCCCTACCCCCATTTCCTTCAGCTTAGCTAGCAGGCCACTGTGGGGTACCGAATCAAATGCCTTGCTAAAGTCCAGAAAGAGGACATCCACTGGCCTACCCTTGTCCAGGGAACTTGTCACCCAGTCATAGAACGCAACAAGATTTGTCTGGCATGATCTTCCCATGACAAAGCCATGCTGCCCATCATCCAATTACCCAGTTTGCTCCAGTAACCCCACTAGCCATTCCTTGACAATACCCTCCATCACCTTGCTGACCACCGGTGTCGGGCTAATGGGCCTGTAATTTCCTGCCTCCTCTCTTGATCCCCCCTTGTGGATCGGCATGACATGGGCCACTCTCCAGTCTTGGGGCACCCAATCAGTCCTCAGAGAGATGTTGAAAAGATCTGCTAGAGGGACTGCCAGGACATCCGCCAGTTCCCTCAGAACACTGGGACATATCTCATCTGGCCCAGGTGCTTTCTCTGTCCAAAGGGACCTGAGGGATTCCCTTACTCTCTCTACTGGGATTTCAGCCTCCATGTCCTCCCCCTTGTCACACTGCTGGGCCCCCACCTGTCTGTGGTGGCCACTCCATTTCCTCAGACCCATCAGGGACCCGGGTCTCTGCCGGTCCCACCTCTTACTCCGGTTTTCCCCTGCTCCCCTCACAAGACCTAGCCCCTCTATTCCCCCTGGTAAAAACTGATGCAAAGTACTCATTTAGGGCTTCTGCCTGTTCCCCCAACACCTGCGTCCAACCATCCTCTATCCTTATCTTGCTGATCTGCCCCCTTACTTTCCTTTTTTCACCTATGTATCTAAAGAACTTCTTGTCCCCCTTCCAGATCCCACTGGTCAAGGACTGCTACATTTTTGCCTTAACTGCTTTCACCACCCTGATGACTCTCTTGGCTGTCAGCTCGTATGCCTCCTGATCTCTTTCACTCCTTGAGCATTTGAAGTACCTATAGGCAGCCTTCTTTTCCCTCACCACCTCCTGTACTTCCTGAGCCCACCAGCAGGGTTTTCTGGCCTTACTGAACTTATGCCTTTCCTTGTGCAGGAACTGGTAACCTCCTGTATTCCCCTCCTAATGACCCCCCACCTGCTGTCAGCATCCATATCTGGCATTATCCTGTCCAGATGATCTTAAAGGATCCTTCCCATCTCCCTGAAGTCTGCACCCCTAAAATTGTTTACTACCATCCTTGTTCAGTTTTCAGCCCCCCCTCAGGTCCAGAAAGAACCAGACTGTGGCATGATCACTCCCAGCCAAAGGGTCCTTCACCTCTAGGTTCCTAATCTGATCACTGTCCGCCAGGACCACGTCCAGTGTCCCGGCTTCCCTAGTTGGCTCACCCATCTTTGCATCAGAAATGCATCCTGGAAGACATCCAGCAGTCTCTGCTCTCTGGCCACTGGTGAAGTCATAGTCCCCCATTCTGTTCCTGGCATGTTGAGGCCCCTCATTACCACTACCCTTCCCTTTCACAATCTATAGTGTCCCTTGAGATTTGCCACCAAACTTTCTTCCAGGACCTCCGCCAGTACTGGTGGTCTGTATACCACTCTGACCTTTACTCTCTTAACCCCCCGCATCAGCAAGGTGACCCAAATAGCCTTCATGTTCCCCTCTGCCTCCTCTACCCCTCCAATACCCATGCCATTCCTGACTAACAGTGCTACACCCCCTTCCTCCCCTATCTTTTTCTGAACATAGTGTAGCCCTCCATATTTAGGTCCTACTCATGCCCTTGAGTGGCCCAGGTCTCAGTGACTGCTGCCACATCTACCTCCCCCTCAACTAGCATTGCCTGGAGCTCAGGTATTTTTTTTCCTAAGCTCCTAGCATTTATCAGGACCACTCTCCACCCCTTTTCCCTGCTCTTCTTTCTCCCCCTTCAGCTCCCATTTCTCAGCTCCTGCACCCTACCTGGTGACCCATTTCCATATCTCCCTAGCCCCCTAGAAGAGTTGAGACCATGTCCCTCATTTATCATACCTGCTGGCACTGCCCCTTTTTTGGTCCCTCCTCCCTTCACAAGTTTAAACCCCAACTTTTGCTGATGAACGTAGCTAGTTTGAGCTTAAGGATTTCCATCCCTTCCAAATTAAGGTGGACTCTGTCCCTAGCATACAGCCTCTTATCCTCCCAGGTCTCCCCCCAGTCCCCCAACAAGCCATACCCCAATTTCCCACACTTCTCCTTAAGCCACTGATTTATCTCCCTAATCTTCTTCTTGTTCTCCCCACTAGCCCTTGGTACCAGCAGGATTTTCAAAAAGGAGATCTTACAGCCAGTGGAAAGGCATACTCTGGCCAACTCCCAGAACCTTGCCTGAATTTCTAGTTTACTATTTTCCATTTATGTCATTTGTCCCCAAGTGCACTAGAATGTCCGGGATCCCCCAGCATTCCTTTGCCAGTGAATACAACTCATGCTTGGCCTTGTGCACCGTCAGGCCTGGGTGGCATTTGGTTCTGATCTGACAGGTTTTTCCCTGCTCCTGCCCCTCCCACTGGATGCCTCTGATCATGTAGTCCCCCAATAGCAGTAGTCTAACCTTCTCGTGCCTCCCTGTTCACCCCTTGGATTCCCCCTCCTTCTATGCCCCTCCTCATCCCTGCATCCAGATTCTCCCATCAACTGGCTGCTTTCACCCCACACAATCTGGATGCTGAAGGTAGCCCCTTCACTATTGTCCCTGGTCACCTCCTCTACCTGTGTCCTGGCCTTCTTTATCCCGCCACCCAAGTATCTCTCTCTGTATCTCTTTCCCCACTCTTTACTAATCCAGCCAACCTATCTGTTTGCCTACTTGACTTTCTGCTCACTATCATCCCATTTACATCCTGCATCTTCCTGCCTGTCATGCTCCCCTGTTCTGTACCATCAGCCTCCTCCTTGTTCCCCTGATCATCCTTTTTCTTCCCCCCTCCTACCCCTCTTCCTCCATCTTGTCCAGGACTCCCTCTATTGCACCCTTGCTTCTTGCCCCCTTCTCCCTTTCTATCCATCCCTGCCCCAGCTTCACCAGCAGAAGCAGCATCTTCATCATCCTTCTCCTCCTCCCCCACACACCCCTCTTCTACCAATGGGCATAGAGGGTTAAAACAATTTGTGAGCCTTAGCCCATACCCTAGTGCCCCCTCTGTCCCTACTGCCTCTCTCAGTTTTCTTTGAGCACCACCAGACTGTTGCTTACTGCTGTGGAAATTTCCACCTTTTGGGCCCCACCTGCAAGGTTCCCTTAGAGCCCCCTGTGTACCCCATTCCATCCTCTCCTAGTGTGAGCACCTCTCTTCACTCCTCCCCCAGCTTGGGAGGCTCCTGCACCTAGTGCTTTCATGTAGGTGACCATTTGCCTCCTACCTCTCCAATCCCCCCAGCACCCCCAGCTGTCTTCAGATCCCCCCTACATCCACCTTAAGCTGTGCAGCTTGTAGCACAATGAGAATCCCCCAAACTTCCAAGCCCAGTCCAGTATCATTGCCACACCACTCCCTGTGCACCCAACCACCTGACCAAAGATACCTGCTCTAGTGATATGTGGTCCCTTCCCCATCATCACAACACTACTCCTAGCCCAGCCTCTAACAGAAAGTTTACCTGATATATTCCAGTTTAAGGCCTTCCACAATATCCAACTTTCCCATTAATCAGCAATTCACTGTGCATGCTGCACTCCTATTTTGGACCAACCTATGCTTTTTCCCCTACCCTGTGGCTGCATTATAGGGTAGAACTACATGAGCTGCATCTGAAGCCTCTTCCTCCAATTGCAGGGCAGGTGTTCCCCTATAAATGAGCTGTGCTTTGGGGAGGGAGGATTGGGAGAGGGTGGGAATAGGGCCCACACCCAACTCTCATGAGAGTGTATTAGCCCTGGCGACACAATCCCAGCTCACTTCACTTTAAACTCAAACAGAATTACCTGAAACAGCAGTCACAGCCCCCATAGAAACTTCCAGAAGTGTAGACAGCTCCTCCCCCACTGCAAACGGAGGCTCACAGTCCCAACTCACCTCTCTTTAAACTCCAACAGAATTACCTGAAACAGCAGTCACAGCCCCCACAGAAACTTCCAGAAGTGTAGACAGCTCCTCCCCAACTGCAAACTCATAACTTTGCCATTTTTATGATTTTTTTCACCAGATTTTCAACTTGGCCTTTTTTGGACCCCACCTCATGAACACTGACACTGGCATTTCATTATTCAGACCTGGAAGGTGATTTCATGGTTGCTGTGTAAAATCACCTTTTGGGACTAAATAATGAAATTTTACCACCAGTATTCATATGTGATGTCACAAAAAGGCCACGTTTACAATTTGGTGAAAAAATTCCTTAAAATTGCTGACTTAAGCATGTTCGTTGAAATATTTCTATGCACGTTCATAACTTTGGTAATTTTCAATATTTTGAGTCCAAATTTTCAACATAGCCATTTTTTCATACCACCTCATGAACAGTGTAGCTGTCATTTTTCACATCCTGTCCTAAATGTGTTTTTGCACCTGTGGCATGGAAAGGTGTTTTGGCATAGATTTGAAAATGTTCTCCTATTGGATTTATAAGGTGAAGTCATAAGAAAACTATGTTGAAAATTTGGGATCAAAATAAGAAAAATTGGCAAAAAGTTATGACCATTCATTACAATTTTGCTATGCCCCCTCTAACTTTGGAAATGGTAAATATTTTCACCCCAGATTTTTAACATAGTCTTCTTTTTATCCCATCTCATGTATGTCACAGCTGTCGTTTTTCAAATCCTGCCAACAATGTGTTTTTACACCTGTGATGTGGGATGGTCCTGCAGTTGCACAGAATTACGTTTTGGCAGGGATTCAAAAATTTTCTGTATTCTGTTCATGAGATGGGGTAATACAATGGCTATGCTGACAATTTGGTCACTATTGTCCTATAAATGGCTGACAACCCCAAGGTACACTGCTGACATCTTTTGGTGTGCACAACATGGAAGAGGGGTGTTAGGTTTGGAAACCCTAATGCAACATATCTTTACTTTTGTGGCTATAACCCTAACTAGATCATTAACACAGTTTTTTGCAATTTATGTACGTATAGTTAGGGTTGAGTAGGCTGTTTAATGTTAAACTTCAATTTGTGCACCTTAATAACTTTGTCGTTGTTTAATGAAATAGCCCCAAATTTGGCATATGCAGTCAGGCAGCTGGAGTATCAAAATGTGAAAAGTTTTCTGTTGGCATCTTGTTCAGTTTTAAAAATACGGAGCACCAAAAACAGAAAAAACAAGCATTTATCAGTACCGAATGTTGATTGCTTTGCTCCATTGAGCTCGCTCAGTCCCCCTCCCTTACCCACTCATTCTGTTTGTCCTGGCGCTGCAGGCTGCCCTTTGGTACTGGGATCCTGCCTGTCTTGGTGCCTTTTTCTGCCCAGAGAGAAATCTGCAGCTGTTCTGACAGAGCTCAGTTGAGTTTGGTCACTCCTCCTCTCTCTCTCGCTCAATCTTAATCTGTCCCAAACACTGATTTCAGAAAGTGAATGCAGTATTCTGCGCCAGAAATGTGAAAACACATTTCAGCCAAGATGTGAAAAATTACAGTTGTACTGTTTATAAGGAGGTGTGAAAAAATGCCAGTGTTGAAAATCTGGTGTGAAAATATTACTAATTAACGAAGTTACAAGGGTGAGTGGAAACTGCACAATGCACGCTCGTAACAGTCATTTTATGGCGTTTCATCACAAAATTTTTCAACATAAGCATTTTAGGACCTCTGCTCATGAACAATGTTACTGTGATTTTCATAATGCGTCCTGAACACTGATTTTCCACAGTGACCATGCTATTCTACACCTGAAGAATGAAAACACATTTCAGCCATGAAGTGGAAAATGACAGCTGTACTGTTCATAAGGAGGTGTGGGAAAATGGCAATGTTAAAAATCTGGAGTGAAAATATTGCAAATTTGCGAAGTTACGAGTGTGCATAGCAACTGTGCAATGCACGCTCGTAAAACATTCATTTTTTTTTCACCAAATTTGCAAAATAGACTTTTGGAGAGCCCACCTCATGAACACTGGCACTGTCATTTCATTAATCAGTCCCAAAAAGTGATTCCATGCAGTGACCGTGAAATCACCTTTCGGGGCCAAATAACACCATGTCAGTGGCTGAATTCATGAAGAGGGGTCCCAAAAACCCCATGTTGAAAATTTGGTGCCTAAAGTCCCAAAAATGCCTGAGATATGCATCAAAGTTGAAAAAACCCTATGTATGCCATTATACAGCTTACCGGCATTTCCTCAGTTCGCGGTCAGCTTTGAAGAGTGCAGATGTGTTCCCGGTCCACTGAAGATCATCGCGCTGGACTCCATGGTAAGTATGGAGTTGAGGGGGTGTAGGAGGTAGGGTGTGCAGAGAGTGGGCACGGGTTGTGGGAGGGGGCAGGGAGATGGCGAGGGACCATTTTCTTTCTCTACAGGTTAAAAAAACATTGTGGGATGGTTTTCTTTTTTTTACAGGGCTAGTTGGCATGCTGGGTTGGGCTCTCAGCATGCCAAAAGAGTGTTTCTTTTGGGGGGCAGCTCTAGCTGATGAGGGATTGGGCACCCCCATCTGCACAAAAGGGGGGGCGCAAGAGCCGAGTGGAATTGCGCACCCACTCAGCATAACTGCATTGGGTGTTTGGGGGGGAATTATGCCAATGGGGAATGGGCTCCCCCATCAACAAATTAAACTGTGAAGGAGGAAATAATGAAGATGGGGAGTGGGCTCCCCTGTCAGCAACATGAAATCAGGGCACTGAAGCCGACAGGGATTGGGACTCCTGTCGGCAAACAAACACTGTGGTGAGGGGGTCACATGCTACCAAGAGGGATTGGGCATGCCCTCGGCAGTGGGGGTATGTTATACTGTTTGTGAACATGGCTGCAAGCCACTGCCATGTTCACAAATAATATCACAGTACCAAGGTTCTGCCCAGCAATGACGGGTTGCTCCCTCATTGCAGCGGAATGGCTTAAGCTGCAATGATTAGGCAGCCCCTGATTGCAGCGGCTGAAACCTTACAAGGTTGTGGCATGCTGGCTGAACTAGTGTTGGCAGTAGCATGCCACCCCATAGGCAACAGCGGACCAAGCCTCCAAAGGCTGTGGGGGCATTGGCCACAACAGTGCCGCACCTCCACAACCTGCTTCTGTAGCAAGCTGCCACAATATGTTTCTTACGCATGTGTGCAATCAACATAAAAAACACATTTGGTTTCCCTATACTTAACATTGGGTATTTTTTGTTCTCATCTACAGCCTAGATGGTGTGGAATTTCTTCATGAAATGTTCAGGGTTGAAGGGGCTCATGCCAAGGGTGTGCCTTTGGAAGGTTTAGTGAAACAAATTGATATGGTTCCAGAGTTAAAATGATTTTAGTGTTAACATCCTGACACAGACATTTAAAAAAAAATATCACAATTGCTTATTTTCATGAGTTACCTCTCAAATTGTTTAAAAACAAATTGTTTTAATAATTTACCTCTCGTACTGATAAAAATACCAATCATGTTGGCTGCCATTTTTTTCTCATTTTAAACTCACAAACATAGAAAATGCATAAAAAATCTCTGTTTTTTAAAAAAATAACATCTGAACCTACTGTAACTAACTGGGACATGTTTAGCTTGATTCTGCTATTTGTTTTTAAAACTTTCCACAAATACCTTTTCTTGGCACCCCAAAATCCATGGTGCCCAGCTTATCAAGAGGAGTCGTTGGTTGTCAACTGTAATGCTCATCCCAGTCCCTGAGCAAACAGTGTCACACATGATCCCTTTTCTTCACACAGGGTCTGCATGATCCTGCATGAAGAAAGTTGCAGCAAATTGTGTTGGTAACATGTGAGACATACTTCTGTACTTTTGAAGACTGTATCACTATGAGGCACTGCTTTGGAGCTCTGTCTTGTCCTTCAGGCTGGAGGTGATGGACTGGGGGTGCAGGGGTAAGCATTAGGGTTTACAACCCCAACAAAGACTCTACCACTGATTTGCCAACATTCCAGAGACCCAAAGTCCTAATATTTTTTTCCTTTTGCTGCTTGGGGAGAAGAGGTGAGGAGCTAGGGCTGGAAACCCTGATGCCCCATTCCCCTACTTTTGTGGCATTAAGTCACCCTAAGTGGTGCATTAACTGAGTTTTTTTGCAAATAATACATATATGTTAAGTTGCATTTCAATGTGCTGGAATAATGTGGTGCTTGTGCATTTATGTGTTGTGCTTAGTGCATATTCAACTTATACTGGTTTGGCCTTATTCATTCCCAGCCACAGTAGAGGCAGTTAATAGGAATGGATGCCCAGAGGGTGAGAAGAGGCTGGAGAAGAGCAGGTGGGGGAGGATGGAGGGTAAAATTGAAACTGCTAAGCAATTCTGAGCTGGGCTTTTGGTTTTAAATAGGGAAGGGGGAGTGGTTATTTCCACCCATTGAACCACAGGCAAAGCCCTCCAATTCAATGTGCTGGAATAATGTGGTATGTGTGCATTTACATGTTGTGTTTGGTGCATATTCAATGTATACAGATCTGGCCTTACTCATTGCCATCCTTGGTAGAGGCAGTTAGTAGAAATGGAGGCCCTAAAAAAGAAGGTTACAAATAACACCTCCTCCAACTCACGGAGAGTGTACTTGGCAGCTCACAGCCACAGAAGAGGAAGAAACCCCTTTGAGGAGGAAACCTTTGAGGAACCATGACCACCAAGTTACCCTTCCTCGGGGCTTACTAAGAGGAGATGATTTGAAAAGCTAACTGGAGTTTTTGCTCAGGGTTTGGAATATATGTTTCAAAACAGGAAGAAGTCCATCTGCCCAGTTGCTTGATTATATGTGCTGAAATGTTGTTCCTGGAGGCTGACAAGGCTGTTCCTATGTAAAAAGATTGTACAGAAAAGGAGAATGGGTCATAACCCAGGTGCTGGGGAAGAAATTTGACAGAGTCCATAAATTCTTTTGTAGTAAGAGGACTGCAACTGGAGTTAGGCAGAAGCAGAGCAGATGAACTGGAGTTGGCATGAAATCGGGCAGTTGATCAAATACTTGGATCAGACACCAATCATTGAATGCTGGGCAGTAGGTTACGATAACTCCTTTGTGTAGTCTGTCAGTTTTGGAGGATGGATGATGAAGGATGCAGTGATCACCTTATTTCTTCAAATGTGCCTCAGTGAGGAAAGAAGAGGCAGATGTTGAAGGTACGTTAAATTCACCTGGGTGAAGAAATCCATAGAATGTAAGGCAACTCATAGAAGAAACAGTGATGTTCAAGGAAGGTTCTAATGGGTTGGTTAGAAGCAGATCAATCAATTTTCAGAATATACGACTGTCAATAGGTTGTCATTTAGGTAGTTTAGCAGTCACTGATTTATTGAGTTGTGTAACGCCAGGTCTATAAAGAAAAAGACAGCAGTGACTGCTGATCTTGTTGGAACATCGGCCCTGGCATGCATCACTGAGACCTGGTTGGATGATAATGCTGGTCCTGAATTGGAGTCAGTAGTTCTGACTGAGTATTCGGTGATAAACTGCCTGAAGTTGGATCATAGGGATGGGGGTGTATCCATTTGTTTTAAATCAGAACTGGGCCTTATAGATGTGCCAGTGGGGGTCACTAGACTTTTGAATGTATCATGGATGCAGGTGTAGGCTGCAGGATACTTCTTCTCTACCATCCATCCTAGGGCTAGAAGGAATTCCTGCAGGAAGTCATGGAGTTTATTGTCGATATGGTGTTGGAATCCCACAGATGATTAGTTCTGGGGGATTTCGATGCCTGGGTCAATGATGAACTCTCATGATTTGGTCAAGACTTCCTCCAACTGATTATCTCATTTGGCTTTTCACAGGTAGTTACCTCTGTGACCCACAATCATCGTCACTCGCTGGACCTGGTATTCCTACTGTGGATGGAGATCTCCAACTTGGTGGTAGAGCCGGTCAGTTGGTCTGACCACCACACTATATGGTTCAACTTGGAGGCTCCCCCCAATAGATCTGCCCCTATGGAGATGGTCCAGTACTGCCCTTTAAGGGTCTTGACCCCTGATGGTCTTATGGTGGTACTGGACCTATCACGTACATCGAGTGTAAGCCTGGAACCAGGAGATCTGCTACTGGCCTATAATAAGGCAGTGACGGTGGCCCTGGATTCCATAGCTTCTGACTGTGTTCACCCCTCACTCTTTGTCCTTGGTCCCCTTGGTTTGATGGGACCTTGAAGTAGTTGAGGTAAGTGGGGCGAATATTGGAGTGATGCTAATGGAAATCTGGCTGATGACAGACTTAGATTGAGGACCCATTACAAGGACAATCAATGGGCCATCTCCCATAAGAAAGCAACGTTCCTGTTCAGGGAGACTGCTGCTGCACAAAATCGACCAGCTCATCTCTTCTGAACTGTCAACAGGTTGTGTAATCCAGAGTGTCTTCAGAATCGAGGAGCATTTTCACAAAATAAGTGTGACAAGTTCACTTGATTATTTGCAGATAAGGTTGTCACCATCAGGTTGGAGCTTGGTGCAGCAGGCCCTAATGAGTGTTGCAGTGGTCATTGGGAGGTTACAAGTGCCCAGTTTGTCTGGTCTGACTTTGACCAGATAGCGATCACTGACATTTTTGAAGATTATCCAGGGTATGTGACTGACCTACTGTTTGGACCTGAGTCTAGCCTTCCTCCTTGTGGGGTGTGTGGAGGTCATTGGACCAGTCCTAGCTGAGATAGTCTGGTGCTCATTGGAGACAGGGGTGTTTCCTGACCCCGGACGTAGGTAATGGTGACACCTTTCCTGAAGAAAACTTCCCTCCACCCCCACTGTCTCACTAACTACAGACCTGTCTCTAACCTGCCTTTTGTGAGCAAGGCTTATTAACAAGGTGGTTGCATTGCAACTGGAGGATCATCTTACCACCCATGATGTCTGTGATCCTCTCTAGTCAGGATTTAGGAAAAGGCACAGTACCAAGACAGCACTGATTGAGGTATTTAAAGATCTCCAGATAATTAGAGATTGGAAGAGCTGTTCAATCTTGCTTCCCCTTGATCTCTCTGTGGCATTTGACATCATGGACCATGGAATGTAATTGAAGTATCTGTGGCTGATCTGTGGACTGTCCAGTATAGTCCTCAGCTGGTTCCATTCTTTTCTCATGGGCAGGACACAGAGAGTGGTGTCTGGGATTTATTCCTTGGCCCCTCTCCCCCTGTCTTTTGGGATGCTGCAGGGCTCCATTTCATCACCCATGTTATTAGCGGTGTATATTCTGCTGTTGGGAAACATTATAATGCAGCATGGGCTGAGTTTTCACTGCTATGCAGATGATACTCAGCTATACATGTCCTTTGTACCTGAACAGGATGAAACTGCCTCAGTCTTTAACAACTGCCTCTCTGAGATCCAAGACTGGATGAGTGCCATCTTTTTGATGGTGAACCCTGATAAGACTGGGGTGATGGTTGTGGACCTGGCTCATCAGGTAGAGGGTCTTTTGCTGGTCAGCCATCCAGGCTTTGGCTAGGATGCAGCCAGCTGATGACCTCTGACCAGGTGTGGAATCTGGGCGTTATACTTAATGATGGGCTGATGCTTAAATCTCAGGTGTTGGCTGTTTTCAAGACCTCATTCTATCATCTGAGGAATATCACCCGGATAAAACACCTTGCCCTGCCTGATGATTTCCAACATTGGTCCATGCCTTTGTAACCTCCTGCCTTGACTACTGCAATGCTCTGTACCTAGGGCTGCTGCGGGTGAACATCTGCCACCTGCAGCTGGTGCAGAACGTGGTAGCCAGGTTGTTGACTAGTTTATCTACATCTTGCCATGTCACACATGTGCTTCATGGCCTGCATTGGCTTCTGGTTCAGTGGAGAGTCACCTTCAAGGTCAGCTTACTGACCTATAAGGCTCTACATGGACAGGGACCTTGGTATTTGCAAGACTTCCTTTGCCCCTAACACCCCCATGCCATCTCTGCTCCTCTGATGAGGGATTGCCAGAGGTTCCCAGGGTCTATTTGAAGACCTCGGGGGACAGATCATTTGCTTTTGTGGCCCTGACCATGTTTGCTTTTGTTGCCCTGACCCTGTGGAACTGTCTACCTCATCAGGTCAGAAAGTGCCTGACTGCTGAAACCTTAAAATCTGTGCTTAAGATGTATTTGTTTAGCATAGCCTTTCCTGAAGATTGATACATTTCTGCTCCTCTTTTATTATTTAATTTTAAATTATTTTTTTCTTTCATAAGTTAAAATTTTTATTTTCTTTTATTATTTGTGTGCAAACACTTTGGTAAATTTGAATTGTGCTTTTTTGTCAATAAAAACTTGATTGAGTGATTGATTGACTGATACCAGTCAATAATAGCTTAACTGAAGAGTTGGAAAGGAAGGAGTCCATGGTGGGATCCAATTGAGTACAGAAATACTGAATTCCCAATAAATATTGCCTGATGGTGCCAAGGGAAAGGTTATGAGCATGATAGCAGTAGATAATGAATGCTAAAATGTGTTGCAGAGAGACAGGTACTGATGGAATCGACTGCATGGCACAGAATGTAGTATATTTTCTCCATGCTAAAGTATAGGCTGACTGAGTTCACAAGGACAAAGCAGACCACATCAGTTTCAGTGTTTGGTTGAGATAAAACATGCTGTGTGACCCTGAGCAAGTCACTTAACTTTCCTGTGCTCCCAGGTCACACCTGTAAACAGGTTTTAGCTTAGTGTGCCACTCCTGGTTAAACAATTGGAAAAAAACTCTAAGTCATGATTAAATCTTTGAACAGAGGAGGAGGAGGAGGAGGAGGAGGAGTCATGATTAGGTCTGCTGATGGATGTAGAAGTCAGAATTCCTGAAACTGAAAATTAGATAAATAATATGCAGCAGAGTTAGCAGAACCTGGGATGGGAAAACAACAAACTGAGAATTTCAAAAGCAAGGAAATCCAAGTCTGTCTCCACACGAACAGCATAGTGGAATGTGATGATGATCTGCCTTTATTAACAATGTCGATAGTAGACTGTCTGAAAATATGGATATTGTCTGGAGGGACCATAAATGCCCCCATGTAAAAGCGGCAGCTACTATCATGTAAATTTTGAACAAAGGTGAGGTAATGGAAAAGTCAGGAAGGTTGAAACTATCTTGGAGCAGTGATCCAGGAATGTTCCAATATAGCGGCAAATCTGTAATTCGGAGAGGTATCTCTATAAACCCTGGGATAAAGTTCAGGGAAAAGGTCCTTGTAAAACAAAGAACAACCATTCTAGGTCTTCAAAAAGAGAGCCCACATGGCTAAATCAGATTTGGCAGATGCTGAAATTGAGATGTGGTGATGCAATCCAGAAACAGAAGATGCTAGGTTGAGAAGGTGTGATATAAAAAATGGCCTTGGGGAATTACGCACATTGCAAAATTTAAATATCCCAGTAGCAAGAGAAGATCTTGTTTTGTACAAGAGGATCTGGTAGAAAATGAGTTGACCATGGCTTGGATCCATTGAAGTTTATCTGTGGGTAATCTGGCTTCCATGTTTGTTGAATCTAATTCAATTCCTAGGAATACCAAAGTAGTATTTGGTCAAATAGTCTTTTGATCCAGTAAAAGGATGCCTAACTCCTGAAATAAAGGAGGAGTGTTATGAGGTTGTATCAGTAGAAAGTCTTTGAGCAAGTGAATGACAGCAGAAATACAATAGATATTGAGTAACAACCATCATAGAGTGTCTGAAAATATATTTAACAATTTGTGGCTGCTCTTACAACCAAAGGTCAGGCATACTGCAATATAATAGGATGTCTTCCATTTAATGCTGTACAGATGCCATAAAGAAGGGTGGATAGATAAGAGCTTAAAGGTGTCTGAAATGTCAGCTTTCACTAGCCAGGAACCTTGGCCAAACTACCTGATGGTGAAAATGGCATCATCAATTTGGGCACATGATGAGGAGAAATCCTTGGAGGGTATCAGTGAATTGATGCTAAGAGTATGGAGCAGAGAGATCGAAAATGAGCCTCTTCTTGTCTGAAAACTTCCTTGTAGCGATTCCAATCAGACTAGTGCAACAGATGGGAAAAGGTTGATGCAGAAAAGGCCCAATGATGAATCCATTTTGAAGCTCCTTCTGAAGTAACTGCTGGACAATAACTGGTTTGTGCATGGCAGAAAGCAAGTTTTTACACTCATAAAATTCAGATGGGAGAACAGAGACACCAGTATGGAAGCCTTCTGTGAACCTGGACAGTAGGAAGTTGACCAGAAAATGGGAAGGAAGGGAAGAGAATAGGCGAGCTAAGGCAGCAATGTAGGCTGGAGTTGAAGGCTGCTATAATTGTCCTTGCTTGGGGTGAGGAAGCTTAGGACATATGGTTCTAGAATGAGCCTTTCCACAGTAATTACAGAGATGAAGATATCAGCAGCCATGAGTAGAACAGCCAGACAAGCTGAAATAGTTGCATACTGGTATTTCATCAATGAATGTAACAGGATAACCAAGTCTATAATGAGAGGAGTGTAGTAAGGCAGCAGGATTGTGAACAACTCATGTTATGGAGGAAGGAGCAAAGGATGAACCTAAAGATCTAAAGATGAAGGATGGCTAGATGGAGAATCAGACACTGTCAGTGGGTATAAGGAGGCCACATGTGAAAATGAGCCACACAGCTGGCATGAAAGGGCTTGTTGACTAGCAAAATGTCTACAGAACAATTCATTGTCCAAAACATCCCAGTTTATTTTTTCACCAGGAAAGACAGCATAAGCTGTTAACAGCTCATTTCCAGTAGCATTCTGGGGGGGGAGTTACATAAAGGGGGAAAGGAATAAAACATATCTAAGTTACAATACATTGTGTACATATCAATTAAAATACATTACAGACCCCAACAATAATCAGGCTGAGACAAAAATAGACATTTGAGGAAAAATATCATTGAAATAACATAACATGAAGTTGACACATAAAGAGAGTATATGGCCTTGAGATGAAACCAGAACAACATATATGGCATAAACCAGGTAGAAGGTGTACATAGCACACATGCTCAATGAGAGCATGGCTGAGAACCACGGAACTAAGTGCTATATTATAATAATGGTAAGACCCGCTAGGGAGGCGGTTGAAAGGGTGGTGGCAGAGTAGGGGAAGGGGGGAGAGAGAGACCTGCTATACTTACTCCCCTTCAGGATGATGACAACCCTGCAAGGGGACACAGAGCAGGAAAGATACTAGAGAGAGAGAGAGGAGGGAGGGTAGGAGTAGTAGGAAGGAGGGGGAGGAGCAAGGTGGGGTGAGATCAGAGTAGTGGAGGCCAATAGCCAAGGTGGGCTGGAAGTTGGATGGAGAGGCATTAGTGGGAAAGAGATGGAAGGCATGGGAGAAGGGAATGAGATTGGCAGGGGAGACAGAAGGGGGAGTCAGGGAGCTATGGGAAAGGGAGGGGAATGGGAAGTGTAAAGAGAGGGAGGGATTAAGTGTAGTTGCAGCAGTGAAGAGTGTGCTTGCAGAGGAGGAGACCAAGGGAATGGCGTGATTAGGCAGAGAAAATTTCTAGATGGAGGGAGTTCCAGATATTAGGGAATTTGTATGAGAAGGTGGCATGACCAGCTGATGTGTCCCATGTGGGGAGGGCGAACATTCTGTGTATGCAGAAATGGTGGGTATAGCAGGAGGGAGGAGGGCACAAGAGAAGGGAGGACAAGTAGGGTGGCAGAGAACTGAGACAGTATTTCCGTACCAGATTTGTGCTCTGTGACAGGCATCTGGCATTGAGGGAAAGAAAGGAGAGTGAGGTATAAAAGTCACAGTGGTGAGTGAGGGGGGCAACTAAGCATGTAGCAGCAGAAGGAATTGAAGAGAATGTCCATTCTGGATAAGGTGGACTAGGGGCAGAGTTGCAGACAATATCCCCAAAGTCGAAGACAGGGAGGATCATCTTTTGGACTATTTCTTGCCTGACTTTCATATGCAGGCAGCTGCAGTGTCTGTACAGAGCATTGACCTTTGGGAGTAATTTTTTGTGGATGGCCTCAACGTGAACCCCAGAGTCTAGATTCTTGTCTAGCCATAGCCCTAGGTACTTAAATGTGGGGTTGTCATCCAGTTTAGCACCAGTGAGGGTAAGGAAGGTAGGTGAGGAATTGAGTCTGGACAATTTTTGTCTGGCGCCAAAGGACATAGAGACCATTTTCTTGATATTCATTGAGAGTTGGTTTGTGTTAAACCAGCGCTGGCCATTGTTAAAGTCCAGTTGAAGACTGGTAGCCACCTTAGAGGAGGAGCTCCTGGGGCCGAATAACTCGGTGTCATCTGTGTACATGTGGATACTAGCAGATGTGCAGGCATCAGGTAGATCATTCAGAAAAATGGAGAACATTATTGGTCCAAGTACCAAACCTTGGGGAACACCTGTGCTCATTGTGAAAGCTGCGGAAGTGGACTTACCGACTCTGACAGACTGGGTCCGGCTCATGAGGTAGGACCAAAACCAGCCAGTGGTGGATTCAGAGAGGAGAGCCACAGTCAGCTTAAAGAGGAGAAGGGAGTGGGTGACAGTGTCGAAGGCTTTGGCCAGATCAACAAAGATGGCAGAGGTGATACAACCCTGATCCATGCCAATGAGTTTGGAGTCAGTGAGCTGAAGGGTAGAAGTGGTGGTGGAGTGGGCTTTGCAGAATCCAGACTGGAAAGGGGTGAAAAAGGAAGTAGAGCCAAGGAAGGAGGAGAGTTGCTCCAGAACCAGGTGCTCTTGATGCTTAGCTAGAGTGGGAAGTAATGATATGGGGCAGAAAATGCCGGGGATCGATGGGACCCCACCTTTTGGAAGAGGAACCATGGTAGTGCACTTTCAGGGCTCTGGAACAGTAGCATGTAAGAAGGAGAGATTCAGAAGACTAGTTAAAGGATGAGCAATAGTGTAAGCAGAGAGGTGGAGAAGCTTTGGGGCAAGACCATCAGGACTTTTGCCCTTCTTAGGATTCAGGGCAAGTAATACATGCAGGGTGTCATCAGGGAGGACAGACTTGAAAGTGAAGCATGAGGTGATGTGGGGATCAGGTGTGGGAGGGGGCATTAGGGTGAAAAGAGGCAGTAGGGGGAAGTGAGGCAAGGAGGGAGGAGGCACAAGTAGTGAAAAATATGTTGAACTCTTCTGCCATTGTGGGTGGGTCATCTATTCTACACGTCCCTATTTTGAGGACAGGAGAGGGGGATTGGGTAGAAGGGGAGAACAAGGCATGAATAACCTTCCAGAATTTGGATGGGTTATTAATGTTTTCTTGGAAGGAGGTGTTGAAGTACTCCACCTTGGCAAGACAGATGGCCGGGTACAGGCATTCTGGAGTGAGCGATGGTGCTGAAGATCATGGGGGGGGGCAACAGAAGTTCTAAACACTACCCACACTTGGTCACATGCACGTTGACATGCAGTGAGTTTGGTGGAGACCCAGGGGAGGTGGTTACTGTGGACCCTAACATTTCTAAGTGGTGCATGGTGGTCCCATATAGTCAAAAATTGCATAATAAAAAAAACTCAGGGCTGTATCCACTGACAAGGCAGAAGGGATGGGCAACCAGTTGATATTGAGAGTTCACTATGGATGGATGACAGCTCAAGGGAACAGAAGAGCGAAGGTTGAGGATGATAGAAGGGGACTTTTTTCAGTGGATTTTGCACACAGCCTCAATGCACCCCCCCCACCCATCATTGTGATCTCTACCATTTTCTTGCATTCCCCTCTCTTGAAAATCACTGCTAACTGCACTGTACAAAGTTTGTCTCAAAATTCTGGCTCGGGTCCCTTCTGTCTTACCTCTTCTCCTTGCTATCACCACCCCCCTTCCCATGATCTTAGATCCCATGACTCCTGTCAATTACTAATCCCTAGGAGGAGGAGGTCCACCATGCGACAAGCAGCATTCTCACACCAGCTCTCTAAACTCTGGAATGAACTTCCTCCTCAGATTTGTCACTCCTCCTCCACCTACTCCCTTGCAACCACCATGGTTAACTACCTTATGATAAACTGTACCTGCACATGATTACCTCCTGTACCCACCGCCTGTACCCTGCACCCCGCCTGCTCGCCAACGGCACCCATCATACGCTCCTAAGCTGGGCTATTAAAACAACTATTGCACATATTACGCTTCTGCTGTCTTGCTGTCTTACTGCACTTCCAGTTTATGTAACCTGCACCATAATTGGATCATCATGTCATGGGCCTAACAGTTCCCTGCCTGTAACCCGTCACTAAGCTGTAATTCCTATTAAGTGTACACATTAATGTAATGTAATAAATATAATGTTATATGTATTATACTGGAAAACCAGTGAGTTTTAGTCTCCAATGCACAAACTGTAATGTTAAATGTTTTACTCAGTGATAACCTGCATGTTATCCTCTCCTATGTACCCCCACCCCAAGGTCGCACCGGGAGATAGGCATCGTTTTGCTCAGTTGTGCCTTTCCTGGTGAAACAATTCAATAAATAAATAAACATACAGTATACAATATCATGATCACTGAGTGTGTCAGGGAATATACCAGACTTTATGACACAATGGGGGTGTGAGGACAGTACCCAGTCTATTAGGGTATGTTTACCTGTTTTATGATTTAGGTGAATCGGGTCTGTAATTAATTGCTTTAGGTTCAATGATGAGACATGATTACAGACTTTGGACTGTTTGCTGGACAGCCAGTTTAATTTAAAGTCACCAAGGAGGTATAGTTCACCAGGTGTAGCAAGGGAAGAGATGGAGGAGAGATCAGTGCTAGGGGAAAGAGAAGTGGTAGGAAGGTTGGGACAGCAGTAGACACTGCCAACGTAGATTGGGAGGGAGCAGGGGAGGGATATTTTTACTAGTAGCAGTTCGTAGGCAGAAAGGGATGTAGTGGCTGAGCAGACAGAGTATTTGATAGAGGTGGAAATATATGTGGAATCCCCCTGCCCCTGGATTCACAGTCCTGGTGGGTGATGGAGTCCCCAGCAATGCAGGAATGAAGATGTCCGAGTCCAGGATTTGTGAAGTGAGCCACAGCTCAGTGATAATGAGAACTGAAGGTTTAAGATATGACATGAGTGGTTGCAGGAGGTCAGTTTTGGGGAGGAGGCTTCTAATATTTAAATGGACAATACTTAGCCCTTTTGGCAAATTGGGTGTTGAAAAGTGTGTGGGGGGGGGACGGGGTTTGGTTCAATATCGCCTGAAGTGAGTAGTAGTAGTAGTCTTATAAGTAATCTTGATATGATGGCCAGCCATTTTTTAGTCAGAGGGTTAGGACAGCTGGTGACTAAAGAGAGTCTGGCTTTAGGCCAATTGTACTGCATATTAATGGCTCACAAAGTTACCAAGTGGGAAACCATACCATGGAGGATGCAGGCTGCAGGGAGTCAGGGGAAGTGTGTAGGAAGGAGGGCTGGCAGGAAGAGGGGAGAGGGAGGGTAGAGAGGTGGGAGGAGTGGAGAGGAGAGGATGGTTGTGAGGGTGGAAGGGATGTAGGGATGAACACTAAGGGAAACAGGCAAGGAAGAAAAGGAACATGGTGGGAGGCCAGTAAGAAGCAGAATTATAGAGGTATAAGAACTAAGAAAGAAAGAAAAGTAAAGAATGAGGAGAAAGGGGTACATGCTACAGAAGGCTTAAAGAGGAGAAAGTTAGATATGCAAGAAAGGATGGGGGAGCAGTATTGAGGTGGTGGGAGAATAGGGATTGGCTGGCAAAAGAAAACTATGTGGGCAGGTATAGTTGCCATAACATGAGGGAGGACATTACTAATCAGATTTATAGCAAAGGAGTATTGGGTTTAGTAGATAAAAATTGTAGGTGACAGGCCTGTAGGAGGTGTAGGTAGTAGAGGAGGAAAGGACAGAACTCACAACTTTGTGAGCTGGTTTAGTAGCAAAAGAAGGGATGTAGGGAATTCTATGCAGGTTTTCTGTGAAGGAGTATTGTGCTTATTAGATTAAGATTGTTTGTGACAGGACTGTAGCAGGGATAGCCAGTTAGAGGAGGAAAGGATAGAAGGGGCGGTACCTGGAGTGATAAAAGTGTATTTCATAAGTGCTGGGGTTGGGGGTGGGGGGCAGGAGTAAATTCAAGACACGGATAGTGAGAGAACTAGTGTAGAGAGTTCAGCATCAAATTACAGACCAAAAACAAATCTTATACAGTAAATATCAGAAAAAATCATTAAAATCATTAATTGCAGTAAAATGAGTAGCATTTGTTTCAAATAGCTCTAAACATAAATAGAAGCTCTAGCATACATTCCAAGGCTTGCAGCTACACAGAAAGGTGAAAACAAAGAAGCCAGTAGAAGTGAGAATGAAAAAAGCATCAAATTCAAAATATCTTTGCTTTGCCTGGGAATCTGAGCTGTGCCCGTACCTTCTGGCTTTTAACTGGCATGGTTAGAGGGCATGACAGAGCCACCTGAGCTTGAGCTGTACATTCAAATGTGTAAGAGCAGCTGCCACCTTAGTGGAAAAGGATTTATAAAATCCAAAAAGTGGGTCCCACTATAACTAGATACCTGTAAGAATCGAGCTCTTCATGCTGGGTAGGAAAGGCAGAGCAAAGTATGTTTCTGTAGAGACTGAAAGCCAGGACAAACTCAGGGATGGTAAGCTTCTTAGATAGTCTAGGGTATTTTGATTTCAAGATGACAGAAACCTCTCTGCAGGAGATAACCCTATTTTCCATGGAGTCATGAGACGATATGAGTAATGAGATCAGATTAACATCCTTTCCTTCAATGATGTGCTTGTGGAGATGGCTGGGAACCAGATGAATAGAGGATATAGCAGGTACATTAGTAGTTTGAGAATGTATACCTGGGTCCGGAAGAGATTTTTATTTATTTATTTATTTATTTCAATCTAGGATTACAATACCTTTGAGCCAAGGCTCTTTTACAAAGGTTCCACATCAGCGTGTGCAACAGTCATCATTTTTAGTTACAAACATATAGTCATTGACTTACAGACATGTAATAACCAGTTCAAAGACTTGAGCTATGAGCAAGACAAGGGAAGGGGAGGTTGGGTGGGGGGAAGCGAGGGTAGGAGATCGGGGGGTAGGAGGTGCAGGGGTAAGGGGGAGTATGAGAGGTGGCTGGGGGCAGGGGCAGCAGTGGAGATATGGGGTGGAGGTGGGTGAGGGCAGGAGACAGTGCAGCCAGGGGGTCCTTGTCGAGGGAATATGACAGGTAAGGTGCTAGGGGTGCAAAGACTGATTGTAAGTGCTGGGTGCTGGGGCATGTGCAGCTGGAATGGTGGAAATGTTAAGATGGGCAATCACAGGATACAAGCAGTGAGAGGCACAGCTTAGACTTGAAGAGGCCGAGTGTTGGAGCGGTCGCTATGTCGCTGCCAAGATAGTTGAGCCAGTTGGATGCCCAATACATGAATGATCTTTGTCCTTGGGTCATGCTACATCGTGGGATATGTAGTAGATGGTAACTGGATCTCCTTGTGGTGACGTTCCTATGTCTAGGCTTGAGGAGGGCACAGACACCAGATGGGGCAAGCCCCATTATAATTTTCTTGGCCGTGATGCAGGTTTGGTATTTTATGCGTTTGTCCAGCTGAAGCCAACCAGATTGGGAATAAAGGTCACATGTGTGGGTACGGTGATCTGAGCCAGTGATGAGATGACAGGCCTTATTCAGGGAGGTCTCGATATATTTGAGAGCAGTGGTAGTTGCAGATCCATATGTGATAAGACCATAGTCTATGATGCTGACGATGGAGCTTTGGACAGCCACTGACAGTGCTTCTCGGGTTAGGTGTTTCCTGTGCCAGAATAATATGCCTAACCTCGCATTGGCAGACTTTGAACATTGCTGATATGGACAGCGTATGAGAGGTGGGGATCAAGGGTGATTCTGAGGTACTTGATAGATTGTGTTTGCTCTAGGATGGCTCCTTGTTCGGTTGCAATGGAGAGGTGGAGTTGTTTGTTTTTGTTGTGGGGGCTGCAGTAGACCATAGACTTATTTTTTTCTGATTGAGAAGCAGTTTATGATTTAGGAACCAGAATTCGATGGAGGAGAAGGCCCACTGAAGTTTATTTTGTAATTGGATTGCATCAGGGTCCGAGGTGAGAATCACAGCATCATCGGCGTAGAGAATTATTTGTTTTGGGCAGCTGTGCGGTAGTGAGTTTAAGAATAGGCTGAAGAGAAGGGGGTCCCAGAATGGAGCCCTGGGGGACTCCCAAGTGGACTGGTCTAGGGTCCGAGAGTGTATCAGCGATTCTTACTGTTTGGGACCGTTCTTCAAGGTAGCTCTTAAACTAGCCAATGGAGTCAGTTGACAGCCCAGTGTTCTGAAGCTGGACAAGCAGGAGACGGTGATTGACGGTGATTGACGGTGTCGAAGGCTTTAGTTAAGTCAATGTAGATTGAGCCTAGTAGTTTACTGGAGTCAAGTGCATTGTGGATTGTGCTGGTGAATTCAAGTAGGGCTGTGGAGGTGCTGTGACCTTTGCAGAACCTGTGTTGTTGCTTGCACAGGATGTTGTGCGTATCCAGGTATTCTGTGAGCTGGTCCAAGATGATGCATTCTAGTGCCTTGGAAAGTGAGGGTAGTAGGGAGATAGGTCTGTAGTTATTGTGGCCAGTTTTGTCACCACTTTTATGGATTGGGGTGACAGTGGCAGATTTCCATCTGTCTGGCAACTGGCTAAGGCTGAGGGAGAGGTTGAAAATTCTGGTCAGAGGACTAAGCATTTCATCTAGTGTGAGAGACAGGATTTTGAGACTGAGGGAGTCATTAGTGAATCTTGATTTACCAAGGGCTTTGGTAACATATTTGCGTACTTGGTGATCCTTGACTGCTTTGAAGTAGAAGTGGGGGGAGCTGGTGGGAGTAGTGTTCATTACGGACAGAGGGGTGTCACCATCTTTGAAGTAGTCCTGGGGTAGGACAGCGCTGAGGTCAGTAAAGGCTTTGTTAAAGGTATCCGCAATGGTTTTTGGGTTGAGGGTTGTGGTTCCATTGATATTGAGTATTGATGGGTGGGGTTTGGGTGGATTCCTGGTGAGTTCCTTTATGTTCTTCCAGAATTCCCTATCATTGCCCCAGGAGTTTGTGAGGGCATGCTTATAGTAGGTGGACTTCATTTGCTGGATGGTTTTGGTGCAGTCATTGTGGGCACGTTTGTAGTTTTGGATGCCGTTTTGCCTTCCAGAGTTTCTGTCCAGCTCCCATAGGTGGTCTCTTGTTTTTAGCATCCTGAGGAGGTCACCTGTGAGCCAAGGGTTACTGAGTGATTTGATTTTGCGTTTCTTAATAGGAGCATACATGTCACAGGCCACAGTGAAGATGTTTATGAAGTGGTCAAGGGCAGTGTTTACATTGGTTGCATTGAAGATAGAGGACCAGACTTGATTGAGGAGGTGGGATTTGAGTCAAGGAAGGTGGCCACTGGCTGGATAGAACCCTGCTGGTGATAGTTTTTGGCCATTGTTTGATGAATTTATTTGACCAGGTGCAGCTAACAGGGGAGTGGTTGCTGAGAGAGTCAGGGAGGACAATAGTGTTAGATATCCACTATGGGTGACCGGTAAGGTTCCAGTCCAAGAGTATGCTAGTGCCGGTCCTGTAATTTTTCCTGGTTGGTGAGTCAACCATTTGTGTGAGTTTTGCCGTAGCAATGGTATCCCTGTGTGCACCAGCATCGGCCACAGGCCAGTTGATGTTGAAGTCGACTAGGAGGATGGATTCAGTGTCTGGTGGGGGTGACTTTAAAAAGTCAAGAACAGCTGTAGACCAGATCCCTGTTCTTTGGGAGGGATGTAGATGGTGGCAACAGTGAGGGTTTTGTTTTGGGCTCTGAGGAGGATTCTCACTGGCAGTATCTGTGCAGTTGCAGGTTGGAGTGAGGTAATGATGTGGTGCCCCTGTATGGATTCTTTTAGGTAGAGAGTGCAGCCCCTGCCTCTTTTGGAGAGGCTATCCAGCCTAAAGATGTTGTAGCCAGGAAGGCTGATTGCATGGTCTGGTACTGATGGCGTGAGCCAGGTTTCGACAACTGCCAGGATGTCAGGCCAGTGTTGACTGGTGAAGGCCCGTAGGGCATCCATTTTAGGAAGCAGGCTGCAGATGTTGATTGATATGAATGAAAGGGCACCTGAAGGCTTGCTCAGATTAGTGGCTTTAGAGCAGAATGGGCCAGGGTTTGGGTGCACATTGCCTGACAGCATTAGGAGGAGGAGGAGGACTAGCCTCAAGGAGCTGCAGTGTATTTCTTTAAGGGAATGCTTTCACCTGCTAGCATCTGGGGAAATTGCCGAGCATCAACGATAGTGGGTGAGGGTAAGCATAGACAGGGGGGACCAGAGTGGAGGGCTAGGACCAGTGTGGTTGTAGGACAGTTTCATGGTGGTAGGATGGACCTTGGGCAAGGGGCAGTAACCAGTGTGCAGCGTGCCTATGTGGAGGAAGGATGTAGGATGTGGAAGCTGTGGGGGAGAGAGGGAAAGCAGACTTTTGTGCATGCAGTAGGGGAGGAAGACAGGCAAGAAGAAATAGAATAGGGGGAAGAGAACAGTGGAGGCACATGACCAAGGTAGGATTTGGTGTAGGCAAAGGGAGGGGATTAAGAAAGGCTGGCGGGGCTAGGAGAAGGGGGTGGAAGAGCAGTAGCTGAATCAGTGGGAAGTGAGGATACAGCCAGGAAGACTAGGCAGTCAGGGAGTGGAAGGTGGCAACTAAAAGAACAAGAATCCCTCTAGTGGCAGGTCTGTATAACCTTCTAATGGAAAACTAGCCAAAAAAAAACTTCTATTAGACACTTGAAATGTGCTTAGTTCTATCTAAAATCTATTTGTAAAAAGTGCCAGGTGGCAAAGCAGGGGAAAAGTCCTGGCCAATCAGAGCGGGTTTGCTGGAAGCGCCCGTGTTCCGATTGGCTATGCTGTTGCTGTACCTTCCAAGGAGCTGCAGGCAGGCATCCTGGCCTCGGTCGGTGGCTGACTGGGTGCTGGCAAACCATGGGGGAGCTGAAGCAGCCATGTTCAAGGGCAGGCAGCTGGAGAGAAGAAAAGATAGAAGGGTTTAAATAGCATAAAGGTAGGATAGGTTTAGATTGAGCAGTTTAGCAAGACAAAGGAGAGTTAGACTTTTTGGCGCCAAGGCAGAGTGATTGGATGGGGGGTGCAGGAGGAGCAAGGAAATAGAAGAGCTGTAAGCACTTTAAAACAATGGTAGAAATTACAATCCAGCTAATACAGTTGAAAAACTTCTATTAGACACTTGAAATGTGCTTACTTCTATCTAAAATCTATTTATAAAAAGTGCCAAGTGGCAAAGCAGGGGGAAAGTCCTGGCCAATCAGAGTGGGTTTTCTGGAAGCGTCTGTATTCGGATTGACTACGCTGTCACCATACCTTCCAAGGAGTAGCATGTGGGCATCCTGGTCTCGGTCGGTGGCTGGCTGGGTGCCGGTCGACCGTGGGGGAACTGAAGCAGCCCTGTTCAAGGGCAGGCAGCTTCCAAGGAGCTGCAGGTGGGCATCCTGGTCTCAGTTGGTGGTTGGCAGGATGCCAGCTGACCGTGGGGAGCTGAAGCAGCCCCATTCAAGGGCAGGCAGCTTCCACGGAGCTGCAGGCGGGTGTCCTGGTCTCAGTCGGTGGCTGGCTGGGTGTCGGCCGACCATGGGGGAGCTGAAGCAGCCCCATTCAAGGGCAGGCAGCTTCCAAGGAGCTGTAGGCGGGTGTCCTGGTCTCAGTCGGTGGCTGGCTGGGTGTCGGCCGACCATGGGGGAGCTGAAGCAGCCCCATTCAAGGGCAGGCAGCTTCCAAGGAGCTGTAGGCGGGTGTCCTGGTCTCAGTCGGTGGCTGGCTGGATGCCGGCAGACCATGGGGGAGCTGAAGCAGCCCCATTCAAGGGCAGACAGCTTCCAAGGTGCTGCAGGCAGGCGTCCTGGTCTCGGTCGGTGGCTAGCTGGGTGCCGGCCGACAGTGGGGGAACTGAAGCAGCCCAGTTCAAGGGCAGGCAGCTTCCAAGGAGCTGCAGGTGGGCGTCCTGGTCTCGGTCGGTGGCTGACTGGGTGCCAGCAGACTGTGGAGGAGCTGAAGCAGCCCCGTTCAAGGGCAGGCAGCTGTGGATGCTGTAGTAAATGGAGTAATTGAGGCTGGAGTTGGAAGTGGCTAAAGGGCATCATCTGCAGTGGGAGACAGCTGAGCAGTAGGTTGAGCAGGGAGACAGTTCTCCAACAGCAAGAGGTGAGATTGAACATCAAGCATAGATGTAGCAAGTTAGTTGATGAGATCTTTAATTTCAGACAGAGCATCAGAGGCTCATTGAGAAGGTGGATCTGATGGAGGAGGATTCTCCTGGGATTTAGCAGCTACGAAGAGATTGAATAGGAATGGGTGTGGGTAGGACAGTAGTGTGGTGGGTAGGTAACTGGCTGGGTGGCAGGACACAGAGGGTGGTGGTAAATGGCTGTCACTCCACAGAGGGAAGAGTGACCAGTGGGGTACCACAGGGATCAGTGCTGGGACCGGTCCTATTCAACATCTTCATCAGTGACATGGCGCAGGACCTAGAAGGCAGAATTTCACTGTTCGTTGATGACACAAAGCTCTGTAACAGAGTAGACACACCAGAGGGTGTAGACAGAATGAGAAGTGACCTGCAGAAACTTGAAGAATGGTCAGGGGTTTGGCAGTTGAATTCAATGCAAAGAAGTGCAAGATAATGCATATGGGGCACAAAACCCTGGCACAATATATCAGTTGGGGGTGAGGACATAGCATGCACCAAGCAGGAAGGGATCTAGGGGTTATCATCTCTGATGACTTCAAGGTAGGAAACAGTGTGACAAGGCAGCAGGTAAATCAAATAGGATGCTGGGATGTATAGGCAGGGGCATTACCAGCTGGAAAGGAGGTCATAATTCCGCTATAAAGACACTAGTGAGGCCCCACCTGGAGTACAGTGTACAGTTCTGAGACCATACCTATGTAAGGACATAGACAGGGTAGAGAAGGTTCAGAGGAGGGCAACAAAGATGGTGCATGGATTGTATCACAAGTCCTATGAAGACAGGTTGAAGGAACTGAACATGTACTCCCTGGAGAAGAGGATGGAGAGAGGGATATGATAGAGACATACAAGTATCTTACAGGGAGGAACAGGGTGCAGGAAAACACTATTTTTAAGCGAAAAGATGTTCCAGGACTAGAGGGCATGGGATGAAGTTGAGGAGGACGATTCAGAGGAAACATGAGAAAGAATTTCTTCAGAGAATGGGTGGTGGACAAGTGGAACACCCTGCCAGAGGAAGTGGTGGGGGTTGAAACAATCACGGGATTTAAGAATGCATGGGATAGACATAAGGGAATTCTGGAGGTCAGGGTTAAGGTGCAACAGACTTCTAGGAAAACAAACTGAACTTACAAGCTCAAATGGGCAGACTGGGTGGGCCATAGGCCCTTATCTGCTGACACTGTCTATGTATCTATGTATCTATGTTCTGTTTTTTAGCTGTGGACAAATACGAAATGCCCAATTTCTGTAATTCTGTGATCAATCGAGGGACAGTCCAGTCCTTAAAGAAGTATTTGGATTTGGAAGTACCTTTCCTAAGAGAAGGAGGAGGAGCAGTTGAAGTTCCTTCTTCTGGATCAATAGAAGTAGAAGTCACAGTGCAGATGGTAAGACTCCAGGGAGGCAAGGTTGATGGTGTGCCTGTTAATTAGCACTATGGGATTTCCAAAAGTCCACGATGAATTGCAAAAAGTAGCTTGCTCTATGACCGCCATGTAGGTGCAAGGACAATGTAACTGAATGATATGCAGCAAGGTAGCAAGCCTTGTGACCTCCATGTAGGTGCAGGACAATAAATAAAGAATATGCAGCAAGGTAACAAATCCTGTGACCTCCACATAGGTACAGGAATGGCAAATAATGCTACTGTGACCTCCATGTAGGTGCAGAAGCAAAGGAGCTGTAGCCTCCATGTAAGTACGACTGAAGAATCTAACTATACCTGTATGTAGGTACAGAAATTAAAAGCTACCAGATCCTCAGGAGACTGGAAACAATTGTACACTAATTTATTAGCATGAGCTGATGGGGCAGAGTAAGAAAAGCAGTGTACAGCTTTAAGATGTAACAGTGAAGAAAAGGAGGTAGTATTGCTTTAAGAAGTTGAAATGGAATGAGCAGGAACCAGGAAATGCAGCCAAGATGTGTAAGGGGAACAGAACAGAGGAGAAATGAAGAAGATCCCTGCAATGGTATGAAGCAGCAAGCCCCTCTAAAAAAAAAGGTACAGAAGAGCAGTGTGGGAAGCAGATGTGACAGAGGAAACAGGAAGAGACTGCCCAAATGGGTGACAGAGTAGTAAATGGGGAAGGAGCCAAAAATGGCAGCAGTAGTGTGAAACAAGAAGGGAGTACAGTGAGAATCAGACAAGAGAGGAAGGGGGGGCCAAGGAAGAATGAGAAGGAGTGCCCGGAAATGGGGCATAAATCAAGGAGAGACAAAGACCAGGACGGGAGGAGAGAAGCAGGGGAAGCAGGAGACAGCAATGAGGATGGCAGAGATCACAGAGGAGACAGCAGGGAAAACAAAAGCATGCAGCAGAAGTCCACAACACCTGGCTCAGCATTCAATCAAAACTGCTAAAAGATTCTGAATTGAGCTTGTGGATTTAAGTAGGGAAGCAGAGAGTGGTTATTCCTGCCCATTGAGGCATGGGCAGAGCCCTCCAAATATTGCCAGTCTGCAATGGCTGGAAATGGAAGACACAGACATTAATTCCATCTTACGTGGGACTCATCAGTGCACCTCATCTGTAACAACCCAGGAGAAGGATGAACCAGTCATATATTTTGATCTTACTGGTTTTGGTCATGGTGGACACCAAAATAGGAAAGTAATCTAAATGGCAATGAACCTCAGAATCAAAGCACTCAGGCAAGGGTCACTTGGAAAGGGCATTGTTAATAAATTTAGGTTTAATAGAAATGTAGGAAAAAGCTGAATTGGCATCACACAACTGCAAAATTGACTTTATTGCTACAATATTAAAAAAACATACCACTGCAGAATCAGGATAAACAAAAACCCTGACCAGTTTTGCAGCTAGTGCATCATCGGGGAGGGGTCAGTGTGGAAACCCACAGCATTTAAACCTTGAATCTTAAAGTGATACTGCATACTTGCCTAAAGTGCTTATTAAATAGTAATAAATACAAAGTGCTGATAAGTGACTATAGGTAACTTTAAATACTGCAAGTTCAAAATAATATAATATGCAGCTGGTCCCTTCAGAAGTCAATTACAGAAACTGCATGTTTTTATTCTTATGACTCCGAACAAGACTGTCCTTGTAATTATGACTCTTCTGGTGCTAGAGTTATGTTTATATCTTGAATCCTCTGCACTCTACAGAAAGAAGTATAAAGACCAATAATTTCTTAGTATAAGGGTCATAGTAACTCATTATTCAGGCGTAACGCGTTCATTTCTTAATAAAAGGCAACATATCAAATAAGCTCTTTATGCAAGTATGCACTATCACTTTGTGATTCACAGTTTAAATGCTCTGAGTCCCCCCCCCATGATGCACTAGCTGCAAAACTGGTCGTGGGTTTTGTTCATCCCGATTCTGCTACAGTATGTGTTTTTAATATTATTCTAAGAACAAAGTTCAATTTTGCAGCTGTGTGGTTCTGGTTTTGCTTTTTTCTGTGTTGATATTTACCTAGCACACACTCGTAGTTGAGCTGTCTCATTCACAGAAATGTAAAATTACACATATCCCCAAATTACAAAGCATCATGGGAAGTATATGCAAATCACCATGAAAGGTTTAGACTGTCTCCGCATTAAGCAAGAGTGTATGGTGTGAAATGACCACTCACACACTGTCCAAAAGCTGAAAACAGGAGACACAGACACATTTCATCCTACACAGGACTCAGCAAAAATGCTGTGAAATTTAAATCTGCCAGCGAATTTCAGGCTAAGTTGCTGAATCTACCTATGCAGACAGTTTCGTGAAGTTTTGATGGACAGGCAGAATTTCACCCATGCGACTTCACCTTGTAACTTTGCCTTGAAATTTTACCTTTGCAGTGCAAAGGCAAAATTTAGTGGGAAAAATCAAGCTTGGTCAAATGGATACCTTTCTACAGATCACATAGTCATTTTCCTGTCCAGGAAGTGCAGTTTCTCGGTTACAGATTGTGCTTTGAGGTGTGTGGAGGAGTATTACAAGAAGCTATACAGTTTAAGTGTATTTCACTTAAAAGTATTAAAATCTTTTTTGTTTATTCATCAGTTCTTTTATCTTGGCTGGCCCGGTGGCGCTGAGGGTTGAGGCACTGGATGCCACACCTCACTCCACACTGGTGACCTGAGTTCAGGAACAAGCACGGCCGCCAGAAGTCAGCAGGGGAGGGAGAGAATTGAGCATCTGGCAGACTGGTCTCCTCTCCCTGAGGAGGGATCCAGGATGTTTCCAGTGCAGTGAGGACCCCAGAAGGAGACTGGGGGCACAGCTAGTGTAGACCAATATAGGGGGAGGAATGCAGTAGAAGTCTATGGCTCAGCCATGCAGACGTCACTGCATGCCCATGCTCCTGGGGAAACAACACAGAAAATCCATGCACCTGGATAGGTGATGGCTCTTCTCAGTTCCTCACCATCAAATGCCCAATACCAGGCCTTGCCTTCACCCCCTCTACACTTCCACCACCTCAGCCAGCAAATTAGATTATAGATAAGAGTACTGGAGTACTGGCGTCCCTACCTCAGCGGGCTCAGAGCTGGGGGATCTGTCGGCAGGAAGTTGGTGGAGAGCAGCTTCCCTCTGAGAAGGCAAGGGACCAGGGAGGTGCTAAAGTGGTACCAGAGAGAATGAGCAGCCTGAGAGAGTTCCAGGATGGTGGAGCATAAACAGAGTCAAAGAGAAAAAAAGTTATTTTATCTTTATCTGCTAATTGTTTAGTTTTTGTTTGTAATTGTTTTTAAAACCTTTGTTTTCTGTCCTTCTGTCTATTTGTTTTCTCTCTCTCTGTCTGCTTCATTTTTTTTTCAGTTTTCACTGCACCAGGATTCATGGAGCAAATTCAGAAGGGGATGTCAGGATGAGTCCATGCAGCTGAACATTTGGGTGTCTGGACCCACAGCGGGTCCAGGGCCACCCATCTAAATATGGTGCAGTTTGTTGGGCAGACTCCTTCCAAAACATAAATGAAATTCACCCAGGACCCACTGAACCAGAACCAGTGGCTCCAGTGAAGCATCAGGAGGAGGAAGAAGAGCAGCAGCAGGATAACAGCAGCCTGAGGCCCCCTTGTGGTTCCAGCATCACGTTCATCACCATCTCCCCCCAACATGAAGAGGCAGGTCCATAAGACAGCTGCTGCCAATATCCCAAGACCTCACCTGTGTGGTAATTTTTTAGAAGTGACCCTAGTGTACTTATCATGCGTTAGGCCACAGTTGGACTATGGAAGTCAATTGTGGAATCCATATACAAAAACAGAAATCAACAGAATTGAGGAAGTCCAAAGTCAGTTAACCAAAACTATTAAAAACTTAAAAGAAAAAACTTATGAAGAATGACTACATTCCCTGGGACTACACAGACAAGAAGTGCAGAGAAGGTAAGGAGACATGTTATTTTCCTTCAAATTAATAAATGACCCCTTGCTAATGGCAGAATTAAACATAGAGTACAAACCTGATAGATTTGATGTAAGAGGGCACACTTTACAGGTAAAAACTAAGACGTATAACTCTAACAAAAGGAAAAAAAATTATACAATCAGATCAGCTAACTTATGAAACAGATTACCTGAAAATGTGATTAAAAGCACTAACAAGGAGAGCTTTAAAAGAAGTTTAGACAACTATATAAATAATGGGGGTAATATGAATTACTTTACCATGTCACGAAAGAGCTAACCCATGGGCCTTGTTCTTTTATAACTCCAAATTTCTAAGTGAGTCTAAGTAATTCTAGTGGCCACTTGTAATTTGTGTAACAATCTGATATGCAGAGGGAAAAATAGGAAAGGGGAGTCACATTTGCACTGGGGGCAGAGGACACACCTCAGACTGAACCACTATGCAGCATGGGAAGAAGTGTTTAAAGAAGCAGCAAGTGGGGGTGTGGAGGATCTGGTCTGGTGGCCAACTGTGCCTGAGTTTCAGAGTCATGTTGAATATCACCAACACTGTGCAATGTCACATGCCACAAGGCAGTGACAAGAACAGACTGTGCCCCCTGTTCGTCAAAGTCCTCCTCCTGCAGAAGTATCAGCAGCAGTACCGGCACTACCACTAGCAGCAGTAACAGCAGCTGAGCTGGGATCATTACACAAGGAAGAGGGGTACCTGCCCTCCCAGTTGAATGAGGTCCAGCAGGATATAATAGATGTCCTTGAAAACTAGGACAAGCTGCTGGTGGTTCTGAAGGAGGTCTCCAGTGGTGGTGTGGTAGGTAGTGGTGGTGGTCGGGGTGCCACATGAATGAATGGTTACATGACATCCCTTTCTGTTTAATATATTCCTTCCTGTTTCTGTTTGTTGATGTCCTATCCCCCTTTCCCCCATAAAAAAATAAAAGCACAAAAAAAAGTATAACAAATTCCAAAAAGTCCGTGCTGTCCTCTTTATATCCTTTCCAATGGTCCAAGTGTCATAATCCTTCCTTGGTACCCATAAAAAGAAAACAAAATGTGAAAATAAATAAAAAATGCATCTTTTCTATCTGTGTGTTATATCTGTTAAATTCCGATTCCTACCTATGTGACTTCTATAACTGTCATGTCTTTATCTGCCTGTGTCTTTTCATAATTTTTCTCTACTACCAGAAAAAATATGTCACAGTTTGGTTCATGTACTGCTGCCTAGTACTGTGCTGTTTGTTTGTACAGTTCTTCAATACTGTTGTGTAGAGCTATTCATACAGTTCCTCAACACTGTTGTGTGGAGCTATTCAATTAATGTGAAGTGTGCTAAAATCTCAAACTACAGAAATTCAGTTCTCACTCAATTGTTCTTCAGCCTGGTAAAAATAGGGCAGGCCAATACATCATGTTGTGCCCCCGCCCCCTCCCCCAAGTTTATACTGTTAGCTTAAATCAGCAAAATGATTTCATGCAGGGTATGTTGAGAAAATGCAGGAAGAAAGTGGTCGAGGATGAAAAGTTCAATATGGAGTGTTGGGAATTCCCCTGCTGTTCAGAAATGAGAAATTCTTATACAGAACTGTCAAATGCTTTGCTTATACCACATTGTGCAACTGCTGTTGAGAACATGCAAGAAGAAAGTTGTAAATAAGGAAAAGCTCAGTATGTGGTCTTGGGAAATTCTGTGATGCTCAGAAATGCTGCTGGTGCCTCTGCTGCTATGCTGTCTAATTTGCCCTCTCAGACAGTCTGTGTTGTCAAGCACTTTAGTACTCACTTTAACCACGCCCCCAGGGTCTGTGTGCTGGCTGCTTGTGTTTGTCTGTGTCTGTAGCTTATTTTTTGTGGATTTACATGTTTTTCTGCTTGTGGTAACTATACCATTCTTGCTCACTACATCCGTGAAAGTCTCCTGGACTGGATTTCTGCAAAAAATCATCTTCGGGTATCTTTATTTTCATTTTAAAATCAACTTTTTGGAAGCTATCCCAAGCAAAACCCAAGTGAAGCAACTACATCTGACAAACTCGGTGACTCTGGGTCCTGCTGGAATCCACATTTTCGTCTGACCTGCTCCATGATCTGTATGTGGGCTTTTCAGCAACCTGTTTGAATGACAAAGAAGCATACAGACAAAGGGATTTCACATACTGCATATGTGCAGGCACAGTTAATCACCTTCAGGAATTTTAACATTTCAGTGACTCTGGACCTCAGCTGTTGATCATTCTTTTGGCTTTTGACTTAACCACCAGGTACCTATCTGCAAGAGACTGGGTGCAACTGACAAGCTACAACAAGGATAAATGGACATATCATCCTCTATTACTAACAACCTCCTTGCTCTGGGACCCTAGACGCCTGCACTGGTCCAAGCCGCATAAGCCTCAGAAGTGTAATTCTATTGACTATAAAGTACGGCAACTGTATCTTAAACTCCTACTCCTCCTCCTCCTCTTGATATCAGGAAGTGTCCACTCAAATCCTGGCCCTGTCTCCTACAGTACAACAAAGCCTGCCAAAATGGAGGGAAGGGGGGCTCAAAATTGCTACCTTAAACATCTGCAGTCTCCTCCCAAAACTGGCCTCCCTTCAAATCTTTGCCTGCCAACACAACCCGGATATCCTTGCCATCGTGGAAACTTGGCTGACACCTAATACTCCAGATCATGCCATCTCTATAGAAGGATACAAGATATTCAGGCTGGATAGGACCTCGAAAAGGGGTGGTGGGTGTGCAATCTACATAAAGGACTACCTCACCTGTCTCCCTGGTTCTTACCCCACCACAGAAACCTCAGTGCAACTCCTCCCTATCAAGATACTACTTGGTGCCCAAAACAAAGTCCTCATGATTGCTGCTGTCTATATCCCACCAAAAGTTCCTGATTCCAGCCTACAGGCTGTCCTCGAGTTCGTAAGTATACAACCTTCTGACATTGAACTCCTTCTCCTTGGGGACTTTAATATAAATTGGCTTGCTCCTGATGCAGGGTCAAACAAAGATGCTATCCTAGCAGCAAATTTAACACAAGTGGTAAACTCCCCTACCAGGAAAAACTACAAATCAGGGACCAGCACCCTCATTGACTGGATCCTTACCAGCCACCCTACCTGTATAACCAATGTAAGTGTTCTCCTGACTGCTCAGTCATCACTCTCCAATAATATGTACCTGGACAAATAAGTTTTGTAAGCCGCCTCCAAAAACCATCTATAGCAGAGTCCTACCTTATGGCAACCTTACTCATCTCAAGACCTGTCTTAGGCAGATAGACTGGTCCTTGATTTACAAAACTCAAGATGCTGACCTAGCCCTTGATTACTTTATTACTACTTTCAATACTGCTTGTGACACCTATGCACCAGTAAAAAAGCACAAAATCAAAGCACTCACAAATCCCTAGCTCACGGCGAAGCTATTGGCACAACTCAAAAGTAGAGATCACCTCTGGGCCACTGCAAGGCTACTGGCACTCTGTCAGACATCCAAAAATATGAACAGGCTCACAACCACTGTACTAAACAGATCCGCTTGATGAAGAGCTCCTACTTCAAGAATGCCCTTTCCAAACTCCTGGGGTGAAGGGAAATCCTTCTGGGACAACATAAGAAATATCATGGGTCAGCAGTCCAAATCCTCTCCTACAATAATGAATGTGGATGGAACCACTACATTAGACCCAGAGATCATTGCAAACACCCTAAATGATACCTTCACGGACCTTAGTGGTGTCTTCTCATCTGATTTCTTCACTGATGCTGACCCTCAATTTCTACTACTACTGCCTCTCCAACCAAACCACCCTTCCATTTCAAACTAGTAAAGGCACATGAAGTCTATAAATATGTAAAGAAGACCATTTCTAAGTCCCGAGCAAGCAGCGACACTATTGACCTTAAACTTCTGTCCCTCACTCTGGAGGAAGTACTGCTCCCCCTCACAAATATTTTCAATCTCTCCCTCTGCTACAGCCAATTCCCTAGGAAATGGAAGGCTGCAGTTGTCACTCTGGTGCACAAAAGTGGTGATAAGTCACTGCCTGGTAACTATCGCCCGATATCAATACTACAACCTCTCTCTAAGGCCCTTGAACGCTTGGTGGCAGACCAACTTTCAGACTACCTGGAAAAGCACAACATCTCTGCATTCAGCAGCATGGATTTAGGAAAGGGCACAACACATCGACTGCCCTACTTGAATTCTCAGGAGCAATCCACAATGCCATGGACAAAGCAAACCTAATTGGAGAAGTCTATATTGACTTAACCAAGGCATTTGATACAGTACACCATAGCCTACTTATCAAACAACTACCATCCCTAGGGCTCTCACAGGGTCCTGGTGACTGGGTAAAAAATTACCTTGCTCAGCGCTCTCAATTTGTAAAAGTAGCTGGAGTTCTCTCAGACTCAAAACCAGTTCGCTCAGGAGTTCCCCAGGGATCCATCCTGGACCCCATCCTTTTCAGCCTTTTCCTAAACTCCCTCCACAAATCCTGCCCTGAACAAATAATCCTCTATGCCGATGATGCTGTGATTCTTGCCACTCATAAAGATCCGAACCTCTTACGCCTCAACCTTCAGCATGCGTTTTCCAAAGTTGAGATGTGGTTTCTTGAACATAAGCTGGTTCTAAACCACAAAAAACCTAAATCCATGCTCTTCTCTAACCCACAAAACAAGAAACAGCAAGTCCCACTCACCATTAATACATACCTGGGAAATACCCTTGAACAAGTGCCAATTTTCAAATATCTTGGAATCAACTTTGATCAAGGCCTAACCTTGCAACTCACATTGATAGTACAGCAAAAACTATTAATCAGCGAATTGGGATTCTGTATTGGAACCAACAGCTCCTTACCCATTCTGCACTGAGGATTGCCATCCAATCCTCTATCATCTCAGTCGTTGACTATGGCTTAGTTATATATGGATCTGCCACTACTACAGCACTTAGTCACATTACAACATCCCTAAATAAGGCCTGTCGGCTGCTCACTGGTGCACATTGACATACCCACACATGTGAACTCTATGCTGACTCAGGTTAGTTGCAACTCTCAAACCGGAAAAAGTACCTTACCTGCCTGATGGCGAAAAAATCCACTCTGGGCCTCACTCCACCTTGTATCCAGGACCTGTTATGCCCGAACGCTAGCACCCATTTAACCAGAAGATCAGAACACCAGCCTCTCCAAGTCCCCCGATGCCGGACTTCTCGGGGTCAAAGATCATTTGCCTATCATGCCCCCAGCTGGCTAAATGCCCTCAACACTCATATTACTGCCTCCACCTCTCTAGGTATTTTCAAATCAAGGCTGTTCTCTCACCTTGCCACCTCCAGCTCCTGTGACTGCCCTGATTAAACCTCCTATTTTCTCACTACCCACCCTGTTCTGTTATTTGACAAAGACATGTTTGGGAAACCTTTTCTCCTGCCATTGTCTGCTCCCCACACCTTTCACTTACCCTCTCTGTTCTGGACTTTTTCCCTATTTGTTTCTCCTAGTCTGACATGACCTCTTTCTTGTAATAATAATGTGATTATTGATATCTCATGTCCTTCTTCACAAATGATTTGATATGTATTTGTATATGTTTTCTCTCTCTTGACACAGCACAAATTGTTGTGTTATCTATGTAACCTTTTTTGTACTGTACCTAATTGATGTGGAACCTTTATAAAAGAGCCTCTGGCTCAAAGGTAGTAATTCCTAGAACAATAAACTAAACTAAACACACAACTGCCAAGCACAAGATATAAGTTTCTCACTTCTGGAAATTGATCCCCCTAACTCAAAATCAGTGATGCTGGTAATAAACCACTGCAGCTGATGCCTCTGCAACAGTGAAACAGAAGATTCAATAACACTAAAATTCCAGCTGAGAAAAGAAGTGTTCCAAATCTGTGAATGCAGCAGTTAGTCAACAGGGGTAATGTAATATTAAGTATAACAAAAAGTGACAGAACACATAGGTTCATAGATAATTACAAGTCCTGTAGCTGAAGAGCCATGTGATGACTTGCCACTAACAGTGGATGTAATATAATAATAATAAAACTGTATTTATTAAGCGCCTTTCAAGCACCAAGGCACTGTACAAATGAATGGTAAAATCAGAAAATACACATATAAAATCAATAATCTCAACAACCTCAAATCATAAAAGCCATACTCCACAAATGGGTCTTAAAATCCCACTTAATGGAGTCCACGGACATGTATTCCGTAAGCCAGCGAGGTAGAGAATTCCAGAGGGTTGGGGCCACAAACACAAAAGCCCTGGCCCCAGAAGACTTCAATGTTACCCTCGGAACCTCCAGCAACCCCTTGTCAGCTGATCGGAGCTGTTGTACAGGGCAGTAAGGAATCAGAAGCTCTTTCAAGTTGTCAGGGCCAAGTCTGTGCAGGGCTTTAAAGGTATATAACTTCTTATCCCTCAGTTACAAATCAAGTTGTAATTTAAATGCAGTGACTCTAGGTGTCAATACTACCCAATCTGGTAATGTGTTCCATGAATCCATGACTCTCTGGCCGAACCATCTCCCTCTTTTAGAAGTTCTATATATTTCACCACTTAACTGATAGGCATGTCTAGGCAAACTTCTATTTGCCAGTTCCTTTTTAGTGAGCCCTAATGCTACCCATATCAGGTCATCTTTGAATGTCTTATAGACATATTTTAAGTCTCCCCTCAATTTCTGGTACTCCATAGAATATAAATTCAATCTGTCCAGTCTATCCTTACAGGATATCTCCTTTAGCCCTTTAACTTTTTTAGTGATTTTCCACTGCGTTCTCTCAACAGCTACTGAACATTTAATATCCTGTGGTGTACTTACACAGGCACCATATTCTAATATAGGTCTCACCAGGGAGCAGAACAGTGGTATCAGGACTTTTTCCCTCTCTACTCTTTATGTTTCTCAAGATATTTCCTATGAGTCTGTTGGCTCTTTTTCCACATTCTGTATTGTGTTTACAGAAACTCAGGGAGTCTGTCATCCATACCCTTAGGTCTTTCTCACACTCAGTTACCCTTAATGTCATATTATTACATTTATAAACTGCTCCTGGATTGTTATGCCCTAGATGCATAACCTTACACTTTTCACCACTGAAAGCCAACTTGTTATTTGCCACTCACCCTTTAATCCTTTGTAACTGTAACTGGAAATTCTTTATGGAGGCCTCATCATTTACTAATCTTCCTATTTTGGCATCATCTGTGTACTTACTTAGCCATGCTTCCTTTTGTGCTTGCATTGATGAGACAAATATTCCAAAGAAGACAGGACCAAAAACCGATCTCTGGGGCACACCCCTGCCCACATCCACCCAGTTCAACAAATGAACACGAATGCCCACCTTCTGGCTTCACTTAATTAGCCAGGCAGTAGTCCAATTGACTAGGCTGGGATCCATCCTTAGCTCCTTCATGGTATTAATTAATATTTGATGATCAACAGAATCAAAAGCTTTGGAGTAGTCAAGATAGACAACATCCACTGGTAATCCATTATCAAGGGCCTGACTCACAGCCTCAAGAAAACTAAGCAGATTTGTGGTGCACAGTCTCCCCTCCATAAACCCATGCTGCATAACATCTATATGCCCCAGTTCTTGTAAATTTACTTCTATTCATTCCTTAATATATCCTTCTATCATTTTGCCTATTACTGATGTGACACAAATAGACCTATAGTTTTGTACATCTGTCTTGTCTCCTTTTCTTAATATTGGTGTAATATTAGTTTGTTTCCACTCATCCAGGACTTCCCCTGATACCAGAGACATATTGAAAAGAGTTGACAGTGGCTTGGCAAGCTCCTCAGTCATTTCATTCAAGAAATAGGGATGGATCCCATTGGGTCCACAGGACTTATGTTTATTTATTTTCTTCAGTTTATCACACACCTCTTTTATATTGATTTCTTTACATTGTTTGGGCACTTCAGAATATTGTAAATCATCTCTTGAAAGCTGGTCACCAGTAATCTTTGGGAGCAGTTTTGCAAAGTATTGATTGAATTTATCTGCCATCTCCTATGGATCATCTATTCGGGTATTGCCCTCCAAGTTCTACTATATGCTTGTTTCCATTTCTCAGGCTGCCAACATAATTAAAAAAATGTTTGTGATTATCTTTGTTAGCAGTTGCCATTTTCAGTTCTGCCTTGGCCTTTGCCATTCATATTGTTTTTTTTTTACTTATTCTTAATTTGGTTGTATACTCTGTCTTGTTTTTATCAGATGGATGCCTCCTGAGTTTTTTGTAAGCCTTATTTTTCTTTTTTATGGCTATTTAAGTTCCATAGTTCATCCATCTGGGGACTCTTCCTACTTTATTGTATTTGTTAACCTCAGGTATAAACTTCTCTATTCATTTATTTATTTTATTTACAAACAAAATTCCTACCTCTGTTGTCGTCTTACCTTCAAAATCCTGCTTCCATTTCCAAGCCTTTAACTCATTCGTTTTACCGATTATATTGGCTTTTTTATAATTTCCAATTTTTGTTGTACCCATTTGCCTGTTATTTTATCTTGTATATCGAAGGTGACCAGGTTATGATCACTTGCCCCTAATGGTTGGATGACTGCCACTTGTTGTTCCCTATCCTCTATATTACTAAGTCCAACTTATTCTTTCCTCTAGTATATTCTCAGATGTGCTGGACCATACTGTTACCTGTACAGAAATCTATCAATCTATTCCCCCAAGTACTATTGCCTTTCTCTGTATTCCATTCTGTTCTTGGAATGGTAAAATCCCCCATAACTATGGTCTTATCACTATAGTCCATATTTTCTAGTGTTTTGAAAAACACATTATTTTACATATTATTTAAACTAGGGGAGTAGTAGCAGAGGCCAATAGTAATCTTTCTATTAGCACCCTGGGTCTTAACCCATAGCTGTTCCACCTCTGAGTCTGGATTAGACCTATCTATTATTTCTTGGGATTTTAAGCTTGAGACTACATACTTAGTTAGTCCCACTCCCTTCTTCCACTTCCTAACCTTCTGATAACAATCATAACTTTCTATATTGTCCTTCCAATCTTCTGATTTTGTCCATGTCTCTGTAATTCTGCATATATCTATTCTATTTGTATACATCAATAATCTCAACTCATCTATCTTTGGTTTCAGACTCTGAGCATTTCCCAATAGAACTTTAATATTTTCCTTACTTATGTGGCTTACAGATATATATTGCCTAATACTACTAGCCTCCTTTGGGTCCTCTCTCCTTATTTTTTCATTTAAATAATCTTTTTCCTGTTTTTCTAACTCCATTCCCAGCTCCCTGCTACCCTTTCTAGATAAGTGTAACCTGTCTTTGAAGAACAAACTCATTATTTGTAAATTATTCCCAGGTTCTGACACATTTCATACCCTTCATTAAACACCACCACCTTATCCAGGTATGTATTCTTTTTATTTTGTAATTTATCTCATTGCTAGCCCTGGGAATGGGTAGGATTTCAGAGAATATGGGGTAACTATTCCTGCTACTTATTTCTTTTTCAAGATATATGAATTCTAAAATCATCTGCTCAGTTTCACTATTTTTTATGTTGTTTGTACCTACGTGAATTAGCACAAAAGGTTTGTCAATTTCCCTTAGTTATTATTTCAGTTACCATTCTCCTTATATGTTTAAGCTTTTCTCCAGAAAAGTATGAATTAGTGACCCTCTCCTTGTCCACTCTTGTAGAGTTGGAGTCGGTATACTTTACAATTGAGTCACCAAGTATTTATATTCTGTCTCTTGTTCCCTGATCTACATCCTCCATCACTTTAAGAAAAATATAACTAACAAAACTTTGCAAAAGGATGATGTGAAGTCCTGTTTCAACAAACAGGGTTACACCCAAAAAATAAGTGGCATGATTCATGAGTAAGTGACATGAAACAGAAGGGTATGCTGACACGATGGTGACACCAACACAGCGACATACCACGCTGTCGGCAAAATTTACATTTTGTTGACAGGTTACTGAGTTGGTGCACCCGAGACAGGGGCACACTGTCTCCCAGTCCTGCACCCCTCCCTGAATTAACTCCAACTGGAGTTGATAATCCAAAGTATGGAGGGTGTGGGGTGCAGAGCCCCCACATGGGGTGTTCAGGGGCAAAGCCCGTCAATAGAAAAACAGGACCAGGAGACATACAGGATTTATGTCTACAGCAACTTGCGGTCAACATAAATCCCGCCGCTGAGATACCAGTCTACAAAAGTGTTGTTGAACTGGCATCGTAAAACCAAACAGAAGATTCAATAAACATGGCATGATTCATGATTGTGACTAAGTGACATGAAACAGATGATAACAGGAACTGGGTTGAACCCAGAAATTCAGTGGTATCGAACAGAAGATTCAATAAACAGGACATAATTTGAGATCGTGACTAAGAGACGTGAAACAGAAGATTCAGGGTTGTTCGCAAAAATCAGGCAGTATCCAACTGAAGGGATCCATGACATGACAGCGACAACTCCTTTCCTACACACCACTACAGTGATGGATTTATGTCAACCGCAAGTTCTGGTCGACATAAATCCATCAGGAAATTTTTTTTCTTTGGGGAGCTTTGCCCTTGAACCCCCCATGCTGGGGGCTCTTCTCCCTCACCCCCATAACTAAGGATTATCAACTACAGGTTGGAGTTGATTCAGGGAGGGGGCAAACCCCAGAGAAAGCAGTTCCAGGGTCACGCAGGTACATGACAGTGGCAACAGTGACTTGCCACTGTAATGTACTTCGCTATCGAAATGTCACTGTGGCATTAGCATATGACACAGAAGAATCAAAATCACTAAACCTACTACAGAAACACACTGACAAAATGGCTTACTTAAACATGGAAACACAACTATATAACTGTATTATGTCTGGAAATTTTTTGAAAAGCTAAATAATAAAAAGGAGCTCCTGAAGGAAGTAAATCACTTCTCTGTATCCCTCTGGAGGATCTGTTTGAGCCTGATCATTGCCCCTTTCCACATGTACAGCTCCATTTATGGCAAAAAAGATATACAATTTAGGAAGACATTGACAGGCCAGCCTAGTACTTCACATAGACCAAGATGCAGTCTGCTGTTCTATTTACTCAATTTCTTTTTGAGTCTTGTGACCCAGCAGCAAAGGTACATATTTTATTTTATTTCCTTTTTTGATGGGGGTTGTAACCACTTTAACACTAACCATTTTTTCTTACTCTTTTTCTATTTTCAGGTATTATCACTAGGTGATGAAATGATGTTGCTGCTTATGTTCAGCCTGTATCTTTTTTTTGGAATTCAGCACGTTTTCCAACCACCTGATAGTAAGTATGTTTTTTTTGAGGAGGAGTTTTTTTTTTTAATACTGAAAAGTTTTGCAGATGTCAGACTGTTTTTTGTTTCTTTTGCTCTAATTTCAGGTAATTTTCAGCATCTGTCTGTTGCAATGTTGTCCAGGCAAAGAAGATGGTGATGGCCTGAATGCTGGAACAGGGGACAGCAGCACAGCACTGGAGACCTGTAAAGACAAGAAACGATTGTATAGACTCAACTCAAATAAGTACCACACAGTATACCTGTTGTTGACTCCACAGCCTACTACACCACCTGTCACCTGTGAAGAAAAAAGAGAAATGATTTTCCCTCACTCTGCTACTCTGACACTGGTGGCTGCCCAGTATAGCCATTGTTGACTCCCTGTCCTACTACACCACCTGTCACCTCTGAAGAAAAAAAGAGAAATTATTTTGCCTCACTCAGCTCCTGTAGTTGTTGCACAGTATAGCCATGTTAACTCCCCACATGAGAAACTATTTAGCATTCCTTTGACCACCATAGAGTTACTAACACTACTAAATCTATCTTATAACAAACATAATTGTAATTTAAGAAGTCACAGATATCAGTTATCTCTAACATACCCAAAAAATAATAAAAGGAGATCCTTTTTTTCCCAGAGAATAACAATCTTGTGGAACTCATTACCAAATTCCTTGTTAGATAATAGAGATCACATAATATTTAAACATAAACTTGATTCAATCCTCTTAAAATAAACATGGAAATTACCAGCCTGGCTGGAGACATGCCATAATGGGCCTAGGCTCTCTGTATGTCTATACCTCCTAGCATAACTCCTAGTATAGCACAGTGTGTACCTGTGAAAAAGGAGAACAAAAAATATAAGAAAAAAAAAAAAAGAAAATCATAATGATACTTATCATTACATTAGTGCTGCTGGCCGACCTGTGGTGTGGGTTAGTGAGATGGTGTAGGAACAATCATTGTGAATGGTGAAACCTGCAGGGAGACAAAAGAAAGAAGGAAAAACATTTTAATGTCTTTCTGAGTAACTTGTGAAGGCCTTTTGTCCTCTGCAAAGCCAAGTACTGGAGTCAACCAACAGGTTACAGAGAGAGAGAGAGAGAGAGAGAGAGATGGTGAAATAAAACTTGTTGACTACAAAAGTACTGATTTCTGCTGTGTTACTATGACATTTGTCACATTTATCCTGATTCAAAACATTTGTTAGTTAGACTATCAGTGTTATTGAATCTTCTCTGTGATGCCACTTAATTTTGGGGTAAACACATTAAACATATCAAAACCAAATTATGTATCCATATAAGTAGTTAGTCAAATAATTTTGTACTATAAATCAGTCTTTCTAACACAAATAAACAGAAAAAAAAGGAATTCATAATGATACTTCCAGTTACATTACAGCTGCTTGCTGTGTGCATGCCACTGAGAAAGTATAGGATTTGGAACAGGCGTTGTGAATGCTAAAACCTACAGGGAGAAAAGAAGGACAGAAAGAAAAAACATATTAATGTCTTTCTGAGTAACATGGAAGCCCTTTAGGCCTCTACAAGGCTGAGGACTGCAGTCACCCCACCAGCAGTGAGAATAAGGACTGTGAACAACAGTGAAAGTGTCTTACCATCACAGCAGACTAGGACAGGCCTTGCCGGGGCTGAGGTCTTGCTGTCTTGATGAGCTAGCTGGCTGGAGGGTCTGCTTGAGTATCCTCCTGTCATACAGTTCCAAACTGGACACTACTGCAGGAGGCCTGTCATGGTACTATCCCCAGTATCGATCCTGATTGTCTGCAAAGTGATTTTATCTGCTCCACATGATGGGGGTTGTTCAACTCCAAATCCAGTAGATACTATCTCCAGTTGAATATTGCATTCAGTTATTTGAGTTTTTAACTGATGGAGTAACTGTAACTCCTACTATAAGATCAAGTCAAGCAGTTGTTCCTAGAGTCTGGACCATTTTTTCATCAGTATTGAGGCAGTGGACCATGCAGTTTATGGCTGTGTAGGACCCAAGCAGGCCAGAGAAGGAGCAGGTGGTGCTGTGTCTTGATGGCTGGAGCAGGCATGCCCTTGCCTAGGTGATAAAATGTCATTTTTATATTGCATCATTGTGGAGGTAGTGGCCCATGCTATTTGTGGCTATGTAGGATCCAAGCAGGACAGAGGAGGAGAAGGAGGAGGAGGAGGAGACAGTGCTGTGTCTTGCTGGCTGGAGCAGACATTGTCTCTAGACATCACATTCAGGTGGTGGAGGCAGGTACTTGATTAGGCACAAGGAAACAGCAGCACAACAATTGGGGATGGGAAACAGTAAAATGAATTAAAATAACAAAATTAGCAATCATACGATAAAGAATTGTACTGAGGGGCAAGGACTTAAACAACACATCTGTTTTTAGTCTTCAACTTCATCAAGGTAGCATCCCTCACAGTCTTCCAGACTGGATTTGTCACCAGATAGGAATTCCCTGTCCATTACTGATTCATCCACCTCGGTGGAACAAGATAATTTGCTAGTGTCAAGTCTGCCGACAACACATTACTCTTCATCTTCACTGTCATATAGTAGGAACAGGGACATGATTGTTTTCTGCAGAATGTGATCCTCATTCATTTTAATAAATGTTAGCATGCTAACATTTTTTGTTGACAGATTGGTGTGCCTGTCCTGCACAATGGCACCAGCTGAAATGAATACACGTTCCACACTGACACTCAAGGGTGGGCAGCTGAGGTATTTCATGGTAACCAAGGTCAGTGCTGGCCACTCAGTGAATTTGCTGCTGCAGTACAGCAAGGGCTCATTAGCAATGGTAAGGTGCCTTGTGTCTACCAAATATACACCTACCATGTGTTGTGCTGCTTACAAACCTGCTGCCTTATCAGCCTCCTCCTCCTCCTTGTCTTTCATGTGGGCAAGTCCCAGCTGACTTAAAACATCTCAAATGATATTTGTCATTTTTTTCTTTTAAATTGCATGTTTTTTCAGCCCCTTTCCCATGAAGGGTTGTGGTAGCAACATCTAGTCTCTGTGTAGTTTCATGTTGTGTCTTAGATACATGTGTCTTTAGCATCTGTGCCCTACGTACCCTTCTTATCAGATGTTCAGTCAGTGTTTGGACCTGATGATGGCCACCTTCAGTTATTGATGCCAGCCCACATTTATAGTGTGGGTCAAGCATAGAGGCAATCCCAAACTCTTCAGACTGCAGAATGCCAGAAATATGTGTGCTGGAGTCTAAGACATGGAGCATGTGTTCCATTAAGGCACAAGTTCCACTATCACCACCTGCCTCCAGCTATTACTGCACAGTCACCAGTGTCTGCCTCATCACACACAGTAGTGGAATGGTCTGACTGATACAGGCAGTGTCCCCAATCACTACCTGTGTTGCATGTTTGAATGGCCTGAGAATCATGTTCACGCTGTCCATTTGATGCCACTGCTGTGTTGTCAGACACATTGATACTCCAGCACTAGCATGGCTTGTATGCAGCAGCAGGTAGTCAGACACTGCTTTACACTGCTTGTATAACTGCTCAATCATGTACTGGGTTGAGTTCCATCTGGTGACAACATCCAGCTTCATACAGTGCAGAGGCAGTATGTTCTGTATCTGCAGTGGACAGAGTTGGTCATGGGCCTTTCTGGACTGGGAAAAGTGGATGCAGATGCATCGGGACATAGTCAAAATGTCTGTGATATTCAAATGGCTGAGAAACAGCTGCACAAGAAGATTAAGGCAGTGTGGCAAGCATGGCACCCTGAGAAGTCCCCCATCAAGGATGCATTTCATGACATTGGAGCCATTATTACTCGCAATAAAACCTGCTTTCAGTGAATGGGGGTGAAGCCAGTCATCGATCTTGATAAGAAGCACTGCCAGCATTTTCTCACCCATGTATGATCCAGATATACTCTTCATTGTCAATGGGGCATGCTGGTGAAGACCCAGAATGTTGCTACCACCACAGCTGAGCTTAGAGCAATTATTCCCATGCCCAGAGTCACGTAGTACCCCAGGTACCTGTGTCCAGTGTGCTGTACTGTACAAATAGGAGCTACCAGCTCTTTGGCCACTGTTCCACATATCCATGCTGAGATGTATGTATGGTGATGTTGAATGCTTCAGATTATGGTTTACCATCTCTGACACTGTCCCATAGAGTCCAAGAATGGCACATTTTGAAAAGTATGTTCTTATTGGAATCTGCCATTTGGGACAGGCATGGGCCATCAGCCTCTGAAATCCAACATTTTCTACAAAAGAGAATGGCGATAGATCAATAGCCAGCATTTCAGTTGCTGCTGCTGCATTAGGTTCACATGCTATAGCATGATTGTGAGGAAATGTGAAGTGCCACTCAGACATGCTATACAGCATAGGTTGAATCTTTCTTGGGGTTGGGCAACCAAACAGCTGGACTCATTGTGGTGGCATTGGTGGGGTACTCTTTATCTCCTGGGGATTCACAAGTGCTGTTGCTTGAGTGACACCAATGACTTTGGGGGTTTTCTGCAATGGCATAACAGTGCTTTTCTAACTCATGGTGGTACTGCTGCTAAACACACTACTAGGCAGACCCACAGAATCTTCCTCCTCCTCTCTATAGTTCTCCTCACTTGCCCCTCCACACACTGGTCTATTGCCCTGTCACTTCTGTTTGCCTTGCCTAATGATGATGAGTGACAGGGACGAACCCTTGCACTGGCTTCCTTCTGGTGCTGATGCCAGCATAACAGGTGCCTGTTCTTCAGGTGAGTGTGTGCCGCCCACCAGTGTCTAGGTGGCTGTCCATTTTTCTCTAGTGAGTCGTGCTAGACACAGTTGACAGATAGCGACTATCTCATCAGCTGGGTCAAGTATAAAGGTGGTGAAAGAATGTGCCAAAGCTGTGGGAAGAGCCAGTGGGGTACTGGAGTGCATATGGAGAGGTATCACCAGCAGAAGAAAGGAGGTGCTGATGCCATTGTACAAATGATTGGTGAGACTCCATGTGGAGTACTGTGTCCAGTTCTGGAGGCTGCATCTCCGTAAGGACATGGGCAGGTTAGAGGTAGTTCAGAGAAGGGCAACAAAAATGGTGTAAGGTCTGCACCAAAAATCATATGAGTAGAGACTGGAGGACCTCAATATGTATACCCTGGAGGAGGGGAGGGGAGTGGAGAGGAGAGGAGAGAGAGGAGAAGAGAGGAGAGGAGAGAGGGGATATGATAGAGACCTTCAAATATCTCAAGGGCATAAATAAGGTACAGGAGGGTAGCAACTTTCAGAAAAAGAGATGTTCTATGACAAAGGGATGTGAGATGAAGCTTGAAGGGGTAGACTAATGGGTAATGTGAGGATGTATTTCTTCACAGAAAGGGTGTTGGATGCATGAAACAACCTCCCAGTGGAGGTGGTGAGGGCTAACTCGGTAGTGGAATTCAGAAATGCATGGGACAGGCATAGGGGAACCCTAGCAATAGGAAGGAGAATAAAGTCAGAGATCAAGTAGGGTCTGTGGTTTTTGCAACAGGTAGGGAAAACAGATATACTGGGTGGACCTAGCAGTCTTTATCTGCTGTCAATTTCTGTGTTTCTGTGTAAAAAAGCTTGTTTTTTCAATCAATTTAAAGTTTTTTCTTACCCCGACACAAGCACACAGACTTCTCTCCACTCTCTCTTCATAACACTGCACCAAAAGACAGCCTCCTCTGTGTCCTGTTCAGAAACATGTGACCTTCCTACAGACAGTTCAGGAAAATGTGACCTCTAATCCCATAGTACATTTGCAAACATTGCCTTTGTACCAGACTTTGTCAGTGAATTTACAACTTCACGGACTTCTGAGGCTTTGCCTCTGTGCCTATTGTACCTCCAGAGGCGAAGTTGCGACTTTGCATTTTGCGGAGTCATCACTTTCCCATCAAGTTCTGACTTCACATGGCAGATTAATTCATGAAATGAGGTAAATTTGTGAATTCATCAACAAAGCAAAGTTTTTCAACTTTGCACATCTCTACTCATAGCTGTGCCTCATCTCGTGGTGGAGCCCAAACTAGGAAAATAATCTAAAGTTTCAAGAACCTCAGCAAAGAAGCACTTGGTCATAAAACTAGGTTTCGCAGAAATGTCAAATTACACATATCACCATAATACAAAGTAACAGAGGAAGTATGTTCAAATCTCCATGAAAGAGTTTAGACTGGTTCCATATCAAGCAAGAGTATATGATACCAAGTGGCCTCTCACACTTTGCAAAGACTAAAAGCAAAAGATAAAAACACTTGTTTCATCCTATACAAGACTTGTCAGTATGCCTTATCTGTAGCAGTCAAGGGAGAAGAACCAGTCATATATTTAGGTCTTACTGATTTGGGTCATGGTGAAGACAAAGTAGGAATGTAATCCAAAAGTCAAAGGACATCAGCACAAAAGCACTGAGTCACGAGTTACCTGGAAAGTGCATTGGCAATAAAGCCAAGTTTCATAGAAATGTAAAATTGCACATATCCCCATATTCCAAAGCATCACAGGAAGATTGCACACATCACCATGAAAGGTTTAGACTGATTCTGCTTTAAGCAAGAGTGTCCAGTGCCAAATGGCCTCTCATACACTCTGCAAAGGCTGAAAACATAAGACCCAGATGTGTGTTTTGTCCTTCACAGGACTCATCAGTGTGCCTCATCTGTAACAGCCCTGGATGGAGTCTATTGAGCACTTTCAGAGATTTTTGGATCAGAACTTAAAGTAACCTTTTTCTATTCCACATACTAAATTGCCATTTGTGAGTCCTTCAGGCTATAAGAACTGGTACTGGGGGAAGGATGATGTAAAAATGGAGCATACTGATTATTGAGGAAGGTGTTTTCATTCACTTGAAGCCATTCAAAGCAGATCAGACAGGGCGCGTGCGTGTATTGGTGCTTAATCCTTCCACCTATTGGGTAGACTGTAAGGCGTGGAAGCAGATGGAGGAGTACATATGAACCAGTTTCGGCCTTTGGAAAACTTTCTACAAGCATTAGAATAGGAGCCCCATGCCCAAATACCAGTTTTAATATATTTAACAGTGAGTCTTGATGCTGAAGGTTTTAGCTAGAGGTGTGCAAAGTCCACAGCATTTGCTCTGTGAGTTAATTCCCACATTTTGCAGAATTCACAGAGCGATTTTGCAAACTTTGTAGCAGTGAATTTCACAGATTTTGCTGCAGAGTGCAAAATTTCACCAGCAAATTGTACACTCCACCCAAAAAATGTGCGCTTCGCATTAGAAAAAGGTGAATTTCGCTGAATATTTTGCGTAAATCGAAGTTTTGAAGTGTTTTGAAAACTGCAAATTCCATGAAGTACAAATTTTCAGCAATTCATGGGAACTTTGCAGGCAAAGCTTAACTTCGCAACACCTCTAATTTTAGCTCAAAGGAATCTGAGACTGATCCATTTTGGATAGGTGCCACCATGATGACTATGGCGCAAAAGTTAACAGATAGTCAGGTACAGTTGCTGTGTATGTTGAAGGTTGAGGCTTATAAACAGTAAATTTGTCCAGATGTATTATAACACTACTGTTTCTCTCCTTCGCCATGTCAGCAGATTCCAAGGGGAGCAGCACACTTGGTCTGAATATGTGGGCTTTCTTATCTCCACTGGATGACAGAACATGCCAGGAAGACATCAAGTGGCTCCAACCTCCCCTTTACCACATGGCATACCCATATAGCATGGACAGGACAGAGGGGATGTGATGGGATCAACTAATTCCCATGCTTTGGGCAGTGATTAGGAGGCAAGGCCCTGCAGATTTACTGGTCAACCACTTAGGAAGCAATAACCTAGGATTGGGGAAGTCTATGGACTTGCTGTTGAGGGTGAAAATGGATTTGGTAGCACAGATAAAATTCTGGCTGTTAACAAGACTGGTATGGTCACTCATGATTCAGCACATGAACTCAGTTGATGGGAGGGTTTCTAAGACATGATGAGGTCACCACATCTGTCCATGGGGTGTACGTGTCAGACACAGGCAACCAAAGGTACTGCTTGTCCATGCAGGAATAGCTGGTGGAATGATTTGCTTGATGAGCTTGGAGAAACAGACTGGTGGAGTGTGTTCTGTGGAGGCAAGAGGGTCTCTAGTTATGGTGATATATGAAAAAGTGGAGAGAACCTGTACCCAAACATAAAGAGGTTCCCTGTGGTTGGCAATTGGGTTTAGAAGCTGTGGAGCTCACACCAATTCCAGATAGTTTCTTGGAATCTCCATTGAATGTAACAGGGGTAGAGAGGCTGGTGTCATGTGGGTAACCCTTCATGCTGTCAATGGAGCCACCCTGAAGGATAGGGGCCTCCAGGGTTGCAAGGAGGAAAGACATTGTCAGCTGGGGAAGCTGCTGTATCCCTCCTTATGATTAGTGATCCTCCATGGGGGAGTGAACTGAAAGATTCTCATCTGGTAGCAGGAGGGCAGATCATAGGCCCTCCAGCTATGTACATCATGCTTAAAAGATGTTGCAGCCCACATTAATTCCATCAATAAAAACATGCCTGCAGCCATTTTACTCCAAACATGGTCTTGGTGGGTAGTGGGGGATGTGGGTCTGGGGATACGGAACCTGAACAACCAATGCCAGTACCAGCAAGGATTGTAGCAGCAAGGGGGTTTGGCAGTGCCTTCTTTCTTCTTCCCCCTCTAGTTGCTGGCCTGTGACTCTTACCCACTGCCTCTCTGGTGAGAGGAGAAGGGGCAGGAGCTGAACTAGCTTGGGGGATCACTAGAGATTTCCTTAGAATAGGGGAAGGCAGCCTAAAGAGGGAGGAGAAAGGGGTTAATAAAAAGCTAGGGAAGACCCTGGTCTCCCTCTTTCTTCTATCTTCTCTCTTCTGATGACTATCCCACACTCCCAGCATCATAAAAGCAGAGTCTGATATCAGGTTAAAACAACACAGTGAGCCCTTTGCCACCATAGGTAGAACTGAGTTTGGGGTCAGGAGGAATTTTCCTGATTTTCCCTAAATTGGCAACAGGATGTTTCCCAAATCTTTCTCCTCCCAGTCCTAAGGCAGCAGTGACATAACTGAAGCAGCTGTTGCAACCTTATAAATCTGCAGTGGCAAGAGATTATCTTATCAGTGCAGCATATGAAAAAAGGGTGCAGGGACCTGTGGCCCCAGCATGAATAGGTCCCTGTGGTCAGTAAAGGGGTCTGTAAACCATGGGACCCACCACTGGTCCAGATGGGTCCTAAGCAACCCCATATCATATGGGACCAGATGAGATGATATGCTGACAGGTAAGCAATTCTTTCCTGTGCCAAAATACCCCCCCCCCCACAAGGCTAAGATCCTGTAGAGTTGGAAAGCATGGTGCCAGCATCAACTGGGGAGGCCACCCTACCCCTTTTAATGAGTTGTGGTTACCTGATGGGGTGGGACAACTGATAATTGCTACTCAATGTCATGCAAACACATCTGATATTCTCCAGCTGCACACTTCATGTTTAAAATAAACTTTATTGTAGAGGGATTCCATAGATAAAAACATGTCTGCAGCCATTTTACTCCAAGGATTGTCCTGGTGGATATTGTTAGAATATATGTGAGGGGGTATGAAGCCTGACCAGTCAAATTTTCCAGTCTGATAAGGCATTAGTCTAGGATGTGATAACTGCTGCCCTTCCCATGCCAGTTCTCTGCTCAACAGTGCAATGCTGTCAGCTGACATAGAAAAAGACAGAAACTGCCATTCAGTGTGTTGTAGACTGCAGGTTAGAAAGATGACAACGTACCAGTCTATGTTTTTACTACTTTTGTCACAATCATGAATTGAGTTGTGGGATATAAATGACTAATATCAGCATTGGGAGCTGGAGGTAAGAGTCAGACCCAGGAGGGCTTGAAAAGACTACAAGAGGCAGGGACAGAATGTTTCCATTTTGCACCTATTCTAAGGACAGTGGTGGGGGGGGTAGAAGTAAAACATCATGGGGCAATGGATTAGCCCCAGCTGACTGGGAAGACTACAGGTGTTTTTCTTTTTTTTGTTACTTCCATCTACTAAAGACCAAGTAATGTATAATGAATGCAAAGTATGTGAGGGACCCAATCATGAATACTCACCAAGTATTGCAGAGAAAGTTCTCTTATAACCCTACTAGCCACTTAGCATGGAAGAACATTACATAGAACCACCCTTCCATCCATCTCTTCTTCCCATTTACCTGAATTATAGATGAAGAGATTAGGCAGATAGGGTTGATGAGATCGAGGAGGCACCCTGGGGTGAAATGGGTCCAGGAAAGAGGCCCTCCATGCCTGATTCCCATACCCAAGGGTTCCACTGATAGTGGACAAGTTGTCCATTCTTCCATGGCCTCTCATCCAACTCAGGCAGTGTTGTGCAATGCCAGGTCTATAAAAAATAAGGCATCAATTACTGCTGATCTTGTTGAGTCATCTGACCTGACCTGCATCATCGAGACCTGGTTGGATGAAAATGCCAGTCTGGCACTGGAGTCAGCGATTACAGCCAGGTACTCAATGATATGCTACCTGAGACTGGATTGAAGGGGCAGGGGTGTAGCCATCTGTTTTAAGATGAAACTGGATCTTGTGGAGGTTCCAGTGGGGATCACCAGATCCTTTGAGTGTATCCTGGAGGCAGGTGTGGGTAGCAGGATTTCTTCTCATCTACCGTCCACCCAGAGATGAGAACGTTTTCCTGCAGGAAGTTGCAGACTTCATGGTTGATATGGTGTTGGAATCCTCCAGGTGGTTGGTCCTGGGGGATTTCAATGCCTGGTTTGACAAACTCTCACTTTTTGGTCAAAACTTCCTCCAACTGATGACCTCATTGGGCTTTACCAGGTAGTTACCACTGCAACCGATTGTCAGGGCCACTCCTTGGACCTGGTGTTATTCCTGAGGATGGAGGCCACTGACTTGGTGGAGGAACCAGTTGGATGGTCCAACCATCACTCTATCAGATTCTGGTTCGCTGCTCCCCCCTATGAGACCAGCCCCTTTGAAGATGATTCGGTATTGCCCTTTGAGGGGTGTTACCCCAGAGTGTCTGTCAGCGGTGCTGGACCTATTGAGTTGCCCATTTGAATGCTTGGATACTGGGGCTCTAGTAGTGCGCTATAATAGTGTGGTGCTGGAGGCCCTGGATTCCATAGCTCTTGTCTGAGTTCGCTCCCTCCCCTGTCCATCCTCAGGCCCTTTGGTTTGATGGGACTTTGAGGGAGTTGAGGAGAGTGGGGTGAAGGTTGTAACAGAGTTGGCAGGAATACGGCCTAGAGGAGGAGGACAGATTTAGGTTGATTGCCCATTATTCGGACTATCAATCAGAAATCTCCCATAAGAAGGCAGAGTTCCTGTCCAGGGAGATTACTGCAGCAAGAAATCAACCTGCTCATCTCTTTCAGACAGTGGACAGACTGTGCAATCCAGCCTGTCTATAGGGACAGAGAGCCTTTTCATAAGTTAAGTGTGAGGAGTTTGCTCGATTTGTTGCAGATAAGGTGTCATCAATCAGGTCGGAGATCTGTTCAACTCATTCAAATAAGTACGGCAGAGATCGATGCAAGGGCACAGACACCCAGTCTGTCTGGACAGATTTTTACTGGCCAGCAATCATGGATATCATGAAGATTGTTCTGGGCTTGCAACCGACTTACTGTAGTTTGGATCCTGGTCCAACTCGCCTCCTTGAGGGGTGTATAGATGTAATCGGACCGATCCTCATGGAGATAGTCTGGTATTTGTTGGATCGGGGGGTGTTCCCTGATCCATTGAAGGAGGCAGTGGTGACTCCACTGTTAAAGAAACCATCCAGGGACCCAGACTGTCTTGCAAACTACAGACCAGTCTCTAACCAACCCTTTTTGGGTAAGGTTATTGAGAAGGTAGTTGCGTTGCAGCTTGATAACTTTCTTACCACCCATGAAGTCTATGATCCTCTCCAGTCTGGTTTCAGGAAAAGGCATAGTACTGAGACAGCATTAGTTTGGGCGATGAATGATCTCCTAGTAGCGAGGGATCAGAGGAGTCATTCAATCTTGGTCCTCCTTGATTTCTGTGCAGCATTTGACGCCATGGATCATGGGGTGTTGTTGGAATGCCTGCAGCTAATTTGTAGACTATCAGAGACAGTCCTCAGATGGTTCCATTCTCTTCTCACAGGCAGGTCTCAGAGGGTGATGTCAGGAATTTTTTCCTTGGCCCCCTATTCCCTGCCTTGTGGGCTCCCACAGTGTTCTGTACTGTCCCCCATGTTGCTTACAGTGTATATACTGCTGTTGGGAGACATTATAAGGCAGTATGGGCTGAGTTTTCACTGCTATGCAGATGATACTCAGCTCTAAATGTCCTTTGAACCCGAACAGAGTAGTGATGTCTCAGTATTTAGCAACTGTCTTGCTGAGATTCAAGATTGGATGAGTGCTAACTGGTGAAACTAAATCTGGATAAGACTGAGGTGTTGGTGTTGGACTCAGGTCACCGGGTAGAGAATTTGACTCCTGGGCAACCATCTGGCTCAGTGCTGGGGGGTGACCAGTTGAGACCTTCTGAACGGGTGCGGAATCTGGAGGTTGTGCTTAACAACAAACTGACACTTAAAGCACAGGTTTCAGCAGTTGTCAAGTCCTCGTTTTTCCATCTGAGGAACATTGCCTGGATAAAGCACTTTGTTCTGCCCAATGACCTTCCTGTATTAGGTCATACCTTTGTGTCCTCTTGTCTTTACTACTGCAATGCTGTATACCTAGGGTTACTGGGGGGATCTCCGTCGCCTACAGCTAATGCTAAATGCAGCAGCAAGGCTGTTGATTGGGCAGTCGAGATCTTGCCATGTTATGCCTGTGCTGTGCGAACTGCACTGGCTGCCAAAGTGGTGGAGGATCACCTTCAAGGTCACTTGCTGACCTATAAGACCCTACATGGACAGGGACTGGGTTACTTGCAAGACCTCCCTCGGCCTTACTGCCCCCCCTCCTCTCCACCAACAAGGGATTACTAGAGGTTCACAGGGTTCATCTGCAGACATCAGGTGCCAGAGCATTTGCTCTTGTAGCCCCGACCCTGTGGAATTCTCTACCTTGTCGGATTAGAGAGTGCCCGTCCACCAAGACTTTTAAATCCTCTTTGAAAACATATTTATTTTGCTTAGCATTTGGGGAGGATATCTAGTCTTATATCTGCTGCCTTTTAATTTGTGCATTTTAACTATTTATTTGTTGTTTTAATATTGTATAAGCACTTTGATTTTAGAAAAGCGCTTTATAAATAAAATATGATTTGATTTGATTTGATTAACAATCACTGTTGTGGAAAGGATAGTTGCATTCATGGAGTTCATTGCTGGATGCAAAGTTCATCACTTGCAATGCTGCAGATGAGAGGAAAAATCAACACAAGGCCAGAATATGCCTTGCAGTGTTTTGTGTTTCCACGGTCTTTGGTGGTTCAGTGTTGCTGAAACAAATGGTCTCCAGGCATATCAAGATGGCTCTTTCTGTAATGCAATAGCCCGTTGTGTACCTTTCACAATGTTGCAAGTTGATGATTGTTAACAGGCCTAATTCCAGTACAGTGACAACACAGAAAGCAGATTTCCAGTAAAGGATGTTTTGAGTGGAAAGAGTTATGGAGAGCAGCAGGAATATCACTGTGTGTGTATAAAATGAAAAAATTTCAGTGGAACTAAGAGATGGATAATACTAGCATCTACACTTGGCCCAGCTTGGCTAAGAGAAATAATCACAAGCACATGTTTCTTCCTTCTTTGGTCTCATTAGTGAAATGATGATGATTCAATAGTAAACTAATTTGAATTAAACTATTGCATTAATTTTCAAATAAAAATACATTCATTTAACTCAGAGTAGGTTGTTAATAATAATTACCCACTCATCACTTTATTTGATTTTCTAATGAAATACTTATCTAGCAGTAAATTAATTACATGTGAGTTATTAAACCTTATTTAATTTGTTACACATGTTTATTCTGTATTACTTGTATGTATTGCTCAAGGACATGAAACACATTTCTATCTATGCTTTATCACATGTTGCAGAGTACCACTTCAGTTGACACAGACAAATTCAGTTGCTAATTAATTTCTGCCAGTACACTGTTATTTGTAGGGTTTGTTTTGTGGAACAGTTTACAGATGTGCAACAGGGAAAGCACTTGTCTTGCAGTGCTACACACTGATGCTATTATGTGTGTAAACACTTCCAATGACATCTCACCTACAATTTACCCCATTAATATTTAACTGTGTCCAACTACTCTGCATACCTCCCTCTGTAGTGTCTTTAACCTCTCCAAATTAGTAAGTTTGAAAGTGACAGCAGTTACCTCTTGCCTTGGTTTTCCTTATAAAAGTGGTTTGTGCATAAATGGCATTTTCCCTGATTATGAAAAAAAAATAAAAGAACATATAAATAAATAGAATTAGAAAATAATGTCTTAGAACAATCTGAATTATTCATACAGTAAAATAGAAAAGCATCCTTTTTAGATACTGGCTTTTGTTTGCGACTGCTGATTAATTAAAACTGGTATATTATAGTGGTGTGGCAGCACCACTATAGTTAGGGCTTAGTAGAGTGTTCAATGTTTAATTCCTAGCTTTGCACTTTAATATCTTTGGCACCATTTGGTAAAATCAGCTGACGTTTTGCATGTGTTGTCTGGGAGGCATGGTCTTGATCTATGAAATTGTTTGTGACAGCAGCTTGTGCAGTTTCTGAGATCCCTATATGTCATTTTTCATCATAGACTAATTTTTTTCCTATACTTAACATGATTTTTGCTTTATTTGCTGTCTCCTACAGCTTACATGGAATGGAATTTTTTTTCCCCAGATTTGCAGGGGACATGAGTTATACCCTAAGGTAGAGCCTTTGATAGGTATGGTGAAACATTATGAAAGGGTTCCAGAGCTATAAAGCTTTAAAGTTTAATGTTTTCTGTTCTGAGCATGTGCAGTAAGGTTTTTGAGATAATGTTCTGGTGCAAAATGCAAAAACTGATGTCGCAGATCCCAGTATTTGATTTCATGCCACTGGCTTGGCAGGGCAGCAAACATTTTTGTGGGCCATGCCAATTGTCATCTTGTTGATGTTTTTTTGGGAACTAACAAACATGGAAATACATAAAAATGCTGCCATCTTAAAAAACAAACATTAGGACCTAGTTAAACGGGACTCGTTTAGCTATATTCTGATGTTTGCTTTTTAATATAATAGCCACAAATACTTTTTCTGGGAACCCAAAATCCAAGGTGCCCAGCTTAGTGAGAGGAGCTATTTCTCATGTTCTCAGTATGAAAACAGTGGGAATTTCTTGACTTCTCCAGCTGCAGCTGGAACTCATGCTGTGGGCTGCAATGAGGGCAGTGAGCACCTGTTTCAAGCTAAGCCAAGAAAGGAGACATTCACAGCTGGATTATCAGAAATAACAACATTTTTTTTGTATATAAAGAATGTGATTGCCCCCCCCCCAGGCTTGTATCATGTCCATTGGGAATGGGAAGGGTAATGACCATTTCAAATGTTGGGTATCAAAGCTTTTCTTGGTAACATACGACCATAGGGTCTACTAAATGAAAGTGTGAAGTTGGCATGTGATATACATTTAGTTCCAGCATAAAAAAGGGAGGCTTGTTGTAGGTCGTGTTACACCCTGCTCCCAATGTTAATGTCTGTCCACTGTCTCTCCAGGCAAAACTATAGCCTTCAAAGAGGATGGAGAGAAAAAAAAGAAACAGGGATCGTACCAGACAACTGTCACACATTACGAAGATTACGAGGGTCATCACTAATTTTAACCCTCAAAATTGTTGTCCTACATGGAGATGGTGCTGCCCACACAGGGATGGTGATGTAGATTCAGACTTCAAAGTAATAATATTCTAAGTTGCTGAACAAAAATTCAACTTTGTACACGTAAAAGTACAAGTTCCCACAATGTTATTGTATTTCGATGTTTGAAGAGGTGTCCCAGACAATGAGGGCTAGTATCTCACTCTGTCCCACATTTTGAGCCTTTGTGTCCCACAGTTAAGTGATACAAGGTTAAGAGTTATTATACCCAGAATACTCACTCCTCTGCAGTGTAGGGTCAGTTCAGGTGCCAGGTCAACGAGCTCTGTAACAACAGCACAGCATTGTTGCAGTTTGTGATTGTTAATCACCCACCAAACAAAACCATGATGATCCAACGTATAACCTCACAAGTTAGGCTGGGATAAAACATGGAACACTGAGATTTATGTGCTAATATGGGACAGGTGGCTATCTGGGTGCAGCACTATAGGAGAGAGAGAGAGAGAGAGAGAGAGAAGAGAGAGAAGGGAGAGAAAGAACAGATTGTGGGTGCCTTTGCATTTTGTAGGAAGGGGTGCTTCTGTTACTAGTTAAAATGAAGAAAACCAGTTCAGATGAGTAAAAGAGATCTGAAATAAACACCTGCATCATTGTTTGTGCCTTTTTTCAACATTCAGTTATATTAAGGCTCATCCTCACCTCCCATTTCCCATTGAAGCTCTGCTCATCTGCCACCTGTTCAGTACATGGAACTGGACTGAGTACATGTCATATTGGTTATGACATATTTGTGGCTGCACTTTTATTTTTTTTACCACAAATAGACAGCAGTGAGCATTCGCCAGTGAGCCTTTGATGTGCTGTCAAAAAAAGCAGTGTCTGAAGCACATCTTCTTAAAAAAGGCTGCTCAAGTTTCTTGAATGAATTGGCTGTTTTACACCAGTATACAAAAGTTGTGTGAAATACTGTGAGTTTAAGTCACACTATTTTCATTCACACAGCTAAAGCACGGCATTTACTTAGTTTGCTTCTTTGCTGTTTTACTGTTTTTTATTATACCTATGTTGCCATATAAAGCAGCAATGCATTGCTGATTCATTCAACCAGATGTACTGAATGAACTGACTGACAGAATATCTTCATCTTTTGTTTGTTTTGTTTTTGTTTTAGCTTTAATACAATTTACAGTGTTTGCTGTATGCGGGTCTTGGTTCAAATACATAGTCATTTGAACATAAAACATAAATGCCCACCCTCAGTCCCAAACAATGTATTCTACATCCATCTAATCTGATTATCAAAAGTCAGGCTTCCCCAAGAATGTAGAGTGGCAAAAGAGAGACCAAATTAAACTTAGAATGGCTGCAACCCCTAACCCCCAGGTAAAGCCAGACAAACTCGGCACAGCAGTGTAACTTCAAGCATATTACTGAGTCCTCCCACTCACATCCCACTGGACAAACTTGGTAAAATGATGCTAGTCAAATATGAACATAGTTTTATAGTTGCACCAGGGATCAGACTTCTAGCACTGCAGTTTGCATTTACATCTTGAAATGTATAGCCTTGTATGGTGGAGGATGCTCTTTTCAAATAATGTGTTTCACATGCTTCCTTACCCCCATCAACCAGCTTGGCTCATAAAACTATAATAACTGCAACCCTTGATCAACAAAAATGGTGCTCCTGAAAAGCTTGCTGTGGTTTAGATAGGTGGTGCATGTATAACGTTGGGGTGCAGTGGGTTGTCAAGTAAGGAGATGAATGCAGTACCTTGGTGCTGCTAAGGTTGATCATGGTAAATTTTGTCAAGTGTCAATTTAGCGTCCAAACTCCACACAGCTCGCCACGCTCAGTGCTCATAAACCATCAGTGTACACTTTTGGGTTGAAAGTAGAGATGTTGCAAAATTAAATTTTGCAGGCAAAATTGCAGCAAAATCGGCAATTTCACTACGTGAAACATTTTTCAAAATTCTGCAAAATTTTTAGCTGGATGCGAAACTGCAAAATTATGCCCACGAAACGTGAAATTTCATTGCGAAATGCACAATTTTGGCAAGTTTTGCTCGAATTTCAGCATATTTCACCCAGATTTTGGATTTTGCTATGTCTCAGGCGAAATTTCAAATTTTGTGGTGAAATTTCACATTCTGCAGGAAAAATTTCACATTTTGCCTGTGGAAATTCTCATTTCGCACACTCTAAATATTTAGTGAAATGCACGAATTTTGCAAAATATTTCACGGAACATAATTTTCTAATTTTGCACATCTCTAGTTGAAAGCTCTCCTCAGTCTCTCTCATTCCTGAGATCTAAAATGCACCAAGTTGACTCTGAGGGCCTGTTTCCCAAAGGTCAGCACAAGCTGTGCTAAAGGCAACTTGTGCTGATTGCCAATGTGCCAGGGACCTGTGCCAGGGATCATGCACCTGATTCTCTGTTGGGTAGGATCCTGGCTTCAAAGTCCCATGGCTTGAGGCAAACCTGGCCCTGCACCAAACAGACAGAGCATTGTAAAGGTGTGCTGCAAGCCACAGGGTAGCCATGTGGAAAGAGTACCATGGAAAACAATCCATGCTGTTTAGCACCCTTACCACCAATGTAACATGAGAAAATATTGCTGGTAGTCAAGGGAACCCACCCAAGCCCTGATTGCCAGTCATGTTTATAAAAAAAATCCTGGTAGTCTAGTGCCCCCCCAGGCCCAATTACCCATCATATTTCTAACAAACTCCCTGGTAGTCTAGTGCCTTTCCAAGCCCTGATCACCCATCATGTTTATAAAAATACTCACTGGTAGTCAACTCCCCCCCAGCCCTGATCTCCCCTTTATGAAACATTTCCAGGCATGATCCCCCATGAAGTGAAATTGAAATTACCTGGTGGTCAAGTGGACCCCCACCCAGCAGTGCCTTACCATCCTGCTCCCCACATCCTGTAACCTAGGCAGGGACTGGCACAGCCCACAGCTCACCACCATGGCCAGTCACTGACTGAACTCTGAATGTGCATGTACTATATACAGTATGCACTTATTCAGTGCTCTGTCAGTGGCTGGTTGGGTGGTGAGTAGTGGGCTCTGCCAGTTTCTGGCTCAGTTATAAGATGGGGGAGAGTGAGCTGGGAAGGCACTGCCAGATGCAGGGTCCACTGGACCACCAGGTAATTCTAATTTCACTTAATGGAGGATTGGGGCTTGAAACACTTTATAACAGGATATTAGGGCTTGGGGGACCACTTGACTACCAGGGAGTTTGTTATAAACATGACTTGTGATCAGGGCTTGGGGGAGGGCCACTAGACTACCAGGTAGTTTGTTATAAACATGATGGGTGATCGGGCTAAGGGGGACCACTAGTCAACCAAGAGTTTTTTATAAACATGACAGGTGATTGGGGTTTGGGGGGCCCCTAAACTACCAGGGATTTTTTTTTATAAAAATGAGGGGACATCAGGGCTTATGTGGGGGAGGCAGCACATTGGTGCACCCTTCCAGATGATTTCTAAGTACCATTAGACCAGCCCTTAGCTGGTCTAACAGTACTTATACCTTTGCCCTCTGGGAGGGTTTTGGGAATAGCTATTTAGGGGATATGGCAGCCTGTGTCTACCACAAACCCCCAAGTGTCATGCCGCAGCCTATTTTGTGTTGCAAGGCTGGTACATGCCCACTCTAGTGCAAACAGACTAAGTATGACACTGGCTGCTTTTGAGAATAGCTCAGGGTGCAATTTTTGATGCAAGGGGCCACTTGCATCATTTATGTTTAATGCAGGCACCTTGTGTCATTCCAAGGGCTTTGAGAATCAGGCCCTGAATGTGCAGGACAGTTCACAAGCTAAGTTCAGAATACTTGCAACACAGTCTGAGAGTATATAACAGCCAATAATAAATATAACAAAATTTCTTGTATGAAGATTATTGTTCTGCTGCTGTTCAGTGTGTCTTACTGCTTATTCTAAACATGTTAATGATAAGCCTATGTATGGTTAAATAGCACCATTATTGTTTGTACAGATTCAGCAATGAATTTAACCAGCTTAGACCACTGATCATTTGGCAGTCTTTAGAGAACAATTGGTGTCTCAAGACTGCATTACCTCAGTCAGTGCTGTACCTCTGTTTGCTGCCAATGCCACTTGCAAAGCTATCAAGTCTTACAGACAGTGTCTAACGGAACGGTGTTCGGTGCAAAGCTTGACAGGCAACACTACCATGGCTAAACTGTTCATATTGACTAGACTGATGTCACTTGCTTTTGACCTTTGGTGATCAACTCAGTAGGGATAGACTATAAATGTTTAATAATTTTGACCATGCAGAGCAGTTCTGTTAAAAATGGGACCACTTTTTATGGCTGCAGTGGGTGGAACACTGCAGACATTTTGAGATTAAGATAGAAAAAAGGGACATCTGAAGATTCCTAATGCACTAGTTAAAATTGGAGGTTTTGTGTTATTCCTCAGCTCTGCTGTATTCACTGACCCAGTGTTGCAATACACTATTTATGTGCTAACTTTAATGTGGGTAGAAGTGTCATTGAAGATAGATTGAGAGCTCATAAACATGTTGGTTTACTAACCCTTTCCCAACAACAAATCTTTTAAAAAGATTTACACTGTTTTGTGGAACAGTTTACAGACTATGTCTCAGACATAGTTTACTGTATCAGACAGATTGATCCAACCAATAATGCAGAACCAGTCTCTTAACCGACACTGAGATCATAGCCATAGCACACATTCGTTCTCTTACCAAGATTTGACTATAATCACCTACTAAGCAAATCGCTGGAGTGAAATGCACTTCAACCCCAAGTAATGGATCTATGTTGGATTTAATTAATTCCCATAATGCAGCCACATGGGAACACTCCAAAATATTATACAAAGTACCTTCTGTTTGACCAGAAGGTGTGCACACTGGTGATTGCAACCATCCCATTCTGAATAACTTAAAAGGTATAAAGTAAAGACTATTCAAAATATAAAATTGAGTGAGACAAAGCATATCTTGAGAGATATATACATACACATCTGACCAAATTTTAGGTCAATGAAAATTAGATTGATGGAAGATTGCAACCCAATAAGGAGATTCACTGGTTAATTTTGAATATATCCTAGAAAATAGAAATAAATACAATTTAGAAACCGCATGTGGTTGCTGGGCTGTGGCAACAGCAGATTGCAGAAATTCTTCATAATTGGTAGTACCCAATATTGAACCAAACTATTACAATAAGCAGTGATGAAGCTGATAAACTATAAATATGACTCTAGCATTCAGTTGTAGAGTAACAATCATAGACTGACAGGTGAGCAATTCCCCATTGTGGAGCAGATTGTATACCCTAAAGTCCTTTAACAGAGGCATCCACAGCTCATCTAACAGCTTACCCCCAATTTTGAGATTAGGATTTTTTAAGATTGACTGGGCAATATCATAAAAAGGTTTTTAATGCATAGCTGAGCACATTTGTAAATATACTTGGCTACTTGATTTGATGGACAGAAGAAGGCTATTGCCTATCGAGATTGTCCTCCACATGTGTGGACCATTTGCCTTAATTTTAATTTAATAACCATTTGTCAAGTTTATTTTTGAAAATTGAGATAGTTTGTGAATCAATAATATCTTGTGGCAATGTATTCCACAACCTAGGAGTTCTGATAGTAAAAAAAATGTTGCCTTTTATTTGTATTTGCTTTTTTAACTTCCAGTTGTTTGTTGTGCAACCTAGCCACAATTCTTCTGGTGGATAAAGTTATACCACATTGTTCCATTAAAACAGGTGATTGCATAATTTTGAATAATTGTAAAAGATCACTTCTAATTCTTCTCTGTTTGAGTGAGTATAAACCTGTTTTCTCAAGTCTAGTAGCGTAATCAAAATGGGTGAGATATGAAACGAGTTTAGTAGCCCTATGCTGGATTTGTTCAGTTCTATTTATTTCAGAAACCACATAAGGACTCCAAAACGGGGAGCTATAATCCATATATGGTCTGACATGTGACCTATATAAGGTCATGATACATTGTTCTGATTTGGAGATGAATGTGCTATTTATCCTGAGAAGAAGAGCATTAGTTTGATTGGCTATTTTATTACAATGAGCTGATGAGGAAAGTTTATTATTTACTAATATCCCAAGATCTTTTTCTAAACTTGATGTCCTGATAATAGTATTGTTTAGAGAGTATATTTGTTTAGAGTTGTTTTTTTCCCATGTGTAACACTGCACATTTTTGACATTGAAGTACATTTTATTTGTGTGTGCCCAGTGCTGGATTGTTGCAAGGTTTGGATAGTTGAGTTTTTTTTGTTGGTCGCATTATTAATAATGTCCCCTAGTTTTGTGTCATCTGTGGATTTCATTATGATATTAGAAGAGGAAACTTTCATGTCACTAATGAAAATATTGAAGAGAGTGGGCCACAAAATGCAATCCTGGGGAACACCACTCGTCACCCTTCCCAAATCAGATAAAGCACCATTTATCCTGACCCTCTGAGTATGACTGCTCAACCAACCACTTATCCATGAAACTATTGATGATGAAAACCCTAGGTGACTGAGTTTTTTGATCAAGATGACATGCAACACTTTGTCAAAAGCTTTACTGTAATCCAGGAGGATGACATCGATAAGGATGTTAGAGCCAAGGTTTGTACTAATATAATTGTAGAATGAGAGCAGGTTTGTGGTGCAGGAAAAGCCTGTTTTAAATCCATGTTGAGCTGTATCTGTTATATTAATGGATTTCATTCCTGTTTCTAAAAGTGATTTGATTATTTTTTCCATTAATTTACAAGGGATTGAGGTAAGACTAATTGGATGATAATTTTCTACTTTTGAATGAGAACCTTATTTGAAAATAGGAGTTACTGTGGCAGTCAACCAGTCAGATGAAACTTTAGATTTGTAAAGAGATTTATTAAAAATAATTGTTAGTGGTAAGGTAATTGTTTCTATTATCCTAGAACAGGGGTTCTCAAATGGTGAGGCCAGCCTCCATGGAGAGGCCCCAACCTGTTCAAGGGGAGGCTCAAGCAAGTCTTGAAAAAGTATTATATTTCAATTTTGAACTTTATAGATTTTGTGTGAAGGGATAAGGCAAACTTATAGAGGATAATAGTAGGTGAATTTATGTATTTATTCACAAGTCTGTGACCAGGGAAGGTACTGTACATTGTGCCATGGCTTATTTCAGGCGTACCCAGGGAAGGGTAGTGAGAGACTACAATTCAAAATGTAACTGCAGAACACTCAAGAAATACAAAATGAATAAAAGTACAAACAAATTCAGAACAATAAACTAACAATTGAGGAAGAATTGATCAATTAGACTGGCAGCAGAACTGTCTAAATACAAGAGTTAACCATACAGGTACTAGGAATAAGAGCAGGAGGGAGAAAATTATCCCTGAGAAGTTGCTTAAGAGCAGGGGGAGAGGGGGAGAGGCAGAGGTCAACAGGAAGGTTATTCCAGTTAAAAGGGAAACAGAAAAAGCAGTCTGACCCATGAAGGTATGGCAGTAAGGGGTAACAATGGTTCGAGAGTCAACATATTGGAGCAAGTAGGTTGTCCTGTTGAGGGGGGTTACAATAAGCTTAATAACATGAGAGCCAGCTATGCAAAGAGGTTTCAATTTATTCCTGATGTACTGTGAAAAATAGGCTATTTTTCTATGGGGAGGCCCAAAAATATTTCAGTATTTGAGGGAGGCTCAAGATCTTTTCCATTGCTTAGGGGAGGCTCACTATGACAAAGTTTGAGAACTGTTGTCCTAGAAGAAATTTGGAACAAATGTTATCAGGGCCAGGACTTACTGATTGTTTTAATGATTTTAATACTTCCTGAATGTCATTTGTTGGACTTACTGATTGTTTTAATGATTTTAATACTTCCTGAATGTCATTTGTTGAAACCTTATAACTTGAAAATTGTGTATCAGGAGGGATTAAGGGCACGTCTTGTACAAAAACTGAGGAAAAATATTTGTTTAATGCAGAAGTTGTTTCTATATCAGAGGTAATTTTTGTGTTATTTATATTTAGTGGACCAATTGTTTTGTTATTTCCTTTTTTACTATTTGAGTACAGAGATTTATGTGAATCTTTGGTGTGTGCTATATGAAATTCTAGATTACGTTTTGCAAGTATGAACTGTTTTTTTTTTATTTTGACCGATTCCTTATAGTTAGCTAATATTTCCTTTTTTTGATTAATAGGACATTTTTTTAATAGTGAAAATAGTTTTTGTGTTCGAGTGATTTGTTTTTTGATAGATCCATTAAATTAAAGACGAATTTTTCCTTTATTATTATATTTATATTTTTCAGGAACATACTGCTGTTCAAGTTCATGGATTTGTATTTTTAAGAAGTCCCATGCTTCTTCAGTACTAAGTGAAGAAAAAATGTCATCCCACTTGAGAGTGCCTAGATGTTGGTTTATTTTATGAAAGTCTGCCCGGTCATATTGCTTAATTTTAAGTTTATTAATCATAGGATGTTGATGAAGTGGAATAGTGAGACGTATGGACATGTGATCACTACTACCAAGATGATCAGATATTTGTAAATCAGTTACAGGTATATCTATGGTTGTTATAGCAAGATCTAGGATGTTGTTTCCCCGGATAGGTTCCCTGACAAGTTGATATAAGTCTACATCAATAATAGTAGTGGGGAATTGTTCATCATGTTGATTTGAACCCATTAAAGTCTCCCAATTTATAGTGGGAAGGTTGAAATCTCCCAAAAATGGGAAAGAGCCTTTGTTTTCTATTTGGGAGATTTCATCAGCCAACTGTGCACATTGGGTAAAATCTGTAGAGGGTGGGTGATAACAGGTCCCAATCAATATTTGGGGAAATCCCTTGGGTTGAATATACACCCATACACTTTCTGACTAGACGTTTAATGGCGATTCAAAAGAAGTGATGTCCTCTCAAACATAGAGGCTGACCCCACCACCTTTCCTTTTATCCATTCTATTTTTAAAATAGTGTTTGAATCCCAGAATTTCTACTACCCATTTTTTATCAGAGTTGCCCCACATTTCTGTTACGGCTATTAAAGCCAAATCAAGAGACTGAGCCTTCAGTTCCAGTTCTGCATGTTTAGAGATGTTTAAAGAATGAGCATTAAGGGATAGAATGTTAAAGTGGTTATGATAAGGAGAACAGATACTAGTAGTAAGAGAATTGAGAAACTACCCAATCTCCCCCTTTTCCATCAGTTTAAATGGTTGTTTATAAACATAGCAACCTTACGTCCCAGTAATGTACTCCCCCGTCTACTAAGATGTAGGCCATCCCAACAGAAAAGGGATGGTCTGTTGTAGAATTCTTTCCAATGCTTAAGATAGGGAATGCTTTGTCTATAACACCATTTTTGAAACCATTTGTTCAGTGCTTTTATTTTAGCTGTAATATACTCTGTGGCTCTTGGAACTGGCAAAATCTCAGATAGACATATATTACAACCATGTTCAACCAATAAATTACACAGGAAAACATAGTCCTGTTTTAGTTGCTACAAAGGAATTTTGGTGATGTCATTAGTTCCTACATGTATGACCACTAGGGGATTTTCTCCAGCTGGTGATAGGATTTGTTTGACCATTGAGATGATATCTGAAACCCTTGATCCCCAATAACTAGAGCAGGTTCAGTGTTCCTTATCAGGGTTGCAGACAACATGGTCTATGTATTTTGTGATGGAGTCTCCCAGGACAAATACCTGTTTTTTAATAGGAAATTGCACCTGAGCAGTTAAAGGAGGAGATGTTGGGGGTCAAGTCTGTACAGCTGCAGTCTGCTCACTAACTATTGGAATGTGTTTCAGCATATTACCAGCACTTGTACCAGATTCTGGACTAATAGATACGACTTCGTCGATCATTTGTGAGGGGTATTCAAATGAGTTATGTATAGGGGTTTCAGGGGAACTGGGAGGGAGAAGAACCTTTTTATTATTTTTTGGACTTAGTTTGAGGTACTATAGTCCAAGTATCAACCTTATTTTAGTTTTATTGCTGACAATTAGAAGCAGAAATTGAGGGAGTGGAAATAATAATTGGGTATCCTAATACTGGGACCTGTGGTAAGTTTAGATGAGACTCCTGGCAGATACCATTGTCCATTATTTTAGTGGAGGATGTATTTGCTTCCACTAGGAGTGACATCTGGTCAATGTAATCTTCCAATGCTTTAATATCTGAATTTAATGTCGCCTTTGGCTATAGGTACGTAATTTCCTCCTGTAAGTCATTAACCAATACACACTTGTCACAACAAAAATTGAAGTGTATGTTTACCTAAGGTGTACTTCTGACATAACGTGCAATACTTATTAGCTTTCTTCATTGTGTACAGTGGTGGTGTAATGAGACCTGGAAATATATATTACCATTAGTACTTTTGTACGGAAGACACCAAATGATTTTGCCTACTCCCCGTTGTCCCCGGTGGACACGGTAGACACGCGCTAAGATGCACATGTCTCTGCATGCGTTTCTGTGAGTGTCCCTGCGCATGCTTACCCCACTCACTACTGCAGGTCTTAAATGGACAGGAGAACTGGAAGTGCCTCTTGAGCTACTTCCGGTTTCACACTAAATACATAGTGTTAAAAAATACAAAGAAGCCTTTAAAAAGGCTCACCCTAGATGTCTGAAGGGCTTTTATATGCCAGACAAGTGCACCTTGAGTCAGTCACAGTTATTAAAGAGCTTGATTGGGGAATAGCACTGTTGACTGTGTGAAGTAAACCTCCAGTACCCCACAATCCTTTGCTAACCTAACAACAAGCGCAGGAATAGGAATTCCAGAACTTGCCCAGTACCAGCAATAAAAAGTTTTATATACAATAGTACAATGGTAATACACATCAAGTTCTGAAACCTCTCACCAGAGGTGTACTAAGTACATGCAGAAAATCTTTATATTACAAAGTGAAGTCCCAATTACTGAGTTTTGAAGAGATAAGGGAAGAGTTTCAGGGGAGAAAACAGAAGCACCAGGGGAGAAGGTCCAGCTCCCTTAATCAATTCCTTTTCTAGTTGGAGCCAGATAGGGGAATAAACAGAAGTATTTCCCACCTCAGAAGAGTCCATCCACCTGAAATACTTGCTAGCATGACTAGCAAAATAAACCAGGAAATGCAGGAGATGGAGACCACCATATTGTTTAGAAGCTGCTAACTTTTGATAAGCCCTCCTAGGTTTTTTATCCTTCCAGATAAAATCATCCATCATACAATGTACTTCCCAGAACTAAGAAAGAGGGAGCCCAACGTCCAACATATTAAGGGGTTAAAAAAGATGCAGAAGCACATTCTTTTCAATGATGCTGATTCTGCCTCAAATAGTCAAAGGCAGTTCCATCCACCTAGTCAAGCCTTGTTGCAGGACTCCTAGCAAATCATCTAGGTTGAGTTTTTTAACACAGGATGGAGACCTCAAAAAATAATGCCTAGATACTTAAGCTGCGTGGGTTCCTAGGAAAGTCCCATAGTGTAATATCAGAATTAAGGACCCTAGCATTAAAGGGCATAATCACTGTATTTTCCATGTTAAGCTGATAATTCCAAAACCTACTGAACTCAGAAATGGTTAACAATGCCTTCTGGTATAGACACTTTCGAGTTTACAATATGGAGTGCAATATCATCTGCATATGCAGATAATTTGAGATTTTAAATTCCCACTTGCACACCATACAGATTAGGGGTGTTTTTAAGTATGAGCAGTAAGGGTTCCAGATAAAAATTGAATAACAAGGGTGAAAGAAGACAGCCTTGATGGGTACCAGAATATAAAGAAAAGAGAGAGGAAAAACCCCACTGCAGTAAGATTTAGCACTAGAGGAAGAATATATCATTTAAATCAAGTGGAGAAAAGTGGAGGGGAGACAAACGCCTCAAGAGTAGCTAAAAGAAATGCCCAATTAACTCTGTCAAAGACTTTCTTCCCATTCAGGGAGACCAGAACAGCAGGTGCATCTGGATCCCTGGACGTGGAGAAAATACGAGAAAGTTTACATAGATGGTCTACCGAACAGTGACTGGACATACAACTGACTTGTTCACAGCAAATAAGGCTAGACCAGACCACTCCTATCCTTAAAACCAATATTTTAGAGAAAATTTGGATGTCGTAATTTAATAAAGAAATCAGGCGATTACTTGAAACTGCATGAGGGGATTTCATGGGATTGAGAAGCAATACTATTAAAGCTTCCAGGAGGGTATGGTCAGAGATGCCCGAATCATAAATAAAAAGAAACAGGTGGCTCAAAAAGGGGACAAGTTTCTTAGTGAAGAGTTTATAGAAGTTGGAGGAGAGACCATCAGGGCCAGGGGCTTTATTAAGGGCTAAAGAGTTAATCGCTACCAATATCTCCTGGTCAGAAATAGGTTTCAGAAAATGGGCCTGTTGTGTACTATTTAAAGAACGAAGGGGTATGTCAGTCAGGTACTGGTGAACCTCCAGGAGGTCTGGGGGCTCTACCATCAGGCTGTATAAGAAATGGTAATATGTCTCAAATTATCTGGTGATGTCCCTTGGTGAGACTTTAATAGTATTATCTTGATCAGAGATGACTGAGGAAATTAATTGTGAATCCTCCTGCTTCTTAAGACACAATACCCTTTGCTGACTGGCCTTCTCTCCTTGATCAATATAATTGGAACAGATTTTAAGTATAGTATATTCCACTCCATCCCTTAATAAATCAGCATACTTATCCCTAAGCACTATAAACTCCCTCTTTAAAGATTCGGGTGAAGTAGGACTCAAGGTTTTCTCTTATTCTCTTATGTGCCACAGAAGAGTGGTGGCCTCCTTCTCATGGGTATGCTTCTGCTTGAAAGCTAAACGGATAAATTTCTCTCTTATAAAACTTTTAAATGAACACCATTCAACAGCCACACAGTCTACGGAGCCACAATTTTGAGATATGAATAGGTTGATTTGACCCTTAGTTCTGTTTATAATAAATTGGTCCTTAAGAAGTTGATTATTTTCTGGGTTGGGTCCTGCTGCATAAAGGACACTAATGTAAGCTGCATCCAAAACAGGTGATTGATCAGAAAGAACCCGAGGGTCTATCTCTGAGCCCAGCACCCCACACAAAAGACCTTGATTAATTAAGATGCAATCAATCTGGGATTGAGTCCTATGTGCAGCAGAGTAAAAATTAAAATCTTTAAAATCTGAATGAAAAAGACACCAAGAATCACACAATCCAACCGAATAGACAACATTTCTAATGGAGCGCTGGGCTGGAGAGAGAGACCCACGGAGGGTCTCCTAGATCTATTTAAATCTTGGGTAAATGGGAGATTCCAATCACCCCTGATAACTAGAAGTATCATAACAAATGGGGCTAACACAGAAGCTAAGCCCATGAAAAAAGCAGGATTGTCATTATTGGTGCTGTACACACTTCCTAAGAGAACTTCAATGCAGTCTAAAATTCCATGGACCAAAATTTACAAGACATGGGGGTCTGCTATACTCTGTACAGACTGGAAATGTGTCCCCTTGAAGATCAGAATGGCAACACATCCTTTATTAGTGCTAACACCCCCAGCAAACATATGAGCTATTGAATGACGAAATAAAAGGCTCACCAGGGAGCAAATGAGTCTCCTGTAAAAAAGCTATATTACACCTGATATGTTTTAAATGCTTAATAATCTGATAATGTTTCACCTTTGAATGGGCACACCTTACATTCCAAGAAACAAATTTAAAAGAACTTGCCATATAAATTAACTAGATAAAAAATAAACAATACAAATCTTCACTCTGATAAACTGACAGATCACAAACATAGCCATGTGACCACCATCTCAATAAACCCCACCCACCCACCTTAAACAGCAGAAATACCCCCACCCACCATATAAATGCCAACAAAAACATGAATTCATCCCAAATTACCCCTAGAACATATATAGCTATCCCTCCCTCCCCCCTTAACAACCCAATGAACCAGAAAAAAGACACTAGACCATTAACCTCCAGGACTTCTGAATTACCCTTCTGCATAAAGTCAAATAATTTGGGAGGGTTAAAATAAGCATAACCAATCTGGTCTAAACAGACTTTTAACAGGAAATCACTAAATATTATCCCCAGCCAATAAAGGGTTAAAGGGGAAAAAAACCTTGGGATCAAACCCCAACAGACCCTGACCAGTCTGAAAACCAGAAGACATACCTCTCCCAATCCAGTGCATGATGTCCCTCAGCACCTTGCAGCTACTAGCCCTCAACACCCCCGCTCCCACCCCTCAACCCCCAAAGAAACTGGTCCACTAGTCCAAAAACTAGGAATGTACAATATTTCAAAAAGTAATATAATAAGCTAATACAGTTGTGAGAGATGCCCAAAATAGAGTTAATATAACTAAACGACGCATACAGTCATAATTTCATTGATGCCAGAACACATAACCTAATCAAAGTCCAGTTTGTGTGTCCTGACCTATACAATGTTTATAAACCCACTGGGGTCTGAAGATAGGTCCCACAGCTGAACATGAACATGACAAGAACCTGAACTTGAAAAGGAAGAAGAAAGGTTAAGAACAAAATTATTTGCTAATGTAATATATTGGAGCAATCCCTCACAGGTCACAGAGTAGCACTCTAAAACAAACTGGAGTTAGTTGACTGACATCTAGGAAAATCATCAGAAAATTAATACTAAGTGCAAAAAATGAAGGCAAGAGGCAAGAAGGACCTCTCACCCAGTCCAAACCAGCAAATCACTTCTAGCTGATTTGGACATGCTAAAATAGCTAAGTCACTTCAACAGTCTTTGCAAACTAATACACAGCCATGCTTCTTCCAGGTGCAAACCAAAAAAACCTTGGAGTCATTGTAGGGAGGGATAAGAGAGTGTTCAGTCTGCTGAAGCAACGCAGCTACCATTATAAAAAGAGGTCACTCATGGGAAGCAACAGGTTAAATAAGCATATATTAACCATAAAATAAAATGAAGAGGACCTCCAAGTAATGATTGGACTAATTCTGAAGCAGGATATTCTCTGTAACTCTAGCTGAAATGTATCCATTGAGACACTGGCTCAATTGAACAGTGTGAAGCAGGATTCCATACCAGACCAGGATCCCAATTTGATGCAGAATCCTGCCCTTTATAGAGTGCCGTGTTGGTAAGCAGCAGAAATCATAATATTAGCAGGAGAGACATCCATAAAATTTGCAGATCTAGGCAGCCAAAGTAGTATTTATTGAGTTGAAAGCTATACTTATACTTCTTGTGCAGCCCTTTAAAACAGACTAAAGAAGGAAAGAGATTGTGCACTAAAACATTTTGTAGCAAAATCCACTGCAAAGAAGGATCCTGATTAAGTCCAGGAATATCTGTCACTACCAGATTCCACTCCAATGCAAGAGTTACCACCTCACTAGTGTCCAAATGCGGTAGTCCCCAAGTTGAGGTAAGCATCCTGAATCAAAGTAAAAAATAAGATTGACTTATCCAAATGACTGCTGGACCACTACCAAGGAATTAGAGTATCCAGTAATATTGCTGCTTTCTAAAATGATCATGTGGAATGCCTTCTCCAGAGTGAGGTGGTCCATGCATCAGAGCAAACTTTGAACCAAATGAAGAGTTTCCCTGCAGAAAGTAGATCAGCCACCACTGCATCAATATGACTGGCATATGCAAAGTGGGATCCCTGGTCAAACCAGACTCTGATGCAACATAGGATCTTGATGCGGTACAGAAAGAAGCTCTGAGTCCAATACGCTCATGCAAAGTGTGAAATCCAAAACCCAAGTACACGAGTCAAGGAGTTAGTTGATGGGACTCATAATTTTAGAGAATGCAGCTGTAAGAGAGTCCAGATTTACCCCAGTTCAGTCATAGCAATGCAGATAAGTCCTCCAACATACCAACTATGTACAATCAAGCAATTAGAGTACTGCTGATATAGACACAGAATCATGGTTCAGACTAGAATCCTGAACCAATGCAAAAATCATCTCCATTACATGATGTGGACTTTAGATCGCAGCACCCTGAAGGCAATATTAACTGACTTAATACTTAGCTGTCCTTACACAAGTCAGGGAGGAGATCTTTCAGCTCTCTGGATGCTAGTTCCGCAGTCTCAAAGGAACACCAAGCACTTTGCACCATTGCTTACAAATAGGCTGGTTATAAGACCTTGAAGTGTATTCCAGTGGCGATTAATTTCGTGACCACCAGTTGATATGAAGCTTTATTTCTGGCTAGATAAAGTCAGTAAGTCCTGTGTTATCTGGAGCTTAGCCCCCTCCCAGGAGATCTATCTTGTTTACCGAACCTTCTGCAAGACATATTGCTTGCCTGACTAGTTCAAAAATTTCAAAATGAGAGGTCAGGGTGGAGAACCCTCTGTTGCACAGGGCTGGAGGGAATGGTGAGCCCATTCAATAATGTAGGATGGGTTATTAGGCGATGGACCTGCAAGTTTAGCTTGCAGCTTTTGAGTAAATGCAATTGGAGAAAAGCCTTCCACCGCCTCTGGGAGACCGAAGATGATTTTATTATTTCTTCAACCTCTCCCTTCTAAAGCCTCCATTTTGCTTTCAAGACAGGTCAGCTTTTGCTTAAGTGTAGAGATGTCTGGTTCCATTTTATTCCTCCATTGCTCCAGTGAGAAAGTTTGAGCTTTGGCATCTCCCATCTGGCGGCCCAAGTCCCCGAGGTCTGTCTGGAGGGATTTAAGCTCCTGGGTTAGTTCTTGAAGAGAGTCCTTGAATGGTTGGAATTCAGCAAGGAACTGCTCCTCCGTGAGTGGGGCAGGTGCTGAAGTAGAGTCCATAGGGCATCCCACGTTCGATCCTTGGACCTTGGATTGTTTCCAGGCCTTATCTGGTGTTGTTGACGGTGTATGCCTCGGTGGTGCCTGCCACATTTCTGCTTCCATATCAACAAGTTTAGAAACATACTTCGACAGAAACAAGGTTGTGTGAGTTTCAGATGCATGCTCTAACCAGCACAAATGAACTTTCAGAGAAAAACTGGCAGAAAAAGATGTTTTAAAGTAGAGACGGGCAGAAGATGTGAGAAGGTGCTGCTACCTGGTCTGTGGCATCAAATGCCCCCCATCCTAGCCTATATTTTGTATCCTGGATAGCACAGGGGAGATGCTACAGTGAAGCCCATCAGGATGAAGCACAGCACTGCAGAATTCTGCAGTAGAGTTACTGCAGTAAACAATGCAATTTCAATAGGAGTTAATCCCTTTTGTCATGCAGTAAACCTGTGACACTGCGCTTCATCCTGGAGGGGCTTAACAGTACATCTCATTCTCTTAGGGATCTTTATTTGACACATTTTTGCACTGTATTTATTCAGGATATCCCAGATTAGATGCAATATCTTGTTTTCAGTGGGGTCATGATTTTTACAATGTATTTATCCAGGGTAGCCTTGTTCAGATGTAAAATATTGTTTTCAGTGTGTACTGACTTTACACAATGTAGCATGATGACATGTAGATGTAGAAGCCAACTGAAAATAAGATGTCACCTGTTCTGTGAACTATCAGGCTAAATATATAACAATCAGCAAGCACATTCTAGGAAAACACATTGTAAAAATGTGTAAAAGGAAGACCACATTGAAACTGCATCACAGCAGATCTGCTTGTGCAAACACATTAAAAACGAACTCTGGCCAGAGCCAATAGGGCTGCAGCTGAGGGATTTGGGGTAAAACTATTGTAAATTACCATAGTTATAAACGTGTATTTACAAAATGTAATTTCAATAGGAATTAATCCTTTTCATCATGCAGTCAACCTGTGACACTGTGCTTCATCCTGGTGAGCTTAACTGTACATCTCACTCTCATAGGGATCTTTATTTTACATATTTTGCACTGTATTTACCCAGGATATCCCAGATTAGTTGCAATATCTTGTTTTCAGTGGGATTATGATTTTACCCATTTTTACAATGTATTTACCCAGAGTAGCCTAGTCCAGATGTAAAATATTATTTTCAGCGTGCACTGATTTTACACAATGTAGCACAATAATGTGTAGATTTAGAATCCCATTGAAAATAAGATGTCACATGTTCTGTGAACTATCAGGCTAAATATTTATCAATCAGCAGGCATATTCTAGGAAAACACATTGTAGAAATGTGTAAAAGAAAGACCACATTGAAACTGCTTCACAGCAGATCTGCATTGTGCAAATACATTAGAAACAAACTGTGGCCAGAGCCAATAAGGCTGCAGCTGAGGAATTTGGGGTAAAACTACTGTAAATTACCAAAGTTAAAAGTGTGCACTTTCAAAATGTAAGATAGTCTCTTAAATATGTTCGCTTGTAATATTTTTACAGCAAATTTTCAACCTAGCCTTGTCATGACCCAGCCTCATGAAGACGTACAGATAAAATGTCCAACTCATGGCTTAAAGGTGTTCTTGTGCAGAGACTGTGAAACCAACTTTTGTGACACAAAAACACATTTTGGGCAGGAGTTGAAAAATGGCAGCTGTCACATACATGAGGTGTTTTATAGAAATGGCTATTTTGAAAATTTGGGGTAAAAATATTGAATATTACTGAAGTTATGAACCTGCATTCATAAAGATCAACATAGGCTGATAACTTTTTGGTTTTTTAATGTTTTTACACCAAATTTCCAACATGCACTTCTTATGACCCCACCTCATTAACAAGCACAGAGAAAAGTTTTAACTCTTGACCAAAAGGTGATTTCATGCAGGGACCATGAAATCACCTTTAAGCCTGTAAAAAAACATATTGGCCAAGATTTGAAAAATGACAGCTATCACGTTTATGAGGTGCTGTAAAGATATGGCTGTATTGTAAATTTCTGGTAAAAAATATTGAAAATTACCAAAGTTACAAACCTGCATTCGCAAAATTCTACGTGGGCTGATAACTTAGTTGTTTTTCAATATGTTTGTACCAAATTTCCAACATAGCCTTTGTATGACCACACCTCATAAACAAGGGCAGAGAACATTTTCAACTGCTGCCAGAAAGGTGATTTTGCACAGGGATAGTGAAATCACCTTTCAGGATGTAAAAAAATGCATTTTGGACAGGATTTGAAAAATTATAGCTATCACAGTCATGAGGTGCTGTAAAGATATGGCCATGTTGTAAATCTGGGGTAACAATATTGAAAAGTACCAAAGTTATGAGTCTGTGTTTGCAGAATTCTGTGTAGGCTCATAACTTTGTTTTTTTTTCATTATTTTTATACCAAATGTTCAACATAACCTTCATTTGACCCCTTCTCATGAACAAGGCAGAGAAATTTTTCAATGCCTGCCTGAAAGGTGATTTCATGCAGGGACCACAAAATCACCTTTTGAGACAGATCTGCCTAATGACAGTGACATGCTCATGTGGTGGGGTCACAAAGAAGGCATGTTGAAAATTTGGTGAAAAAATATGTAAAAATGCCCAAGTTATGGCTTTAAGTTCAGAACCGCCCTCCTTGGGCTTTCCCCACCAGGACTGACCACCACCATACGCCGCTCTGTCCCACTAGTTCATACTCGGACCTCTGGGAAAACCTCTCTTGTTATCCCTAGAGCTAGGACCTCACACGGCCAAAGAGCCTTCAGCTTTAGGGCCCCCTCCTGGTTCAACACACTGCCCCCCTCCATCTCCGAAGCTCCAACTATATCGTGCTTCAAAACTTCCTTACGTAACCACCTTATTAACACCCGATGCTGTAACTGCCACTAGTCAAAGCCATACTCAATACTTATGACAAAGCTTATTACTAAGCTGCTAAGGACGACATAACTCTGGTATTGTTTGCATCCATCCTACCTGTACCAGCTTGTTTGTATCTATGTCTTAATTTTACTGTTATACTTATGTGTTGTACTGCTATACTGTGTATTTTGGTTTGTCTTACTGTGACAAGGTACCTTTGTAAATGAGCCTATGGCTCACAGGTTTTCCAAACTGCTGTTTAAATAAAATAAAAATAAAATAAATAAAATAAATGTAAAGGCATAGTTTAAAAAAAAAAAAGTGAACTTCTGTGCTTTTTTTAATTTTTTTTTATTTCTACCTCCTCAGCAGAGTGACCCCCACTATCTCCAGCTGTCAACCCTACACCCACGGACCCGGCCACACAAACCCGTACCCACAATGGGCCAGCCTTTCATCACTCCGCACCCCTGGGTATGTGCTTCTCTCAGGTTCCTCTGCTGGGGGTGCAAGGCACAGCCATCAGCGGTGAAGGTTGCCCTCCACATTTTCCACATTTTCTCTCCTTATGGAGAGCCGGACATGCAATGGCATCTGAGCACGTAGTGCTGATGCCAGCTGTGCTCTCCCCTGCTTTTGCATGCCATTGTAGTGTGACTGGCCTCTACCAGTCACTGCTACTGGGCAATGCAAGCCCCACTATCCACCCAGAGGAAGGAGAGCAGTCACCAGATGCTCGATCCTTCCTCTCCCCTGCCAGCCCCCAGTGGCCTGATTCTGTTCCCGAACCCAGGTCACCGGCATGGCGTGAGGTGTGGCATCCAGCACCTCAACTCTCAGCACCACTGGGCCGGCCAACTTCTGTGCTTTTTAACTTTGTAATCGGTTCATATTTTTGTGTCAGTTGACTGCAGTTCTGTGGCAGCATAGTATGTGTCCCTGCGTAGGTTTGTGATCTGTTTCCATTCTGACTACTTGATTAAATACACAAACTGATGCATGCCAATGTGTACTTTTTTAAATACAGACCATCAGTTTTTTTCCTTATTATTTTCTATTCACAGAAACACTGAGGTAATAAAGCATGATCAGTGGAGGACGATCAAGATCAACAGGCATACATGCCATCACAGAAAGTGTCCATTGAGGCTCTTCCTTTGTAAACAATCCTGCAGAACAGCACAGCTGTCTGCAGCATGCCTTTCCTATGCTACTGTACAGAGCCTCTGTGGACAACAACCCTGCAACAAATAGTAACACTTTGGGGAGAGACACATCTATCGAAGCTGCTACTTCACTAAAACTTACCCGCCACTTTCCAGCATGACCAAAGTGACCACAGTCAACACCTGAGGAACTACTGACTTGAGCTCAAACTGCAGTTCACTGGAATGATCATTACCAAGGTCTTTGGGCAGGTGATGTACAGTGCTACTGCACTTTGAGCACAGCTTTGAAAGGCCAACCGGTGGGATGCGACAGAAGGGGGGGGGTGACCCGCTTCAAAACTACAGCTTTCCTCTCAAGCTCATTTTGGGTATTAATAGTAAAACCAATCCACCTGGAACTCGAGTTATGTTAGTCAGTGGCATTAAAAGAAAAAGAAAACACCCCTTCCTTTCTTCATCTGCAAATCTTTTCAGTCATCCCCTCTATCGCTGTCTGCCAGCTGCTGCTCAGGCCATGGCACTTCCTGAATGTGACTGCTAACATGATTGTAACAACACTCTGCCGATTCTGCAGTTACCCTGGCCAGCACAGCACAATGGCAGCTTCTCTTTCCCCCTTCCAGCCAGTGACCCACATTATTTTTGACATGGATGGACTTCTACTAGATTTGTGTATTTCATTTTGTGTCAGTGTTCTGTTTACAAATAAATACCAGGCTTTCCCACAGTACCTTATAAGTTTTATTTTACTGGTCAGATTTTTAGTTTGAAGTGTCTGAGGTAAATTATTGCCCTCCCTCCAGATCAATACTGATGTGCAGTGTGTACTGTGAATTGTTGTTATGAGCAATAAATGAAAACAGCTATGATGGAGCAGAACTCTGCTGGTGGGTACCTTCACTTTGGAATATAAAGTCCATCTGCTGAGGTCACTTCTTAGGTGTGGTTTGGCTCTGTGTGTCACAGTAATACAGGCTGGAGCAGATGCAGTCAGTGGGCTTTGACCACAGGCATGGTGCATTGCGAAATAGAGCAGTGATGCGTTCAGTAGGGACAACATGGGTGGACTGCTTCACAGACACGGAGGCCACTGTGACGCAAATCCAACATGTTGTTCATTCAGAAAGAATGTGGGGTTCTTATACTGATGATCTTAAAATGTCTGCAGGGGTCTGCCCACTGCAGCCCTAAGAAACGCTCCTACTGCATCAGAATGCTATCTACTGTATTTAACATGAGCTGCCACCATTAGCAATACTGCTAGCACTGAAACATACATGAAACGGGTCATAGGTGTCTCTGCAGCCATTTTTTAAAACTGAATTTTCAAATGGCCATTCCCCATATTATAGAATGTAGAGTTCAGAAATACTGACTTAGTTAAAATCTTCTATAATTGCCTCCAAACGAATGGTTTTCTTTTTCTCACACATAAGCTTCTAGCAACTGTATGCATTGACACAGGTCTGAAAATGCCATTCATTCCATGAAAAGTCATGGAAAAGTGTTCACTTTCTAAGGTTGCAGTGCCATGTCACCTAGATATACTGTAAATACTGTAACTTGAAAAAGTATATCCTCTTGGCTCAATATTTATGTAAAGAAGTTTTTATTTCTTGCAAAGTGTGATAACCCAGGTCTTTGCACCCTACCATTTAATAATGCTAGAAATTGTTGGTTACTGGAACATATTTATTGACAGGGGTTTATATGTTTATATAAATTCTGTATTTTAGAATTAATATGTGATCGCTAGTATTTATAAACTGTGAAATGACAAGAAGTGCTCCTTGTCCTTTAATATTAGTAGTGAGCATTGGCAATTGGTATGCATTACAGCTATCCCACCCCATACAAATTTTAACTTACAATATGTCAATTCTGTCATTCAATCAATCAATCAATCAATCAATCCTTTATTTATGAAACACTATTCCAGGAGATTATAGCGTAGTACGTCATAATAAAAGGCAGTGATCAACAGAGACATATTTCATAAAAACATATTAAAAACACAATTCTAAAACAGCAGGACTTTCAATATCAGATCTTCATATAATTTAAAAATATTAAGTATCAAAAAACACTGACTCAAATAAATATGTTTTTAAGGAAGATTTAAAGGCCTCCATGGACAGACATTCTGTAACCCAACGAGGTAGAGAATTCCACAGGGTCAGTGCTACAAAAGCAAATGATCTAGCTCCCACAGTTGTCAAGCAGACCCTGGGAATCTCTAGCAATCCCTCGTCAGTGGAGCAGAGAGGACAAAGGGGGCAGTAGGAATGGAGGAGATCATGCAGGTACTGCAGACCCTGTCTGTGTAAGGCCTTACAGGTCAGTAATCCAAGCTTAAAGGTGATCCTCCACTGTACCGGCAGCCAGTGCGGGATGCAAAGTACAAGTGTGACATGGCTAGATCTCAATAAGCCAGTCAACAACCTGGCAGCCGCATTCTGCACCACCTGTAACTGGTGAAGGTCCACCCCTGGTAGCCCTAGGTATAGGGAATTGCAGTAATCAAGGCATGAGGTCACAAAGGTGTGAACCAATGTCAGAAGATCATCAGTTGTTTTATCCAGGTGATATTCCTCAGATGGTAAAATGAGATCTTGACCATGGCCAACACCTGAAATTTAAGTGTCAGCTCGCTATTAAGCATAATGCCCAGATTCCACACCTGGTCAGAGGTCACTAGCTGGTTGCCTCCAAGCCAAAGCCAGGAATGCTGTCCAGCCGACAACCTCTCTACCCAACATTCTGGGTCCACAACTAGCACCTCAGTCTTATCCGAATTTGGCTTAAGCCAGTTGGCACTCATCCAATCCTGAATCTCAGAGAGGCAGTTGTTAAAGACTGAAATTGCATCATTTTGTTTGGGCAAAAAGAACATCTACAGCTGAGTATTATCTGCATAGCAATGAAAACTCAACTTGTACCACCTAATAATGTCTCCCAACAGCAGCATGTACACTGTAACAACATGGGGGAAAGCACGGAGCCTATGGCACCCCACATGGCAGGGGTAGAAGGGTTGAGGTAAATACCCCTGATTTCACTCTCTGCATCCTGCCCATGAGGAAAGAATGGAACCAGCTAGAAGACTGTACCAGACAGCCCACAGAGTAGTCACAGATGCTCCAGCAATACCCCATGGTCCATAGTGTCAAACACTGCCAAGAGATCAAGGAAGATCAAGATGGAATGACTTTTCCAATCTCTCGCTGTCAGGAGATCAATACTCAAACCAGTGCAGTCTCAGTACTATGTCTCTTACTGAAGCTGGACTGGAGAGGATCATAGATATCACAGGTGATCAGATACTTCTCGAGCTGCAGCATGATTGCCTTCTCAATAACCTCACCCACGAATGGCAGGTTAGAGACAAGCCTGTAGTTTGCAAGACAGTTAAGGTCAAGAGACATTTTTTTCCCCTACCAGGTCATAATGTCACACACTTAATAGTGTATAACATTATGGCTAACCCGGTAAAGTGCAGTATGCTACCGCTACTAGTGCAATACCGCGTATACTGCTGTACGTGGTATTGCACCAGTAGTGCTTTCCCAGGCAGAGGATAAGGCCTCTGTTGGGAGCGGGTTCAGATGAGCAGCTGCTGTGGCTCACAGGACTGAGCCACAGCAGTACGAACTGAGGTGCTGCGTCTGGGACTGGGTTTAAATCCCTGTCCCAGAAACTTTAATTTTTTTCCAACTTGTGTGCTCCAGAGTTGGACCCCCCAGAGTTGAGAATATTTAGTGTGAGCGGTCCAGGGGGCACAGCCCCCTGTAATGGGGAGGGGTGGAGCCCCCCAGAGGAAAAAGACTTATGCCTCATGGCAGAAATTACGCTGTATTGGCAGCGCAATTTTGTCATGCATCATAATGTCTTGAGACATTATGACTATGTGCCGTTTTTTTCAGAAGGGAGTGAACCTATGCCTCCTTCATGGTGTCCAGAAATACCCTGGTCTCTAATGAACACCTAACTATCTCAGCAAGGACTGGTCTGATTACCTCCACTCAGCCCACTAGTAGGCATGTTAGACCAGGGTCCAAACTACAGTAAGTTGACCGCAAACCCTGAATGCCAAAGTCTGACCAGACAAACTGGGTGCTTGCAATTTCACACCGATCTCCGCTCTGCCCATTCAAGTGAGCTGTGCAGATCTTGGACCTGATGGTGGCCACCTTAACTGAGAAAAATTGAGTGAACTCCTCACACTTCTTCAGTGAAAAAGCTCTCCAAATCCAGAGACAGGCTGGATTGCACAGCCTGTTCACAGTCCAGAAGAGCTGGGCAGGTTGATTTTGCACACCTACAATCTCCCTGGAGAGGAACTCTGCCTTCTTATGGGGTTGGCTGCAGATTGATAGTCCCTATATGGAACATCAATCTAAGTTTGTCATCACTCAGGCCCGATTTCTGCCAGCAATGCTCCAGCCTTCTTCCCTTTCTCTTTAACTCCCTCAAGATCCCATCAAACCAAAGGGACAGAGGCCGAGGAATGACAGGCAAATCCAGATCAGAGCTATGAAATCCAAAGCAGCTCCCACTGCCTTGTTATAGGCAGTTAGAAGATCCTCTGGATCCATGCTAATATTTGACCTCCCTGATAGATACAGAACCACCATAAGACCATCAGTGGTCACACCCTGCAAAAGGCCGTACCAGACCATCTCTGCAGAGGCAGATCTATTGGATGGGCCACAAAACTGAACCCTATAGTGTGATGATAGGACCACCTGATGGGTTCCACAACCACATCGGAGATCTCCATCCCTAGCAGGAACACTTGGTCCAATGAATGACATTGTATGTGGATCACAGAGTTAATCATCTGTGTAAAGTCCAATTAAATCATCAGTTGGAGAAAGTGCTGACCAAAATGCAAAAGTTCATTATTGACCCAGGCATTGGAGTCCCCCTACACCAACCACCGGTGGGACTCCAACACCATCTAGACAAAGAAGTCCGTTACTTCCTGTAGGAAATCCCTCTTGCCCCCGGGTGCATAATATTTTAATTTTTTTTTTTTTTTTTAGACGAGAAGTATCCTGCATCCCACATCTGCACCCACGATATATTTGAAGCATCTAGTGAGCCCAACTGGCGCATCTACAAGGCCCAGTTCCATCTTAAAACAGATGGCAACCCCCCCGCCCCTATGATCCAACCTCAGGCAATGTATCACCCAATACGCGGCTGGAACTGCTGACTCCAAAATGGGATCAGCATTCTCATCCAGCCAGGTCTCGGTGATGCATGCCAGGTCAGATGACCCACCAAGATCAGCAACTACTACTGTCTTGTTCCTAATTGACCTGGCATTGCACAACACTGCCCGGGTTGGATGAGCAGCTGAGGTTGACCACGCTAACTGCCCACACAAAGTGGAGCCCTTGGGTATGGGTACCAGGCAGGGAGGACCCCTTTCTTTGGGCCCATTTCACCTCAGGGCATCTCCTTGACCTCACTACCCCAATTCATCCCCCTGCTCCACTCCTTCACCAAGACCCCATCCCTCTGGCACACCCTCACTATACACACCATATCTGTAGACAATAAATATTAAATATGTATATAGAACTTTGTTTTATTTTTCTTTAAAATAATACATGTATAGGTTTTTAAAAGATTTTTAAATCTCACCTAGCTTTGATACTTCATACTGCTTATTCCTTTTTCCATTTAGACATTATTTCTGTTAATATACACAGTAACTACAAAGTAAAAATATAAATAGATATAATCAGGTCATCAAAGATACCCATATTATGAGAATGCTATACAATTCATATATATCAACCACAGCACGCTGTGTTAAATTATTTATATATCAAAATAATAGAAAAGAGTGCATTTTCAGATAATACCCGCAAGTAATGGTGTCCTTCACAAATAGTTTCATTCTACTTAAACATAAAAATTTCCATCTCGCACTTATAAATTTCATCTTTTCACCCTACATTTTCACTGTTGTGCCCCACATACTCTTTCCTAAATCCTTTAGTTTTTTTACACCATTACACCACATGGTGATGTCACATTCATTCACCTGGGGTTTGTAGTGCAATCTTTGCCCTTGTTAAATCTGTTTTAAAAATGAAGAACGCTTTAAACCTTCCAGTTGCAATAACGTGTCTCCAAAATAATGCAAATCATAAATGCTTCTACTCAAATTGACATGTAAAACACATTTAGGATGAAAGTTTGTTTACCTTTTTTAGAAGTTTTCTTCAAGTGTTGCAGCATGCCCTCCTGCTTTCTCTTAATGGAGGGGCCGGTCCTGCACTTTGTGTTTCTTTATATGGCTATGTTCATGAAAATGTTGTACCAATGGAATGGAAATGCTAAGAGTGTGATATAAACTGAGGAAAAAATTAAAAAATAATATTTGAAATGCTGTTTTAATGCTTTGTATATGTAGAGATACATATAATAAAACTGTGGTCTGTAGCTGCCTGGAATTTTTTTTTGTTGTTGTCCAACCCAATTTTCCTGCTCTTTTATTGGTCCTAAATTGTGACATGGAAATTCTGTAGGTTTTAGTTGTATGATTTCTATCATTTCTGCCATTTTTCTGTGTAAATAAAGTGTGCTTTCAACAATCCAGATGCTGTCCTGTAGTTCTTTTACCCTACCTATGTTGTTTTACCGATTATTTGTATAGTTTGAAGCACCTTTAAAATGTGTTCTGAATGTACTAGTTGGTGTCCTCAGCTAGTACATTCAGAACATAGCCAATTATTTACTTTTTGACATGTACATTCCTTTTTTTTAATGCTCCTGTGTGTTACCAGTGCTGCCTTTGCTATATTGCCAGGTAATATATCTTGCCTGCTCTTTATTGTTTGAGTCAGGTCATCTTTTTCAATCCTTCCAACCAATGGTGTCCATGCTCCTATTAGGTACATTCAGAATGCCCCCTTCCCCCCAATTGGTTGCCTGATTCTTTTGGGATTCCAGTTTTCCCTGTGATATAGGTGGCCAGTGGGAGGTGTAAAATCAGCTACACATAAGTGCTTGCCTCCTTTTTTGCTGTTTTTTGTACAGCAGAAAGTGTTGGTGTCCACCTGGAGCAGCCATTGTGCATTCAGAACGTGGAAGAGCCCCAGTCATTCAAAGTGCACTCAGAGTGCCAAAAGGTAAGGTTCTGACCAGATCTGCCAGTTTTAGGGACAGGGGATCATTGCGCAGCTTATTTTGACTCCAGGAGTGTGATTTCCTTACTGTTTGCTGCCCGCTGATGTTTGCTTCTGTGGCCGGAGGGTGATTTAGTACTTTGCTTGGCCTTCCTGCTGCCAAAATGCTAGTTTAAATCCATGGTTTGTTGTATACTATTTTAATACCACCCACTGTATGGTCTCCACATAACTGGATGCTGAGCAGGCCATGTTGAGACCATGCAATCTGTGGTTGTTGGGTTGGGGGCAAGGTACTGTTTGCACTGGACCAGAAATGCTGTTTCTGCTGCATTCCACATTGTTAATGAGTAATAATAGTTTCCATGATGTTTTGTAATGTCCATTGTATTTTTTGTTAAATCCATGCTTTGCTGTGCTGATGCTTAACATAAAAACATAGACTCTGATGGTAGATAAGGATTGCCTGGCTCACCCAATCCACCAATTTCCCTGCCTATTGGATAAGCTGCAGATCCTAGTTAACTAACAGTCTATTTCCTCCTGCCTCTCACCAGAATTGCTTTATGTCTGCCCCATGCATTCTTGAATTCCTCCACTGTTATTGACCCCACAACCTCCTCTGGAAGGCCGTTCTATGCATCCACCACCCTCTCTGTGAAGAAATATTTCCTCACATTGCCCTTGAGCTTTCCCCCCTCTATCTTCAAATTGTACCCCCTTGTTCTTTCACATCTCATTTTCTGAAATATAGTACCCTCTTGGACATTGTTGATTCCCTTGAGGTACTTAAAGGTCTATATCATGTGCTCTCTCTCCCTTCTTTCCTCTAGGGTATACATATTAAGCTCCTTTAGTCTCTCCTTGTATAGCTTATGGTGCAGACCCTGCACCATTGTTGTTGCCCTCCTCTTGACTGCCTCCATCCTGTCTATGTCCTTGCAGAGATGGGGTCTCCCGAACTGCACACAGTACTCCAGATGGGGTCTCACCAACTGTCTGTACAGAGGGATAACAACCTCCTGTTTTCTACTGGTGATGCCTCTTCCTATGGGTCCCAGAATCCCCCCCAGCTTAATCATGTTTGACAGAATTTTGTGTAACAACCCACTGCATGGTCTCCACATGGCTGGATGCTGAGCAGACCATTGTTTGTTGCTCAGCCTTCAGCCATTTTGAGACCGTGCGGTCTATGGTCATTTGGGGATGGGGGAAGTGCAAAATCTTGGATGTCTGCTACTAAACATTTTTCTGTGAAATGGTTTGCCTGCTGTGCCCATTTCTGTGGTGCTGGGCCCTGATGTCATCTGCTTTTGTGTTACCAACTACCACATGGCTGGGTGCTGAACAGGCCATTGTTTGCTTCTCAACCCTGAGCCATGTTCAGACCATGTAGCTGTGGGAATGGGGGGGTGCCCAGGTACTTTGGGGCTCAGAGTGAGGATATGCATTGTTCTCAAAATGTTTCTCAGTGTTTTGCTAAAATGTGCTTCCTAATGTGCCCTGCATGATCTTAACATGGCTGCATGCTGAACACAGTCCTCTTTTGTTAGGCACTCAGTGTGCAGCCAATTTAAAGGAAGTTTCCAATATAAGGTATTGGGTTTCATAGCCCAATACCTTATATCATCCTGAGCTCACCCCTGCAAAAAGTTTAATTTTAAAGTTAGTAATTTTAGCATGGGAAGGGATTGTAACTGGCACTGAACCCTCAGCCATCCAATCCCCTCCAGCTTCCTGCTGACCCCGCTCCACCCCTGCACTCTTTGAAACTGTGATGTGTGGCCGCGGAGAACACTGGGGGACAGCCCCATAAAAGTCTATGGGGGCTATTTTTAAAGGCATTTTTTAGTAATTTTTAACAGTCCTTGAGGAAAATTAAAGCAGTCATTTCACTAGTAGGGACTCTACTAGTTAAGTGAGGGATTTAATTTTCCTCTAGAACTGTTAAAAATTACTAAAAAAATGGCTTTAAAAATATCCCTCCTAGACTTGTATGGGGCTCACCCCCTCATTCTCTCTGGGTACAAGTCATAGTTTCAGAGAGCATGGGGGCAGAGTTGGGGCAGAGCGGGGGCACCAGGAAGCTGGAAGGGATTGGCTAGCTGAATGTTCAGTGCCAGTCATGATCCCTTTCCATGCTAAAACTATGAAATTTAAATTAAAATTGTTTGCAGGGGTTAGCTCACATTGCTGTAAGTTATTGGGCTATGAAGCCCAATACCTTATAGCAACTAGTCAGCAATTCACTTTAAGACCATGTGTGATGGTGGTCGTGGGATACAAATGATAGTTATACTGGAATTTAGCTGCTGTTGCAGTGCAACATTCTCCTTACATTCATCACACTGTGTTGTGTAGCAACTGATGGGTGATCTTCTTCCATCAGCTGTGATATAATTGTCCACCTTCTGTATTCTGTTGTTTCATGTGTTGTGAAGTAACTGTTGGGTGATCTCTTAGTTTCTTTCTTGTCCCCACTGTGAAGTAATTGCCCACTTTCTGTTCTGCCATTCCATCTGCTGTGAAGCAACTAATGGGCAATCTTTTTGTTTCTTCCTTTCCCCCGTTATAAAGCAATTATCCACATTCTGTTCCATTGCTTTATCTGCTGTGAAGTAGGTCATGGGCTATCTCTGTTTTTTCCTTTCTTCCACTATGAAACAAATAAACACAGCCACAACAGTAGCAGTGCAAGTAAATTTCAGTGATCCAGCTCCAGTTGGGGACACCCAATCAGACGTTGCCAACTGAAAAACAATTCAAAGGACTCATGCAGGACTGCCTAAGTCACCTGCATGGTTTGCATCAACATTAAAGTGATAAGTGATAATATCAAGTTCACCTGCAAAGCAGGCAGCAGTGTAAAGAAGAGGATTAAACATGAAATGATGTCACAGTTTGGAGGCAAACATTGTGGATGTCATGAAGGAAAATGTGAAGAATAGATAACAGAACGAAAGTGGGTCAGAGCAGTTTTGGTACTGAAAAATTGCAAGATGCTATGTACGCAACCACAACCCTTGGAATTAGCTGGACAACACTCATGAATGCAACTTGTAGTGAATGGAAACATGTAAAAAGCATACACAATTCTGTACTGCCTCAGGAAATTACAAAGTGAAAAGTTCTTCTGCAACCCCTCTGCCATACAAGAAGGCATTCTTAAAAAGAAGCCAATGTACAAAAGTGTTCCTATCAAAACTCCTTCATTTACTACATGCAGAATTTCTGAAGCAACGCTCATAGTATCATATCAGTGCCATCAAGTTCAACAGTTTGTGCCCCAAGCTTACCAGACAACAGAAACTGGACAAGTACCTATGCGAGTACTGTGAAAATGACACATTAAAACTGTGATTATTAAACCACATGGCAGATTTTTACAAACTGCCAGAGTGAAAAATCATCAATATTTATGAAACTGTGGAGCTGACAATGTGTGCAAATGAAGGTTCCTTGTTTTTCAGAAAAGACTGTCTGGAGAAGGTATGTGGGGCTTGTGCAGTGAAGGCAATTGAAAAACATGCAGAGGCTCTATTGAATCAACATGTGTTAGAAATTTTGAGATGGTACCAGTGAGAAACCATCACAGTGAAGAAAACAAATGATGGCATTAACACGAAAACATCCTACAAAGTGTTGGTCAGCAAGAAGACCACATTACAACTTATTGGAAGGCCTATATTTTCTTGGTTGCCATCTACATGTGGCATTTTGGCAAATAATGCAATTTGCATTACTCAAGACAAATCTACCACAAGCCTGGGTCATCATTGTGCTGGACTTTGCAGAAAACTATGCCTGCAAGTACCAGGATGAGATCCAGTCCCGCCACTGGCATCACGAGTGGGCTACAGTGCACCAGATAGTTACATATTACAGTTGCTCATATTGTAATGACCTTGTCATGGAATACCTGGTATTCATCTCAAATGACCTCACACATTACCATCATGCTTTTTGACATTTTGTTAAGATGGCCAATATACACATCATGAACACTCGCCACATAAAAATTAGGGAGGAGGTACATTTCACAGATGGCTGCGCCAGTTAGTGCAAATCATAATGGTCCTTCTATGGAATTTCAAAGGCTTCAACAGAGTATGGATTCCCTGTTGAATATGACACTTTTTGGATCACACCATGTTAAGCACCCCTCAGATGGGGAGAGTGGTGTGGTGAAATGGTCAGCAACCAGGGCCGTAAAATCACGAATCACTAACATTTCAACAGCAGAAGAGATGTTCATGTAATGCCGTGATAATCTGACCAGAATGCCTCCAAGTGATGGGTGTAGGCATTCCAAGAGAAATTTATTCTGGGTGCCTGACAAATCCATGAGAAGGTCAAAATGACCGGGTGTTATAGCTTTTCCTGGGACAAGACATGTCCTGAGTGTGAGATCTGTGGAGGGTGGTGTGGTTGCCACCAGAGCACTGTCTTCTGTCTGCCATAAGTGCCAAAATTATGATGGCCCACGTGTGAACATGGAGCATGTGGATCAATGGACTTCAAAGAGGCTCAGACTGAAACACTGCAGCACCAGTACTTCTAAGACAGCTCAAATGCTTGAACTCAGGAATGACACTGTCCAGCAATGCCAGTGACAGACTCCTCTACAAATCGGTGCACAAAAAAGAGTGCCCATGAGCACAGCACTGCAGATACAGACACTCCTGCTGTTTCCAGCACTCCAGTGACTGACTCCTCCTCTGCTCTTGTCACTCTACTAACAGACCCCAGTGACTGAGCCCTTTGTTCCTGCCACTCTACTGACAGACCCCCTCTGCTGTTACTAGCACTTTATCAGCCAACATAATTTCTGCTTCAGGCACTGAAGCAATGGACAGTTCTTCTACTAAAGAAACTTCAGCAATGGCCTTCACTGCTTCTGTCCCTAGTGTGCTTGCTGGCTGTTCACCTGCTAAAAAAAATTAAAAACCAGACAAGACACAGATGGAAAAATTCTATGCAGTCTACTATTCCAACATTTTTTTTTTATTGGGCAAGTGCTTACATTTAATGAACTACAATGTACTTTCACTGTCAAATTCCAGGAACAGCATGCAAATCAGTGTCTCACATGGCCACAACAGCAGGACACTGATATGGTGAGACATCAGAGTCTTTTCCATGAACCTGCACATCTGTCAGGAAATGTAAGCTTTGCAGTTGTACAGGACGAACTGCAAACTATCACCACAAAATATGAAAAGCTCAAGAATTACTGGAATTGACAGCATTTAAAGTGTTGGACAATATGATCATTTGCTATGCACAATCTTTTCTCTGACTTTTTTATTTTTGCATCTTATTGATGTTTTTTTTCTTATTTCAGCACACTTCAGTGCACGAATATATAATTCTTTACAACATAGATCACAACTAGTCAACTTTTATGAACCTACATTGTTGTTTGTTGATCTTTGCCACATTGACAATGCACGTTTGGTGTCCGCTGTTCATTCAGAACACAAGGTTGGTGTCTGCTGGTACATTCAGAACACAAGGCTGGTGTCCACTTGTACATTCAGAACACAAGGTTGGTGTCCAATGGTACATTCAGAACACTGAAGCTCATTTTTCTTGGTCATTTAAAAGTCAGGTATCTTACAACTCATTGCATTTTTCACTGTAGGGTCATGACAAGTTAAAATGCTAGAAAAAAATTATCTACCCTGCATTTGAAAATTAACCTCTCATGTCACAATTTGGTACATTTTCATGAACATACCCATATAGGAGAGTTGAGCATCCTAGTACTTGCCAGAGATCACATGACGAGATCAAGTCATGTGATTCTCAGCAGGCCCTTGGTGCCCAACCTGACAAAGCAGCACACTACTTGCATATAAACAAAGTGTGTCTCCTAAAGACATGTAAAATATTCTTAACACAAGTTATTGTTTTTCGATTTTAACTTTTTAACTCAGTAGTGTGTTGCTTTCATAGATATTTATTCAATATTTAACATTCTATCAGGGGACCAGAATGTCTTATGTTGAATAAATATCTTATAAACTGCATCACAAGTCCTCAGTGTTGTGTTATTATTGACATTTAATTTATTACACTTGTCTTCAGTGATTAAGAATCTAAACATAATCAAATTTTTTTCCTTAAAAACTTTAAATGCTATTACACTTAGATTCTTTATCAATGAAGTATAATAAATGAAATGCATGTCAGTAATAATAAAGCTGTTCTTATCTTTTGTACAACTTACAATCTTGATCTGTGTTACTGCAATTTGTGGATACCTGGCTTCATGCAGAACATTTCTCCGGCTAACAGAACATGCAAATAATTAGTCGGTCATCAACATGGATAACATGTTGCCCAGTTAAATATTGAAACACAGTTACGGGGTCTGCCAACAATATTCTGACAAATGGGAAATGGATGATCCAGCCCCCTAATCAGTGGTGTTGTTGGCTTGTTTGGCAACCCCAGATAGCATAATGAAAGAATGGAACCAACAAGGCTCACCAAACTCTTAGGTGACTTTAGTGGCCCAAGATCATGCTGACCCATTGAGACCACTACATGATGCCACTTGAATCTTGTGTAGGGGGGTTGCTGCAACTGACTGCTTAGCACACCCCAATAAATCAACACCAATTATATTATTGTGAACTACTTTATTAAATCATGGCTGTAGAACACATTCTAAGGCTGAGCACTTCTTTACCTTGGGGGGGTGGAGGGGGGACAGTTAACTTTAGATATGCTAAAAACTAGTCTCAGTGAATTCAAACTCAAACTTTGTCAACACATCCTAACTGAAAACTCCTGTGATTGCACCACTTAACATCCTTGTCCCTCTTCCTGGGACCTCACCCCCCAACCATTCTTCCACTGTTCTCTCTACTTGTCTTGCCCTCTCACTCTCCTCTCCATTCCTGCTCTCCAATCTCCCCCTCTTTTCCTCCCCCCACTGTCTTCCTTGCTTTTCAACCCTTACTATCCTAGCTGCTACTTGACAATGTGCCTGGTTTTTCTCTCCTTCCTTGTTCTGGCTCCCCTCCTAATTTCCTTCTCTTCTCACTCCCTGCCTTGAATCACGTGCTAAACTAATGTGTATTTATTTGCTGTTCTCTTATTCTGTATTTTGAAATACAAATTGCTTAATTGTTTGTGAAACCAGTTTGTTTTCCATTATGGATCTGTACCCCCCGACTGACGTGGAACCTTTGTAAATGAGCTGCTTGGCACTCAAAGGTACATGTAATCCTAGATTGAATAAATAAATAAAAATAAATCAATAAATAAAGGCACCTAAGTGAAGGGACACTGTGGAGTAGGCAGAAATGGGGATACTGTTGGTTTACCAATCCACATGACAGACATGGAAGTGTGGTATCGTATATACTGGTTTAAAAAAACCTTATTAATAGCAAGGACTCTGTCTTTGCATCAGAGGTGTAAATTATTACAAGAAGGAATAATTCACACCCATGCAGAAATATCTTTATACATTATATCAGGTAAACTTTTGAAAGGCACTATGATGTGTGCCATGCACAAAATGTCAATTTCATTGAATTGCAATCTCCGATACCTGCATACACATCAAGCCTGATTATGGAGCACAGATTTCTTTCTTATTTGACATGTGGAACTCATAATGCTTAGCAATTAATAATACTGTAACTTGGAGCTGAGTGGCAGAACTTTGAATACCCAGGTAATGTGGCATCATGAATTGCTCCCCAACAGCACCTTCCACCCAAATATTGCTTTCCACTTCATGTTACTGCCTTCTTCTCTGCCTCATATTCCATCCCCTCCCATCTTCACCCTCAATTCTTTCTGTTTTAAAGTAGGCTGGGGTATCAGTCAAAGTAAATACATATACACATGTGAAACACGGACATCTTTCTGACTGGCTACACCATTTGATCACTTTGCTGCAGTTCTGTCTTATCATCACCACCCATCCCCTGCAATGAAATAAAACATATTTTAACAGACAAAAGCATGAACTTTTTATTAAAAAAAAAAATGTAAACATTTATTCCTGATGTACTGTGATTAACAGTTAATATTTGTTCATTCTAGCAAGCAGGCTGGTTCCATGTGATAACGGCAATCACGGAAAGGTGATCACCATTAGGGCAAGTGTACATCATTGAAAATCTATTTCAGTGATGAACACTACCAGCGTACAGCAAAAGGGCACCGGAGACTTACCTTTTTTTTATTTATGTGGGGGGCAGTGCCTCTCAGCCCCTTACGTAAGGATTCTCAACCCAGGGGGTGCATGTCGGGGGGGTGCAAAACACACACAAAACAAAACCTGGACGGCATGCAAAAAAGTGACACACCTAGGACCGAACCCAGCACCCTCCCAACCTAGCCTGCCACCCCACCCACCATGCCACATGGCCAGCTCAGCAGTCAACTGCCGCACTACACCCCACAAACCCTCCCTCCCTTCCACTCATCACACAGCATGCTCGCTTCCACATGTGTACATATAGTGAGATTCTGTTGCTGTATTCGAGGACCCCCCCCCATCTGGTCACCCTCCCTGCCCAGTAGCCATGTGGACAGGTGCCATGATTGAGTCACCCCTTTTGAAAGCGCTCAGTTGCGGTCGCCATTGTCACAGACCACCAGCAGGCTGCAGTTCTGGATCTCTTTCAGAGCTGTCAACACACAGCTTGATTTTCAAACAAGCACCATCTAACCATAGAAGTTAACAAAGCACTGCATTTGGTAGTAGTCATTATTACAAATGCAGTTTCCTTTGTGATTGACTGTAGGGATGTCTTTTACATAGTCTCTACAACTGATCAATCCATTCATTTTTGTATAGTTTTACAGTGTTTTATTTAGTTGTATGGCATAACTCTGATTTTTCTTTTAATAATGAGCATTATTTGTGACAAGCTATCAAGGAAAGCAATAAGGTTAGAACACACAATGAAAGTAGGTGGTACTTTTAGGAAGCCTGACAATCCTATTTTGCCATTCTTGACATTTGCCAATGATCAAGATATAATAGGTATAGACAGGCAGACAGACAGCTGAATGAGAGAGGGAGAGGGAGAAGGAGACGGAGGGAGAGAGAGAGAGAGAGAGAGAGATTGAGTGATCATTGGATCACTTCTCCAACGATCACTGGCTCACTGCTCCCACTCAAGCCAGCAGAGTTTCAGTGGTAGGTAGGCTGTTTTTAAATACCATCATCCCTACCCCCATGAGTTCAAGCTGTTGGCAAGTTGTTATTAACCCCCCACCACCACCACCACTGCAGGAGTATACATTCAGACATGTATCCTGCTTAGATAGCAGACACACACTCTCCAATTTGTAAGCCGCAATCACAAAACAGGTAGTCCTCAGCTGGGATCTGTTATCTGCTTTTTATGAAAATCAGATCTCTTTGTTTTTTTCAAATGACAATGCCAACTGCCAGAGCTATCTCTGCATTTCTAAAGTTTAATGGAGCTACAAAGAAGCACTCAGGGATCCTTTTAGTTATAATAATGCCTCTCTGAGAACTACCTGTTCTTTGATCCTGAAGTACAAATAGTAGGGAGTGAGGCTGCTATCTAAGCATGGTATTTGTCTGAATGTATACTCCAGCTTAACAAATAATGGTGGTGGGGTTGGTTGCATTTAATAACAGCATGCCTGCTGCTCGAACTTTGAGTAGCAGGCAGTCTGATTTCAAACAGATCAAACCTCCTGTTTGATCTATTTGAAAACATCCTGCCTACTGCTTGAGCTCTACTGGCTTGAGTGGGAGCAATTAGCCAGTGATTGTGGGAACAGTAAACTGGAAATTGCCTGATCTCTCTATCTCTCTCTCTCTCTCTCTCTCTCTCTCTCTCATTTAGATAAAACAGTCCAGTCAGCAATCAACTGTTTTTTTTTTGTTTGCTTGTTTATTTGGGGGTGGGGGCTGCTGTGTAAAATACATATGCGTCTTCATGAACCAGTGGAGCCAGGAGTTAGCTGACGGTGGTCAGTTTTCTGCACAGTAGCTGCTTGTTTTTTTATATAAACCAATCTCACCAGCAGTGAACTGTCAGTGGTAAGGGTTCTCCTAAGCAGCTGATATAGTACTTTTTATGCAAACCAGTCTAGTGTGCAAGTTACTGTTGGTGGGGGAAGGTCAGTGTTCTTCTATGTACTGTAGCTAATTTTGTTTTTAGCTAGCAATCAGCTTCTTTGTGTGTGTGTGTGTGTTGGGGGGAGTCAGGGTTCTACTAAGAAGCTGATGTAGTGTTTTTTTTTGGTCTACCATGCTATTGAGGGTTGGGGTTCTGCTGAGCAGCATATCCTACAGAAGGACAACTCTCTGCTCCCTTTCACTTGTATATTAAATTTTGAAGCTACTTTGCAGCACATAAACAAATGGGAAATATTCAAGCAAGAAACTGCTTAATAATGTTCCTTTATTAATAAAATGCCACAACCAATTTTAGACTTGTGTTCACTTTAACTCTTCTTTTGGACTTTAGTTTGGACTACACTATTCAACTTCATCAGCTTGAATAATGAGGTTAACATAATATGTGCACATGAAAATAATAAGCAGAGAAAATAGCTAAATAGTAAATTGTATTAACCAGCTTATTAGTACTATCAGCTTTTAGTTGTTAGAGAGGGCAGAAGTAATTTAACACTACCTTATTTTTATTGATTTCAGTGCATGAACAAGAAATCACACAGAAAGAACTAATGAGCTTAATTCTTATCATGCAAAGTCTGTCATCTAGAGCCTAATTCAGCTTGAATAAGAAATCCTGAGTACAGATAGAATAAATTTAAACACAGTTACCAGGTCTGCCAACAATGTGCTGATAAATGGGAAATGGACTATCCAGCCCACTAAGCAGCAGAGAAGTCTATTTGTTCGGCAACCCCCCGATAGCATAACAAAAGAATGGAACCAACAAGGCTCACCTCGTTAGGTGACTTTAGTAGTGCAAGATCATGCTGACCCATTGAGACCACTACATGATACTGCATGAATGGTGGTGGTGGTGGTGGGGGGGGTTGTTGCAACTGACCGCTTAGCACACCCCAGTAAATCAACACCAATTATATCATTTGAATTATTGCATCAAAGTATGACTGTAGAGCACATTCTAAGGCTGAGCACTCCTTTACATTGAGGGGGGACAGATGGGGGATGGATCACTTTAAACATACTGAAGGCACCCAAGTGAAGGGACACAGTGGAGTAGTTAGAAATGGGGATACTGTGGGTGTACCAATCCACCTGACATACTTGGAAGTATGGTAAGGCATATACAAATTTAAAAAACCTTATTAACAGCAGAGACTCTAACTTTGTGTCAGAGGTGTAAATGTTTGCAAGAAGGAAACAAATTGCACCATTCAGAAATATGTTTATACAGTGTATCAGGTAAACCTTTGAAAGGCACTATGATAAGTACCATGAAAAAATGTCAATTTCATTAAATTGCAAACTTCGATACCTGCATACACATCAAGGCTGATTATGGAGCATAGGTTTCTTTCTTATTTGACATGCAGAACTTATAATGCCTAACAATTGAGAATACTGTAACTTGGAGTTGAATGGCAGGACTTATGAATACCCAGGTAATGTGGCATCATGAATTGCCCCCCATTACCACCTATCACCCCCAATAGTGCTTTGCACTTCATGTTGCTTTCGTCTTCTGTATCTCATCATCTACCCCCTTCCTATCTTCACTCTCAATTCTTTCAGTTTTAAAGTATGTGGGAAAATCAGTAAAAATAAATACATATACATATGTGAAACACAGGCATCTGTATGACCAGCTACACCATTTGATCATTATGCTGCAGTTCTGTCTCATCAACAAACCTCCCCTGAAGTGAAATTAAACATATTTTAACAGACAAAAGCATTAACTTTTTAATAAAAAATAAAACGTTTATTCTTGATGTGCTGTGATTCATGGGTATTATTTGTTTGTTCTAGCAAGCAGGCTGTAGTCCTGGACCTCTTTCAGAGCTGTCAACACACAGCTTGACTCTTGAACAAACACCATCAAGCTACAGATGTTAAAAAAGTGCTGCATACTAAGATACTGATGTAGTGTATTTTTCGGGGGGGGGTTGTCTACCTTGCCATTGAGAGTTGGGGTTCTGCTGAGTAGCATATCCTACAGAAGGACAGTTCTTTGCTCTTGTTCCCTTGTATAATACATTTTGAAGCTACTGTGCAGCACAAATAAAAACAGGAAATATTCAAGCAAGAGACTGCTTAAAAATGTTCCTTTATTAATAAAATGCTGCTACCAATATTAGACTCGCACTCACTTTAACTATTCTTTTGGACTTTAGTTTGGGCTACACTATTCTACTTCATCAGCTTGAATATGAGGTTAACATATGTGCACATGAAAATAGTAAGCAGAGAAAATAGCTAAATAGTACATTTTATTAGCTGGCTTATTAGTACTATCAGCTTATAGATGTTAAAGAGCACAGAAGCTATTTAACACTACCTAATTTTCTTTTATTTCAGTGCATGAACAAGAAATCAAACAGTAAGAGCTAATAAGATGTATTCTTATCATGTAAAGTCTGTCATCCAGTGCCTAACTCAGCTTGAACAAGAAATCCTTAGTATAGATATAATGAAATTAAATAGAAAGGAAATACTAGAAAATGTTAGCTTTACATATATTTTTTTTCAAATCTGATAGCAGTATATTGCTAAAATAACCTGAATGTTCCAAAGAAGGAAAAGCTGGATGTTAGTTGAATATGTAACTTACATGTTCAACCAGTTTTTATGACTATTTGTTTTGGACTTGCGCAGTCAATGTGTGTGTATCTACAAGGCAAATTAGGGCAAGCTTGCACACATGGTGGTGGTGTTTGAGGGGTGGTGGTCAGGCCAGCAGTCAGCTTTTTTGGGGGGGAGGGGGTCTGCTTTGTTGGGGCTATAAGGTTTTTTTTCAAAACCTTTGGAGACAGCAGTCGGTTATGGAGGGTGGCTGTGTTCTTTTTATATAAACCTGTCCAGTTAGCAATCAACTGTTTTTTTGTTGTTGCTGTTGTTGTTGTTTTGGGGGGTAGGGGGACTATATAAAATATATAAGTTGTTTTCATGATTCAGTGGAGCCAGGAGTTAGCTGGAAGGTGGTCAGGGTTCTGCAAAGTAGCTGATCGTTTGGTATATAAACCAATCTAGCCAACAGCGAACTGTCAATGGTCAAGGTTCTATTTTAATGCAACGATTCTTAGACACAGCAAAAAGATATTGCTGCCACTCCTCACACTTGCACATTTTTTTTTTATTTTAATTATAGCTGAAACAAGGTCTATTGTTAAGTCAGCCAGTGATTTTACAAGAGTACAAAATAAATGCAGGGGGTTATTTGCTGCCTGAGGAAAGCAGATCAATGTGGATCTATGGAGCAGAACTCTACAGGCGGGTACCTTCACTTTGGAATATAAAGCCCATCTGCTGAGGTCACTTCTTAAGCCTGGTTTAGCTCTGTGTGTCACAGCAATATAGGCTGGAACAAATGCAGTCAGTGGGCAATATGAGAGTGTGTCGTGACCACAGGTGCCCATCTGCTGAGATCACTTCTTAGGCATGGTTTGGCTCTGTGTGTCACAGTAATACAGGCTGGAACAGATGCAGTCAGTGGGCGAGATGAGAGTGTGCCATGATCACAGGCGCTGTGCACTGTAAAATAGTGCAGTGATGTGGTTGGTACAGACAACATGGGCAGACTGCTTCACAGAGGTGGAGGCAACTGTTACAGAAGTCCAACATGTTGTTTGTTCAGAAAGAATGTGGTGTCCTTTTTCTGATGATCATGAAAGGACTGCAGTGCTCCACCCACTGCAGCCCTAAAAATTAGGGTCAGGTTATAAATTTCAGAATGGTCAATAATGGTTTTCATTGGTATGTGAGGTAACCATTCTCCTTTTTCATAATCACCTAATACAGGGTTCTATTGTGCTAATTACTGATAAACCCATTACAGAAAAAAAAATGCTTTCTGCTGTTTGAGTGGGGCTCACTCATTTGAGGGTGAATTAGGTGACCATGTTCCATTATCTTAACCACCACCATCCCTCACAGAGAAGTGATGAAGATCTTGAGTCAAAATTAATTTTACTAGTGAAGGCGACACCATTATTGTTAGTATTGTGGGTGGCACACCTCTATTTCTTGACCAGATAACATGGGAGCACAAGGGGCTTGCAATGTTTGAAAAGAAAAAAATGTGACATCACATTCCTTTATAATCCCAAGTATGCTACTGCATGGGCTGTACAATAGTCATGCCCCATAATGTATGGCAGGCTCCCTTTATAGTAAGGCTTGCTTGCAGTGTAGCCTAGATGCTAGTGTAACAAGCTTTGAATGAGCTTGGTATATCCAGTAAACCTGGGTTTGATTCCCACAACTTCCACTCACATACTGTATGGCTCTGAGCAAGTCACTTAACCTCCCCAGTTCTACTAGGTGACCCCTGAAAATAGGCAGACCTCATCTAGTTACCAAAGAATAAAAAAAAAATACTAATAACAAAGGAATTCATTACATAAGATTTTTGTTTCTGCTGTAACTATGGGATTTGTTCATTTGACAGTATGTAAGGCAACCATATTCATTTACCATAACTATATGTTGAAGGGTCTCAATATGCTAATAAATAAGAAACTTATTATATAAGAAATATGTTTGTTTCTGCTGAATCTAAGGGAATTGCCCATTGACATAATGGTTCGCTGTTTGACCAATTTACTTTGCCATGGCCATCTGGATAATCTCCACCAACTTTAAAGAGAACTGTTGCTGGCCATGAAACCAAATGGATTTTGCTAACTTGTTTCACCCCACTCTATCCATATCTTCAATGTTTTATTTGCCCCCCCCCAGCACAGATACCCATAGAAATCTAATGCAGAAAATGAAGCCAAATACATTTTACCTTTGCGGTTAAGTAAGCAATAACCCACTACAGGGTGTGCTGTTATTGGTGATTAATGAACACCCCAGGTGCATTGTGAGGCAGGAGGCTGCAGGCCCAGTGCCCTTACAGCACCAGGGGTGTTCATTAATCCCCAATAAAAGCACACCCTGGAGTGGGTTATTGAGCTTATAACACGGAGTTTCAAAATACAGTAATATAATTGTTATAAAAAATTTTATTACTTTTCAAATACATTAAATGGGACTGTATCCGGCAACCTAAAAAAGTAGACCTCCATAATTAATGAATAGCACAGTTATGTTATGAAGACACAAATAGCAGAGATGTACTAATACGTTGCTTTCTGCCACTTACTGTTCATAACGTAACTGTGACTATGACTTCTGCACTGTGTATGACACTGCCAATGTCATGAGACAGGACAGGGCAGCAATACTGATTTCAAAGTCTCACTGACTGTGTTTCTCTCTCTCTCTCTCTCTCTCTCTCTCTCTCTCACGCATGCTACATTGGGATCACAATATTGAATACATGAGTGAGTTACCCTGCTTCTGCAAGCACAGTGTTGCATGTCTGCAGTATGTCATCCCTGCAGTTGTTTCACACACACAGCACCAGAGAGAGATGGGCTGAGGGACAACTTATCCTCACAAATACACAGCACTGGAAAGAGAGGGGCTGAGGGAGAGCTTCATTACTTTCAACAGAAAGACAGCACATGCTGCACTGTGTCCTTCGCACTCTCTATCTCTCTCTCTCTCTCCCTGTGTCAGAGGATGGCTCACTGCACAACCCCACAACACTGAACTGCTTTTCTATTTTGTCAGTGCTGTGCAGTTACCTGAGATGTGCCACTCACCTACAGGACTACTGATTGTAGTGACTCCATGTCTCTCTTGCTCTCTTTACCCTGTGCAGAATGCCCTGAAGTGCTCCACTGTCACTGTTATGGAGCACAGGCTGAGCCAACATCGTCGGGGGGGGGCTAGGGGAGCAAAGGGTGGACAGTCAATATAGCAGAGACTCACATCAAACACCAAAGGCATCACTGTGACACCTAGTACCCAGAGATCAGTGAGGCAGGTGTGTGTGGGGAGCCATGTAGTGCTGCTGGAACAGGAGCTATACAGCGGAGCGGGATGGTGGAGATCCACTGTGCAGGTGGGTGGGTAGCCATGTAGCCATGACACAAGCATACAGTCTTTCATCATGTCATTAAACAGATGCAGACAGGCTGCAGCACAGACAGTAGAACTCCCATTATCGAAGGCAGAGACAGACACCAGGACAGGTGAGCTTGCTATTTCTCTTTCATGCTGTCTCTCTGTCTGTCATGTGTATGTTAGAATGACATGTGCAGCTTTCTCTCTCTCTCTCTCTCTCTCTCTGTTGCTGCATGGGTCAGTGCTGGTGGTGATCAGGTGAGTGGGTGGTGAGCGACAGAGCCTGTGGGCAGGGGCTGTGCAAACATTATGGCATGGGGGCATTCAACAAATGTCCTGCACTGTCTCTGTTGTAGCCACTCTTCCACTTAGACTGCAGAAATGAGGAGAGAAAGGACACTGCAGCATTTCTTAATTACATATCCTGCTATCTGAGCTACTGACTGACTCGTTGTACTGCTTGACAGCTGGGTGTGGGTGCGGGTGCTATGCCACTGATTAGGTCTCACTATGCTGCCTCTTACAAATCAAATCAATATTTATTTTTAAAAAGCACCTTTCCAAATCCAAGGCACCTGTATATAATATAAAAATAATAAAACAAATTTAAGACATTAACAAACAAAATCCAGCAGTAAATTACAGTTTAATAACAGCTTAAAAACCAGGGTAGGCTAAGCTAAATAAATGTGCCTTAAGTGCATTTTTAATAGAAATGGCTGCCTTTCACATTTGTTCTGTCAACTACAAAAGAAGAGCCAATCTGCCCACTGATTCTTGATCATAGGGACCCCTTCACACTAACTGTGCTGATAATGTGCATTAATGCACTGTCACCTGATTGCATGCTACCAATCACCTAGCTCTCTCTCCCTACCCTATGGTAACATTTCACTTTATTTACCAGTGGGGTGACCCCTTTCTGTACCCTGACTGATTACCCAGGGAGTGCTATTGGGTTAGTCCAGTTGTATAAACAAAAGAGGATCCCATTGTTTATCCCCACAATATGAAAAAGAATGATAGATATCTTTGTTTGTGAGTGAAAACATGCCATTTGGGTTCTTCTGTAGTAGCTGTGAGGCTCCACACTCTCATTCACTAAACATGTAATTCTCTTGCTCAGTAATGCTGTTTTTTTATGTAACTAAACCCTTATAGTTTGGATCTGGAATTTGGACTGAATATAAACTTTCGAGGTCAGAATCCAAATGCTCTGAACTTAAATCTAGTTGTCACTTCATCCATTCCCATGGAACACACCATGGGAAGAGAATAGCCTTTTACATTATCATAAACCACACAATGTTCCAGTTGTCTGCCATGGAGTTGTTTTCATTTAATCTATTATCTGGTTAGCATGTGAAAATTGTTTGGATTCTCGAAGGAATCATAAAGCTGCTACAGACGGGATAGATTAATTTCAGTTCATTTTCCAAGGCTTATTTCCAGATTTAGATTTGTTAATTCTACCCTTGAGTTGAAGTGAGGTAAGACACATACACAGACTGTGATATGTTGCAGTTTAAGAAGTGAACCTTTGCTCCCCATGCTTTCTGACTTTATTTGTTTGCTGGAATATATTTCTAGTAAATGTCTGCAAAATACATTAGGTGGAGCAAGTTAGCATTACATTTGCATGGTGAACGACAAGGCCTCATGTTGTAAAACCCGGGTTCCTGGGCTATTGACTAGGGATTGAAAAGTCACTATTACTCTTCGTGAAGTATTGTACACAAAATAAAAATAAAACTATGCATTTTAGATAGCAAACATAGCTTGCAGTGCCTGTTGGATTCATGCATTCTTGTGTAGAGTCTAAAGATTATTGTTAAGTTTAGTGTGTGTGTTAGCTGTGATGAGGTCTGAGTAGTAACATAGCCTGCAAAATGTAGTACCAGTTTAGAGATTTCCTATACAGCCATCCCGCCCCACCAAACAAAATAATTAGCATATAAATGATGCTTTGCACTATGTTTTATATTTTAGAAAGCCTGCAATTGCCTTAGACATACATTTACAAATAACAAACAAATTGGGAATTGTCTTCTTGGAATGTTTATACATTGTACATTCTGCCATTGTTGCAAATTGCCTTTGTCTTAGGTTGCATCACAAGCACATCATCTTGACTGTAATCTATGCAAACAATAATACCCGACAATGTGGACAGTATTGGGCAATACCAGACTTCCCAGGGCCATAATGAGACCCAACATGCAGGATGAGGACCTTATAGCCCTGCAAAGGTCCGGTATTGCCCATACCACTCACCCTGGAGGGTATTATTGCACTTTGAAAATGGGCCACTGTATCATATGTGTTTGAAAAAATAATTTTTATGTTTAAATGTTAAAAATCTTAGCTATTTGATTTATTTTGTAATAAAATTGTTCCTCCACCTTTAGTCTGGAACTTTTGTCCTAAGTTGCAACTTTTGAGGAGTTGCCATGGCTACACCCCACACACACATGCACACATACACACACACATGCAGCTCAAGATAAAAACCTTCTGTTTAACTGTTGTTGTTGTTGTTTTTTGTTTTTTTAATATTCATTCATTTGCTTGAGCGGTGCAGTTTACTTGAAAGGAGTGATGACAGTTTCAGATTCAAGTACTGTGCGGATCCTTGTGGCATACGATGGGTAGGCACTGGAAATTGCAAGCATCCACGCTAGAGAGAGAGAGAGAGAGAGACAGGGAGGGGACACTCAGTTATATGACAGTAAGTACGGTGATCATTAATTACAGCAGTTTTCTCCATAGCACGCTACAGGGGTTGTCTGAGGTGCTAGCATGCTGTTCCCCTAGCTCTACAGCACTGCCGGTATGCAGAAATACATGTTCACAAACTTTTTGGGGTAGAAGCAGCTGCACTTGCACCCTAATTGTCCAAGCCTCTGTTTGGACATGTTAAATCATTTTTTAAAAGAAAAATGAGAGGAATTCAGACAGCTGGTAAGGTTGTGGAGCCATTTTCGTTTGAGACAGAGGAGTCTACTTTTGTAAAACTGATTTGGTTGATTGTAACTAAACGCAGTCAATTGGTACTCTGAAGGGTCTCTGACTGCAGAACAAAATAAAAGCTGGAGTGTTTTTTTTTCTTCTTCTTCTTCTTCTTCTTCTTTTTAACATAGTCCATTTATATTTATTTGGGATTCCGTTGGCAGAACAGCGTAAGCATATGCCAGCTGTTGTTGACAGCGAGTGACATCAGAAGCAGCACTGGTGATCAGTGTTGTAAAGTATAAAGTACAGACCACAACTGATTTTTTTACAGAAACATTTTTTATTCCTCCTAACTTCTGTTAAATTTGGTGAAAGACTTGGCTGTCCTTGTGTTTGGTGGGGGCGAGGGGTGGGATCTGCTCACTCACTAAGTGAGCTAAAAACCATGGCATTGACTTCAAATTTTGAGGGGTGCTTTTGGCCAATGAGGGCAAAAGGATAACTGAGTGAGTGAAGGGGCACAAAGGCTGGTTCTTTTTTATTTCCTGGGCATCTATTGAAAATAAATGTACCCCTCTGGAATGGGTACCAGCCAATCAGAACCCAAGAAATAAAAAGCCCATTTTCAAAGGTAATATAGTGTATTGTGGAACGCTATTCTGAATAGAAATCCATCCCTTTAATAGAGCTGTTGTGCTGCAGTAGTTACTTTATCTTACTTGTTGTTTTGCACTAGCTATATAGCTACTGCAGCACAACAGAATGGAACATTTGGAATTCTGCCTTGAGAATGGCAAAGAGAACCATGGCTACAGATAGTAGCACTGTACAGTTCAAATGACAGTTTGACTGTTTGCACAATGCTACATCACGAGAGAAGGGCAGCTGTGGTATTTTCAAAAGAGATGTCACCTAGGCACAAATTCATTCAGGAGCAGGAAAATGCACATACTTTAAAAAAGGCAGAGCAGGACATGAAACTTTTTAAATGTTTTCTGGCAGAGGCTGGGGAAATTCATACCATTACTGAAATACCAGTGCAAGAGCTTGACAACTTAGTGGCTGAGTTTCTGTATAAAGTGAAGCAGACAGATGGCTCCCAATATGAACTGAGCACAATTTGTGGTATTGCTGGCTTTGAGAAGGCATGAAGGAGTGCGAAACATGTCAGCTAATTAGCTTCCTGAACAGAGAAACCATTTGTTGATAAGAGTGTTTGTGTTTTGTTCCTACTTTAAACCAATGTTTTTGCACTAGAGAGGATTAAATAAAAAACCCTTTAGACCATTAAAAGGACGTCCATGGTCTTATGTTGGTAAAAGAATAAAGGAACTGATATTGGAAGAATTGAACTCCAGGCCTATGGTGTGTGCCGCTGTATAAGGTACTGTGCTCATTTCTTCTATTATTGGCAGCACAGACCATTACTTAGTAAAACAAAGGTATGGGCACTCTATATTCCATGGGACCACATCTGACATTCATGAACCCTCAGCCACCATAGCCACAAAACAAAAGTTTTTAAAGAAAATGGGTAAAGGCAACAAACCCTGCTGCTCACTGGCACTGTCCCAGTTAGATATTAAGATGTTGTACAGTACTGGGACACTTGGCCTCCACAATGCCACATCATTGCTGAACATGGTATTTTTCTGTAATGGCCTGTACTTTGCCCTCCACAACACAGAGCAGTACGGACTAAGATGGGGGGACTCCAGCTCCTGACAGACAATGATGGCACATAATTCAGCACAATGAGCAGCAGACTAAAATGAGAACAGGTGAAAACCCTGTAGACATCCATGCCATAAAGCCCAGGAAGTACCACAATCCAGACTACCCAAGGAGATGCCTAGTACTGTAGGTGCCTTCTGTAAATATGCAAGTAAGAGACCATCTAAAACGCAGAACCCTGACTCGCCCTATATCTGGCACCCAACCCACGAACATACAAACACACGAAACTGGCAGCAAATAAAGGCCAGATGGTCTATCAAGTCTGCTCAAATGTGCAGCAAGCAGTCCATTACATTGCAGCTGCCCCTCCCTCCTCTACCCACATATCTGAATTCATGCCCATGCTTGTTGACACCCCTCCCCACGGTGTCCCCTCAGTGACCTTTTCCTTGACTTTGTCCCATCCCTCTTAAAACTGTCCACCTACTTCAAGGACACCACCTCTTTGGGCAGTGAATTCTACCTTGTCACTACCCTTTCTTTGAAATAGTACCTTCTCATTTCCCTCCTGAATCCTCCACCCTCCAATCTCAGACTATTCCCCCTAGTGTCCCTCCCACCCTTTAAATTAAGAATTCCCTCTGTACCAATCTTGTTTATGCCTTTCATATATTTAAAGGTTTCTATCATTTCCCCTCTATCCCTTCTTTCTTCCGGAAAGTACATGTTGAACTCCCTCAGTCTCTCCTCATAGGGTTTGTCTTCCAGTTCTAGGATCATCCTGGTTGCTCTGCATTAGACACCCTCCAGTGATTTAACATCCTTTTTAAAGCAAGGGCACCAGAACTGCATGCAGTAGCCCAGGTGTGGCCTCACCAACAACCTGTACAGTGTCAGGATTACCGCCTCCCTTCTGGAGGTGATTCCACTGGCAAAACACTCCAGCATCTTATTGGCTTTAGCTACCACTTTCCTGAGCTGTGTTGAGTGGTCCATTTGCTCTGCTATTATCACCTCAAGATATTGTTCTTCCTCTGTAGTGGCTAACTGTACCTTCCCTAGCTGATAGCAATTCCTTGTGTTTCTTGCTCCCAAGTGCATGACTTTGCACTTCTTCATGTTGAACCTCAGTTGCCATGTGTCTAACCAGTACTCAAGCTTAGCGAGATCATCCTGAAACCCCTGCCCCCCCATGTCTTCCACCACTGCACTGATTTTGGTGTCATCCACAAAAGGGTTGATCTTATTCTTAATCCCATGCAAAATGTCAGCAATAAAAGTTCCAAACAACTCTGGGCCCAGTACCAAGCCTTGTGGACTCCAATGGTTACAACTCTTGGAGCTGAGCGTCTACCCCCACCACTACCCGCTGCTGCCTGTCCTGAACCAGTTTCTGACCTAATACACCATTTTTTTCCCCTGCTTCTTGGTATCCTAATGTATTCATCAGATTCCTGTGTGGCACAGATTTGAAGGCCTTGCTGAAGTTCAGATACAAGACATCCACCACTTTGTCCCTGTTGAGTGCCCTAGTCACCCAGTCATAAAAGTCAACCAGGTTGGTCTGACAGGATCTGCCAGAGACAAACCCATGTTGCCTATTGTCCTGGAGACCATTCACTTCCAGAAAGGTTACCAGCATCTTCTTCAGGATAGTCTCCATTAGCTTCCCTACAATGGATGTAAGGCTGACTGGCCTATAGTTGCCAGGTTCATCCTTGAGTCCACATTTGTGGAGGGGCACCACATGCCCCATCTTCCAGTCTTGTGGTATACACCCATTTCCCAGAGAGATATTGAACAAGTGTGCCAGTGGCTCTGCCAAGACATCCACTAATTCCTTCAGAAACCTGGGGTGTATGCCGCCTGGGTCAGGCACCTGATTCACCCACAGGGCCCTTAGGCAATCCAGTACCCTGCTCACAGGGATTTCCCAATCTTTTAACCCTGCCTCCCATCCCCTATGGCATTGACCCTTGCTTCTCCCTTGTAAACACCAAGCAAAAGTAGTCATTGAGCACTTCTGACTGGTCTGCCCCTTCTCTGCTGATCCTTACAATCTTATCCTTGCAGTTCCTCCTCTCCCTTACTGTATATACCAGAAGCAATCCTTTTCCCCTTCTCTGATACCTTGAACCAGCATAAGCTCCCTTGAAGCCTTGGCTACCTGAACTGCCCTGCTCACATTCCTTGATTTCTTCAGGTACTCCTCCCTATCCTCCCCCCTTTTGGAGCTCCTAAATTTTCTCAGTGTTGTTCTTTTCAGCCTCACCTTTTAACACCTCCCTACTTAACCAACTTGACTTCTTGGACATGGGCTTTTTGCTTTGGATCCTTGTACAAGAGGTAGTGCCCTCTGCTAGATTGAGCCTGAAAACGTCCCATTTCTGGTTAGCATTCATGTGTGAGCGGATGCTTGTAGGTGCTGTGCCACTATGTCCATCATCCTTCCAAAGTCAGCCTGCCTGAAGTCCCGCACCTTTGTTCCTGTTCCTGCAGCCTCCTTACTCATGCTAAGAGAGAACCACACTATGTGGTGGTCACTCCCTGCCAGTGGACCCTCCACCTCCAGCTCCCTGATGAGCTCCCCATTAGTCAGCACAAGGTCCAGAATGTTATCTAACCTTGTCATCTCCCTTACCATATGTACCAGGAAGCTGTCCAAGAAAACCCCCAAGAAGACCTGCTCCTTGTCATTTGAGGTGGCAGTCTACCTCCAGCAGATTGAAGTCCCCAACAATCTCGCTGTTACCTTCCCCATTGACTCTTATCTGCTCTGCTAGCTCCCTGACAATGTACTCAGCCTGAGATTGTGGCCAATACATTACCCCCAACCTGAACCCCCTACCCTTCACATCTTGGATTAGTAACCATAATGCCTCCGTCTTGCCCTCCTCCCCTCCTCCCTGGTACAGGCATCATGTCAGAACAGTGAACCAACTTGAGTGACTCATAAATGAGCAACTCAATCTAGCTGCAAGGAGGTACAGTGATGAGGAGGATTTAGTGAGGGTTGGAAATAGTGATGGTGGTGGGGAATAAGGGCGATGAAAGGGAATAGTGATGGAGAAGGGAGGAAACGAGGGAGGGAGTAGGAGGGAGGGAGCAGCGAACAAAAGCCAGGAAGTGGAGCCTGCTGCTGCTGACCTGCCTGCCTAGCGTGGTGGGTAAGGATGCCTCCTGTGATGCTAGTGGTCCTGGGTTTGGGACTGCTAGCAGGTACACTTTACTTTTACAGGGTGTTGAGTTTTTTGTTGTTTTTTTATGACATTCCCAACATTGGCCCTCCTCCTCCTCTGCAGTCTTTTCCCCAGTGTCCACCCCACTCTCGGAGAAGGTTATATTAATATTGGGGCAGAAACATTATTTTATATTTGCTCAGAGTTCATGTTTGGCAGAGTTTCGTATGTGCTTATTTGGTTTTTGCCAAAATCCATTCGCTGTTTTGCAAGTTTCCAAAATGTATTTGGTCTTATGACATGGAGCCCCTGGTACACAGTATCCCCTCTCTTACATAAATAGCTACCTCACTGCCTTCCCTTTTTCCCTATGTCTCCAGTACATCCTGTACTCTGGGATCACCATGTCTCAGTCCTGGTATTGAGAGGCCTTTGTTTCAGTGATGGCATCTAGGTCCACTCCTCCCACTGCCATCAGAGCCACATCTCGGTTGTCTTTTTCCCTAGGCTCCTTGCATTCAAGGAGACTACCCTCTAGTATGCGGCCCACACTTTTTTCCCTGTCTGCTTACTCTTACTTCCAACCCTATTTGAATACTCCCCTGTTCCTTTCTTGCTGGTATGGGGGGGTAGGCCCATCAGGCTCCCTGGCCTCGAGATCTTGCTTAGTTTTCACCTACTAGCCTCCCCCCACACCTAGTTTAAATTGATGCTGGTCTCTATGTACTCCCCAGCTTCTGTTTTAAGACCCCCGAGCCCTTGCTACTCAAGTGCAACCTGTCTGTGGCATACATGTTTTTGTTATCCCATGTTCTATCCCACCCCCACAAGCCCATACCCTTTGGTCTGACACCATGCCACCAGCCATGCGTTAAATACAGACTGAAGTATGAGATGGTGTGTGTAATGAGAATTTTTCATGCACCTGAGATGCTAGCTGTCACATAAACCCTGAGTGCAAAGATTGAGGGGTTTATCTATGCACCCAACACCGAGGGTGTGTGTAAAATTCAAGTTTACACACACTACCACATATTTTATTTTATATAATTGCTAGGTTTTGCTTTCTGGCCACAAGAATTATATAAAATATACTAACATTTTGGTGAGGCTTTGGTCTAGTTGTCTTTTAGGTCGGTCCATGGTACAGTCACAGCCAAAGACATGGTCAGATATTTCCTGAAATTTCTGTGACATTTCTAGAGAAATCTCGTTCTTTCTGCAGTTCCACAGTAGGGGCAGCAGAAAGAAACTCATTAGAAACATGAAATATCTGGAAATATCTGATCGTGTCTTTGGCTACTACTGTAGGTTTGTCATATTTCACTTTTTTTTTCCTCCCCCCCACCACTGGTAGTTGTTTTGCAGAGAGTAGTTATAAAAAAAATAGAAAGGATTTACCGCTGAGTAAGAGTGGTGCGGTTTGTTCCAGAGGGCATGGTGCCAAGCATTCGGAAGCACAGAAGAGCTGTGGTGGGAATATGCAGAGCGAGTGAAATCATGCACATGTTTGCTGTAATGAACACTCCTTTACTATGGCAAATTATGTCATGGTTTCACTATGGTAGAAAGTGAAAGCCATTAATTACACTCCACTATCCTTTGCTTCCTTGCAGTACTTGCTCTGGGTACTAGGATAACTTCTAAGAAAGTAACTGAACTCCTCTCTTCCTCACCTTGCTTCCCCAGCTCCATGAATCTCTTTTGTACCTCCCCGACCATTTTCCCTTCTAAGTCATTTGTGCTCAGGTGCACCATAATATGAGTTTTCTCCCCTTGTCTCCCTGCACACCTAAGACTAGACTGCCCCACTCTTCCCACTGTTATTCCTGGCACACATTCCACCCAAATGTGACTATGTTTTACACCCTTACCTCCCCATCTCACCCCTTTTACTATTAAGTCACCCAGAACTAAGACCCTACCTCCTTTTTCATGCTCTAATCCCCGAATCTTCCCATTTTTCTGATGACAGTTCTGCACAGTGAATTCATTTAGCAAGTCCCTGATGCCTTCTGCCCCACCAGTCTTCTGCCTTGTCCCATCCCCCATCATGCCCCCCCACCTCCCTAAATCCACTATAGTGATCAACATCTTCTTTCCCTACTCTACTACCTGGATCAGTACCTCTCCCTCTATACAACTACACCCTTGTTCCACCCCTTGGTTTCAGTCCCCCCTCACTGACCCCCCTTAGCCTTCACATTCCTACCATTACCCTCCACTGTCCTGATCTCACTCACTGACATAGTGCTAATCCCTGTGTCACTACTCTGCTACTTCCTCCTGCCCCACGTACAAGCACCTCTCCCTCCTGCTCAACCAGGTTAGCCAGTACTGAGAATCTATTGTTCAACACCCTTACCACTCCTGGAGCTTCCCCTGGTATTCTGTACTGTGACTCTCACTTACTTCCTGCTCTAGGTTCATTTCTGACCCAATTCCTTGTCCTCATCCACTCCCCTGAATCTGTACCTGTTGGTTCCTGAGGAGGTGGTGATTTTGGTCCATTTAACCATCCTCCTCCTAAGGCCAGCCCACTGGCACTGAGGGTTGAGGTGCTGGACACCACACCTCGCTCCATGCTGGCGACCTGGGTTCGGTAGCAGACTTGGGCTGCTGGGGGTTGGCAGTGGAGGGAAGAGATTGAGCATCCAGAGAACTGGTCTCTCTCTTCCCGGGGTGGGCTCTAGGTGTTGCGTCACACAAGCGTGACCTCTGGTGGTGGCCAGAGTAAAAAACCTAGATTGCGTCACCATTGCGTCCCGGGTCATTCCTGAAAATAGGCATACTACTTGTCTAGTGTACTTACCCGGTAAACAAAAGCTAAATAATAATAAATAATGTAATTCGAGGGGCAGAGCTGTAGCAGGCATTGGCATTCATGCCAGGACACCATAGCATGACTGAGCACTGGGGGGAATAGAAAAAAGGGAAAAAAAACTCTGGAGGATAGGTGAAGGCACCACCACCTGCACCACACTCCCAACATTGGACTCCTCACTTTCCCTGGGCCAACAATCTGACAGGCACACTAAACTATAGATAGGGTGCCCTGGGAGGATAGGGCAGCCCTTCCCTGTGGGGGCTTAGATCTGGGGGAATTGCCAGTCCAAGTGAGGGGAGAAGTTGCGTTTGTCACAGCGGGAAGTAGAAAGCAGGTTAGGTGGATGCCGGAGAGAGTTTCTCCAACAGGGGTGTAGAAATAAAGTTAAAATAAAAACTTCCTCCTCCTTGCCCTCCCTTGAGCCTGCCAGCACTGCCATCCACAGGGGCACCCCATGTGCCCTTCATCCCAGATGATCTATCCAGTCCATCCCAACCCCTGTCTTCCACTCCCACTTTAGTCAACTAATCTCTTCCTTAAACTGCTCAAGCTATCTGCACACCAAGCATCCCCAGCCCTCCATGCAGTCCCTAAGAAGATAGCTGTCCAAGAGACATTTCAGCCTATCACCCTTCCCACATCCTCCCACATTTCTGCCAAACTTCCACCCCACCCCAACCCTGCTACCTCACATGAAGCCTGCCTTCCCTATCCCCTGGGATCTTTCAGCCTTCTGGTTATCCCCATTAATTCCTCACTACAATACACCCTCTACACCAATGTCAGCCTCAAACATCAAGAGATTTTTTCATCCCCTCCCATCTTGCTTTTCCTCTCCTCTCTTTACTCTGTCACTCTGTATGCCTTCTTTATTTGTACTTTGTCTATGAAATGGTGACTCCTTTAAAGCTTTGTTACAATAACTCAATAGGAGAGCCTATAAAGGCAGAGTAGCCTGGGGTGGGTGGAATGGGGAGGAAGGGTGGGCTCTACCCTCTGGTCCCAACAAAACAATCAGCCACTCTGGCTTCCATATAGACAAAATCAGGACAGATAGTGTACCCTGCAAGCCCCCAGAATGTGGAAGCTGAGACTTTTTACTTTGATCCACTTCTCCAGCTATTAGAGGGAAAGAACAGCACAAACTAGCACAGAAGTTTCAATTAGCTAGAAAGGAAAGAATACTAATGACAAACCCCTAGGTGTGTAAGGTCACTTCACTTCACTCTAAAAATAAACCCCTCACAGGAGGGGAGAAGAGGGGGAGGAGTAGCTCTCAATGTAAGGGAAGTGATAAAAGCAACTGGTCAAAAGAGTAAACAGGAAGAAGAGGAGGCACTGTGGGTCACCTTAGAGGCTGGAAATGGCACCACAATCTTCACAGGGGTTGTATACAGACCCACATGTCAGGGGGAGGGAATGGACAAGGATATGATAGAAGGCATTCTTAGGATGGCAGAGAAAGGGAAGATACTGTTGATGGGAGACCTGAATATGCTAGATGTTAACTGGAGCACATTTGCTGAAGTCACATCCAAGAGCAGGACCATTCTCGATGCCCTACAGCTAGTTTTGGAAACCACTCATGATGGAGCAATCTTAGACCTCATACTCTCAAATGGGGACAGTGAGAGGATCTCAGATCTAGAAGTGGGTAGCCATCTGGGAATAAGTGTCCATCAAACAGTGTGGTTCATGATAAACTCAGCTACAGAGTCAAGCCATACAAAAGTGAGGGTACTGGGCTTAGGAGGGCTGACTTTGGCAAGACAGAAGAAGGCCTTAGAAGAGCACTAACAACCAGACTAGAAGGAGGGGTTGAACAACAATAGGGAAACATCAAATGTGACATCACAGAGGCAACACGCCTTTGTGTGAAGCAAATAAACAAATCAAAATAAAAGAAAAAGCCACTATGGTTCTTAAAAGAAGTGAGGGGGAAGGTCGGGGAGAAAAAGATATCATTCAGTAAGTATAAGGAAACACAGAAGGGGCAGGAGAGAGATCTGTACCAGTTAAGGCAGAAGGAAACAGGGAGGGAAGTCAGAATAGCAAAGGCCCAAACTGAGGAAAGATAGCCAACTCAGTTAAGAAGGGGAATAAAACTTTTATAGGTACATCAGGGATCATAGAAAGACAAAGGGAGGGATTGTGAGTCTGAATAGAATGGACGGTGGGTGGGCAGACAAGGACAATGAAAAAGCAGGGATACTGAACAAATACAGTATTTCTGCTCAGTATTCACAATACAGGAGGAGTGGGAGCTGCTTAATCCAGGTAACAGAAGCACTCTGGATAGGGAGGTCGATCCCAGTCCTTTCACAGAAGAAAGGGTTCTGAAAGAACTCCTAAAACTGAAGGTGGACAAAGCAATGGGGCCTGATGGAATTCACCCCAGAATTCTAAAAGAATTAAGGGGAGAACTAGTGAAACCACTGACTACCTTTTTTAACAAATCATGGGAGGATGGTGTGGTACCTGAGGACTGGAGGAAGGTGGATGTGATTCCCCTTCACAAAAGTGGGACCAAGACAGAGGCAGGAAACTACAGACTTGTCAGTTTGGCCTCTGTGGTAGGGAAAGTGATGGACTCACTTCTGAAGGAAAGAATTGTTGAGTACCTAGAGGCCAGTAGGGCTCAGTACCCAATTCAGCATGGGTTCAGAGTGGGAAGTTCATGTCAGATGAATCTAATTGATTTCTTTGACTAGGTGACCAAAGTAGTAGACCAGGAAGGGGCAGTGGACATGACTTGCCTAGACTTGAGCAAGGCATTTGTCACAGTCCCACACAAAAGATTAATAGTCAAATTAACCAGCCTGGGAGTGGGTCCCAGAGTAGTAGCCTGGGTAAAACATTGGCTGGACAACAGGACACAGAAGGTAATTGTAAATGGAGTCCACTCTGAAGAAAGAGTGGTTACTAGTGGGGTACTGCTGGGTTCAGTACTGGGTCCAGTCCTTTTTAATGTCTTTAGATGTGACATTGCAGAGGGACTGGAAGGAAAAGTATGTCTCTTTGCAGATGACACAAAGATCTGCAACAGGGTTGATACACAAGGAGGCATGGAAAGGATGGGAAGGGACTTAGCAAGGTTGGAGGAATGGTCAGAAATATGGCAGCTTGGATTCAATGCAAAGAAGTGCAAAATAATGCACCTGGGAAACAAAAACCCAGGGGAAGATTACACAATGAGGGGGAGGTAGTAACAACAACAAAAATGGAAAGGGACCAGGGGGTAATCATATCAGATAACCTTAAGATTAGCAAGCAATGTGAGAAGGCAGTAGGGAGGGCTGGGAGGATACTGGGATGTATAGGGAGAGGCATCACCAGCAGAAAACAGAAAGCTGTTATCCCTCTGCACAGACAGTTGGTGAGACCCCATCTGGAGTACTGTGTCCAGTTCTGGAGACCCCATCTCCGCAAAGACGTAGACAGGAAAGAGGCAGTCCAGAGGAGGGCAACTAAAATGGTGCAGGGTCTGCAAGAGAAGCCATACGAGGAGAGACTAAAGGAGCTTAATATGTATACCCTTGAGGAAAGGAGGGAGAGGGGGCATGATAGAAACTTTTAAGTACCTCACTGGAATCAACAAAGTCCAAGAGGGTAGCATCTTTCAGAAAAAGAGATGTGCAAGAACAAGGGGACACAATTTGAAGACAGAGGGGGGGATGGCTCAGGGGCAATGTGAGGAAGTATTTTTTCACAGAGTTGGTGGTGAACACATGGAACAGTCTTCTCAAGGTTGCCATGGTGACTGAAACCTCTCAAACTTTGCTCCCGAGGTTTAAAGAGTAGCCATGGCAGTCTCTTGACAGCTACACACGCTTGTTGTAGATTGAGAACAATATATTATCCTCTATATTATGCATTGGTCTAGACAGTTTATAATGGGAGTGTGTGCATTGGTAAACACTGTTTTAGGTCTCTGGTGTAAGGATTACAAAAGCTGAATTCTCATTGTTGCCCTCTATTGCTGAGCAAGCAAACTGACACTCATTATGGTCCTACAATCCAGGAAATGGAATGTAAAAAAAATGACAGAACTAGAGAGTGTATATATGTTTGAGACACTTCCAATTTAGCTTACCCCTCCCCACAAGGACTAGCATATCCATGATGCTTTGCACTTAGTATTAGTCTTTAGGATATACCCATACGCCTTGGGAGAGATTTATAAAAACAATAAAATTGGAAATCATCTGTCTCCATGTATTGGTATACATTCTACATGTTGCTCTTGTTGTAAACTGCATTGTTTTTAGCAACATATGTATAGTATGCTGCCTGTAATGGGTGTTTAATACATTGGTCTGGAGGTTTACAGCACAAATATATGCATTACAAACTATTGTCTTGGTCATGTGTGAGTGGCAATGATGATATAAGCCAGTTGCTCACTGTTGTCCTCTGGTGCCGATCAATCGAATAATACCTTTTATCATCCAATTATCAAGAAGATGCAATGGAGAAAAAGAATAAAAGAAAGTGTTAAAGAGATTGAAGAAATTAATGCCTAGTGACACAAATAGCTTTAATATCTCCCAGTAGCACTGATGTTTTTGTCAAATACTTGTAGTGTGTTAACTATAGAATAGTATAAAATTAACATTATGTAATATAATATCTGTATATATTGTATCCCGGAGTGATTTACCAACAATTTATTTACAAAGGACAGCCTAGCAGAAATGCTACATTTAATTTCCTTTGGGCTGTGCTTCTGTTTGGGACAGCAACAAAGTGATGCCCATCAGTACCACTGGTACTTTGATTTCAAGTTATCCTTGCTGTAAAGTGGATGAGTTGGGACTTTTTGTACTATTGAGATGGCAAAACATTGTTGCAGAAGAGCAGTATATAGTGAAACTGGCTGCAATGCAATGCAATGTCTTGAGTTACTGCATGACAAGGGGGAATGACTTCCACTGAAATCGCTTTAACTGCAGCAGCTCTACTGCACTATGCAGTAGCTTTGTATTGCATCCTGGCTGGCTCCACTGTATTTTGCAAAGCGTGCAGTGGAAAGCAGGTAAAATGGATGATTTCCTGTCAAAAAGGATGGCCACATGGTGCACACTGCTGCAGCACATTCCTCTTTGAGCCCTTTATTGCATAGTTGGAGAGAGAGTGAGAGAGCATAAGGAGTGAGACTTTCCATTAGGTTGACAAAACATTAGTCGCTACAAAATATTTGCTTAGTGAGTGCTGAGAAAATTGTAGAAGGGATTTAAGAAAGTTTTATTTAGAGTGAAACATTCTAGCACATATTTCAAGAGGTTTTACTCTGCTTTTTCTGTTCTGAAATGAGTACAGTACATCAGAGCTGAAACTGGGGGTGGAGGCAAGGAAAGAGTCCACTTCCAGTTTCAGTTTTGTTTGAACAAATATTTAAAACTGTTATTTTAATGCAGCTTTTTGTATTATGGTCTGTTTTGCTTACCACTAATTATAGGTGGCTGCTATATGTACTGTACCTATATCATCCTGACATTAAAATTAGGAGTTATCCCCAACCACAGCTTACTTTCAATTCAATTCCAAATGTCTACTAGCACTAAGAGTGCAGTCAGTATTTGTAAAAGCTCAGGAAGACGTGTTGTGCCATTCCCTGGTGTCTGATGAGAAGTGCCACATAGCGGGGAAGTTCGTTGCTATGTACTGAAAATGACTGTCTGAGTTCCATGTAGACTTGTGTTTTCTTACATTTACAGTGCTAGTATTTACTAGAATACTAACAGTGTAGCAGCTAGCCAGCAAATACACTTTCAGAAATTATTTAATTACTGCAAAACGTAAGTCATGTTTTTGTCAATAAGTCTCATTTTTGAAATGTATTTCTCACTGTTGTGCCATTTTTATGTTTGCTTGCACGCATGTGCAAGAAACATAGTGCCTTCATCGGAGATTTCGGAGGTGTGTCACCTCCTCCTCCAATTCAGGCACTGTGCTGGCAGGCGCGGCCCCTGTAAGCCAATGCATTTTGGAGCTGTCTATGACACACTCCAAAATGCAGTGGCATACAGTTGAAAGGGGGAGCTACGCTTGAGTGAGCAGCGATAAGAAGCTGCCTCACAGAGCCCCCCCCAGCCACAGGCGCAGCACGCCTCAAGACGCAGCGTAGTCGGTCGGGTGCCCAACCTCTACTGGCTGATCCAGCGCCTGTCCTCCCTCCCTTCCTCCCAGATGTTGATGCCACGCCTGGGAGCCCACCCCAGCGTGGGTAATCCGTCGTTGCCGACGGGGTGCCCAATCCCCCGTCGGGCTGAATCGCCGCCCTCCCCAAAGTCCTTGTGTCATGCTGGGAGCCCACCCCAGCGTGGCAATCAATATGTTGCCAACGGGGTGCCTGTAATCCCCGCCAGCTGAACGTGCTCCCTCCCCAAAGTCCTTGTGCTATGCTGGGAGCCCACCCAGCGTGGCAAATGGTCCCGCTTTTTTAAATTTTTATTTGACGGGTGCCCAATCCCCCGTCAGCTGAACGCCCCCCAAAGTCCTGGTGCCACACTGGGAGCCCACCCCAGCGTGGCAAGCGGTCCCATTAACGCCTTTTTTGTTTTAACCTGTAAAACAAAACGTCCCACGGCGCCGCTCTCGAACCCTCCCACAACCCGCACCCACCCACTGTGCACCCAGCTCTCCCACAGCCCCTCACCCCATACTTACCTCCGGACTCAACGCGATGATCTTCGGTGGACCAGGAACACGTCTGCACTCTTCAAAGCTGACCGCGAACTGAGGAAATGCCGGTAAGCTGTATAATGGGCTAGATAGGAGGGGTTCAACTTTATTGCATATCTCAGGCATTTTTGGGAATTTTTGCACCAAATTTTCAACATGCAGTTTTTGGGAACCCTTCTCATGAATGATGTCACTGTCATGGCATTATTCAGGCTTGAAGGGTGATTTTGAGCAGTGACTGCGAAATCACCCTTCGGGACCGAATACCGCCATGACAGTGACATCATTCATGAGAAGGGGGCCCAAAACCCCCATGTTGAAAATTTGGTGACAGAATTCCTAAAAATGACTGTTTTACAAGTGTGCGCTGCACAGTTCCCACGCACTCTCGTAGGTTTGCGAATTTTCAATATTTACACTCCAGATTTCCAACATTGCCATTTTTCCACACCTCCTTATGAGCAGTACAGCTGTCATTTTTCACATCCTGCCCAAAATGTATTTCCACCCATGTAGCGCACAATGGCACAGTCGGTGTGCAAACTCAAAATGTATGGGACACATTAACAAAACCACAGTGACACTGTTCATGAGCAGAGGTCTTAAAATGGCTATGTTGAAAACTTGGTGAAAATAAAGCCTAAAAATGACTTTTACGAGCGTGCGTTGCACAGTTCCTATGCATGCTCGTAAGTTTGAAAATTTAATATTTTCACTCTAGATTTTCAACATGTCCATTTTATTAAACTTCCTTATGAACAGTCCAGCTGCAATTTTTCATATGTCACACAAAATGTGTTATCACACATGTAGCGCAACAATGGTGCTGTTGTAGTGCAAAGTAATGTTTAGGACAGATTAAGAAAATTACAGTTACACTGTTCATGAGCAGAGGTCTTAAAATGGCTATGTTGAAAATTTGTGACAAAAGTCCATAAATGACTGTGTTACAGTGAGCATTGTGCAGTTTCCATGCATCCTCGTTAGTTCATGACTTAGTAATATTTTCAGTCCAGATTTTCACTAGTGGCATTTTTCAACACTTCCTTATGAACAGTACAGCTGCCATTTTTCACAACATGGCCGAGTGTGTTTTCACACTTTCAGTGCAGAGATGTGTGGTCGCTGTGGGAAATCATTGTTCGCACAGATAAAGAAAATCACAGTGACACTGTTCATGATCGGAGGCACCAAAATGCCTGAGTTGACAATCTGCTATAAAATATCCCCAACCTACTTATATAGCAGGTGTGCGTTGCACAGTTTCTATGTCGCTCGTGACTTCACCATTTTTAAAATATTTTTACTACACATTTGCAACATAGCCATTTTACACCTCCCATGAAAGAGCCTGTTCGAATATTTTTGCACCTGTGGTGCTAAATCCTGTAGTCACTGTGCATAAGCAGCTTTTGGCTACCAAACTGATATTCCCCCTGTTCATGAGGTGGGGTCACAAAACAAACATGTTGAAAATTTGGGTTAAAATACCAACGGATGCCTGAGAATTATTAGGCTTTTCCACTAAATCGCCCAACCTATAGAGAATGACAGGAATCAGGGTGTGACTTGGGATTCTTGCCTGTGATGCTCATACCATTCCACACCCTGCAGTCACTGAGAGGCATCGAGGTATGCCTTGGACTCTTCGGCCCCAAACTTCACCCCATTCTCCTATATCGCACCCATCTCACCGTATTTCCTAATGAAATGGGGTGCGCATAAGGGCCAAAGACCCCAAGGAACACGTCACACTTGTCAGTCTCTGCAGAGTGGGGTGTGGTGAAATGGCGTGGCCGTTATGCCTGACGACCCAAATGCACACCCCGATGCCTGTCACTCTCTGCAGGGTGGTGGTGGGGTTGGCTTCAGTTCAGTATTTCACTGCCATTCCTATTACGCAGCTCTGTAACTTCTACACTACCACTGCCAATGCCAGTAAGCAAACATTCGGCATTGACAAATGCTTGTTATATCTGGTACATATGATAATTGTGTGGATAAAGGAGTGTTCTTCATGTTTTAAAACACATGGGGCCTGATATTGAAAACTTTGCCCCATGGTTAAATTAGCACTGCCAGGCATGCTAAATTAGCCCAGACTCAATTGCCCACTATATTCAAAAGGGATTGTCCAGGTGCTAAACCTGATGAATATAGCAAGCTAAGGAAGTCAGGCAAACTGAGCTGGGTGTGCAGTGCAAAAATAGCCCAGGAAATAACACAACTCTGAATATAGCAACCAGGATGTGCAAACCATAACAGCAGCCCAGTGCACAGTGATGTGAAGGAAGGCAAAGGTGAACTATGTGGCCTATGTGTGTACTAGCAAAGGAGTGGATTCATTAAAGCTGCAAGCACCAGCGCATGTGAAATTCTAACAGAAATGTACCATGTTTCTGAAACATTTGCACGGCACAGACACTTTTGCACAGGTTTTGCATAGAGCTAACATGTTTGCCCAGTGCTATCACATTTGCCAGGGGCAAACATTTGCTATATTCAAAAGTGACATGCAAATAAACCTACTTTGGCAGTCTGTGGGCAAACATTCAGATTAGCATCTCATGTCCTGATTTGCATGCAGTTTGCCCAGCGCTATTGCAGGGTCCCACAGCTGCACCTGTAGGTCAGTATGGAAGTACAGGGGCTGGCTGGGTCTTCCCACAGCTCCACCTGTAGGTCAGTTTGGAAGTGCATTGTGGTAGCTACAGGTTACATTTGTACAGAACCGCATAGAATATTGTGCCCCTTGACACTACACAGGCACAGGTGGTGGTGCTGCATGCAATTGTCAAACTGTAGTTCTTGCTACAGTGCACAGCAGACACTACAGTAACAAGGGAGCCAGTAGTGTGAGGGACACAGCAATGCCTATGGTGTGTAGGGCATCAATGACTGCTGCACTTTACACAGTGACAGGCCCATCTTGCAGGTGTGTACTGACAGTGGACATTGCTGTTATGCTGTTGTGTGACCCACAGATGCTGCACCACTTGTGTGGGATACTCACAGTGACATACATATACATGGCTGGCTGTGTGTGCTGTGGTGTCTGTACAAATGTGCAGTATGTGGCTGGTGTGCACATACCATCAGACAGGCACACTGGTGTTGTGGTATTCCCAACACTGGACCATTTGCACTGCATGGCTTGTCCCAGCCTTGTGGCAGCACCTAGTATGTGGTTCAGACTGGCCACCTGTACACCCTCCCTTCAACACCCTCCACACCCCAAGTGCTGCATGTGTGTGCTAGAATCTGTTGATGTCCACCGAAGGGTGATCTGCAGATGTGTGCTGTATGGACACACTGCCACAGTGTCCACTGGGTGCCAGGTCACCACTTACTGCCCGTCATGGCTGGGACCGGTGGCAGATGATGGCATCATAGGAGGTGCCATCCATATGCAGCATGTTACTTCCATGTCTGGTTTCTTTCTATGTTTAATATTTACTGGTTAGGGTCCCACAAAGCTGCACAAAATTCATGCAAAGCCACAAACTTGCACAAAGCTGGTTTGCCCAGAGTTAAGACTACCGTTTCCTGAGCGGTAATTTGCGCTACTCAAAGTGTCATGTTAAGTCATGCAAAAACAGTTTGTGTGACGCTAATGTGCTGAATATAGCATTGCACCTGTACTCATGTACATGTCCCCTCGGTTTGCCCCTTGCATACATTATACTCTTGCCCAGCGCTAATGCAGTTTGCCCATGCTATATGACCTTTTGAATATATCGGACCCACACAAACCCAGCACTAAACCTGCGCAAACATTTTTTGCCCAGTACAAAGTCTGGAATATCTGGCCCCTGCATCTCTGAGGTATTTAGTAGCACAAGTGCATTAGTAAAGTATCACATCCTCAGTGCTACATAAGGACTGAAAGTATTGTCAGTTAAGCTGTCCATATTCATATAGATGAAATGTCATATAGGCATATTTATTTTGATGTTGGATTTATAACAGCATGTCACAATGTAATGCCTTAATGCTTCTTCCAGTTTCACATTGACTGCCAGTGTAGCTCAATCATATTGGAGCATCAGAGGGGAAATAAGTGTTAAACTATTTTAACACTCAGAATGACAGATTCCATTTCTGTTGCATATCAAAATCATGGATAACAGTACTAGTCCAGGCAATTTTCAAACTTCTGTCTCTTGCATTGAATGCTGCCAACCAGTGCACCACACACTAATGCAAATAAGAGAACAAGCAGACTGAAAATGAGACATGCTGTCCTAACCCATACATAAATCATCACCAATCTTATGTGGCCACCTTCAAATACCATATCAGCAAACCATCTGCAACACTTGACCGTCCAGGAGAACCTGCAACTGCCACCGAACCCATCTGACAAACTGAGCAGCACCACTGAGGATCAACATCCTAAGATGTGAAAGGGCAAGAGTGGGCACATATAGTACAGCTACTGTACATCATGAACCATCATCACGCATCTCCCCTTCTTTAAAAAAAATTTGAATAAAACAAATGAACATAATCTTTTCATCTATTTGCACCTTTCCAGTCTAACTGATATTAATTACCTCACATGTAATCTACCCATTTGATGGACACTAAACTCATCGTAATAATAAATAAGCATTCTCAGTTCTAGACACACAGTGACAGTAAAGGGGGGGTCAGATATCTTTGCTTTGGTACTTCTGTAATGATCATAGTTATCTTACCTCACCTCCCCCCACTCTCAGAATGTTAAGCCTCCACAACACTGCTCAATCCATGAGAAGAGCTCACTGCTCACCATCGACTCTCTCAGAAGGTCCAGCACCACAGATGGCCTGCCAGTGTAATGTTCAAAAATGGCCACCCAAGACAAGTGCAGTGAAGCCTGCCAGGATGAAGCTTAGTGTCACAGGTTTCCTGCATGCTAAAAGGATTAACTCCCATTGAAATTGCATTGTTCCTGCAGTAACTCTACTGCATAATTCTGCAGAGTTGAGCTTCATCGTGGTGGGCTTCACTGTATTTCAGGGTTGCTGTCTGCCTCCCAGGGTTCTCTTTGTTTTTGGAAAAACTTCAAGGGGGAATTCTTCCATCTAGCAGTATGTGAAACAAAATAGAGGGGTGGAAGGAACTCAGACCACTATCTTCTGTCTACTTAAGACAGACTTTGCTCTTGCACATGAGAATATAATACCCAGTACTTTGACAAACAATTACAATAGCAGTTAGGCAAGGTGTAGATGCAACACAGTTAACTATTGAAGGACGGTAACACAATAGGATTTTGGACCCCGGCTGGGGTCATGAGGTGCACTAACAGGCCAAGGCAGATATCAGTGCATTATTCAGATAGGTTTTGAATGCTAGCAGAGGGTCTAATGCATGACACGAGGTTGGAAGGCTGTTCCAGAGGTTTGGGGCCACTACAGAGAAGTCTCTCTGTCCCATGTCTGTGGACATCCGGGGGTATTTATTTAAATCTAGGATTACATAATACCTTTGAGCCGAGGCTCTTTTACAAAGGTTCCACATCAGAAGAACGGACAATACAGTTTATGAAATTACAGAGTAAGTCAGTCATGATGCCAAGTGGTTATAACAACTTGATTTTAAGTACAAATAACACGGCATATTACAATAACAATAGGAGGTGTATTACAACATAAGCGAGAGGAAAGAGAGAGAGTGGGATGGTACGGAGTATAGCAGCCTAGAGGGCTTTGTCAGGACAGAGTATTTGAGTATAAAGTTGAGCAAGGGAAAAAAAACAGGGAATAAATAAGCGCAAGAAGTAGGGTTAGCATGGACAGCAGAGGGTAGGGGAGCTGCCGAAATGATGGTGTTCAGCTAAGGCAGCTAAGGTTAGTTAAGCAGGTGATTAGAGGAGGACCTCAGTTCCCTTGTGCCATGTTTAATAGAGAGAAGTCTTATTAAGGGGAAATAGGCACTGTCCTTAAGAGCTTGTAGATAATTGTCCTCATGAGGATGTCCCGGAAGGCCTGGGGTGAGAGCCACGTGACGGTTGTGTATAAGGAGCAGCAACTGGTGTTGACCAGAGCTTACAGGACAAATTGACAGATGCTATTGTAGGCAATATTGAGGCAGGCAAGCTGTTGAGATGAGGTTTGGGAAATGATGGGGGAGAAGTAATCCAGTAGTGGTAGGAGCGTGCCCCGCCCAATAGCAATGCTTACTTAAGGGGTCATGAGATGTCACAGGCAATAACAGGCACCCAGTTGTTGATTAACTTGCTTAATCCTGCAGTCCAATATTAACTTTGAATGTTAGGGAGGGGTCCAGGGTGACACCTAAGTACTTGTAGGTAGAGACATGTTCAAAGGGGGGACCCATCTGGGGTCCGGATGCTGAAGGAGATGGTTTGGCTTCCATTGCATTTTACAAGCTCGTGCATGGACCTGAAAAGCATGATCTATGTTTTTTTTTTGGTGTTAACAAGAAGTGTTAGCTGTAAACTAGTCGTGGGGTGACTTACAATCCTTGGATAGGAAAGGGATAATTGTTGTGGACTGTAGCCACTTCCACAAACAATAAGATCATCCATATACAGTATCTTATGGCATTCTGTATGGTCACCAAGAAGATTGTTAACAAACAGGGAGAAAAGAGTCGGACATAATATGGACCCTTGTGGGACACCATTATGTACCTCCAGGGAACCAGATGCTACCTCTCCTGTGCAAACCCTCTGGGATCTGTTCGAGAGATAATTTCCAAACCAGTCAGTGGTACCAGTTGAAAAACTATAGGAGGTGAGTTTATATAGGAATAAATCATGATCAACAAGGTCAAAAGTCATGGAGAGATCAATGAATATCTCTCCTGTGAGCTTACCCTCATCCACTACTCTTAGAACGTGCTCCGAGAAGCAAGCTAGCGCAGTGGTGGTACTGAAACCCTTGCAAAAAACATGTTGGTTAGTGGATAGCATACCATGTTTGGAAATGTATTCAGATGTTTGCAAGAATACTTACTAACACTAAAGAAATGTTTGCTTTAAAACATATATTTTGTGTCTGAATTTTTCTTTAACTTAAAACCATATGATAAGTGCAATAAGACATGACGGGGTGTGTGGTAGTGTGATCTCCACACTTCCAGGGACAATAAGGTACTTGGCCTGCAGCCTCATGCCTCATTACTCCTCTGGGCATGTGCAAATTACACTACTACCCACACCCTGTTGTGCGTTATTGCTTACAAAGCATACTCCCTGGATGCCATGAGACAGAAGGGTGAAATTACTGGAAACATCAAAATCTAAAGCATATAAACAATGTGGATAAGTGCCAACTGTTCAGGCTTAGTGAAGGGTCCCTTACAAGAGGCCACAACTATAAATTAATATAGGGAAATTTAGGAGAGACATGAGGAGGATCTTCATCATGAAAAGGCTGTTAGAAAAGCAGAGAGTCTACCGGGGAGCTGATCAATGTTAAGATGTTTGCTAGTTTCAAGATATCCAACCAGTGAAAATGACTTGGGGAAGAGATATATCTAATGTGGACTATGGGACTGGCCATGCAGATCTGCAGGATGAGGGAATGTATTAGGACCTGCCAATGCTAGACTGTGAGGACTTGAGTAGGAACAGAACTGACTTGACAGAACATGAACCTTTTTCTATTCACAACCTTCTACATTTTGTCTTCTAAACACATTAGTGTAGTATGACTATAGATTGTTTCACCCTTTTGCTCTTTTTATATTTACTTGCGCGCATGTGCAAGAAACATTTCGTCACAGCTTAGGAGAGAACGGGGTTTTGGAGATGGGGCACTGTGGGGGCCAATGCTCCCAGTGCCTTTTGAGGCTTGGCCTGCTTTCCCCAATGCGATGGCATGCTGCTGCTGACACTAGTTCAGCCAGGGTACCACCACCTTGAAAGGAATCCACCGCTGCAATGAGGGAGTGACCCGTCATTATAAAGTGGTCCCTTGCCTGGTGTAAAATTTCATATAACATGGCGGCGACTCTCACCGCCCGCTTCAGAGTCCCCATGATGGTTAACTTGGGGATTCCCAATCCCCCTGTTGGCATGTCCCCATCCCCAGTTTATTTGCCGATGGGGTAATTCAATCCCTGTTGGCATGATGCTCCCCCCACCATTTGTTATGTGCCGAGGGGGTACCCAATCCCGCCTAGCTCATGCGCTCCCACTCCCCCACCACACTGTATGGCCGATGGAGGTGCCCAATCCCCATTGGCTCCAGTATCCACCTGCATAACAAACAACTGGCCAGGTGGAATGCTGGGAGACTACCCCAGCATGCCAAAAGTGTCCTGCAATGTCTTTTTTAATTTTAAATCCTGTAAAAAAAGAAAACGGTCCCTTGTTGAGTCCCATGCCCCTTCCCCCAACCCGCACCCACCCACTGTGTACGCTACCTCTCCACACCCCCCTTACACTATACTTACCTCCGGATCCTGGCACGATGGTCTTCGGTGGACCAGGAACAGGTCTGCACTCTTCACAGCTGACCGTGAACTGAAGAAATGCCGGTAAGCTGTATAATGGCATAAATGTTGTTTTTTTTCAACTTTGGTGCATATCTTGGCCATGTTTTTGAATTTTGGACCAAATTTTCAACATGGGGTTCTTGTGACTGCACCTCATGAATTCAGTCACTGTCATCTCGTTATTCGGTCCCGAAAGGTGATTTTGCGGTCACTGCATGGAATCACCTTTCTGGACTGATTATCGGAATGACAGTGTCACTGTTCATGAGGTGGGCTCTCAAGAAGCCTATGTTGTAAATCTGGTGAAAAAAATGCCAAGAATGACTGCATTATGAGTGTGCATTGTGCAGTTTTACACATGCTCATAACTTCACAAATTTGCAATATTTTCACTCCAGGTTTTCAACATTGGCATTTTTCCACACCTCCTTATGAACAGTGCAGCTGTCATTTTTCACATCCTGGCTGAAATGTGTTTTAGCACTTCTGGTGCAGAATAGTGCGATCGCTTGTGGGAAATCAGTTTTTGGGACAGGTTAAGAAAATCACAGTGACACTGTTCGTAAGCAGAGGTCCTAAAATGCTTATGTTGAAAATTTGATGACAAAAGTCCATAAAATGATTGTGTTATAAGCGTGTGTTGTGCAGCTTCCACGCACCCGCATAACTTCACAAATTTGTAATATTTTCACTCCAGATTTTCAACATTGGCATTTTACTACACCTCCTTATGAACAGTACAGCTGTCATTTTTCATATCCTGCCTGAAATATGTGTTTACACATCTGGCGCACAATGGCGCGGTCGCTGTGGGAAATTAATGTTTCAGACAGATTAAGAAAATTATAGTGACAGTGTTCATGAGCAGAGATCTCAAAATGCCTAGTTGAAAATTTGGTGAAATTATTCCATTAAATGACTGCAGTATAAGCATGTGTTGCGCAGTTTCCACGTACGCTCGGAACTTCAAGCATTTTTAATATTTTCACTAAAGATTTTCAACATTGCCATTTCTTTACACCTCCCTATGAATGGTACAGCTGTCATTCTTCACATCCTGCCTGATCTGTGTTTTCGCACATCTGATGCAGAATGGCACGGTTGTCGTGGGAACTTGAAGTTCAGGACACATTAACAAAATCACATTGCTACTGTTCATGAGAAGAGGTCCCAAATGCTTTCATGAGGTGGGGGTTACAAAAAGGCCATGTTGAAAATTTGTACTGCAAATACCAACACACGCCCGGGGCATTAGGGTTTCTAACCATAACATCCCACCCTGTACAGACTGACAGGCATCAGAGGTGTAACTTTGTATCACTGGCTGTAATGCTCATGCCATCCCACCCCCACCCTGAAGCCAGTGACAGGCATCGAGGTATGCCTTGCACTCTTCAGCCCCAGACTTCACCCCATACTCCTGTACTGCACCCATTTCAGCTTATGTCCTTATGAAATGGGGTGACTGTGAAGCCAAACACCCCAAGGCACACTTCAACACTTGTTGGTGTCTACAGGATAGGGTGAGGTGAAATGCCATGAGCCTTATGGGCAATGACCAACAGGCACACCCCAATGCCTGCCCATCTCTGCAGGGTGGAGGTGGGATTGGCGTGAGTTCAGTACTTCACTGCCACTCCTATTCTGCATCTGTCTAACTCCTGCACGTCCACTGCTAATATCAGAAAGCAAACATTCAGCATTGACAAATGCTTGTTTTTTTTTAATTCTTTGGTAACTGGCTAAGATCCACTAGGCACAGAATCTTTTTTTAGGGGCAACCCAGGAACACTGGGGTGGTTAAGTGATTTGCTTATAGAAACACAGAAGCATAGAAGATGTTGGCAGATAAGGAGCTCTTGGCCTATCCAGTCTGCCCTATTTTTCCCTACCTATAGCTACACCGCAGACTCTATTGAGTCTTCTGTGTTCACCCTGCCTTACTTCTAAGATCACCTTGTATCTATCCCATGCATACTTTAATCCTGTAACTGGGGAGTCACATGATGCCTGTGGAAGGGTGAGAAGCAGGGCTGAGGAGCTTCACTAAATCTGGCAGTTATTATATTTTTCCTTCCTCAATAAACAAAAAAATTGACTTTGCCTTCTTCGGTTTCAGGCCTGGATATTTAAGAGTTGTGCATGGTGCAACAGGGATGTGCCATGTGCAACCCACCAATGCTCCCCGGCGTGGTATTCAAAGGGGCATGTTATGATGCACAACTCCCGATGCGCCAGGGTGCATCGGTAATGTACATGGCACAAGTGCGGTAGGCATGCCCATGCATATGCTGCACATCCTGATATTCATCCCGGGATGTACGGCACATATGCTAGCATGACTCCACCTTATTGCACTCAGGGAGGTGCAAAGATGTGCCTGGCAAAACCATGAACAAGTCCTAGCCACCCACAGGTGAGCTGCCATATTGCAGGGCTCAAAACAGCAGCCGCCAGCCGTGGGTGGCCACCCACCCACCCAGAATACTGTCCATAAGCTCCCTGCCCTGGAAGTGTTGTGGCCCCCACCCCATCGCCCGATCACTGGCATATGTATCAAAAGCCTCCCTGGTGGTCCAGTGGAAATCCCCCCCCATTGCCTGATCACAGGCATATGTGTAAAGAAGTTTCCTGCTGGTCCAGTGGAAACCCCCCCATCACCCGATCACAGGTATAAGTTTAAAGAAGTTCCCTGGTGGTCCAGTGGCAACTCCCTCCATCACCCAATCACAGGCAGAAATAGCGGCACTCCACCCGCATGCTGCCTGGCTGCCCACCGAATGACAGCATACAGTACAGTCTGTACACCTATTGGTCCACTGTCTTGACCGATGGGCATGCAGACCATACCCTACTACACAGGCCCGATATGTGTAGAACATATAGGTGTACAGACCGTACTGTACGCTGGCATTCGACGGGCTCCTGGGCGGCATGTGGGTGGGGTGCTGCTGCCTGCTGATAACTGGGAGGTGCTGGGTGGTGGAGGACCTCAGTAGGTGGTGGTGGGGGAACCACTGGACCACCAGGTTTTCTATTGCTACTTCCACCCGCGATCGGGCGATGGGGGGGTTTCCATTGGACCACTAGGAAACTTCTTTAAACTTATGCCCGCTATCGGGTGATGGGGGTGGGGTTTTCCACTGGACCACCAGGGAGTCTAATTTTACTTATGCCCACGATTAGGCATATGGGAGCGGGGAACCACCATGGGACTGCAGGGTGTCGGTCCCCGATGACTGCAACCTGGCAGGGTGCCAGGCGTGAGTCACCGGGGATCAGTACACCACATGCAAATGGGGCCATAATGACATGCAAATGGCTCCATTTGCACCTTGCATGCTTAATGGCCTCATTTGCATTCCCAGTGCTGAATATCACCGGTGATGCACCTAGCACAACTGCACTTGCTCTGGCACATTCCCCGCTCTTGTTCTGCCACTTGCGCTGGGGCAGTGCCACTGCACCATGTGCAGTGCATGCACCCTCAGTGCCATATTCAATGGTGCTGAGCCATGGCTCATCACCGTTGAATATTGCCTGGTCCATGCCCTTGCACAACCCAGTTGTGCAGTGCCCAGTCTTGCACCCCTGCCGGCACAGTCTGAATATCCAGTCCTCTGTCTTTTTGACCTGCTGGCAGCCTGACATAATGGAAAATCTAGCTAAAATGTAATGAGAACTAGATCTCCCCCCATCAGAAGAATCTGATAGGGATCAGGAGGCTGCAGGGGAGCCTGAACCAAAATGGCCCAGAAGAAGCACTTCCCCAATTCCATTACCACAGGATATGCTAGTGAATATTACAATGGAGCATATTTATAACAAGCGCCAAACTATCAAATCAGCACTCTTTTCTTTAATTGAGGAATTCAGAGACTGGAAGCCAATGGTGAAGGAGCTTGTGATTCGGATTCAAGATGTCGAGACCCAAATTTCCTCCATGGAGGACAAGCTTACCAAAATGGAGCCTGAGGTAGTAACCCTCCAGTACTCCATGAAGATGCTCGAGGAAAAAGTAGAAGATTTAGAAGGACACTCCAGGAGAAACAATCTTGTCCTCCTGGGGTTTCCCAAGGGTGAAGATGGATTGTCTTCTATTTTATTTTTGCAAAAACTATGTACCAGGATTGCAGGTCCTCTTCAAATGGGCCTGCGTACATTATAAAGAGGGCTCACATATCTGTCAGACCTAACGCAGCCCAGGAGATCCCCCACGTCCGATCATATTTAAAGTTTTAAATTACCTTGATCAAGAAAAGACTATATTTTAAAGGCAGCTAGATCATCAGCCAAACTGGAACGAGAAGGCAGGCGATTCCTGGTGGTGCCCGATTTAACCTACTGTACAAGGTGTGACAGGAGATGGCTACTTTCCGACCTCTCCAATCGAAATTATGGACAGCAAAAATAAAACACGAGATGCTCTATCCTGCTTGACTTGAGGTGTCCTTACCATCTAGGACATTTACATGTGATTCAGTGACCCAGGCTACAGCTGAACTTGCCGAGCAATTATCAGCCCTCTTTGGTAAGGGCGGGTGACTCTGTGCCATGTGGAAGAAGCCGGCCGAGTATTGTGCATAATTTCCTTCTTCAGCTAATCTAAATTGTATCTTTAAAGTTGTAAGCTGTTGATGGGAATGGCTTTTATTTTCCAATGGCCGTTTTGTTCCTCCAGAAATTATTAATAAGAGCCACAGATTTGGAAGTAGTCTTGGGGCAATGTACCTCTCCTGCCCTCTTAGAGAATAATTATGCTCCACTAAGGTACTGTTCTTTATTTTATAAACTGGTATGACATGAGAAACTCAGCTACACTATTTTTGTTAGATTACTACATTGACATTTCAGTTGGTGGACTGTACCATCTGGACAATTCTATTACATTCTCGCTTATGGACCTCTAAGTGCATGCTGGATCAGCATTATTTTCAGTTAATTTAATATCTTATTTGTTGGTTTCGTGGACATTTCCTTGGGATGATAGTGCAATGTTTACTCAGCTAGTCAGGTAATCTTTTGGAAGTTATACATTTGTTCCACGTACACTTTTGGAGACCTTGGATTCAGTTGTATTTTTTATTGATTTGTTTGTATTAATTGCTGGCTGAACTGAGATCTGAGGCAGATGTCCTGGAGTGAACAGTCCCTTTACAGTGCGAATCGGACAACGGACTTTATGGAATAAGGTTACTTTGGCTGGAAGAACATTTTACTTAAAAAAAAAATACTGACTGGGATTTAATAGTTTTGTTTATCTGCCTACTGTATTGATATTGGCTCTGGAGCAGTTTTACAAAGATTTACAATGTTTATTCAATGTTGCCTATTATTCTTTCATAATTGTTAAATTTGTTATTACTGTCTGTAGGTGGGGGTTCTTCTCTGCTTTGTGTAATTCATTAGGTTTCTAAAAGGTTCTATTTTTTCAGGGACAAGACATTAATGCTAAATGGAGAAAGTCATTCCAGTTGCTCCATGGAGAACTCTCAGTGTTTACTTTGGGGAGATTTTGTAACAAATTCATGGTGACAGTATTTAGGACATTTTGTCCTCAGACTAAGGCAGCTGAATTTAAGTAGAGAGGACTAGACATACTTATCATATTTATATGTATACCTGCCCCTTTCTACACCTCTATCCCAAAGTTTAACAAAATGAGAGGGAGCGTGTTCAGGGCATTATTCTCTTGCAGATCAAGAGCCATGTTTACAGCTTTTTTTCATTTCTCCTGTAGTTTATACTTAGCTATAAAGTTATTCATGCTATATGAGGGGATATTACTCACTTTGAATTTACCCCATATTTTAACTATACAGTAATCCATTATTAGGAGAGTTGGCTGCTATGGTTCTTTGCCTGTCAGCTTAGGTTCATTTGGCTTATACCATTTTCCCTTTACAGCTTAACTCTATTAACAGGATGTGGTTTTGTTTCTTATATTGTCCTATGATACTACTAAGGGCTGAATTAGTTACTGCAGACCTATGGTGTAAGGAACTACGCCGATTAATTCTGATAGGGGTGAGGGGGCAGATGGTGAGGGAGGGATGTTTTTGCTATGGTACTATAAGGGATTTGGTAGGGCTACTACTTTTTGGTATCATGGACCTTAGCTTTTGGAGTAGGCACTTGGCCTGAGTATTAAGTAGGGTAGGGCTACATTTGGGATTGTGGGCCTTATTTCTTTTGTTGGAAAATAGAGGGATGGGGGTTCTATTAAAGGGGGAAGGTGGGAGGACAGGTTTTTCAGGGGGTACTTTCATCAGGGTGTTACATAAGGGGTAGACTGTGTGATTTTATTTTTGCCCCACATTATTATGATAGGTTCCTGGAATATGCCTTCATGGAATATTAAAGGGGGGAGGTATAATTTGAACAGATATTGTGTTTTGTGTCACTTAAACTGCTACCGTCCTCAGATTGTGATGTTACAAGAAACTCATATTCCTTCTGATCAGCTACTTTAACTGAAAAAACTCTCTAGGTGGGGCAAATTTTTGGAGCTGGATCAGGTGCCAGATGGGGAGGGGTAGCTATCTTATTTCACAGATCAGTACCCTTTAGGCTAATTAAGGAATGGCAAGACCTGGATGATCATTACATTATCATCCATGGGCAGCTTGCCAGTGTAGCAGTAATTTTTGGATCTATATATGGACCCAGTGTTGACACCCCATCCTTTTTTCCCCCACTGGCTACTTTACTTGTCTCATTTCAGGACATCCTTGTCTCCTGAGTAGAGACTGGAATCTGTGTTTCTCTAATGACATAGAACATATTGTAGATGGGTGGGGCTTTCTCTGACCAAAAGGGCACTGAGAGAATTCATGACAAATTTAGGCCTTGTAGATCCATGGTGGACGTTGAATCCAGAAATTTGGGACTACACCTTTTACTCTCCCCTACATGGGGCTTACTCCTGTATTGACTTTTTTCTTCTTTGTAATCCTAGTTTGGTGGGGGTTGGAGGGGTGGGTATAGATCCTAGAGTCCTTTTGACCATTTTCCCATTTGGATAGCTCTATCTGTGTCTCCTCCTTCCCCCAAGTCTCGCACCTGGTCTCTCAACACACAGCTCCTTACAGATGAATATGTATTAGGACATATGGAAAAGTTTTTCTCCCTTCCTTGGGAGGAAAATTATGATTCAGTATGAGCAAAGGATGTACTTTGGGAATCGGTAAAGACGTTGTGGCAAGGAGAATTTATAAGGCTTGCTTCGATCAATAAGAAGAAACTTATTATCCAAGTAGAGGGGTGGCTGTCCCATATGCTTCGGAATTTGAACTATCCAAAAAAATCTGAGGAACATCTCTGGGTGGAGCTTCATTCTTTGAGGGCTAAATATTCATCATATCTCGTGGATCGTACTTTATGCTCAACTTTACATATCAAAGCAACATATATTGGGCAAGGGGAGACAGCAGGGAGACTTTTGGCCAATAGAATTAAGCAGCAGAAAATGGCTAGGCAGGTTACAGCTTTGGTTGACCCTGCCTCTGATTCCTTGACCTCTGATCCAACTAAAATTGATAAAATATTTGAAGATTTTTATCAGTCCCTCTACTCTTCTCCTCCAGCTGAAGCTATTTACTCTGCCCTTTTTTGAGGACTTTTTTTCAGGGGCTTGATTTGCCCCAACTTACAAAACCCCAACAAGATTTGTTAAAGGGATTTATATCCAAAAAAGAAGTCCTTGATGCCATAGATCACCTCTCTTCTGACTAGGCCCCAAGCCTAGATGAATTTCTGCCTCTTTTTGATAAATCCTTCAGGGATCTGCTGGCTCCAAAGCTAACTAATATCTATAATTATCTGTATGCTAATAATATCACTGAAAGAGCTTTGTTTGAGGCTCAAATAGTAGTGCTTCCCAAACCAGGAAGAGACCCTTCCCTCCCAGACAACTACAGACCCATCTCTCTTTTAAATATTGACGTTAAAATTCTTGCTACTGTAGCATTCTGTCATGCCATTTAAAACAGGTCTGGTCTGACCTAATTGGTCCCGAGCAGGTGGGCTTTGTTGCTGGTAGGCATTCTAGTGACCACTTTTGAAAGATATTTCATCTCCTCTCCGAGTCTGCGGGGCACTGATAAGGTGCTTGTCTCCCTAGACATGGAGAAGGCATTTGACAGAGTGGCTTGGAGCTTACTGTTTGATGTTTTGCTGAGGTATAATATTCCCAAAAAGTTTATTCAATGGCTTAAAGTATTTTATATCTGCCCCTCTGCTAGAATTTTTAGTAATGGAATTTTATCCCCAGTATTTTGCTTACCATGAGGAACTTGTCAAGCATGCCCCCTTTCCCATATGCATTTTAATTTATACATTAAACCTTTAGCACAGTGAAATTAAAATAACCATGGGGGTAGTGGGCATCCAGGTTGGTCCTTACGAGTGAAAACTTTCTATGTTTGCTAATGACGTGCTTTTACATACTACTAATTGGGAAATTTCCCTTCCTAGAGCATTAGATATTACATCTAAATACAGAGTCCTAGCTGGTAATAAATTAAACCAGCATAAGACAATGGTCCTTGCTTTAACAGATTCATGCTCAAGAGATAAGATTGAGGAAATGGGCCATAAGTGAGCATATCATACACTTTCTTTTTTGGCAATAGATCTCTCCCCTAAACTCTTTACACTTAAAGAATTGAATCTGAACCCAGTAGTAAAACAAATCCAGTTAGATCTTCAAAGATGGCAGTATTTACCCTTGAGGCATTGGGGAAACATAGAAACATAGAATTTGATGGTAGATAAGGACCGCTTGGCCCACCCAGACTGCCCATTTCCCTACCAAATGGATAAGCTGAAGATCCTAGTTAACCAGCAGCCTACTTCTTCCTGCCCCAACCCCCTAGAATTGCCTGATGACTGTCCCATGCATGCTTGAATTCCACCATTGTTTTTGACTCCACAGTCTCCTCTGGAAGGCCGTTCCATGCATCCACAACCCTCTCTGTGAACAAATACTTCCTTAAATTACCTCTGAGCTGCCCCCCCTCTATCTTCATATTGTGCCCCCTTGTTCTTGCACACCTCTTTTTGAAAGATGCTACCTCTTGACTTTGTTGATTCCCTTGAGGTACTTGAAAGTTTCTATCATGTCCCCCCCCTCCTTTCCTCGAGGCTATACATATTAAGCTCCTTAAGTCTCTCTTCATATGTCTTCTGGTGCAGACCCTGCACCATTTTAGTTGCCCTCCTCTGGACAGCTTCCATCCTGTCTATGTCTTTACGGAGATTGGGTCTCCAGAACTGCATGCAGTACTCCAGATGGGGTCTGACCAGCTGTCTGTAGAGAGGATAATAACTTCCTGTTTTCTACTGGTGGTGCCTCTCCCATGCATCCAGTATCCCCCAGCTCTCCTTGCTGCCCTCTCACATTGCTTGCCCACCTTTAGGTCATCTGATATGACTACCCCCAGGTCCCTTTCCATTTTTGTTGTTGTTAGTATCTCACCCCCATTGTGTACTCTTCCCCTGGGTTTTTGTTTCCCAGGTGCATTAACTTGCACTTCTTAGCATTGAATCTAAGCTGCCATACATTTGACCATTCCTCTAACCTTGCCAAGTCCCTTTTCATCCTTTCCACCCCACCTTGTGCATCAACTCTGTTGCAGATCTTTGTGTCATCTGCAAAGAGACATACTTTTCCTTCCAGTCCCTCTGCAATGTCACTTATAAAGACATTGAAGAGGACCGGTCCTAATACTGAACCCTGCGGTACCCCACTAGTAACCACCCTTTCTTCAGAGTGGACTCCATTTACTATTACTCTCTGTGTCCTATTCTCCAGCCAATTCCCATAGTTAATGTATCCCCTCTCTTGTTGAATATCCCATTGCCCAAAATCTGGTTTCAAAAAGGTAATTCTATTTGGTCCTTCTTTTTGTGGCTGGAGAAACATCCAAGGAGGCATTAGGTAATTTATGCCAGCCTAGAGATCTAAGTGGGTTACAGGTTCCCAATGTGTTCTTATACTATTTAGCCTTTCATGGCTGCACATATTTGCAGTGGGCCAACAAAGTACAAGAGACCTCTCGAGTTTTAGAATGGTTGCAACTTGAAACTTTTCTTGGGCATTTATTCCATATTTCTTTGTCCTCACTGCTTTATATACCTTACAGTAAAATTCCTACCCAGCTAAGAGACTCACCAATAGGTTGGTTGGTTAAGGCACATCAACAATTGTGTCAATCCTTACAGCTTCATTGCAAACAGGATTTGAGACAACCACTCCTGGAAAATCTGATTGTTTTGAGAGGGGGTAAAGTTTTGCTCCCTCCTATTTGGCAGGGTCTGGCAGCTCTTTCTATATCTGATTTGGTAAAGCAAGACAAATTCCTAACTCTATCAGAATTCAGAGATAAACTTCGCCTCCCAGCTTTCTCTTTGTTTAACTACATTCAGCTTAAACATTGCACACAGCATGTGGTGGGGAAACTTCCCTGGTATTTTACTGCTACCTCATTATTTCGAGGTTTGGCTACTGCAGTGTCTCACAATAAGCAGATCTCTAACTTATACAAAGAATTTTAAATTTTAGTTTGGAAGTCTATCCTGCCTACAGCATTTATTGGACTTCGGCTTCTAATTTAGTTTATGCTTCATCCGAATGGAGGAAAATATATATATATATATATATATATATATATATATATATATACACAAAGCCAACAAACAAGATAGACTATTCCTAAATACAATTTAATATTCTTCACAATTTATATTATTCTCCTCTCAGGCTTTATCCTGGTGGCAGAAAGGTGGACACCACATGTCCTAAATGTAAACAGGAGGAAGATTCATTGTCACATATGATATGAGAATGCCCCTGGGTGTTTGCCTTTTGGAACTCTATTGAGAACCATCTTATTTATTTATTTATTCTGTCAGTCATGGATTATAATACCCCTTGAGCAGAAGACCACTCTTTTACAAAGGTTCCATGTTGAAAGGGTAGGAATACATACATACATTGTGGGTTAGGAGTATCTAGCTAGGTAGTTTAAACATATACAAAAATACATTGTGAATTGGTAACAGAGAAGATTTTAACACAGTGATTATACAAGTAATAGAATGCAGCCAAGCTGACATTGTCAGGTAGGGGATAGAAAACAGTCATTCTGTAGGAGAGTAGGGGTGGGAGGAGGAGGAGGAGGAGGGTGGGAAAGTGACTAATAAAGGGAGATGAGGGGGAAAGCACAGTTATAGCAGGGTAGGGGGGACACTGGAGGAAGGGGGAACATAGGTAGGAGAAGTGAGAAGGGGGTTTGACCTGGTGTTGAATCAGCCCAGGGTCATAGGATTCAATACTTGCTAAGTTAGGAAGAAAAGCAATTAAAATGTGCAGTCAAGGGAGCTTTTCTTTAGTAGGTGGTGACTGAGCTTGATCTTGAAAGGTCCCAAACTCGGCATGGCAGCAAGATCAGTACTGAGGTTATTGAGCCAGAGTGGAGCCCGGGTAGGCATAGGACCTCTGCCCTTGGGAGGTTCTGCAGTGTGGGATGGTGAGAAGCTGGTGGACAGAGTTCCTGGTGCGGTGTGGGCCTGTGGAAATGCTTACAGGTTTGTGACTCCAGGAGGTTCCAGTCCAAGTAGTGCTCTCTTAGCTAAGAGGCAAGTTTGGTATTGTATCCTATTTTCAGGTTGTAGCCACCCAGCTAGTTCATAGAGATCACAAGTGTGCATCAGGCGGGAGGAATTGGTGAGCAGTCTGCAGGCTTTGTTGAGGGTTACTGCTGTCCTACATGATAAGCTGGCAGTGACTGAGCTGTACATGACCAATCCATAGTCGATAACAGAGACAATTGAGCTTTGGATTGTGGTTTTTAGGGCTTCAGGTGACAGGCATTTCTTGTGCCTGTGCAAGAGTCCAATTCTAATGTTGACTGTTTTGGCCACATTCTCAGTGTGCTCTGCATAAGACAGGGAGTGATCGAGCGTAACCCCAAGGTATTCGAATTGTTCCACTTGTTCAATTATAATTCCTTTGTGGTTGGTTATGTTTAGTGATGTTTCTTTGTGTTTGCTTCTAGAACCACTAACAAGCATTGCTTTAGTCTTTTTTTATAGTTCAGAACAATCTTGTGTATTCCAAACCAGTTTTCAGTTTGTTCAAAAGTAAGTAGTAGCTGATTTTTAAGGGTGTAGGGGTCCTGGTGGGAAGTATAAATAACAGCATCATCTGCATAGAGTAACATCTGTTGGCCACAAGATCAAGGTAGGTTATTTATGAAGATGCTGAAGAGGAGGGGTCCTAGAACAGACCTCTGGGGAACCCCGCAGTGAACTGGTAGGTGCTCAGATGTGGCATTTCCAATCTTTACCTGCTGGGAGCGGCCAGCTAAGTAGCATTTGAACCAATTAGTTGCATGGTTAGAGAGGCCTATAGAGGTGAGTTTTTGAAGTAGTAGAGAGTGACTGACCATGTCAAAGGCCTTAGTTAGGTCAATGAAGGCCATGTCTACAAGGTTGCTCTGATCCAGTGAGCTACGAATGCAGTTGGTGAATTCCATAACAGCAGTGGTGGTGCTGTGCTCTTTCTGAAATCCGTGCTGTTCCAGGCACTGGATACTGTATTTGTCAAGGTATTCTACCAGCTGGTCTGATACTATGCACTCAAGTTCTTTTGACAGTGGTGGAAGGATAGAAATAGGCCTGTAATTGGCATGCAGTACCCGGTCACCGCTCTTATGTACTGGACTGACTTCCAAGCTTGGGGGAATTGAACCAGTTGCAGGGATAAGTTCAGCAGCTTAGTAATGGGAGCTAGGATTTCTTCAAGTGTAAGGGAGATAAACTTGAGGTCGAGTGCATCGCCACTTTTGCTGGATTTTCCTAACACCTTATGAATGTACTTTTTTGCTTGATTGTAGTTGACAGATTTGAAATAGAAGAGAGGAGGGGATGTATGGGTAGGTCTTTGGCTTTGGCTTGGGGTTCAGGTTGGATTCATCAAAGTAATTAGTCAGGAGTACACTGCTCAGGTCAGTAAATGCTTTGTTGAACATGTTAGCAATTGCTAGAGGGTCAAGAGTAGGGACACCGTCAGTGTTGAGCATTTGTGGAGTCTCTTTCATGACTTTCCCTGTTACTTCTTTTAAATTGCTCCAAACGGACTTGCTGTTGCCCCAAGAGGTTTTAATGCTTCCCTGAGATGGTTACTTTTTGTGGCATGGATAGCTTGGCTGCAGTTATTCCTAAGTCTTCTGTATTTGTGGAGGTCTGATTGCTTGCCAGAGTTCTTTGCCCTATGCCACATGTTGTCCCTGTCTTTTAAAAGGCCTATTAGATCCAGCGTGATCCAGGGGTTGTTTCTTCCTCGGATCCTTGTCTTCTGTACTGGGGCATGACAGTCACAGGCAGCATTAAATTGTTTGACAAAGTACTCGAGTGCAGTGTCCATGTCCTCCACTGTGTCAAGGGGGGTCCAGTCAGTGTTTTGTAGCTGCTCCTTAAGGAACTCAAGGTAACTCCTTTTTAGTTTTCTGTTTGTGATTGTTAGGGGAAGGGTTACATTGAATTTGTTTGTCCAGCTGCAGGTGACTGGGGAGTGGTCACTAAGTGAGTTTGGGTGGACTGTCACAACTGGATATATGATCCCGGTAGTTTGTGAGGATCCAGTCAAGCAGTGTGCTCGTTCCAGTTTTATAATTGGTTCTGGTAGGTGAGTCAACAAGTTGTGTAAGGTGTAGCACAGCCCTCTTCTTTGGCTGTACAGGATATTTTTCATTGGAACTTTGTATAATAGGCAATTATTCTGCTATTGATTTTGCAAAATACAGATTTTATATAGCTTTAACCACTGCAGTGGCAAAACTACTTTTATTAAGACATTGGATTAGTGTCTCTGTTCCTATGTTTTGTGAATGGACACAAGAAATATATACATATATACCTCTGAACGTGGAACGGTCCATTGCAGTGCAATATAACAGGCTCCCACAGTTCCTCGATCTCTGGGATCCATTTATGCAATTTTTAGCCCGGAGGTGAGTGAAGGAGCAGGGAATTTCATCTTGCTTACTCCCTCTCTCCACATTTATAATCTATACCTGAATCTGTTTTTTATTGATAGTTGGGTTTGATATCAGACTTTTTTTTCAATAGGGTATCTCCTGTGTACATTCAGAGAAATGTGGTTCTTTTCGACTTTGGGTAGATAGTGAGGATGGGTGGGGAGGTGGTATGATCATGGGGGGTTGGAGGGTGGGATTACAGGTCGTAGTTATGTTCTCATACTTGACCTAGAGATATTTGTAACTTAGAAACTGAGACTACGGGTGGGGGGAGTGGGGGGTTAATATTTTGTGGTTTAGTAGGACTGTATTTTTATTGTGCTTGTGTTTTCTGTGTTTATTCTTAAAATTTCAATAAAGTTTATTTAATTGCAAAATCCTGTAACTGTTTTAGCCTCCACCACCTCTGCTGGGAGGCTGTTCTATGCGTCCACCACACTTTCTATGAAGAAGTACTTCCTTACATTTCTTCTGAGCCTCCCCCTTCTATTTTCATAATGTAACCTCTTGTCCTTGAGCATTATTTTTCTTTGGAAAATGTTACCTTCATGTACCCTGCTTTTACCTGTAAGGTATCTGCATGTTTCTATCATACCCTCTTTCCATCCTTTCCTCTATGGAGTACAAGTTCAGATCCTTAAGCCTTTCTTCATAGGACTTTTGATGCAAACTCTGCACCATTTTGGTTGCCCTCTTTTGTACCATCTCCACCCTATCTACAGTATGTCCTTTTGGAGATGGGGTCTCCAGAACTGGACACAGTACTCGAGGTGTGGTCTCACCATTGACCTGTACAGAAGTATAGCTACATCCTTTCTTCTGCTGGTGATTCCCGCCCAGCATCCTATTTGCCTTCCCCACTACCTTGTCACACTGTTTAACTACCATCAGGTCTTCAGAAATGATTACCCTCCAGTCCCAGTCCTGCTTTGTGACTGCTAATTCCACTCCTCCCAGTTGGTATGTTACCACCGGGTTTCTGTGCCCCAAGTGCATTATTTTGCACTGTTTTACATTGAAACCCAACTGCCAGCCCATTCTTCTAGCTTTTTTATATCATCCCTCATTCTTTCGACTCCCCCCTCCGCGGAGTGTCTACTCTGTTGAGAGCTTTCTTTTGTCTGCAAACAGGCATACTTTCCTTTCCAGTCCCTCTGTGATGTTGCTAATAAATATATTAGAGAGGACTGGGCCTAGTACTGACCCTTGCAGCACCCCACTGGTCACCTGGCCTACTCCAGAGTGGATGCCATTTACCACCACGCTCTGAATCCTATTTCCTATCCAACTCTCTACCCATTTAACTACTTTAGGCCCTACTCCTAGGCTCTCTAGCTTGTTTACCAGTCTCCTATGTGGAACAGTGTAGAAAGCCTTACTGAAATCCAGGTAGGCCATGTCCACAGCACCTCTTGATCCACTTCCTTGGTTGCCCAGTCAAGGAACTCGATCAGGTTAGTCAGGCAGCACCTCCCCCCTGAGAAACCATGCTGCCTTGGATCCAGTATCCACTGTCAACAAGTTATTCCCCAGACCTTTCCTTCAGTAGTGATTCCATTACCTTTTTAACCACTGATGTCATGCTGACATGCCTGTAAATTCCTGCCTTCTCCCTATTTCCATTTTAGTGGAGTGGCACTACATCTGCCCTCCTCCAGTTCCCCGGTACTTCCCCTATTTCCAATGACAAGTTGAACAGGACTGTCAGAAGTGCAGCCAGCTCTTCCCTGAGTTGCCTTAGTATCCTTGGGTGTATCCCTTCAGGTCCAATTGCCTTTTCACTTTTAATTACACTAGTTTCTTAAGGACTCTATCCTCTGAAAAAGGACTTGTATCCACCTCCATCCCTTAATGTCCTTGCCATTTGCCAGTGTCCCATTTTCCACTCCCTCCTCCATAAATACTGAACAGAAGTATTTGTTCAGTTTGTCTGTTTTTTGGTGGTCCTCTGCCATGCACATCCCTCCTTATGCTTGCAGCCTTACTATACCTCCCTTGGTCTTTCTCTTTGTACTTATGTATTTAAAAAATCTTTTATCCCCTTTTTTTACTGATTTTGCAATATTATCCTCTGTTTGTGTTTTTTGCGCCCCTAATTGACTCCCTTACCTCCCTCTGTTTCTCCCCGTAACTTTCCCTATCCTTCTCCTTCTGTGCTTTCTTGTACCTTCTAAATGCCATTTTTTCACTGACTTTTTCTGCTACTTCTTTCGAGGGCCATAATGGTCTCTTTTTCTTCTTGCTCTTACTAACCTGTCTAGCACATAGATTTGTGGCCTTTTCAGTGCCCTCTTTAATTTGTGCTCAGTGTTCCTCAACTTCCCCCAGTTCCCCATCCCTTCCAGGACATCCCTCAAATGTTCCCTCATTTTCTTAAAATCAGCCCCTTTGAAGGCCAGGACCCTCGTCTTGGTGTGGTTTGATTCCAACCTTGTTTTTATATTAAACCACACCTTGCAGTGATCACTGGCGCCAAGGTGGTCTCCCACAGTGACATCAGCAATCCTGTCCCCAAGTGTTAAAATCAGGTCCTGTAATGCCCCCTCTTGAATGGGTTCCATAACTATTTGTCTGAGGAACACCCCTTGCAGTAAATCCAGGATATTCCAACTCCTGGCTGTTAGTGCAATGGGGAGGCTCCAATCTATGTCCAGTAGATTAAAGTCTAATACTAGCAATGCCTCTGCCTTGTGAGACATCCTTTGGATTGTTTCCAGAATTTCCTTATCTACCTCTTCTCCCTGTGCTGGAGATCTGTAGATCACTCCTTTGCTAATTGTGACCCCTCTCCTTATCTCCAGGGTGACCTGCAGTACCTCCCTCCCTCCTTGCTCACCCTCTATTTCTGTAGCTTTTATGTTTATTCTTACATAATGAACCACTCCCCTCCACCTTCCTACCTACCCTGTTCTTCCTGAACAGAGTATAACCTGGTGTTGCCAATTCCTAGTCCTGGTTTTCATTGCATCAGGTCTCTGTGATGGCTACCAGGTCCAAGTCTGCTTCTGCCATGGTAGCCTGTAAGTCAGCAATCTTGTTGCAAAGACTTCAAGCATTTGCACACATGGCTCTCCAGGTTGTGTTGCCATCTCCATCCTTTCTTCCTTTTTCCCACCCTTATTTTGCCCACTATATTTTTCAGTTATAATAATTTATTCTACACCCTGCTTTAATTTTTATTTGCTTCCTTTATTGGTTTTATACCCCCAGTATTTTTATTGTTTGCCTTGTGAACTTGTGGGGGAAGGTGGAAGGAGACAAGAATGGCCAAACAGTATACAAGTGTAGGTTGTTGGAATCAAACCCAGTTCTACTGTATGTACAAAATGTGTATCTAACCTTTAGGCTATACTGTCAGCCTCTTTTTTCTATTATTATCAGTCAAAGTTCAAACAGTGTCAGTATAGGCCATGGGAGCTACATTTGATCCCCCCTTTCAGCTTTTTCAGCTCAAGGATAAATCACATTTACTTTAATCACAATTAATTTTGTAAGTCAGATTTTGTTTAATTCAGTCACTTGTCCTTATTGTCTGCATGTGTCATTCTAGCGATGCTAGCTATGTGCCTTTGTTTTCATTCATGACACCTCCAGGCTGTTCATGTGCTTGTGGTGGTCATTTCTAAGATCATCTTAGATTGGAAGAAAATTCTTTGGACATTGTGTTGAAAGCAGTTATGGTGAATATGCTGTGTCTGAAAATTCAATGACTGAATATCTAGTCTGCTGATTGTTTTGTTTCCTGCCTCATTGATTTTCCCACATAAACAGTGATACGAGGGCCTGAACACCTTCTGACATTTAAATTATTTCAGTCCTATACTACTTGTTGAGGATTGCTATAAGTGGAGGGATCTCTTCAGAGTCCTTTCTTCTGCTGAATCTAGATTTACTCATCCATCAGTCTCCTTAATCAGTGTGAAGACTGCTCAATCCTTCACCCAATTATTCAATTATTGTTTTGTCCTCCCTTATAGTGGGAGTTCATGCACCAGGTTGAATTCAGTAAGAGGGGACTGCCCAGTTGTCCTGTTAAGAGTATCACTGACAATGCAGAATATCATAAATTGGGACGTAAGCAGAGTTTTGGTCTTAGTCCAATATATTTTATGGCTTTGAAACAATTGAGGTGTTCTTTGCTATAATTGCAACCACAGTAATAATAGCATTAAGCAAAGATGCTTCATCACCACAATGTGCTTAGTGCTTTCTCAGGCTTTTGTGATGAGAAAAAAGAGAGTACTACAGTTCAGCTAGAGATTTAGTTAAGCTGGAGTAGTAAAGTGCAAGTCACCTTCCTGAGGTTCAGATTTTGTTTAATTGAGTCAAATGTCTTTATTTTTAAGACTACAAGGCTAAAGTCATGATTTTTTTTTTAAATTTAGATCTCGGATTACAAATACCTTTGAGCTTAGAGCTCTTTTACAAAGGTTCCACATCAGCAGCATAACACAACAGGTTAACAGAACTAAAAGTATGGCAAAACAGTATACATAGAGAAAGAAGATCAACAGGTTTATAGACTAAACAGGGTATGGTAAAATAATTGTAAATAAGAAAAAAAAGCAATAGTTGACATTCATATTGAATTAAAGAATGGAAACAAGTAACGCTAAGCAGTTTCATGCATGCACAGGAATGCATATGGTAAATTGAAAATCATCCAAAACAAGCTTTGTCAGTTACTGGTAAAATCATAAGGTAAGTGGAAATCAGCCAAAAGGCCTTGTTAGGACAGAAGGGGGGGAGACATTAGGTAAAGGGGAGGAAAGTTGAAGGGGTAGGGTAGCAGGGGGGAGGGGATGTCAGAGATGGTGCTAAGGAAATTTAACAGTGTTATCCCGCTCGATAAATGTCCTTTACCCCTTTATGATTTTTCAAATACCCTTTCTCTGTCATTAAAGTGTTGCTCCTCAGGTGGCGCACTGGATATGTGCTTGCGTTACAAGAAAAGGGTCAGAGGTTTGATTTTAGATGAGGGAACATATTTGCCATCTATCAACTATATAAGGGCCTCATTTGGGACACTGGATATGTATTCATCTCACAAGCAAAGGGTCGGTGGTTTGATTCCCAGAGAGAAGATACATTTGTCATCTTATTTTGAGTCAGGTGGTGCAGTGGATTAGTCTTGGCCTAGAAGCAAAGGGTCAGTGGTTTTATCCCCAGTGGGAACATATATTTGTGGGTAAAAATTGGCTGGACAATAGGATGTAGAGGGTAATAGTAAATGTAGTCCACTCCAAAGAAAGGGGGGTTACTAGTAGAGTACCGCAGGGTTCAGTACTGGGACTGGTCTTCATTAATATCTTTATAGGTGACATTGTGGGGGGACTAGAAGGAAAAGTATGCCTCTTTGCAGACTACACAAAGATCTACAACAGGGTTGATACACAAGGGGGGTGGAAACAATGAGAAGGTACTTGGCAAGGTTGGAGGAATGGTCAAAAGTATGGCAGCTTAGATTCAATGCAAAGAAGTGCAAAGTAATGCACCTGGGGAAAAAAAGCAAAGGAAGAATACACAATGGGGGGATAGGTATTAATAACAATAAAAGTGGAAATGGACCTGGGGTAGTCATATCAGATGACCTAAAGGTAGGCAAGCAATGTGAGAAGACAGTAAAGAGGGCTAGGGGGATACTGGGATGCACAGGGAGAGGCATCACCAATAAAAAAACAGGAAGTTGTTATCCCTCTGTACATACAGTTGGTAAGACCCCATCTGGAGTACTATGTGCAGTTCTGGAGACTCCACCTCTGCAAGGACATAATAGGATGGAGGCAGTCCAGAGGGAGGGCAAATAAAGGTGTAGGGTCTGCACCAGAAGCCATACAAAGAGAGACTAAAAGAGCTTAATATGTATACCCTCAAGGTAAGGGGGGGGCATTATAGAAATGTTCAAGTACCGTAAAGGAAGTAACAAAGTCTAAGAGGGTAGCATCTTCCAGAAAGAGAGATGTGCAGGAACAAGGGGACACAATTTGAAGATAAGGGGGGACAACTCTGGGACAACATAAGGAATTATTTTTTCATGGAGAGGGTGGTGGATGCATGGAATGGCCTTCCTGAGGAGGTTGTGGGGTCAAAAACAGTGGGGTAATTTAAGAATGCATGGGACAGACATAAGACAATTTTAGTGGGAAGTAGGAGGAAGTAGGCTGTTGATAAAACTAGGATGTGCAGCTTATCCAGTAGGTAAGGGAATGGGCAGACTGGGTGGGCCAAGCAGTCCTTATGTGCTGTCAAAGTCTGTCTTTCTATGTTTGTATATTTCTATGACATTGGATGAATTCAAATCTTGGGTATTTACAATGTGCTCTGCTGGAGTCCCTTATCTCTACACCATCTAGCTATACCTTTTCTTTGGGGTATCTTCCCTGAAGACTTCGATGAGAAACTTCCCAAATTTACGCTCAGTCTGTTATAGAACACTTCCCAGTTTAAAATTATCTCCATTGTTTCTTGTTTATTACTCTTCGAGCTTAGCTTGTAACAGTCTGAGCTCCTGTGTCTGCCATTCCACCACCCCAAACAGATGATTCAGTACGTTCTCAGTCTTTTTTTAAACAGGATTCAAGCTGTCTTGCCTTTAAAGAAAGCATATCAGGACTTGGAAATCACTCTCCTTATATGGTCACTAGCAGCCAAGGATATGACAGTAATAGACTCCGGCAGTCCAGCTAAACTTCTTTTACCATGCATACATATTACCAGGAAAAACTACACAAGATAATCCCAAAAAAATCCTCTAAATGCCCCAAAGCACGGTGTGGAAGAAGGCACCTTCCTCCAGAGCACCTTCCTCCACATGACCCTGACCTGCATGCAAATAAATTCTTTCTAGCATGAGGCGCACAGAATTACTGAATAAATGCTATTGTGTAAGCTTCTTGAGACCCCTATGGAAATTATTATGGGGCCAACCAATCCAGGGTGTAAACAAGTAAAGGCCTGAGACTATGGTCTGTTGCATTAATCAATGCTAGGAAAGCTATTGCCAAGAACTGGTTAGGTAAGGACTCCCCAGTCATTCAGCAGTGGGCTCACAATCAATTTTATTTCATAAAACTGGAAAAAGTTCAGTTAAAGGCAAATGATAAGGAGGATAAATTCCTGCAAATGTGGGACCCTGTGTTGAAAGCCCTAAAGAACAGTATAATCTCTGAATGGAAGGCACAATTCCATGAACAAAGGGAAACCTCTATGGATGCAATGAGAGTCAAGGGGAAATGGAATGAAAGTTTTATTGTGTATGTGGCACTTCACCATGTTCACTATGTCATCAAATGGTGTAATGCTAATCCTAGATGCATACTCTCCATGAGATATACAGACGGCATGTAAAAAAGCTCTTTCAACCAATATATTTTTCTCCATGTAGTAAAACTGAACTTTGTTACTAGTTAAAAGATGTGTTATTGGTACAACTTGAATTTTTATATTCTTTGAAAGTGCATGACTAATTCTCCATAACACTGATTAACAATTTATATAAAACATATTTGCAAAAAAAGTAAGCATATCAATCTTTCTGGAGAGTACAACAGGCTCTGTTTTAACTGAGGTTACAGCTTGACAAACTCCACTAAAGCTCTGGTACACCTTTCAGAGTAACTGATCTTGCATTTCTCCTTGCTCTCTCTTTTTGATTATTTCCTTTTGCCAGCTGACAGGCCGATATTAGTCGATGATTTAAGTGTTGCTTGAAACATATGTATTGTAGCATTAGCAGCATGTACAGTTTAATTGAATTGGTCTTCGTCTTTGCAAAATGAATGTTAGCAATGCCTGTAGCAGGAGTAGTTGCTGCCATGGGTTTAGCAGCTAATGATTTTGCTGAGGGGTTTAGAGTTTAAGTTTGCATTAATGCAATTCTTTTCCACTGACTATAGCTCAGTTAAGTCACTTATGCTTGTGCTGTAACATATTTTAGACACACAAGTTCTTATTCATTGAATCAAATTCTTTCTTTCTTTCTTTTTAACAGCATGCTCTCCTCTCTTTGATGTTACTATTCTCCCGCTCTGCTGAAATTCTGATGAAGCTTTCCTCCTGGGAGGTATCTGTACACACATCCTCCTTCAAGAGGTGAATCTTGGCCCCCATTCTCCTGACAGAGGGATTTTTGATACGTTACCATTACTTTATGTCTTGAAATTAGTAACCAATGTACTCCCATACCCAACAAAGGCCAAGAGGCACACTTAGTTGGGTGCTCCATTTGACATAGCTTGTTTGCCCCCCCTAAAGAAATGACAAGGCTATCACTTACAGTATAAAGAGCCACTCTAAGGAATTGACTGAAACAAATGACATCTCCTAATACAGGTATACATGTGGCCATCCAGTCCAAAGGCTGATTAAGACATTCTTGTTAAAACATCCTCTGCCTTATAGCTCCTGAACAGCCTGATAATTAAATGTATCAACTTGGAGGAATATGCATACATATATATATATGTCTAAAACATATATATATATATATTCTATGTAAAAAAACATTGTTAATGCATCAGTTAGGGTTCTTCTACAGCGACAAAAGCGAGGAAGTTCGATTTTAGGGTTCCCACCCATTGCACTCCACACCCCACCTTGCCCCCACAAACAAGGCATCGGGGTGTGCGTTAAAATCATCAACCTAACTCTCACCCCATCCCATGTGTAAACAAGCTGATGTGGTGCAGTGAAGGAGAATGGGGTGAGAGTTAGCCGATGACCCCAACGCACGCCCAATGCCTGTTGGAAGGGGTGGGTGGGGCTGCAAGGGATGGGAACCCTAACATCAAATTTCCTCACTTTTATCACTGTAGAACAACCCTAACTGATGCATTAATAAAGTTTTTAGCATAGAATTTCCTTACTTTTTAAGAAAGAATAGAAAAGTAGAAAGTTGTGCAAGTTGGTGGGGGCCCCGCACTCCCACCAACTTGTAAGTGTCGGGCCAGATTACACACCCAATGACTAAAAAGTACATTGACAACAGCAAGGCCAGCCACCAAACAAATGATAATCTAGTGGAACAATAGAAAATGCTGTCCACAAAACGTAAACTGCGGCACACAATATCTCCACAAAAAATATATTGTCTGACACATAAATACTGCTATTAACATCTACAAGACATGCCATCAACATCCTCCAAATGTCAAGTAAAAAGACCAAACCATGTCCGAGATATAACATGTCAAAGTTTGAATTTTCATTCGTCAGAGTGGCACAGTTCCACACATGTTGACATTTAACACTCACAATGATTGAAAACTACATCCATGACACTAAGGCTATGCATCCTATCAATTTCAAGCCACCAGCACAATCCAAAACACTGTCCAAAACACGTAAAGTGCGTCACACAATATCTCCACAAAAGAAAGTTTCTCTGGCATGTGTATACCATAATTCACATCTACAGGACATGCCGTAAACACCCTCCAAATTTCAAGTAAAAAGACCAAACCATTTCTGAGATATTCAGTGTTAAAGATTGGTAAAATTTCCACATCTATTCCATTATAAAAAATCTGGCCATCTTGTCCCCCCCTCGCAATCAAAGATGGTGATCAAAGAATCTCACAATCAAAGAATTTGCAGTGTCGCGATCAAAGAATTTGCAGGCTCATGAACAAAGAATAAAAAATGCTATAAATCCAAAAATTGAAGTAACTGCGGTAAACCACCACCATGGTTAGACAGAACGAAGCCCCCTGAGCAAAACCCACCCTCATTTGACTTCCTAGGGCACCCCTGAGCTGAGAAAATTGATTTTTTAATCTGGCCATCTCATCTCTAACTCGCGATGCACGATTGCAATCAAAGAATCTTGAGATCAAAGAATTTGCAGGCTTGCAATCAAAGAATTTTCAGGGTCACGACCAAAGAATAAAAACTGTTGTAATTTACAAAATTCAAAGAATTGCAGCAAACCACTGCCATGGTTCATCAGAATGAAGCCCCCTGAGTAAAACCCACCCTCATTTGTCTTACTAGCACACCCCTGGGCTGAGAAAATAGATTTTTTAATCTGGTCATCTCCTCCCTTGCTTACGATGCATGATCACGATCAAAGAATCTCGCGATCAAAAAATGTGCAGGCTTGCGATCAAAGATCATTAGCGAGACACAAATTAAGATTTTAAAAGCTTTTAACTCTATTTTTGACTGATTTGGATGAAACCAAAGGCATGGCTCAATTGATCGGAGTCCCCTGAGTAAAACCCATCCAAATTTTACTTCAGAAGTGACACCTGAGTCGAGATATTTGTGTTTTTCCAATTGGAAATTAAAAACAAGATGGCGGACCTCAAGATCAAAGAATTTTTTAAATTCTCAGGGGCAAAGATTCTTGAACCATGAGGCAGCAAATTCTTTGATCGCCAGGAGGGATGAGATGGCCAAAGCCCCATTCTTTGTTCGCAAAACATACATATAAATGTTCCCATTGACTTATAATGAGAACTTAAATGTGGCATAACTTTTGAATGCCTTAATATTTTTTCACCAAACAAAAAGCAGCATGTTTGGCCTCCAAATCTCTTTCAAATGAGCCATCTTGCAGAGAAGCATGCCACACAATGGCTGTGCAGGGCCACACCCAAAATCCCAAAAGCTGCCTCCAAAAATGGATAATTTTGCATTTTTCAGTGTTTTCGTACGTAAAGACCGTAAGTCCAACCAAAACGCAATTTGGCAAATCAAGAGACCTACCATGACCCACTGCACATACTAAATTTCAGGCAAATCTGTTGAATGGGTCCAAAGTTATTAACGTGCACAGTTTTGAGTTTAACATAGAAGTGACAACTGAACCCTAACTATAGTGGCGCGACCATGCCTCTATAATATATATATATATATATATATATATATATATATATATATATATATATATATATATATATATATATATATATATATATATTCATTGCAAAAAACTATGTTAATGCATCAGTTAGGGTTTTATTAAAGCATAAATAGCTTGGAAATTCAACATTAGGGTTACCAACGCTACCATCCTACTCTCCACACACCAACAGGCATCAGGGTGTGTTATGTGGTCATCACCCCTAACTCTCACCGCATTCCATGAGTAAACAAGATGAGATGGTACAGTGTAGGAGAATCGGCTGAGAGTTAGGCCTAATGACTCCAAGGCACACCCCAATGCCTGTTGGTGTGTGGAGGGTGGAGGGTGGGGGTGGGGTGATAGGGTTGGTAACCCTAATGTTGAATTTCTCAGCTTTTTATGCTTTAATAAAAATCCTAATTGATGCATTAAAGCAGTTTTTTGCAATGAATTTACCTTCTTTTTGAAAAACTGTGATGTAACTGGTATATGGTTGTGGGAGCACAGGCCCTCTGTGCCCTGCACTCCCCTTCATGCTACCCATTGTTGCATAATGATATGCATAATTGTGAACACAGTCCCTCTGGGCCCTGTGCTCCCACTTAGACATAAGTATGGACATACCGCAGCCCTAAAATCATGAAAAGTAACCCTTGTAACACTAATTTGGCAATATCTCAGTAACCATAGCAATTATGGAAAAAAATTCAACTGCAGTTGCAATCATGACTTTGAAACCTCCCTGGGTGCTTAGTCCACCTAATGGTTGCTGAGAGTGAAAAATCCATATCTCGAATTGTTTTTGAGATACGGGTGCCAAAAGGCACCATGCGCACCACAGTTCAATGGACACATGTAATTCAGGCATATTCATGATTTTTTTCACCCAGTTTCCAACATGGCATTTTGAGGACCCCACCTCATGAACAATGTCACTGTCATTTTGTTAATCTCTCCCTAACATTGAATTCACAAAGCGAAATAGCCGTTCTGCGCCACAGGTGTGAAATCATGTTTTGGGCAGGATGTAAAAAATGATCGCTGTATATTGTTCATGAGGAGGAGTTGAAAAGGGTAATGTTGAAAATCAGGAGGGAAAATAAGAAAAACTGGAAAAGTCATGAACGCACATACAAACTGCACAACACATGCTTAACGTTTGTTTTTGTTTGTTTTGTTTTGTTGAATTTTGTTGACCTGGTAAGCCCACTGGGCCTAGAAGCCCCTTTTTCAGGGGCGACTGGGGTGGAGGGGGGATGTAGATGGTAAGCAACTTAAATTGAACCAGATTAAGCTGTTGGTGGTATTTTTAGTGAATGAGGGAAATTTGGCCAGGACACCGGGGAAATTCCCCTACTCTGTAGGGTGGAGTTTCTGTTTCTGCTGGCATGATGGGTGAGTCAGTTAGAGATTTGCCTGCCTGTGATACCGACTCACTGATATCCTTTTTGCCAATAACGCCAAATGCTGCCGCTGAAAAGATGGAGCAAAATAATACTGACTGTATAATGGATGGTACGTTGCTAGATGCAGGAGTTTCTACAAACAAACTTTTGAGTACTACAGTGAATATTGCGGACTGTGCCAGTGTTGCTCTATCCAACTGCAGAACGAAGTTTCTTCGACGCCGCGGAGTAACACCACTTCTTCCCCACCATTCGGTCTGCTTTGCAGCATTACGAGGAGCACTGCGACCAGAAAGAGGATCCAATTTTAATTACCACGGTAGATTCTTCAGCTCCCGTGAAGTCTGGCTTTCTCAATACTTCCACCACTGCTAAACCTCCTGCCACCATCGATTCCGCTTGTGTTGCGGATTACAACAAGGGACATCTACTCAAGAAACCTCGTGGTCAGTGTCTACAGCATTATCAACAGCAGGATGGATACAATCGTCGACAGGGACGTGGGTACCAGATCCAAATTGGGATGAAGCCAAGCAAGGTATTTTACCTTCCACAAACAGGCCTGCAACAGACATGAGCTCCAACGAGGTACCAAAACTTAATAAAGAGACTGTAAAAAATTCTGATAATAATGTTTTAAATGCGAATTCATGGGGGGATATAATGGATACATTTGACCTAGGGACTAGACAGGGATCACAAGAACATACTAATATATCATTAATTTCACTAGATACACACTCAGACCACCCCCCCCGATGCTTTAACTCCTGAAACCACCCTGCCTCAAAAACCTACTTCCCATATTTCACTAGGCTCCTCAAATAAAAACATTTCTTTACTAGAGGATCCTGAACCAGGCACATCTACTGCACTAACCTCTGTTCAAAATAAAAGCTCCACCACAAATGCCTGGTCGTCCACCCATACTATCAGACCTTTTTAAAAACAAACGTGAACCTGCACCACGTAGAAATGCAGTCCACCTTCGTTATAGAGGGGGACTTCCTGAATTCCCTGATAGATATTATGTAGCCAGAACCCTTTTAAAAGACATGCTACATTTCACAGCATCTGATATATATGCTCTGATACATATTTCAGGAGAGGAAACTTTTGACATTAGCTTTAAAACATCTGCAGGATTAGACCGGTTTTGGCACTTATATACCTTACAGAAAAACGACCCTGTCTGGACTCCTTTCTCTATTATACCTTTATCTAAACCTACGGTTAGAACTGTGACCATAATGTTCAGGAATGAAGGTGTTAGTGTAAGCGATATTTATCATTGGCTACAAAACCACTGTAATGTTCTATCCCCTCCTGAAGCTATCCTAGATGATGAGGGTCTATGGACTGGTGGTTGAGGTTCAAGGTGAAATTATTTCAAAAATATTCAGAAGTTGTACATCTACCAAATAGTTTCTTTCTTGGTAAAGATAGGGGGGTTTGTTTTTATGGAGGCCAACCTAGAGCCTGCTATAAATGTGGTGCTATTACACATCTGAGTAGTACGTGTGACTTGCTCAAATGCAGTTTATGTGGGGGATACGGACATTCCAGCATGTCTTGCATGAATGCATTCAAGTGTAATTTATGCAATGAAACAGGACACGCTTATTATCAATGTCCATGGGCAAGTAGGAACAGGTCAGATGGTTGGAATTCTGACACCTTAGTACAAACAGCGCAAGATAAAGTAAAAGAACATGATTCTCCTCTACCTGCTTCCTCAGATCATCTTTTACCCTCCTCCCCTGAACAACATACATCACACCAAACTCCTTTGCAACCTCAGGATCAGGTTACCCATGTAAAGACCTCCACTGACCCCCGAATCTTTATCTATTGCATCTACCTCTGCCACTATTACTGATAAAGAAGGGTTTCAAACTATCAAGCAAGTCACCAGAGCTGCTGCTCAAAAAGCATTTAAACTGCCTGATACCCCTATATCTAACATGTTTGATTGTCTGAAAGGAGACAAAGAGGCCTCAGATGGGGAATCAGATGTGTCTGCAGTACCCTCTGATGTTGATACCCCTGTTATTAAACCCCCTGATGTCACTAGAAAAAAATTGATGAAAACGAAAAAAGGAGGGAAAAAATGGAAAAACAGGTCAATAACTGATGGTAGTGGCTAAAGCTAAAATTAATCATGAAATTACATATTGCTTCCTTAAATGTGTGTAGCCTTAAAAGCTACAAGAAGAGAATGAGCTTCTTGCACTATGCAAATTCCTTAGCACTAGACATTTTATTATTGCAAGAAACCCATGTTCCCAGTGTATATGACATTCAGCAATTAAAGCGTGGATGGTATAAAGGCCCTTCTTATTGGACATTTGGAACAGAGTCAGCAGACGGTGTGGCTATCTTATTCTACTCTACACAAATTTCAGTTACTCGGATAGTTGATATACTCCCGGGAAGAGCACTTATCATAGATTTTATCAAATGCTCCTTGCCATTTAGAATCATAGTTATATACGGTCCACAAACCAAAGCAGCTCGAATAGCATTACTAGAGTTAATCAAACCTTTTTTATGTACACGTAAATATATTTGTTGGGGTGGAGATTTCAATATTTCTATTGATACAAAAAATAGAGCCTCAATGGGAAAAAAAACATATTGTGACTCTATAGCATTGTCCAATCTAGTAAGGAATGCAGGGTTGGTTGATACGTATCGTACGTTACACTCCGATACAGGATATACATATTATAGATCAATATATTGTACTAGGATAGATTATTTTTTTGTTTCTCGCCATTTCACCCCTGTTTCTGGTACTGTATGTCCTAATGAGATCTCAGATCACTGCGTTTTACTTGGTCATTTCTCCATAGATTCCCCCAGCACACCTGTTGTACATCAAGTTCTCTGGAAGTTAAATAATTCTCTGTTTACTTCCACAATTATGCAATCTCAAATACATAATTTTTTTCAAGCACGGGTGTCGGTCATGATTTTCTTTGATTCTTTATGGAAATGGTGGAAAGACACAAAACAAGACTTAGCTACTTAATTCACAACTTTGGGAAAAAAAACTGCTCGGGATAATTACCTTACTTATTTAATGCACCGTAATCAATTATATAAACTAATGTCGCTTCAGGCCGTGTCATCAATAGATTATTCATCACAAATTTCTAAAATAAAGTCTAACATGATGTTGTATCAATATGATAGAGCCTGGTCTCTGGATTATATTATGAAAACTGGCACTTCAAATTCTCCGACTGTTGATCCTTTTGTTGCCTTTAAAGATAGACTCCAATCCACGGTCATGCATGGTTTACAAGATAATCGAGGTACTATAGTAACTTCCATTTCAGGGATGATAACAGTAATGTCAGATTATTTGCAGAACCATTTTTGTAATATTCCTAGATGCCGCATAAATACATCCTTGTTCCCTATGATTCAGTTCCCCACAGATACCAGCACATTGTGTTCCCAACCTAATTAATAGAATTTCACAGGAAGAGGTTGCTAGTGCTATTTCATGTCTAAAGTTGAAAGTTTCTCCTGGACCGGATGGTCTAACACACGAATTCTATAAAATGTTTAAAGAACATCTCTTAGAAATCTTAACCCAGGTCTTTAACTATATCTTAGACACAATGGACACATCATCGAGTTTTGGCTTATCTGCTTTAAAATTTATATATAAAAAAGGAGACAAAACTTCTCTAACAAATTGGAGACCTTTGCATCTATTAAATACAGATTACAAACTTTTTTCTAAAATCCTATGCTCTCGATTGCGATCAGTTGCGCCAGATTTAATTGATACGGCCCAAACATGTGCTATACCAGGTAGGTCCATTCATTCAAATTTATTTTTATTACGGGAAATTTTTGAAAGAAAAAACGCATAAAGAAATATCTGGCTATCTTTTTGCTCTAGACCAATCAAAAGCTTTTGACTTGGTACAGCATAATTTTTTATTATACACATTATCGCTATACGGTATTCCTGACAAATTCATATCATGGATCTCATATGTGTTATCAATAACATATTTCTTTCCAATAATAAATGGTTCTCGTGGACCGACCCTATTACAACAAATTGGACAAGGTTGCCCTTTGAGTCCTTTATTATATGTCTTCGCACTAGATCCTATTATTCGATATATACAAGAGAATCGTGATATCATAGGTATAACTCCACATCCTAGTTTAAGATCCATTAAGATATCTGCTTATGCAGATGACGTGGTTTTATTGGTTTCTGACATTTCCTCAATTAAAAAAGCTATCCAAATATTTCAATCCTTTACATCAATATCTGGAAGCAAATTAAATCTAGAGAAAAGTGTATGTATTCCCTTGCATCACATCAAGAACGATATGGCAGTTATACATGGGATACGAGTCTGCACTACCCCTCAGAAAACACTGGGGATATGGTTCAATACATTACATGATTCTATTTACAACAGGGATAAACAATTGACTTTAGGGGAAAATAAGGTGCGTTTATGGAAAACATGGAAATTAAGTAAAAAGAAACGAGTTATGGTAATAAAAATTTTTTTAGCACCGATTTTTATGTTTCTCAGCCATATATATTGTCCACCAAAACCCCTGGAAACTAGATTATTGAGTCTTTTTTTTTCAAATGTTATGGGGCAGTCGTTTAAATCCTAATAAGAGACAAATTACATATCTTTCTACAGCTCAAGGAGGTTTAGGAATGATAAACCCTTTAATTTTTTTTCTTTCCTTCTTTCTACACCATATTCTACAGAGTCACATTTATACATTAACAACATGTGATTCCTGGGTATCAAAGACAATGGATTCATTAATGACAGCATGGACCAGTCATCCACCTATAGTTTCTCGTATACCTTCTGCTCCATCCTATGCATTTGATTGTTTTCGATTTCTTCGATCCTGGAAAGTGAGTAAATCTTCTATTATAGGGCTCACTAGAAAACAGTTATATATCTACCTCCTACATATTGCGGAACCGATATTACAATTTCCACTATGCCCTCCATCACATACAACACATGCACTCAAAGTTCTCAAAGACAACAGAATACCACCACATATGTGGGATATCTCTTGGTTATGTTGTCACAGAAAGTTGCAAGTTCGAGGGAATTTAAAGCACAAGTCAACACAAGAGAGCTTTTATCCCAAACCATCTTGTATAAATGTAGAGGAAACCATGGAACATTTCTTTTTTACTTGTACAGATGCTGTATTATTTTGGAAAACTCTGGTGAATAAATGGAAATTGCCTTTTTTAAGCAGAATCACTTACTCTGTCCTTGTTTTAGGGATTTTTTCCAGTTTCTGGAGTTCGTATCATCCTAGTACTCTGGGGGTAATATTCGCAGCTTGTAAATATTATATGTGGCAAGCCAGATGTAAATATGTATTTCAACAGATATCAACTTATCCACGGGCTATCATTCAATGTATTGAATCAACACTAAAAAATATTAAGGTTAAGGAAGTAAAATACCTTTCTAATGCTCAGTTTACACATTATTGGATGGGTATTCCTGTTTGACTAAGTTAAATATATTTAGTTAAATGTGTTTTATGCTCTCTTTCTTTTTCCTGATTTTTGTATACTTATGATTTTCCCTGTTTTGAAATGATTTTTATCTTGTTTTTGTATGACATTAACTGATTTCATATGATGTATATACTTGATGTTCTGTATTTTCACAATAAAAGTTCCCCTACTCTTTTCGATAAGTGCCATGAGATCTTTAACATCCACCTGAACTACCACCAATCCAGGCAGATGGGACCTCGGTTTAATGTCTCACCTGAAAGACAGCACCTCAGAAGTGCAGCACCCCGCTCATGCTGCACCACAGTGTCAGTATTGGGACATTAACCCAAGTGCCATATGTGGGAACTGAACCCACAGTCCTTTAATCTCCCGGCCTCAGAGGTGAGTGTGCTACCTACTGAGCCACTGACACTGAGCCACTGACACTGACACATGGCCATTTTTTGGAATTTTTTTAACCAGATTTTCAACATGGCCTTTTTTGGGAAATCCCATCATGAACACTGGCACTGTTATTTTGTTAATCTATCCCAAAAGTTTATTTCGCACAGCGACCATGCCATTCTGTGCCAGAGGTGCGAAAACACATTTCAGGCAGGATGTGAGAAACAGCTGTACTGTTCATGAGGAGGTGTGAAAAAATTGCAATGTTGGAAATCTGGAGAGAAAATATAAAAAACTGGCGAAGTCATGAGCATGCATAGAAATTGTGCAACACACGCTTGTAACATGGCCGTTATTTTGATTTTTTGCACCAAATTTTCAACATGGGCTTTTTGGGAGCTCCCCTCATGAACTCTGGGACTGTCATTTCATTAATCAGTCCCAAAAGGTGATTCTGTGCAGTGACCATGAAATCACTTTTTGGTACCGAGAGACGAACTTACAGTGTCAGTGTTCATGACAACACATGATCCTACTTTGTATGACACCTATAAAAATAAAGACTTTAAATGTTAAATAACACACATTTTTAAGGGCAATTTCCAAACAGTAAAGTTCAGAATGCACCTAGGGGGTCACAATAAGCAAGCTACATGTGTTGGTTCCTCCCCAGAATATCATTTTGAAAGGATTCCAAATCTGAATTTCAGAAAAACTGGAAACAAGATGGTGGGCATACAAAAGAGGATTTTTCTGATGCAGGATTCCTCTTTCGTATCATACAGCTATATTGAAGTGCCTACTGAGCATGCTCAGTAACAATTTTTTCAAATTTTTAAATTGCAATAACTTAAAAATGGCTTATTGTTTTTTTTCACCAGACTAGCAAAAGGCACATCTGGTGGGTAGTCCCTTTATGTCCTGAAAATTTCATACCAAACAAACAAACCCTCTGGGCTATAGGCAAGTTCAAAGAAAGATCCCAGCAAAGTCAATGGGTAAAAACATGTTTTTTCACCTCTCTCTGACTTGGAGACCACACATCCAACCGGAACTAAACTTGCCAGATCAAGAGATCTACACCACAGAAAGGTGCATACCAAAGTTTATGCAAATCCATTCAATGAGTGCAAATTTATTAAAGTGCAAAATATTGAGTTTAGCATTGAAGATCCTCCTCAACCCTAACTAGAGGGGGATCACACCTATATATATATATATATATATATATATATAATTCTGAGGTGCAGTGATCTGAAAAACATTTGTTCAAGCATCAAGGGGGTACAAGAAGGATTTAGAGACTTATAATTATGCAACACTCAGTATGACAATACTAGGAAGAGCAGTTATGTTAAGTACTGTACTAGATGTGATAAACATGCTATAAACTATATATGGGGCAGTTTCTAGTTGATATGGTGATAAAAATATCTTGAGATCAGGGGTTTAGAGCATATTATCATGTATAGGTGTGTGACTTGATATTGCCATGTATGTCTCTGCAGGATAATGTGTTTTAAATTACTTGTATGTTATCTTATCTCTGAAATAAAAAGAAGTTTAAAAAAAGAAACCTAAATGGTAAGATATAGACACTGATTAACATTTTGTATATAACTATGTTTACAATGAAAACACAACAGTGGAAAACAAAAGAATCATTTATATGTGGCCCCAGCAGTTTAAACAACTTGATTAGATTCAGGTACATGGCTAGCATAGCATAAACATTCTGAATATGCATCAATGGGCACAGATTTATCATTGAAAAACCATGAGAGACACCTGTGGGAGTTTATTTTTTCCAGCATTATCATTCCCCGAAAGATCATCCAGTGACAGCTCTGAAAGGGAATTGCAAAAACTCACTTGAATGGCTATGCTGATAGGTCATGTTCATAAGACTTTCAGCACAGATAAATGTGGAATGAGCACCAAAGTAGGAATCCTCTTTCCTGTTAAATTGCACTGATTTCTCAAACTCTTACTGACCCAAGATTTTCAGTTGCCATTCTTCACATTAGATGCTATTGTATCTTCAGAAGTTCCTCTGTTTTTAAACAAAGTAGAAGATACTGGTCACACTAAAACAAGCTTCTAGATTTTAGAAGAGTTAGCTTTCCTGAAATGAATGTATAGTCACATCCATGCTAGATGGCAGAAACTCAGAAGATGTAGAAGATTTTTGGAAGGCCTTAAAAACTGCTTTAAATACAGCTACAGCTACATGCACTAGGCAGCTTACCAAATCCAAAAGAAAGAAAAATCCACTCTGGTTCACCAAGGAAGCTGCAACCAAAATCAAGGAAAAAAGGAGGGATTTTGCAAAATATAAACAAACTAAAAGTGAATTAGATAGAGAAGAATACAAAAACATGCTGAGTGAGGCAGTAAAGGCAGTTAGGAGATCAAAAGTGCAGGCGGAGAAGAAAATAGCACAGGTGGTCAAGAAGGGAGACAAAACCTTCTTCAGATAAATAAGGGAAAAAGAAAGAGTAAGGGGGAATAGTCAGGTTAGCAACAAGGGAAGGCAAGATGGTAGAGACAGACGAAGACAAAGCAGAGTTACTAAATGATTTCATTTGCTCAGTCTTCAACATAGAAGACAGTAGGAAGGGTCATACACTAAGTAGGTCAGTACACAACACCACAGGAGCAGACACAAGACCCTTCACAGGGGAAAGGGTCCTAGAAGAAGAAGAAGAAGAAGAATCAGCATTTATATAGTGCTTTTCATACATAGTATCCCAAAGCACTTTACAAGCAATGCTAGGCTGGTAGTGAAGTGACTGAATGTGTGGTGGCGGCCATATAGCACATCATCACCCACACATAGCCTGGATAACTGCATGAACCAGTTTATGGGAAGGGGAATGTTGGCCAGGATACCGGGAATGTTCCCTGCTCTTTGCAAAGTGTGCCCTGGGTTCTTTTACTTCCACCTGGACACCCACTAGGATAACACCAGGATGGGCAGAAGGGACCAAAGTTTAACGCCTCATCTGAAGGATGGCACACCCAGCAGTACAGCACCCCCCAATACTGCACTCGGATGCCAGCGATTTTTAGGTGCAAGTCCCAGTGTGGGGCGAGAACCCACGACCTTCTGCTCCAGAGGTGAATGTATTACCAACTGAGCCACGCTGACACCTAGAAGAGTTGAATAGGCTCAAGGTAGATAAAGAAATTCAGCCAGATGGCAACCACCCTATGGTACTGAAGGATCTTTGGGAAGAACTCGCCACACCACTGGCTGAGCTTGAAACAAGTCACTGGAAAGTGAAATAATACCTCAGGACTGGAAAATGGCAACAATGGTACCTTTACATGAGACTGGAAGCAGGAAAGAGACAGGAAATTACAGACTGGTCAGTTTGACCTCGGTGGTAGGAAAAATTATGGAGTCATTGCTAAAGGAGAGGATAGTGAAGTACCTGGAGGATAGCAGAAAGACTGACCCTAGGCAACATGGTTTTACAGCAGGACACTCTTGTCAAACCAATATGATCAACTTTTCCAACTGGGTCACCTGAGCAGTCGACCAGGGAGGAGCAGTGGACACTGTGTACCTGGACTTCAGCAAAACCTTCGACACTGTCCTCCACAGAAGTCTAGATAACCAATTAATGCATACAGGAGTCAACTATAAGATAGTGAATTGGATCACCAACTGGCTGCAAGATAGGACACAGAGAGTGCTTGTCAATGGATCATTATCATGAGAAGGCAAAGTGACCAGTGGCATTTCACAGAGGTCTGTGCTGGAACCTATCCTCTTTAACATATTTATTGGGGATATTGTAAATGATTTGAAGGGGAAGGTTTGCCTGTTTGCAGATGACACAAAACCTCTGCAACCGAGTAGACACACAGGAGGAAGCGAAAGGTATGGAAGCAGACCTGAAAAAACTTGAGGAATGGTCCAGGGATTGGCAGTTGAAGTTTAATGCCAAGAAGTGCAAGATTATGCATATAGGAAAAAAGAAACCCAGGGATAAAGTACACACTGGAAGGGCATCAGTTAGAGGAGACAAAGACAGAAAGAGACCTCAAAGTAGTCATCGCAGATAATTTAAAGGTTGGAAAACAGTGTGAAAAGGCAGCAACAGAGGGCAGGTGGCATCCTTGGATGCATTGTTAGGTGAATTACAAGTAGAAAGAGAGAGGTTATCACTCCTTTCCACAGGTCCTTGGTGAGGCCACATTTAGAGTACTGCAGTCAGTTTTAGAGGCCCCACCTCAAAATAGACATAGACCGCCTAGAGAAAGTACAGAGAAGGGCTACAAAGATGGTGCATAGACGGCATTGTGAGCCATACTGTATGTGGCAAGACTCAGTGAACTCAATCTGTACACTCTTGAGCAGAGAAGAAACAGAGGGGACATTAATCGAAATTTTTAAGTATGTTAAGGGAATCAACACAACACAAGCAGGAAACCTCTTCCAGCAAAACAGGGATGCACATAGCAAGGGGCATAACTTGTGTCTGGTGGGAGGCAGGTTCAAAAGCAACCTCAGGAAGTACTTCTTTACAGGAAGGGTCATAGACCCATGGAACAGCCTACCTCAGGAGGTGATGAAATCCAAGACATTACGCAAGTTCAAACTCACATGGGACAGACACATCAGGGTACAGTCTAAATAGGGTGGGGGCAGAAACATGGGCAGACAAGATGGATCATTCGGTCACCATCTGCTGACATGATTCCTAATGTTCCTATGTTCCTATTACTGTAAAAACCTTTTGAAAACTGCAGATAGTGACTAAGATCCATCCTATTTAGGGCCCCTAATTTTTTAATTCATTATTTGATGAAGTCCTGAATTATGGATCAGTTATTAATTTCAAAAGGAGATTGATGCTGTTTTTAAAAGATTTACAGCTTTGATTGTAAGAAGTGATGTTTTTCTTTTTCATTGTTTGTTTTTGTTATTATATGTAATGTCTATTTATGTTGTCAATATTATTATAATGTGATATTGCCTATCTTGTATCTTGTGATTTATTGTCATATTGTTATATTGTTTTTTCCCTGTGTTTTTTTTGTATACTCCCACTTGTTGCCTGTGAAAATGGGCAATTTGCTCATCAGGCCAAGTATAAAAAATAAATGAAAATGAAATGAAATGAAAATGAGGATACAACAGTATTTAACCATCTGAAGAGGCATTTCGGATTTTCCTGCATATTAAAATATAGATATCCTTGCACCTACACCACCCCTATACTAAAATGTCATTCATTGTGACAAAAGCCCTTTAATGTAATAATCCTGTTTGCATATCTGATCTCCTACTTCAACTGCAGTACCAAGAGAACTATGTGGAAATTACCTTTTACAACAAATGTGCCTTTATTTTTTGTGTTAAATATCATTTGACCCATAGTTTATCTCCTTGTCATTACATAAGTTGATTATTTTCCTGTACAGAAGACAATATTTTAAGTCTTCAAAGGCTTGTAAAAACTCTTTAGTTTGTTTTATAAAAAGTATTACCCAAACACAGTTTAGTGCAGTTCCTATACATAGTATTATTCTTAGTATCCAAGCAGTTTGGAATACCCTTACAATGCTGCAGAAGTATATATACATCCAGAATCTAGGTATGTTCAAACATATTTAGCACTCAAACAGTTAAAAATGGAGAGTTTTTATATCAATGGCTGTTTTTTTTAAATAAATACTTATAAGTTATTATGTCCTTAGATGCTATGTAAGCCAGTATGCTCTCCATGGGGTATCTCTTATGGTATAAGAGAATTTGAGCATGAGATAGCAGGTGTGAGGACTGCAAAGCAAAGCTGAGGGCTTCGTGCTGCTCAAACTTCATGCAAGGATCACTTATACTATAACAGGCACCTTGCAGAGGGCATATTATCGTATTATAAATCACTCCAGTTAGATAAAGGGATTTATAGTAGGTTTTAAGCAGGGCTGTGTGGAATGCAGAATTTCACAACAGGAACTGGTGCAGAATGGCAATTTTACTTTCAAAATGCTTTTCAGATTTTCCTTTCTAAAATTCTGGAAAGCGTATCTGTGTAAACTGCTGAATAATTTTCATTACATTGTGTAGACTGCAAAATATTTTCCTACGTGCATATTGTTGGAATTCCAACATTTCAATATTCCATGTAGCTCTAGTTTTAAGACACGTAACGTTTATATTTTAAATTGGAATCTGTTCTCACTTTCCCTGCCTCAGTAGTAGAATGCCCAATTCCTAACACTCTTGCCTGGTAGACCTCTATAAGCAGGATAAGAGGCATTGTGGTTCTGAATACTAATTGTCTGAAATCTTGTAAGTGATTTGTAATACTGCTTTCATTAGTTGTGAAATATGCCAAGTTGACAGCAATGGACACTGAAGTATTACATGTATCCACATGTGGCATACATCATGGTTAATTACATCACAGACATTACTTCATTTCCTAGCAAAAGTGCCTTAAAACCAATTATGGACTGATCACCTCATAGGTCATATTGTTGCTCAACTTCAGATACAGTACCAAGCACATTGAAGTCTTCACTACTGATGTGAAAATGCCAACAAGGGTACTAATCAGTTTCAACTGTACTGTTGGTTTGTGTAGTGGATTCACACCTGCCCACTAGGAACTGGACTTGAATCACAAAAGTACTAATCTCTCATAGATTACTGAAAAACCACCAGATATCAGTTATCAATGATAATGATTAAGGGTTTCTGTATGAAGCAACCTTAGTTTCATAAAAACCTGACTAGATAACTTTGAAATGAGAAATCACCACTTTCAGCAGGAGATAACCCATGCTCTTGTAAAGGAAGTTTTAGGGAACTGGAAATGGTTTACATTTTTATTAAGCTTGTGCAGGTGCTGTCTGACTACCTTTTGGATCATTTAGATTAATGGAGTGGATAATTGACTGAAACACTATTCATTGGATGAATTGAATACTACAGTATTATATCAGATTTCTTGATCTGTGGATTATTTAAGTCACTTTCTGAACAAGCCTTAATTTTAGGATACACATTTGACTATATGTAGTATTTAGCTCAGGAAGTACAACATCAATCCAGCTGAGACATCATAGATACTTCCACTGGGGATATTACTAGTGTGGCAATATGCACGATGTTATAAACATTTTGAAATATGTATAGTATGTTGACAAGATAAGCTTTCAAAATATTGATAGCTTGTTTTGTTCTAAGTATTTGGGTCTGCTTGATACAATCACAAAAAAGTTTGAGTGCACATTGTTCAAAACAGTACAGAATTATTAAATTAAGAAACAAAGATGCTCCTGAAGACCCCGGCACTTTGAATTGTTCTGACCCTTCATCAGGTGGTGGAGCTAAGCAAACAAGTGCATTCTTTTATGTACAAAATAATCTTAAAGCTGCAGTACATTAAATTTACTTTACAAGTACAGAGGTATAGAAATTGCCAAAAGGAATACTAAGAAGCTTTTAAAGTGAGTTATACAGTGTTTAAAATGTACTGAGTAGTCCAAAAACATTACAAAGATAGATTCCCTGACAGGTTGGGATCTGCCTATTTTTTAGGCAATCTCTAATAAGTAGGAAGGGGGAAATCACACAGTGGAGTATGATGGAATGGTAAACAGTAGGTAGCTATAAGTACATACAGAATTCATAAAAGGGATGACAGAAAGAATACATCTAGTGGAGGTTTAACAATGAAAAACATGAATAATCAAGAAGTGATAACAAAAAGAGGATGTGATATTAAAATAACCAAACACACACTGCAAGAATGGAGGTAATGGCGAAGGGATCAAAAAATGATTTTGAGTATAATTACAGCACAGGAGACTGTGAAAAGTTGAAGTTGCTTACCAGCCACAATGAAACTCAGAAAGTAAAGTAAATAACCCAATACCAGTGACATGGATGTACAGTGGCATACCCCAGGATGAAACCCAATTCTGCAGTATTTTGCAGCACTCTGCAGAGTGTTGCAGAATATCTAATGAATAAAGCAATGGAATTTCATTGGCAATTAGTCCCTTTTGTCATTCAGGAAAATGTTATACTGCCAGGATGAAGTGAATGCCACAGTTTCCTGCATGACAAAAGGGACTAATTGCCACTGAAATTATATTGCTTTATTCAGTAGCCAGAGTGCTTTAAAAGTGGATTTCATCCTGGGGGACGCCACTGTATAATGGATGCAAAGAAGATTGACAAGTGTGATGACTTGCAGGATCCATGGTGATGGAAAAAGTTAGGGTACTGTTGAGACAAAAAAGAGAGAGAGAAATGTTAACATATGTTATTACAATACAGCAAAAAAAATATATAGTTATGTGTTGTACAATCCCCACAGGAAAGGAAGACAAAATTCTGGTATTCCTAACCATGGAGAAAATATGTATTCTCTTGCCAATACACAGAATAGTCAGTCTCCTTGTTCAGACTCTATCATGTGAGAGCTTTCAGCAAGTGACCCACCTGAATTCATGCTGATGCAGATGACATATGATGTTACCATCTCTGGGCAGAAGCCCAGTGTGTTCAATGGCACAACATTTCATGTGTTTAAGGTCCTGTCCATGGCACTCCATAAAATGGCTGTCAAGATCAGAGTCCAATTTAGCAATCCTGATATCATGGACAAGTTCAAGAATACGTTATCTGACTGGTTGGATGGTTCTGCCCATACAGATAAGGCCACAGCTGCAAGTGATATTATAAACAATGTATAGCATGAGATAAAGTCTCATCTCACTTTTAACATTTGTAGTAGAGAGTGCAAGCTATACATCAGCCAGTTATAGAAACCAAGTAGTTTTGATGGTAACCAGGTGTGTGAGTGGGTTGTTGCAGGCTGGAAGGGACTATGGCAAAGGATGTCATTGATATTTTTTTCCCAACTGAAAGTGACTTTTCTGAAAATAGTCCTGGTATACTACAGTGGCTAAGTACATTCCAACTTTTTAGAAGTATACTTTTTACTTTAGGTGCTATGGCATTGTTCTCCAGGACAAAGATCAAAGGGTAGTTTTTGGATTATGTTTTTCCTTGTTTTTTGTAATTTATAGTTCACTTTGATCTACATCTTTAGCCTTCTGTAGGGCAATGTCCAAGGTCTCTTTGCAGTATCCCTTATGCAGAAACAGTGTGTAGATTCCTCTGGCTAGAAAATTAAGTCATTTTCTTTGAACAATTCCTACAAAACCAAAGGAACTGATTAAATGGGATGATAGATACCAGAGTTGGTGGATGTGTGCTTTAGTATGCAGTACGGTGTTACCAGCTGTATTTTTCGTGAAACATTTTGATACAATTTTGTTGTCATTATCAACACAGAGGCACAAATCCAAACAAAAAATACTATTTGTGGTCCATCATAGATTTAAATTTCAGGATAAGAGTACTGTTGTTTATTCCTCTATGAACTTTAATGCATCTATATGTGTACCCTTCCAGATGATCAGTAAATAATGAATGTATCTGTGCCAGTGCTATGTGAACTGCAAGTACCATTTGTTACCCTAGAAGACAACCTGGTCTTCCCACCATTCCAAATATAAATTTACATCGCTTGGTGCTACTGTAGCTCCCATGGCTGTTCCACATTATTGCCTAAAAATGTTGTTATTGAATGTGACAGAATTCTTTGTTAAAATGAATTCCACAATCCCAGTCAGAAAAGTGGGTGGTAGAGCACAGGCACTGATTTGGGAATGACGACAATAGTTCAGAGCAGTAAGACCTAAGTTATGGGGAATGCATGTGTATAGTGATGCTACATCTATGGTGATCCCAAGAAAATCATATTCCAGTTTGGTTTTGTTTACCTTGCATTAGTCCTTGTGCTATAAGGGTGGTGTATATACTTATATGAGAGCTACTTGTAGGAACATCAGAGGTAGCCACAATGCAGCTAGTAGACATTATACTTGCTGGGTAGCTGACCCCATGGCAAAGATTAAACTGAGTAAGTCCCAAAGGGAATATGGGAAATACCCCAAGATCATTGTGGAGCTAACGGAACAATTGACAGGGCCGCTTGCTATAATCATTGAAGAGTCACTCCAGACAAATGTGATGCCTACAGAGTGGAAAGTGTCTGATGTGATCCCCATTTTTCATGAAGTGGCAAAGTCAGACCCCAGTAAGTAGAGCTGTTGTGAAATTTAATTTGTTGGCAAAGTTGGTGCAAAGTCAGGGAACCTCGCTCTCTGTGAAGCTTAGCAAAGTCTCATGACCTCCTACCAACATTGCCTTTGGTTTTCCTTTTTTTTCCTTTAATTAAACCCCAATAAAACTACCCCACCCTCTGAACCATGTCTCTCATTCCCTCCCACCACACCAGATATTTTAAAATAATTTCCCCTGCTAGGCCCCAAACTCCCTCTTCCTCCCTGAACCCAGCAAACCTTTAGTGATAAAAATTGTGGCCAGCAGTCCCTTCCACCCACCCACAAAAGTAATTCCCCCCTCATCTCCCCCCAACTGTCCCACCTTTTTATCAGGAATAACCCCTCTCTTCATCACCCTTTTTCAGATACAAATCTCCTCTTCCTCCCCCCCAAAAGCCTCCAAACACCATTTTACCTGTAACAAAGAAAACTCTTCTCTTCTGTGCTCCACTGTGTGATTACAGATACTGTCCCCCTCTCTGCAAAATTAAGTGTACCCCACCCCCCAACCTGTCTGCACAGACCATAAATGATAACTAGCCAGTCAGGAATCCCTACTAGAATATGCATCATAAAAAACACAAAAGAGAAGCGCGCGGCTAACAATGGGTGCCAGCTCAAGAAATACAGGAGAAGACACAAAAACAAGCAGCAAACCGGTGGCAGCAAAAGAAAAATTCCAAAATCAAATAAACTGCATAAATGCAAAGGAGCCGGCGGCCACTTTCCCCGGCACTTCAGGTCTGAATCGTGACCCTTTCTCAAGGGGTCATTGCCTAGGTGCTACCTGTGCTCTTTTTATTATTCAATCAACAATTTAATTGATAGTGCACACGTTACCTATTTAATTAAAGTAAAAACATTTGAATGAATCCAAATAAACATGCACATAATAGTACAGGCACAAATCTTTAAAGACATGTATTGCAATGCTTCATTTCTGATATAGAATACATTTCTATATTACAACATCCATTTCTGATACGTGATAAACCAAACAAAATATATTATAGAAATGGGGGGGGGGGAGGAATTGAAAAATGTACAAATCATGAGAAACCAGATATCTTCAGGAATTCGTTATGGCATACTAATTATGATAATATCATTAGTAAAAATGAAAAGGAGAGATCCCATAGCTATACAAAATTGTAGTTCTAACTATTTACACATAGAAAGAGAATTTAAAAACAGAAGCATCATGAGAATCATAAATGTAAAGAATGCAAACTTGTGCATAACAAGTTTATTTTAAATTGTATAGTCTCCTCATGTTTATTTCCATTTTCAAGATGGTTTATAGCATGAATTAAGCCAATTAAATATATTCACAAAGGGAATTAAATATTATAATGGTTGGGGGGGACAGAAATAAAAAAAAAGGTATTATTTAGAATTTGCATCTGGCTCAAAGGAGTTTTACAAGAACACAGTAACATCCAGAATATCATTTAAACCATTGGGGTGTAGAGCCTTCATTGCATAGATCCATCTTTGCTCACATTCAGCTAATTTCAGCACTCTGTCTCCCCCTCTGATATTGTCTGGAACATGGTCTACCCCCATAAATTTAAAATGCTTGGTATCTTTTTGATGGTATTGCTCAAAATGTATTCCAATTGGTGTAATGGCTTCTTGTTTTTGGATTGCTCGGACATGTTCCTGCATTCTCTCTTTTAAACTTCTTTTTGTCCTACCAACATAAATATGTGGGCAGGTACACTCAATAATGTAAATTACATGTGTTGTAGAGCAATATATAAAATATTTAATTGGTATGTTTTTGTTATCCATAATAGGATGTTGAAAATTAGCTCCCTGTTGACAGTATTTACAAACATTGCAGTGACCACATTTGTACACCCTATGAGTTTAGGGGGTAGCCATGTTCTAATCCCTTCTGTGTTCTTAATGTACATACTTTGTGTTAGGAGATCTGCTAGATTATTACCTCTTTTATAGGAGATAATTGGTTTGTTTCCTATAAAATCTCTCAGATCTCTATCTGCTTCCAGCACATTCCAGTGTTTAGTAGTGCTTTCTGAAATGTCATTACTAACTCTGTTATATTGTGTAGCAAAAATTGCAGGCTGTGTATTAAACTGCACATTTGTCTTAGGTTTCCAAAAAGTATCTCTATTTCTTGATTTTGCCTTTAAATAGGCTTTATCAATTTGCATTGATGAGTAACCTCTTGCAAGAAATCTACATTTTAAATCTACACTCTCCCTTTCAAATTCTTCTAAGTTACTACAGTTACGTCTGAGACGGACAAACTGTCCATAGGGAATACCCCTTTTAATGTGTGCTGGGTGTGCTGGGTGTGACTTTTAAGTCATCATAGATGATGACCTCAAGATCTCGATCCTGTTTGGTGGCTGTTAACTGTTCCCTTCCCAGATAGTAGACCATCCCTGGGTTGCATCACTTTGCATTTTTTTGCATTCAGCTTTAACTGCCACATTTTGGATCATTTTTGTAGCTCGAGCAGGTCACATTTGATTTGTTCCACTCACTGAGCAGTGTTCACTCCGTTGCAGATCTTTGTGTTGTCTGCAGAGAGACTCACCTTCCTACCCAGTCCCTCAGTGATGTCACTTATGAAAATATTGAAGAGTAAAGGACCAAGGATGGACCCCTGTGGCACCCTGCTGGTCACCCTCTATCCCTTGATACTGCCCCGTTAACCTTCACCTACTGGTTCCTCTGACTTAGCCAGCTCCTAACCGGTGATACCACTTCCTGTCCCACTCCTGTACTCTTGAGTATATTTAGTAGCCTTCTGCATGGAACCAAGTCAAAAGCTTTGCTAATGTCGAGGTAGATAACATCCAAGACTCCCACCTGGTCCATTATCTTAGTAACCGAGTCAAAAAACTCGATCAGATTAGTCTGACAGGACCTTCCCAAGATGAAGCCATGTTGCCTGCTGTCCAGCTGTTCAGTCTCTTCCAGGAAAGCAAAATTTCTTTCCTTTAGCAGGGTTTCCATCATCTTGCCTACCACCAAGGTGAAACTGACAGGGCGGTAGTTACCCGCCACCTCCCTGCTCCCTGCATTATGTATGGGAACCACTATTGCCCTTTTCCAGTCTTGTGAAACAATTCCCTCTCTCAGGGATCTGCTAAAAAGATCTGCTAGAGGTGCTGCCAATTCATCCCTACATTCTCTCAGTATGCATGGGTGGGTGCCATCCGGCCCCATGGATTTACCTATCTTTAGTTTATTGAGTTCGGTCCATACCCTCTCTACTGTGAAATGGCTTGTGTCTACCCCCCTTGTGCAATTATTAACTCTAGTGGTGTGCCCATTTCCAGACTCCTCCTTTATAAAGACAGAACAAAAGTGCTCATTTAAGACCTCTGCCTTCTCTCCGTCTTCTTCCCATCACTGCTTATTACTCTAACAATACCTCCTGTTTTTCCTTTTGCCACTTATGTACCTAAAGAAGGTTTTTTTACCTCCTTTTTTTCCTCTGTGCAATTTCCACCTCAATTTGTGCCTTTGCTGGTCTAATCACCCTAGAAGCCTCCCTCAAGCCATTTTTGCAAGTGTCCCTATCCTTTTTGCTATTAAAGCCCTTGTATATTTTGAATGCTAGCCTCTTTGCTTTTGCCACAGCTGCCACCTCTCTAGTGAACCAGAGAAGATTTTTCCTTTTTCTTGTCTTATTGACCTGTCTCTAAAATTTGTCAGTGACCTCTGCTATTGCCTCTCCTATGTTAGTCCAGTATACTTTGACACCCCTCTTTTGGTTTACTCTTGAGGTTATCTCTAAAGCATATTCTTATCTGATCAGAATCCATCCTACTGAAGACCAGGACCCATGTCTTAGAGTGATTTGTTTCCCCCTTAGTATTGATCTTGAACCAGACTGATTTTCTGTCACTTGTCCCCAGGTGGCACCCCATATCCACCTCCTTGACCTTGCTACTGTTTGTGAGCACCAGGTCTGGGACTGCCTTTTTCCTAGTGGGGGCAGTGATGAGTTGATTGAGTCCAGCACCTTCAGGGTGTCCAGGAAAACTGCTTTTGGCTGTTGATGCCATGCAGGAGGAGGACCAGTCTACATCTGGGAGATTGAAGTCCCCCATCAGTATGACTTCTCCTTTTTCTGCCATTTTTACCATGTTTTCCATCAAAACTTTGTCTGACTCTGCCCCTTTTTGGGGGCTGTAAATCACTCCCAGTCTGAGGGCTGAGTTTGGGCCAGGTTTGAGAGTGATCCACAGAGTGACAGGTTCTCCCTGAGTTCTTTGGACTTCCATGGCCTTTACATCTTCCTTTATATACAAGGTAACCCCCCCACACATCGTCCCTCTCTGTCCTTACTGAATAAACTGTAACCCAGGACAGCAACATCCCATTAATGGCTCTCATTTAGCCATGTCTCAATTACTGCAACCCAGTCCAGTTCTGCTTCCACCATTGTGGCTTAGAGTTCTGGGACCTGGTTAGCCAGACTACTGGCATCTGTTACAATTGCCTTCCATATATTAGCATCCTTCTTCCTTCTTTCTTCTTTCTTCTTCCTTTGCTCCCATGAGTTTCATTTCCCATGAGTGACATTACCATGTTCTTTTTGCTTTCGCCTTTGTGGCCAATAGGAGATGTCCTTACCTGTCTCTGGGAGGGCGGCCTCAGGGGTTTTGCTTTCTTGCTCCCATCTGACCACCACCTTACCTTTTCTAGTTAAAACTACTTGTGAATACATTGAATCTTTGTCCAAGTGCCCTTACACCCTCCTTGGTAAAGTGAAGGCCATCAAATTTAAAGTATTCCCTTTCCCAGAATTTCTTCCAGTCTCTGACAAAGGAGTGTCATTTTTTTGAGCACCACGTGCACAGCCATGCATTTAGTTCTTTGATTTCAGTGACTCTAACTTGTCCCTGCCCTCCTCCTTTCTCCCATATTGGGAGTACCTGGGAGAAGGCCAGGGTGGATGAAAAAGAGGACTGTCTATTATTCACTTATGAGATGTACTCCTTGACCCGTTTGACATACTGGCTGGCAATATCATTCGTGCCAAGGTGAATGACGATGGCCCTGATATCTTCCTCTTTATGGACATATTTCTCAAGTTGGCCTGCAAACCTTTTTGCTGTGGCTCCAGGGAGACATCTGACCATGATCTCCAATTGATTGGCCCCCTTTAGGTGTGATTCAACCCCTAGAATCATGGAGTCCCCCAGAATAAGCAGTCTCTTTTTTCCCCTTGTGGTAGCGTTTGCCCTTGTGGGTTTGTCCCTTCAATGTGGGTGGTGTAAGCACTCTTCCCTCCTTGGGCCCAAGTCAATGTTCTTACGTAAGTGTGACTCTGACCCTTGTGTGTTCCTACTACTCACATTCTGCTCAGGTTTTGGGTTGATGTCTGGTTTCTGTTGTTGCAGCTTAGACCCTTGGCTTGAGCAGCAGGTTGATTCCTGTATGTGCTTGCCAGTGGGGCAAACCTGTTTCACTGCTGAATCCCTGTTTTATGACTATTGTCCACCTTTTGAACCCTTTTGTGGTGGGCTTTGCCTGTTTGCACTACCTCCCACCACCCTGGCTGAGCTGTCCTCCATGGTAGAAGGACAGCATCCGGGCGATGAAGGTGCTGGGGCAGTGACCAAGCTTCTGTGGTCTGGTGCAATAACTGATTCAGATAAGATATTGTTGTCCATGCCTCCTTGAGTTGGGCCTGGAGATCATTTATGGCTTGGCATGTGGGACAATGACCTACTACCTGGATCCAGGCCCTGTAATAGAGTATGCCACAGTGATTACAGTGCACTATGTCCATGCCTGTTGGTTTCAACATTATACACACTAGGTATGCATGAGGATGATATTACTTGTTGGGTTTCAGGGTAATCAGAGATGATGAAGTTTGTGTAGGACGAAAAATAGTTTTTTTAATTATTATTTAGAATATAGCTTTCCTAGCTATGACCTTTTCCCTTCTGCTGGTAACTCCCATATTGTTGCAATCCTGCATCCTCTCTGCTGCCTAGTTGTATTGTGCAGAGGCATTGCTAGTTACTGCCATCCCCATTTCTTTCTCTTCCTCAGGTACCATGATGATCATGTCGCCTAGCCTGTAGCTGGCCATGGGGTTCCTGCTCCCTATATCCATCACCTTACAGTTTTTTGTATCATAGGTCCTCTCTCAGATCCCTGACCCCCTCCAGCATGTCCACTACACCACAACATTTGGTGTCAGCCTCAGTGATGAAGATTTTGCCTTTTATGCTCTCCCTATGTCATTTAGGAACATGTTGAACAGAACCAGACAAAGCACTGACTATGGTGGAATCCTGCTGGTGAACTGCCTCAGTCCAGAGTATTGTACTTGCCCCTGACATCCACTCTTTAAGTTCTCCCCCCTGATCCAGTTTGCAATCCATCTAGTCAACTTGTCCCCCACCACCAGTTCCTCCACCTCTTAATCAGTCTCCTATGGGGGAAGAAGTCAAAGGCTTTGCTGAAGTCCAGGTACAGTATGACTACTACCTGACTTCTCTCCACCACCCTTGCAAATCAGTTAAAGAAATTAATCAAGTGCATTTGACACAACCTCCATGCCATAGACCTATGTTGCCTGTCATCCTGGAATCAGTTTCCCCTCAAGGAAGTTAACCAACCTTTCACTGAGAATGAGTTCCATCAGCTTGCCAATTATTGATGCTAGCTGACTTGTCTGTAGTTCCCTGGCTCATCCCTTTCCCCACTCTTGTGCAGGGGTACAACATCTGTGGCCCTCTGCTCTCATGACATCACACATATGTCTAGGTAACTGTTGAAAAGGACAGTCACAGGGGCTGTTAGAACTGCTGCCATTTCTATTTGTATTTTTTAGTTCTGTCAGCAACATTGGGCGCATACTGTCTAGTTCAGAAGATTTGTCCAGAAGCCCTGAGCCCATAGAGACCCTGTCCTCTGCAATTACCTCCTCGCACAATCTGACATACACTCTTTCTTTTCCAGTGGAACTGGTACATCTTTTTCCTTTGTGACCACTAAGCAGAAAATTGATTTAATATTTCTGCCTTTCTACATTTCTTCCCTACCCACATAGGCCTTCTTTCTCAGCTTGACAGTACCTCCTTTCATCATCCTTTTTTCAGATGCAACGGAAGGAGGTCTTGTCACCTTCCTTAACACCCAACACTATCCTCAACTCAGTCTCTGCCATGTCCTTCCTTACCTCTCTGCTAGCTGTTTTCAACTTTTACAGGTAGTCTACACTGTCATCCTCCTTCTGGATCTTCCAGAATTCTTGAAAGAAGCTCTTTTCTCCCTCATGGCACTACCACGCTCCCCCGTAAACCAGAGTAATTTCTTGTGCCTGTTGTGTGTGTGGTTGGTGTCAAGAGAACCATCAGAATGCTTGAGTGCATCACAAGGAGGATGACCAGCACAGCAGGGGAAGTAATCTTGAAACTTCACAAGGCCCTGGTCAAGCCTCAGCTTTATAGTGCTGTCTGCAGTTTTGTGCTCCTCAATGCAAAAAGGGCAAAGAACCATTTAAGAGGGTGCAACACATGGCCAACAAAATGATCAGCAGTGGCGGTGGGTGGGGGGTGCAAAAGCTATGAAAAGAGGCTGGAGGCATTTAACATGCTCACCTTGAGAAGAGAAGACTGAGAGGGGACAACAAATCTGTCTTCTGCACTGTGTCAATTATCTACAAATTGAATATATGGAGATGCTTGATTTTTTGTTTCTGCAGTAGGACATCAGAGGTGATGAATTATGGGGTAACATTGTGAGGCAATTTCCCACAGAGGATGGTGCTCATGTAGAAATTAGTATTGGGCCTAAAGAAGGAGAAGTTGTTACACCATGTGCTACCAGTGAAGAAGTGGATATGAAAATAGTAGAGACTATCAAGATAAGCCTTGACAATTTCTGCTTACCAAGGGACTCAACAGGTATCCTGCACTTTAGAGTGGGACCAGAAACCATACAACTTAGTACATGTTTGCGCAGAATACTTTAATTTTTGATATCTGCATGGAAAGCAGGGAGGTGAGAATGATGATATGATGGACTTAGTGTCCTGTTTGACCTTAAATTACTATGTTGTCAATGAGTGCTAGTAGTGGAGATGCACTCAGACTGAGTGGGGGCAAGGTATGGAGAAATGATCAGCAGTATTATTTCACACAGAAGGTGGTTAACGTCTTTAAAAAGTCAACCTAGTGAGGTCATGGAAGCCAGCACTGTTTATAGTTATAAGGCAATATTACACAGATTTGTGTGGGAGAATGGCATTGCAGATTACTCTGCATAAGTATGGTAACAGTTTCGCTGGTAAATTAGAATATGTAGTCAACATTTGGCATAGTCACTGCTGTGTGGCAAGAAGGGTAAACAGCATGGAACTTAAGTAACTTGCATCACCATAGTACTAATTTGCTATGTAAATACTCCAGTTTGAAGTATGTTTCTTAGAAATAAAGTTAATTAAACTATAGTTTTTGAAATGATGTATTTTGTTGACTTGCATTTAATGGAGTGTGTGAGATTTTACATGGCAGTGTTCCTTCACACATATACATTATGCATTTAATGACAGTGCCATGTATAGATTTTATAGTTGATTTCTACTACACTAGATAATATGTGTATTTTCCATTGGCAGTCTTCTAATCTGGTGTTTAAATTGGAGGTATTTAATAAACTGCATCTCCACCAGTGTATTCAATTTACCCATCTTATTGTGCTGGTTCATGCTTTCCCCTTCTTCCTATTTGCTGCATCCTTTGGTGCCACAGGACAAAAAGGGCTATAATCAGAGCCTGAAGCATACAACACAAACCTATGAATTTGGAAAATGTGTGGTCTTGGACAGAGTTGGGTGGATGATTTGAATGAATTCTACAGGATTTGCATGCTGTTTTAGAGAAAGTAAAGTGTCTTAGGAAACCTAATCACGCAACAGAAAGCACTATTATAGACAAAAGAATAAATATTGTGTTTATGGGAACAGATACAAATAATGCAGTCTGATATGATATCCTGGACAAAAAATAATGGAGACAATGCACTTTTTAACAAACACTGTATGTTGGAAGTGGATGAAAATATTAAGCATCATTTTTGAAGCTGGACTAAAGTACAGGGCCAAGGCCCCCTACTGGTGAGTAAAGTTGCACTACAGTACATGTACAGAGTAGTATAATGGAAAATGTGCATTATTAAATTCACCCATGAAAAGACTGTCTAATTATACCCCCATGGTAGCACAGGGGAATGAAGAATCAAAGTAGACCCAAAGCTACCCGCTTGCCTAGGAAGAAAAGATATCTGGCTTGAAAGGAATTATCAGACTTCAATGTCAGAGGAGCAAAAGAAGGCAGTATAGGAGGCAATATAGCACAGTGGTCTAAGGCTCTGAGCTGCAAATCTGGTGACATCCAGCAGACCAGACCTGGGTTTGAATCCCACAGCTTCCACTTGCATACTGTGTGACCCTAAGCAAGTCACTTAACCTCCTTGCGCTCCCAGGTCGCTCCTGTAAAAAAGCTTTCAGCTTAGTGTGCTATACCTGGTTAAACAAATAAATTTAAAAAAAAGAGTATTTGTAGATGACAAAGCTGTTTGCTACTGAGACACACAGACCCATAATGGAATGGTGATATGCAAATCACAACTTTGCACATGGATGGTGCAAAAAAGGCATTTGCATGTAAATATAACCTCATTATGATATGAGGAGCAATCATGTGTCCCTCTAACCTGGTGCTGGCTGAATGCTCCACACTGCATCCTGTGGCCAACAGTGGTGCTGGTCCAACAGAGGAAATAGCACTCAGCATGGGACTCTCCTCCCATGTTTGCAGATGCCCATGGTGTCTAGTGGGCCTTCCGCCCTCACCTGATCCCAGAAAGGCTGTTAGATATTTAGCCCTGACATCTAGAGGTCCCCACACCCAATCCATGAAACATGCTTAGATATTTATGCCTGGTGTCTAGTGGTCCCTTCCCCACACCAGTAACCTCCAGTCACTCCCCCATGTTCTGTACACATTATATTGTATTACTAAATGATCCTCCTCCCCTGCCAAGTCTTGACACAGAAGAATCCGGCATTCCAACCTCCAGCCCAGTCCCATTTAATTGGTACCCCCCCACAATGCATACCCACTGGCATTCAGCATTTTTCACCCTCCATCACCCAATGGATACAATCCATAGTTTGGCAAAGACCTGTAAAAAGGACCAATGTCTTCTGCAACTGATTGTGACCAACCACCCAAATCAATGATTAAGTGCCATTATATGAATCAGTGATGCTGCACTAGTAGTAACAGCTGATTGTGTAAAAGCACAGACCAATCAGCAGTTACTACTACCACGGCATCACTGATCCATTTAGTGGTAATAAATCAGTAATGTTAGAAGCTGGTTGGCAGCTGCTGTTGAAGATGGTTTTCTGTTTTACAAGTCTTCTTTGCTGAATTATGGATTGTATGCTTTGGATGATGGGGGAGTAAAGGACAGTGCTGAGTGTCAGTGAGTCACCAATTGAATGGGACAGGAGTGGGTGGGGTGGGAATTCTGGATATTGTGGTGCTGGGACTGGGAAGAGAGAAAGGTTTCATATAGTAATACTGTGTACTGTGTACCAAATGTGGTGGAATCGGGGGCTACCAGGTCAAGGGGAGGGACTATTAGACATCAGAATACATATACAGATATATATATATATATATATATATATATATATATATATATATATATATATATAATGTTTTTGGGGATAAGGTGACGGTGGTGGGACCACTGGACATTGGGAGGCTAGTGTACTTGGTGGGGGGAGGGGTTAACAGAGCACAAGACACCTTCAATCATCACCTGATGGGGGCTCAGGTGATGATGACTTGTACTTTGTGTTCTGATAAAAGGTGTTTTTTTACTCATGCTAAGTAGCGCTGCTCTAGCAGGCTATTAGCACCAACAAAATGCTTCCATTATCCCAGTGCACACATGGTTAAGAGATGCCATCTCATCATCATGTGTGTCGGGTGCATCTGCACTACAAATAAGGAGAGACCTCCCATGTCAGCAGATGCTGGGATTTCTGTTCCTCTTTCACAGGCCACCAGTAGAGATCCTTTGCAGGGACTGCTAGGCCATCAGGTCCATGGGAAAGGGATGCACTCTATCCTATTTTCAACTTGCAGTTCTATGGAGTTCACAGGGGCTGAATTTATAAAAAACAGATGTTAAATTGGAAATGTTTAGGTGGGAGGATCCTCACATCTATATTTCAGGGAGGTGCAATTGTCATTTCTAGGTGTTGAAACTCTCCTATAGTAGACAATGGAGAACGATGACAGAGGTGGCAGAACTGTCATACAATTTTTAAGATGTGATAAACCTAGAAAACCAGCAACATGATTGGTCTCTCCTAATGTCCCATGCAGGTATGGGAATGGAAAACCCATCACCCCCCAGCTGGCTTGAGCAGTGATTGAGTCATTGATTGGTTTTGAGAGGGCTTTAGAACTTGCCCCGACTTGAGGAAATAATAATAATAAAAAAAAATACAGTGTCCATGGTACCCCTAGCCTACTGTATGTCCAGGACTCCAGATGACCTCCAAACCAACACTATGGTTGTATTGGCAGAAACTGTCTATTCTTGAATAATGAATGAAGGACCATGCATGAAGATCCACTAGCAGCATCAGTACAGAGTGAGTAGTGATGCTAAACAATATAAACCTGACTGCTACAGCTGCCCACTAATTTAATAAGTTATTTGGCTTACATGTGTTTGTTATACAGAGCTGGATGGCAAAAATGAAATGCTTTGCTAAGGGACTCTCATGATCTCAGGTTGACCCTAAGTATGCAGTGGGAAAAATAACCCCATCATATGCCTTTGCTCCCTTACAAATTGTGTTAATTACTAGGGAAATAGCTCTGTGTTTCTGTGTCCTTGTTATGCCCTAAATCCTGATAGATGCTGTTTTCTAGAGCCCTATACCAAATACATCTCACTTTCATTGCCAGGGGATGCCTGTCAGCTGCCTTTCTGGACACATAATCATTTCACACTTTAAATACCTTCTTTTGTGCCTTTAGGACCATTAGTACTTTGTTTAGCATCTGATATTATTATGAATAAATTTGTACAGAAATTCTAAAGGAGCTAAATTTGAGCACCCATAATTGTTTTGGCAGACTCCCAGTCTTCCCAACAAGATTGGTCCTGTATACTGTGCATAGTCAATGCGGTATTACCTCCAACATAAGCATACTTACATTAGCAGTGTCAGTGGCTCAACAGGTTGCACATTTGCCTATGGGGCTGGAAGATTGGAAGGCTGTGGGTTCTATCCCTGCAACAGTAACTTCAGGAAAAACACAATACTGACACTGTAGTGCAGCACGAGGTGGGGTGCTGTACTCCTGAGGTGTCGTCTTTCAGATGAGATATGAAACTGAAGTCCAATTTGCCTGTTCCTGTGGTTCTATTTAAATAGAGTACAGACATTTCCCTACTGTCTTGGCCAAATTTCCCCCCATTTACTAACAAATACCACCAACAACTTAGTGTGGTTCATTTTCACTTGGTTTCCATTCTTTTCCCCCCAGACAAGGCTACAAATAGGCAAAAGTGACTAGCCCACCTTTCCCAGTCAAGAAAATGAAATAAGTAGCTATGGCGCAGTCACTGTGCAAAATCGACTTTTGGGACAGATTAATGAAATCACCGTGCCACTGTGCTTGAGGGGAGGTCCCAAAAAGGCCATGTTGAAAATTTGATGAACAAATTCCCAAAAATAATTGTGTTATGAGTGTGCATTATGCAGTTTCTATGCATGCTCGTAACTTCACCAATTTTTCATATTGTCACTCCAGATTTTCAACATTGCCATTTTTTCACACATCTTGATGAACGGTACAGATGTAATTTTTCACATCCTGCCCAAAATGTCTTTTCACACTTGTTGCACTGAATGGTGCATTCACTGTACAAAATCACCTTTTGGGATTGAGTAATGAAATGATAGTGCCACTGTTCATGAGGTGGGATCCCAAAAAGCCCATGTTGAAAATTTGGAGTGAAAATGACAACAAATGCCCAGGGCATTAGGGTTTCCAACCGTAATGCCCCACCCTCTACAGACTGACAGGAATCAGGGATGTGGCTTGGGGTCATCAGACGTAATGCTCACACCATTCTACCCTCACCCTGCAGCCACTGACAGGTCTCGAGGTGCGCCTTGGGGTCTTAGTCCTATTGTTCACCCCATTCTCCTATACTGCACCCATCTCAGCTTATTTCCTTATGGAATGGGGTGAGCTTAAGGGCCAAAGACCCCAAGGCACACTGTGACACCTGTCAGTGTCTGCAGGGTGGGGTAAGGTAGAATGGTGTGAGCGTTATGGCTGATGACCCAAAGGCACACCCCAATATCTGTCAGTTTCTGCAGGGTGGGGTTGGGGGTTGGCATTAGTTCAGTACTCCACTGCCATTCCTATTATGCATCTCTCTAACCCATGCAGTACCAATGCCAATACCAGCAAGCAAACATTTGACATTGAGTAATGCTTGTTTTTTTTACTTAGCTGGTGTCATTGCCATGATTCTCAGTAAACTTATTATTTTCAAATTTGCCTAAAACTGTTAAACTGAGTTAAATGTTGTTAGGTTCTCTATGATATCCAGGTAAGTGATGTAAAGATATTTATTGGAGTATCTTTTGGGCATTTATGTAAGTAATAATAAATGATGGGATGTGGGTTATGCTCTGATAAATACATGTTAGATTCCCTGTGGTATCCTGGTAACTGATGGAAAGATGTTTATTGGAGCCTCTTTGGAATATTTTTGTGAGCAATAACAAATGATAAGAGTGTGGGTTATGTTCTGATAAACACACGCCTATGGGCATAGTGAGGCACAAGGCTGCAGTTTGAGTGCCTTTCTGCTCCTAGAAGTGCATTTATCTAAGCATAACCCACACCCTGGAGTGTGTTATTGCACTTATTAAATGGGTATATGTTAAGAAATGTTGTAAGTTTTTTAGAAAAATGACAAAAATTGAAAGTTTTTTTTTTACACAAAATACTCCCTCTGCTTCATTATCACTCAGTTAAGTGCAAGTTAATTTTCTGACTTTTCTCTCCTGCACCACTTGTCTGTTTTGTACCACTCTTTAGTCATAGCTCAGTTTCCCAATTTTATCTCCTACCCAGCAGCCTCCATCTGCATTCGTGACTTTCAAAAAACACAGAGGGACTGGAGAAGAGGGCAGAACTGGTCAGCTAAGTGGGGGCTGTGAAGTGCTTGAATTAAGAACCCAACAGGTTGTTGCTGTTTCTCCTTCATACGCAGTGGACTGCCACACTGGTGACATTGGTGATTTTCTAAATGTTGTTTGTGCCCCCCAGGAAGCCACTGATAGCAATCTTCCCTGACTTACCATGACATATCACTAGGCCACCAGCAAGACTGAGATTTTGTTGTGGTCTTGCTGGGAGCGTGCCTCCCTCCATCTGTGTTTGTGGGTTTCAAGAAACTACTGGTGTTGTCAAACAAGCACCGGTTAGGAGGGAGATCAAGACAGTAAGTTCCACTAAGGAATTTTAAAGAGTGCGAGTGGCTTGGGAGGGCAACAGGTGGCATAGGGATACTGCATGTAATGTTGTTACAAGTAGGGGCACTTGTTATTTTCTGGGCATGGAGTCATACCGCCGCATGGCACAATAGTGCAGCAATATACTGCACTGTCAATTCTCTATGTTTTGTGAGGGGCTCCACCCCCACACCCCTCGTTATGGGGGCTGCACCCCAGAACCCCCCCAACCTAATTAATCAACTCCAGGGGGTTGTAAAATTAAATTGCACAAAGTGCGAAATAAAGAAAAATGTCATGCATCTGGGACCTGAATTTTATACCCGGTCCACAGATGCACTGCCTTCATTGCTGCCTGTGACTTATCCCATCAAGCCACAGCAAATGCTCGGTGCATTCTTCTCCCAGCAGAGAACTTATCCTCTGACAGAGAACAGTGACAGGATGCACAACTGTACATAGACCCTTTAGTGGTTTTGCACCCTGTCACTATTCTTGCCCATGCTGTCTGTGTTGCGCAGTTTTGACGAGGCCATTCTACATATGATGGATTGACCCAGTAGGCCCATGGGCATAATAGGCAACAAAACATTTTGGACAGATCAATCACCAGTACACACTTTTAGTCAATGCTGAGAAAAAGTTTATAAAAGTTCGTATTATTTTTGTTGAACACATAGGAACAGATTCTAGAAGAGTTACACCTGGCGTAACAGCAGTTGTGCCAAGTAGAACAGTGCCTGTAGTAACTTACGCCAGCAGTTGCGACATGCCCGATTCTACAAAATGGCCTGCGACATGTCGCAGGTCCCTTGCACCGAACAGCAGTTACTCTGGCAGTTGCGCCATAAACCCCCTGCGTCATGGTGCTAGGGGGTTTGTGGCAGCAGTTGTGCCCCATTCCAGAAGGGCAGCAACAAAGTCCCCAATGTCTGATTCTACAAGAACCCCCGAAGGAGAACCGGCAATGTATGTTACACCAGCATTTAGCTGGTGTAACTTATGGACGCCCCCCCTGGGGTCCTGTAGACCCACCTGCAGTCATGCCACCTTGTCCACCCCCATGCCAGTGTATCCCAGTGGGGCCTGGCAGGGCTACCCATCCCTCATCCCCTGAAACACCCATTGGGCAAGCCCGCAGATGCTACCATCCCCCATCCCCCAAACACCTTTGGCAACAAGCCCAGCAGGGCAACTGATACCCCCAGCCCCCGAAACACCCGTTGGTAGAAGTCTTGCAGGGTGGCACTGCCATTCCCCCACCCATGCCATGATCCCTGAGTTTCCAGCTGCAAATGCAGCAAAATTATGTATTACTAGTGTCTCTGTATATTATGTCTGACCAGATTTCGCTTGATTGCAGTGTAATTGTATCTGTCGGGACATGTCCCCCAGAACGCATCTGGAATCGAGCATCCCCACTCAGTATGCTTTCCTGGTTAAACTCTTAAATAACTAAATAAATTACCCTTCCCTGGTAATCTAGTGCTTACCCAGCCATGCCAGTTTCAGTTAGCACCTTCACATCTCTTTAGTTAGATTTGGCACAGCCTACTACTTTCCATGGCCACCACTGACTGAGCCTCAGATGAGCACCCACTGGAAAGATTTGCTTATTCTGAGCATGTCTTTCCAGTAGCGCCTTACAGAACTCAGTTGGTGGCTGGCCATGAAGGTGAGAGGTGAGCTGTGCCAGTCACTGGCTGGAGATGGGTGGGGGGTGCTGGGTGGCTGGCACAGCTGGGTGGGGCAACTAGACTACCAGGGAAGGTAATTGCCACATTTGTGGCTGGCAACCTGGCATCAGGCACGGGTGAGGGGGTGACAGCAGGCCCTGGGGAGCTTCTACCAAAGGATGTTTCAGGGGATGGAGGATGGGTAGTCCTGTGGGGCATGTCCCAACAGGTGTTTCAGGTTTATGGGGGGTATGAGATACCCATGGGCATGTGCCAACTAGTGTTTCAGGGGGTGGGTATGGACGACTGTCAGGGCTCTATTCAGCACATCTGGGGGCTGTGGAAATGGGATGCCCTGTGGGGCAGATGATGTAGGGTTTGGGGGCAGGGGGTGGGCAGCCCTGTGGGGCACCTCTTGTGGCAAGCTGGGCAGGGGCGGCAGTTGCGAACTGCGGTAAGGCTTACAATATGCTTGCCAGGTGCGCCCACATTTCGACGTACCTGGCCGCATGTCACAAGTCACAGGACTTAGCTGCGGAGACCCTGCCCCTTCTAGAATAGGGTGCAGGGTCATTGTCGCAGTTGCGGGTGTGCAAGTTGTGTTCGGCGGCAACTTGCACCACCCTTCTAGAATTGGGCCCATTGTATTTAAGACATGTGGGTTTGCAGGTTATGTATCTTGACTCTTCAGCAGAATTAGCATTGTGTTAAGTAAACTTTTGGTGGTTTGAAAATGTTTCCTAGAAAATAATTTTCTTCAAACAGTGAGGAGTGTTGGGACATAGTGAATGAGAAATTGGAACAGGGCACCAGAGAGACTAAAATAATATGGATTGGATAAACAGCAACAACTGATCATTAAGCAACCATGGATTAATGCCTCAGTAGAACCATGGCTGCTTGTGTAATACCTGTATGAACCACAATAAAATACATAGCACAGTTCTGTAATTACCCATGCTTGCTCCAGCAATTCTTTGCTCAAGTTCAGTTCCCATGGCAGCCCAACAGATGGCTGTCAAACAGTGTTGTGCAGCTAGCATCATTTCATAGCTATCGTAAAACAGCAGAATTCCCTCATTTTCTTACCCACCCAGTGGATCACCATTCACAAGTTAAGCACAGAAGGAAACAATACATAATTTTAATGTCAACTTTTGTGTGTGTGGAGTAGTGGGCATCACTACCTTGGTAAATACACACAATGGTAAAGATGAGCCTTGCACCTTCCATAACAGAATGCAAAAATAACAAAGACAGTGAGATAAATAAAGCAAGGTCAAAGAAAAAGGCTACTTCTATGGGTGAAAAGAAAAATAAAGAAAGTGAGAAAAACAAAAGGAAATCAAAGAGAGTGAATAACAATACTAGTGAAAAGTAAGTATTTGAAAGGTGACAGCAGTAAATGTCATGTTGGTCTAGCTCCTGCTGAGCTAGATAATTTAGAGAGGAAAAAAGTGAAGTTAATACCCACAGAAGTAGTACTATGTCTATGAAGTTTTTTTTCAGATTGGCTTAGTTCAGTACATTTGGAAATTGATCTAAAAATCCTTGGCTGTAAAATAGTGCTGTGCTGCTAGCATTGTTTCATAGCCATCTGTTGGCCTGCCAAGGGAACTGCAGGAACAAAACATGTGGCTCTACCATAGTAGTCCCATTATGCAGTGCAACCCATATCCTACAATTCACACACATGAAAATTGAAGAACCTAGCAGAGAAAGTTAACTGCACGTTTTGAAAAGTTTTAAAATATGTTTTGATGTTAGGAAGCTTAAAACTTGTAATGAAAGCTATTTTTGCAAAAGTTAAATAACAGCCCCAATATTTCCAATCGATGTGTTCCAGTTGTTTTTTACTGTGTGTACACCATGTTTAACAGTCAGCATACAGCATTCCAAACCTCCATCAGTCTGTCTGTTTTCATTTATATGGTGAATATATTAGTCACACAATCATTGCCATGTTACAAGCCCATTAAACCACTCCAGTGCATGGTTCTACTTGTGGCATTAATCCATGATTGGCAGGTTGGATGCACTCGTGCCCTCCAACCAGCCCAGCCATGGATTAATGCCACAGTAGAACCATGCTCTGTCATGGTTTAATGCTTACTTATAAGATACAGAGGTTTACTGTGAGATAGCACAAGGATGTTTGGATTGTGAATAACCTCTATTGATGGTGTTTATCAGTTGGAATACAAATGAAGTCTAAGGAGATATGTTGTACTGAAGCCAATACCGGTGTACAAAAATACTGAATAAATCCAATGATCCAGGCAGGGTAGAGGATTATCTTTCTGAAATGAGCATGCAGGAGGAAGAGACTGAGGTACAATCATAATGTATAATTGTGCGTATTAGGTAAGATGAGACATGGCATACAGTAAAATAATATTAGTGACAAAATTTATTTCATCTTTTGGTGTGAGGAACATGGACTGTGTGGAAGAGCCACATCTAGATACAGTTCACTCCAGTTTCAGTTATGATTATCTACGATAAAGGGTGGGTGGCGGGGGCAAATGTATTAACATTTGTCATTTATGATTTTAATATGAATGTGCACAGATGGTGCATAAAACACATTCACTGTAGATGTGTGAGGCTACAAAAACTGAGTAGAACTAAGTAAGGCTCTACTGCTGAAAAACACTGATGTCAGCTTTTTCTGAATCAGTAAGTGATAGGACTGGGAAAATTTGTTTACTTATTATTATTATAATATGCTTGCCTGAACTATTTGCTGACTCCTGCTTTCTGCTATTGTCAAATGGATGCTTAACAACCGGTTCTGTAATTTATTTTTACCTATACCCCCTTGAAATGGTAAGCATCGATTAAGATTGCATGTTTTATAGTAGACCTTGAATCTAAAAATGAAATCAGTATCAAAACAAACTTGACCTTGGGATAGCAGAACCTAAGCAGCTAGTGTTGATATTCTAGTGTAATTTTTCACATAGAGATCTTTCCACTTAAATGCTTATGTCATGTCAGAAATAATCATTTTTCTCAGAGTCTCTCTCTGATTCTCTCTATTTTTGTGTAAGTAAAAATAAGAGTCTGTTCAGGTATGGGACACAAGTGTTTCCAATCAGTAGATAGGAAACTGATTAGCATAACAGTTTAAAAAGCACATGCCTTCTCCAGGGAACCTCTGAAAACAATATAGTTTGAGACACTTCCAGCTTATATTTCATGCATTTTTCAAGTATTGCTTGCATCTTTTTAACTAAGCAGATTAACATGGCAAGTAGAGCTCTACATGATTGACATCATAAGCTCTGGCTGCTTTTCTGCAACTGGCCTCACAATGTATGGATCCTTTTCATCAGGGAGGTCTGCAGACAGCATGGCCTGGATATTCAAAGGCTGTTTTTAATTACAAGATAGGTTAGCAACTCACTAACACCATCTTTGTGCCCCCAAATCAAGGGAGCATCGCTAAGTGCAATATTGGATGGCATAATTAATGAGTCGCTAACCCTTTTGTGACCAGCCCTAATCCATGCCAGTGTGTGTGTGCAGAACAGCTGATAGCAACTTGCATATAGCCACACTGGCATAATGGTAGGCTTGGAAAAGCGGTTACTAGCTGTTTGTGCCATGCTAATTACCATGTCCCCAATCCAGGCCTTACAACTTGTGCCCTCTAACTGTGCTTCCTGATCACCCAGACAGTAGTCCAATAGAATTTCCCTGGTGTCCAGTTGTCCCCAGTCACCTCCCGATCACCCCCACAGTATTCCAAGAGAACTACCCTGGTTGTGCAGGGGTCTCTCACCTCCCGCTCATCCCACTGGTATTACAGGAGAACATTCCTTGTGTACAGTACTCCCCCCTTCACCAATCACCCTCTGGTATTCTGATAGAACTTCAGTGTGCCACTGGATACCAGGTAAGTTCTATTATTTGCTCAGAGTCTGTAATGAGGTACTAATGGGATGAAAATTACCCTATAGTTCCTCGCTAGTGCTATGGGGTCATTTGCAAAGTAAGATGCAAATATAGTAGATTGCTCCACAGTAGCAAACATCATTAGTAGGCCCTAACAGCCACATGACTCCTGTGGGTCCCATAGTACCCTATTGGCAACATACCTCCTGTGAACAGTAGAAGGGCTGGGGTTACAAGAGCAATCAGGATATTGCCTGGTTGGTATACTGGAACATGCCTTTACCACTTTCAGTGTGCCTCAGCATGTTCCAATATACCCTTGGGTTGCACTAATTTGCTCCTGGAACATTTAGTTGGCTCAGTCTAGGATCTTTGGATATCCTGGCCCAAGTGCCCATTTACAAAGATATCCTTGGTCAAATATAGTAAATTGAAACCAATTAAAACAACCAGATTTCATACAAAAGTCCTCCAAACTTTGTCCAGTACAAAAATGACACTTTGCACAGTTCTTTGCCTGGCAAAAGTGTCCACTTCACCAGGTGAAGACTACACATGGGGCACTTTGCTGGTGAAAAGCCACATGTGTAGCTCTTCATGTCTTCACCTAATGATGTGGGCACTTTACCAGGTGAAGACAATGCATCATTCGGGGCCTTGCTGATGTGGTTAGAGATTGTGAGTGTGTTTCATTACTCAAATCATTGCTTTATGCCACTCTTTCTGAATCTGGAATCTTTAAAGGCTTTAGATGAATTGCCTTGTAACCTGACAAAGTAAACTTAATTAATGCACCCCTCATAATGGATTGCTTTGTTATAAATGTAATTGTGAAATCCTTATATGCTATTGCTTGAGCTGTATGTCCATTGCTGTAATGTCTATCAGTGATTGTATGTATTAATGTTGTCCCTGACTCTGAACCCTTTAAAATAGGCACCTGCCTAAAAGATTCTTTGTCAAATAAATAAATCAAATAAAATAAATAAATCATGGCACTTCCCTGGCAAAGAACCAGTATGTGTACAGTTGTTATTTTTGTGTTATTGTTCTAGTTAAAAAAAAAAACATGTAACTCTATTGTCCCACCCACCCTCTTAGCACCTGCCTCCCTCCTCTCCCGAGTCCCTGTAATGTTTCCTTAACGAGAATAATTATGCTAGGTTCTGATTTGACATTGCTTTACTTGACCTAGTATTAAACTGTCACCATCTAATGTAATCTACTTATAATATTTTATTCCCTTGTGAAACATGTATAGTGACTAACTTGTTAAAGACTGTTGAAATTACAAGCCCTGTCTCTTGTTGTATCAATTATTTGCATTTTTTTCTGCACAATATCATTTTGTACACTGTTTCTTGATATTTGTATCCTGGATGTACTTCTATTCAAAACTAATTCTGGTTTGCCCCCCAAACATGGAACTTTTTGTTCCTGTGGGCCCGCCCAATCACCAAAAGCAAACAGGTACATACCCTTCCCCCACACTAGTTAAATTCCCACACCAATATGCTTCCCTAGTCACCCCAAATTATATAGTTTTAAACCTGTAAAAGGGAAAACTGTTCTTCATTGTGGTGATCACCATCCCTGTTCACTTGCTCTGCCATTAATGAACGATTCAGTATCTCTTGATGTGCCCTACAGTAACATCTGATTGGCTAACCACAATGACCAGTCAGACATCACTACAGGGCATATCATCAGATACTGATTAAGTCACTGTTGAAAAAATAAAGGAATAAATTGGTTGGACTGGGTGGGACAAGCGGTCCTTATCTGCTGTCAGATTCCATGTTTCCCTGTAAAGCCTGTGAACAAGGGGTCTGGTCACTGTGTTGAGGGAACTTTTCTCTTATTCAGCCTTTAAAACTATATCCTTTGGAGTGAGTGGGGAGGAGGGGGTAGCTGGGTGTCAGAGGGTGGTGGATGGGGTTTTCAATGTGAATTCAACTGGGCCAAGTAGGAGGGGGATAGTGGGAGCCTGAATTAAACTGGAGTGGTGAAAAGGCTTTTGCTATACTTAAAAAAAAAATAAAAAAACTTCACTGAGAATGGGGGAAGTGGATGTTATGAGGGTGGGAGGACTTATTTATTCTAAGGTGTGGTTGGAAGGGGTGAGACAATAGATCTACAAGGATGAGAATAATTTTTGTTGAAATCAATTTATTTAAGAAACAACAACTTTGATCTGGGAAGTTGGGGTGAAGTGAGAAACTTTGACCCACTATATGTAATGCAAGGTTCCAGACTTTGTACCAGCTTCAGTTGTAGAGATTTAATTCACAGTATCCCTAATTGTCATAGTAAAACCCACATTACAGCACATTTAACTAAAACACTTAGGCCCTGATATTCAGAGCTCTGCACTGGGCACAAAGTGGTTGTGCCTGCATTGTACCAGGTTTGCGCTGAACTCCAGTATTCAGTGAGGATCCTTGTGTATGCTAAACTCATTTGTATCCTTGTGCAGTGATAGTGTATGCGGGGCACAAAAGTGGGGGTGGGACCATAAATATCAGCACAGTGTGATATTCAGTGTGTTAGCATTGCACAAACATGATTGTGCAGGGCACTTTGTGCCATGCAGTTATCGCCTATGAAAAAGCCATCTAAAACTGGAGCACACCGCAGAGGTTGGCAGAGACACTGCAGACCATAGTGGAAGATGGCACTCAGAGAAGCACACATAATCTAGTGGACACAGCAGTACTTAGAGGTGGAGAAGAGGGTCAATGCCCATGCTAGGCCCCTATATAGGTCACAGAGGTGCTATGCTGCACATAGACATTACCATCCACAAGTTACATTTGAAGTCCTCACTGATGTCCAGATCATGGGCTGGTATGGGTCCATCAGGCTCCTGTGTGAGCTGCTGGATGACCACCTCCAGACAGACACCCAGTGCAGGTATCCATTGTTGAGCTGAAGGTGATGGCTGCTATGTGTTTCAAGGCCACTGGAATATTCCAGATAATGGTGGGGAACACCACCAATAACTTGCAGTCAGCCCCCTCTCATCTGTTGGGCCAGTTCCTGGTCACTTTGCTGGACCATGCTGGTGAGTTTATTTTATTCCCTAGCACACCAGCAAAGTGAGCAGCAACCATGCAGCAGTTCTATTGGGCTGCACACCTACCATCTGTAGTTGGTCCCATTGACTGCAACCATGTTGCCATCTGGGCACCAACCAGTGACTGAATGGAGGCATATCTCAATAGGAAGGGGTACCACTTTGTCAATTGCCAGGTGGTGTGATACAGCAGGACACATCATCAGTGTCCAGGCATGGTAACCTGGCAACATATGTGACACCTTCATATGACACAACTCCATCCTGTGCCAGAGATTTGAATGTGGAGACATCCCTTGTGGCCACCTCATCGGTGAGTATACCACACAGGACCCTCCCCCCCATTATTCATTATGTTATAAAATGAAATTAATCCATGCCTCTTTGCCCACATAAGGGACTGTGCTGATCCCCTCCATCTCTGGCTCTTCAAACCTGAACTCTTGTACTTGAGCTACCAGGCAAGCCAAGGCTGAATTTTTCTCCTCTGCATTTCAGGACAGTCTGAACAACCCCTCCAAGTTCTGGAAAGTTATTCATGCCATTTTCTCCCTCCCCTCACCCGGTACCCCCTCTCCTGTTCTCAAGATGGGTGACTACACCATTTCTGACCCTCCTTCTGTAGCTTCTGCTTTCGACTCCTATTTCATCACTTGCGCTTACTATCTCCTCTCTGCAATCCCCACCACTCCCTCCCTCCCTACTTTCCCTTCATTCCTCCCTTCTTCCACCTTCTCCTTCTTGTCAGTCACCAAGCCACCTCTCTAACTGCCCTCCTGGCACAGAACCCCCAGAAAGGTGGGAGCCCTGATGGACTTAATCCCAAGCTCCTATACCTTTCTGCTCCTGCTATTGCCTTGCCCATCTCCTTCTTGCTCAACCTATCTTTCTCTCTTGACTCAGTCCCAGATACTTAGAAGGAAGCTACTGTCATTCCCCTTCTTATAGGAGGTGATTCCTCCTCCTGTCCTGGTAACTTCTGTCCTATCTGTCTCCTCTCTATCCTATCCAAACTCCAAGAACACATAGTTCTATCTCAACTCTCTCCCTTCATTGATTCCTCCTTCTTTTTTGCCCTCTTCCAGTCTGGCTTTTGCAATCATCACTCCACCACTTCCTCTCTTCTCAGGCTCACAAACTCCATCCATACAGACATGGAGCATGGCCTCATCACTGCAGTCATCTTTGTCGATCTTGTGAAATCTTTTGACACTGTCTCCCATCTTCATCTCCTAGACAAACTAAAATCAGCTGGCTTACCTGACTCCACAACCAGATGGGCCACCTCCTACCTTAGAGGTAGATCTCAATCAGTGAGAATTGGTAATTCCCCCCCCTTACCCATCCATACTGGTGTCCCCCAAGGTTCCATCCTCAGCCCTTTGCTTTTCTCCATATTCCTCAACAATCTCCACTCAGCCTGTTCCACTGCTTCCATACACATGTATGCAGATGACACAGTTTTGTTTTCATCTGGTTCTTCTCCATCAGAGTTAACATCCAGGCTTCAACTTGATTTTGAAACTGTCCAGAAATGGTTCAGGGCTAATCAATTATCTCTTAATGCCAAGAAAACAGAACCCATGTGGTTCGACACACGTCAGAGACTCTCTAGACTCTCCTCCCTCCTCTCCATCCTCACCTTAGATGTGGGAAACATTGACGATGTACTCTCATTTAAGTATCTTGGTGTCTGGCTTGATCATCACTTTGTTTTTTCTCAGTACAGAGGTGCCATGTATAAAAAACTACACCCTAAGCTTGGTGCACTTTATAGGAACAAAAGCTGTATCCCTATATCTGCGCACCAGGACATCATCACTAAAATGATCCTCCCCATTTTTGATTATGTCAACTTAGTCTATAGTGCTGTACCTAAATCCACCGTGGTCAGACTGGATCACTTCTTCCACTCATTTTTCTGTTTCACCTTGGCCTGTCCCCCTCAGACTCACCACTGTTCTCTGTATATTGATCTCTCTCTCTCCATTCCTTGAATGACCGCCACCTCAGAGACTGTGTCTCCTTTATTTCTAAATACTGGTTGGCCTCCCTTCCACCATACATAAGATCTCTCCTCTCCCCTACACCTCCCTCCTCTTACTCTCTCCGTAACTCAGGTTATCAATCCTTCTTGATCCCCTCTTGTAAATCTCAGGCTGCCCAATTTGGTTTCTCCTTCCACCTTCCTAATCTTTGGAACTCCCTTCCTCTTATAGTTTGCTCTGCCACCTCCAAATACTCCCCTTCCTTCTCCAGAGCCACACTGCCCACTCTTGTACTTGCCTTTAACACAAGGCCCTTAACCACTTTTACCCCTACCTCTATACTTACCACCTTCCTCCTCATCCCCTTCTCCTCCATCACCTTGACCACTTCCTCCACTCCCACTCCCATACTTCCTTCTCTCTCACCTACACCTCCATCAATCTCCTTTCCTTTCCTATTATCCTATTCTGCTACAACCTCTTCCATTCTCCCTACCCCCCTACTTTGTATCCCAAATCTGTTCTCTCTTCCTCTCCACCCATACATCTTCTTTTTGTCTCCACTCTTGTCTCTATCTCTCACTCTCTTCCACTTGCGTACTCTGCCCTGTCTATATTCCTGATGATACAGTCCATTTAGTGCCTAGTATTTCTCACTTCTGATGTCTTTACCTGATGTCTGTTTTTACCTGTAATATCATCACTAGCTTATTTACTAATGTATATTATTGGGGATCTGCATGACTGCCTGACTTGATTCTGCCAGTCAATTTTTTTCCCGATGGCAATTTCCCATCATGGTCGATTGACCAACAGTTTAATGACTGACTACCAAAAGACCGACGATTAACCTGCTGTCAACAAAAAGCCAGACTAGATTAGATTTAGGGACATGAGCAGAAATAACCAGAATGACCAGGGAAACTAGGTGAATGCACAGGCTCTTGGATGGCTGCAGTCAAGGCTGGAGCAGCTACTAACACACAGGCTCTTGGATGGCTGCAGTCAAGGATGGAGCAGCTACTAACACACAGGCTCTTGGATGGCTGCAGTTAAGGATGGAGGAGCTACTAACGCACAGGCTCTTGGATGGCTGCAGTTAAGGATGGAGGAGCTACTAACGCTCAGGGACCACAGTAACCTAAATAACAAAACCTGACATTAAATGTCTGTTGAAACTGGGGGAACGCACAGACAACTGGGGAACCTGGATGACTGCAGATGATATAAATAAAATAAATAGTGCACTTGCCATCTCCACCATATCCACTGCATCCATCATGCACTCCCAGGCAGATGCACACGCCCTTCCTCCAAGTCCAAAGGGCAAAGGTTCCCCTTGCAAAAGTTCAAAGTTCCCCAAAGCTAAGTTGAGAGTTTAAAATCCACAGTACTCTTTTTTCATATTCTTTAAAATCCAGATATTGCATATAAAATTCAGAGCACCATATTATGTTCAATGCCTCAAATAAAGTATTTTGCTGATCAATGCTCCATGTCAGACACAACATTGGTAATTTTTTCCTCTCTCTTTGCATACTGTTTTTTCACTAGTGACTTTGGAAACCCTCTCTTTATTTTTTCGACTGCAGTGTCAGTGACAAGCTGATCATTACGATGTTCCTCCACAAAACGATGTATCCCCACATGTGATGTACCTATAAGTGTTCCCAGCTGCCTATGCCATGCCTCAAACTTATTCTGTGTTCTTGGGATTCCTGAAAGCATTTGGGAGTGCACGGACCAAAACTGTTGTTCCTCATTCTACGCCTCACCCGCCCCAGTACATAATTCTCCTTGAACCAGTCTAACACCTCTGCACTTTCTATATGCATTTCTCTTTCTAGCTCCTCAGAAACTTCTGGGATTTTGTCATGGGGCAGGAATGCTAATGCTACAAGCTGGTGCATTTTTATGCTAAAGTCTGGATCAGTGCCATATCTGGTTGCCAGACCGCAACCTTGGATTTTTCTCCAAACAAGTTGTCCCGGATGGAAAAGGCACCCCTAATTGTCTCCGTTTGGAAATTCAACCCTACATGCATTGATTGATGCCTGCTCTAAGTCTGTAATTATTACTTTGGGAGATAAACTGTATTCGTGCTCATCTGCAACATCATTTAAATCCTGAAACATTCATAAATAGCAGTCCTCAGACGTTGAGGACATGAGAGCATACACCAGAGAGAGTATCCTGCATGTTTCTGAATTTACCACTGGTGCGTGGATTGAATAGAGCTGTCTAAAAAGGGTTGGAATTGTTCTGAAAGTACTGTCCATAATCCTTAAATCTGCAGCACTTAGCTTCTCCAAGTTATTTTAGTTGTGAATAGTAATATTCTATCACTGCCACATGTTGAATCTCATGCAAGGAATGCTTGTCCATTAACTGTTGTAAACTCCTGTGGAACAGTCACCTTCTCCAGTGACCTGGGTTCTGCTGGCATATTTTGTCTGCAAGCACATTTAACTACTTGCTGCAGTGACTGTCTCTCAGGCATATAGTATTGTGCCTAACTTCAGGACACAACTTTGCCAGCTCTGCCTGTATTAGCTGTATTGGTGTGTGTCGTGCATTGACAGTGCTTGTTCCTTCAAAGAAGGTATTACCACTGGTGCATTACTGGCATCTGAAGTGTGATTGTGCTTGGTAGTAGCACGTATATCATGTTGATGTCCAACAAGCACTGTTGAAGAAAGACCATGGCATGAAGCAGATTTCCAACTTTGACAGCACCAGTAAAATAAGTCAGACCTGCGTCTTTCCTTAACATACAAATATCCCCCAACACAAACCTTAGGCTGCCCTCTCTGTGAAGGGATGAGATCACATACATGTGGCTCAACAACTGAACTTGAAGCTTCTGGCATTGTGTGTCTGAGCAAACTAAACAAACTGCAGGCAAACATAGAAGCAATATATCATTTTGGTCAAGCAATTGAGCACACCAGCATCTTAATTGATTAATGAACTGTATGCAATATTAGATGACCACTGGAAGGACATCTGGTACTGATATACTGCTAATTACATATGGACTAACACACAGTGAGAGAAATGGAGAGAGAGGCGTGAACATACTGTTACTTTCAGCAGCTGTCACCGTTGGGGGGTGGGGGCGTACTTCTGACAGCAGCTGATCTGTCATTTAAATTATTTGTTCTGTGTTCTGTGTTTCTGAATTTTGCTTCATTGGTCAAATTGAGTGATTTCAATCAGCATCTTCTGTTTTGATTTGATCTGTATATAAGGCACCATGGGTTACAGAGCAAGCGGTCACCACCAATCCTCTGATCTGTCATTTAAATTAATTGTTCCGAGTTTCTGTATTTTGCTTTATTTGGTCAAATTGAGGGATTTCAATCAGGATCTTCTGTTTTGATTTGGTTTTCAGTTTTTATTTGATCTGTCTGTAAGGCACCTCAAGTTACAAAGCGAGCGATCACCAGTGGGCGAAACTAGAAATGAAGGCAAAGACAAAAATTTTCCTGATGGCAGCAGACTAAAAGCTGCATCCAATAAAGAAGGCAATGCAGGTAATGAAACTGTTACCTGGCGGGGTGTATACACGGCAGTCAGGAATTTAACCGTCGGTAAATTGTACCAAGCGGGCACACAGTAGTTGGTAACTGGGAGTCAGGAAGAAGTGCATCAGTAAAATGCATGTTGGGCAATCATACCAGACCCCATTATGGTATACCGACACTGCAGCGACTCTTCTACTGTGAAGACCATCACAGTGACATAATTTAGGCACAATCCACATGTCGCTGTGATGGTCTCTGCAAGCCCAGGAGACTGCCTCGAAGGGTGTTTCGCCTTCCCCTGGTTCAACTCCGTCTCTGAGTTGGAATTCTAGAGACTGGGGAGGGTGGGGGGTGGAGTCCCCCACATGGGAGGTTTGGGGAGTACTGCCCCCCAATAGAAACATGCAGGCATCCCTGACACTGCATTGCTGACACTCGGCACTGTGGCTGTCGCTGTCAGGGATGTCTCCATACGGGATGTCGGTGCGGCATGGTAAAGCCTCTATTATTGTACATACCGTGTATTATTGTATTTCTATGCATTTACTTGTTTGTACTCATCCCTTACCCATTCCCCCAGGTTGCATCTGGAAACGAGCTTTACATCTCGGTATATCTTTCCTGGTAAATCGCTTTTAAATAAATAAATAAATGCCAAGATGGTCCTGAGGTGTCCTCCACCACATCTAATCTGATATGGTGTGCTGTTGATAGAGGAGATGGGAGTTATACAGTACTGTCCTGTACAGAGTGGAATGCAGGCCATACTAGCACACATGTCCATCATATGGTGCCACTTTTCCCAGGCTGTGTGTGCAGTGCACCACCTATACCCCCAGATACTGACACATCCTTACACTGGTGAGCACACACTCCATCACCATGGGGCACACAACCCAGCACAAATATGCACATGTCCTAGCACTAGTGTGCTCACACCTCCACAAATGTGTACATACACCCAGCACAAGTGAGTACACAGCCTACAACCAGTGAACACTCACCCAGCACCATTGGACACATACCCCAATACCAGGGAACACACAAACAGTGCTAGTGTGCACACTACCCATCAGCAGTGAGCACAGACCCCCTCCTCATGGATCACACATCCTAGAACTGGAGAGCACATGGGCAACATCACATGGGGTGCAGTCATGGACCTGCACACATATGACTACACACTGGGTGGCAAGGAAACAGTAGTGTGACCTATAGCCACTGTGCTGCCCCGCAGTGGTGTATGCATGCACCCCTACCTTTACACAACCAGTCATACACACACATGGCCTACAGAGCATTGCACTGGCAGTCACTCACATGGTTGGGCTGGTCTCACTTAACTTTTGCAGCTACCACCTGGTACTCCCATCACCTCTACAGGCTGTAGGGTGGATGCTATGGCCTCATCTACAAGATCCAGGGTATGTAAGGCTTCTGATGCCCTTGGACCCCTGCCTGTGGCATGCAGCTCCCTGTGTTGCATTGTCATGATCTCCTTCATGCACCTCCTGATGTCCCTGAAGTGCTTTCTCATGCCTTCCATTGGCCTGTTGCAGCTGCTGATGGAATTGATGTCTTTGGTCATCTTACCCCAGGTCCACCGTACCTCAGCATTCATGCTCTTGCTCTGAAACAGGACCTACTCCCTTTTCTTGTAGGCCTGTGCTGGTGCATGTAGTTCTTCTGCAGTAAAGCGGTGGGCCCAGATTTGGTTGGTGTCCTCCATGGTACCTGCTGAAGAGGGAAGTGGAGTACAGGTGACTAAGAAGTACACACAGCAACACCCAACTGAATGAGAAAGTGGTGTAGCCCTCTCACCTTCAACCACATAGGTGTCCTGGCACTTCCTGCCCTCCCACAGGGATGACTCCACCAACAGGCAAGGCAAGGCAAATTTTATTTAAAAAGATGCCCATCCCAGAGGCTCTGGGTGCCATACAATTAGAATCACATACAGACAACACCAACAATTAAAAATATATTCAAATGACACCACAATATAGAACCTAATAATAAGCATGTTACACTAAAACTCACTATTATAACATTTTTAAAGAATATACTCAGCAGTAGATATACAGCCAGGGACAAAAATAAGCATGAACATAGGTCTCAGATAGGATTATAAAACAAGGTCGGGAAGGCCTGATAATACAGGAAGGCCTTGAGGCGGGCTTTGGAAACCTCAACAGAAAGGGCCTCTCTTACAGCTGAGACAGCGAATTCCACAGGATGGGGGCGGCGACACTAAACGCTCTGCCGCCTGCCATTTTTAACCTCATCCCGGGAACCGCAAGGAGACCCCTAGAGGAGGAGTGGATGGAGCAGACTAAGACAGCAGGTGTGAAGAGGTCCTTCAGGTAACCAGGGCCCAGACTGTGTAGAGCCTTAAAGGTGAGCAGGCCTACCTTAAAGAGAACCCTCCACCTGACTGTCAGCCAGTGCAGTTCACACAGCACCGAAGTGATGTGACAGTACTTAGACTGCCCGATCAGCAATCTAGCAGCTGCATTCTGCACCAGCTGCAGCTAGCGGAGTGTACCTCCAGAGACTCCAAGATAGCACGCATTACAGTAGTCAAGCCTAGACGTCACAAAGGCATGAACCAAGGTGGGGAGCTCCAGGGGTGGAACTAGGGGCTTTATCCCAGCGATATTCCTCAGATGGTAAAAACTGGTACGAACAATGGATGACACCTGAGACTCAAGCGTCAGCCCACTGTCGAGAATAACACCAAGATCCCACACCCTAGAAGAGGCCTTCAATGGTATGGGCCCTGGAAAAAGCCCCGTTTCTGCACCAGAGGCCAACCCATCATGCCCTCTGTTAGACTCAACCACCAGTACCTACGTCTTATCAGGGTTCAGTCACAACCAGCTGGAGGCCATCCAGTCATTGATCTCAGCAAGACAGATGTTTAGCACGTCCAGAGCATTGGATGGCCCCGGGGCAAAGGAAAGATACAGCTGGGTATCATCAGCATAACAATGAAAACTCAAACTGTACTTCCTAATGCACTCTCCCAGAGGCAGCATGTACACGGCAAACAACATCGGCAACAAGACTGAACCCTGGGAGCTCCACATGACAAGAGGGGAGGAGGAGAAATTCCCCACCACTACCCTTTACCTCCTGTTGGTGAGAAAAGATTCAAACCATCAGATGACAGTGCCAGCGAGTCCACAGAATTCCCTTAGGTGGTCAAGTAACACACGATGGTCCACCGTGTCATATGTTGAGTAGAAATCAAGGAGAATGAGAATTGTCCGCTCTCCTCAATCTCTCACCCTTTGGAGGTCATTGCGCACCCGAACTAATGCAGTTTCTGTGCTATGCCTCACACAAAACTCAGACTGGAGAGGCTCATAGATTATGGGCCATGAGGTGTTCCTCAAGCTGAAGCACCACCACCTTCTCCACAATCTTACCCAAAAATGGAAGATTGGAAATAGAACAGCAATTTGCCTTGAAGTTAGGGTCCAAAGATGGTTTCTTCAGAAGGGGTCGCACCAGTGCGTCCTTCAAGACATCAAGAAAGACCCCCCTCTGACAAGGAGCACCTGACAATCAAGGCAAACACCGGGCCAAGGGAGTCAACACATCCCATTAAGAAAAGAGTTGGCACCGGGTCCAGTTCACAAAAGGTGTGCCACAGCTTGGAAGCAACATCAATGGCCTCTGCCAACTCCACCGGTCTAAACTCACCCCATCTAGGTGGAGTGCACTCCGGACACCCACAGAGACCACTGTTGGCCAAAGTATGGCTCACTGGCAGAATCCCCAGCCAGATGGAGGACACCCTGTCAAAGAAGAACCGAGAAAACTCTTCGCATGAAGCATTCGAAAAAGCTGTTTTCAGCTGTAGACAGGAAGAATGGAGAAGCCTGTCCACAGTCCGAAAGAGCACAGTTGGTTGGTTCTTCCTGGCAGCAATCTCTTTGGACAGGAATTCTGCCTTCTTATGGTTGATTACCCCCTGGTACACACTATAGTGTGTATGCAGGGCCAGTATGTCTGCCTCCAGACTGGTCTTCCGCCAGCAGCGCTCTAATCTCTGACCCATAATCTTCATCACCTTGAGCTCTTCATTATACCAAGGGGACCTTAAGTGAGAACAGTGTGCACCATAGACAACAGGAGGAGGATGCCTCTTCCCAGACAGAGCAGCACCTCCACCACTTGCTGTGGATGCTATTGGCCACTCTCACCAAATATCCAGTGTACCGCTGCACACAACATACAAACAGGAGTTACACTGGACAGGAGTCATAGGACCTCCATCCAAGCATGTCCAGGCACATGTCTGACAGGCCCACCACCACCATCATCCTGCCTCCACTGAGTGCTATTAACAACTAGCATCACCTACAAAGTATACGTCCACCACCTAGACATCAGGATGCAATGGGTCCCCCACCTAAGCATTACCTATGTAACAGGACTTCAAACGGTATAGTGCATCCTTTATAGGATATGCCATCTCGATAGCAACACCCTCACAGCGAACCCTCACAGTGAAACCCTGACAGCAGCTGTGTTTGCAGCGATGGGGATTTCACTATGATGGATGTTGCTGTGATGGGGGGCATATATCTAACTCCACTGTTTTTGCAACGGGAAGTTAGATATCTAAATTAGGAGGGTGCCGGGGCCACAGCTCCCCGCATGGGGATTGTGAGGGGGTGCAGCCCTCCACATTGCCACAATCAAGTGTGGCCATCAGTGTGGCACTGTTGCCGGTCATTGCAGGGATGCGTCCATGTTGGGGGTGTTGATGGGTTTTTGTTGGTGTCAGGGACTTCGCTGTGTAGGATGACATGCTGCATCATGGATCTTATAATACAGGGCAAGGGGGAAATGTACATGGGCAATGTGTCCATGGTAGTTCACTGGGTACACAGGACAACTGCATCGAATGTCCTCCATATTAAATAATGGAAATTTCAAAACATTGTGGAATGCACCCTGAAGGCACAGTGAGAGTGCCCCCAGATTGCTGCAGCATGTTCCCTGTGGCTCCATAGCATGTTTCCTGTGTTTTCCTGTAGTGTACATTATGGCCTATGGAAGCAAAATGGCTCTGATTTTCCCATAAAAGCATTGCAAGGCTGTGGGAATAGGCTTCCTGTAAATGGCTACATTTCCCTCTAAGTACATGAATCCTTGTGGATCTGGGAGACCTGCCTTTCACATGTCACATGAATCTGGGAGCCATGCTGAAGCCATACATACACACAGTCCAGTGCACACCCATCCCTTTCTAGGCCATTCCACAGGACACTTACCTCTGTTCTCCTGTAGTTCAGCTGTGGTATCTAGCTGGTGCTTTGTGTTCCTTTATACACTCCAGGTGCAATAAGGCATGCTAATGAATACATATCTGCCAGTAATGACATGCAGATGTCGTTGTTTGCCCACAGACTGCAATATGACCTCATTTGAATACCCTAGGGCACAATCTCAAGTTTGCACTAGCGCACCTTCATTGTGCCATGCCTGTGGTTGCACGTCATAGGGCAGTAGTGCAGGCATAATGCCATGTGCCATCTCTGACATCATCATACGGTGCAGCTGTGCAAGGCACACCAGTGCACAAGTGTGTTGCTCTTTGTGGCATCTCCACATAATGCGCAAGTGTCACCCCATGCCAGCTGCTTGCCTCCAGGCCAGCCCCACCTCTGGACGTGCATATTTTGCAGCACAACATGACGTAGCACTGTGCACATTGCAACATGCTGCACAACACCCAGACAGGCCTAACTCAGGATGCAGCATGATCATGCTGCACAGCCAAGTAGAGGGAACACAATGGCTGAGTGGCAATACAGGGCTGTCCTGCAGCAGGACCATAGATGTCCCAGCGTAGAACTGGTCAGTCTAGTCTATCTTTTCATGGCTAGGGAGGACCAGCTACTGGCGGGAGTGGCAGAAGTAGACAGGCTGCATAGGGAGGTGTGGTTGTCAGTGGGGCAGCACCTCATCCCCCGGTCTGGGGTCACCCACACTAGGGACCAATACCGGTATCACTTTAATGTCCTATAGAGGAAGGAGGCATGCCACCTGTGGGAATTGTGGGCTATAGTTGATGCTAAGACAGGACCATGCCAGGTCAGCTTAGTACAGATGGTCGTGTGTATGGTGTGAGTACTGGCCCATGTGCAGGCTTGTGTCATGGTAGACTGTGATAGGGATAGACCCCTAAGACACTGCACACATCATCTATGTGTCCTTGGTGTTTCCCTGTGTGCTATGGACATGCCCCATTGCATGACCTGCTAGGACCTAGGCAGCTGTCTGGACCCCTTGCTCATGGGATGTCCTTGTGCCCTTTACATGGTTGGACCTGCCATGGTGGCCTTAAGCGTGCACATGCCCTGGCAGCATGGTTGTGGGCCAACACAGTAACACGGTGGCAGTGTCAGGGGCATGAGAGGCCCATGTATAGTGTCATGGCATGGTAAGCAGGGACTGTGTACCAGGTATAATGACCTAGACATGCCAGTGCCCATTGCCACTTATGAACAGGGAGGGAGTCACATGTGTCCTATGTGTAGCTGTCCAGGGAGGTGTCTCCAGCACAATGTGGATGTGGCCACCATCAGTGTCATGCACACTTTCCATACTACACTGCATGACCACAGGTATGCATCTGCAGGATGCATCACATGGTGCTATGGTACTTCACTGGGGTTCTGACATGTACTGGCTGGTGTGTGGGCCCACACCTACTGTATCCTAGTCACACAGCAATTGTGCTGGTGTGCTGTGCCTGCCCTTGTTGTGTTTTACCTGGTGCACCACACACACTCATGCATATTAAGCCTGGACAGGGTCCTGGGCCGACATTTATGGTTTGTAGTACAGTGATTGGAGGCTGGCTGGATACAGTCACTCCATGGGCCTGCGTACACTGTGTTTAGCCTTACTTAATACATGGGGAGGTACTATAACTTCTGCATCCATATCAGCGTATGCATATGTGTGGTGCCACAGGTTGTGTGATGGTACCTTTCAGCCCTGCTTGGCCTGTCCATCTGTATCATGTATATGTAGTGGCTGGTACACAGTACAGGCAAAGGGTGTGTATACTGAGTAGTGCATATGGAACAGTGCACTGTGTACCACTGCAGGATAATGATCATACTTCCCTTTTCCTCCTCTACAGATCTCAGCAGCCAGCTGGCCCCTGACAGGGGTGAACACCAACAGGAGCAGCCGCACCAGAGGGAGGCATGCACAGGGTCGCTGGGCCATGATGATGCCCATGGCCATGCCACACAGGAGGGGTGTCCAGGTAAGTATCTTTCATTGTATGTCACACCCTAGGTTGCACGTGCACACATATAGGTGCCGGGAAGGCGGGCGCTGCTGTGGCCATTGCCCTACCACTTTTATAGGTGTTAGGGCCTGGTCCCATCCATTGTTGTACTCATGGCTATATATGAGACTGGTGGAGTGTGCCTTGGCACTGCCATGTGTGCTGCCCAGAGGTTTACTTACACAGCATTGTCTGTGTGGCATGACAGGTGTCAGCAGCACTGGAGACAGGGATGTCCCTGGTTTTGTAGCTGGGGGTGGGCTGGGGTCCTGTCCTGCTAGGTTATGGCACAGTGGGCAGACGTTGCCAATGTAAATTACATGCTTGGCCTTGGGGGGTGCAAGGCATAGGGTGATGCTGTCGGTGGGTATGAGGAAACACACAAATATTGCACAACAGCTTAGGGCAGCTCTATGGGTATTGGTGACCCCAGGCAGGGGGATATTCACCCCTTACATCCGTGACCCACAACTGTGCAGACCTATCCGCCACCCATCTACACTATGCTGCATGTGTCTGTGGCCAGCAAAGGATGTTTGTGTGTGGGCCTCCATGCAGGATGCATACTTAGCGGGGCAACACCTCAGGGGTTGTGGTGGGGGACACCCACCCTGCACATGGGGCATCAGTGCCACTGTGGAGTGTCAAAGTCTGTGCAGTCAACCGCAGGGAACCTACATGCCACCACCATGCAGCTCTGTGTCTGTCTACCATGCAGTGGCATTCCCTCCACCATGCAGTCACATGCACCCTGTGCCATCAGATAGATGCCATGGGGGTGTGGTATTACACACAGCCCGGGTTGTGCCCCTCTCACAGTTGGTCTGGTCTGCACTATCATTTGTTTGGGACTGTGTATGAATGGCTGTCAGCAGGTGGCTGCATTGGCCACTGTGGTTGCAGGACACCAGCGTGTCCAGCCCTGTGCATCAGACAACCGCCATGGTAGTCCACCTGTACTGGTGCTATATCTTGTTTCACATACTTTGTGCAGCATGTCTCAGCAGCTCAATGGTGCCATGCAGTTGTGACATGGGGTCATTTGATGGTGGGGCCACTGGAAGGTGGTGCATGTTGGGTAACACATGTGAGTGACATTGTTATGCAGCTGGGGTGGTGACTAACTAATACAGTGATAACTAGGATATAATGACTCTACTGTACATGGGCGGGGCAGTCAAACAGTTGTACGTGGTGATGCTGTGCAGGGCCAATGTCCTGTGCAGGCCTGTACTGGGGGACACACTCAGGGTCAGACTGGGGTACAGGGGACCCACCTGGACAGTGAATACAGTGGCCCACATGGGAAATTGATATGAGAGGGCCCAGGGTGAAACATTAATATCAGTATTCCATGTCACTGATATACAGTAGTTCTGTGTTTGCATCTAAACCTTTATCTTCAGTGGCCATATTCCCCAATTAAGGAGAAGAAAGATGATACATACAGAAAGTGTCAAGGTTTAGAAGGTGGCCAGGTATCCAACAGAGTGGAGCCAACCTGGACATTTCTTGGTATCCTGGTGGCCCAGTCCGATTCTGGCCATGCTCTATATAGGGTTGCACCTGCATCTGCTAGAATGGTGTCTGCCTTCAGGCTGCACTGCCTTGTACACTACTGTTGTGCTGACTGGGGCACAGTGTATCATGCACCCTCCCACATACACCACTGGTGAAGTTATGTGTTACCATGCCTGCTGCATGCCGTTCTGTGCTACAGTCCCAGAAAAATGACAACTGTGTTGTGTGCAAAGCCCTACAGTCCCAGAAATATGTAACTGTGTTGCATACATCAAATGTGTGTGTGTGGCTGAGTCCCACCCTGGCTGTAACCTGAGGAGGCACAGGATGTATGTGTCCTACACACCTGGGTTGGCCTGTATGCAGGATGCCTGGTCAGTGGCAACAGGGTGTGTGGGTGCAACTTCTTGTCACTGGGCACATGACACTGCCTCTTGGATTCTGGCTTGGTGCTGCTGTTGCATGTGCTGAATTCATACCTCTGGCAGTCACACCGATTACATGTGTCCATTCCACAGCCAGGCATGCTCTGGTGCAGAGTGGTACAACTATTGCATGTGCACTCCTCCACTGTACGTGTCCATGGTGCTGTCACTGATATGCCAAAACTGGACCATTGTGGATTTCAGTCACCTGTCATCCATGTATGGCATAGCAGCACATGTGAAGTCTGATTATATCTTGGCTGAATACGGTAGGCATCACCTGCATTTCCAGTCCTGTGTGCATAGCTAGCTGAGTTTATTGTCTTTCTGTTCATAGGTGCACAGAGGAGTGCCAGCTGTCAAGGCCATCTTGAGTACCAGGAAGGGAGGGACAACCTGCTGCACAGTATCATCTGCCTGCAGCTGTTACTTATCTGCCTGGTGATGGAGGCTGCAGAGTTCAGGCGGGACTTGGCTGTGGCCCACTTGCAGCAACAGCCCCTACCACCACCAGCAGCAGCAGGGGTTCTGTGAGAATGTGGCTGCATCAGAGGAATTTCAATTGTCCCCATGGATTTTCCTCCCCCTGTCCCTGTTTATGGACAGTTGCCCCAGTTGTTTTTTCCTCCCGACTCCCTGATCTATTTGTAACCCTGGCGCTGTTATTCCGAAGGGCTACTATCCCTGCCTTGCCTGGCCAGACCAAGGTTGAGGAGCCTGGGTTCCAAACATTAACTTTAAACTGATACATTTCCAAGATAACATATTGCACAGTGCTTCCACCCAGAGTATACTTTTAAGTGTGTCTATACTTTAGCTGATGCAGCCCTCTGGGATGCTACATCAACCCACATTATCTCAATGTCAACCCAAGCATGACCCACTAGATAATACCCCACATTTTAACACCTTGACATTTAGTGACTTGTGCTAATTATATGCTCGAAAGCCAGGATCATGTAGAAACATCAATAACCAGTTTATTTACATAGGGGAAGGTTAGGAGGGGTGAAGCTGGAATCAGAGGTCACGCTATTTATATAATTTACATTCGGTTTAATTGGTTTTGATTAGTTTATAGTAATCATGATAAACATGCTGCATTTTGAGTCAGTCATACATCACATTGGCCCCACCAGCCCCTGAGATAGTCAGAGCCCTGATATCTATCTAACTGCTGTATTTAGAGTTAACATTTTATTATTAGTGCCCATACTAGTACAAGTTCCTCATTACATAAGACCTCATAATCCTATACAACCTGGGTACCAGTAATTACAGTTCTAGAATGGTGCTGGCCTGATGGATGGTGCAGCTGTACATTGACCAACAAATTGTGGCCCTTAAAGGAAAACAATCTAAAACAGTGGGGGCAATCACCAAGGCTGCAAAAATGCCTGATTAAAACAACCTATATGGTTTAAAATAAATGCAGCTAACCTTTCTCGAGTTATTTAGCTTTTTAATGTTGCTCCTGGATGCCCCATGTCAAAAGTGCAACTACACTGGGAGATGGAGTGTGTCCCTGGCATCTTGTCCTGTGCCAGAAGTCTCGTAAAAATGACGAGCGAGGCATATCTACACCGGAGAAAAAGAAACATTGTGGCATGTAGAGGTATGTTTACTGAACCTCTCCAACCAATTCCCAGTGAAAATGGAGCTGTGTAATGTACCTAAAATCATTATTAAAGTTGCAGCTCCAAGTTCGGTCATGCTCAGTAGCACCTAGCACTACTGCGCATGCCCGAACTCGAAGCACTAGGTGCTACTGTGCATGACCGAACTCAGAGCTGCAACTTTAATAATGATTTTAAGTACATTACACTGCTCCATTTTCACTGGGAATTGGTTGTAGAGGTTCAGTTAACATACCTCTACATGCCACAATGTTTCTTTTTCTCCAGTGTAGATATGCCTCACTCGTCATTTTTACGAGCCTTCTGGCACAGGAGAGGATGTCAGGGGTACACACCGTCTTCCGGTGCAGCGACACTTTTGACATGGCGCATCCAAGAGCAACATTAAACATTAAATAACTTGAGAAAGGTTAGCTGCATTTATTTTAAACCATGTAGGTTGTTTTAATTGGGCATTTTTGCAGCCCTGGTGATTGCTCCCACTGCTTTGGACTCCTTTAAGGAATTAAGGAGATTATCATTAGGTTCCATCATTAAACTCATATTAAATGTAGCTTGCAGAATTTACCAACTTTGAACTACAATATTTACAAGTCCCTTTCCATGGTAGTGCAGGGCTGACCCTGCATTACTTACGTTTAGACATCTTCATAGGCTTAGTGCAAGTCAGGATTAAGTGTTTTCAGCAGGAGGACTCTGTCCCCAACGGTTAGAATGCTGGCAAAGCTAACAGCCGGCCCCCAATACCGACTGCAAAGGTCTTTTTGCTTTTGCAGGTGGAAATTAACATTTTAATCTTCAAAAGGCTGAGCCCCTCTTCTTGGCTGAGAACACTATCTAGATGAGCAGACTGGATACATTACATTCAGTACATTTATAAATCAGCACATTTATATTTGAATCCATACATTTACTTGCTTTGAAAATTGCATTGAGCATTCACAGTCATTTCTTCTGGTGCCCAGAATGGCAGACATACTGTAAATCCCTTCCCCAGCCAGCTAGGACTTTAAAACCACGGTGCACTCCCAAGCATTTTAGGGGATGTGCACCCACACTCCTTTACAGTGTGTGCAAACTGATCGGAACCCAGGTTATGACTCCCCAAACGGATTGCTGGACACAGTCTCTTGAGAAGATACTCATCTCACTTTGAAAATGAAGCCAGAGCTTAAAGCACAACTTTTGTTACCACACTAGGCTGAGCTTGAGACTGGGTTCACTAGCATTTAAAATACTCGAGCTTTGACTGAGCTTGTGGCAAGACTCACTACCATTTTGGAATACTTAAACTTGATTGAACTTGTGGCAAGGCTCACTACACTTTCGCAGACTTTTCTCTGTTGCAAACTACCACAGTAGGCTCTTTCAGCACAGAACTTGCACTTGGCATCAAACTGTTTCTATAGCTCTCTCAGGCTCAAATACAACACGCAGTCCCTTGTGGCCTTTGCTGGCACTTGCAGCTCCCACAGACAAAAGACTGGACCTCCAAGGCATTTTAGGAAGAGCCCCAGCTCTGAGTACTCCCCTTCCAGTCCTGTAGGCACTTTCAAATCAGACACATTTATACACAATCAACAGGATCCTCTTCTAGTCACTTAGCCAATGTCCACCCTCTGAGCATTGATGACAGACAGTCACAACAGTACTCTATGGGCTTAGCTGCCCCTCAAAGACTCTTTCAAGTTTGCACTTGGCAAAACAATTTACTCACTCAGCTGTCTTGCAGAAATTGTGTTCCTCCTTCTAAGGTTTAAGGATTCATCAGCACTCTCACTGATGAGACTGGTTCAGGCCTCTCACAGCTGACTTGGCATCAGGTTGCTGGCCCATGTTTTCACAAAACGTGGAAAGGCATAAGCTGCCCTGGAGGACATTCTCTGGCAACCCTCAGACTAGTGACTTCTGTGTTAGGTAGCCAGTTGTCTCTCTCTTGGCAGAAGAAAAGCCCCTTCCCTGTGAAGGGGCTTGCACTGGATTGCTAGGCCAGTTTTATTTGCTGAGGACCTGAGTCCCCACCCCTGTGGGGGACTCCCGCTTGAATGCCTACTCGCACAGCCCAAAACACTGGCTTTTATGGAGCTCTTCTAAGGTTCCCAATTGGCTAGAGCTATCTGTTGCTGCCACATTAATTGGCTGATCCTGCTTGTCAGTCCAGAAAATGAATATTCATTAGCCTTACTTGATGCACAATAGGCTCCCTGTTTTGATGCCTGAAATTAGGTCACTGCAGTTTACCCATAAGCATTCTGCAATGTCTCATAAGTCCTAGGCAAAAGTTCCACAAATCCTGGCCGACATCCTGGCTTTCCGATTGGCCATTGCTGCACTAAGATGGCTGCTGATATACACAGTTCCCTTGAAGATTTAACGCTGTCCCAAATAAAAGTTCTGGCACGGCTAGAATATTTACTTTATTAGTTTGCTTGCCCCACTGTTCAATAGTCCTTTGTGTGCTCTTGCAAGCACTGCCCAGTTTAAACATTTCTGTTCAGTTCACAGCTTGTCATGTCTGCCATTATTTAAGGAACTTTAAAGCAGGCAGACTGTTATCTGAGTCCCAGTGGTAACTGGTGCAGCCATGAAAAATACATTCTATTTTAAACTTCCCCCCTTTTATGTGTTAGCTCCTTTAGTGTCCATTATGGCACCTGCTTTTACTTATTATTTATTTATCTGCTTTTTAATCACTTCAGCAGCTGCCGAACTTGCAGCCTCAAAGAAACAAAGCCCTCCTTAATTTTTGTAGGGGATTGGGGCTTTGCTCATTAATATTCATGAGCCCCGATCTGTAGTGCTTCGTGGCACTCTTTATTTAAAATAGGAAGAGGTCTCTCTTGGCCCTGGCTGAGGTCACTGGTCCTCACACTGCCCAAGGTAAGGACTGGAACACCAAACTACCTCCCGCCAGACCACAAAGTCAGTGGTAGGGAGATCAAATGTGCATGCATGACCCCCACTAGCACCGAAGTGCTACAGCAAAGAGCGGAGGATTGCGGTTTGAGTTTTCAGCCCAAAATGGGCTGAAAGTCAATGTGAGCCCCCTGGGAAATCTGGGGGGACCTGAGGCACAACTGAACTAGGGCTGCAGCGGTGATCCTGGGAACAGAAAACAGGGAAAGGCCTGGTAGGCAAACGGGAGGCAAAAGGGAGCAAAGGGTGAATGGGCAACAAAGTAAGCCCCCAGTTTGAGAGGGGGCACATTACATATTTATTTTTGGGTTTTGTTGGGTTTGTATTACCTGTTGCCATTTTGTTGTAGTAAAGTTTATTTTTGACACTGACGCAGCTGTGTTGTGAGGTGCTCTTCTCGCTCACCCACATCTGCCCCTAGTGTGTAGCTCTGTACCCAGTGCTCTGGTCAGGGCAGAATCATGGCTTGCCCCCTTTTAGTGGTCTGTGCTATTTTTAGTGCTATTTTCAGAGCTACACTGCTGCAGTGAGCAGCGCACTCACCTGTTGTTTGCATGGTGCACAATCTGCCCTGTATTCAGAGGGTTTAGCGCCGGTGCAATATCTCTGAATATGGCATGCTAAGGGACCAGCACAAGTGCAGGCAGCAGCACAGAGCAAACGTTGCGCTTACATACACTTTTGAATATCTGCCGTTTACTATTTAAAACAATGACAGCTTTGCTGGCTAAAAAAGTATCTCCTATGTAATCTCTGTAGCTATTCTACTGTAGTAACAATTCATCACTTGTTTTATCACAATCTATGACAGTTAAAGCACAAGGTGCAGATCAGGTACATCATTTTGTAATGAAACATACTGAGAAAAAATAGATGTAGCTGAGACTCCTGCCTTTTTAAATACACAGTATAACTTCCATTGATAAAACTGCTACAAGATAGCATAGGAGAAAGAGAACTTTTTCTCCCATTTTGCTAAATTGATCATATGTGGATAAAACCTTCCCTTCCCCCAACTTGTGTGATATTAATTTCCTATTCCTGAGGGGATTCTGACACAGGAACCGGAGATTGGAAATATTTTATAAGTCTGGGCCTGTATTGGACAGCTCTATCTCAGGGGCCTATCTGCATTTTTCTGAAGTTCAGCAGTCTGCAGATGATGAGAATCGATCAGGCTGGATTTATGAAGCTGACCCTCAGGCACTGTGTGACACTGTCCTTGCTCTCTACTGTATAATATACACAATGGGTAATCTAATGTAATCGAGGCCAGGAACACTTTTACAGAGAACCTCAAATAGACACCGAGATTCAAAACACAGTGAGTTAACAAAATACTGTATGATAAAGCTGCCCCACTCTTTATACTGTGCTTTTTAAAAACCACTTCATTTTGTACACTGCCCCATAAATCATTTGACCTGACGTACTGTTTTCCAGGTACTTTTTCCAAATAATGATTTACCTTTATAAATCACTGAACCCCAATAATTAATAATAGTTTAATATTTAATCTTGAGTTTCTGTCAGTTTTTCAGTATTATGTTTAATTTTATCTGTACACAATTAGTTTGGAATCCTTTATTACTGTCCTTGTATTTATTAATATAGAATACTGTTCCATAGTAATATAGGGAATTGCTCCTTGCAGATTAATTAGGTGAGAGAAATGCAAAGAGAAGTTGAGTCTTCTGATCCCTTCAGAATGCAGAGATGCTGCTGTTGTAAGACAGGTAAGAATTAAATATATTTTCAGTACCTACTGCATACAGTAAATACAGTGACACCTACCAGGATCAAGCACTTTATGTAAGAGTTCAGTTTTCTGGATTGCAAATTTGGATAATTGCCTTTGGAGCACACTGAGTTCATCTTTAAAGAAGACTTCTTTAAGAGGGTATTTCAGGAAAGTGGAATACTTGACTTATTTATACATGCATGAGAATCCTGTATGGTTAAAAGCAGAGATTTTGAGAATTATTAATTTGCTGTTGAAGTTGTTTTGAAGTGGATAACTTTGCACTTTGCAAAGCTTTGTGATGCTCCTTAACCTCTCACAAACATCACTAGCATTTTTTTATTATTAAAAATGTTTTAAACTACAAGAAGACTACCGCGTACCCTCTATGCTATTGTCAGCTAGCCGGTCTCACCATGCCAGATGATTTTAAATAGCATCCTCCAACCCATCCCCTTACAAGGCCCCCACATTTCTCATCCCCGCCCATGTCAAATAATTACAGACCCCCCCTCCCTTTAGTACCCTTTTACAAATGAACCCCTTCCAGTCCACCAAACCCCTGTTTTGTGAGTTTCAACCCAGGCAAATAAGGAAGTCGTCCTCCAGTGGAGTGAGAGTTTTTTACTCGTCAGTGTTTTCAGTGACAATGAATGGTGAGTGAGATCTATCCTTGAAGTAATACCTGATTAACAGATAACCAGAAGTGTTGCAAAGTATTTGACAATCCAGGAGAAAGAGGTTGGAGAATGTTGCTGCCATTTTAGAAGCACTGGGCCATATCTGTAAACATCTCAGAGATAGATTAAGTTCACAAATAGAATAGGTACATTTAAGTTGTCTGCAGAAAAAGATCCATTGCACCAATTTCTGCCAAGGTCTGCCTATCTAATGTGGATGTGAGAACCAAAGTGGCTCCTCACTCCTACTCTCCCCCTTCCCCTTTTATAGGACAATGTATCTGTCCTTCCCATGCTTCACTCCCCTACTGTTTGGGCACAAAACACCTCATTCAGTTGCTTATTCCACTTCTCCTCCACCCTTTCCACGAAAAGCACTTCTTGGTATCTCTCCTAAAGTTGCCATCTGCAAGTTTCATGGAGTTACCCCTGGTGCTCGTTATTTCCATTCAGTGTGAATAGTTCCCTGCTAGTAACATTGTTTACTTGGCTGAGGTGTTTGTATTTCTTAGTCATATTCCTCCTCACCCTTCTCATCTCCGAGTATGTTTTTATATCTTCTAGCCTCTTCTCATAAGTACTTTCTTACTATTCCTGGATAATCTTGGTTACTGTCTTCTGCACTGTCTCCACTCTGTCATTGTCCTTCCTCAAAGGTAGGCTCCAAAACTGACCCATTACCTTAGGTGAGGACAAACTAATGATCAATACAGTGACAGAATTGCTTCTGTACTCCGGCTGCTGAGCTCCATTCTCATGTATCCCAGCATTATTTGCTTTTCCCACTGACTTGTTGTACTGTGCTGAAGTCTTCAGACTGTCAACAATTATCACCCTCACGTCCTTTTGCTTTACAGTGTTTCCAGTAATGCCTCTCCAATTCAGTATTCAGTTTTTGGATTTTTTTTATCCCTATATGCACCATCTCACATTTGTTGGTGTTAAATTTTAACTGCCATACCTTTGACTACTTTTCTAATCTTCCCAAGTCCTCCTTCATAGTTGTGACCCCATTCTCATTTTCCACCTGGCTACAGATCATTGTATTATCCATTAAGTGGCAACCCTACCTCAGTTTCACAGATGAAGATGTTGAAGAAGACTGGTCCCAAGATCAAAGCCTGTGGCACACCACTTTTGACCCCTTGACCCCTGAGTATTCTCCATTAAGTATCACTCTTTGGGTTCTGTCACACAAACATTTTCTTTCCCATCCTGTGCCTTTGTCCCTAACCCCCAGGTCATTCATCTTCTTTGTAAACTATTCATGTGATATGGTGTCAAATGCTTTACTGGTACCCAGGTATAGAAGTTCTAACATCCACCCCTTGTCCACCACCATCATCATTTAATCAAAAAAAAAAATCAATCGGGTTATCTGACATAACACCCCCTCCCATATACATGTGTTGTCTCTTGTTCTGAAATCTACTTGCCTCTAAGAAACTTACCAGCTTCTCCCTTATTAATGTCTCTAACCGCTTACCCACTATACACATCAGACTAGGTCTGTAGTTCCCTGTTCCATCTCAACCCCTGCTCTTGTTCAAGGAAACTATATTTATTGTCCTCCCATCCCTGGGTACAATCCCTGTCTCCAGTGATATGTTGAGGTACTCCACCAGCAGCACAGCTAGAGCCTGCACCATCTTCTTTAGCACATAGGGATACAGCCCTTCTGAGCCCATAGTCCCTAAGGACTCGAGCCACATACTGTAGGTGGGTGGTATATGCTTGCATTTTATTTAAACTGTTTGGCACCCAGGTAAGGCCCATTAGACACACGTGCGTTTTTAGGGGTGAGCCAGGAGCATTGGGGAGGTTAAGTGACTTGCTCAGAGTCACACAGTATGCAAATGGAGCACACCCTTGCCATGCCTCTGCCCTCCCAGATGCTGGTCCACAATGCATAGCATTCATAGACTCCACCCACTGTGCTCCACTGGTGCAGAGGGCAACAAGGGATGCCAAAGCTGGTCTATGCCAGAGGCATCCAGTCTGGTGGCTGTGCTGTTCCCTAAGTAAATCCTTGCCTGCATGGCAGAGCAGGGGTCAAAGGAATATAGAAATGATCCCTTTTGCAATCACTGATATAATAGCAAGCCCTAATTCTTTCTCCCCTCTTCTTATACCGGCTCCTCGTTGGGACATATTGTGTAGCTCATACCGACTCCCAGTAGGGCTACATTGCATATTAAGCCAGCCCACAAGGTTCTAGTCACCCTTCAAGCTTCTATTCCCTCTATTCCCATGCCAACTCAAACATGCCCCCCCAATCAATATCAGCTGGCCGTGCCAGACAGCCACCCTCCTCACAGCCCTAGCCGCTCTACTGATCTTTTCAGACACTTTGTCCATGGACCAGTTTTCTGTTGACAAGCTTCCACACCTAAATGATTTCTCCTCATCCAACACTCTACTGTAGGTGCCCCTCTCAGGTGCTCTTTCAGCTCACTATGGCTACTGTATAGTAAGTGGTTCTCTATTGCATGCCTACGGGTCAAACGTCTCAGATGCCGCTTCTTCTCAACTCCTCACCCAATATACTTAACCCATGTACTCCTTGCTCTCTCTCTCTCTGTCTCTCTCTCTCTCTCTCTCTCTGTCTCTCTAACTCATAAGCAGAGACATTGAGCAAAACCCTGGGCCCTCCCCCCTCCCCTGTCCCTTCTAAGGAATTCCATCTTTTTCACCCAAACACCAGGATCCTCTTTCAAAAATGGACACTCTCAAAGTCTGGTTCATCCAGCATGATCCTGATGCCCTGTGTGTCTCTGAAACCTGGCTATCCAATAAGATTCCTGACTCTTCCCTTTCCATTCCAGACTACACTATCTACCGCTAGGATAAAAGCAAATGTGGTGGAGGGGTAGCAATGTATACATGCCACTCCCATCAACCTCCATTTCTCTTTAGGAATCCATTCCATCCTACCATGAACTTCTCATTTCTCTCATCTCCTTCCCCTCTACCGACCCTATCTACACTGGTGTACTTTATGCCCCCCCCCCAAAAGTGACTAGTGACTCCCTGGTTGCCTGCATCTCCTCTATCACCTCCCACGCTGACAAAGATGAGCTCATCCTTCTCAGTGATTTCAGTTTAGACAGGCTCTTCCCCTCCTCTAAACCCACCCTCCTCAAAATCGAGTCCCTTAACCCCTCTCAACTGATCTCTGAGCCTACATGGCTAAATCCAAAGTCAACAAAACACTCCCTCCTTGATTGGGTGCAAGTCTCACACCCCCACCATCTCTTTTTTTCTGGCATCCTCCCAGACACCCTCAGCAACCACTGCATCACCTACTGTGCTAGAAAAGCAGTAGACCCACAATCAGTCCCAAAATACGTCTGGTATCACCCCCTCCATATTGTAGACTCCATTACTCTCCTTCAAGACCTATTCTGGGATGACTGGTCCACCACACTCTTGGCCCTGATACTGATATGACCTTCCAAAACTTCACAAACACCCTTCTTCTGATCTGGAACACATATGCCCCCCTCATAAAAGCCAGGGTCAAATGTATCCACCACCCCTGGATCACATCAGACCTACTGTCTCTCTGTAGAGCTAGAGATAATCTATGGGCCCTGTTCAAATACTTCAAGTCCCCTGCACACCTCCAACTCTATAAAACTGACAGAAACTCCTGCAACAAGGCAATTAGACAAGCCAAGGCCGGCTACTTCAAGTCTCAACTCCCGGCTAATGCCAGCTCCCCATCTTCCTTCTGGAAGGTTATACAATCACTCATGGACCCCCTCCAGTAGCCCAGACCCCCACCTTAAACTTTGATGGGTCACCCTCCTTTGACCCCTACTCCATAGCTGAATCCCTCAACAAATTCTTCATTACCTGCTCTCTCCCTGACAAGCCCTTTCCCCTTCATGGATCCCCATCCCCTTCAAAAAGAAAATGGCTTTAACTTCCCCCCCATTTCATCCACAGAAGTTTATCAAGCACTCATGTCCTTGAATGCAGAGAAATCCAGCCCCGATGGACTCCACCTAAACTCCTCCACCTCTCAGCCTCAGACATATCCCTTCCCCTTGTCCACATCCTAAACCTTTCCTTCTCATCCAGCACAGTCCGTAAGACCTGGAAGCTTGCAAAAGTAATACCTCTCTACAAATGCGGGGACCCTGCCTCACCCAGCAGCTACAGGCCCATCTCTCTCCTGCCCTCTCTTGCCAAACTGCTAGAATCTCTAATCTACTCCTGGTTTCTGGATCATCTAACAGCCATCAGAATTCTCCCACCCTTCCAGTCAGGTTTCAGAAAACAGAGCTCCACAACTACCTCTCTGCTTCAAATCACAGATCATATCCACTCTGCTATGGACACTGGCCATGTCACCTCTGCCATCTTTGTGGACCTGGCAAAGGCCTTTGACTCTGTTTCCCACCACCTCTGATCCACAAACTATACTCTTCCAGGTTGTCCCAATCTGCAGTCACATGGTACAGTTCCTATTTACTCAACAGACAGCAGTCGGTCCAGTACAGAAATGTACACTCCTCTCATTCCCCTTCCCCATCCAAGCTGGTGTCCCTCAAGGATCTAAACTTGGGCTGATTCTGTTTTCGGTCTTTGTAAATGATCTTTCCTCGATCTGCTCCTCCTCCCATATACGGATGTATGTGGATGACTCCTTGATCTACTCCTCTGCCCCCCCTCCACAAATGATGTATTTTCCCCCCTACAGTAAGACTTTGCCAAAGTCAAACTATGGTTTCAGGAAAATCAGTTAAAACTTAACACAAAAAAAAAAAACGTTTCCATGGTCTTCAGCTACAGACAGAGGCTGGCTCATCTCCAGTCCTCGCCTATGTTTATCACACTAGATGGCTCATCCCTAGAGATGGTCAACAAGTTTAAATACTTAGGAGTCTGGCTGGACAGCCATCTAGATTTCTCCTCCCATATAGATGCCATATGCACTAAACTCCACCCTAAATTGGCTTCCTTTACTGTAGCAGAGACTGTCTGCCTTCAATGATTCACTGTGACCTGATTACAAAAACAATTCTGCCCATATTTGATTACGCCAACGTTGTCTACATCTCCGCTCCTGCAACCTCCCTTTCCAGGCTCGACACTCTCCTAAACTCATTCTGTTTCTTTTGTCACCTCCTCTCCTCCTCTCACTCACCACTGTCTCCTCTACTCCTACCTTTCCAGCACCCCTCTTTCCCACAGAAGGGAGCTTTACTGCCTCTCCCTCATTGCCAAGTTATGGTTCGGGACTCTTCCTGCCTATCTTCTCTCCTGCCTTTCTCTTGCTCATCCTTCTTCCTGCTGCCTATGTTCCATTGACTCTCGTTCCTTCTCCCTCCCCCACCCTCACTCCAGGGTGGGCCTGTCTGCCTCCTCCTATTGCCGCTCCTTTTCTCTGGAAGCAACTTCCTCTGGCCACTTGCCACTCCCCCTTGCTCTCCTCCCTAAAGTCCAGTCTTTGTCTCCTTCCTAGCTCCTACTGCTGCTGCACCTCCTCCTTACTCCTCCTCCTACTACCTAATCCTTTCAACCACCCCTCTTTTTCCTGTCCTCCCCTCCTGCTGCAACTTTGCCTCCTTTTTTGCATCGCCCCTCTGTCTGACACTTAACTTTGTGTACATAATTGAAGCACTCATAAATGGCTGAATTGTCCTGTTTGATGTTCTGCTTGTATAACTAATTGCTATGTTACCCTACACCTATAAATGTGCTGTACTATGATGCTATGTCTTAAATTGTCCTGATAGTGTTTCTGGTTGTATACTTAATCTTGTATCTCTTATCTGTCTGCTCCCCAAGGTCACACCTGGAAATGAGCTTTGGCTCAGTATGCCTTTCCTGGTTACAAACTTTTAAATAAATAAATAAATAAATAAATAAAGTTCTCCAAAGATGCCATATTCTCATTGGAGTGCCAACTTATGGTGTCCATGTATGGCTATGTTGTAGTCCGTTGCCAGTACTACCCCAGCACACTGTGGAGTTTCCTAGGGCAGAGGCTTGGGGATGGGGATGATCAATCCCAGGACAGATAATACAGCCATGCAGATGGGGCACATAGCCACTACTTCTACTCATAGGTAAGCAGAGTGGCCACCCCCTGGGCCAGCCCTCTGTACTTTAGTGAATACTCTTGAATGAGGCTTAAGTCTGCAGCTGGCCTCTGGCATGCCTCCATCCTGGCTGCCCATATAGCCATATGTGTTGCTTGGGTCTGTGCGCTTGTTGTGTATGCAGCCAGGGCTAGGAATGCATGGCAGTCTCAACATTTTTGGATTACGACCTCTGCAAAACTCAGCTTGCATAGGCACCTCTCCTCAGACACAGATCCCTTTGAGGATTGAGCCCTTAGTGTATTGAAGCCCTCTAACATCCTGTCACCATAATCGGATCCTTGTTGTCATCCTGCCTCTTTCCCATGATGGCACAGTCAGTCAATGATCCCTTATACTCTACCATGAACTCTGAAAAGAAGTATTTGTTCAGGATGTTCACCTTCCCTTTATCCTTCTCCTCCCACTCATCTCACTTCATCAGTCTGATTATTCACTCCTTTGTTCTTCATTCCTCCTGTATGTAACAAAATAAGTTTTTTTTATTCTCCCTTCTTCATTTCCTCCATTATTTTCAACTCCTCACCAGCCTTAGCCTTTGACATGGTCTTGCTAACCTCCTTTATCTTGTTTAGAATCTTTACCCTTGCCCCCTCTGTGTAGCTGGTTTTGTATTTTTCTTAAATGCCTCTTTTCCTTAACAGCCATGTCCACTTCCCTTGTGAAGCACAGTGGTTTCCTAACCCACCTATTCTTAATTATTATTCTTGCACAGAGATTTATAACTTCTAATATCTTATCTTTAATCATATCTTACTATGTTTCCACCCCTGCTGCTTTGTGTACCATTTTTAGTTTCTCCTGTAACAGCTTCCTAATCTTTCCAAAATCAGTTTACCAAAAATCCAGGACTTTTTCCAGAACTGAGTTCTCTATGCTTCAGGTTTGATGGCAAAGCATATGGTTTGGTGGTTGCTTGCTCCCAATGGATCCAGCAGTGAAACCTCCCAGATACCATCCCTTTAATAACAACTATGGATCTGCAGGTTATCCAGTAGGCAGGGAAATGGCCAGACTAGGTTGGCCAAGTGGTCCTTATCTGCCGTCAAAGTCTATGTTTCTATGTTTCTATGTAACTGTGAAGGACGTCTGCCTTGTTTATAGGAGGTTCCGGCTTCTGTATTAGGAATACTTCCTAAAAAAACTCTACCAATTGTTGATCTTTTTCACTTTCTCCTGGGATTCTCCTCTCCATATCAGATATGTTAAAGTTCCCTATTAGCAGCACTACTCCTGCAGTGGTACCTTTCTAATCTCATGCCCCGATTAACTATCAGCTTCCTCTTTTTTAAAAGGTGAGCTGATGCTCCTCCTCTTCCATTACTACCTGCACCCATATTGTCTCAGTGTTCTCACTTTTTCCCATATCCTCAGTCTCTGTAACCTTTATACTTTTACTTGCATATAATGCCACTCCCCACCTCCTTCCCTCTTGATCCTTGGGATGGCCTGTCATGGCACTGTGTTGTATAAGTCTCTGTGATTATCAGCAGGTCCAAGTGTGTTCCTGCCACCACTGCTTTCAGGTCACTCTTCTTATTGCCTTTGCTCCTGGTGTACATGCATGTAGCCCTACATGTGGCCTGCTTCCTTCCCCTTTCAGCACCAATCCCATCCCCTTGCCCTTGTCTTGTGCTTTAGCCCCATCCCTCTCATACCTCCCACTTCCCTCTTGGATGTTCTGTAGCTGCTATCTTGCAGCTTACCTCAAACTTCCCATGTGTCCACACTCATTATAATACATTTTACCATTGGTGTCTTCTAGCACTGGTGGCATCTATCCAGGCCTGCCTCAAATGATTAGTCACACCTATGAGCATCTGATTTGTCACCCCCTCTTATTCAGTAGCCTAAAAGCATTTCAATATGTTCTTTACATTTGTGCTTCCTGACACTCTACTGACATAGGTGTTGGACTGCCTTCTTAAAAATACTTGTATCACCCCAATTTCCCACATACCCCATGCATCCCCATACACCACTCCTTCAGCTATGCCTTGAAGTGAGTGATTAGCAGACTCCTCTCCTCTCCTGCACCAAACCAGCAGTACCTCAAACAAATCAGTGAAGCTTCTGTCAGCTTGATCCTTCCTCCTAGCTATCTGGACCTATCTTTAACTTCATCCAAGGATCCACAAGCCAGGTCATTAGTCTCTAGCTTGACAACGAATTTGCCTTCCCACTCCTTTGACAATTAATTTTTGCTGTTTGCCTCTATCCCAACTGAGACCCCCAGAAGCACCTAACCAACCTTCCCCCCTGCTCCTCCACCCCACCACCCCTCCATCCCCTCATGATGGAGCCCCCTGTCATAAGCAGTTTCCTAGCCCTGTCCATCTGCTTGGACTCTGATTGCATGTCAGGTGTCATCTTTGGGACAGATCTGGATTGCTGGATGGCCACCGGTTCTGGACTCCTCACTGGGGACATAAATCCAACTAAACTGCACAGAGGAGTACATCAGTTTGCTGTCAACACCACAGGGTTGGACCCATCTTCAACCATCCCCCACCAACTATAGTGCACCTCTCAGTGTGATCTTAGGTATCTGCAAGACAAGAGGTATAGTGGTTGCCTGCACCATCTACCGCTGTGCCCTGCTCTGAAGAAGACTAAGTTAAATCTTGACCTCATCTAGCTCCACAGTGAGTTCTGCAAACTTGCTGCACACTGGCCAACATCACAGCCTCCAGAGGACCTTCCATAAGATGACTGCACCACAAGTGTTGCATTCTCTCAGGCCCCTCCCTGTCTATCCTGCCCCCTCTACTTTCCACATCCTCTTCTAGTGACTTCTCTGCACTCCTGCATTGCCTATTTCCCAATGCTCATGTTCCTCATGCTTTACCAGTATCAACAAAGTAGTTTACTCTGCAGAGATTCTATTATTGGCTCTATTCACTACAGGCTGATTGCCAATGTGCCACATATCTGAGAAGCATAGGCAACACAAAGTTGGAATGCCATGCAGTGGGGGTCCAGTTGACCCCCAGTGCCATTACAGCAGGGGTGCAAGCCCCTTGCACGTGCAGTGTCTTGGCTGATCATGTGGCTTCATGCCATGGGTGGTATGGTGGCATGTGCCTGGGGGTGTGCCTGCAATCCACACTATTTACTAAGGTATGGAGTGCTGGACATGGGGACACAAGATACGGCAGGGAGGACCCTGCTGTAAATGTTATGTGCATCCTTCAATGGACACCTGCCAACAGTGGTGGGACTTAGATATCCTCCAGTCTGCTGCTTCAGCCCACCTGGCTGAGATGGAAGGATAGGGGCAGCTATCGGGCACACGACCATCATTTTCCAACTTGGGGTTCTGCACCTTCCCAGAATCATCTGTCCGCATGCATTAGGGGGATCCACTTTGGGACCCAGGATGGACATCTAACTCGATGCCCACTTGTGTCCTGTGATATACCCCTGTGCAGCTGTGTGCCAGGGATCAGGACCACAGACAGGCACCCTGTTGGTGTGTGCGATTGCGCATGTTGTGCTCCCTGCATCTGTCCACAGTTGCATAGCTACGCCGGCCAGATATGTGCAATTCACACATATCTGGCTCACACTCATGCATAGACCCCAATATAAGTACCACAAATAGGATTTTCTTTGGAGTCCTTAAAGGCAGTTTTTTTCTGAGTACACCAGATAGGGTATTCCTAGCAGTTCTTTAAACACCTAGCAGTTCCATTCTGTTTACCAGTTCTCCCAGACTACTGCTGTGGTTTTACCTTCCTGTCCCTCTACTCCACTGATTAATAGATAGGCATCAGTATCAAGGCTGTCATTCATTCTAGGTATCCTGGTGACATCATGAACCATGAATGTGAAGACTGAGTGAGCTATTTGTAAGAAAATTGATAAATTAAGCCATCTATGTATGAGTTGGATAACATAGTTCGACTGGTCTACACTCCCTTCTCGCTGTCTGTGTCAGCCTCCTCCTGTTCAATAGTCCCACTGGTTTACTACCCTGTTCCAGCTGTATATACTGCAAAAGTAAAATCTACAATGCAGCTGATTTTTGGGGGCTCATTTTTTACAGCTGCAGTAGGCGGAGCCCACAGCCATCTTGCGGCAGTTCTAAAAATGAGTTACCAGATTGACACCATGGAACATTTCCATTTTGGAGTTGCAAAACGATCATTCCACAACTCGAAAACAGTCTGTTCACCCCCCGACCCCCCCCCCACGGGTGCACTATTTTGGCTGCCAGTCGCCCGCCATGCACAAAATGGCCAGCAATGATTAGTGTGCATGTGCGAGTAGTTGCATATCCGCCACTGCACCGTGGCCATCTTGGGCGAGGCAGACTGTTTCACCATGAGCTCGGTGAACTCAGCTGCAGCCGTGTGGGCTCTGGCCAGAGTTTGTGTTTTTGGCAGTATGAATATTGTCAGTGCTGCAACCAGAGCAGGTGGAAGTGGAGAACTGCAAGGTTAGGAGAAAGTGCTAGGGAGGTGCTGTAGGGGGGATGGTATAATGTGCTAGAGAGGTACAGTGGGGCTCAGATCTGCAGAACTAAGGAAGTGCTGGAGAAAATTGAGATGTGTCAGTGGGGAGATAGCAATGTGCAGGAGAGTTTCTGTTACTGAGATCCTGGATAGGCAGAGCTGAATGGCTATGGCAAGCAGCGCAGTTGATTTGCTTGATCTGAGATCTGGTATAATTTCATGAGCTGTGATGGCTGGCATGGCATGTGCCATCATTTGTGTACCCAGTGCTTCATTTACTTATGGTACTTTTGCTTTGGGAGCTGGCAGTTATTAGGGTGGTAGGCTGGTAATCAGAGGGGTCAGTTTTGTCACTGTATACATGTTAATGGGAAGAGTTACTTCAGTTACAAAACTGTCTGTCCCATTGGACAACATAGTATGCATAACTTCTTCTAGAGTAGGATTAGTGCACCGATCAAAGTAAGTTACTCTTTTCATAATTTTTTAGTGCTTTTTTAAAAGTGTCAGTTACCAAGAATGGCATCTGTGTGAACATGAACACTGAGTCAGTTGCTCTACATGAATGCGAACCTTGTGATCATGCCAGAAAAGGTCAGTTAGGACTTCACCATTTTATATTTAACCTGCTGTTTATAGATTTCTGTCAACTTGGAACTTGGTGCATCTGTGTATTATGTTGTACTTTTGGAACACACCTACCTTTTGGGTTTTGCATACTCTAGCATCTGATGCATAAAATGACCAATACCGCTGCCTGATTCCTTCTCATCTATCTTCTCATCCTTACCCATCCACTTGATCTATCTTATCTTGTAATGCTAAGGCCATGCTGACTATCCAGCCATCAAAGAGCCACAGAAAAAAGCACCACATCAGGAACACTCAGTGCAGTTCAATCACTTACTGAATCAGAACACACATTCTTGTCACTGTTCCCAACTCAGGATCAATCTGGCAATATAGTGGCATTGCTACAATTATCCAAGATATGAAAAACATCTACCTATGTAGACAAAAAGAAGCAAATGGCTTTTTCCAACGAGTGCTACAATCAAGACATTCTGTGTTATGCTGTATTCTAGTAAATATGGAAAGTAACTCTAGCCCAGCTGCAACTAGTCAGAACACTGCTGAGAAATCCATTTCTAAAGCCTTATGGATCAAGATTATCAACATAATGAGTACCTTACTGAAGAATGACATTCTCTGTATCTGGCTCTCTCAAGAAAAATCTGATGAACTTTCTATCCCAGCACCTTGACTACAATCAGAGGTATGTATACAATATTGTCCTCTCCAGCTGGTCCACCAGCGCAGTGGTAGTACTACTGCTTGCAGCACTGATGACCCAGGTTCAGGAGCGAGCCTGGGGCATTGGAGGGTTGTGCGTGGGAGAAAGTTTGAGCATCTGATGGACTGCTCACCTTCTCTGGGGGAGGGTAGAGGGATCTGGTAATAGGATACCTCCTTCCGGTGGCCAGGTAGTATTGAGCCAACAGCCCTCAGTGTAGGGGTGGTGGGACACGGCAGACATTGGTTTGGTGTGCACGCTCCCATGCACGCCTCCCCTTAATGTCATTGCACATCCACTCCCATCAGTGCAAGGGAAGGAGAAAGTACCACACAGAAAAAGGAAAAACCCCATTGGCTGGATGGAAGACATCACTCCAAAGTCCCCATGCCCACTGCCAGATCCTACCTGCCTGGGTCCCGACACCCTCCGTCCTTCACCTCTGCCTGCAGACCAATTAGATATTTGTATGGGAGTGTCAAGGAGCAGAAGGCAACCACACCCTGGGGGCATAAGCTGAAGGCTGCATGCAGGTGAGTCGCAGGTGTGTCAGAGGACCAGGTTTGCAGGTAGAGCTGGTCTCATCTCAGGCAGGGCAGGAACAGTCTGGGTACCAACCAATGGGGGGCTAGTTGATGGAGACTGGAGGCAAAAAGAATGGAAAAAAAATATTGTCCTCTCCATCCTCAGTTAGGCTTCAATAATGCTAGACAATGTATCTGAGCAAGGGTAAGGTGTTGCCTTCTACATCAAAGAGGATCTAAAGTATTTAGCCTGCAGCCCTGGCCATCAGCATCAACCAGAAAAGACATCAGAGCTGAAAACCATCAAAATCATTATAGGCAGCAAAGATATCTATCTCTTACTGCCTCTTCTCGCCCCTAATACTCCATAATCCTACATCATGCAAATAACTCACTTACTACTACCTTACCCCCCCCACACACACACACACAACATACTGGCTATAACCCTTGAAGGCTTTAACATCAACTGGCACAACTCCAAAAACACAAATATATTACACTGGATGAGCAACTGCCTCATTTTCATGCAGTGCCCTTAACTACACAGATGGACATACAATAAGAACCAAGAAAAGGATTTGCCTCAACTGGATCCACTGAGTGGATAGAATAGCTGAAACTGGGGCCTACCTGATTTGACTAAAGGCCCATCTTCTGTTTCTGGACTTGAAGAAACAGTACTCTCCACCAAAGGTCACCAGAATTATAGAATTCTACTTGCTGGACACTAAAAAAGTCCATCTTGAAGTAAATTAATTTAATTGAAATAGATTTACCCTCATCCTGAGAGAGACTTTGAGCTGCCACTGGAAAATAATGACCACATAGTGGATTCGCTCCTCAACTAAGGAATATCTAATTATTCATGCTTACCCGAACCACAGGCTTCACAATATCTTATCAGACACAGCAAACACAGTGCTGGTTTTACTCTAACCAACTCAGGGTTGACACAAAGAAAACTGTCTATGACCTTTGGCTCCAGCCAAAAACTCAGCAGGCTCTCTGCCCCTCCTGTTTTCTCCATCCTTGATGGCACTTCCCTCGAGCTCATCCTCTGTTTCAAATATATTGGTATATGGTTGGATAGTGGGCTAGACTTCTGTATCCATAGGGATGCTATTCACAGAAAACTTGACCCAAAACTTGGCGTTCTCTACTGCAACAAAGATTGTCTCCCATCCCTAGTCCACTGTGAGCTGATCACTAAGATGGTGCTGTCAGTGTTTGACTAAGTGGATGTGATATATGACACCGTCCTTGCCCATTACCTTGCCAAAATGGACACTCTCTGCAATCCCTTTAGCAGTTTTGCTGCTAATGCTCTTTCTTGTATGCATCACTGCACCCTTTGCACTTTCCTTTCTATTCCTCCCCTTCACTTCTGTCACCTCATGCAGTGTGCACCCTTTGTTTCTCAGTATTAGTTTGACTCTCTGCCCTCCTGTTTTTCTTCTCTCCTCTCCCCTATTCCTCTCTGCCTTTTATTGTCTTTGCTCTTGACTCTTGTACTTTCTCAATTACACAGTCCAGTTCTGCTTCTGGGAAATCTGCTGTCTCCTCATGTGTTCCCTCCATCTGGAACAATCTTTCTCCTACCCTCCATCTCTCTCCTTCCCTTTTTTCCTCAAATACCACCTCAAACCTCTTTTGGCCCCCTCTTACTCCTGCTGTGGCTATAGTTAAATTTGTCATCCTACTCTCATGCACTTACTTCAGTGCTTGTATTAGTGCTTTGTTCTGATATAATAGCCTGCACACAGTTTACTGTATTGTACTAATTGTTTAATTAATGTATTCTTTTTTCCTGCATCTTTCATTTTTCTAGCATGTATACTTTGAACATTTTGCCTATAAATTTTATATTTTTCTCCCTATTTCCCTTCTCCCAGGTCACACCTAAAAACGAGATTTGGCTCAGTGTGCCTTTCCCAGTTACCAACTTTAAATAAATAAATAAACAGCTCCCACTATCCTCCATCTAGTGGATCTGACAGTTATGTGGAACCATACCAGTGTGATGGGCAAATCTCCTCAGGTGGGTATTGGCAGCTTACCCCTGGCCAATATAGACAGCAGTTTGATAGCCATGATCCCTGTAGCTCTAAGAGCTGTATTAGGCATGTTTGAGTGGATACTTGCAGAAATCAGTGAGAAGAAAACAGCAGTATCCTCCTTTGAATCATAGCTCCAAACCCTAAGGCTCAGAGTCCAGGATATTGAATTGGAGCTTAGATGAATGGATCACAAAGAAGATGAGCAGGACACTATGATCACGGGCTTAAATCACAAATAGTCCTGTTGTGGAGCAAACCTGAAGATCTCAAAATTCGGGGTTGCCACAGTCGTTTGCTGATCATGGGAGTGCTCTAAAGGGAAGAGGGCAAAAGTGCTGCTGTGTTTAAATAAAACACTTCTTGTCTAAGTTGATGTGATGTAGAGTCCCCCTATTTATATGGAAAGGGCCCACTGATCACTAGCGCCTAAGTCAAAACCAGGAGAAAAAACATTGCCCATCCTGGCTTACCCGCTGAAGTATAGCATGAAGGAACAGTTACTTCATCTAGCAAAGAGAGAGGTGCCATGGGTTCTAGGTCAAGTTAGTGATGGTGAAACAGCATGGTCAAAAACTGCAAAATTAAAATGGCTCCAACCACCTCCGCACATCCACACAGCCGCAGACAAATTCTGTGAGAAAGTCAAGCCTGGGGGATGATGGAAAACCCACCTCAGGGAGAACAGTGCTTGACAAGTTTCTGAGAATGGCTGTGCCCCCCCCCCATGCATCCCCCACACAGGATGCTTCACTCCCACACCCCCGAAACAAAATATTACCAACTCCAAGGTCAGTAACAAGGGGAGGTGAAAAAGTCCAGGAGGGACAACAGCAACAAAGCATTCCTGACACATGGAATGCTAAAAAAAAAAAAACAGGCAGAAATCAAACCCAGATCAGCCACACCATAGCCTGTGACCATAGCCACTATGCTACAGCGGCAGCTTGGCCAGCAGACACACACTAGGGCTCTTCTCCTACTCCACCAGCATGACAGCAACTACCTGTATAGTGCTATAATGTGTTGTGCTCTTATCTAGTCCTTTTTCATGGTTATGCCTGCATGGATTTGTATCATGCTTTTACGCCAGCATGAAATTAACTGGACACCATGCCATGTCATGGAACAGGCACAATCTACCACTTTATCAGGACTCTGCAATAAAGTGTTATGCCAGTTTGTAAAACTTTGCAACAGTTGGGTATAAAGTACCAAATTACTTATCTGTCACATTTAAAATGAAACATAGTGGTGTATCACATGACTTCCAGACAGCTTAAGAACCAGAGTTTTTTTTTTGCCCACTCTAAAACTGACCTCCTGTTCACAACTATAGTTAGAATAACACTTGTGTGCAACCATTCCAAGTTTTACAGATCTAGCCAGCATCACTGTGGGGATAGTGAGGACTAGGGAGCACAGCAATAAGCCACTGTGACATTGGTGGATTAGTTGGAAAGGAAACAGAGGCGGAACCAGAATAAAAAGCCCAACAGTGACCATGGGAGCAGCATCAGTATTGGAACAGGAGCAGAGAGTTGCAGAGGTCCACCTAGTTCCACTTCACCAGATGACCTAAGATCAGATGAACCAACTGACACCAACATCCCAGTGCCATCTCCCCCAAACCCAATGAAACAGAATCTCCCAACATTGGTAAGCCTGCATTTCAGCCAGGAACCCTTAATTTGGGCTGAGAGCAAGCAGAAAGGGGACATGGGCATTGAATATTCCCGTGTGGACCTTAAAAAGTCCATCCTTCAACCATATCAAGGGTGTAAACAGTAGAAACTATGTGGGTTGCAAACAAAATATAAGAAAATAAACTATTATTTTGATAATTGTACAGTGCATTTTACTTGACATGCTTTGTACTTCAAAGTAAGATAATAGGGATATATCATGAAAGACCGAAAGTTGATATCCCAAATTTCAGTAGCCCGAAACTGATTGCCTGAAACTTGATATCCTGACAGTTGTAACCGTCCCCAGCAGAGGTTTTTCATGTTTGAGGCGGCTTGCCATCACCTACTTTATAAAACAAACTCTGCTGCAATCAATTGTTGACTGTCGGGATATCGAGTTTCAGGCAAGGCAATCAGTTTTGGGTTACTGAAACTCGAGATATCAAGTTTCAGTCTTTCAAAATACTCCCGGTAATAGATATGGCATGTAACAAAATGGTAGCATGCACTGTATGTAGCAACCAATCACAGACTGGCCATTTGCATTGATGAGGCAGTTATTAACTCAGCACAGACACAAACAATTCCTTCGTGTCCCCTAGTTTGGTGTCCTCCCAATAGAAATCCTTAAAAGGGGTGAAAGACATATGCAGTGTTTCCTCACTTTGGAGCGATAGTTATCTGGAAGAGGTGGTTTGTATCAGTCCTCCTTCTCCCAACCAACGTGTGAGAAAGCTCACATGGCAGAGGGAGTGACAAGGTGGGCAGTCTTAGACCTATTTGCATTAGTTATATACTGATAGACCGCTGGTATATCCAGTAGGAAGGGGGGCACAAGAGCAAGTTAAATCTGGATTGCCTAAAGAGGCAATTCATGTGCTGCCAGTTTCCATTTATTGCTGATTTTTTTTAATGTAAATGAAACCTTGACATGGCTGCCTTTTCATAGGGCCTGATCTTTTCATTTTCCATTACACTAACCCTTTATTAAATGTGCCATCTTCCCTGACACCCACCAAACCTTGTCACCCTGTCAGTGGCCGAGTCGGGTGGTGCCGTCAGAAGGTGCAGACCATGGGCCAGAGAAAAAGCTTGATTAAAAGAATCTACCAATAATGACAGGGACTATGAGTCATACCAATGCCTCAGAAACAAGATAAAAAATTCTTGCATAAAAATTTAAAGCAGCTTTATACGCCAGTTACTGTAAGACATCCATAAACTCATCAAGAAGTCTCTGGGAGGCCATCCTCTCTCTCCTTGTTAATGATCACTTTCATGACAATTCACATCTAACATCCACAACCTAACTGTAGGAAACTCAAGGTTTACAAATGTCTTAAATATGCACTTCAATAATCTTAACACCCTTTCACCAACAATAACCAGAGCAACCATGGAAACACAGAAACTGTCAGCAGAAAAGGACTCATTGTCCCACGTAGTCTGCCCAAAGATTTCCTGCCTATTGTACCTCAGTGGACCATAAGTGATCCTTGATGTCCCTCCCCCCTCCCTGTGTTTGTATTATTAGGCCCATATGTCTCTCCCATACATGCTTGAAGCCTGCTGCCATTCTAGCCTCTACCACTTTGGCTGGTAGTTGATTCCATGATTCCACCAACCTCTCACTGAAGAAGTATTTCCTCACATCGTTCTTGTGCCTGCCCCCTTCCAGCTTTATCACATGCCCTCTAGTTCTGGTGCTCATCCTCACATGGGAGAAGCTCTCCCTCTGCAACCTGTTTACCCCTGTGAGTTACTTGAAAGTCTTGATCACATCACTCCTCACTCTCCTGTCTTCCTGAGTGTACATGCTGAGATCCTTCAGCCACTCCTCATATGGCTTCCCCTGCAACCACTGCACCATCTTGATTGAGCTTCTCTAGACATAGAAACATAGAAGCTGATGGCAAATAAGGACCGCAAGTCCCATCCAGTCTGCCCATTTCTTTTTCTACCTTATGAATGTGCCATAGGCCTTTGCTCTCTCAATGGCCTATTTATTCATACTCACCTGTATTGCTCCCTTATGCCTATCCCATGCCTGTTTGAAGCCCTGCACTGTATTCATATCCATCACTTCTTGAGGTAGGCCGTTCCATGCATCCAACACCCTTTCTGTGAAAAAGAACTTCCACACATTTCCCCTTAATCGGCCTCCCTCTAATCTCATGCTGTGTCCTCTTGTCCTGCTATTTTTCTTATATTGAAACATGTTAGACTCTTTCACCTTGTTAATGCTCTTAAGATGTTTGAATGTTTCAATCATATCACCTCTCTCCCTCCTTTGCTCTAGGGTATACATATCGAGTTCAGTTAATCTGTCCTCATATGTTTTCTGATGCAGTCCCTGCACCATTTTGGTTGCCCTTCTCTGGACTGTCTCAATTTGGTTAATGTTCTTGTGAAGGTGGCCTTCAGTACTGCATGCAGTACTCCAGATGGGGACTAACCAGTGTTTTCTAAAGAAGGATTATTACCTCCCTCTTCCCACTTGTGATACCCTTACTAATACACCCCAACATCCCTTTAGCCTTACCTACTGCTTTAGAGGTCTGCTTGGATGATTTCAGGTCATCAATGATGATGACGCCCAAAGCTCTTTCTTCCCTTGAGACTGCCAGCAACTCCCCTCCCAGCCTTTAGGTGGCTTCAGAGTTTCTCTTCCCTATGTGCATGATCTTGCACTTCTCTGTGTTAAATCCCAGTTGCCACTCTTCTGACCATTTTGCTAGTTTATTCAGATCTCTTCTTATTCTGCTCACCCCATCTGCATCATCTGCTCTGTTGCAGATCTTGGTGTCATCTGCAAACAGACAAACCTTACCCTCCAGTCCATCTGCAATGTCACTGATAAAGATATTGAAGAGGACTGGCCCCAGGACAGATCCCTGAGGTACCCCACTTGTGACTTGCATCTCTTCTGACTGTATACCGTTTACCACCACTCTCTGTTTTCTGGAAGACTAGGTTTGCTGGCCAAGGCACCTAGCTTCACCTGAGCTCTTTTCTTCTAGGTTACTTGAAAGGACAGAGCAAAGAACCTTACCAGAGCAACAATAAGGATTAAGGCTTCTTTTGGCTAGGCAGGTTTACTGTGTGTTGTTATTTTTATTTTGTACTCACAGGGATTGTTACTGTTTGTTGCTAACATTTTATTGCTTTATTTTTCTCTGATTCAAATTGTTGTTGCTGGGTATACCTTCTGCTGCATTATTACAGGGTGTGCCTACAGGTGTGTGTTTACAGATTACTGCTGTAATCTTCTGATTCAAATTGTCTTTTGCAAGGTATATCTTCTTTTACTGCTTTATTTTTCTCTGTAGCAAAGTGTTTCTTACAGGGTATATCTTCTGTGAAATTATTACAGGTGGTGCTTTATAGGTTTCACAGTTTTATCTGTTATTAGGATAAGCTTTCTAGGCTACTGCATTTGTTGCTGGCTGATTGTTTCTGCTCTTACTGCCTTGTTTTTTTCGGCAGGGGAAGGGCCTAGCTACCCACCCCCATCCCCAACCACCCCACACTACACTCTTTTTATAGGGTAGAACAGTCATATCATTTCCTGTAGCAAAGGAGGAAGGGATGGATCAGAGGGGTATCCACACAGTGACCTCATTTACAGGGGCACTATTAAGTTAACTTGTTATAACAAGTTATACAAAAACAAACAAACAAAACACAAAATCAAACTTTTGCTTTCATTTTCTTCCTTCTGATTACTCTGACCAGGTTATAAACCCAGCAACTTACCTGGAATGGATATCATTAACTGCAGGTAATGTAGACAGCCTCCACCCTGTCAATGTCCTTCTGGAAGTGCAACCTCCACAACTGTACACAGTTCTCCAGGTAGTGGCATACCAGGGAGTGGTAGAAGTGATGGCACAACCTCTCTCATCCTGCTTGTTATGCTCCTTGCTATACAACCTAGCATCCCAATAGCCCTGCCCATGGACTTGTCACATTGCGCTTCCACCTTGGGGTCCTCCAGTATAACAAACCCAAGGTCATTTTCTTGTCTAGTGACTACTAACAGCTCTCTGCCATGTTATACATGGCTCCAAGTTTCCCTATGCCCTATGCACATGGTTTTGTACTTCTTGGCATTGAACCCCAGCTGCCATGTCCTTGACTATTCCTCGAGTTTTCCCAGATCCCTCCACATTGTCTCTAATCCTTCCTTGTTGTCTACCGTATTAAAGATTTTAGTGTCATTTGCAAACAGGCAGCTCTTCCCTTCCAGTTCCTCAGCATTTCCCCAGTGAAGACATTAAAGAAAGCACTGGTCCCAGCAATGAACCTAGCAGTACCCCACTGGTCACTCCCCATCATTGGAGTATGTGCCATTTACCACAGACCTCTGCCTCCTAGCCTTTAGCCAGTTACGCAACCAATTTATCATTTTATCCCCACCCCAAACTGGTCAGTTTTCTTGAGCAACCTCCAATGTGACATTATGTTGAAGACCTTGCTGAAATACAGGTAGGCCTTGTCCACTGCCCTCCCTGGTCTATTTCCTTGGTCATCCAGTCAAAGAAATCCATCAGATTTATGTCACATGACTTCCCCTCATGAACCCGTGCTGCCTGTTGTCCTGCAGCCCACTGGATTCCAGGTAATCTACCAATATGTCCTTTAGTAGGATCTCCATTAGTTTCCTCATCACTGAAGTTAGGCTTACAGACCTGTAGTTACTAGATTTCTCCCTGCTGCTGTTCTTGTGCAGAGGGACAACATTAGCCCTTATCCAGTCCTTGAGAACAACTCCTGATTGCAGTGAGCTAGCGAACAAAGCTGTCAGTGAGGCAGCTAGCACTTCCCTAAGCTCTCTCAATACCTTATGTTGTACTCCATCTGGTCCCATAACCTTATCTACATACCTTTAAGGCAGCGAGTTCTATCAGTACCCCTCCTCCATCTTTACTGCTACATGGTGGTCTGTCCCCTCAACCCTCCACTGTGAAAACTGAACAAAAGTACCTATTCAAAATGTCAGCTTTTTCCTGATCTTCCTTTGCACAGTGTCCCCCTTCAACCCTTCTGATCCTCACTATCCTGTGTCTTGCTTTTCTCTTTTCTCTGATGTAGCAGAGACAATTCTTATTACCTTTACTCACTTATCTTGTGATTCTTTCCTCTTCCTGTGCTTTATTCCCTTCCAGTGTGACTCCACCCCTCCCTTGCTTTCCTCTCTATTGAGCCATTTCCTGAAGCAGTCACCCAATTCCTTGCAATTCACCCTCCTAAAATCCAGCGCCCTCATTCTTGTGTGGCTCTTCTCTCTACCTCTTTGTACATTCAGCCACTCCATATGGTGATTGCTGGTACCTAAAGAACTACACACTGTGTTGCTTGAAATGCTGTGCCTTTTGCTGAGAACCATGTTCAACACTGCACCAATTCTTATAGGTTCCTTTATGAGCTGCATAAGGAATTATCCCTGTATGGAGTTCAGGATGGCCCTGCTCATTGCTGACACTGCAGTACGTAGGTTCCACTCCCCATCCACTAGATTGAAATATCTAAACAATGTTGCCTCCTCTTTCCCTGTCATCCTTATGATGGCCTCCCCTCTGGTCCTGTTTAACTCCTCCTCCTCCTCCTGTGCTGGCAGTCTGTACACTACCCCCATCCTGATAGAGCTCTCACAACCAGACTCTAGGATGACTCACAGCATTTCTATTCCTTAATCCCCTTGCTGTTCCTTAGTGGCCTTAATTCCCTACCTGGCATACCATGCCACCCCTCCTCACTTATTCCCAGCCCTGCCCCTCCTGTAATGAGTGTATCCTGGGTTGGTCATGTCCAAGTTGTGGTGCGTGGTGCACCATGTTTCTGTAATGGCCACCATATCCAGATGAGCCTCTGCCACAGTAGCCTCCAAGTCACAGATTCTGTTTCTGAGGCTTCTGGAAATAGTGCACAAGGCTGTATACATTTTCACCACCCTTGCCTGCTGCCCAGTGGCTTCTGTACCTGTTTGTCTGCAATACCATCTGCTGATCTCTCCAACCTACAAGTATCTCCTACCCTTTTCCTAATATCCGTTGCTCCACTTCACTCCCCTTTTTCATCAGTTATTCCTACCATCTTTTGTTGATGCCCTGTGTCCCTGCTTTTGGAGAAGTATCATGACTCAGGAATGTCCCTTCTGCTGTGCTACTGTACCATCTTAGGGGGAAACAAGTGCTGCTTCTAATGGTGGTTTCATCTCCCCACCTCGCTAGTTTAAATTCTCATCAAGGTAGCATCTAAACCACCTACCAAGGACTGTGGTCTCCTTCCTGGAGGGATGTAGACCATATCTTTTATAAAGGCTGCATCACCCCAGATCAGACCCCCAATCCAAAATGTAGCCAAAGGCCTTCTCTTTGCACCATACCTTTACCAACTGTTAAAGGTCCTGGCATAGAGTTCCCTTGCCTGTCACCTGCCCTTCACAAGTAGGACCTTAGAGAAATAAAAAAATCACACATACCCCCATAATGCCTTACCATAGAGAAGGCCACCATGCATGCTACCTGCATGAGAACTCTCCACAGTTCCCAGAAATTACCTTGCACTACTCCTGCTCCATCTCTAACTAGGTCATTTATTACAAGATGGACAATTATGTCAGCTCCCTACTCCCGCCACTTTAGCGATCCATAGGATCCCGTTTCCATCCCTATCTCCCTGCCAAGGCACCCCATGAACACCTCACCTGCCTATCCTTCCCAGCCTTAGGTTATCATTCTACACCTTTCACTACTGAGTCCTTTACCAACAGCTGCTTTCTCCTGGTCTGTGGGCCTCCACCCCTGTCCTTTGGGGCCTCCTTTTAAGAGGACCCCCTCCCTACTGCAATGGGAGCCATGTCCTGTTGTTCCATTCTGACAATACAGCAAAGGATTTCCTCAGTGGTATCTGTGAAGGAGGCTGTGCCCTAACCCCACAGTGCCAAAGCCACCACAGTCCATCCACTCTCTCTTTGTCTTGGTATTCTCTGGCTTAATGGTGGTTGTCATGATGGCCCCTGGGTGGGGCAGAAGGCCTTAAGTACCCCTGCCACCTCAGCTCAGAGTTCAGTTACCTGTGCCAGCAACCCAGAGACATGAGGGCAAATGGGAGCACATTAGTCTCCACAGAGTCTCTTGGAAGGATGTGGCTCTGCATGCATTGTTCTGAACAACTACCATGTTCATCCTTGCCCTCTGTTGGCCTCTCTTATTAACCTACCACAGATAGGATTTTTCTGCTACCTCATTCTTACCCTGTTGTTGCACCTACCTCTTTTCTTACCCTCCACTGATGTCTCTTGTTGGCTTACCCTAAATAGAATTTTTCTGCTACTCCATTCCTATCCCCCATAATGTTTCTATACCTTCCTAGGTGTTCTACTACAGTTTCTCTCCTTCCAATTTTACAGTACAAGTCACATTAAACTGTTCCTCCAATGAGTTGTTTTAGCATTTCTGACTGAGTTGCAGAAGTGCTGCTGGATCCAATACAAAGGCCTGTATAAACTGTTTCTTAAGAGTAAAAGCTCAGTTTTGCATTGCATTGTGACTGGACTGCTGATGCAATCCAAATGAGTTGCAAAAACATTTTATAAGCATTGCTGCTGAGCTGGTAAAGCATTGAAAAACAATGCAATATGAGCTGCCAATGCATTGCCAACTGTAAAAAACAATGCTAAACCAACTTATTGGTGGAACAGTTTAATACGACTTGTACTGTACATGCATGCCCTATTCAGCACAGAACAGCAGGGAGTGAGATTCACTTTACCTTGCTCCTCTGTCGACTTACCCTTCAGAGTTCTCTGTGGACTTGGGTTTACCTTGCTGATGCCTGCAGAAGGCCCTAGTTAAGATAACACACTTCTGCTTCATGTCACTCATGCCTTGGAGTCACCAATTCTAATCATTCCCTCCAATCTACTAATGCTGCCCATTTGGCAAATTGCCCATTCAATCCATTTGTTAACTGATATCACCAGTGAAGAAGTGCTAAAACCAATAACAGTGCTCAACACTAACAAATGCACAGATTCTGACTGAAACAAATTTCATCTATTAAAGACTGCTGCTGAACAGCTGTTATACCAAATTACAACACTCATCAATTTCTCTCTCAATACCAGGAAACTTCCTACAATACAGAGAAAAAGAAACTGTGTTACTGATACATAAATCTGTATGTATTTAATATGCATACACGATTGGTTGTTATTAGAACTTTCATTAATTTACTTTTTATTGAGTATTTTGTAACTACTCTATTGCTGTAACTGTTTCCCAGGGATCCCCTTGGAAACTAAAGGTTTTATTTAAATGAGGCCATCCCAGTTTGCAAAACAGTATTTCTAAATAAAAAATAAAAACATTTTTTGTCAGCTCTCTGATATCCCAAACAAAGAGCAACCATTAATGCAATACTGTCATTAACAACTTGAAGTCACTGTGCCTCTTATGCAGAATTACGATCACAAGACTCTTTGGCAGACAGCCCAACTCCTGACATGAAATCATGACCTAGGAAAGACTGTAGGCTTCCCCCACCACAGAAAGTGTCATCTTCAAGTTAAGTCAAGTCATCCTTTGTTTCTTCAGCACCCAATCCCAGGGGCTCTGGGCGCTTTACAATAGTACAGGACAATAACTTAAACAGTTATACTCAGGGTCAATTCAATTAAAATACCATCAATCATCATAAATGAATATTTTTAAAACTAAACTATAAAATTCCAGCTCACTATCTTATTTCAGCTTCTCTCATTTCCTTATTTTCACTAACATAATAAAGAACTTTGAGAAGCCAACAAACATCCATCACATTGGCAGATCTGACCAAAGAGTCATCCTTGTGCAACCCATACACTTTGCCAAGGCTCCAATACCACAGGTGAAACAACGGCAAATGTGTACTGTAAAAGGACGATGTGCAAGAAGACCCAACCTCTTATCAAAAAATCTGCCTAGCATGATTGATCACACGGAACTCAGAGTAGCAATCAGACCTGGAAAAGCATCCCCCAACTGTTGCTGATGTCATCCACAAAACCAAACAAAAAAATCAAATTTCATTACACAGATAAAGTGTTGGTTAGTCAACCACACAAAGATCTAGTGAAACAAATAAAAAATGTGTATTATAATGGTCAACACTCCTTACACAAACAGTTAAACATTAAACAAATTCCACAGAGAAACCATATTACTGAATAAGGGGTTGTACCAGACACAAGAAAGACTACAGTATTGTGATACCAAAAACAGGTGGCAAACATTCTAAACTTCCATCACCCCAAAGACTCAAGGAACATACATCTTCCTAAACTTTCTCAAGCAAAATCCTAACCTCATCATGAACTCTCTCTTCAACATCCTAAGCACTGAGTTTGGCAAGGTGGCAAACAGACTGCTGCTATCTGCCGCCACTCCCCCTACCTCTATAAATCCCCAAGTATTTCCTGTTTACTATCAAGGAAAGTGGAATCCCAGGGATTAAATTGGACATGTTTAGTTGGGGGAACTCTCACATCTAGATTTCTAGGTGGTGGAACTGTCATTTCCAGGTGGTTGAACTCTCCTATAGTAGTAAATGGAGAAAGATGACAGATATGGTGGAACTATCATTCAATTTTTTTAAGAGGTGGTGGAACTGAGTTCCTGTGGGTTCCTGCCCAATTTAACCCACGAGGATACCACAGCACTAGCAAAGCAGCAGCTCAAATGAGCTCCTTTCCCAGGTATTAAAATCAGGACCCCTTCTTGCTTCACACACCTGCAGTCTTTATCTCAACAGAGATGGAGTCACATGATGTGCTCAGAGTGAGCGGTCGACTTTTCTGAAGCTCTAAACAATTGACCAAAAAAGCCATGGTAAATAGTCCAAAGTTGCTCAGAAATGCTCCCAAAGTCAAGACTTCATTAGCTGAAACTATTCCTGAATGAAATATTACATTACATCAGGAAATGGACTTACTGGATCATCACCAAATGGATACAAACTCGCTGTCTCTACCACTACCCACCCAAGCAGCAAAATTACCCAAATCCGATGATATGGTCAGGAATGCTCTGCCATAATCAGAAACCAGCATCTCGCTTGTGGACAAAATGGAGTATTTTTCACAGATTTTGCAAAAGTTAAAATTATCATTTGTGACCTGGCAACCGACATCAAGATCATAAAACCAATGCTGGAATCCCTGGCCACACAGGTGTCTGTGCCAGAGTTAGCTCAGTAGAGGACTGCCAAATAAAAGATGAGCAAGAGATTACTGCCATTTGACAAAAACTTAATAAGCTAGAAGACCATGGAGAAAAGCAAGAAGGGTGCTGCAGAAGAAACAGTCTCATCTTCGTCGGCATCCCTAAAGATGGAGAAGGAAATAACTTATCAGTTTTTGTGCAGAAACTACTGGCCGCAGTAGCCGGGACACCAAACTCTAGCTCTGCATGCATGTTAGAATGAGATCACTGATCCTCCAGGGTGTAACGTTCCAACTCAGCAACACCAGACCCAGAGCTATCATTTTACACTGACATAATCTCCAAGACAAATCCCTGATTCTCTCCCAGACAAGGACAAAAGACACACTGTTATTAAGGGGACAGAAGTTCTTCATTTTCAATTATGTCAAACCTGCATTTAAGGACAAGCAACTAGAATACTGAGCTATAAAAGCAGCTATCCATCAAACCCACATCCTCTTCAGAATGTTGCACCCCTCTCACCTCATTATTACCACTGAAAGGGCCAAAAAAGAGTTTTCAAATGCCAAAATGGCCAAAAAAGAGCTTCCCAATATTTCCCAACCCTGTTCCAGCTACCTCTGAACCCATCCCTGAATACTTCCCATGACACATATCCTTCATAAAAGATCCGATGAGTATAGCGAGTATTAATGGCATGTGCAACCCAGACCTCTGTCAGCTTTCTTTTCATAATGTCTACATATTTTTCTTCTCCCTTCTGGGACAAAGGCATGCATGGCTTCTGACAATAACTCTCAGCATCACCTATACCCTTCCCAGGCCAGTATAATGCTAACTGGGAATAGATGACAATGTTAAAGGGGTCCAGAGTGGAGGGGGCCATGCTAAAATACATCATTTTGTTACAGACGGGAACACTGGTTAAAATGGCTACCTGAACACATTGTAGCCACTGCCTCTAACAAGTTGTTATTTATCCCTCTTTTACTTCCCAACTTGCTATTTCCCACCAGCTAAGCAGCCATAAATTACCTAATAAGCTTGCTAGATCTAACTGCATGCTCATGGCTTCTTCACGTCATCAAGCTGCAACATTCCACAACTCCAGATGTCCCAGGATCAACTGCTCACTTTAAGCAATCTCAGCTTTCAACAGAGCAACCCCTGAGGCACAGCTTAGATAATATGATCAAAAAACTCAATGCATAGTCTCTCAGAGCCCTAGAACCAATCATCCAACACTCAACAGCCACTAAACCCAGAGCAGAGATCCTTAAACAAACCCAGATGCAACACCCACTAGAACAGATCCGCATCTACTAGGCTCACCTACAAAAGACCAAGTGAGGCAAGGGAAGGTCAAGGAGATGGCTAACTTTAATACAACACTGATTCAAGAAGGCTGCAGCCAATGATCGCATTTGTAAGTGCCAGCAACCCCCCCACCCACTCTTGCACAGAACAGCTATGGCTCTCCCTCTGGCAACCGCAGACTGATCTTTGGCAAACATCTGTATAAGAAAGGAGAAAGAAGCCATCACATCCTAGTATTCCATGCATGCAGCAGGGCTAAAAGACTTACAGGCCAAGACGAGGACCATACCATATTCCCACTTCAGTCCCTCCTATCATCCTCATCAGAACTCCCATTGGCATGCTAGCATTAATGCTCTTACACACTCTGGATTGCAAGAGAGTATCCTGCCTCACCCTGTATTGGTTCCAGCCACAGCTTGCCCAGGAGTGCTTATCTACCAGCACCCCCCCCCATAATGAAGACAGGCATCTTAGCTGTAAAAAAAAGGCCCTCAAGAAGATCTGAAGACTGCGAGGAAATCACTGTGAACTCAAGCTGAACAGGCAGATCCTCAGATAACACCGGACTGAACTTTGAGTGTTCTTTTTGTTATGAACTGCTTCATATGAGATACATACATTTCTGCTTCCTTGGCTCCAACTGACCCACCCCCCCCAAGCCTCAAGTGAATACCTCTCCTCTTGCCCAAACCAGCTTTTCTTAGCCTTGTCTAAGCATCATCCTCCCCACCCTTATCAGCATAGGAGGGTATAAAACCACCTCAAGAAATTCAGCACCAATGACTGTGGAGGAGAAGACTGACTGGCCAGATATCTACCTACCTCTTGAATGGATCATTGGGTCCCCCATCCCCAGCAGATTACTCCAGGAACTCTGAAATTTTGGAACCCAAGACGGATGGCTCAAGTCCAGTGCCTTGGCCCAGGAAAGAGCACAGCTACTCTACACAGAGATCAGTGGGACACATGGACCCATGGCTCAAGGGGCCACAGGCCTACAAGAGCAGAGGGGTGATGAAATGTAGAATGCTTCTCTGGCTCTCAAAGAACCAACGATAGGCAGGGGTCACGTTCTAAACATGAGTTCCTACTGTGACAGTGTATAATATAATGTCTGCCAGTAACAGCATGAGTAACCATGCACAGTGTAATCATGCTAAATTTTGGGGGCTCTATCCAGCATTTGAACATCGCAGGTACACTGAGGCTTGTGAAACAGGCTACTGCATTGTTTTAAATCCTCGTATTCTTGACTGTTGGAAATTAAATGCATACCTGCACTTATGTGAGATGTAAGGGAGGGGATAGCATGGAAGAGTGAAAGAGCATCCTAACAACCTCAGCGTACACCCCTTGCTTGGGTGGAGCATCTGAAGTCCCCCCTGCACAATCCAGGTCAGCAAAGGAGGGTGGATGCCTGTCCATTTCTGGGTACCCAGAGGAAGAGGTACCTTGACTAACCTCTGGTGAAATTAGGACACACCAATTGGTGGACCGGCCGGGGGAGGGTTGCTCAGACCAACCACCCATGGCCACCCAGCACGGAGTGAGGGAGGGAGGGAGGAATAGTATGGTGCAACACCACTCCCTGACCCTTGCACGTAACCATGCTGGGTAATAAATGCCTTACTGATGTAGAAGAAGCCTAGAGGAGGCATGGGAAAAGTGAAAAGAACATTTTGAGAAATCCTGAGGCCTTTTTTAAAGAGCTACTGACGGCTCACAGAAAACTTTGACAAACATACTGTTTGAGTACTATTCAGCTTGCATTCCATGAATATTATAATTTTTCCTCTCCATTATATTTTACTGAGGAAATTTGCATAAATGCATGATATTTCTCCCTTAGAGTTAATCTGCCTCTATAGCTCATTCCTTATTTTATGTCATAATCTTCTGTTGTGATATCACAATCTGTTGGCATGGGAGTAACTGAGATGTCACAAGCAGTGCATTATGACCTCAGGCAGAGAGAAAGGAATAGGAATAGATGAATTCTTCAGGGGCAGAGATTCAATATTTATGCAAATTACCTCATTAATAAATAATGGAAAGGAAGAATACAAAACTAATGTGGAACACAAGCTGAACTCTGTCTAAATATTATGTTTTGTTAAAGTTCTCCTGAAGGTGTCAGCTGCTCTCTGAAGGGTACCCCAGCAATTGAGGGCTACCAGAATTCCACCGCACTATACGGTGCTAGTCTGGTAAGCGCTGACATGGACATCGAGCAGGGTTTTACAGCGCTTACTGTTAGCACTCCCTTGGTCACTGTCTGTGGTCCTGTAAACAGGACAAGATCTGTAGGGAACAGGAAGCTGGCTGAGCTGCTCCCGTGGTGTGGTGGGCTGAGGAATGAAGCAGCTCAGCCAGTAGCAATGAAGACCAGGGTTCTCCTCCTGGTCTCTGAAAAATTTTACTACTTTGGGACTTAGTTTTTTTACATGGGGTCTTGGAAACAGTATTCCATGACCCCATGAATTTTAACTTTCCCTGGGATCCGCTCCCCCTTGGAGAAATGGTGCAAAGTCCCCTGGCAAAAAACAAAACAGCGCTTTTTTTTTGCATGCACCATGCTGACACTATTATTGGTGGCACTCTTCAGACCCAGTGCTCTTTAAAGAAATTAAAATGTCATTGGTGGTCCAGTGGAACCACTACAAGGTGTAGGACTCACAGAATGCAGTATGCAGTCATAGCCAGAAACATGTGCAGTCAGCACTGGTTCCTTAAGCATCACACGGGATAGATTTTAATTCTCTTTCTGATTACTAAATGATTGTGGGTGGGTCATCTGGTTATCATTCCATTCCACAATAATGTGTGTGATCGCTTCACTACAGTGAATGTGTAGCTTGGTGCATCCGTTGTTGGGGAGAATGGAATTTAATAACTCAAGCCTTCACCCCTCCCAATAGACTCAGAAACAGACTGGCAATTTTTTAAGCATCCCATGGTTTTTGATCCTCCACCCCCGGCAAGTGGAATATGATTGGGCAAAATCCATTAATACTCTTCATTCAATTTTCTTTGGTCAGCTCTCATGGACCAGGAGTACTATCATGACAGCCCATGTAGGACCAAAAAAGCCCACTCTCACACTTCAAGATGTACATGGTGCATGCATACATCACTGATTTTGGATTACAATGTTTTTAGTCTATAAGTAGGTTATATTACTGTATTTTTTTATTGTTTGCTCTTTGGTACCTGGACGTGTATATAAACTGTACACCATTTACAGGACAACCCAATCCCTGACTAGAGCTTGGGGGAGAGCAGATGGTACTCATGCTTGACCACATAGCCCCTACCCCAGCACTGTGCCAGACTATGCCATAGTGATGCAGACAGATCAAGAAGACAAGGTAATGGAAACTTATCCCCTAAACATATACCCCCACCACAACTAATGGCGACCCAAGGATATAGACAAATAAACTGGAATATTTGAGGGGCATAGACAAAGGAAAAGTGCTACCAAGTGCTTAGGTACCTTAAAAGGGAAAAGGCAAACATAGCCTCTCCACAGGAAACCCACACTTTCTCTACACAAGTCCATCTATGGCGTAAGAAATGGGTGGGCCTAGCGTATGCTGCAGGGACCAGCAACAAATGAGCTGGAGTCTTAATCATAGTCCACAGAAACACTCCCTTCCATATTAAGTGAATCAGGGAGGAACCAGATGGCTGCTACATCATAGTGGAGGGTACCCTGGACAGGACGGAAATACTGTAGTTCTGGCAGCAGTGTATGGCCCAAATTGGGACTGCCCTCAATTCTTTACCATTCTATTAGCAGATCTCTCTGAACACAAACACCTATGGATAGTATTAGCAAAGGACCGGAATACAGTCCAGGACTCAGCCTTGGATAGGTCAAGCTCATGCCGGATCAGCCTTAATCCTAACCAAAGGGCACGAATAGAGCTTCAGGACTCATTGGGCCTCATTGAGGCATGGTGAACATTTCACCAAAGTGAACGGGAGCTACACATTTTGGTTCCCAGTCCACAAAACCTCCTTCAGACTGGATTACTTCCTAATCTCTTCAGCACGCCTTCCAAATACCCACAGCTGTGAAATTCTGCCCACAGTCATCTTGGACCACTCTCCAGTACTCACATTGTTTTCACCACACGTTAGCCCCCAAGGAAAGACATCTTATGGAGAATTAATTACAACCTACTTCAACTCTATAGCCTAAAAGAAAAAAACTGTGCCAAGCATTGACACCTTCTTCCAAGAAAATATAAGCACAGTGCCCAGATACCATAATGTATGGTGCACTTTTAAATGTGCAATATGAGGAGAACTTGTCAGATTAACAATAACCGGGAGAAGAAAAAAGGATGCTGAGGCCAAAAAACTCCTAGCTGACATTAAGAAACTGGAAAAATCCCTCTCTGCCAGCTCCTCCACTGAGGACTGACTATATCTCAACACCCGGAGGGCCCAATATGGTGAAACTCTTAGAGAACAGGTGAAACATGATAGTCTCGAAGCACACACCAGATATGTAGACCAGAGGAGAAAGACGGAAGGCTGCTAGCAGTAAGACTCAAGCAACAGGAGATCTCCAGAATGATCAAGGGAATTCAAGGGGCCCAATCTGCACCCCTCATTACAAACCCCAGAGAGATTGCCTCAGTTTTCAATGAATACTATCTATAAGGCCCTCTACACAGCAGAGGAGGCTGCCCCAGATCATTTGATCAACAGCTTCTTGGAAGCTGTTCAACTCCCACGACTGCCGTCAAAAAGAATAACTGAACTCAGTGCAGACATCTCACTCTCTGAAGTCCAGATGGCCTTGAGGGAGCTGCCATTGGACAGAGCCCCAGGGCCAGATGGATTCTCAAACAATTTCTATAAAACCTTCATGCAGTAGCTGACTACGCCCCAGCCACCCTCTTTAAATCGGCCTTACAGATGCAACATCCAGACCACTCTTTACAAGAAGGCCTGATTACACTATTTCAAAACCTGGGAAAGACCTGGACTGCCTAGTCAGCTACAGGCCCATATCCCTACTCAACACAGGCCTTAAGATACTCGCTAAAATACTGGCCTCCAGAATAAGGCACATATGGGAGTCCCTCATAAGTCCCGAACAGGTGGGGTTCATGAAAGGCCGGAGATCTGCTGATCACCTGCTTAAGTTGGTGTACATAATATCACCGACAAAAAATGGGAAACGTGGCTATTCTGCTGTCACTGGATGCAGAAAAGTCTTTCGACGGGGTGTCTTGGCCCTTTCTATTCCACACTTTCTGCCATTTCAGATTCCCCAAAACATTCATTAGTTGCATCCAGCTACTATACTCACACCCCTTGGCCCACATTAGGTGCAATGGAATTACCTCTGGTGCCTTCAACCTCCACAGAGTAAGCAGTCAGAGCTGCTCACTCTCCCCCTTTCTATTCAACCTATACCTAGAACCCCTAACCAGGAGGATCCTCCTTGATGAGGGGATTAAGGGAATCCATGCTGGGGAGCACAGATACAAACTCTCCACATATGCGTATGATATTCTTTTACACCTGAGGGACCCCACCTCCTCTATCCCACCCACCTTTGCCTTATTGAAAGAATTCAGGAACATCTCAGGGCATAAACTTGAACATAGAAAAATCCCGTGTCATGCCCCTAAATCACAGAGTGACAAGAAACCAGGCACAAGAATGGATATCCAGCTGGTGCCTGAACTCCATCAAATACCTGGGGATCCATATCACCCTCAGCAAGCAACAGACACACACAAAGAACATAGTTGCCCTCCTAACAACCATTAAACAGGACTTAACTAGGTGGTCCTCCCTGTCTCTGACTCTCTGAGCTAGAATCAACACAATTAAAATGAACATACTGCCTAGAATACTATACCCGCTACATTACTCTAAATGGTTTGTACAGAACAATTTTTATTTTGTACTAAAACCATATATACATATTTTAACAGACCCTAAACTTTGGTCAAACTTTTCAAACTATAAATTCGAAAAATCTCCTAGTAACATGCTCCTGTGTGTGTATATATATATATATATATATATAGTCAGGCCTTTATTCAGGAGCGTGTGATTGTAGCCTCAGCAGAAATGAAGATTTCGTACATGTCCTATGGCATTGTACATGGCATACAAAGTTAAGCGCTTACTGGCTAGCCCCTTTCCTAAATAATGTACATCAAATAGACAAGGTAACGTTAACTAATATATTATTGCATACAGAGGATATATGGTCCCTGAACAGGGTTTCTAAATATTTTCATGCCATTAATGGATTAAAGAAAAGAATAACTGTTATATGAAGTTTTGAAGAGTTTATGAACTAGGAAGTTTTATGCTGTCCCATAATATACTAAATGAAATGTATTTAACCATTGATACGATGCATCATATGTTTTGGTATTTATCTGATGAATGTGGTTTTAACAAAGAATCTGGCCTATTTTATGTATTTTATGCTTAATTTGAAAATGCTATTTTTATCTTGCTGTCTTTTTTTTTAGCTTGTATTTTTGTAAAGGCTGTTTAGCCACACAATATAAATCTACTGACTATACCCACTTGAAATGATGGATCTATTCATCCCCAGGAGCTGGTTTGACAGACTGAAATTAATAATTAGAACTTTCTGTGGGCCCACAAAAGACCGCTCAGAGCATACAGAAAACTCACCCTGCCCAAGAAACTAGGGGGACTCAGACTGCCTGATTTCCAACTCCTCTACCTGGCTCTACATGCAGAGAAATTCCTCTGGTGGACCAAAGCACATCCCCCACCCCCGTGGATACATCCCACACTGGCACCAGATTGAACACAACCTCTACTAGTCAGCCCACATTAACATCAAATCCCTCCCACACACTGCACATTCACAGGTCCCGGCTCTACGATGCTGGTTCAATGAATATTTTGTTGACTGATGTTACAGCGATGGATTTATGTCAACTGCAATTGCAGTCAGCATAAATCCATCCAAGAACACTGTGCTTTCTCTGAGTCGGAGATGATTTGGGGAGGTGGTGCAAAACCCAGAGAAAGCAGGGTCCCACTGTGACAGTACAGTGACCTGTTGCTTTGTCACTGTACTGTCATTCATGGTAGAGGTGTCGATGTTCAATCGGCATATGACAGGTCCTTGCCACACTCTAGAACACACTAATAGGCACCTCCCATTTGATCAGCCACCAACTACACAACATTTTAAAAACCCAATCCATCCTAGCTCCAAACCAATCAATTTGTGGGAACTCAAACTTCAAAGTCCAACACAGGCCCATCCCTACCCATTTCCTCAAAAACCAACGACCAGTCTTACTAGACCACCTCATCCAGAACAGCTCCTTCTTAACATATGAAACCTACATTTCACTCTTTCCAAACTCATGTATAACCCCATTCTCCTTCTTCCAACTCCGCCATGCCATTACCGCATCACTCCCACCAAGACCCTGGAGGCTCTACGACTCCTCAGCATGGGAAAGGCTAACCACCTTAATACCACGACAACACCCCACCTCGAAACTCTATAAAAAACTCCTGGATCTACAGATCTCAGAAGAGTCAGACATCTCCCCATACTAGACCAAAGTGTTCCCTGAACTTCAAGACCATGCCACTAGGAAATCAATATGGAGGAACATCCACAGATATCTCAAGTCTGGCAATCTTAAACAAATATAGATGAAAATAGCACATAACATGTACTTCACACCACAAAGGCCGCACAAAATGGGGCATTTGCCAACCACACTCTATTTGAGATGTAACTGGGAAACTGGTGGCCTAAAACATATCCTTTAGGACTGCCCCAAAGTAGCATCACTCTGGTCCTCTATCCAACAACACCTGAACCCTCTCTTAGGCCTGCACACAGTCTTCACCCCTAAAATTGACCTTTTAGGTCTAGGCCTAGACCAGTTATTCAGGAATAGGAAATTCCATATCTCCCTCATAGCAGCAATAGCAAAACAAACTATTTTAAGACATTGGCTAGACGACACCACTCCATCCTATGAGGAATGGCACAATGCCATTCTTGATGCACTTAGAATAGGAAAGATGGTCTGTTCACTCTGGCACTGCTTGTAGAGTTATGATCACAGATGGAGCATGGTCAGATCCTTACTGTGCCTCTGTCAAATACCAACAACATAAGGAAGAGACAGCCACAGCAGTCTTGTAAGCCAGGGCCACCCTTCCTCCCCCACAGCTCCAGGTCTGACAGCCACAGATGGCTAGGGGGCCTGGTTCACCAGCACAAGCCCTATATGGAGGGATTAGGTTGGATGAGCAGCTGGTCACTCCCTCTTCTCCTGTATCTTAATTCACCATCCTGGGTACCTACTTACACATGACTTGTAATCTTGTATATATGTAACGTCTTTTTACTGTATGTATTTGTCTTTTTTATTTGTTACAATGTACAAAATAAATAAAGCATATTATTTTAAAAAAAAAAAACTCAACAGTGATAGAAAAATAAGTCACTCATGCCTTAAAGTAGGCATGCATTACCCCAGTACTGGCATCTGATCAGTTTGGGTGAAGTTGGAAAACTTCATTCCACAAATTAGTAGGTGAATTTAATGAAATTTACAGAGTTTTGTGATCCACAAAGTGTGAAGTTCTGCCCACGAAGTATAGAATTTCACCTGCGAAGCATGGAATTTTACCCACAAAGGGCTGAATTTTACCATTTGCAGGTGAAATTCCACCATTCATGGGCGAAATTCCACTATTCTTGGTGAAATTCTGCCAAAAAAATGGCAAGGTCACATAGGCGAATTTTAAGGCTAGTAGTAAAACTTTGCAGATTGCTCTATGGAGGTGAAATTTGTCAACTTTGTTGGCGAACTTCGCAACATCTTTCGTTTTCACCCTACTGGTCATTTCAGAAGTCTGCAAGAAGTGAATCAGCAAATGAATTTTCCAAGAGAAACATAAAAAAATCATCAATTACAGTGTGGGGACCTCAAGGGCATCTTTGCAACACATGACATCCTGGAACTTCACCACCACATTATCGTTAGGGGTAAATATCCCTCAGATAATTCTCCTATCCTTGGAGACATGTATTGTAATCTTTACCTTTCATTAGGACAGAAAGACAAGAGCTAGGCCAAATGGGCTTCAGGTTGATATGTTATCTGTTATGTGCACATACTGTACAGCAAAGAACCCTATGTTAATACACTGTTAGGGTTAAAGAAAAAACACATGGAAATAAACACTAGTCGTAGAAGTCCACGGAGACTTGGTGAATCTGTGGTGTGGTTTTCTGTGAATTTGGATAATCACACAATGCACTGCTGGTGTTAGTTAATATTTCATTGGTGCTTCTGCATTACAAAATTTGTACTTCAGTAGTATCTGACAGAAATGAGAGGATACGTTTATGTTGAGTGATGTGTGCTGAACAGAAGACTTATGTGAGACAGAAATTAACCCATAACACACGGAATCTTGAGAGACTGTGTGTGGTTAAGGTAGAAGAGGTGTTCAAAACCTGAAAGCCTACAAAATGCAGCAATCCCTTCCTTGCTTCCCAATATTTTAGGTATGTTAGTCCATAAAGGAAGACAAAGTCACAACAGGGTATGTATTGGCTAGTCTTAAAACTGCAACCCAGGTAGCTGTTAAACACAAGGTGCAACTGATAGCCTTTAAACCTTCTTGAAAGTGTAGTTATGAGAACAAAGCCCGTACCGTGGATTGGCTTTTTCCGTGTATGAAATGGACTAGTTTGTAACATGTAAACATTTAACATGTTTAAAATGAAAATAAAACACCTGTTTTCAGTATTTACTGTAATTTAACCTTCCATCTAAACACAAAAGTATCATAACAAAATCCCTGCATTTGCAGTTCTATTGTTTGGCATACAATATGTTGGAATGTATTGTATCAATTTTGGAAATGGTGCATAGTGAACATTGTAGAAATGGTAGAATGTGATAATTACTGTATATGAGAAGTATAGTGTTCACGTGTTGGGAAAAGTATAGGGTGCAAATTTTGGAATGCTTGTTAAGTTAGTCTGCTGCTTTGCATAGGGCCCGCATGGACCTGCATGAAGCAAGCTTGAAGTGTGCTGCCCTGCCTAATCAGTCTGCTGGTTCACCTGGCATCTGCAGGGCCCTCTGCAAGGTAAGCTACAGGTCAGTGCCCAAATCCGATGGGTCTGCTGTGCAGGGCCCGGGGTAAAGAAAGCTACAAGTGTTGTTGATTCACAAACCATAGTGAAATTAAATTATCATTGAAAAAGTCCCTGTAGTCCTCAAGAGTCTGTGGTGTGGTGTTCCTCATAGTCTGAACAGTTATATGACAGAACTGGAACTGCCTTTGGGCTAATGAAGGCTTTGACTTTTTGGCATCTGTTTTGATATTATAACACTTTTGTCTTCTTGTATCTGGTACGACCTCTTCTTCAGTAATATGGTTTCTATGTGGAACTTGTTGCATAACTATTTAAGGAGTGTTGACCATTGTTATGTACATGCTATATTTTGTTACTAGCTTCAGCACTGTCTTATCAAAGTAAAATACTGACATACTGTTGCAATGCTTGGACAATAGGGGCTCGATTTTCTAAGTGTGCCACAGACTTAGGTTCTAGTGGTGTATCAAACCCCTTTGCCACAAGTGCACCCAATTCCTGAATCTCAGGCTCAGTTACCACAGTTTCCATATTTTTCGGCAGCTTGTGCCAAATATCTGGTGCATGCTCCATAAAAACAGCCTCCTGGAATGTGACAAGTCAGACCAGAAAAAGATGGTCTAACTTGTAGCACCTGGTGCATGGGTTGAAACTCTGATCACCGGCTGGGTGATAGCCGTGAGCCCTCTGTGCCATATCTTCAGTGCACCGGGGGCTTGCAGCAACCAGAGGCTTTAAAAACCGAGCCCTAGGTGTCAAAGTTAAAGTTTGCTAACACCAACAGTGCACTGTGTGATTATTCAAATTCACAGAAAACCACACCACAGATTCACCAAGTCTCCATAGACTTCTACCACTAATGTTTGGTATGGTTAAAGAGTGAGGGGAGCTGTAAGAGGAGGACTGAGAAAAAGCGAACATCTTGAACAAATACTTCTGCTCAGTGTTCACAGTAGAAGGTGAAGAGGAGGGACCGAGAAAAGACACTAGGAGCTTTGAAGGGAGGGAAATGGACACTAGTCCATTTCTGTGAACAGAGTCCAGAAAGCACTCCCTGACCTGAAAGTGGACAAAGCTATCGGGCCAGAAGGGGTACATACAAGAGTGCTGAGGGAGCTCAGGGAGACATTGGCTGCACCTTTGACGGACCTACTTAACAGATCACTGGAGACCGGAGTGGTCCTGGAGGACTGGAGAAGGGCAGATGTAATCCCAATTCACAAACATGGTAGCAAGGAAGAGACAGGCAGTTATAGGACTATTAGCCTGACATCGGTGGTGCGTAAGTTAATGGAAACACTATTAAAGAAAAGGGCTGTGGAATACCTTGTATCCAACAGATTACAGGACTCAAGGCAGTATGGTTTCACAGAGAAAAGGTCATGCCAAACAAATCTGCTAGGTTCATTTAACTATGTGACAAAGGAGTTGGAACAGGGAGGAATGGTAGACGTGGCCTACCTGGATTTCAGCAAGGCTTTTGACACTATTCCACATAGGAGACTGGTAAACAAGGTGGGAAGCTTGGGGGTGGGTAAAAAGGTTGTAACCTGGGTAAGTAACTGGTTAGCATGTAGGACATCGAGGGTAGTGGTAAATGGAGTTCACTCTGAGGAAGGGAGGATGACCAGTGAGGTACCTCACAGATCAGTGCTGGGACTGGTCCTCTTCAATGTCTTTATAAGTGACATATCAGATTAACTGGGAGGGAAGGTATGCCTTTGTTGTGGATGACACCAAGATCTGCAACAGAGTGAACAATCAGGGAAGAGGGTGTAAAGGATGGGCAGGGATCTGAAAAGACTGTAAGAGTGGTCAAGGGTATGGCAGTTGGATTTTATTGTAAAGTAGTGCAAAATAATGCACTTGGGCCATAGAAACCAGGGATCAGAGTACAAAATGGGCATAGTGATAATGAAAAAGGACCAAGCAGGAAAGAGACCTGGGGTAATCATATCAGATGACTTGAAGGTGGCCAGGCAGTTTGACAAGGCCTAGTGGGATGCTGAGATGCATAGGCAGGGGTATTGCCAGCAAGAAGAGGGAGATGGGGCCCGATGGGATTCACCCCAGAAGTCTGAAAGAACTAAGAAAGAACTAGTGACGTCACTGACTACCCTTTTTAACAAATCATGGGAGGATGGTGTGATACCTGAGAACTGAAGGACGGTGGATGTGATTCCTCTTCACAAAAGTGGGAGCAAGGCAGAGGCAGGAAACTACAGACGTGTTAGTTTGACCCAAGTGGTAGAGAAAATGATGGAATCACTTCTAAAAGAAAGAATTGTTGAGTACCTAGAGGCCAGCGGGGCACAGAACCCAAGGCTGCATGGATTCACAGTGGGAGGGTCATGTCAGATGAATCTAATAGATTTCTTTGACTGGGTGACCGAAGTAGTAGACCAGGGAGGGGCTGTGGACATGGCCTACCTAAACTTTAGCAAGGCATTTGACACAGTCCCACTCCAAAGATTAATAAACAAGTTAGCCAGCCTGGGAGTGGGTCCCAGGGTGGTAGCCTGGGTAAAAAATTGGCTGGACAACAGTATGCAGAGGGTAATAGTAAATGGATTCCACTCCAAAAAAAGAGGGGTTACTAGCAGGGTACCACAGGGTCAGTATTGGGGCCGGTCCTCTTTAATGTCTTTATAAGTGACATTACAGAGGGACTGGAAGGAAAAGTTTGCCTCTTTGCAGATGACTCATAGATCTGCAACAGGGTTAATACACGGGGGGGGGGGAAGAAAGGATGAGAATGAACTTGGCAAGATTGGAAGAATGATCAAAAGTATGGCAGCTTAGATTTAATGCAAAGAAGTGCAAAGTAATGCACCTGGGAAACAAAAACCCTGGGGGAAGAGCATGCAATGGGGGAGGTACTAACAATAACAAATATGGAAAGGGACCCGGGGGTAGTCATATCAGACAACCTAAAGATAGGCAGGCAATGTGAGAAGGCAGTAGGGAGGGCTAGGGAATACTGGGATGCATAGGGAGAGGCATCACCAGTAGAAAACAGGAAGTTGCCATCCTTCTGTACAGACAGTTGGTGAGACCCCATCTGGAGTACTGTGTGCAGTTCTGGAGACCCCATCTCCACAAGGACATAGACAGGATGGAGGCAGTCCAGAGGAGGAAAACTAAAATGGAGGCATGATAGAAATTTTCAAGTACCTCAAAAGAATCAACAAAGTCCAAGAGGGTAGCATCTTTTAGAAAAGAGATGTGCAAGAACAAAGGGCACAGTTTAAAGACAGAGGGAGGACAGCTTGGGAGCAATGTGAGGAAGTATTTTTTTCACAAAGAGGGTGGTGGACACATAGAATGGACTTCCTGAGGGGGTTGTGTGGTCAAAAGCAGTGGGGGAATTCAAAAATACATGGGACAGACATAAGGCAATTGTAGTGGGAGGTAGGAGAAAGTAGGCTGGTGGTTATCTAGGATCTGCAGCTTATCCAATAGGTAGGGAAATGGGCAGACTGGATGGGACAAGCGGTCCTTATCTGCCATCAAAGTCTATATTTCTATGCCTCTATATAGATTGTTGGTAAGTCCCCACCTTGAATACTGTTTCCTGTTCTGGAGACCACATCTCAGGCAGGACACAGAAAAGGTGGAGGTAATCCAGAGGAGGGCTACCAAAACGGTGCAGGGTCTGTATCAGAAGCCCTACAAGGAGTGGCTAAAGGAGCTAAATATGTACACTCTGGAGTACAGGAGGGAGGGGGGTATGATAGAGACCTTTAAATACCTCATGGGGTAAATAAGGTATGGGGGGGTATTTTTCAGGGATAAAGGTGCTTCAGGACAAGGGGACATGACATGAAGCTGGAGAGGGGTAAATTCAGCAGGGATGTGAGGAAGTGCTTATTCACAGAAAGGGTGGTGAATACCTGGGACAGCCTTCCAATGGAGTTGGGGGTGGAAACAATGATGTGGTTCAAAAATTCCAGGGACAGGCACAAGGGAATCATAGAGTTAAGGAAGGGGTGGGGGAGTGGGGAGATTGCACAGTAGATCAAGTAGGGTTTGCAGCAAAAAAAAGTGGAGGTTAAAAAGGAAGTAAGAAAATGGGCAGACTAGGTGGGCCCAGTAGCCCTTATGTGATTTTCAAATTCTTTGTTTCTATGCAATCTATTTTGATTGGGTGGGTGCTGAAGGAGTACATCACTTGAGAAGGATTTGCCTCTTGGCTTCCATTGCAGCAATGGTTTGCCAGTTTTTCATTTTTTTTGTTATATTTGCTCAGGCTCGATGTATCTGACTGGTCACGTAGGATCCACAGACTGGGGCTGTCTGGTAAGGGGTGTGAAGAAAGCTTCTACCAAAGTTCATAACATTGGACCAATACCTCCCAAGGCAAGGGCAGTACCATAAAATATGTTCAAGAATGCTTTGTTTTGTGTGGCATCTCCAACACTCCTCCAAGCCACTTAGGCCCATTTAGTGCAGGGCTGATGGAGTGCTGTACCACCTGTGTAGAATTTGTTTCTGTATCAGCTGGTATCTGTGGTTCCTGCATGTTGTCTGATCTTTGTTTAGGAGGTTTGCCCATGCTGCATCTGAGAGGAAAACATTTAGAGCCCTTTCCCATTCACCTTTTTGTTTGTGGAGGAGGGGTCAGTAGGCAGCAAGAACAACAAGCAAGCAAGCAAACATTATTTAAAAGCGCCCATCGTCAAAGGCTCTAGACACTGAACAATAACATACGAAGTACATCACTATAAAATAACAACCGTACATAATAAATAAATATAACAAAATTGAATTAATGAAACTAAATAGCTATAAACAATATGAAACTATTTGTAGCCAGTAAGATTAATATAAGGAAAGAGTATCCTTAAATAGGTGGGACTTCAGACCCCACTTAAAGGCTTGCAATGAGGGGACTGCCTTCAAGGACCTTGGAAGTGAATTCCACAGGGTGGGACTGGCTACCGAAATGGCCCACTCCCTGGATGACTTCAGCTGAAGCTTGGGAACCGCTAGGAGGCCGTCCTCAGAGGAACGGAGAGGGTGGAAGGGTTGATAAGTAGAGATTAGGTCTTGCAGGTAGCTAGGTCACAGTCCATGATGGGCTTTATCATATACTATTAATAGGGCACATGAAAGAGGGTGTTGGAATGTGGGTGTTGTGATTAGGGCGAATGTCTTGTGGGCAGGCGGGATTTTTTGCATTGGCGTATATGAGAGTCATGGCCTCGGGGCCCTAACTGTGGTTTTCTCCCTTTCACAATGTGTACATGGTGGGGGTGTTTATATATATTTGAGGGGAGTGTGGGGACAAAACCCCCCGCAAGAGGTGTAGGTGGGGGTCAGAGCCCCAAGCAGGAAATTATGTGGACAACGTGAGGGTGAGAGATCAATATGCGGTATGCAGTCTGCCTGGGGGCATGACTTAATTTGCAGTCACACATGTTATTCTCAGTCTTTTGCCTGCACTCATGTTTTTTGTGTCTGGTTTCTTTTTGCCCTAAAGTGGGTGACCCAAGCTTTATAGGTTAGCAAACCGACCTTGAAGGAAATTGGCCACCTCAACGGCAGCCAGTGCAGATAGTGTAAGACCGGGAGTTATATGGCAGGACCTAGAAAAGCCTGTCAGCAGCCTGGCTACAGCATTCTGCACTAACTGCAGGTGATGCAGGGCTCCTCCACTTAGCTCCAGGTACAGGGCATTGCAGTAGTCAAGTCTCTATGTCACAAAGGCATATATTGGTGAGGGCAGTTTATCTGGTGTGATAAAAGGTTTCATCTGGGCTATATTCCTCAGATGGTGAAACCTACTTTGGACAACAGCCGACAACTGAACTTCTAGTGTCAGTTTGCTGTCAAGGATCATGCCCAGATTTTTCACCTTAGCAGAGGTGGCCACCTGAGAGGCATCATGTACAAAACCAGTTGCCTTCTCTGCCCGCACAACATCTCGCTGAAGCCAGGGTCAATCACCAAAATGTCCATCTTGCCTGGGTAAGCTTTAACCAGTTGGAGGACATCCAGTCCTGCACCTCAGTCAAGCAAGAATTAAATACAGAGACTGTGCCCTGTAGTGCTGGTGCAAAAAACATATACAGTTGGGTGTCATCTACATAGCAGTGAAAACCCATATTGTACCATCTAATGATATTTCCCAAGGGCAACATGTACACCACAAACAATATGGGTGAAAGGAAAGAGCCCTGAGAAACACCACAGAAAAGGGGCTTCATGTGGGAGGAATAAATTCCCATCACCACCCTTAGCATCCTGCCTGTAAAAAAGGAATTGAACCAGCTGATAACAATGCTGGCAAGTCCACAACATTCCCTAAGGTGATCTGATAGCACCCCGTGATCCACAATGTCAAATGCCACAGAGAGGTAGAGGAAAACAAGAATAGATTTTTCACCTCTGTCTCTCACCCTAAGGAGATCATTTTGCACCAGGACAAGTGCAGCTCCTATACTGTGGCTAGACCTGAATCCAGACTGTTGCAGCTCATGGATGTCGAAGGCAGTAATATGTACCTCGAGCTGCATGGTCACCACTTTCTGAATAACCTGCCCCCAAAAGGATAGGTCAGAGATTGGTCTGTAATTCGAGAGAAAATCTGGGTCCAACAAAGACTTTTTCAAGAGAGGTTTCATGAGTGCCTCTTTCAAGGGCCCAGGGAAATACCCCTTTGAAAGAGAACACTGGACTGCCTTGGCAAACCCAAGACCAATGGGCTCCACACAACCCACTAGGAGAAATGGTGGGCCCATGTCATGATAACAGTATGTCAGCTACAACTTTGAGACTATCTCACTGGCCTCTTTCACCCTACTGGATCAAACTCACTCCAGATGTGAGGATGGCCCCTGTTAATCTCAGACCCAACACAACACACCAACTGTAGCACCCCAAGGGAGATATCCATGTAACCACCCAGTCCCCTGGGGTTACTAGAATCCCCTCAGTATCAGTGTGAAGCAGGGAGAGGCAGCTGGTGATTAAGGGAGTTAGAATGTTGAAATGAGTCAGTGTGAGTCAGCAGCAGTTGGAGGTAGCAGCTTGAAGTTGGAGGAGTGAGAACTGCTCAGCCGAGAGCTTTGAGTTGAGGGCCCTGCGTTCTCACCCTAGTCCTGGCATTCTCTAGTTTGCCAAGAGAAGTGGTGGAAACCATTGTCTACAGCAGGATCTCTTTGATTTTCATCCCTGGAGGGGTGAAAAGGACTGGTAGTGGATGGATTCAAGGGGCAATCCCCTTTTTGATCCATGATGTTGTGAAGCTGCCGGAAATGTCTAACGGTGAGCAGGATCTGACTTTTGCTGCAGAAAGCAAGTACCTGTGCTATTGTGTTCCCTGGCTAAAAGGGAAGGCACAACTTCTCTGTGAATTCAGAAGTGTGAAACTTTTCTAATTTAAAGTTGGGTGAAGTGTGTGATGTCCAGAGGTATGACTATATCACATTGTTCGGGACTTTAGTTTTTTCCACTACCAATGTAGCAATTTGAATGCTGGATGCCAAGTTTAATTTCATAAGCATTTTCCAAAGTGTGTTTCTGAATGTTTAAGGTGTAACTCTGAAAGAATGGCTGAGTATAGATTTGGGAAGAAAGGGTGGGCAGATCCCCATTTACAGTAACCAGTTCAGGACTACAGGTTCAGTAAGGACGCCTGATTACTTTAGATAAAAGGCCAACATCTGAAGAGAATTTTACCCCTGAAGTGGGTTACAGTTTCTTCTTTGGTTATGAAGAATGGTGTTAGTCTTAGCAAAATGTGTGTGCAGTTGTGGCCAGTGCCACTGGAAGAAATATTCAATGTTCTACAACATGTGGGAATACAAAGTGCAAGTGTCCTATGTCCTACTATGTTGGGAATACAAAGAGTTTTCTGTCAGATACAGTTGATTTGTTGTTCTGCAAGTTCCTAATGTCACAATGTGTAAACCTTGGGGGTCCACCCTTGCTTTCGAGAACATCTTTTGGAATGAAGTCACACTCTAGAACCCCAGCTATGGTCTGGACATTTACGTTATTGCTTCCTATGTGGAGTTACTGGTACCCCTCCAGAAGTTAGGTCTAGCATAGCCCTAGCAAAAAGTTCTCTCACCAGGACCTGGTTTTGTAAATACCAAATAGGTTATATTGCTTTTGCACATCCTCACCCCTTGAGCTCTAGAAGAATGAGTTTGATATACATTCCCAAGATATTCTGTGAGGATGGCGACTGAATATGAGTGACCCTCAAAACGGCGACTCATATTCAACACTTTCCTCTTAGGCTACCCTGCAAGGGTAGCAACCCTATGCGAATACGAGGGTAGTAAAGGGAGACAGGAAGGGGAGGACTAGCGAGGGGAAGGGGAGGGACAGGAAAGGGATTTTGGGGGACTGGTGTGCTTGCGCCATAGAGCTAGCTTTATGGTATGCTGCTATGGGTGGCTAGCTCTTGTGCAGCAGGTACAGGATTCAGGACCAGGTGCTTGGAACTTTTTTCACTGCCTGCAGCTGTGGCACCTAATTTTTTTGTGCTGTAGGGATTTTGCCTCCTCCCCGACATGCACCGCCCTGGAGTTGAGCATCTATATTCAGGAGGGTGCAGGGGGCAAAGCCCTCTGCAACTGGGGGTGAGGGGGTGAGTGGAGTGCAGCCCCACCACAAAAACACTTTTACATTTTCCGGATGTTGTGTCACCTGGGAGTGTACATCACTGATTTGCTTTTTGGCGATATATGCTTGCCATAATAGTGATTGCTATTTTGCGATTGCTATTATGACATGGAACCCATTCCCAAAGTTAGGCGTGGTACCATTTCTAAATGTTTCTGAATATATGCACAGTTATGGGTGCCAGGGGTAGCTAACTGTGTAAAGTAGCAGAGGGGGTGGTTACATCTGACCTGATAGAGCACACTTTGTCAACAAAGAACAGAGCAAACTCTTTGCATGTAGCAGATGACTGGGCTGTAGCCAGCTGAAGACAGGCAGGATGAAGTAGCCTGTCCACAATCTGGAAGAGCTGATCTGGTTTGTTCCTTGCTGCAGCAATCTCCCTGTACAGGAACTCTGCCTACCTATGGGAGCTTGTCCTTCGATGCTCCTTATAATGAAATTTCAAAGCCAACTTGTCCTCCCTGGTCCGGGATCTTTGCCAGTGGTGCCCCAACCTCCTACCCTTTCTCTTCAGAACCTTGAGCTCCCCATCAAACCATGGGGATCTCAAGTGCAATGACTTGGGTTGTACATGAAATAGTGCTACAGAATCAAGGGCTGAGCAATGGCCTTATTGTAGGCCATCACTGCCTCCCCCAGTCCTGTCTTGCAAGCAGTCATCATACTCTATAGGCCACTTGGAATCCTAATGGGGTCAAACCTCTTGAAGGGCAATAACGGATCATCTCCACAGGGGGAGGATTCTCGGGGGGAGGGTAAACGACAATCTCACTGTGCAATGATACAAACAGATGACTGAATAAATCTTGAGGTTGGTAATCTCTGTCCCAGTGAGAACACCAGGTCCAGGGTGTGAACACACAAGTGGGTCACAGAAGTAATTACTTGTGACAGGCCCAGCGATTTCTTAGTCTGGAGGAAGTCTTAACCAAAAGGTGAGAGTTCATCATTGACCCAGGCATTGAAATCACCCATAACTAACCATCTGAGTGACTCCAACACCCGGTCAGTGATCAAGTTTATGACTTCCCGGAGGAACTCCCTCTCATGGCCCGGGGCTCGGTACACAAGAAGGATCCTGTAGTCCACACATGCTAAGGACTTGGTAGGTCCCTCCAGGAGCACAGAAAAGTCCATGCTGGTTCTAAAGCAGATAGCCACTTCCCCACCCCTGCTGTCCTTCCTCAGGCAGTGCACAACATAGAACCAAGAAGCTTGGGACTGACACCTCCAAAAGTGGACTGGCATCATCACTTAGCCAGGCCTCTGTAATGCAGGCCAGGTCAACCAAGGAAATGAAGTCTGTCATACTAGTGGTCTGATTCCTCACTGACCTGGCATTGCAGAGCATGGCCCAAGTGGGATGGGTGGAGACTGTTGGCCCACATGCTGCCTGAGCACTTAAACCAGTGGAACACCTGGGTATGGGAACAAGGTAGTGGGGATCCTCTCTAGCTCCAATTTTGCCTCAGGTCCCTTCTGAATCTTACCATGCTGATACCATCCTCCCCTATAGTCCACCCCGAGCCCTTACACCTTGACCCTCACTTCCTCACAATACCTACGGCCCTTTGGTAAATTGGTAAATTCTGTCTCAAAGCTGCTTAGGAGTAAAACTCTAGATGGAGAGGATACTGTGGAGGGCAACATTCTGCAGGACCGTCCTCTGTCATAACTGGCTGGAAATGGCTTGTCTGATCTGTGGGTAACACCAGAAGTGCATTTTGGGGAGATTATACATATCAGCTAATACTTGAAAGTCATATAGTACCCCACATTGTGGATCAGTCAAGTGCTCCACCTTGAGGATCCCCCATAGAATCCACGGTGCCCAATTGAAAGACGTTTCCTCTGCAGTGTTATCAGTGTTTCCCCAAAGAAGCTCCCCTTTACCAAAAGGGGTGTTGAGGCCCCCATTGTGCTGTAGCAGAGTTCAACATGCTTCCCTGAAGAAAAGGAGGGTAGGGGGAATGCTTCATCTGTGTTGAAGGGTCCTCTCTTTTATGGTGGACCATAGAGAGTTGTCAACAGTGGTACCCTTTAATGATCTCCATCCGGGGTCGATTTTGTCATTGGGTACCAACTGCCACTGGTTTTGCATGATACCAAAAGCTTGTAGTATGTTCATAGCCTGGGGAGGCCCCACTCTTCCTGTTTAACCAGGGCATTAAGTATTGTTTTGCCAAAGTGTGGCCTGTACCCTTCCGAGAGAAAGGAGAAGAAAAGCTTCTGCAGTCTTTGGAATTTGGTGCCTGGAATGTGCACCAGAAGGTTGCTCAGGTAGAACAGAATCTTTGAGAAGGTAATCATTTTGTATGCAGCTATTTCCCCACCAAAGGCAAAATGTAATTTCTTTCATCGGTTGGAATCAGCCTCCAGATCTTGCATGAGGGGCTTAAGTTGAAGTCCACTAGCTGTTGTAGGTCGGAGGGTAAGATCATGCCCAGGTATTTGAGGTGGGTAGGCAACTACTTTATGTTCAGCTGCAGGATTTGGGCTGGCTGGCATTTTATGTTCAGGGACAGGTCTTCTGCTTTACTCCAGTTGATCCTTAGCCCAGAAATTTGATTAAAGTCATTCATCGCTTCAGGGTAGATGGGAGAGATGTTGCTGGGTTTAAGATGGCAAGAAGCAAATTGTCTGCATAAGCTTGGGTTTTATGTTGGCCTTCAGTGATAGGTATACCTGCAATGAACAACATGTGCCTGATAACCCAGAGAAAAGGTTCCATGATGATAAGGTACAGTACAGGGGAGATTGGTCATCCCTGCCAAGTTCTTATGCTCAAGGGGAAGCTTAGGGATATCAGCTCATTGGACAGTATTGCTGCCCGTAACTTGGAGCATAAAAGCATGATTCAACTTGAGACTGGACCCAGTGAATCTCCTAGCTGCCAGTGCCTGCTAGAGGTACTCCCACTCCACTGAATTGAAGGCTTTTTCAGAGCCAGTGCTTAGCAGTATTGCTGAGTCATTTTGATGATTTGCTGACCACATTACCTTTATGACCACTCTGATATTGTCCATGGCCATTCTACCCTTAACCAAACTGTGTTGGTGATGTTCTATAATATGGGGAATAACTTTTTCCAGTCAACAGGCCAGGACTTTTGCTAGGATTTTTATGTCCACATTGAAAAGGGAGATGGGTGGTAGCTGGTGGAGAGCAGAAGGTATTTTCCAGATTTAGGAAGGTGGGTGATGACAGCCTCAGACATGGACTATGGGGGCTGGCTGCTAGAGATGGCAGCTGTATAGGTTTCCACAGTCTAGTTTCAAGAGCTGTGAGGAAGGCCTGATAAAATTATACTGGGAGCCCATCAATCCCTGTTTTTTTCCTGCTGGACAGGGCTTTGACAATAGCCTAAATTTCATGTTTGGTAATGGGGTTGGTGGTGCCCAGAGACTGTCTGTGTTTGAGTGAGAACAGAGAGGGTGGTGTTCCCAGGAAGTCTTTGAGCTCTGTCATTAAGGTTCCCCTCCAAGCTTTATATTGGTCAGAGTAGAAGTCTGAGAAAGCTTTGTTTGTCACCCTGCTTCATAGTGATGTGCCCAGCAGGTATTTTAAAACTAGGGATGTGCCTGGCTGCCTGCTATATTTTTGTGTTGTATGTTAAGAGCCTACCAACTTGGGGGGTATGGCTAAGCCTTTAACCAAGACGGCAGCATAACTGCTCTGCTCCCTTACTGTGGATTCTCATCCTATAACATCCTGCTTTGGGGAAATTCCTTTTCACCTCTGAACACACAATCTATGAAGAGGGACATACCTGCTACATTGCGCTGTCCTTATTTTCTTCATCACTAAGGAACTCGGGGCCTGCTGGAACTTCTTCTAGATCTGCGGCCTACAGGATGGCCTCTTCCTCCTCCACTCCATCTGAATCTACAAAAATGGAAAAAATGTTCAACCAACTGATGGCATAGAGGACTCAAATGACTTTAGCCCTTAATAACAATACTCAGACTCTGCATGCTATAGAGACGCGCTTATTCCATACAGAGCGCCAGCTTAAGGCCCACGATTCTGCAACTACCCAGGAACAGGCCCATCTTATACATTATCTTCAAGATAAGGTGGATGATTTAGAAAACCAAAGCCATCAAAACAATTTGCAGTTTTCTGGGATTCCCGGAAGAAACTGAACAGCAAAACACCATTGGTTTCCTCCAGGACACTTTAGTGCACCTCCTGGGGTTACCATCTGCAACCATCCTGAACATCGAATGGGCCCACCGCACACTAGCCCCAGTGACTAAATCTGGAGAACGCCCATGCCCTATCCTGGTTTTATTTCTTGATTTTTGGCAGAAGGAGCAGATTGCAGCAGCGGTTAGAGAGAAAGGCCCCTTCACTTGGCAGGGCAACGCTATTCAAATCTACCAAGACTACTCCCGGGAGCTGAATGAGCACCGCAAAGCTTACTCTGTATGGTGGAAAATCCTCCATGCCCATTGCATCACTTTTTCTCTCCGCTACCCGGACACTATGCAGGTGGTCTTTAATGGGGCACCCCTCTCTTTCTCCACTCCGGACAGCCTCCTGGATTTCTTGAGGTGAGAATTCTCCAAGGACTTTCAGAACCCAGATCTCCTCACATCCTCTGGTATGCTTATGGACCCCCTCTAGCTGTAAGGAATCCTCGCCTAGGCCTCCGTCGCCTTCCCCTAACCTGCAGATCTACAGATTTGATGCTCCTTTTCCTCACCGCAGCAAAAGGCACCACTCGCAGCATTGCCATGAAAGAAGGCAACCCCCTATTGCCCAGCAGATCGAAGCTGCAGCCCCGGGGCCAGCGGAAGAAGACCTGCACCACTTCCATTCCCCAAACAAATTTACTCCACTTCTAACTCTCCGAGATGACCTCTCACCAGAAGCAGAGCACTTGACCCCTGAAACACTGACCACTGCGGTGAAATCTTGGGTTGAAGTCGGTGCACAGAACATTCAGTGTAGTTCGACATCTGACCAGGCCCCGAAACCAATTAACCCTGCTCGGCAACCAGCACAAGATCAGGAAGCTTCAGCCTGCTCCTCTCTGCCTCGGACTTCGGTGGCTTTTCCCTGAACTGGCAGCGACATGAGTGCATAATTGTTCTTTATCCCTGCCTTAGTGGGGAACGGCTTTGAGACTCAGTTATGGACTGCAAGTTTGTGTTTCTGTTTTCTTTTTCCTTGTCTTTTTCTCCTAGCCCAAATGAGGTACTACCAAGAATGAAACTGATTCTGGTATTGAGCTGATATGATGGTGCACTTTGCCTTATAGAGTCGGGCTATTAGGTACTGAATACCAACCCCTCTCTAGTTTCCTACTACAGATTGTTTAGAATGATGTGCATTCCGTGATCCCCAGCCGCTCGTTATTTCTATGCTTAAGCTAGGGCTAGGATAGATTACTGCATAATTCCAGGTGATGCATGCTGTTCCTTGTTTGCCTTGCCCACAGACAACCCTCATTGGGCAAGCACTCATTTATGCATTGCTCTCATTCCTGGGAAGGTGCTCAACCTCCCCCCCGCCCCAGCTCTGCAGCTTATCGCACCTCCTGCACTTAGTTTCCAATGCCTGTACATTGCGGGCTGCAGTATAATTGCCATTCCCACATGGGCATAATCTCTTTAACCCCTCCTTTTTTTCCCATTCCCAACAGAGTTCCTCTCTCCCTACTTGTCCCCTTCCTATTTTGGATGCCTAGGCTATGGTTTTTTGGGGCTATAGCTCATTGCAGACCTGACTGAGTATTGCTTTCATAAGACACACGTGCTACCCTAAACCTGCACTGTTTACATGATTTGGTATGGAGGCATTCTTAACTTCCTCCCCATGGCTGACATATCCCACAGGGGGACTGGGTGCTGCTAGCTGCACTTTGTGCACTAGTGGATGAGCTATAAGCTTTCCCTTTTCTGCTCTCCACCATCACCCACCCCACAAGAGGTTGGTGGATGGCCTTGGCAGCGTGACTGCCAGCCTAACTGCCTACCTCCAATCATAGGAATAATGCTGCATGTAAAATTTATTGTGCATAGTTCTGTTGTGTATTTGGCCTGTTGCGTGATTTCTTACTGTGTTTATTGTACAATCTGGGTGCCCATCCAAGCATTGCTTTCTTTGGGTTTTGCTAGGTTTGGTTATGATGCATTGTGGTGTGACCTTCAGGCCACTCTGAGAATTTGGGTAACTAATCCCTCAGCCTCTTCATCTAATTTTTCCATGTTCATCACTAGTACCTCCCTCTTCTTCTGGGACCATGGGTGATCTCCATGTTTACACCTGGAATGTATGGAGCTTGAATACCCCAGTTAAATGTAAACAGGTGTTATCACACTTGAAGAGGCTGAGGGCCACAGTTGCCTTCCTACAAGAAACTAAACTCACAACACAAGACCATGCTCTCCTAACCAGAGACTGGATGGGACAGGTATTTGCCTCGCCCCTGTCCTCCAAAAAGATGGGAGTGGCTATACCTCTTCATAAAACTCTCACCTGATCCCCCACACATGTTCGAATGGACCCCAATGGCAGATGGGTGCTAACTCTCATGAATACCCCTGAAGGCCCCATACTACTGGGCTGTGTTTACACCCTGAATGAGGATGATCCCTCTTACTTCCACATGCTTGCTCAGGAAATGAGCTCTCTTGCCCCCTCCTCTATCCCTACCATACTTGGAGGAGTCTTCAATCTCGTGTTAGAGCCTCAGTTAGATCACAGTGCCCTTACTCCCACACAACACCCCAAAGGACGTCAAGTGTTATTACACTTGATTGCCAAAGTAGGATTAACTGACATCTGGAGGCTCCTCCATCCATGGGAGAGAGACTACTCTTTCACCTCATCAGCACGTGGATCACACAGCTAACTGGATTTCTGGCTTGTATTCAAGGAAGTATCTCATATGGCAGTAAGCTCTAAGATTTCACCTAAAGTGATTTCGAACCACACTCAGGTGCATTTGCATGTCCTTTGGGGCCCTCCTCCCACAAAGTCAAACCTCTGGAAATTAGACCCCCTTCTCCTCAAGGATCCCAAATTTATTAAATGGGCTACCTCGGAGACTGCCCTTTTTCTAGCGGAGAACCCTCCTCAAGACATCTCCTCGGGCATTACATGGGAGGCCTTCAAAGCCACTTTATGAGGTGCCATAATGGGGTTTGCCTCCAGGCACCGCAAGCAGTGAGAGCAGCGTTTGGCCTCATTGGAAGCAAAACTTAGGACTCTAGAGGCTCAGGTCAAGCAGACCTCACATCTCCCAACTGACTCTCCTGTACATAAAGAAATGCTGTCAGTCCGCATTACTATAATGACTTGCTGACATATAAGGCAGAGGTCACTTTACTTAGGCTGCAACATCACTATTGGGAGGGTGGGAAAAAGGCTGGGAAACTCTTAGCCTATCAACTGGGCAAGCAACAGATGGAATGGCACATCTCGGGGTTGAGGGACCCGGCAGGTCAAATTTGCATGGATGCACAGTCTATCAATGCTGTTATGAAGCAGTTTTACTCTGACCTTTACTCCTCCACTAGAGCTCAGGAGACTAGCTCCATAGAACCTTTCCTGACCTCTCTCCATCTACCTAATCTCCTCTTTCCCCAGATTTGGAGTCTAGACCTCCCGATTACCATGACTGAAGTCACAACAGCTATTAAGACCTTACACTCAGGGAAGACCCCGGGTGGAGATGGTTTCCCGGTTGAACTCTGGCAGGCTCTTGCTCCCCAGATTGCCCCTCTCCTTTCCCAGGTCTACAGTGAAGCTCTCAATACTGGTACTTTTCCCCCTACTTTTCGTGAAGCCATTATCACGGTATTTCTCAAAAAAGGTAAGGACCCAACTCTCCCAATTACCACCCAATATCTCTCATTAACACAGACAGCAAGATCTTTGCAAAGATTCTCACCACCAGACTCAGTCCTCTCCTCCCTTCCCTAATTCATCCCTCGCAGGTAGGTTTTGCACCGGGACAACTGAGTAGGGACCATATTAGGTCATTGATTAATATAATTTACCAGGCGAACTCTTCCCCAACCCCAGCGACTGCTATTGCAGTCGATTTCGAAAAAGCTTTTGAGTCCCTGGAGACTATCTTCAAAAAGTGCTGCACCATTTCGGCTTTGGAGTTCCTTTTCGGAACTGGGTCAGGGTGATGTATCAACAACCTATGGCTAGAATTCGAACCAACATGGTAGTCTCTACACCCTTTCAGCTTGGCAGGGGTACTCGCCAAGGCTGTCCCCTGTCCCCCCTTTTATTTATCCTAGCTTTGAAGCCCTTAGCATTCACCATTAGGCAGCACCCAGACATACAGGGGATCATCTTTGGGTCTAAGACATATGCCACGGTCATGTATGCAGATGATTTACTAGTCCCAGTGGCTGATGCCACAATAGCTCTTCCTGTACTCCTTAATTTATTAGCACAGTTTGCGGAGCTGTCCGGATTGAAGATGAATAAATCCAAGACCGAACTGCTCCCTCTTAACCCTCAGTGTACTCTGAATACGGTGCCCCACCCCCCGGGGCTTAAATGGGCCCAAAGTGCCTTAGTATATCTTGGTATACATGTTTCCTCAGACCTCTCGAGTATCTGGGATCTCAATATGAAACCCTTACTTGCTGACCTAAGAACTGAATTGGACAGGTGGAGACTGCTTCACCTTACTCTACCCGGGAAAATTGCTGCTCTTAAAATGATCTCAACTCCCAAACTACTTCACCCCCTTTCCCATATTCCTTTAGCTCCCCCGGCAAAGTGGCTCTGCTCCATAGACACTGTGGTGGGGAATTTTATTTGGGAATCCAAAGAAACCCCGATACAGTAGAGGTAAACTGTGATCCCACTGGAGGATGGAGTCTTCCTTGGTTTGAAGGCTATGCATGGGTGTACTGTGTAGTGCAATCACTAAGGTGGTTTTCCAATTTGACTTGAGTCTCCACAATGGCTGCATATGGAGCAATCGCTTGTACAGGTCCATACCCTCCCCCTGTTAATATACAATCCCCTCCCTAAATCCCTGAAAACTCATCCCACCATTGGGCCAGCAGTTCGAATCTGGGCAAAGGTCCACACTAGACTCAAGGTCAATCCCAGGCCCTTCCCTCTGTACACCTATATTCAATAATGAACACATAACAGAAGAACACAAACCTCATTGGAAGTGTCAAGGCATAAGATTCGCAGCTGATGTCATGGATGGGAATGGGTTGATGATGCGCCCCTACTCCAATCTGGAGAGAACGAAAGACCTGGGAAAACAGGATTTCTGGAGATATTTACAACTGTGCAGTTCACTGACAGCTTTCTTTAAAATACACCCCGCCAACCTAGCCACCCCTCAGAAACTCTCCTCTTGGCTCAAAGTTTCTAGGAGCCAAGCCAGTAAAGCATACGCTGACATCCGAGAGAGCATCCCTTCCTAGTCTGGAGAGTCTAAACAAAAATGGGATAAGGTGCTAAAAGTTAAACTCGAAGCTGCTCAATGGGCCCTCTGCTGGAAACGGCACACCTGAGCTATCCTGATGCACGTAGCAAACGTAAACAAAATAAGCTGATACATCACTGGTACAGGACCCTGGATGTCCTATACAAAGCCAAGCTTCTGGATAATAACTTATGATGGAGGTGCCAAGCTCAAGTCGGAGACCTATACCTTATTATTTGGACATGCCCACTACTTGCCTCTTTTTGGCAGGATGTCTGTCAATTGGCAACCCGAACCCTAACCCAGGCAGTGCAGATGGATCCCTTGGAGTGGATTTTGGGACCCCCCCACCCAAAATATCAGTCTCAAGAATCCACAACTTCGCTGGCTAGCTCTGTTGGGTATCTCAGCTAAGCGCCTTATCTTATCTCAGTGGAGGACCACAGATGTCCCTTCCCTTGTCAAACTTCAGCATGCTCTTGCACAGTTAGCCTCTCTCGACCGTATGTCACATGCCACACTTGATGCACTGGCAGCCTATACAACCTGCTGGGCCCCCTTCCTTGCCTACCTGAAACCCATAACTGGTATAGGGTGAGCATCAAGATATGTACTGTGTTGGATTCACTCCTATATTTTCCGGGAGCCAAGCCCCCACTGCACGCTCTCCTTAACCAACCTAGCAGTATGTATTTAATCTGCATTTCTGTTATTCCTCCTCGAGACTCTAGACCACATCAGATAGGCACCCAGCTGTACTGTATTGTATTGTACCACATTTTTTTTGGTTGCTGTTAATTGTTTTGTAATTATTAATAATTTGCATTTCTGTGGCCAGAGAATTTAAGGGACTCCCCTTATTCCTTTCTCTCCTTAGTCCCTCGCCCATGTGCCTGCCTGCCTTCCAGTACTCATTTGTAATAATTGGGGCACGTTTTTTCTCATAAGACAAGCTGGTTGTAATTTGCCGTTATGCGAACACGAGCCAGATTTTCAGCTGTGTTCGCGCTCAATAACTCGCACAGCTCTCTTAAGTTCTGTTATTCGGCATTTCCTCTGACTAAAGAAAAGCAGTCACAGAATAAAAAAAATCAGCAAAACATCTAGTAGTCACCCTCACCTAGCATTTTCCAGCAGTTACACGGCATTTTCTCTCTTGCTCTCGCTCGCTACTGTCTCCATATAAACAGAAGCTGTGAGCTCTGACCTTTGACCTAATTTAAATATCGCCCTGACAACGATGACCCGGACCTTATAGAAATGATTTTGAACATCAGCTACAAACATCTTACGTTTTTAAAATGTGATTCCTGAAAATTAAAACTGTTTCATGGTCTAAGTTTACTGTTTCCTGTGGATCTAACTAGCTGCAGTTTTCAGTGTAAAGTCACTCCTATGCTGACATTCAAGTAAACAGCAACCTATTTTTTCCTAGTTTAAAAAAGTTACTAAACCAGACAAACACCTTTTGAAGTAGTATGCCTCTTTTATTCACTTTAATTATTGTACCACATGCTGTAATAAAGAAAAAAGCAAACACAAGACTTTTTGAAAAACAGTCTTTTTATTTACCGAAATCACGTCCCCAGCAATTACACATAACAATGCATGGGGGTGAATGCATAAATGATAAATTATGTGCACCCTCAGTGTGGGATGCTCATGCCTGTTTGTACTACAACAAGTAGCACACACAGTATCCTTCTCAGAGGTGCTGCCTGTAAATGGCATGAGTGAGGCAAGGGTACTTTGCACCATGCAGTTTAATGAGTGGTTGAAAAAATGGTGTGGAGCACAGGGGTTTGGCTTCATTGGGGACTGGGGTTCCACCTGGAGAGACACCAGCCTATACTGGCAGGATGGTCTGCATCTGTCCAGGAAGGGAACAAGTCTTTTGAGCAATCAGTTTAAATGCTTCATTGGCAAGCTTTTAAACTAGTCAAGGGGGGAGGCACTGATAAGCAGCAGGAAAATCCCAGCCTCTCCTTACAAAACAGGGTACTAAATGGGAAAAAGACCGAGGTAGAAAGGTCAGTGGGGGATGCTGCAACAGAAAGTAAAGCCATCAAAAAATGGAAAGCAATGAATACCAATGCACGTAGTCTGAGTAACAAGCTTCCTGAATTAGTGGCCTTGATGGAGGAGGAACATCTGGATATCGTGGCAGTCATAGAAACATGGTTTGCACAAAACCATGACTGGGACGTAAACATGCCAGGATACACTATCTACAGGAGAGACAGAGAGCATAAAAGAGGAGGAGGAGGAGGAGTAGCTCTTTACATAAGGGAAGGAATCAAAGTAACAGAACAAAAGAGAAAACAGGGAGGGGAAGAAGCACTGTGGGTAAATTTGGAGACCGCAATGGCACCACAATCCTCACAGGGTTGTATACAGACCCCTTCTTAGGGGAGGAAATGGACAAGGAAATGATAGAAAGTATACTTAGTATGGCAAAAAAGGGAGATATTGCTGATGGGTGATCTGAATATGCCAGATGTTAACTGGAGTGCAGTTGCCGCAGCCACTTAAGAGTGGGTTATTCTAGATGCCCTACAGGGGGCATGCCTTAGACAACTAGTATTGGAGCCCACTCGAGAGGGAGCAATCTTAGACCTAGTTCTCTCAAATGGAGATGAAGAAAGGATCACAGATGTAGAAGTGGGTAGCCATCTGGGAACTAGCGACCATCGAACAGTATGGTTCACAATAAACACAGCAATAGAGTCAAGCCATACAAAGGCAAAGGTACTGGACTTTAGGAGGGCTGACTTTGCCAAAATGGGTAAGTGCCTAAGGAATGCACTAGCAAATGGGCAGGAAAGAGGAGTGGAAGAACAATGGGGAATAATAAAAATTGCCATCACAGAGGCAACAAGCCTTTGTGTGAAGCAAATAAACAAAACTAAATGATGTAAGAAACCACTATGGTTCTCAAAGGAAGTGGCAGTAAAGGTTCAAGAGAAAAAGAAAGCTTTCAGGAAGTACAAGGAATCACAGAAGGAGCAGGACAGAGAACTGTTTCAGTTAAAGCAAAGGAAGCTGGGAAGGCAGTCAGAACAGCAAAGGTCCAAACCGAGGAAAAGATAGCCAACTCAGTTAAGAAGGGATAAAACCTTTATAGGTACATCAGGGAGCGAAGGAAGACCAAGGGAGGGATAGTAAGGCTTAATAAGGGGGAGGGGGCAGAGGAAGACTGAGAAAGGCAGAGATACTAAACAAATATTTTTGCTCAGTATTTACAAAGGAAAGGGGGGGTACCTAGAACAAACAGTAGAAACACACTGGATACAGAAGTTGATACCAGCCCATTTACAGAAGAAAGGGTTCTGAAAGAACTGTTAAAACTGAAGGTGGACAAAGCAATGGGGCCTGATGGGATTCATCCCAGAATTCTAAAAGAACTAAAGGTAGAATTAGTGACATCACAGACTACCCTGTTTAACAAATCATGGGAGGATGGGGTGGTACCCGAGGACTGGAGGAGGGCAGATGTGATTCCCCTTCACAAAAGTGGGAGCAAGGCAGAAGCAGAAAACTACAGACCTGTTAGTTTAACCTCAGTGGTAGGGAAAATGATGGAATCACTTCTGAAGGAAAGAAATGTCGAGTATCTAGAGGCCAGAGGGGCACAGGACCCAAGGCAGCATGGATTCACAGCAGGAAGGTCATGCCAGACAAATCTGATAGATTTCTTTGACTGGGTGACCAAAGTAGTAGATCAGGGAGGGGCTGTGGACATGGCCTACCTAGACTTTAGCAAGGCATTTGACACAGTCCCACACAAAGATTAATATACAAGTTAGCTAGCCTGGGAGTGGGACCCAAGATGACAGCCTGGTGAAAACATTGGCTGGAAAATAGGACACAGAGAGAGTAATAGTAAATGGAGTCCACTCTGATGAAGGGGTTACTAGTGGGTACTGCAGGATTCAGTATTAGGACCAGTCCTCTTCAATGTCTTTATAAGCGACATTGCAGAGGGACTGGAAGAAAAATATGTCTCTTTGCAGATGACAAAAGATCTGCAACAGAGTTGATGCACAAGGTGGGGTGAAAGGATGAAAAGGGACTTGGCAAGGTTAGAGGAATGGTCAAATGTATGGCAGCTTAGATTCAATGCTAAGAAGTGTAAGGTAATGCAACTGGGAAACAAAAACCAAGGGGAAGAGTACACAATGGGGTGAGATACTAATGACAACAAAAATGGAAAGGGACCTGGGGGAAGTCATATCAGATGATCTAAAGGTGGACAAGCAATGTGAGAGGGCAGCAAGGAGGGCTGGTGGGATATTGGGATGCATAGGGAGAGGCATCACCAGTAGAAAACAGGAAGTTATTATCCCTCTGTACAGACAGCTGGTCAGACCCCATCTGAGTGCCTAAGTGCAGTTCTGGAGACCCAGTCTTCGCAAAGACATAGACAGGATGGAAGCTGTCCAGAGGAGGGCAACTAAAATGGTGCAGGGTCTGCACCAGAAGACATATGAAGAGAGACTAAAGGAGCTTAATATGTATAGCCTCGAGGAAAGGAGGAGAGGGGGACATGATGGAAACTTTCAAGTACCTCAAGGAATCAACAAAGTCAAGAAGGTAGCATCTTTCAAAAAGAGGTGTGCAAAAACAAGGGCACAATTTGAAGATAGAGGGGCTCAGAGGTAATTTAGAAGTATTTTTTCACAGAGAGGGTTGTGGATGCATGGAACGGCCTTCCAGAGGAGGTAGTGGAGTCAAAAACAGTGGTAGAATTCAAGCATGCATGGGACAGTCATAAGGCAATTCTAGGGGATGGGGGTAGGAAGAAGTAGGCTGCTGGTTAACTAGGATCTGCAGCTTATCCAGTAGGCAGGGAAATGGGCAGACTGGGTGGGCCAAGTGGTCCTTATCTTCTGTCAAATTCTCTGTTTCTATGTTTCTATGTTACTGTACTGTCCATACTAGTTCCAGTTTGGGTGTTATGGGGTCAATCCAGTGCCTCCCTAATATCAGAAAACACCTGCTTGGGAGGATTGGAGGACATGGCTGCTGCCCTGGGCACACTGCCTGAGAATGCCCCCCTGGAGAGTGAACAGTGGGGCCAAGGTTATAGGAGAGGAAGAGCAACCCTACCATCTGCCTCTGCGGAATATTTACTGACCCTTGCAGATTTGGGCCTGGCCAGGCCCCTAAGTGAAACTGCCCAAACCGAGCCAGCAGAGACTGTTTCTGCCCCACTGACTGTACCCAAAGGTAAAAATGGGGAGGCTGCATCTTCTACAGTGTCCCTCCAAGAAAAAGCTCCACAGAATTCACTGACAGAGAAGCCAGGTGTTTCCCAGCCAAAGAAATCACAGGCTGAAGTGTTCAAAGAGCAAGCTGAGACAGAAGAGGAGGAGGAGGATTGGAATGCAAACTTGAGCAGCACTTCCCTTTGTTCTGAATAGGTGCTGGAGTCTGGGAAGGGTCCAAAGATGAAGTTGCCTCCCCACCTTTGCCTTCTAATTGACAGGGACAAAAAGAGGAGTCACAGTGTGAGAAATAGGAATATGAACATGAAGTGTGGTTCCCACAAGGACAACCACCGTGGACAACCATCAGAAGCCTCCTGGAATGGCCCCAAGCAGAGCGGCATGTGAGGTGACATGTGAAACAGGAGTTCCCGCAGTATGACCATCCGTGCTTGCTGGAACATGTGTGGGACATTACTGAAAATAAATGGTTGGACTGGGTGTTCCATGGTATCCTCGGTAAGGTCTATAGAAAACATAAAAAACATAACTTGCATGGCCACAGCACAACATATCAGCTGCAGGAGGCCCAGTGGATTGTGAAACGAATTTATGCAAAAAGTGCCTTTGAAGAACTGACCTTGTATAAACAGGATGTGATGCTCCAGGACATTGATGGTGGCCATGTAAAATACAGTGTACCTGCAGAGGAGTCTTATGGTCGCCCTTGCACGAAGCCTCATCCTGATTATTATTACAGCCGGTAGGAACAAAGCCATGATAAAGCTCCCCAGAGAGGTAATGCATAGTGCTCCATGAACTTTGACTTGTGTGAGATCAGCCCTTTTCACTGACTTTGCTTTTCTGATTTGGGAATATGAGACTTTGGGGGGAATGTATCTCATGTTTGATAATCACTGTGTCTAATGGTTAATTTCCAGTCAAAATGTTATCAGATTTTGATAGCAGAGGGCAAATGTTGTCTAAAGTGCATGCAATAATGTCACAGTTTGCTAGTTAATTTCAAGTTTTGCATCTGTTATGTCTTGTTCTCGAATACACTGGCACCCTGTTGCAGAGTGCCTTTTTGATCCATGTGGGGACTTTGTAAGTCGAAAAGAAGGAATCTAGTTTAGGTGGCAGGGAATATAGATAGCTGGGTTTTGTAGTGTTTAATCTGGGATCCTGGAATGCAGCCATCGGCTTTAGGCAAACCGTACATGAGGTCTAGTGGTGGGTGGCAAGGAGAAGGGGTCCTGGGTGTTTTGAAAGAGCCGAGTTGGTGGAGGATAGATATCCATTTGATTTCTTCACCACCAATCCGGTGGTGTGTAGTCCTGTGATGTGCAGCCCTAAGCCTCCTCAAAGGTTTGGTGGGCAGGGGAGTGTGCATACCCCTCATGCTTGGGCCTCTAGGGGTGGTGGCTGCTAGGCACTTTACAGGTCACCAAGGATGGCAAGTGTTTGGATGGGGGAGAGAAATGCAACTCCCTTGTGGGGTTAAGGCTCCATTTCTTTGCACTGGGATGTGCACAGTTCAAAATAATTTTGGGGGGACTTCACATCCATGCCAGGCAGAGTTAAGTTTTCCGCCATGGGACCATCTGTCACCGGCCTTTGGGAGGGGTGGTCCAGGGGACTAAAAGGGGTCTAGAGTTTGAGAAGGAGGTCTGAGGTTAGAGAGAGAGGAGAGCAAGGGATTGATATCAAGTGGGGCCAATTGCCTGCTTGAGCATCGGGGCAGTTTCGATGGAGGATCTGGTAGAGTTTAAGGCTCAGAGTGATGTGGCTGCATCCATTTTGGCCGAAGCCATGGTTTGGGGACCCCAGAAAATCAACCCTCGATCCCATGCTGTTGGAGATGAAGGTGCCTCACAACAAGGCTGGAGGGAGAGCACAGTGCCAGCAGGGAGAAGAATGGGTCACAGAGTGCCTAGGGATTCAGCACCTGGGATTATTGTCCAGTCAGCAGTTATATATGGAGGTGGCCAGGAGGTGCCAGTTTGGCCCCGAAGAGAAGAAGGGACATTTGGACAGTGGAGTTATGGCCCCAAAGTGTGCAGCTTTAGCCAGGCCTATAAGACTGAGAGTTGGGAGGGAGCAGTTAGCCCTGCGCTGTGTGGCAAACTGGACAGCCCTACAGAATGGAAGAGCCACATAGGGCATAGTGGCAATGGCCCTGATTTGAGCAGTCATTGCCAGGGAAAGTAAGAGGGGGCAGAACTGTTTAGACTTGGAGGAATGTGCGATTTCTTTGTTTCAGGATGAACTGAGAGGCCTGTAATGTTTTTTTGGGGTCATCTGGATAACACCCTGTATGGACTTTCTCTAACTAGACTCCAATGTAATATGACATCCTTGGTCCAGGAATTATGCTGCTAATGTGACCACTGCATTCCTGCAACAATAAGCTGTTTTCTCACTATTTAATCTTGTAATTGCTCCATGGAGTAATTTATTGGAAGTTGAATCAAGTAATTAAAATGGGATCCCATTTGTTTCTGCAGTACAAGAGTTATCTTGTTTACTTAAACTGTTTTGCTGCTAATTAGTGTTTCCCTTTTCCGCCCAGCACTGTAGAAGTCAGCGGGCACCCCTGTTCCAGCTATGGCCTGGGAAAATGTAGGCTGCCAGGAATTTATTTCTGCTGCTGTAGTTGCCCCTTTCCCCACAGATGTTTACCACCATACCCATATACAATGGGTGGGGGGGAGTTACACAACATCATCATGTCCTTTTTTCAGCTGGTAGAGCACCTGTTTTACTTGATAGGAGAGTCAAGGCTGTGAATATTCCAGGAACTAAACTGCAGGAAACAAAGAACCTTGCTAGTTACTTTTAGAAACACAGATAGGTATGTAGCCTGTGAATTAAGCGTAAGCAAGTCTAGAGGGGTCCTGAAGGTAGAGGAGAGGAGGCTGAGAGGGGCAAATAGTATGCAGTGTCATCAGAGGGGGAGGTTATAATCATTACAATCAGCAGATGTACTATACAGGATAGGCGGAATATTATTAGACTAGTATCAAGTTTGCTATATTTGTAACAATTCAAGATCATAACTGGACAGTATGCTATAACAGTTTTGTAAACAATGAAAACTTTGTAATAACATTTCTTGGAAAATGCTAATGTGAAACTGCAAGTAATGGGACAATTCCTAGTTGTACTTAACTGGAAACATACACAGAGGAACAAAACAATAAAAATGGGTGTTAATAACCAACAAGACTTCGGAGATGGGCAGCTCTCCAAGAAGTGTCTACTAGACCCAGAGCAGACTACCATAACAGTTAGATCACATATCGTCCTTCCTCAGGCTGAGATGGAACATCATTAATTTTAAAAGATATATGCTTTTTGTGGACAGCATGCTGCAATGGACTGCATACAACTTGAATATTGTCTGTCGAGTAAAAGGAGGAGTTGTGGGTGGGGGCAGCACAGAGTGTCCATAGGTGAATACATCTCAAAGCGTTCTAAGTGTGAGGGGAGGGGGACCTGAAAAGCAAAATGTATAGGGTAGAGACCCCCCCATCTAAAGGGTAGATTGTCAGGGATGGGGTTAAGAGGGAAGGGGGAGGATGAGTTAGAGGATGGGTGAGTAGAAAGGTCAGAAATAGGGGAAAGAGGAGGCAAAAAGTGGGGAACGGATAGTGGGGGAGCAAAGGAGGGTGGTGGTAGTGTCACTTCTGTAAAACCAAGCTGGGTTGGGGACTACAGATATGTGCTTCATCTGATCCTCAAATGTCTGGATTCCCATAAAATAACAGACTACATCTGGAGAGTAAACAGGAAAAGGTAGGGGTAGGGGCAATGTTTGAGTGTCCCAGCACTCACAGGGAGCATGAGAGGGGCTCCCTTCCATATGAACTAAATCAATCTCTGGCTTACAGATAAATTGAAGCTGTAAGATAATCTAAGCCCCCCCTAGGCTTCTTAAGGAGGGGTGGAACTTTAAGCGGGTGATGAACTATGGACAATGTTCTTAACAACAGGAAGGGCTTTTACAGTCTGCACTATGCTCCGCAACTTGGTGAGTTTTCCTGCTGTGCACACAATGTACCATGAGGGCAACTGTATGGGACTATAGAGACAAAGAGGGAGGCAAGCTATGCCACTTCTAGGTTACAGCTCCAGTTGGATTACAGAAACAATCCAATAAACATGAAGCGGTTCCCTACAACCATAGAAACATAGAAACATAGAAACATAGAAGTTGACGGCAGATAAGGACCGCAAGGCCCATCCAGTCTGCCCATTTCTTTTTCTACCTTATAAATGTGCCATTGGCCTTTGTCAGTGACCTATCTATTCACAGTCATTTGTATTGCTCCCTTATGCCTATCCCATGCATGTTTGAAGCCCTGCACTGTATTCATAGCCACCACTTCTTGTGGTAAGCCATTCCATGCATCTACCACCCTTTCTGTGAAAAAGATTTCCTCACATTCCCTCTTAATCGGCCTCCTCTAATCTCATGCTGTGTCCTCTTGTCCTGCTATTTTTCTTATATTTAAACATGTTAGACTCTTTCACCTTGTTTATGCCCTTAAGGTGTTTGAATGCCTCGATCATATCACCTCTCCCTCCTTTGCTCAAGGGTATACATATTGAGCTCCGTTAATCTGTCCTCATATGTCTTCTGATGCAGTCCCTGCACCATTTTGGTTGCCCTTCTCTGGACTGCCTCAATTTGGTTAATGTCCTTTTGAAGGTGTGGCCTCCAATACTGCACGCAGTACTCCAGATGGGCCTAACCAATGTCTTGTACAGAGGATTATTACCTCCTCTTACGACTCTAGATACCCCTACTAATACACCCTAACACTTCCCTAGCCTTACCTACTGCTTTAGAGGTCTGCTTGGATGATTTCAGGTCATCAGTGATGATGATGCCCAAGTCTCTTTCTTCCTTTGTGACTGCTAGCAACTCCCTCCCAGCCTATAAGTGGCTTCAGGTTTCTCTTCCCTATGTGCATGATTTGCACTTCTTTGCATTAAATCCCAGTTGCCACTCTTCTGACCATTCTGCTAGTTTATCCAGATCTCTTCCATTCTGTCCACCCCATCTGGATCATCTACTCTGTTGCAGATCTTGGTGTCATCTGCAAACAGACAAGCCTTACCCTCTAGTCCATCTGCGAGGTCACTAATGAAGATGTTGAATAGGACTGGCCCCAGAACTGTCCCTGAGGTACCCCACTTGTGACTTGCATCTCTTCTGACTGCATACCATTTACCACCCTCTCTGTTTTCTGCCAGTCAACCAGTTTGCCACCCAGTTGACCAACTTCTGACCCACCCGAGCCTACCTAGCTTATTTATCAATCTTCTATGTGGAACAGTGTCAAAAGCTTTGCTGAAGTCAAGGTAGGCGACATCAACTGCTCCCCCTTGGTCCACCACTCTGGTTACCCAGTCAAAGAAATCTATGAGATTAGTTTGACAGGACCTTCCTTTTGTAAACCCATGCTGTCTTGGATCCTGTGCCCCTATGGATTCCAGGTGTTGCACTATCCTTTCCTTAAGGAGTGCCTCCATAATCTTGCCCACTACTGAGGTAAGATTGACCGGTCTGACCCTTGGTTTAGCAGGAATAGAAAGGTGATTCAAAGGGACTGTGGTAATGAGGGGAGGGTGAGTGGTCCATTTGCAGTGCCAGAAGGTCTTAGGACACTGTAATAGTGATGTATAAAACCCATGGGACCAGTTAATAACATTCCAGCAGGTTATTGCTACAGTAGGCTCATGGGTGCCCTGAAAATTGCTATGAAGTTGGACACTGGAGGCATACTCTGGGCTGGGGTGGGGGGGGGCATGAGATCACTGATTCCTCTCAGGTCAGGGCCATTTCAGACAGAGATTCAACTGTAGCATTTGGTGGCTACCACTTAGTAGTTAGAGATAAGCATGTCAAAAGATATTATTTTAGTAGCCATGGAACATGCAACTATGAAGGCTCCTGAGAGGACTGCTAAGTCACATGGAGGAATAAAGTGTGGAAGGAGCTGGTGGCATGCACCCTTTTCATACAAATAAGAAAAGAAGTGCAAGATGCCTTTATTTGAAGGTGGAATTGGATTTTTTTTTTTTAGTCATATTCATGTGTTGTAAGCTGGAAGGAGAGAGACATGTTCTGAGACTGGTGCCCAAATAACAGTTCGCAGAGGTCGAGGGGTGCTGGCTGTGGTACAACAATTGATTGCCATGTAATTACAAAGCCTCATGGCAGCACCATGTGCACATACAAGGATTGGCTCGGGGAAGGGGGGGCCATAGCTAGAGGACAGCTGTGCAGAGTGACAGACAGCCACATAGGTATTTGGGCTGCTATATGAATCCTGGGTGGACGGGGAGATATGGGGTGGGGGTGGTGAAACAAGATCAGCAAATAGGTCACTGACTTAGCAATGTAAAACATAAAGTAAGTAATGCCATAAATCCATAATTGCAGTAATTTGACTCATACCAGCTACATTGGAATACAAACCTGAGAGGTCATAAATATTCAGTATGTCACAGCTGTGACAGTCAAGGTATATATACTGTAAGGCCAGAGCCCATGAGATTGCTGACAGAGGCATAGAGAAGGGAGGAGTGGCACAGCAACTGATTGCCATGAGGATACAGGTCCCGTTACCAGAATTGAAATCCTTTATTGAGTTCTAGCCATAAGGAGGTGAAAAGGAGAGCATGCCTAGAAAAGGACAGCCACAGGGACCTTCAGGTTATGCGCAGAGGGTGGCGTGGAGAATCCATGTTGGAGAAGGGAGAAAGATATGCATGAAAAACACTCACATGCTGGCCTTCGATGAGAAAACACATGACCACAGTTTTTTTGACCCAATAGATTCTATATATATATCTACATAGCTATATATTATACTGGTGCAATAGCACCAGTGTAGCTAGGGTTAGTAAAGCACTTCAATGTTAAATCCAAAAGTTTCCACCCTAATAACTTTGACAAAATAGCCTGACATTTGGCATGCACTGTCATTCTGCTAGAGTCTCAAGATGTGAAAAGTTTCATGACAGCATCTTCCATAGTTTTTGAGATATAAAGTGGTGAAAAAAAAACAAAAAACTTTTTCCTGTTGGTTATCATGGGATTTTTTGCTACATCTACAGCCCAGATAGAATGAACTTCTTCTCTGAAATTTTCAGGAATGATGGGGTCTGTTCTAAGGGTGTGCCTTTGGATGGTGTGGTGAAAAAATATGTTACCATTTTTGAATTAGAACGATTTTTGTGATAGCCGCCAGACAGGCAGGTAAATGAGAACCGTTTGAACTGTTAATTGTTAAGGATTTACGGTTTGTGCTCAGAGAAATACTGCTTGCGATGTCAGACATCTTTTTTTTTTTCCTGTTTTAACAAAGTTTTTCTATCCAAGCACTACCTGGTAACTAATAAATAAGATCTGTAATTAGGTCTCCTTCACATACTTTGTTGGATTCTTTTATTACTATTTTAAAATTAACACTGCAAATATCTGCTACTGTGGCGAGAATAAGTTTGCCTGTCAGTCGCTTAGGTAAAGATGGTTCGATCAAAAAATAACCCTTCGCAGTTCTTTACAGTTTGAAGTTTACGGTTTAAACTGAAAAGACTGAACAGTAAAGGTCTATGACAGTTCAAATTTTCATGGCTCCCTGGTGGCTGTTGGCACCCCCTACTCTCCGATTTCCATTTCCTGAATGAAATAATATGTCCCTGGTAGTCCAGTTGTCCCTCCCCCCTCTCCTGTTCTGCCATCACCCTTCCTGTAAAACTAAAACATATTCTCTGGTAGACCAGTGGTTCCTCCCCCTCCTCCATTCTCCAATTGCCATCCCAGTATAAATTAAATATATTCCCTGGTAGTCCAGTGCTCCCTGCTCCTCCCCTGTTCTCCAGTCGCCAGCCTGGTATAAATTGAATATATTCTCTGGTAGTCCTGTTGTTCATTCCCACTCCACTATTCTCAGATCACTGCCTGGTATAAAATATATATTTTCTGGTAGTCCAGTGGTTCCTACCCCATTCTCCGATCATTGTCAACATATAAAATATAAATTCCCTGGTAGGCCAGTGGTCACTCATCCTCACCTGTTCTCCTATCACTGTCCCCATATTAAATAATAAATTCACTGGTAGTCCAGTGGTCTGTCCCACTCCTCCATTCTTCAATTGCCATCACCGTGCTGCCGTTATATGTCCCTGGTGTCTAGTGGCACCCCCAATTTTCCCCGTCGGTGTCCGTGGCTGTAATAAAACCATTCCTCAATGTTTTTTTCCCCCTGCAAAAAATAAAACAGTCCCTTACCAATCAGCCCCCCCACCTTCACCTCCAAATCAGCACCAGCCACCCCACACACCCCTGTATACCCCACATACCCTCACTCACTTGAACAGGTCCCAGGTTCAAGATCCACTCTTTTATCGAAGACACGTCTTGTTGCTGGAACAGGCGACTGCAGTATGAGAAACTAAGACAGATGCAGTTCAATGCATTTCAATGGGGTTTTCAACTTTGATGCATAACTCAGCCTTTTTTGAAATTTTGACACCATATTTTCCCATGGCCTTCTGGGGACCCCACCTCATGAACAATATCAGTGACATTATGCAACTCTCGCCTGACAGGTGATTTCATGGTTGCTTTGCGAAATCACCTTTTGGGCAGGATTTAGAAATGTTTCTTGCTCTTGTTCATGAGGTGGGATCATAAGAAAGCTATTTTAAAAATTGGGGTCAAAATATGTAAAAATGGCAAAGTTATGACCATTCATTGCAATTTTGTTATGCACGCTTGTAACTTTGGACATTTTAAAAATATTTTGACCTCAGATTGACAACAGAGACTTCCTGTTACCCCACCTCATGTATATCATAGCTGTCATTTTTTCATATCCTGGCCAAAATGTGTTTCTGCACCTGTGGCGTGCAATGATGTTACACTTTCGTGGAATTATGTTTTGGCGAGGATTTGAAAATTTTCTGTATCGGTTACATGAGTTAGGGTAATAAAATGACTATGCTGACAATTTGGTCATTGTCCTATAAATGGAAGTGCAGGGCACTTCCACAGCTATATACATATATGCATCTATGGAGGGATGGGAGCAAAGGGTCCAAAGGTCTCTGTGCTACCACAGGCAAATAAAGCTAAGATAACACTACTAAAAAAGTAAGGATCTTCTTTGCAAAAAACTGTGTAAATGCATCAGTTAGGGTTGAGGATAAAGCAACAAATGTAGGGAAATATGACATTGGGGTTTTCAATCCTAAAACCCCTGCCCCACCCCCAAAAGAGAATGAGGGGTGGAGTCTTCCTTGGGGTTGTCAACCCTAACACCCACCTCATTTTATGCACTCGTGAAACATACACACCTGACTCCATCACATCTTAGTTTTTCTGTTACTGCAATGGGGCGAGTGCTAGGGTTGACAACCCCAAGAAAGGCTCCTCCCCTCATTCGGGGTGGGGCAGAAGTTTTAAGGTTGGAAACCCTAACATCATATTTGCCTACATTTGTCACTCTATCCTCAACCCTAACTGATGCATTAATGTAGTTTTTTGCAAAGAATGCACAGTATATATATCCATGTGTAAAGATGCTGAGGTGGTGCAGTATAGGAGAATGGGGTAAAAGTTAGGCACGAAGACCCCAACGCACACCCCGATGCCTGTTGGTGTGTGGAGGTCGGGGGATGGGAGATGGTAGGGGTCGTATTCCTAACACCACATTTCCATGCTTTTCTCGTTGTGTTATGAATCCTAACTGATGCATTAACAGAGTTGTTTGACATGAATTCTCCTCCTTTTTGAGAAAGTGTAATGTAACTGGTAAGTGGTATGTGTTAGTGGGAAAGTGGGCCCTCCGGGTCCTGCCCTCCCTTCATATGGCCCATTTCTTTGCATAATGATATGCATATGTGGGAGCATGAGCCCTCCTGGCCCTGTGCTCCCACTTACACATAACTAAAGAGCCATACAGCAGCCCTACAGGACAAGGAACCCTTATAACACTAATTTGCTAATATCTCAGCAACCGTAGCATCTAGGAAAAAAATTCCAGTACTGTTGTAATCATGACAGAGAGTACTCCATGCAAGGTAAATCAACCAAATCTCTATCTTGCATCATTTACAATATATGGCCACTAAAATACACTGAAAAGGCACCCTTGGAACCCTTGTGACACTAATTTGCCAGTATCTCTGTAACTGTAGCAAGCAGGGAATAAATTCCACTGCTGGTGTAATCTATGATTTTCAAACTTGTTTCTGTAGGTAGCAGCATCTCTGTATCTTGCTTTGTTTTTGAGATATGGGTGCCAAAAAGCATCATGGGTGCTGCAATGTTATCCTATGGGAAATTTGTCAACTTCGGAATGCTGTAACTTTGGGCCAGTTGAATGTTTTGGCACCAAACCACCAAAAGCAACATCTGTGGGACCAGAGCTTGCCAACCTTCAAATGACAGCCCAAAAGGCCCAACTGTTTTGTTACAGGGTGATGACAACTATTTGCAGTTTTTGAATAAAATGCTTTTGCAAATTGTGAAAGTTTCGCAAAAAACAGCACAAAACTTTCTCATTTGCATAAGTGTCAAGGTTGTTTCTTTCACAATTTGTAAAAGTACTGGGGAACTGATTTTTAAAATGGCATTTCTGGAGGGGTTTATCCCCCCAAAAAGATAGGGCTGGCATCCTCAGGACCTGACTAGTAAACCCAACAGTCAGTGTTTACCTAGGGGGTCCCAAATTTAAATGCCAGGCATTTTTCTCTCTCGTGAACTGAAAACAAGATGGTGGCAGCATGAAAGTAAAAGGGCCATTTGTGAAAGGAAAATTGTACTTAAGACATTATCGTGAAACACATATATTTTTTTCCCATCGACTATAATGGGAAATTAGTTTTTTGAATAACTTTTGAATGGGTCAATCTTTTTACACCAGATCTTCAAAAGGCACATCGGCGACCCAGACTGCATCTTCCCTGAAGATTTCAGACCAGATGGACAAACTGTGCAGGCTGTGGGCACTAGCAAAAAAACACTCAAAAAAAGTCTGTTTTTTGGCATTTTTTGGTGTTCTGCAGCTCCTCAACCATACATCAGACTGTAGCGCAACTTATCAGATCCAGAGATCTATGGAACCAGACCATGCATGCAAAATTTCAGGCAACTCTGTCTTACGGTAGGAAAGTTATTTGCTGTAAAATTAGAGGTTTAACATTAAAGTGCTTACTCAACCTTAACTATAGTGCCACTATTGTGGCACTATATATATATATATATATATATATATATTGCAAAAAACTCTGTTAATGCATCAGTTAGGATTAATAGTACAGCTACAAAAGTTTGGAAATGTCCTGTTAGGGTTCAAAATCCTAACTCCGCATTCCCCCCCCCCACACACACACACACATATGCAAGCAGGGAAAGGGCTAAGGCAACACAAGCAATCGGAGACAACCCCAATCATGTAACACAAGTAACGTTAAACTCTCTAAATGTACAGCAAGACACATCCATCATCATGAGTCACCAACTGAATGAGTTCTACCACCATCATAGGTAAACATGCATACTGGGCAACCATGGGTGATGGCCCCCATTAAGCATTTTAGTGTTACAAACAGCAATAACAAGATTTAAGCAGATGCCTATATTTGAATAGTGAAGAAGGGATGTAACACACAGTATGTTATCCACAGATAGTTTCTTGGAAATGAGAGTTAGTATAAGCCTACCAACAGTCATTGGATGTTTGCATTTATTTTTCTGATAGAGTGAGTCAGTCCTAATAACAAATGATAGTAATAATAAAAGTCATTATTTGCAGTATAGTTTACAATTAACATGTGAAAGCAACAGTTGCAACATCCAAAGCTAGCAATAGATGCTGCTAATGAGTATTTCCAGGTAACGCAGCAGTATAACAACATGTCATGGTGCGAGCTTCATATATAAGTACAGTGTTGTGATTATTGTGGTTACAGATGTGACGGAGTGGTATAGAGTCTTAGGATCTTGCATGTGTCTTGCATGTGTGTGTTTGTGTGTGTGTATATATGTGTGTGTGGGGTGGGTGGAGGGGGAAATGTGGACTTAGGGTTTTGAACCCTAACAGCACATTTCCAAACTTTTGTCACTGTACTATTAACACTAACTGATGCAGTAACAGAGTTTTTACAATGAATTCCCCTTTTCTTTGAGAAACTGTAATGTACATGGTATGTGTTAGTGGGAGCACGGGCACTCTGGGCCCTGAACTCCCTTCACATTTTCCATTTTTCTGCATAATGGTATGCATATGTGGGAGCACAGGCCCTCCGGGTCCTGCACTCCCACTTATCCATAATTACAGAGCCATACAGCAGCCTTATAGGGCAAGAAACCATAGTAACTCAAATTTTCCAATATCTCAGGAACCGTAGCAGCAAAGAACAAAAGTCAAGTGTCGCAGTAATTGTGACAGTGAGTACTTCACGTGATATACATTGACTGAATCCATATCCTGCATCATTTCTGAGATATGGGCACTGAAAAGGCACCCTTGGAACCCTTGAAACATATTTTTGCCAATATCTCTGCAGCCATAACAAGTACGAAAAAAATTCCACTGCAGATGTCATCCACCTGAAGGTGAACTAACCTGCCAGTAGCGAAAACTCCGTATCTCACTTCATTTTTGAGATATGGGCATCGAAAGGCATCACAGATGCCACAATGTTATCCTATGGGAAATTTCTCAAATTCAGAATGCTGTAACTTTGGGCTTTTTGAATGCTTTAGTACCAAACCACCAAAAGGCACATCTGTGGGTACGGGGCTTGCTACTCTGCAAATTTCAGCCAAAAAGACCCAATCGTTTTGTTGCTGGAGGATGGCAAATATTTGAAGTTTTTTTTTGGCAAAACCCTTTCACAAATGTTAAAGTTTCGCAAAAAAACAGCACAAAATGTTCACATTTGCAAAACTTTTGCAAATGGACTTGTGAAAGTATATTTTCTCCGATGTTTAAAATGGCATTTCTATGGGTTTTCCCCCCAAAAAGATAGGGCTGGCATCCTCAGGACCCGACTAGGTAAACCCAACAGGCAATGTTTACCTAGAAGGTCCCAATTTTAAATGCCAGGTATTTTTCTCTATTACTAAGTGAAAACAAAATGGCTGAATCATGAAAGTAAAAGGGCCATTTGTGAAAGTAAATTATATTTCCCCCTTTTGACTATAATGGGAAATTCGCTTTTTGAATAACTTTTGAACAGTTTAATATTTTGACTCCAAATCTTCAAAACACACATAAGTGACCCAGACTGCATCGTCCCTGAAGATTTTGGACTGAACAGACAAATCATGTGGGCTGTGGGTGCGAGCAAAGAAACACGCAAAAAGTCAGGTTGTTTTTGCATTTTATGGTGTTCTGTAGCTCTGCAACTGTACATTCAACTATAATGCAACTTGCCAGATCCAGAGCTCTATGATACCAGACCAAGCATGCAAAATGTCATACAAATCCATAATACGATGGCAAAGTTATTAAGGTGCAAAATTTGAGGTTTGACATTAAAGTGCTTACTCAACCCTAACTATACTGGCGTTACTGCACCAGTATGATATTTGTGTGTGTGTGTGTGTGTGTGTGTGTATATATATATATATATATATATATATATATATTATAGGGGTGCGGTCACGCCCCTATAGTTAGGGTTGAGAAGGCACTTTAATGTTAAACCACAATATTTGTACGTTAATAACTTTGCAACTGTTCAATGGATTTGCATGAAATTTGGAATGCGTGGTCTCTTATGGTAGTTCTCTTTTGCCAATCCATCTGTCAGAAAAATTCTGTGTCCAAGAGCCACCATCTTGTTTTCATTCCCCCAAATAAAATGTCATAGCTTCCTCCACGGGTGACTTTTTGTTGTAATAAGGCATGGGTTTTGTTCAGGGTGACACCTCTACTAACCCATACCTTTGGTTTGCTTCATTTTGTCCAAAAAACAGCAGTTACAAATTTAAAAATTCTTTGCCCATGACTCGCTTCCTATCCTCTTTCACAAACTGGCAAAATCCCAGTCCTCGAGCCGATCCTCTTTCACGAGGCGGCAAAATCCTTGACCATCACTTTGTGACCAGATGGCCATCCTCGCAGACGAGGATTGACTGACAATCAAGGATTTTGCTGCCTTGCAAAAGAGAATCAGCTGTCAGACTGGGATTTTGTCAAGTCGTCAGAGGGGATTGTTTTTTTGAATCCTCTTTCATGAGTTGACAAAATCGCGGTTCACAAGCTGTCAAAATCCAAGTCCGCCACCCGATGCTCTTTTGCAAGGTAGCAACATCCTTGACCATCACTTAGGGACCAGATGGTCCTTCTTGCTGACAAAGATTGACTAACGGTCAAGGATTTTGCTGCCTTGCAATAGAGGGTCAGCTGGCGGACGGGAATTTTGCCAGCTCGTGAAAGGGGATTGTTTATTTGAATCCTCTTTCATGAGATAACAAAATCGCAGTCTGCAAGCTGTCAAAATCCTAGTCCACCACCAAATCCTCTTTCGTGAGGTAGCAAAATCCTTGATCATCACTTAGGGACCAGATGACCAAAATCTGACGGTCAAGGATTTCTCACGGATGGTGATTTTGACAGCTTGCGAATGGGAATTGATCTGACAAATGCTGGGGTGTGCCATGGGGTCATGAGGCCTAACTCTCATCCCATTCTCCTTTACTGTAGCATGTCAACCTGTTTACACATGGAATGGGGTGAGAGTTGGGCCTCATGACTCCATGGCACACCCTAGCATCTGTCGGGCTGTGGAGGATGGGGGTGGGCTTGGGGGGCTTATGGGCTCAACCCTAATATCTCATTTCCTCACTTTTGTCACTTTAGTCCTAACTGATGCATTAAATGAAGTTTTTGCAATATATATATATATATATATATATATATATATATATGAAAAACAGTTGCACATAACCCAGTAATGCAAAGCATCATAGGAAACATATGCAAATCTCCATGAAAGAATTTGGACTGGCTCAACTTTAAGCAGAATTGCATGGTGCCAGAAGGCCTCAGTGCAATCAGCAAAGGCTAAGAACAGCAGACACATACACGTGTTTCATCCTCATTTGGATTAATTAGTGTGCCATATCTGTGTCTTAGCCCAGGGAGAGAGAGCCAGCCACCCCTTAAGGGGGTTGTTATTTTCTTGGGTCATGGGGACCCCAAAATAGAGCAGGAAAAGAACTACAAAAGAACCCCAGAGCAAATGCCTTGAGGCATGGGTTATCCCGGAGGATATTGGCCTACCAGCCAAATTTTAAAGAAAACACAATTGCACATACACCAATAATGCAAAGCATCATGGGAACCATATCCAAATCCCCATGACAGAATTTGGACTGGCTCAACTTTAAGCAGAATTGCATTGTGCCGGAAGGCCTCAGTGCAATCAGCAAAAGCTAAGAACAGCAGACACATACACGTGTTTCATCCTCATTTGGATTCATCAGTGTGCCATATCTGTGTCTTAGCCCAGGGAGAGAGAGTCAGCCACCCCTTAAGGGGGATGTTATTTGCTTGGGTCATGGGGACCCCAAAATAGAGCAGGAAAAGAACTACATAAGTACCCCAGAGCAAATGCCTTGAGGCATGGGTTATCCCAGAGGATACTGGCCTACCAATATCCTCCAGGATAACCCATGCCTCAGGGCATTTGCTCTGGGGTACTTTAGTAGTATATATACTGTATATATATATATATATATATATATATATATATATATATACACATATGTGTGTATATACATACATATATACATATTCATTGCAAACAAAACTTCATTAATGCATCAGTTAGGGTTGATAGCACGTGACAAAAGTTTGGAAATATGATGTTAGGGTTCTCCCTACCCCCCACCCCCACACTCCACACACCAACAGACATTGGGGTGTGCCATGAGGTTGTCAGTCCCAACTGCCACCCCATTCCATGTGTAGACAGGCTGATATGCTTCAGTATAAGAGAATGGTGAAAGAGTTAGGCCTGATGACCCCATGGCACACCCCAACATGTGTTGGTGTATGGAATGTGGAAATGGGGGGTGGGGGGACCCTAACATGACATATTCAAACTTTTGTTGATGTGCTATCAACCCTAACTAATGCATTAATTAAGTCTTTTGCAATACATTTCCCTTCTTTTTGAGAAAGTGTAATCTAACTAGTAACAGGTATGTGTTAGTGGGAGTGTGGGCCCTCTGGACCCTGCGATCCCCTCACATTGCCCATTTTTGCATAATGGTATGCATATGTGGGAGAACAGGTCCTCTGAGCCCTGTGTTCCCCCTTACACATAAGTGTGGAGCCATACAGCAACCGAATAGAACTGAAAATGAACTTTTGTAACACTAATTTGGCAATATCTCAGTAACTGTAGCAACTATGAAAAAAAATCCACTACAGTGGTATTCATGACTTTGAAACCTTTACACAGGCTTAGTCCACCTGAAGGTGGACTAAGCTGCGAAGAATAAAAAAATCCATAGCTCACAATGTTTCCTAGATACAGGCATCTAAAGTCACCACGGGTGCCGCAATGTTAATCTATAGAAAATTTCTCAACTTCGGAGCACTGTAACTATGGGCCCATTGAATGCTTCCTGACCAAACTACCAAAAGGCAAATCTGTGTGACCAGGGCTTGCCGTCCTGCAAATTTCAGCCCAAAAGCCCTAATCATGTTGATGCTGTGTGGTGGCAAAGAATTACTGTTTTTGGGTGATGGTCTATTGCAAACTGTGACAGTTTTGCAAAATTTTGTGACAGAATGGGCAAGACAGTTTTGTGATTTGCAAAAGCATCACATCCATTCTGTCATAATTTATGACACTACAGGGGGTCTTGTCACCAAAATGGCATTTCTGGGGGTTTTCACCCCAAAAAAAGATAGTGCTGGGATCATCGGGCCTGACTAGGTAAACAGAACTGTCAGTGTTTACCTAGGGGTTCCCAAATTTAAATGCCAGGTATTTTTCTCTCTCATTAACTGAAAACAAGATGTCCACTGCATGACAGTAAAAGGGCCATTTTCAATAGTAAAATGTAGTGGCAGCAGCTTTTGAGAGACACATATATTTTTTTCCCATTTACTATAATGGAAAACTTGTTTTTTGACTAACTTTTGAATTGTTTAATATTATTTCACCAAATATTTGAAAGGCACATCAGTGACCCAGACTGCTTCTTCCCTGAAGATGTCAGACCAAATGGACAAATTGTGTAGGCTATACCCACGAGCAAAGAAACATGCAAAAACCCCATTTTTGCATGTTTTGTGGTGCTCTGCAGCTCCATAACTGCTCATCTGACCATAACACAACTTGCCAGATCCAGAGATCTATGGTACCAGACCACACATGCAAAATTTCAGGCAAATACATCATACAGTGGCAAAGTTATTGAAGTGCAAAATTTAGGGTTTAAGATACAAGTGGCTGGGCAACCTTAACTATACTGGCACTACTGTGTGTGTATATATAAATATATATATGTAGATAGATAGATATACATAGATAGATACATATTCTTTGCAAAAAACTTTGTTAATGCATTAGTTAGGGTAAAAACCACAGCGAAAAAAGCAGGGAAATGAGGCGTTAGAATTTCCAACCCTAACGCCCAACCCCGAGGTTCTCACCCCCATCTCCCCAGACATCACACACCAACAGGTGCCTAGGTGTGCCATTGGGTCATCAAGCCCGACTATCACCCCATTCCAAGTGTAAACCAGCTCACACGCTGCAGTATTGGACAATGGGGTAAGAGTTACACCTGATGACCTAATGGCACACCCCAATGCTTGTTGGTGTATGGAGGGTGGGGGGATGGGGTGGGGTGGTAGGAATGGGAACCCTGGGGTGGGACATTAGGGTTGGAGACCTTAACGCCTCATTTTCCTGCTTTTGTCACTGTAGTATTCACCCTAGCTAATGCATTAACAAAGTTTTTTTGCAAAGAATTTCCCTCCTTTTTCAAATTGAATAGATGTATCCTCATTTTGCTGTGGAAGAACAGAGTCCTTTGGACCCTGAACTCCCATCTCTTCATCGAGACAGTGCAACAGTTTTCATATGGCCCAGTAGGAGCACAGGGTGCTTTGGACCATGCACTCCCATCCTTTCATCGAGATAGTACAGTACTGTGCATATGTCACAGTGAGAGTACAGGGTCCTTTGGACACTGTGCTCCCATCCCTCCATCCAAATAGTACAACAGTGTCCATATGTCACATCCATATATCCCTACACAGATGCACATATATATCCAGCTGTGGAAACACAGGGGCGTCGGACCCCTGCACTTCCAAACATTAAGTTATGAGCAGGCAAAGCAAAATTGCAACAAATAGTCATGACTGTGCCATCTCAAATAATTTTCATCACAAATGTTCAACATAACCTTCTTAGACCCTCACCACATGTATCCAGTACAACAAACTTTCAAATCCCTGTCAAAATGTAATTCCATGCAACTGTAACACTGCTTTGCATCACAGTTGCAGAAAAATATTTTCAGTAGGATTTTAAAAATGACAGCTGTACTGTTCATGAGGTAGTGTGGAAAAATGGCAATCTTAAAAATCTGGAGTGAAAATAGGAAAAATTTGTGATGTTACAACGGTGCATAGAAACTATGCAATGCACAGTTGTAACACAATCATTTTTTTGAATTTCTTCACCAAATTTTCAACATCAGCATTATGGGACCAACCCCCATGAACAGTGCAACTGTGATTTTTTTAATCCATTTCTAAAGTTGATTTTGCACAGCAACTGCGCCATTCTATGCCACAGTTGTGAAGACATGTTCTGGGTAGAATGTTGACAATGTCAGCTGTACTGTTCATACAGAGGAGTGACCTAATAACAATGTTGGAAATCTGAAGTGAAAATATAAAAAATTGACAAAGTTATGAATGTGCATAGAAACTGCACAATGCATGCTCATAACACAGTCATCTTTTGGAATTTTTTCACCAAATTTGCAACATGGGCTTTCTGGGACTCCTCCTCATGAACAGTGGCACTGTCATTTTGTTTCTCAATCCTGAAAGGTGATTCCATGCAGCGACCGTGAAATCCCTTTCAGGACTGAGAAACAAAACAACAGTTCAAGTGTTCAGAAGGTGGGGTCCCTGGAACCCCATGTTGAAAATCCGATGCAAAAATTCCTAAAATTGGCCAGGGTATCATCCTAAAATGAAACCCCATTTTGAGTCCCATTATACAGCGTTTACCCAATTCCTCATTTCGTAGTTCATCTTTGAAGAGTGCAGATGTGTCTTGGTCCAGAGAAGATCGTGGCTCCTAACCTCCGGAGGGTGATATGGGTGAGGGGGTATGTGAGGATGTGGGTGCACAGAGGGAGGTGGGGGAGGGATGGGGAGACTACGATAGACAATTTTCTTCATTACAGGTCAAAAAACAATTAAACATTTCGAAGGGACGGTTTTAATCATTTACAGGAACTAAAAAACAAAAAAAACAATTTGGGCAGATTGAGTGTGGGCTCCCAGTGTGCCAGATCAGTTAGAGGATCATGCCGACAGATGGATTGGGCACCCCATTGGCAATAAAATTGGACTGGGGGTCATCCGATACCGAGTCGGCATCCCAGTGTCAGAAAGGGTTAAAATTTATATATATATATATATATATATATATATATATATATATATTCTATGGAAAAAACTTCATTAATGCATCAGTTAGGGTTATTCTACAGTGATAAAAGCCAGAAAATTTGATTTTAGGGTTCCACCCTTGCACCCCACCCATCCGCCCCCACTCACAGGCATCAGGGTGTGCGTTGGGATCCTGGCCCTAACTCTTGTCCCATCCCATGTGTAAACAAGCTGAGGTGGTGCAGTGTAGGAGAATGGGGTGACAGTTAGGGTCGACAACCCCAGCGCACACCCCAATGCCTGTTGGTGGGGACAGGGTGGAGTGCAAGGGGTGGGAACCCTAAAATCAAATTTCCTAGCTTTTTTGCTGTAGAAGAACCCTAACTGATGCATTAATGAAGTTTTCTGCATAGAAGTTCCTTACTTTTTAAGAAAGAATAGAAAAGTAGAAAGTTGCGCAAGTTGGTGGTATTTCTCAGTGCCTCTTTGCATTAGCACTGCTAATACACACAGTCGGCAGCTGGCCGTGGAGGTGAGAGGTGGGCTGTGCCAGTTGCTGGCTGGGGAAGGGTGGGGGTGCTGGGTGAGCTGGCTTGGCTGGGAGGGGGGTTTGGGGGGCCACTAGACTACCAGGAATTGGAGATCGTAATGTATTTTATAATGATCGGGGGTGGTCACTAGACTACCAGGGATTTGGGCAACAATATTAATTTTATACATATTGGGGAGCCTCTAGACTACCAGGGATACAAAGACCATTATTAATTTAATGCTCATTGGGGGGGGACCGCTAGACTACCAGGGATATATAGAACACTATCAATTTTATACAGATGGGGGCCACTAGACTACCATGGATAAGGAGAACATTATTTTTTTTGTACAGATCAGGGGGACCACTAGACTAACAGGGCTATATAAAATATTATTTATTGGATACACAGTGGGGGGGCTGCTAGACTACCAGGGATATGGACAACATTATTTGTTGGATGCACATTGGGGGGGCTGCTAGACTACCAGGGATATGCAGAACATTATTTTTTATGCACATGGGGGGGGGTGCTAGACTACCAGGGATATTGAAAACATTATTGATTTTAGTCAGATCGGGAAGAACAAAGCCCCCTGAGCAAACCCACCCTCAGTTAACTTCCAAGGGCACTCCTGGCTGAGAAAATAGATTTTTAAATCTGGTCATCTTGTCCCTCACTCTCAATGCATGATCGCTATCAAAGAATCTCACAATCAAAAAATGTTCAGCCTCATGATCAAAGATCATTAGCGAGCCATGAATTAAGATTTTAAAAGCTTATAACTCTATTGATTGACTGATTTGAATGAAACCAAAGGCATGGCTTGATAGATTGGAGTCCTCTGAGTAAAACCCATCCAAGTTTTACTTCAGAAGTGACCCCCGAGCCGAGATATTTGTGTTTTTCTGATTGGAAATTTAAAACCAAGATGGCGGACCTCACGATCATAGAATTTTTAAAATTCTTGTGGACAAAGATTCTTGAACCGAGAGCCTGGAAATTCTTTGATCGCCAGGCAGGACCAGATGGCCAGAACCCCATTCTTTGTTCGCAAAACAAACATATAAATTTTCCCATCGATTTACAATGGGAACTTAAAAGTGGCATAACTTTTGAATGTCTTAATATTTTTTTCACCAAATGAAAAGCAACATGTGCGGCCACCAAAGCTCTTTCAAATGAGCCATCTCACAGAGTGGCACACCACAGAACAGCAATGCAGGGTCACATCCAAAATGCCAAACGCTGCCTCCAAAAATGGATAATTTAGCATTTTTCAGCATTTTCATACATAAAGACCATAGGTCTGACCAAAACGCAATTTGCCAAATCAAGAGATCTACCATGCCCCAACACGCATACCAAATTTTAGGCAAATCTGTTTAACGGGTCCAAAGTTATTAACGTGCAAAATTTTGAGTATAACATAGAAGTGACAACTGCACTCTTAACTATAGTGGTGCGACTGCGCCACTACAATACTATATGTATATATATATATATATTTATACTGTATATATATATATATATATATATATATATATATTAATTACTCAGAGAAACTATCCCGCACTGGGAAGGTGGTGCTGTGGCAAGTAAATGAGCATGTATGAAGAAGAAAGTCAAGCAATCACCACCTCTAGTACAAGGACACCCAGGTCTACATTTGTAATTTTATTTTATTAATAAATTAAAAAAGAACATGCAGACATAACCTGACTGACGCATTTCGGATCCTTTGACCCTTTATCAAACGATGGTTAAAAGCTTTGAAATCACATACTTATATACTGTATCACAGAGCATGGTCTCATTATGACATGTCAAAATCTGATAGACCATTAGACATTCCGACTATCCACTCCATACAAACAGTTCATTAAGATCACTTCCCCATAGGAACATCTCCTTCAATGTTCTATAAACGGTAGTGTTATATTTATCGCCAATAATAATAAAATGCAGGAGTGCATAAAAGACCACGATTCTTTTACAAATAAATAATGCAGATTAAGAAAGGGCAAGTGCACACTACATCATAAAGTCAATTTCAATAGAGATATGTAAGTGGGGGGGAGGCAAAGACAGAGGTAGTCAGACCTATACAGAAATGCAATAAATCGGGGGGAGGGGAGATTGTAAACAATCAAAATACAAACAAACTGAAACTATTATTCATATAATCTAAAATAACATCATATTATCAGAAACACTTACAGTACTAATTCTGAAAATAACCGTAACTTAGAAAACTAGGGTGGACCTAAACAATTTCTATAACATTCGTCTTATAACTGTCTTGTGAAATATCCCCCTATCTTTTCCTAATGTATGGTTTAATATCCATCCTTGTGTTTAAACCTGGTTTTTGTTTGCTCCCGGAGTGGCAATCCAAAAGCTTTCTTTTTTTTAGAATTTCATCATTATAATTACCTCCCCCAGGTAAAGCTTTTATTTTGTCTATTGCCCGAAAAAGAAATAAATGCTCCTGAGGGTTCCTGCTCTGCATAATATGGCTGTGGCATATGTTCCACCTCTTTTTTGAATTGCATGAATGTGTACCACCACTCGTAGCTTGAAAGCTTGTTTAGTTTTTCCGACATAGAATGCAGAGCAGGAGCATGTTGCCAAGTACACCACTTCACTAGAGTCACAGGTCAAGAGCTGTCTTATCTCAAAACTTTTCTTACAATTCATACTTTGGAAATCGTTGCTAGGCTTGATACTCTTACAGTTCACACATCTTTTGCATTGGGCACAACTCCTTATATTAGAATTTAGCCAAGTTCTCGGACCTTGTGGTTTGGTGTAGTGGCTATTGACTAGGATATCTTTAAGGGTGGTAGCCTTCCTATAAGCCATCCTGGGTGGATGTTTTGCTACCTGTTGTAAACCTGGGTCACTTCTCAAAACTGACCAATGCTTTTGGAGAATTTCTTCAAAATTCTTAGCCTGAACTGAATAAGTGAAGATGAAATTAAACCGTTCTCCTGAATCCCTTTCGGTGTTGTTATTGATCAATAATTGTAGCATTTTATTGATATCATTATTTTGTGGAAATGTGATCTCACAAGCTTGGAATGTTTTATTGATTATAGACATGAAACTAACAGTAACTTGAGGTTTAAATATATAGCTAGTTACACTGAGATCAACTTTCTGGATCTCCACATAGAGAAGACAGAGCAGAGTACTTTGAGCATGAATATTTATAGGAAACCCACAAATGGTAATTCCCTCTTGTTAGCCTCCAGCTGCCACCCAAAACATATCATCAGAAATATCCCCGAAGGACAATTTCTGAGAGTTCATAGAAATTTCAGCACCTGTGAGAACCAAAAAAAAAAAGAGTATGGATATGATGGAACCTAGGTTTCAGTAGAGAGGCTATAGTGAGCAAAGCATTAAGCAAGCTAGACAATATGCCAGCTTCCAAAACAGGGAAACCTTATTTACCAAATACAACAAAGAAAGGGATTCAGGAGAAAGGTTTAATTTCATCACTACTTATTCAGTGAAAAGCAGGTTATGTCTGTGTGTCCTTTTTAAATTTATTAATAAAATTAAATTTTAAATCTAGACACAGGTGTCCATGTATTAGAGGTGGCGAGTGCTCGGCTTTCTTCTTCATATATATATAAAATGGGTAGAAAAAATTCTCTCTGATGGATGTTTGAAACACATCACATGACCATGCATATATTACAGCATGACTGCTCACCTGCACTTTAACCCCCCTCCAAAACAATTTTGTCATTTTATTATAAAGATAACCCACACTATGGTGTGCAGTCGTGCTCTAATATACACATGCCATGGGTGGTTGACGTACTCAGCCTGTGGACTCGTGTGTGGATATCAGAGTTCAACCGCACACCTTACAGTGGGTTATCTATTACATATATATACATATATATATATATAATATATACAAAATACTGCGTTAATGCATCATTTAGGGTTAAACCACAAAAAGTCAGGAAATGAAAAATCTTTAGGGTTGCCCCTCTCCCCCGGACCCACCAATCATCCCAAGATTGACATATGATGGGGTGTGTCATTGGGGTTGTGAGGCCTAAATGTCACCACATTCCATGTTTAGTCATATTGACAAGGGACAGCGAAAAAGAATGGGGTGACATTTAGGCCTCACAACCCCAATGACACATCCTGTCATCTGTCAATCTTGGGATGATTGGTGGGTCGGGGGGAAGGGGCAACCCTAAAGATTTTTCATTTCCTGACTTTTTGTGGTTTAACCCTAAATGATGCAAAATACATTTTTTTTGCATAGAATTTCCTTACTTTTTAAGAAAGAATAGAAAAGTAGAAAGTTGCCCTCCCACCAACTTGCAAGTGTCAGGCCATGTTACACACATAGTGGGCTCGATTCTAGAATTTTGGCTCAAATCACCACCAAACATGACTTGTGCCAATTGCAACTGCGACGTTGACCCTGCACCCTATTCTAGATGAAGCAGGATCTCTATGTCTAAGTCCTGTGACTTGCAACATGCGGCCAGGTACACAGAACAGAGGGCACACCTGGTGAGCATGTCGCAAGCCACAACAGGTCCAATGCAGGTCGCAAGTGCCCCCCATGTTCAGCAAGCCACATTAGGTGTCCCACAGGGCTGCCTACACCCCCTGCCCCCAAAGCATACTGTAACTGCCCCACAGGGCTGCCCACAACCCCTGCCCCCGAATCCCCCATTATGACATGCCCTGCAGGGCGGTGCAGTCAACCCCTCACCCATGCCATGACCCCGAGTCACCACCACAAATGCACCATTTACCCAGTCCAGCCCTGCCCCCACCCAGCATTCTCTTCTACTTCATCTCCACCCCCCACAACATTTAGTACAACTCTTAAGTACCCTGTACATTTTCCCCAAAGCAGTCACTTGACATAATAGTAGTTCCTAATATTCACACACCTGCTAAGCTGTGGAAGTTAGGTGTGTGACCTTGCACAAAGCTGTCCCATAAAACTAGGAAAAGAAGGTGGGTAACATATTTACTGTACCACTGACACAAAGGGAAGAGGACACAGGAAGAGATTGCGCAATGGATAGTACTCACGAAGAGGAGGGACATTACTAGTGGAGAGATTGAACATGGCATGGCAGAGGGAGAGATAATACTTAGCTAGGGGAGGAGGTAGAGGGGCGATGACAGACAAACAGGAAGGGGGGAAGGGTCTCAATTGAGAAGGGTGAGGGTGGGGGAGACACAGTGGCAAATTGTGAAAGTACCATATTGAGAGGCCACGGGAATGAGAACATATGTGGGATAGTGGCTTTGGGCCCAAGGAAATGGGAGGGTGGTGTACTGGCATAGGTGGAATCCATACTCAAGGGGATCAGATGGGACAGCAAGGGAGAAAGGCACAGTCGGATATGAGTGGAGTCCATACTAGGATTAAAGGCAGACAAGACAGAACAGGCAATCCTAAGGTGCACAATAAGGGGTAGGAAGAAACCGCACATCGTAGCATATGTGGAGTCAAATGAACTAGCAGGGGAAATGGTGCAGGTACCAATAGAGAGAAATGAGGAAGTGTGAGGGTTGTGCAAAGAGAATGGAGAGCCTGTGGCCTTCTTTGAATTTCACCCAGTACCTTGCACAACCTCTATGAGAAAGGGATGATTAGGGAGTTGTACACATGGTTGTTTCAATAGTGTCAAACCAAGGGGTATGGAGTTATGTGTGCTTGGAATAGTCACTTGGGTAAAAACAATCTAATTCCAATTAATAGGCTGCCCATTAGTGAGGAGTGGAAGGAGGTATTAAAGTGAATAGTGGGGATTATATTGCAACAAAGGTGGATATAAACTATGTATGAAGTGTGGCAATTGGACATCAGGTAGGTAGGGATCTGATAAAGTGGAGTCACAGCCTACCCACCATGCTAGCAGGGACGGACTCAGAGCTGTTGAAAAGGGAGAGAGTATAAGGGAGGAGATAGAAGATGATGAAGGGCAGAGGGATGGATGGAGAGTGGTTTCACTAATTGCGATAAGGCTAGGCAACAAATCAGAAGAGCTACAGTAACTCTTGGCAGTGTGGAGAGTGGACATTGCAGCTGTCACAGAAACTTGGGCAACTGAGCACCAGGACTGGGATATGGCAATCCCTAGGTACAAATTATGCAGGAAAAGCAGTAAGGAGTGGAGGGGGGGTGGAGTGGCAGGGTATATGAGAGACTTGAAGGGACAGATGAGGTCTGTAAAGTAAGGAGGTGGAGGGGCATCGGGGGCATGCACAAAGAATAGACAGGGAAGACGTAGGAGGGAATTGAGCAGACCCTGTTTCACGGAGAGGGTGGTAGCAAAATGAAATGCACTACCAGAATGGGTGGTATCATGTAAATATGTCACCAGCTTCAAAAGGACATGGGGCAGGGAACAGGGGATAGTGAGGATTGAGGAAGTGGGGGACAGCATCAGGATGACAAATGGGAGGGAACGGGGCAGCTGCAAACTACTGCTGCTAGCCGCACGCTCAAGCAGACATATTTGGACTGGGTAGTCTGTTTCTGCTGTCACATTCGCATGTTCATAATTATTTTTTTTTTCTCACAGAGTGGGTATTGGACACATGGTACAGTCACTGATGCCCAGTGGGATGGGGCAGATGGTATTGAACGGAGCTGCTTTGGTGATGTGGAGGACAATAACAGCCTATCATATGATGGGCAGGTGGAGATTTGATTACAAAGTAAATGCATTCCACTGGTGTTCCAGCTGATCATCAAACACCACCGAGGAAGCGATGTAATATCAAGCCCATCATATCATCTCAGATTCAAACACTTGCACAACATTTCATGAGCAAGCCTGCATTTTCACTCACTACTCATAATTCCAAAAATATAGTAATTCTTATTTCATTAATTTATTATTATGATAATCATTTGTGGCTGGCATGATATCACAGTTTAGTGTGAGAGCAATGTGATTGTTCTATTGAGCAAGTGTCATTCACACTACTGCAAATGTAATATTAGCAAGCCAGAAGGGATGAGAAAGTAAACTGATGAACTCATTTTCACTCCCTTAACATACATTCATCAGGCCAACCATCTTCAATTTAATACAACAATTATGTCATTATGATTGTGTTGAAATATGTCAATTGAAATTCATTTTGATGAAAATAAGTAAGAGAAAAAACACTTACTTTTAAGTCAGAGCTTGTGGCTCAAGTGGATAGTTAACAATCTAGCACGCATAGGGATGGGGGATTGATCCATGCAGAGGGTATATTTTTGTTCCTTTCCTGACACTTGCACTAATTTTTTTTAATATATTTATCATTCTTAAATTTCATAAAAACATAATGCTATTATCACAAAGTGTGTTATTATGCAGTTTGTGAGTCTGTGTGTGACTTGACAGATGTGGGGGAAGGGGGTTGTCAACAAGACAGAATCTCTTTAGTCTTTCATAAAATCGTAGTCGTGCCATGCCAACATCAATCCACAAGCAGCAGCAGCTTTTTGGTCTGTCAGCCCTTTAATATTTGGCTCCACAGATCCTGCCACCCACAAACCACCACCGCGCCACTCTCTCTCCAATCCCGGATGACTCTGAATGGCAAGATGAAAGTCAATTCGGACAAAAAATATTTTTTTAAAAGAAAACTAGCGGCTGCATAGTAAAGGAATGGCCAAGATTTGAAAAGAGAAGCAGGATTCTGCAGCACTTGTAGCTTTTTGGTCTGTCAGCCCATTAATATTTGGCTCCACAGATCCTGCCACCCACACACCATCACCGCACAGCTCTCTCCGATCCTGGAAGACCTTTTTGGTCTGTCAGCCCTTTAATATTTAGCTCCACAGATCCTGCCACCCACACACCATCACCGCACAACTCTCTCCTATCCTGGATGATTTTGAATGGCAAGATGAAAGTCAATTTGGACAAAAGATATTTTTTTAAAAGAAAACTAGCAGCTGCATAGTAAAGGAATGGCCAAAATTTAAAAAGAGAAGCAGGATTCTACTGCACTGCAAATTCCATTTGGATTAATTTGATGATATATGTCATCATAACAATTAAACCAGACAGAATCTCTTAATCACGCTGATCACTCAAATCTAATACAGCCATGGCAAGATGAATTACTTAGTCAGTGAATACATTCAACTTGCTGTTTATGAAAATACATACATTGTATATGTAGATCACTTCCTGGTTGCTGACAGCTTGACACGAGCCTATCACAGTGATCCATTTGAATGTGTGAATGATCACATCACCATTCTGACTACGTCGCTCACTTTCCAATAATCAAAACATGGAACATGACCTGAACATTTATATAAACTGCCATTTTTCATTTTTCTTTGGCTGACAATTAGTAAATTATATAAAAAAACTTTGCAACAGTGAGAGACAGGATGGAATTATATGTAGTCTGACAAATAATGGCATAAAACAACTCATGGGGCTGCAATACATACATTTCCTGTCCTCTTTAAAGACTGGTAAAATTGGCCTATGTAATTCATTATAAAATCTGGCCATCTTATCCCTATCTCACGATCAAAGATCGTGATCAGAGAATCTCATGATCAAAGAATTTGCAGGCTCACAATCAAAGAATTCGCAGGCTGACGATCAAAGAATAAAAAATGGTGCAACTCGAGTTTTTGGCATAATTACATTAAACCACTGCCATGCCTAGATAGAACAAAGACCCCTGAACAAAACCCACCCTCATTTGTATTCCTAGGCCACCCCTGAGCTGAGAAATTTGCATTTTCCAAAAGGCCATCTCATCCCTTGCTCGCGATTCAAGACTGCGATCAAAGAATCTCGCGATCAAAGAATTTGCAGGCTTGCGATCAAAGAAATTGCAGGATCATGATCAAAGCATAAAAAATGGTGAAACTCCAGTTTTTAGCAGAATTAAATGAAACCACCGCCATGCCTCGATAGAATGAAGCCCCCTGAGCAAAACCCACCCTCATTTTTGTTCCTAGGCCACCCCCTGAGCTGAGAAATGTGTATTTTTCAAAGATTCATCTTGTCCCTTGCTCATGATTTAAGATCACAACCAAAGACTCTCATGATCAAAGAATTTGCAGGCTCGTGATCAAAGATCGTTAGCGATCCACAATCAAAGAATTTAAAATATTATAACTCTATTTTTGACCATTTACATCAAACTAAAGGCATAGCTTGATAGAACGAGGCCCTCTGAGTAAAATCCATCCAAGTTTTACTTCAAGGGTGACCCCTGAACCGAGATATTTCAGTTTTTACGATTGGAAAAGCAAAAACAAGATGGCGGACCTCATGATCAAAGAATTCTCCGGGACACAGATTCTTGAACCGTGAGGCTGCAAATTCTTTGACCGCCAGGCAGGACCAGATGGCCAGAACCCCATTCTTTGTTTGCAAGATATACATATAAATTTCCCCATTGACTTATAATGGGAAATTAAAATTGGTATAACTTTTGAATACCTTAATATTTTTTCACCAAATGAAAAGCGGCATGTTTGGGCAGCCAAGCTCTTTCAGATGAGCCATCTCACCGAGCAGCACACCACATGATGGCTGAGCAGGGCTACAGACAAAATCCCAAAAGCTGCCTCCAAAGCTGGATAATTTTGCATTGTTCAGTGTTTTCATGTGCAAAGACCGTACATCTGACTGAAACAAGATTTGGCAGATCAAGAGAACTGCAATGCCCCACATCGCATACCAAATTTCAGGCAAATCCGTTGAACAGGTCCAAAGTTATTAATGTGCAAAATTTTGACTTTAACATAGAAGTGCCTTCTTAATCCTAATTACAGTGGCACGACATTGTCACTATTATATATATATTATGCTACCATAGTTAGGGTTGAGTAGCCCTATTAAGGTTAAATGGTGAAACTTTGCACCTTAATAACTTTGCCACCATTCAATGATTTGCCTGAATTTTGGCAAGCATGGGGCATAACTGCAAAATGCCTGGTTAAATAAAGTGATTGATTGATTGATTGATTGATTGATCACTGTAGATCTTGGGATCTGGTAACTTTTGTACTGGTCGGCGATATAGCTGTGAAGTTATTAAGTAACATCTGTGCACACAATTACTTTTTTTTGCACATTCTTTGCTCGCACCTACAGGTCACACAGTTTGCACGACTGGTCCAAAAACTTCAGGGAACATGCAGCCAGGGTTCCTGATGTGCCTTTTGAAGATTTCGTGAAAAAATATTGAACAGTTCAAAAGTTATTCAAAAAATAAGTTCCCATTATAAGACAATGGGAAAAGTTAACAAAAAGTTCAACAGTGTCTCAAATGCAGTTTTTAGTGTCGCAGATGACCACTGTAGTGTCGTGAGTCAGCCATTTTCTTTTCAGTTAGTGGTCACAGAAATGCTTGGCATTAAAATTTTGGACCCAGGACACAATTCTTTTTGTGTTCACCTAGTCAGACCCTGAGGATGCTAGCCATGTCTTTTTTGGGGGGTTAAACACCCCAGAAATTTGTTTGAAATTTTGGGAAAAAGTAGTCAAGAAAGTAGTGTCGCACTCACAACACTTTCGTGATTTCTTTTGCGAAAGTTTTGTAATTTGCGACACTATTTTGCAACACTATGCCCAAAATAACAGGAATTCTTTGCCACCCTACTTCAAAACAATGGTTTGGTCTTTTGGGCTGAAATTTGTAAGAAAGAAAGCCAACATCCCACAGATGTGCCGTTTGGTGGTTTGGTGACAAACTATTGCATGGATGAAAAGTTACAGTGCTCCGAAGTTAATGCATTTTCCCATAGACTAACATTGCGGCGTTTTGCCGCACCTTTCTGGGCCCATATCTCGGAAACAGTGCGAGATACGGACTTTTCATCAGAAAAATGCTTAGCCCCTCCAATTGGGGCTAAGTAAAAAACTAGCCAGGAAAGTCATAATTCATAAGAAAGTTAATTTTTTTTTTCTATGTCATATGGTTCCTGAGATATAAGCAATTTTGTATTCCAACTTCTCATTTTCTGCTCCGAGCCCCATTATTATGCATACATTTTTTGTACTCACTGTGTTTCTCTATGCAGCTGTTGGGGAAAGCCAGGGTGTGCACTCCAGTTACTGTTACACGTAGCATTTCCACTTGCATTTCTGTACCTGTTTGCATTAGCGTTCCCATGTACACCACTGTCTGCGTTATCCTTTGTGTTTCTGTTTGTGCTTGTGTTTGAGTTACTCTTATCATTTATGTCTACAGTACTGTTTCTGTTTGTGTTTCACTTTGTGTCACTGTGCGCATTACCATTTGCATTTATGGCCACCCTTCCATTTGCATTTGCGTTGGTCTTTCATTTTGCATCATTGTTGTTGTTACCGTTACCATTTGCATTTCCAATTGCGTTCCCGTGCCCATGAGCATTACGGTTTGCATTTCCATACATGCTTACGTTTGCGTTTCTGTTTCTCTAATTGCGGTACCATGACCATGCGCATAATTCTTTTCGGTTCTGTGCATGCTTGCGTTCATGTTTCCATTTCTGTTTCCTTTGGCATTATTTTGGCTGTTACCGTTACCATTTGCATTTCCAATTGCAGTACCATGACCATGCACATTATGGTTTGTGTTTCCATATCATATCATATCATATCATATCATATCAGGTCAGGGGTAAGGGCCAACAGACTTCTAGGAAAACAAACTGAACTTACAAGCTCAAATGGGCAGACTGGGTGGGCCATAGGCCCTTATCTGCTGACACTGTCTATGTATCTATGTATGTATCTATGTATATGCTCTTGCATTTGCCTTTCTGTTTCTGTTTCCTTTGGTGTTATTTTTGCTGTTACTGTTACCATTTGCATTTGCAATTGTGATACTATGACTGTGCGGGTTACGCTTTGCGTTTCCATATGCTCTTACGTTTGCCTCTCTGTTTCTGTTCCCTTTGGCATTATTGTTGCTGTAACTGTTAACATTTGCATTTACAATAGTGGTACCACAACCGTGCGTGTTAGCAGCTGCATTTCCATACATGCTTGCATCTTCATTTGCTTCACTGTTCGCTTTGGCATCACTTTGCAATTGCATTTCTATTAATGTTTGCATTACCATTTAAGTTTGCATCACCATATGCATAGCCATTAGTGCTTGCATTTGAATTGCAGTTACCTTTACTATGTCACAAGACATCATGTGGTGGGAACGCGGGGCCCGAAGGGCCCACAGTCCCACCACTGCATTCTATTCACTATTTATAGTCCTTCTTCTCAAAAAGAAGGGAAATTCATGGCAGAAAACTCCATTTAATGCATCAGTTAGGGTTGTTCCACAGCGACAAAAGTAAGGAAATTCGGTGTTATGGTTGAAAGCCCCCCCTTGCATCCCCCCAGGCCACCCCCCCAACCAGCATTGGGGTGTGCATTGGGGTTGTCAGGTCCTAACACTCACCCCAGTTCTCCTACACCTCTGCTTGTTTACACATGTGATGGGGTTAGAGTTAGGGCTGATGAACCCGATGTGCTCCCCGATGCTGGCTGGAGGGTGGCGCTGAGTCCAAGGGGGGCTTTCTTAACCTAATTTCCTCACCTTTGCTGTGGAACAACTAACTAATGCATTAAATGAGTTTTACCTCTAATATATATATATATATATATATATATATATATATATATATATATATATATATATATATATATATATATATATATATATATATATATATATATATATATATATGTATATATAAATATTATAGTGGTGCAGTCACGCCACTATAGTTAGGGTTAGTGGCCAGTTACATACTAAAGTCAAAAGTTTGGACGTTAATAACTTTGGACCCGTTCAATGGATTTGCCTGAAATTTGGAAAACACATTGGGGTACACTAGATCTCTTAATTTACCAAATTGCATTTCTATTGGAGTGTCAGTCTTCGTGTACAAAAGTGCTTAAAAATGCAAAATGATCTATTTTTGGAGGCACCTTTTCGCATTCTGAATGTGGCCCTGCACAACCATTGTGTGGCATGTCACACTGTGAGATGGCTTGTTTGAAAGAGTTTTTATGGCCAAATATGCCACTTTTTGTTTGGTGAAAAAATATTAAGACATTCAAAAGTTATGGCATTTTTAAGTTCCCATTATAAGTCAATGGGAAAATGTATATCTATATCTTGCAATCAAAGAAGGGGGGTTCTCGCCATCTCGTCCCACCTGGCGGTCAAAGAATTTGGAGCCTCGTGGTTCAAGAATCTTTGATCCCGAGGAATTTCAAAAATTCTTTGACTGCGAGGTCCGCCATCTTGTTTTCAGTTTTCTGACTGCACAAACACAAATGTCTCGGCTCAGGGGTTACTTCTGAAGTAAAACTTTGATGGGTGTTACTCAGGGGACCCCAATCTATCAAGCCATGGCTTTGGTTCCATCCAAATCAGTCCAAAAATAGAGTTATTAGCTTTTAAATTCTTCGTCAGCATCTCACTAATGATCTTTGATCGCAAGCCGACAAATTCTTTGATCGTGAGAATCCTTGATCGCGATCTTGCATCGTAATCTAAAAATACAAATATCTCAGCTCAGGGGTTGGCTAGGGACACAAATGAGGGTGGGTTTTGCTCAGGAGGGCCTGTTCTATCGCACCGCAGCATTGTTTCACTTCAAATCGGTCAAAAATTCATGTTTTACCATTTTTTATTCTTTGATCGTGAGCGTGCAATTTCTTTGATCGCAAACCTGCAAATTCTTTGATCACAAGAATCTTTGACCACGTTCATGCATCGCGAGCGAGGGATGAGTTTGGCAGATTTAAAAATTGATTTACTCAGCCCAGGGGTGCCCTAGACTGTTAAATCATGGTAGGTTTTGCTCAGGGGGGCTTCATTGTGCCCCATCTGTATACCCAAAATAATGTTATAACTATCCCTCATAGTCTAGTGTCCCCCCTCAATAAAATATTAACATCCCTGGTAGTGTAATGGCCCCCTAATAAAATATTTTATCCTATGCTCTAAAAATATTTCTGAATGTCTCTTTGCATTACCGCTCATAATGCAGACAGTCTGGCTGCTGGCCATGGAGGTGAGAGGAGGGCTGTGCCAGTCACCGGCTGGCGAACGGTGAGGGGTTGCTGGGTGGGCTGGGATGGATGGGTGGGGGTTGGGTGCCACTAGACTACCAGGTATAATATTAAATCATTATTTATTTCATTATACTAGGGGCTGCTAGACTACCAGGGTTATAAACATTAATTAATAATAAAACAATACAGCTCAGGGGGTCACTAGACTACCAGGGATCTGGAAAAATACAGGGGTTGGGGGGCACTAGACTACCAGGGCACTACATAGGATAAAATATTTTGGGGGGCCACTAGACTACCAGGGATGTTAATATTTTATTAGGGGGGCACTAGACTACCAGGGATAGTTATAACATTATTTTGGGTATGCAGATGGGGCACAATGAAACCCCCTGAGCAAAACCCACCTTTATTTTACAGTCTAGGGCACCCCTGGGCTACACAGATGTATTTAGAAATCTGGCCATCTTGTCCCTTACTCTTTATTCATGAGCGTGCAATTTCTTTGTTCTCGAGCATGCAAATACTTTGACCTTGAGATGCTTTGATCGTGATCGTGCATCGCGAGCGAGGGACGAGATGGCCAGATGAAAAAATCTATTTTCTCAGCCCAGGGGTGTCGTAGGAAGTCAAATGTGGGTGGGTTTTACTCAGGGGGCTTTGCTCTGATGAACCATGGTGGTGATTTACTGTGATTCTGTATATTTTGTGAATTTCCAGAGATTTAATTCTTTGATCGTGACCCTGCAAATTCTTTGATCACAAGCCTGCAAATTCTTTGATCGTGAGATTCTTCGATCGCGATCGTGCATCGTGAGCAAGGAACGAGATGGCCCAATTAAGACATCAATTTTCTCAGCCCAGGGGTGTCGTAGGAAGTCAAATGAGGGTGGGTTTTACTCAGGAGGCTTCGTTCTGTTGAACCATGGTGGTGGCAATTCCTTCAATTTTTTGATTTAAAAGGTTTCTAAATCTTTGTTCATGAGCCTGCAAATTCTTTGATTGTGAGCCTGCAAATTCTTTGATTGTGAGATTCTTTGATTGCCATCTTTGATCACGAGGGAGGGACAAGATGGCCAGATTTTTTATAGTGGAATAGATAGGGAAATTTTAGTAATCTTTCACATTGAATATCTTGGGAATGGTTTGGTCTTTTTACTTGAAATTTGGAGGGTGTTTACAGCATGTTCTGTAGATATGAATTATGGTGTTTACGTGTCAGAGAAAAATGTACTTTGTGGAGATATTGGGTGATTCCCTATACGTGTTGTGGACAGTGTTTTCCTTTTGGTGGTGGCTTGAAATTGATAGGATACCTAGCCTTAGTGTCATGGATGTAGTTTTCAGTTGTTGTGTGTGTTAAATATCAACAGGTGCACAACAGTGCCAGTCTGATGAATGAAAATCTCATACATTAAAATGTTATATCTTCGGATACGGTTTAGTCTTTTCACTTGAAATTTGGAGGGTGTTGACAGCATGTCATGTGGATGAAAATTCAAGTGTTTCTGTGTCAGAAAATATTTTTTGGGTGCAGATATGATGTGGTGCACTTTATGTTTTGCGGACAGCATTTTGCTTGTGGTGGTGGCTTGAAATTGATAGGATACAGATTGGCTAATACCAGCAGGAACATCTGCCAGAACTACACTCATAGTGGATTCCCTGCAGGGGAAGGGCCTCAAACAACTGGTACGCAACCCACAAGAGACAGGGCTATCCTAGATCTAGTACTGACTAACAAAGAAGGGATCACAGATCTCCAGGTAGAAGGTCACCTGGGGGCCAGTGACCATCACATGGTATGGTTCAATTTGGCTACTACAACTAAATCATCCCATTCCAAGGCAAAAATATGGGACTTCAGAGGAGCTGACTTTGATAAGATGGCCAACAGAGTTAAGCTAGCCCTGGCAAAAAGAAACACAGGTGAGGGGGTACAGGCAAAGTGGGCAAGCATTAAGGATGCAATACTTGAAGCAACATCCCATTGTGTTAGACAGAAAAGTGCAAAAGAAGAAGGAAACCACTTTGGTTCTCAAATACAGTAGCAGAAAAGGTCAGAGCCAAAAGACTGGCCTTCAGGAAATATAAGGGAACACAGCGAGATGAAGATAGGGAGGCATACCAAACTGCCCTAAGGGAATCAGGTAAGGCAGTAAGGCAGGCAAAGTCCCAAACTGAGGAAACACTAGCACGAACAGTAAAAGAAGGTGACAAGACTTTCTATAGATACATTAGTGAAAGGAGAAAGTCCAGAGGGGGTATTGCTAAGCTTAATGGAGAAAAGGGAGCATGTGAGGAGGAGGACCCTGTAAAGGCATCTATCCTAAATAGATACTTTTGCTCAGTATTTACTGAAGAGAAGGTAGGGCAGGGCCCACAGCTCAACATCATGGACACAGGGGAGGGAGGTGAGCACTACTCCTTCCACAAAAGAAAGGGTCCTACAAAGAGCTTGCTAAGCTCAGTTGGATAAGGCAATGGGACCTGATGGCATACATCCCAGGGTACTTAAGGAGCTAAAGGAGGAACTAGCAGAGCCATTAGCAGAATTGTTTAGTGAGTCTCTGAGCACAGGAGAGGTCCCAGAAGACTGGAGAAGGGCTCATGTGATCCCGCTCCACAAGAGTGGTAGCAGGGAGGAGGCGGGAACTACAGACCGTCAGTCTTACCTCAGTAGTGGGCAAGATTGGGAGGCACTCCTTAAGGAAAGGATAGTGCAACACCTGGAATCCATAGGGCACAGGATCCAAGACAGCATGGGTTTACAAAAGGAAGGTCCTGTCAAACTAATCTCATAGATTTCTTTGACTGGGTAACCAGAGTGGTGGACCAAGGGGGAGCAGTTGATGTCGCCTACCTTGACTTCAGCAAAGCTTTTGACACTGTTCCACATAGAAGATTGATAAATAAGCTGGGTAGGCTCGGGGTTGGTCAGAAGTTGGTCAACTGGGTGGCAAACTGGTTGACGGGCAGAAAACAGAGAGTGGTGGTAAATGGTATACAGTCAGAAGAGATGCAAGTCACAAGTGGGGTACCTCAGGGATCAGTCCTGGGGCCAGTCCTCTTCAACATCTTCATTAGTGACCTTGCAGATGGACTAGAGGGTAAGGCTTGTCTGTTTGCAGATGACACCAAGATCTGCAACAGAGTAGATGATCCAGATGGGGTGGGCAGAATGAGAAGAGATCTGGATAAGCTAGCAGAATGGTCAGAAGAGTGGCAACTGGGATTTAATGCAAAGAAGTGCAAAATCATGCACATAGGGAAGAGAAACCCTGAAGCCACCTATAGGCTGGGAGGAGAGTTGCTAGCAGTCACAAAGGAAGAAAGAGACTTGGGCATCATCATCACTGATGACCTAAAATCATCCAAGCAGACCTCTAAAGCAGTAGGTAAGGCTAGGGGTGTTAGGGTGTATTAGTAGGGGTATCACAAGTCGTAGAGGAGGTAATAATCCTCTGTACAAGACACTGGTTAGGCCCCATCTGGAGTACTGCGTGCAGTATTGGAGGCCACACCTTCACAAGGACATTAACAAAATTGAGGCAGTCCAGAGAAGGGCAACCAAAATGGTGCAGGGACTGCATCAGAAGACATATGAGGGCAGATTAATGGAGCTCAATATGTATACCCTTGAGCAAAGGAGGGAGAGAGGTGATATGATCGAGGCATTCATACACCTTAAGGGCATAAACAAGGTGAAGGAGTCTAACATGTTTAAATATAAGAAAAATAGCAGGACAAGAGGACACAGCATGAGATTAGAGGGAGGCCGATTAAGGGGGAATGTGAGGAAATTCTTTTTCACAGAAAGGGTGGTGGATGCATGGAATGGCTTACCACAAGAAGTGGTGGCTCTGAATACAGTGCAGAGCTTCAAACAGGCATGGGATAGGCATAAGGGAGCAATACAAATGACTATGAATAGATAGGCCACTGACAGAGCAAAGGCCGATGGCACATTTGTAAGGTAGAAAAAGAAATGGGCAGACTGGATGGGCCTTGCGGTCCTTATCTGCCGTCAACTTCTATGTTTCTATGTTTCTATCTAGCCTTTGTGTCATGGATGTAGTTTTCAGTCATTGTGTGTGTTAAATGTTAACAGGTGTGGAACTGTGCCACCCTATTGAATGAAAATTTCAAAGTTTGATATGCCATATGTTGGATACGGTTTGGTCTTTTTACTTGAAATTTTGAGGGTGTTGACAGCATGTCCTGTAGATGTTAATAGAGGTGTTTACATGTCAGACAATATGTTTTTTATGGACATATTGTGTGGCGCAGTTTACATTTTGTGGACAGCGTTTTCTATTGTTCTACTACATTAACATTTGTTTGGTGGCTGGCCTTGCTGTTATGAATGTATTTTTTAGTCATTGGGTGTGTAATGTGGCCTGACTCTTACAAGTTGGTGGGAGTGCGGGGCCCAAAGTGCCCTGCGCTCCCACCTACTTGCACAACTTTCTACTTTTCTATTGTTTATTAAAATGTAAGGAAATTCTATGCAAAAAAACTTCATTAATGCTTCAATTAGGGTTCTTCTACAGCAAGAAAAGTGAGGAAATTCAATTTTAGGGTTCCCACTCCTTGTACCTCACCCTAGTCTGCCCCCACCAACAGGCACTGGGGTGTGCCTTGGGGTCCTTGGCCCTAACTCTCACCCCATTCTCCTACACTGCAGCACCTCAGCTTGTTTAAACATGGGATGGGGTGAGAGTTAGGCCAAGGACCCCAATGCACACCCTGATGCCTGGTAGTGAGGGCGGGCTGGGGTGGGGTGCAAGGGTGGGAACCTAAAATTGAATTTCCTCACTTTTTCACTGTAGCAGAACCCTAATTGATGCATTAATTAAGTTTTTTGCATAGAATTTTATATATATATATATATATATATATATATATATATATGTGTATCACAAAGGAGGCATGGATGATCAGGAGAATTAAGTATGTCTCAACAGAGACAGTAGTAAACACAAACTATATCAGATCATAAATGTAAGTGTATCCCTAACCTACCCACCCTATACAGTGAGCAAAGAGGGGTCACTGATGGGGGGAGGGTATTTCTCACCAGGGGTGTACATCACACTAGTGTCTTTAAACAAATGTTTGAGACTGGCACTGCTGTAACTACTTTGGCAAAAAAGGATAATGGTTATTTAACTGAATGCTAGCGCCTAAGTTCAGAAGGGCTTTTGGAGGTGAAAAGCATTCCTCAAGTGTTTGCTGGATGGACTCAAGATTCCCATAAAGTAATAGAACACTGAGGTTTCACAAGTTAGTACAAACAGTGGATGTGATCATGAGTGTGACTTCAGCTCAAAATGGTTGGCCCACAAGGATTCAACATATGTGATTGGGATCACAAACGGACTCCGCAGGTCAGGCCCTCTGCTCCCACAGTGCCAAATCTTGAAGTGCAGTATGTGAACAGGAGACAAACAGGGTAACCCTCCTGCCTGTTTTGGATCCAAAACACCTACTAATCTCAAGTCCTGAGGTCAAATATGAACTGTTTTTGCTAACACACCCAGTTAACACAATCAAATATCACAACCTCTTTGGGGAAATGCAGTGCAATACTTAACCCAGTCAGCACCCAGCCTGGTTCACAATTCTCCCCTTTTTAACTCAATTGAGACCCGGGTATTTTCTTACCTTAGCAAGATAGTGACACACATTAAGCCCTTAACAGTTCTGTCAACTATATCAACACTTTTTCAGTATTCACATGCAAAAATGAGAAAATACTCAGGCAGAATTCAGGAAAACAAAATGTTTACTAAAATTAAAAAGAATTGTAAATAATTACAAAACACAAAACATATACATAAGTGTTTACAGTCAAAAAGAAATGGAAATTTCAGAAACAAAAATTACTTGTACTTGAATTCTAGTTTTGACAGAAGTGCCTTTTAGTCCAGCACACCATGTGTCTGTTCTCCTAGGAGTCCAGAGATAGAAGACCAAAACTCCTTCCAGCTAGACTGATAAAAAGCCAAAATGTCCCTCTTATCCTGTGAGGTCACAGCTCATGAGGTCACTGTTTTTCCTGTAATTAATTTGTAACCTGACCAAGAATATCCAAAAGGGTGTCATTTTGCTGCTTGCTGGAAATCTGCAAAGATAGCAATATTAATCTATACAGTCTCTTTCCTCCTCAGAGCATTATCTTTGATGTTCAGAAAGACATCCTGACAAACATTTCTCTTACAGGTTCAAATTGTCACTGGCATTCAACAAACCTGGTTTCCTCCTGATGTTGTAAAAATCATCTTGGTTCCTGGACCTCAGAGTAAATGAATGGTTTGCAATGTGTGATAACTTGGTGTCCTTATAGTCCCAGGAAGTCTTGCAACTATGTGTCAACACAGAAAAGGAAACTAGCTATTTAGCTATAGTAAGCAACTTCTTTGGGGTCAAAAGGTCAGACCTCTTTAAAAGCTAATCTTCCAGATGATCCTGCTGACTGTGATTTCTCCTAAGTAGACATTCAAGTAAACATATATTTATATTGCAAATATGATACAAAATAATAACAAGCAGATGCTATCCATCACAATTCTCCCTCCTAGACCGAATTTGGGGGGATCTATTCCTTGGCATGGGATGATTTCCCCAAATTCAGTTCCCTTCTGAAACTGACAAGACAACCCATCTGTATTTTCATTTGCTGTCCCTGCCATGTGTGAGACAGTCATGTCGTAACCCTGTAAGGCAAGGCTCCACTTTAACAGCCTACCATTTGTTTTACCCATCTGCACAAGCTAAACCAGGGGTTGTGATTTGTTTGTACCTCGAAATGCCACACATATAGGTATGGCAGTAACTTCTTTACTGCCCACACTATTGCAAGGCATTCTTTCTCCACTGTAGAATAAGCCTACTCCCTGGAAAGTAACTTCTTACTGAGGGGTACACTATTGGGTGATCCTTCCCTTGGTTAGATGTTTGACTAAGCACTGCCCCAACACCCACATCTGAGGCATCAGTCTGGACTACAAAGGGTTTACTATAGTCTGGACTGGCTAATACAGGAGCATTGCACAGTGCCTCCTTTAGTCTTGTAAAGGTTTGTTCACATGTTGATTCCCAGTCAATTCTTTTAGGCATCCTTTTCTTTAACAGGCCAGATAGGGGAGTGGCCAGGTCACTGTAGTTTTGTAGAAACTTCCTATAGTACCCCACAGTCCCTAGAAAACTCCAAACCTGCTTCTGTGTTTCAGGTCTGGGGCATGCCTTGATTGCCTCAATTTTTACTTGATTAAGAAGGAGCTGTCCCTGGCCTACTACATGCCTGAGATATGCCACCTCAGCCATGGCCATCTGGCACTTTTCAGCTTTTACATGGAGCCCAGCCCTCTGTATCCTTCCCAGCACGTCCCTAAGGGGGGCAGGTGTTCCTCTCAGCTGGCACTGAAGATGGCAATGTCATCCAGGTATGCCAAGGTGTAATTCTCAAGCACCATTTAACACCTGGTTCACCAACCTCTGGAAGATGGCAGGGGCATTCTTCATTCTGAAAGGCATTACTTTAAACTCAAATAACCCTATCAAAGTGATGAAACCAACCTTTCCCTAGCTCAGGCAGTAAACTCTACCTGCCAATACCCTTTCATCAGGTCAGTAGTAGTAAGATATGTTGCCCCTCCCAGCTTGTTCAGTAGTTCATCTGTCCATGGCAATGAGTAGGTGTCTGACTTCATGACTGCATTGTGTCCATGATAGTCCACACAAAAATGAGAAGAGCTATCCAGCTTGGGAACAAGGACTACGGGTGAAGATCAGGGGCTGTGGGATTTCTAGATTAACCCTAAATCCAGCATTTACTCCACCTCCCACCTCATGTCCTTTTGGATGACCTCTGACATCCGTTATGCTGTCTGCCGTATGGGTGTTTGCATCCCTGTCTCTACATTGTGTGTCGCTAAGGGGGTTAGCCCAGGCTTGCCACTAAACAATGGGGCAAAGTCTGCTAAAACCTCCATTACTTTCTGGATTTGGTCTGGGGGTCAACTGGGGGACATTTCAATTGCCTCCACAGAGGACTCCCACTTGCTTTCTTCCAGCAAGTCCAGAAGGTGGGTCTTCTTTGTCCATCCCCTCCCCAGGACTACAAACTTCAAAGACCATGTCAGCCCTATTTGCATATGGCTTCATCATTTTGACATGGTACATTCTTTGAGTATGTCTTCTGTCAGGCAGTTCGATAATGTAATTTACGTCATTCACCTGTCTGACTACTTTGCATGGTCCTGCCCACTTGGCCTGCAGCTTATCTTTCCGGACCAGGATTAGGACCATGACCTCCTGACCCACAGTGTACAAGAGAGCTCTGGCTCTGTGATTGTACCATACCATTTTGTTTTTGCTGGGAAGCTGCCAGGTTGCTCTGGGCTGTTCCCATAAGCTTCTTCGGCTTTTTCCTAAACGTAAGGACATATTCCACTATGGGAGTTCCCTGGGTGGAAGGCTTGCTTTACCAGTCCTCCCAGATCAAGTCCAGGAGCCCACATACCCTGCATCCATATACGAGCTCGAAGGGGGAAAACCCTGTTGACTCTTGGGGCACCTCTCTGTATGTAAACAACAGGGGGGGAAGGTATTTCTTCCAGTCCCTCCCATCCTATTCAGCAAATGCTTGGAGCATCGATTTAAGGGTACCATTGAATCTTTCCACAAGCCAATTGGATTGCAGGTGATAAGGTGTCGTGCATCTCTGCACCACCCCACACTTCTCCTACAAACATTTCATCAGGTCTGACATGAAGGTACCCCCTCGATCGGTGATAACCTTCTGTGGGAACCCAACATGGGATAAAATACATAGCAAGGCATCTGGCATTTTGTCTGTCCTCAGTGAGGACAGGACAACTGCCTCTGGGTACTGGGTGGCATAATCCACCACTATTAGAATAAACCCTTCTCCTGGAGGAGCTGGGGATATTCAAAGGCCCCACAATATTCATTCCTAACCTTTGGAATAGTTCCTCCACTATGGGTGAGGGAATTAGGGTGGCTTGAGTTTTCTTTTTTTTTTATATATATATTTTCCTTTTTCCTGGTAGGTCCTCCTGTCAGATTCAGCTGTGGTCACGGCCCCCGGACTTCTACCTACTGTCTCTTGCTGTCACTCTTCCTGGTCAACCCTGGCTTGACACCAGGATGGTGGGGCTGTGGCACTGGTCATCTGCTTCCCAGTGCTGAAGAACTGGTATTTGGTTTGCAGAGTCAGTGATGGAGGCTAATTGAAGCCCAGGGACAGCTTCATGAGAGGCGGAGGTCCCACCTTCCTTTTTTTGATGTAAGCTAGGGCAGAGATAGTGTTGATAGTGTGTCATCACAGGGCGGTGACTCGGCCTTCGCCAGGTGTCACTTCTGTGTGATCACAGAGCCCCCCTTCCCTCCAAAGAAGGAGAGCAGTCCTGGGGACACTCGATCCTTCTCCCCCTGACCCAGCCCTCTGACAACCCGGGTCCATTCCCGAACCCGGGTGGCCAGTGTCACAAGTGGAAATCCAACCGCTGTGCCGGTGAGTTGGCTGGGCGGCTTGGGTTTTCTTACCTGTCTTCCCTGTTTCTTGGTACCGGTGACAAGACCGGCAATACACCTTCTCCTGCTGGGCAAAGTTGGGCCAATAGAAATTCTTGGCCAATTGCTGCATAGTGTGTGTGATTCCCAGATGTCCAGACATGGGAATATTGTGAGCAGTCTTGAGCAACTACTCACGGTACACCTGGGGAATGACAAGCTGCCTGTCCATCACCCCTCCCTCTTTCCTTACATCCTGTGTATACAGCAGCCCATTGTCCCAGTAAACTTTATGTTTCCCGTCACCTCCCAGTGCCCTGTCAGAGTCTGCCCAAGCCCTCGGACTCTCTAAATTAGGGTCATTTTTCTGAGCAGCTGCAAAATCTTTACACATTCCCAAGATATGGGACAGGTCCCCTCCAGTTTCTAAACTAGGGTTCCTAGCTCTAGCGTCAGGACAATCAGGGTCACTGCCATCCTTAACGCTCTGATGGTTCCATGTCAAAATAGCAAATACAAAATAGTGAATGTCAAAATAGCGAATGCCAAAGCACATAACAACTACTGCTACCAATTCTCTCAACAATTGTTCTTGACATGATCACTTGTGACATATGCAGGGGTTGTGCCCCCTGCACCTCCCATTTTAAATATTCTAACACCACAACACTCATTGATGGTGAAGAGAATGACATATTTGGAGCAATGTAAATATGAGTCGCTAATTTGTGTTATTCGCTATTTTGTATTCACTATTTTAACTGGATACCCTCTCTGACTACTGGCTACACCTCCTTCTTCAGTGTAATCTTCTGTAGCTGTTCTGTTAACTGCTACCTGGGGAATTTCTACCCCCCTTTCACTATTCTCCATATCAGGAGACACAGGCTGGGGAACCAGCCTTCCAATGTTTTCCCCAGGGGCTTCTATGGGGTCCAGGGAACTACAATTTACATTTGCTGCTTGTCTGCGGGTAACTGCACACACAGTCCCCTTTTTGAGATTGTTCCCAATAATCATGTCCAGGACAAGGTTTTCTGCCAATGTAACTTTCTGCACAGTCTCTCAAGTCTCACCCCAGTCCAGGAGAACACTACCAAGTGGCAGTGTTTTCTCCTCCCCCAGTGAACCCCCACACAGTACACACTGATTGGGTATAACTCATTCAGGCCTAGATATGCCTGTAGGTGGCATCTGAAAGCATAGCCACTCAGGGCAATAACGCCTGTAGACGTACTCAGCTGACTTTAATTCAGGCCTAGAAACGTCTGAGGAAGTCAGCAGTTTTTACCTAAATATTAAACAAACTGAATTGCTTAGAATTGATTGCATAGCACCATTAGAAAGGTAATGTTGTGCTGAGCAATTTTGCTGCAGATACTTTGTGTCCATCATGTATACTTTAGGAGTTATTCGCATTTGTTTAAGGCATGGTGTGCATGGCTGACATTTGTCTCTCAAGCCTCACCTAAGTACATTGAATAAATCTGGAAAAAAAACAGTTGTTTGGTATTTCAACTACTATAATATAACAACTAAATTAATTACAACTGATTGCATAGCACCATTAGAAAGGTAATTCTGTGCTGAACAATTCTGCCCCAATACTTTGTGTCTACCATCTATACTTTAGGAGTTATTTGCATTTCTTTAAGGCATAGTGTGCATGGCTGACATTGATCTCTAGTGCCTCACCTAAGCACCTTGAAAAAATCAGTAAAAAATCAGTTGTTTGGTATTTTACCCAGTATAAAATAAAAACTAAATTAATTACAATTGATTGCACAGCACCATTGGAAAGGTAATGTGCTGAACAACTTTGCCACTCGTACTTTGTATGTAGCACTTGTGGTTCATGAGGTATTCACATTTGTTTGTGGCATGCTGATTATGGCTTGATTTTGCTTAGAAAGGCCCAGGATGCTGTGCTAAGAGTATACAGCGCACAAGTGGTGGAAGTCTCAAAGACCTCTTGTGGCGTGAATGAGATAAGCTGTTCAGGCTCAACCAAATCCCCTTTTACCAAAGTCAGGGATGCCCCTGTGTCCCTTAACCCATGGGTCTGTACCCCATTCACAGTAACTGGGTGTATGTGCTCCCTCATGTTTACTGGCGTGCTTTCAGGGATACACAAAAAAAAAAAACACTCTTTTTTCCCCTGCACCACTTTGTGCATGCTCTGCCCTTTTTGGACACTGCCTGGCAAGGTGTCCAGGTTGCTTGCAAACCCAACATTCATTTCTTTTATCATGCAAATCTTGTCTTTGTAACCTGGGGCTGCCTGGTTTCAGTGGTGGCAGGGATGGTTTTAGCTGCTCTGACGGCATGCTTGTCCCTTTCTGCACTGCCACACTCACCCACTCCCTCTTAGAGCAGGTCTGCTCCTGGCATAGCGGTTTGAGAGTTTGGCAGCCTCCTGCACTGTTTTTGGATCTTGGTCTTCTAGCCAGATTTCTAGCTCTGTAGGGCAAGCCCAAAAGAACATCTCTAAAAGTACATTTTCAATTTTCTCTACAGAGTCTGCTTGAATCCCTTCCCACCAGCATTTTAAAAACTGACACTGTTTAGTGGCTAACTCCTTGTAGCTCATGTCAGGGCATCTCCTGAGCTTACAGAATCTGACTCTGTATGCCTCTGCTGTCAAGTCATATTTTTTTAACAGAGCAGCTTTAAGTTTACCATAATCATTACTGTCTTGATTGTCCATTTGACCCAATGCATCACAAGCTTTCCAGCTAAGCAGCGGGGATAGCTGGAAGCTCCAGGACTCTCTGGGAATATTTCCCTGAATATATGCTTTTTCAAATGAATTTAAAATGCATCCATATCTTCCTCCTCTTTAAATTTAGATATCAATTTAGAATTTAATTTGTAACCCAGACCTGGAGTTCCAGGTGTATCTATGCCACTTACCTGCTCTGGCGCTGGTTTTGTGAGTTGTAGCTTCTCCAGTTCAAATTTCCTCTGGCACTCTCTCTCTCCTCTCTTTCGGCCTCTCACTGCTCTCACTCGGCCTGTTGTTGCTCTTGCTCACCCTGTCACTGCTCTTGCTTCTCCTCTCTCTATCTCCATCTCCTGCTTCCTCTGTTCAAACTCCAGCTCCATTCTCCACAACTTTATCTGCAGCCTGATCACTTCTGGCTCAAGAATGCTGGTTACTGTCCCCTGCTGCAGTGACTCTCAGCTTATATTGGTCCCGATCTCCTCCTCTATGTTTCTAGACACTGCACTGTGCCCTCCACATCCAAGGTTTGGTCCTTTCCAGTCACAGACTGTGACTCGTGGTCTTGTACATCAGCAGCCACAAAAGTCTCCACTAATTGCTGCTTGTTTCGCCCATCACACCAGACTCCTTTCTCCTGGCACAGCTGTCTCACATAGTCTGCAGTGTACTCATTGTAGCTGGAAGCCATCTTGTTTCCTAATCTATGGCTACACTAGCTTACACCTAAAAAAATAAAGCAGGTAAGGAACTTAGACTGTACACACAATTATTTAGTTCTTTACTTTTAAATCACTGCCTTATTTTGTGTGTGAGCTGTTACAGTTAGCAATCTGACACACTGGACTGTTGACATTCGTGTTACCAAATACGTTTAAATCGCACCGCTGCCAACCAGTTCTGTCACAACCGCACTCCTAAGGACAGGCCCTCTGCTCCCACAGTGCCAAACCTTGAAGTGCCAAACAGGGTGACTCTCCTGTCTGTTTTGGGTCTGAAACACCTACTAGTCTCGAGTTCTGAGGTCAAATATGAACCATTTATGCTAGCACACCCCGTTGACAGGATCAAATATCACACCGTCTTCGGGGAAATGCAGTGCAATACTTAACCCAGTTAGCACCCAGCCTGGTTCACAGTTCTCCCCATTTTGACTCAATTGAGACCCAGGTATTCTCTTACCTTAGCAAGATAGTAACACACTTTAAGCCCTTAACAGTTCTATCAGCTACATCAACACTTTCTCAGTATTCACATGCAAAAATGAAAAAAGACTCAGGCAGAATTAAGGAAATCAAAACGTTTACTAAACTTAAAAAGAATTGTAAATAATTACAAAACATATTTACGTAAGTGTTTACAGTCCAAAAGAAATGGAAATTTCAGAAACAAAGATGCCTTGTACTTGAATTTCTAGTTCTACCTCAGTTTCAGTTTGGTGTTATCTATTTTGACAGAATTTCCATTTAGTCCAGCGCACTGTGTGTGTGTTCTCTTAGGAGTCCATAGATAGAAGACCAAAACTCATTCCAGCCAGACTGATAATAAGCCAGAATGTCCCTCCTATCCTGTGAGGTCACAGCTCATGATGTCACTGTTAGTCTTGTAATTAATTTGTAACCTGACCAAGAATATCCAGAAGGATGTCATTTTACTGCTTGCTGGAAATCTGCAAAGATAGCAATATTCATTTATACAGTCTCTTTCTTTCTCAGAGCATTCCCTTTGATGTTCAGAAACACATCCTGACACACATTTCTCTTACAAGTGTAAATTGTCACTGGCATTCAAAAACCTGGCTTCCCTCCTGATGTTGAAAAATTCATCCTGGTTCCTGGACCTCAAAGTAAATAAATGGTTTACAATGTGTGATAACCTGGTGTCCTTACAGTCCCAGGAAGTCTTGCAACTATGTGTCAACACAGACAAGGAAACTAGCTATTTAGCTATAGTAAGCAACTTTTTGGGGGTCAAAAGGTCAGGCCTCTTTAAAAGCTAGTCTTACAGATGAGCCTGCTGACTGCTATTTCTCCTAATCAGACATTCAAATAAACATATATTTATATCACAAATATGATACAATATAATAACAAGCAGATGCTATCTGTCACAATGGGATAAAAGCATATAGCAGACAGTCTTGTGGAGTTAGTCATGTAGTGCCAGAGTCCTAGTATCAAGTATTCAGCCTGGGTTTGTTATTTCTCAAAACCACTGAGGTGAGAGAAGCTGATGCCCAAAATAGATTATCTGAGGAAAGGAAGTAGGGCAAGATGAAGGTGCTCACCTTTGCACTGCTCAAGTCTTCACTCTTTTTTTTCCAAACGAGCAAGGTACAGTTAATGGATTATCATTTCAGACCCCTGAACTATGTCGGCCTATGATTCAGTGGGTAATGGATGAGATAAACTTGCATTGTAATTGGTCTGGTGCCTTGATCTTTTAACTGGGGTAGTAGGGACCTGGTTGGAGGAGTCTCAGCAGGGGATCATGCATTTTGTGGTGATGTCCTAGGAGCTCTGACTGTGGCTTCAATGTGGGAGACATGAAGAAGACATGTTCTTAGCCAGAGTTTGAGCAGCCTTCCTGTGCTTGTTTCATTTGTGTTGCCACTTTTCTGGTGGTGCTAGTAGAGGGAGCTGGTTAGTATGAGGCAGTGTCCATTGACTGGGCTTCCATAGCAGCTTGTTTTAGCTTACACAGGACAGAGGAGGGAGAAGAGACTGACAACAGTACTACTTGTGTTCTCCATGACCTGTGAACAAAAGTCATTGCTTCAGAGTGGTCTCTGAAAATGTATGAGACTCTGTTGCTGTCAGTTTTTAAAGTTGCATTATAAGCCATATGGAACTTCACCAAATGTTTCTGCAGAGCCTGGCATAGGGTTGAAGGCTTCTCTCAATCTATTGACCCTAGCTGAGTAATCCTGATATAAGGACACTGTGGCCATGCCAATGAAGGGACCCTTTCCTCCTGGCAAATCTCAGGAGCATTCTTTTTATGGAGAACTGCAGACACAGGGACAGAATGGGATGGGGCTCCTCTCCTGCCTTAGGCCATGAGACTAGGGCTCTACAAGCACTTTGGATCCATAGATTTTTACCAGGAATATTTAAAAGGCCTCTAGACCTCAAATCTCTATCCCTCACCCTTGAAGAAGTGCTTAGGCCTCTGACCAGGATATTTAACCTCACCCTCAGCCTCAGTCAGTTCCCCAACAAATGGAAATCTGCCACTGTTACCCCCATTCACAAAAGTGGTGTTAAAACTGCTCATGAGAACTTCTAACCTATCTCCATCCTACCTCCCCTCTCAAAGGCACTGGAGCGTATTGTCACAGACAAGCTGACTGACTTCCTAGACAAGCACAACATACTGTGCAGGCAGAAACATGGTTTTCAAAAGAAGCACAGCACCTCCACAGCACTACTCAAATTTGCTGGCACCATCCACCACTCATTGGATAATGGGCAATTAACTGGTTCTATCTTCATCGATTTAACAAAGGCCTTTGACACTGTCCACCATGGCCTCCTGCTTGTCCAGCTCTGGAAAGTGGGGCTCTCACCCAACTCAGTAAACTGGTTCAAAAGCTACCTAGACAACCGGTCTCAAAGAGTGAAAATTGCTGACACTATTTCATATCCCAGACCTATCCTCTATGGTGTCCCCCAGGGCTCTATTTTGGGCTCCCTCCTTTTCAGCCTGTTCCTAAACTCTCTACCAGATTCCTGTCCTGAGCAAATCATACTCTACGTGGATGATGCAGTAATCCTAGCCTCCCACCATGATCCACAACAACTGCAAAAAAACCTCCAGCATGGTTTCACATCAGTCAAATACTGGTTCCCAAAACATAAACTGATCCTAAACCAGAAAAAAAACAAAGTCCATGATTTTCAGCAGCTCTCAACATAAACATAAGCAGTAACACCTCACCATCAAAACTAAGCAAGGAGTCACTCTCGAACTAGTCCAATCCTTCAAATACCTTGGCATTACCCTTGACTCCCACCTCTCCTATGCTGCCCACATTAATACTGTGGCAAAAGCTGCTAATATCAGGATGAGCCTACTATTCCAGCACAGGAAACATCTAACCCCTGAAGCACTAACAGTTGCCATACAAAGCGTCTTTGTTAGCATCATTGATTATGAACTCATTATTTATGACTCTGCCACTGCTTCCTCTCTCAAACTGATTTCTTCCTCCCTCAATAAAGCCTGTCGACTCATCACTGGATCTCACCAATCTCACCCATACCTTCGACCTCTACTCTCAAACTGGGTGGCTGCAACTAAACAGTTGATTAAAATATCAAACCTGCATCACAGCAAAGAAAATAATGATGGACAATGCCCCTCCTGGTGTCTGCTCTCTTCTTAAACTCAGAATCAACAACTGCAACACTAGGAGGTCTAAACCACAACTCTTGCAAATCCCCCACTGTCACACATCCCAAGGCCAAAGGTCCTTTGCTTATAGGGCACCCAGTTGGTTAAATAGTCTCAGTAGTGACATTTCAGCCTCACCCACTATGGGTGCTTTCAAGTCCAAGCTCTGCCTCACTCTTCTTGCCTCCAGCTCCTGTGACTGCCATAACTAATCTTTTCACTCCCACCTGGCTGCCTTTGTTTTTTCTGCTGCCTGCCTTTTGCCCTACCACCCAGCACTTGCCTCCACTACTAACCATCAAATGCACTTACCACTGTCCTCCTCTTGACAAAGCTCTTAGTCTACTATACCCCCTGCCCCATTCCCCCCCACCCTCTCCTTTCCCCACATCTCAAGCCCCATTTGCCTCTCTATATCCACCTCCCATGTCTCCTTTACCTCTATGTATCCACTTTCATGTGTTTTCATGTAAGAAACCCTTATAATAACATGTTGCAACCATCTGTGTTATTAATTGCTCTAAACTGTAATTGAAACTCTATGACTGTACTCTCTGACATGGAACCTTTATAAAAGAACCCCGGCTCAAAGGTACTTTGTAATCCTAGATGCAAATAAATACATAAATAAATAAAAGTTTAGTCAATAGGTGTTGAATTAAGTCACAAAATTTTTCCCATAAGCCCTTTCCAAAACTCCCACAATTTTAACATTGTTATGTCTTACTCTACATTCCAGATCATCAATGTTATACCATAACAGAAACAAATAAAATTTTTGACCTGCTGGATGACAGTGTCTCTTTCATTAACTTGACAGTCAAGGTGCTTCAGGGTAGTTTGGGTATCAAACACCATTTTGGTCATTTGCACCATTTTGGTTTCTATCTTTGTAATAGAAGACTTTACCCCAGTTACCTCTTCTAATGTTTTGTTAAACATCTTCCACATTGTCTCCGGATAAATGCCGATGGTCTCTGGCTGAGAAGCGGCTGCCATGGCTCAGGAGCGATCAACTTTGCACAATGAAACTGACAGGAAAAAATTGTTTTTTTTTTCATTAAAAAAACACATAATTTGTCTGCCTTAAATGAATATACTGTATATATGCTACAGCAGCAAAAACTGAAATTTTATACTTTTAAAAAATGGTAAATGTAATGGTTTAAGCCAAAGGTGAGGTGCTCTAGATTCATGAGGCCATCTACTCACGACGACACTGGAAGCCCCTCCCTGCTCATCTCTATCATATATCAAAATGTCCCAAGATAAAAAAAAAATGTCCAGAATATAGAAAAGTCAGACCTCTAGGCTACTGGAATTTCAATCTGAAATCAATTGTGTTAGTAAGAAATTTATATGGGCATTCTTCCACCAGATATTGATCTTTCAAATTTTTCTAAACTTGATTCCTGTTTACACAACTATTTTAAGCTGTCTATAAGAAAATGTTGATGCTGCTTATAATTATTTGCTTGCTGTTTTCTTAACACAGAATGGAAATAAGTACAGGTGACAAAGGCACATCTACTATATGAGGACCACTGGGGCAGGAGCTTTAAATGATCCCCAGACATGTGTTGATGATTTGTGTCACATTTTAACACAATTCTGGTAACTGCAGCAACACATTTGATCCTATAAAGCATGGTCTATTTTTTTTTTCAATTGCTTTTTTATTTGAACAAAAAATGGACACATGCATCAAAAAAGTAATAAATACACTATTTGCTACTCTGTGCAGCAGTAGCAGCTGTGACTTCCCTCCCTAAGATCTCCTACTGCTCTTCTTACCTATATCCCCCCATAAGGCCATCATCTGTCCACCATCCCCTACAACTCCTTATTCCCCCTACCAATCTAACCTTGCGCCCACCTCACTCCTTATATTAATTACCACCTACTCCCTCCTCACTCTTTTACCCCTACCACATTCCCTCCCCAAAACCTTGTCTTTCTTGAATCTTCCCCTTTGGGACTCCTACCCCACCTCTTCTTATCCTACCCTTATCTACCATCTGTTCTTTTCCCCACAGCACCCGTTCTGTTGATTTCCCTCTTAAGATCTTTCTCTCAACACAATTACTGTTGACAAAGTCACTTTACTGACTGCACTATTAATTGTTTTGAATTTTCCAGTTTGTGCCTTACATGATACCCTACAAGAAATGTTATTTATTTTTTTTCCCACTGTGTCTTATGTTTTTTCATCCTTATAATGTCAACGGACTGTACTCTCATGCCATGTGAAAGTACATTTCCCATATTATACTGTAAACTTGCTTATGTTGATGTGTGATGTGTTCATGATGTTTACTTTTTTACTTCATTTTTTGTATATATGAAAAATAATAAATGCAAATAAAGGAGGGAAGGAAGGAAGGAAGAAAGAAAGAAAGAAAGAAAGAAAGAAAGAAAGAAAGAAAGAAAGAAAGAAAGAAAGAAAGAAAGAAAGAAAAAGGAAGTTTTTTTTGTTTGAATAAAACACCTCTCATACATGTCTCAATGATGGCTCAGCAAGGTATCGGTACCCTTTCTGGGTACTGACTCCCGAGCAGACTCGATAGACCATGAGGCCTACTCTGCTGGCATTTTAGTATGTTAATATGTTAATTTTCAATATCACACATGGCTGAATTGATATTTTTCACCTCTGTTCATGTTTTTATCTGCAGAAAAAGCTGGGAACTATGAGTTTATGTGAAGACTGGATGTTAATGTAAAAACCAGGAGACTTACGTAAAAATGTTTTTTAAAAATGAGGGCTCAAGTGCCGGCCCACCAGCGCAGTGGTTGGATTTCCGCATGTGATGCCAGCGACTCGGGTTCGGGAACGGACTCGGGTTGCTGGAGGACCGGTCGGGGGGAGAAGGATGGAGCATCCTAGGGACTGCCTCTCTCGGGAGGGTGAGAAAGTGTCCAGAGTCAGTTGACCCCTGGTGGAGGCCAGGAGTCTCGCAGCTGCGGCACAGGCATCGCACTGAGGCGGGGCAGGATGCTCCGCATCATTGCACGACCCCGCCTTCCCCGAAAAATGGAAAAATGGATGAAGCTGCCAGCAGCCCTAAATGAAGCTCACCACAGCTTCAATTAGCCCCCCCAGGCCAGCCCTCTGACCTAGCCCAGTGACTGCGGCATGCAGCCAGAGTGCCGCGGCCCCACCGTGGGGGGTAAGCCACGAGTATCGGAGGGCCCGAGGCCGATATGGGGGGATGGCAGTCAATGGTTTGTGACCGGGCTGATAATAACAGGCTACCGGCAGTAGGGTAGGTGGAGAAAAAAGAATAATAAAAAAAAAAAGAGGGCTCAAAACTAGGACTACTTTATAAATTTAATTTAAAAATTGCAACTCTTCCAAAATACATTGTTACTGGTTAACACCATGATTATTCACATTTTTAGCTGCAGTGATTAGCTTTAGGTGGTGCTTCAGAGATGGAGCAACTAATTCTTGATGTAATATATAACTTCTTCATCCACTTCATCCTGGATACACTTCAAAGTAAGCATAATTGTTTACTTTCTGGGGGGAACTAAAGTAGTTCTGTTTGAGTGAATGTAGAAATTTCCATTTATTGCATCTAACTTATAAATGTTTTAAACACATGGGCCCAGATATTCAAAAGAGTTGAGCCATGCGCAATAGGGTTGTGCCTGAGCAAGTCCGAAATTGCGCCATTCTGCGATATTCAGCAGGAGGCAGTTGCACCCCCAAAATCATGCTGAGCAACAGTGCAATGATAATGAAGGCATGCACAACTGAAGGGGGAGGAACCCATGCATAAATGGCACAGTGCGATATTCAACAACTTGAGCCATGAGCAATAGGGGAGCAAGTGGAAGTTGTGCCATAGTGGAAATGAGCCAAAATACAAAGGAACAAGGGAGAGGTGCAAGAACACTACAGGGAAGCCACCAGAGGCAGAACTCTAGCCACACAGACAGGGCAGGAGGGACACACAGGGCAGGCCAGGGAAAGGGCACCCTGAACACAGAGGCACAGGGAAGGTGTGGGGAGCCACAGCCAGTGCAGAAGGGGGAAATGCCACACAGCACAGAGGCCACCACAGGCAGGTGTTCCAGGTGCAGGGGAAGTAGCAGTGAGGACAGTGGGGGGAATACAGTAACAGCTGCCGGGGGGGTGAACACAAGCCAGGGACATGGCCAGTGCCACCTTCCAGATGGAGGCCATTATGAGGGGGGTGAGAAGGCAGGTGGCAGGGGGGCGTGGCCATGAAAGGGCATGTCGGTGGTATGCCCCCAACAGGCAGTACCGAGCCCACACCAGCTTCGAGCTGTACAGTGACACTGAGATTGTGGGTCAGTACCGCCTGAATAGGGCAATTCTGAGGTGGCTCTGTGAGCTGTGCAATGATGTGATGCAGGCACCCACACGATGGAGCCAAGCCCTGTCAGTGGAGACTAAAGTAACAGCTTGCATGTGCTTGCTCACCACAGGTACCTTCCAGAGACCAACTGGGGACACCACAGGCATAACCCAGTCGGTCACATCATGCCACCTCACCAAATTCCTCAACGCACTGCTGCCACATGCTGTGGAGTACATCCATTTCCCCAGCACACCGGTGGAGCGCACAGCAAACATACAGGAGTTCCACAGGGTAGTACGTATGCCTGGCATGCTAGGGGCAATAGACTGCACCCATGTGGCCATACACACACCAGCTGGCCCCGAGGAGGCTGCATACATCAATCACATGGGCTATGCTAGCATCAACTGCCAGGTGGTGTGCAATGCCAGGGGGCACATAATCAATGTCTGTGCCATGCACCCTGGGGGAGCACATGATGCTTTCATCTGGCACCAGTCAGCACTGTGCCACAGATTCGAGAGTGGGGACATCCCCACTGGCCACCTAGTGGGTAAGTATGCAAACCACATGGACAATCATAGTGCCTGGGGGGTCATGGCCAGAGGTGACATGGGTAGTGGCCTACATGGCCCAGGGCAGGGCGATGCTGATCACCAAACTAACCCACCCTCTACACACAGGTGACAGTGGATACCCACTCCATCCTTGGCTGCTCACACCCTACTGGCGGCCCGCAACCCCATCACAGCAACGCTACAATGAGGCACACGCCACCACACGTAATGTCATCGAGTGGGTGTTTGGGATGCTGAAGGCACATTTCCGTTGCCTGGACACCTCCGGCGGTGCCCTACAGTACAGCCCCTCAAAGGCCTGCAGACTATTCCTGGCCTGTTGCATCCTGCACAACATTGCCAACGTATGTGGGATAGCCATACAGGTCAATGAGGGGGATAGCGATGGGGACGATGAGGACACCGGTGATGATGGTGATGGGCTGCCCCCCCTTGGGAGATGGGACCCCCGACTGATCCAGCTGGCACAGCTACACCAGGACACCATCACGGAGGAGCACTTCAGCCAACCCAGGTAAGTCATGGGGCCATGTGCAGCCAACAGTGGCTAAGGCACAACCCACAAACACATATGGACACACACCAGGGATGCATGCCGTCAAGGGAAGTGGCAGGGCACAGAAGCACACACACAACCAGGGATGGGTGAGGATTAACATGCTATGTGGATGGACACACACACACGCATGCACACCAATGCACCAAATGTGCACAGAGGGCAGGAGGCACACTGACCCAGAACACCAACCCTAGCCACACACATGTCCACAGTCCACCATGCCCACTGCCTGTCCATGTACGTGTGTCAGATGCTGAGCACCATTGCCCATTGGTATACAGCGCAATGCAGGCATCATCATCATGCACATGCAACTGTGGACAACAGCAGGGAGGGTGTGCAGGTGGACTGTGTGTCCCCATGCAGGGCCGGGTACCCACCCGTGCACTGCCCACTGAAATACACAATACACACAAGGCAGCACCAGACAGTAGCCATGCTGGGAGACAGGTCAGTCACGTGACACAGTGCCCTGGCCACCATGGATGCATGGGTGGCCCCGCCGAGACCTGCCAGCACTTACAGGCTGACCACTGGCCTCATGGGGTGGCACTGATGGTCCCCAAGGGGTTCCACTGCATGAACACGACTGTGCTCGTGCAGGGGTCTGCAGCACATCAAACATGCCTGCGCCAGGAGTGCTCGGGATGGCCACAGCTGAACCCGGTGTTGACAGGGAGGGAGTCGCACGATGCCGGGAATGGGGGGTGGACAGTGCACAGCGTGGTGTCTGTGATGCATGGGCACCTGACTGTGTGCCCATTGTGGCCGTGACAGCAGTGAATGCCTGTGCATGCCTGTCAATGGCAGTGGTCACATCCTCCCACAAATGGTCCACCCCTGCCAGGATCACAGAGGTGTCCCTGCTGCGACGCTCCTCTGCCCACTCCAGAGCCACACACAGTGCATCCACTGACGTCACAAGCCGCATCTGCTGCTGGACTGATGCTTGCAGTAGGCGAGTGTACTCATCTAAGAGGTCATCTGCCTCCTCGGCTTCCTGTCCCTCAGGGTGTGCGCGGCCCTGATGCTCAGCACCCCTTGACGGTGTGCGCTGCACACCAGGACCAGGTCTGGGCATGTCCACAGGCGGTGCACAGATGCCTCCACTGAACCCTGTACCCCCAAGCCCATTGGCTAACTGCTGATGCTGCCCCTCCGGCTGCCGATCCCCAGGGCTCAGTGGTGCTGCCGCAATGGCCGCAACAGTCCCACTGTCCTGAACAAACACCAGTGCTTCCCCACTGGTGCTGACTGGTACAGGCTGGGACTGTGATGACATGCAGGTCTCCATGGCAGCACCACCCACAGCCATTTGCTCGATGTGTCCTGCTGTGTGGCCATCCCGTGGCACACACGTGTCACTGCCCATGACATTAGCGACATCATTATCGATGACGGACTCTGCACCGGCCCCAGTCACAACATGCTGGCATCTGTGGATGCTGGCATGCTGGGACACAGGCAGGGCTTCCTCTGCACCTGTTACATAGACATCAGTGTGGACAGCCAGGCGGCCCCACTGTCGCACTGATCCACGTATACCTGTGGAGGTGGATGGGCCCTCCTCCATCTCCAGCTGACTGTCCTCAGTGGACAGGCCCACCACCGCTGACCCATGCAGATGCTCAGGATCTGTAAGGGAAAGCAAAGTCGCGTCACTGCATGTGACCTACCCTGCCCCCCCATAGACAGACCATGACTTACCATGCAGTGATGGGCCACCACCAGTCTGGAAGCCACCACCCAGAACACCCTCAATGGCACTACACTGCATGCTTCCAGCAAGCCTCTCCTCCTGTGGGGTCAGCTGTACCACCTCTTGCTGTCCTCCACCTGTTGCAGCTCGTGCTGCCCTGATGGCAGCCACCTTCTCCTTTATCCTCCTCCTGTCCATGCCCATCTTTTTCTTACACTCCTACACGGAGCGCTGGTGGCTGCCATGCAGGTTCACAGCACATGCCACTTCCTCCCATGCAGCAGCATGGGCTAGAGGTGTTCCCTGTCGTCCGTTGAAAAGAGGCTACTGATCCAGGTAGGCCTCAAACAGGGCTTCGGTCTCAGCCTTGGTAAAGTTAGGCCTCCTCCTCCTCCCACCACTGTGTTCCTCCTCTCCCACAACTTGCTCGGTCATTATTTATCCTGTAAGAATGGCAGTTGTTACCTGTGACTGTGCAGTCCCATGCATGTCCCTAAATCCACAGTCCACACTCCCAAACAGCATGCAACTCACCAATAGACTGCAGTAACTGACTATGGCCACTGCAGCCCAATGTCGCACTTTGTAGTGCAACCCATGCAAATGAGGTGAGGCGCAACTTTAAGTGGATGCAAATTGCAGTGCTGCACCATTGAATGGCTGATTAGATGATTTGCATATGACAGCTGAATATTGCGCTTTTGCATTTTGAGCAATTGTGTTGAACGTGCTAAGCCAATGGCGCAGTTCTGTGACATGCGTAGTATACACCTCACCGCGCATGCCCGGGTTGCTGACGCAGGTGTCTGCCACGCTGCTGATGTGCTGTGCATGGTAGGCAATGCAGGGCATGGCCACCATTGTGCCAGTGGTGCTATATTGATGGTCACTACATGGCGCTGTGGCACTGGGCCATCATAGTCACACTGGGCCAACTGCGCAGTAGGCCGCTAATGGCGGTAGCACACAGGCAGCCAATCGCCCTACACGCATTGGGTTCCAATGGTGCTGTGCATGTCCATGCGCCAGAGACCCTTGACCCTGTGCCTGACCATTGCTCCCTAGGCGCCATGCGTCAGGCATGGGTGCACCTCTATCGTGCTGTTCGGTGACAGCATGATAGGGAATGGCAGCACTGTACTGCACAGCATCTGCATGTGGGTAGCCATGCTGCAGAGTGCCATATTGCCAAATCGAGCAGAGAGTATGGCACACAGGAGGGCAGCTCAGTGGTCGGCACTAGAGCAGGCCAACCTAGTGGCCATTGTGGAGCCACACCATGGGCCACTGTTCGGGGAGGTGCCCCTGGACAGGTCCAGGACCCAGGTGTGGGAGGAGGTGGTCACTGCACTTGAGGAGGCCACGGGATGGGGGAGGAGCACTAAGCAGTGCTGCCACAGGTACGGGGACCTGAGGCAGAGGGAGCCAGAGCTGCTAGCATGCCTGTGGGCACATGCCAGGAGGGACACAGTGCCACGGTCAGGTAGGTGTTATGTCAACACACCTTATCTTCCATATGGGTAACACTGCTGTATGTGTCCAGCACATGGGGAGGGACTGTTCGGGGTTGGCTGTGGTGCTGTTATCAGGGTGTGGGGTGGGTGGGTCTGGCTGGGTGGGAGGGCACACACCTGGGGGCAGGGGGACTTTGCTATGGGATTGTACTGATGTTCCTCTCTCCATGTTTGCACCACAGGCCCAGAGGAACGCTGCCGTGCCTGTGATCTTTAGTGGCAGGAGGACTAGAGTGCAGCCAGGCAGGGCGAAGGCCCTCACTGCCCACTGGACCAGCCCTATGAAGGTGATTGCCATACCTCCATGATTACTATTGCATGCTGTGTAACAGGGTGGGCAGCGGGGCATGGCCACCATCCATTAACACCACTGCCATGCACATGACTTGTTACAGTCAACACTGTCCAGTGGCAATGCATGTCTGGGAGTGCGTTGATGGTGGTCCATGCGTGCACCAGGTATATGGTTGTGCCACTGCCTTTGCACCACATAGCCATGTCACTAAACGGCCATGGTGGTGCTGTGCATGACTTGGCCGGTGGGTGTGTGCAGCATTCTGCATGGCTGTATGTGCCTGGGTGGGCAGGTCATGTGGACATGATCACTGTGGGTGGTCACTCACCATCACAGAGTTATGTCCCATGGCCGTATGCCATGCACAGTGGGCGGGCTGTATGGAGTTGTGCATTCACACCTATTGACTGTGCTCCCTTGTCCTAGGTACACGCCATCTCTGGGAAATAAGGGAGGTGCTGTGGGAGATACTCCAGGTGGCAAGGACTTTGCTGGACATCCTCTGCAGGATTGATAACACCGGGGTCTTGAGGAGGCACATAGCACGTCGGAGTCAGAGTGGGGAGCGGCGCTCCAGCTAGGGGTCCCTCAGTCCCTGTAATCCCCTACCCCCCCAGACCCACCCTCTCACCCCTCCTTTCCTGTCCCATTTGTCCACCCCTGCCCCCTACCCACCTCCACCTTGTTTGTGGCCCTCCCCCCACCTTGTATATATTTTAATAGTATTGCAAATAGTTGACTTTTATATGTTTCCTCAATACAGTTATTTTGATATGAATACTGTGGTGGTCTCTGATTTGCAGTGGGCTATAGGTGCTCAGCTGCAGTGGTGTGCATGGTGTCAGGGGTGGTGCGGTCATGGGTATGTGTGTGTGTCTATGTGGAGGTAACTATGGTGTGGGGGTAGCTATCAGTCAGTGTTTATGGTGTGTGTGTTGTGCCCTGTGCACTGGATGACTGTGTGCAGTGGTCCATGGTGCATGCTCTGTGTCCATGGTGCCCCTATCAGCCCGTCCATGGCCTGTTTAGCTGACACACATGCATGTCTGTGACCTGCACGGTCCGCAGGCATGTCAGTGGTGGCAGTCCCTGCAGGGCAGCCACTGTACCCATCATATTGCTGGGTTGCCTCCTGTCACTGGTGTGGTGCATGTCTGCCTCGGGTGACACTGTGGCCTCCACAGTTGTTGCCCCACCTCCATGCTGTGCCTTGTGTGTGTTGCAGGGAATGTGCACCACTGTCTGTGACTTGTGCTCTGGGCAACTGATGGTGGTGTACAGGTCCACAGTGACTGCGCAGGGTGGCTGACACTCCAGTGCCATGGAGGACTGTGGGTTTTGTGTACACAGTTTACATGGGCCCACACTGGGGCCTTGGTTGCCCCACCACTGCGTCCCTGTGTTGTTGTGCCCTTGGGTATTGGTGGGTGCCTGTCCATGTACTGTGTGGCATCTGGTGTGGTGCATGCTTCCACGCACCACTGTGGGTGTCTGTGCTGGCTGTTGTGGCCAGTGGTGGGTTAGGGTGTGTCACTGAAATACTCTGCAGGGTGCTGTACCACTGGTGGTGGTGTCCAGGGCAAGCCCTGTCCCATGTGGGGTACCTCATGTGCCGATGCATGGTTGGTCTCTCAGCAGTACCTCGGGGGGACTGTGTGTGGTGGCACTGTGTCTGCCATTGTTGCATTGCTGTGTGCTGCCACCCACTGATGGGTGCTCATGGTGGGGCTGGCTTGCATGGTTCTGTGGTGCACAGGGTTGCATTGTCACAATGGGGGTGGTGGCATGCATGGGGTTTTCTGCAGTGGTGGTTGCTGCTCCTGGGGGTGTCTGGGGTCATGGTGCAGGCTGTGCTCTGCATTGGGGGGATGGTGTGGCACAGGGTGGTCAGCCCTCCTTGTGTGCCAGTCACAGCTTGCCAGGGGGTGTGATGGGGCACCATGGCCTGGCTATGGGTTGTTTGCTTGTCTCCATGGGCTGGTGGTTATTTCAGCCCTCCCCCAGTTGTGCAGTGTATGGGGTGTGGGGTGACGATGTCTGTTCTGCTGTGTGTTCCTGTGCCCATCTGTGGCATGGGTGGTGGGCCCCTACCTACCTGGTTGTGCAGTTGAATTGCTCTGCTGCTGGGAGGCATCCCTGGTTGCACTATGGTGCCTCTGGACTGCTCAGCTGCACATCCCTTGTTGCGCTATGGCACATCAGATCTGCTCAGCTTCCCCTTCCTAGTTGCACTATGGCGCAGGTGGTACGATATTCAGTCGTCAGTTGTAGGCGCAGTTTGACCTGCTCCATTTTTGAATATCGCGTCTCTTGCGCATGGACACAATGGACTTGTGCTTGCTCCTGCTATTGTGCACTTTTTGGGCACAGTTTGAATATCTGGGACATTGTCTGGATTTGTGTAGTTGACATCCTTATAACAAGAACTATTACAAATTACCATAGATCTGCTTTAGGTATAGAGTACTGTATACTGTATGTCCCTTGTTACTAAACCATTAATGGATCTTTTTTCCCTGTTTTAGTCCAAAGCTATGGAACAAAACCCCAATTAAATTTAAACCCCTTCCCCACACTGATCCTCATTGTACAGTACATCGACTTCCCTAAATGACTGGCTCCATAAACAGATTTAAAAGACTCTCCCAATAAGTGCATTTATAGGCTGATATATAAATCTCATTGTCATAATGAATTATTACTGTGTTAGTTGCTGTACTCTACTACATTTGAGTGAATGCAATATGTATTTTTCATATTGTTAAGTTATATCTGTATACTATTTGAATAGCATCCTTTGTAACTCCAGTAAAACATGTTACAGAATATGCAGATATACAAACATATGAAAATGCCAGCAGAAATAAGTCTCACGGTCTGTGGAGTCTGCTCGAGTGTGTAGCTAGCCCCTCATCTTGTAGCTGCCCCTCCCTACACGATATATCTCTGAGATATATCACGACATGTCAGAGGAGATCCCAATTGATTTCAACTGGATTTCTGTGATATTTCCCAATATATCCAGATATACTGTAGAGTGCATTTTGTCACTGGCTACCACTGTAATAGTCTGTGGTTTCATTTATTTATTTATTTAGGATCTTGGAAGTACCTTTTGAGCTGAAAGCTCTTTACATAGGCTCCACATCAGTAGAAGTTACATAAGAGGGAAGGGTATATGGCCAGCAGAAGGCTGACAACATTCACACTGGCTCCTGCTGTTCAGGCTGACATGGCAAAATGCACTAAGTACACGTTGCCTTGTTTAAAGTTGTGCCAAGCTTGCTGCACCAGGCAAACTAATGAAGTAGTGTAAATGTGCATCTCTCTAACCCAACCAAGTTTTAAAAGCCTTGGTAGTTCAATAATTCTTCCATTCATAGATCTTGTGCTGAGACTCTCTAGTTGTTCTGTGGACCACCACACATCCCCAGAGGAAACATCCATAGTTACCCAGTAGTTGCTCTCTAGTCACAGTGTCATCCCTTACCTTTTGGCTTGGTGGTTTGCTTCCAAGTCATCCCAAAGTCTGGGTAGTTCCAGCCCTGTATCCCACAGGATAGGAAGAGATGTGTCCATGGGATGGGAACAGACATATGTGTGTGTGTGCCACTGCAGGCCATTTTCAAAGTGTCCTCCCCCCCCCCCCCGATTAGTTGCAATGAACTTAATGAGAACATGGAAAGGGGATGCTATATCCACTGAACATATCTCAGTGGGGTGAATGGCTGGTGCTAAGTGTTCTTTGCGAAAATGTAACCCTGTTAGCGCAGCTTCAATTTAGACCTTAAGTTTTTCTTATTGTGAAAACTCAACTTAAAACAGAAAGGACTTTTGCATGGTAGATATTATAAATCTTTAATTTTTTAGACCAGTAAAAGAGACTGTAGATTATTTTAATGAAGCTAGCCTAGGTCCACTGCAGTGAACCATAACAAAAAAAAAAAAAAACAGTGCTTCTTTTATAGAATGGTAAAATACTGGATGAACCTTGTTTTTTATATTTCTAAGTGTCTATGTTTATGCTTAGCCCATTTCTTCCAGTTCTTTGTTCCTTCCATTGACTCTGTTATTTTGTATGAGCACTGGTAATAAGTACTGGGACTGCAGACCTTTTTAATTAAGCATTAGACAGAGAACAAACTAGTGGCAAATAGCACTGCAGTGCTTTTAAAATCTAAATCTGACTGGTTCAAGAGTGAAGCAGCAGCAGCAGTAAGACAGCTCTGGCGTTTAGGATTCTGCAGACGCACACAGCTCAGAGTGCCTCTCTTGCATTGACATTATCACAGGTTCAATCTGTAGTATGCTGATTCTATCATAATACAGAAAATTGGCTAATTCCAGCTGGAAATTTATAATAGAAAATAATTCTACCCTTGAACTGCTCTTGATTCTTTCTTTTTGATTAGATGATGTTATCTTTGTTTTTATTCCCATGGCATGTGGGGACACAGGTTGCATGTTTATAAACTTAATTATTGCAATATCATTTGGATAACAAGGGTCATTTGTCTTTGTTAGCAAGCATGTTAGCTTAGCAGGTGATAGACAATGTCCAACATAAACTCATTCATCTGCATTTCATATGTAATTAAATTTAGCCTGCTTCATATGTGATATGTTGCAGAAAGACATTTAAACACCTTTATTTTATGAATACTTCAACTGCACTTGGTGAACAGGAAGACTGGGGGGATATGACTCATAAATTCAAAATCATGAGAAGTGATCCAAGAATAAGAATAGATCCAGATAGCCTGTTGAGTAGAATCTTGGATAACAGAGCCAGGAAGCATTAGAACAAACGAAGGATGAGACTGCTTGGAAGCACATATGACGGTATTGTTTCCCCCCGAGGAGTTACTGAGCTATGGAGCAGGTCACCAGAGAAGACAGAGAAGCACAGACTACAGAGAGAACTCTGAGTTTCAAGACTAGGCTGGAGAGATATGTGAAAAGAAAAGGCATTTAGGCTATTACTGCTCAGATAAGAGGGAGGTGAACTTGATGGGTTACATGGGCTTATGTCACCTTGCTATAGTTGTGTCCCTGTGTAACTACAGTAGGTAATTGCTTCTCAAGTGCAAGGCAGAAATGCACAGAAGAACACAGTCTTTTCTTTTCTAGCATACCGAGTCCATAGAATATGTGTCCAGTGTCTATATGCAGCATGTACAGTATTATAAAACTATAGTTAAATAACAGTAGATCAGTGTCAGTGGCTTAGCAGGCAGCATGCTTGCCTCTGGGGCAGGAAGATCAGAAGGTCAAAGATTCTAGCCCTACGTCAGGTACTTTGGGTAATAGCTGTACCTGGCACTGTAGTGCAGGGAATGGGGGGTGTTGTACTGATGAGGCACTGTCCTGTGTATGAGGCATTAAACCAAGGTCCATTCTGCCTGTCTCTGGTGATTCTTTAGGGTTAGGTGGAACTTAAAAAGCTCATAGCGGTAGCTGGAAGAAGAGTAGGGGAGTTTCATCCCACAACATGACCAACATTCTTCCTGTCAATACAAAAGTAAATGTAACCCCCTTGGACACACCTGGTAACAAGCTGTCACAGCTTGATGTTCCATTCCTAGTGAATAAAATTAAAACAAATAAAATATTTTAAAATATGCAGTTCTTAAGCACAGTATTCACTAATATACCTCAGGGGAGTGTAAATACTGTAACTAGTAAGGACAGTATGTATTTCCTCTTTTGTTAATGAGGTCTCTGTAAAACGTTGACTGATGTGCTGAAGCTGTGTAGGGGTGACACAGGATACAGGAAAGTACAACAGGAAATATTAATGCACTGCAGCAAACAATAATCAAAAGTACCAATGGAATTGGGTGGTGCCAGGTCTGAATGAACATACATTTCTTCTGGTTGATAAAAGAAAACAAGTAAAAAAAAACCAAAAAGTTACACTGGCAACAAGTGAGATAACAAAATCGAATGTGAGTAGCATGGAACACAACTCAGAGTGAGATGAAGACATTTATGTCAGGGACTCTGGGGTGTGTGTAGGACATGTGTGCTAGTGCCCTGCTTTGCAACTGTATAGGAAAAAGGTCCAACCAGTAATACAGTCCACTGACTGTGCAACTACATGGACTGCACAACTGATGCACAGCTGTCTCATAAAATGTAACATTGATCTTTACAATATTAACATAAAGGAACAAAGGTACAGACAGGCTCAAAAGCAAATGATTTGTGTTACATAGACAAAATATTTCTGACTTGCTTTATAATTTAAGTAAATGGGTCTGAGGAGATGTTCCTTGGCTAATCGTATCTCCTTCCTCTTAGTGTTTAAGAACAAAGAAGTAGAGCTGAGTGATTTTGAAACCCTAAGAAGTTACAGAGGAATGCTCTTAGTTAGCCAAGAGACATCTCCAGAGCCACATTTACTTAAGTATTAATTTTTTTCCAACTCAGATTTAATTCCAAAGGGAAATGCCATCATTTTGGAGTAAACAGAGAAGATTGCAAAGTTAGATAACTGACACACCGGAAAAGAAGGATCATGTTTATTGATCACCTCAGTGCCTGGTTTTCATTTTGTGTCAGTGTTTTAGCCATTTCTATTAAGTGTGTTATGTGTTGTTTTGGAAAAAACAAACAAAACAAAAAACTTAAATTTCCAATCATGTTAACTGAACAGCCAAACTTGCAGTAAACATGCAATACAGATTGACGCCCCATATTCAGACATGGCCATTTGAGTCATGTAAAATAGTGTACAGACATCAGGGAGGCATAGTCGTAAGGCAGCAAGTATAAATACTGAGCTGTGGTAGCACTGCGCAAAGTGCATAAGCATGGTGCACCTCTACTGCCAGCTGACAACGGACACCCAGGAGGGAAGGGTGATAGCTTGTCCCACATGGAGCACTGCCTTTTGCTCCTGAGTGCCATATTCAGAGGCCTGCATGCTAATAACCACACAATGAATGCAAAATGCTAAGGGGCCATTTGTGTGTCATTATGTGGCTGTTAGCAGCTCTGCACAATGTCCCCGTGCATATGTTTATGTGGCAGTTTTGTGCAGATTTTCAACCATTGCCCCCAACCTCACGTGATCCTGGTACACTAATGTATAAATCGCTGAGAGTGTATTTGTACAACCCAACTCCCATTGTGAAAACAAAGCAACTTGATAGTCCAGCAGTAACTCCTTTGAAACCAATTCCAGTTGAAAATGACATCACCCCCAATCTTTTCCCCTGTCTGCCCAATCAGCCCCTACTATTCTTCAACCCCTGTTTAGCACCTGACTCACCCTAAGAAGCCTGAGGCTGTTGCAGGTAGAACAGCTGACAGCAGTGGTGGAATTACATGGGACTTGCCAGGGCTCAGTCCCCCTAGCTCTGAAGAGAGCTCCAGTAGCTCACAAATCCCTGCCATTGACTTAGAATGGGAAAGGGGGCTTGATTTAAAGATATGGCCCTTATGGGTCCCCTAGTTCCCAAAGTTCATAAAGTTTAATTTCAACACTGGTTGATAGTAACCAGCATAAACGTTCCCTTCATGACTTTGGCCAACCACCATCTGTATAATAGGGCTGAGCATACACATACTATGTTTCTACTGAAGAATCAGTCTGGATTTGAAGCGCTGGGGTTACCTCTGATGTAAACTCTCATTTCAGTTGCCACAATAAATGTCTGTTATTTGCTATCCGGCTTGATTTGCAAATGTATGTGCACCACAGTTTTTTGTATTTCAAGCCCTACTCTACACTGCTGCTGAAAGTTCTCATTTGTAGATTTTTTTCATATTTGCTAATTTTGAATTCTAAGAGAAAGGGCTTACTTGCTGAAAATGTTTGTACAATAATTTGCTTACTTTTACTCTTCTTTTTAGGCAACTGTAATTATGCTTAACAAATATTTATAAAAATCAAGGTAATACCGCTAACAATACACAATATTTGATCAAGTTAAAGTTGTGTGAGTACCACAAAAATATAGCATTTCATGGACATCTAATCTGACATAAAACATTTAACACTTGGGGCCGGATATTCAATAGGGTTGCTCCATGCGCAATAGGGTTGCGCATGCGCAAGTCGGAAAGTGTGCCATTCTGCGATATTCAGCAGGAGGCAGTTGCGCCGCCGAAAACAGGCTGAGCAACAGCACAATGCAAATGACGGCATGTGCAACCAAAGGGGATGGATCCCTGCATAAAGAGGCAATGCGCTTATTCAAAGGTTGCTAATGCACAGCGAACAGCCGGAAGTTGTGCCAGCGAAAATGACAAATAAAAAGGCTCAAGGAAGAGGCGCTAAGAACGCTACAGAGATGCCAAGCGAGACAGACAGAGAGAGACAGACAGTGATAGTCCAGAACAGGGCAGGCAAGGAAGTTGTGTGGGCCATAGGCTGCAGAGGCCAGCGGGGTACCCGGTGCAGTGGAGGTAGCAGTCAGGACAGCGGGGGTAACAGAGCAACATCAGCCAGGGGGGTCACAAGCCAGGGAGATGGACAGTGCCAGCTTCCACATGGAAGCTGTAATGAGGGGGTGAGAATGCATGCTGCAGGGGGACATGGCCGTGGAAGGGCCCGTCGGTGGTATGCCCCCAACAGGCAGTACCGTGCCCACATCAGCATTGAGCTGTACACAGATGTAGAGATCGTGGGCTGGTACCACCTGAACAGGGCAATACTGAGACGGCTCTGTGAGCTGTGCAGTGATGTGATGCAGGCACCCTCACGACGGAGTCACACTCTGTCGGTGGAGACCAAGGTGACAGCCTGCATGTGCCTGCTCACCACAGGCACCTTCCAGAGGCCAACAGGAGACACCACAGGCATCACACAGTCGGCCATGTCACGCATCCTCACCCAATTCCTCAGTGCACTGCTGCCATATGCTGCGGAGCACACCCAGTTCCCCAGCACTGCGGCAGAGCGTACAGCAAACATGCAGGAGTTCCACAGGGTAGCACGTATGCCTGGCGTGCTAGGGGCCATAGACTGCACCCATGTGGCCATTTGCATGCCACCTGGCCCAGATGGGGCTGCATATAGGAACAGGAAGGGCTATTCTACTGTCAACTGCCAGGTGGTGTGTGATGCCACTGGGTGCATAATCAATGTCTGTGCCACACACCCTGGTGGAGCACATGATGCCTTTATATGGTATCAGTCTGCACTGTGCCATCGATTTGAGAGTGGGGATATCCCTACAGGCCATCTAGTGGGTGAGTACGCATGTAGGAATTGCAAACATGGGGCAAGGGTGGGAATGCCACAGGTGCTATGGTAGTGGCACACAGGGATATTGGCAATATGGACCTGAACATGATACTCATCTCCACCATCTCCACACAGGTGACAGCAGATACCCACTCCGTCCCTGGCTGCTCACACCATACTGGCACCCCATGACCCCATCGCAGCAACGCTATAATGAGGCGCATGCCGCCACATGCAACATCATCGAGCGGGTGTTTGGGATGCCCAAAGCACGCTTCCGATGCCTAGACACCTCCGGCGGTGCCCTACAGTACAGCCCCTCAAAGGCCTGTGGGATATTCCTGGCCTGTTGTATCCTGCACAGCATGGCCAAAGACTGTGGGATATCCATTCAGGTCGAGGAGGGGGACAGCGATGGGGACGCCAGAGGCGTCAGTGATGATGGTGATAAGCAGCCCCCCCTTGGATGGCAGGACCCCCAACTGATCCGGTAGGCCCAGCTGCACCGGGACACCATCACGGAGGAGCATTATGCACTACACAGGTAAGTCAAGGGGCCATGTGCAACCAACACTGTCCTGGCGCAACCCACAGGCACACAGAGTAACACACCAGGGGTGCATGACGGCAAGGGGAGTGGAAGGGACCAGGCACACAAACACACCATCAGGGAGGGGCGAACAGTCATATGGACACACACACACACACACACACACACACACACACACACACCAGGCACAAAGCGTACATGGGCAGGTGCACAGCAGAGCAGGAACAGACATGGCAAACACACAGATCCACAGACCACACCCACCACCTGTACTGTCCAAGCACGTGTGTCAGATGATGGGCACCCTTGCACCTTGGTGTACAGTACAATGCAGGCATCATCATACACACGCACCTGTGGACAGCAGTTGGGATGGTGTGCAGGTGGTCTGTATGTCGGCGTGATGTGCAGGGCACCCACCAGTGCACTGCCCACCATGACGCACAGTGCACACAGGGCAGCACCAGACAGGGCCCGCACTGGGAGACAGGTCAGTCATGTTGCACCGTTCCACGGCCACCGCGGATGCGTGGGTGGCCCCGCCGTGACCCAACAGCACTGGCAGGCTGAGCAGGGGCCACTTGGGGTGGCACCGATGGACCACCAGGGGTCCCACTGTGCGATCACGACCTTGTCTGCACTGGGGTTTGTAGTATGCCAAACATACCTGCACCAGGGGTGCTCGGGATGCCCACAGCAGAACCCAGCATCGACAGGCTTGCTGTCGCATGATGCCGGGAATGGGGAGTGGAGAGCGTACTGTGTGGGGTGCACAGTACAGGGGCACCTGCTTGTGTGCCCAATGCAGCCACGACAGCGACCAATGCCTGAGTCTGCCCATCAATGGCGGCGGTCACATCCATCCATCCGCATATGGATCATCTCTGCAAGGTTCAGAGCACAGTCCCTGCTGTTCCACTCCACAGCCACACACAGTGCCTCCATGGACATTGCAACCGGCCTTTGCTGCTGTACTGATTCCCGCAGCAGGCGGGTGTGCTCTTCAAATGGGTACTCTGCCACAATGGCATCCTGTCCCACAGGGTATGGAAGGTCCTGATGCTCAACACCCCTTGAGGGTGGGCGCTGTTCATCAGGACCAGGAATGGGCATATCAAAGGGTGGTGGGCATGTGCCACCGCTGGACACTGTACACCCAGACCTGGTGGGTGACTGCTGCTGCTGCCCCTCCAACCGTTGTGCCCCAGGGACCACTCGTTCCACTGCTGTGGCCGCAACAGTGCCAGACACCTGCACAGCCACTGCTGCTGCCCCACCGGTGCTGATAGGCACAGTCTGGGACTGTGCCGACATGCTGGCACACACGTTGGAACCAGCTAGGCCCAGGGGCACGTGCTGGCCTGCTGTGTGTCCGTCATGGGACACACATCACTCTGCCCATTGCAGTCCTTGCATCATCAATGGTGCAGATGCGTGCTACAGCCACAGTCACAGCGTGCTGGCATGCTTGCATGCCAGACTGCTGAGACACAGGCTGTGCACCCCCACACCCGACTCACCGACACCAGAGTTGGCAGCCCGGCATGCTGGTGCAGTGCATGCTGGCTGGTGACAGAGGTGGATGGACCTCCTCCATGTCCAGCAGGTCTTCCTCACTGCCTGGACCCACCACCACCATCCCCTGAAGATGAACAGGATCTGTAACAGAAAGTGAGGACATGTGAGTGCATGTGAACAACCTTCCTCCCCCTCAACACCACCACCATGTCATACTGTGCAGTGATGGGCTTCCACCTGTCTGGAATCCACCTCCTGGTACGCCCTCAATAGCACTCTGCTGCACTGATGCAGCCAGTCAGTCCTCAGCCGGGGTCAGCTCCGCCACTGCTGGCTGGCCCCCGCCTGTGCCAGCATGTGCCGCCCTGAGGGCTGCCACCTTCTCCTTCACCCTCCTGTGGTCTGTCCCCATCTTCTTTTTGCATTCCTGCACGGAGCGCTGGTGACTTCCGTGCAGGTTCACTGCCCGAGCTACCCCCTCCCATGCAGCCACATGGGCCTGAGGGGTGCCCCGCCATCCACTCAGTAGTGGCTCCTCCTCCAGGTAGGCCTGGAAGAGGGCCTCTGTCTCCGCCGTGGTGAAGTTGGGCCTCCTCCTCCGCCCACCATCCTCACCCTCACCTTGGCTCTGCTCGGTAATGTCGATCTGTATGGGTGGAAGTGGACACCTGTCACTGTGCAGTCTACAGTATTATCCCATGACCATTGTCCAGAACATCACACAGCATGCAACCCACCTCTCACCTGCAGTAACCGAATCTGGCCAGCGCAGCCCAATGTGGCACATTTATAGCGCAATGCATGCAAATTAGGAGTGGAGCAACTATAATGAGTTGCAAATCGCACCACTGCACCTTTGAATGGCTGATCAGATGATTTGCATGTGTCGGCTGAATATCGCGCCGTTGCGCTTTGCGCAATACAGTTGAGCCGGCTGAGCCAATGGCGCATATCTGTGACTGTGTGGTACACTGCATTGCGCATGCCCAGGTAGCTTACTCAGGCATCTGCCGCGCTGATGACGTGCTGTGCGCAATCGGCAATTCAGGCCATGGCCACCATTGTGCCAATGGCGCTACAGCGCTGGTCACCACATGGCGCAGTGGCAAAACTGCGCAATAGTCCACTGTGGCACTGGCACGCAGGTGTCCGATCATGCAGGACGTGTGGACGTCCGATGGCACTGTGTGTGCCCTTGCGCCACTGACCCATGACCTTGTGCATGACCTTTGCCCCCTTGCACTGTACGTCTGCCATGTGTACGGCTCTATCGCGCTGTTCAGTGACAGCGCGATGTGGACTGACGGCGCTGTCCGAACAGTGTGATAGGCAGTGATGGAGTTGTATTGCGCAACATTTCCACGTGGGGTTGCCGCGCTGCTGAGCGCCATATTGCCACTGTACAGTTTGACAATGGCACGCAGGAGAGCACCACAATGGGGGGCTTTGGAGTTAGCCAACCTGGTGGCTGTGGTGGAGCCCCACTATGGCTCACTGTTCGAGGGTGTGCCCCTGCAGGTGCCACGCACCCATGTGTGGCAGCGGGTCACCGCTGCCCTGGAGCAGGCCACTGGGCGGAGGAGGACCCCTGAACAGTGCAGGCACCGCTATGGCGACCTGCAGAGGAGGGCGCATGCTCTGCTTGCGCGCCTCAGGTCGCGTGCCAAGAGGGGCATTGTGCCCAGGCCAGGTGGGTGTGCTGTGTATGCACCAGTATTGTCTGCATGGGTGACTGTGTAATGTAATATGCGCATGGGTGTGGGTTGGGCTGTGGTTTGCTGTGAGGGTGTTTGCAGGTGTGTGCTGTTTGGGTCTGGATGTGTGGGCAGGCACACTCAATGGGGCAAGGGGCTGTCTGCTTTGGGATCTCACTGATGTTTTTCTCTTCCTTTGTCTCCCACAGGCATGGAGGAGCAGAGGCAGGCACGGGCTGATGCATGGGATGGCGGTGCCAGGGTGGCTGGCGGAGGAGGGGTGCAACAGCCGCAGCCGCAGCTGCAGCACCTGATGCAGCAGCTTGATGAGGGTGCGTGTCATTACAACATGGATGCTATTGCATGCTGTGGGGGGGCACGGCCACCATCCATGGACAACACTGCCATGCACTTGACGTGTGACAGTCAGCACTGTCCAGTGGCACTGCATGTCTGTGAGTGCGTCACTGGTGGTCCATGCATGCACTGGGCACATGGTTGTGGCACTACTTTCCCACGGTATATGTGCCACGCCACTGGACAGCCTTGGTTGTGCTGTGCTGGGCATGGGTGGGGTGTGTGTGCAGTGGCACACATGGCTGTTGCTGCCTGGTTGGGCTTGTCTTGTGCATGGTCACTGTGAGTGGGTGCAGTCCATCACTGGGTGGGGCACTTGGCTGTATGCCATGCATGTTGGGTGGGCTTCAGGGTTGTGGACAGTCACAGCCATTGATTCTGTTCCCTTGCCCTAGGTGTCCGGGTCCTGCACAGGATTCAGCGGGCTGTCCACCGCCTGCTGGAGGTGTCCACGGCGTCCCTAGCCATTCTGCAGGAGATGCACCAGAGGGGTGTCAGTCGACGGAGGAGGCCACGAGACCAGGGTCAACCTGCTGCTGTGCAGCCTGGAGGACAGTAGCTGTCCCACACCTACCCCCTTACCCTTCCCTCACACCCTGCCTTCCCTCACCAAGTTCTTCACCCTGCCCTTACCCACCCCTACCTTGTACCCGTACCCCCACCCCTTTCTTGTATATATCTCTGTACATAGTTTATTGTTGTGTGTTCGTGTTGATATTCTTTTATAAATCTATTTTGTATGAATACTGTAGTGGTCTCTGATTTGCAGCTGGCTATGGGTGCTCAGTTGCAGTGGTGTGCATGGCATCTGGTGTGGTATTGTCCTGGGATTGTGTGTGTGTGTGTGTGCATGGGGGGGGTGTCCCTAATGTGGTGGTGACTTTCAGCCGAACTGGCCGTGTGCTGCCACACACCGCTGGGTGCTCCTGGTGGGTCTGGCTTGTATGGTTCGGTGGTACACATGGTTGCATTGTGCCGGGGGGGCATGGGAGTCCTGCAGTGACGGTCACAGTCACTGCTCATGGGTGGTGTCTTGGGGTCACAGTGCAGGGTGTGCTGTGCACACGGGGGGCTGCCTGCTGGACACTGGGGTAGTCTGCCCCCTTAGTGTGGCAGTCTCAGCTTGCCAGTGGGTGTGCTGCAGTAACACGGCCGGGATGTGCTTTCTTTGCTTGTCCCCATGGGCCGGTTGATATTCTGTCCCTCCTCCAGTTATGCTGTTCTTGGGGTGTGGGGGTGCATTGTTAGTTCTGCAGTGTGTCCCTGTGCCCATCTGCGGCATGGGTGGTGGGCCTCTGCCTACCTCCCTGGTTGTGCTGTTCCATTGCTATGCTGCTGGGGGTGTCATTCCTTGCCCTATGGGCCTCTGGACTGCTCAGCTGGGCTGGCCTTGTTGCGCTATGGCACATCGTATCTGCTCAGCTTCCCCTTCCTGGTTGCGCTATGGCGCATCATATCTGCTCAGCTTCCCCTCCCTGGTTGCGCTATGGCGCAGTTTGTGTGATATTCAGACGTTGGCTGCTTGCGCAATTGGCCTTGCTCCATGTTTGAATATCGCGACGATTATGCATGTGCGCAAGTGACTTGCGCCTGCTCTTGCTGTTGCGCACTTTTTGGGCGCAGTTTGAATATCCGGCCCTGGAAGATTATTAGAGCATACACATTCATGTATAATTTTCTGTTGGAACTTTTATATATGTGGACTTGTGTTTCAAGTGGCATTGTGTATGATACTATATCACGTTTAAAGTTTTATTTTCCAGTAATGTTTTAATGTCTCTTGTACTAGAGAACAATGAAGCAAAGTGAAATTACTCATTTAAAGAATATAATTTAAAGATGGGCATGCACGTAACAGAAACTGTTAGCTATCATTGGTTAGACCTTTTATTACTAAATACAGAGGAATCAGCATATAATGGACACATCCATGTAACTGGGATTTGTCCATTACAGTGGTTGTCTGGTTTAAATTCACATCAGACAGTCAGGTGAGGATCATCACGCAAGCTTGGGTAGGGCGCAAATTACGGATAAAAATTGTAGCGCTAAATGGAGGGATATTCAGGACCACAGAGCACACAAAAATACAGTTACAGTAACTCTGCATCTTCCACTTGAAGACACTGAATCCACTTACCTGATGGGTGGATATCAAGGGTACAGGATGCAGCTTTCTGAACTGGCAGTGTGATTGATGCCAGTTGACACCAATAATTATCATGTTAAAGAGACAGATAACCCAAGCTGAAATTCTAAGTAGGTACAGTACCCGGTGCAGCAGCTTGACAGCAGGAGAGAACAGGTGGTAATACATTAAGGTAGACTAAGTTTACTTAAAAAAATGTTGCTGGGTGGCACTGACTTATACTGACTTATTTAAATTGTTATAAAAATACCCATCTCCAGGCTAGCATACCAGCACAGCAGCATCTTGTCTGCTTGTGGTGCCAACATCCTGGGTTCGGTGACAGACTTGGGAGTCAAAGGGATGGCTGGGTGTAGAAGGATAGAGCATCCTGGGGACTGCTCTCCTTCTCCGGGGGGAGGGAGAAGAGAGTTTGTGCTTTATGGTCCCCTGGCAGGGGCTGGGGATATTGTTGCAGCTAGTGCCATTACTTAAGGGGGCAGGGCAGATGCCGGATGCCATTGCACATCCCCACCCCAGGAATCCAGCATTTGAAAAAAGACGGCCCCCAGGTATGACTCTCTGTGCTGCTGCCATCCTCACTGCCACCAATGTCCATGGGGGGGTCCTGCTCCTATGTCCCCGATCCGGGGGATAAGCTGAGGCTTGCCTACATGTCCATTGGAAGGGGGAGCCTGCCATGTGGCCCTGCCAAGGGGGGCAAGCCTGTGCATGGCGGGGTGGCAGATGTAGCAGGGCTGACCTACAAATGGAGGATTGGGGGCAGGCACCAAAAAAAAAAATGTCCAGTTTTGGGCTGCTGAGCTGAAAAAACTGTGGGGGTTGTTTGACTCTGTTGAATCAAGAGTGTGTACTGAGCATGAACTGAGGGATTAGCACATTCAGAATTTATATACCATGAGCAATTAGCTCATTTAGCATTATAGTGTTCCTGATTAGCACCTTATTCATACCTCTGGAATCCCTTATAGACAGATGCTGTAGTTCATACTAAACAGCGGTTATTCTATTGATGGCCTTGTTAGCGGCTTTTGGCAATCAGGAATTGTCTGTTGTAGCTAAGTGTCCAGTATAAGTGTGTCCAGTATATTTGGGTTGAACTGTACTAACTGTGTGACCCCGAGCAATTCACGTACCCTCCCAATTCTCCATTCCAGCTATAGAAATGAGTGGGAGTGGAACCACACAGAATTCTTAAATACTGTACACAGTAAAAATTTGGTAAAAGGAAGACTCCAATGAAAATGAGATATTGCATCTCAGTTTGACTATCCTGGCTAAATGCACTGTACAAGTGGGTAAAAGAAAGACCTAATTTGAAGCAAGATATTGTTGCTCAGGTGGGCTACCTTGGTCCCTGAGTAAATAACTGTTACAAAATATGTATTGCCAGCATTAACTTGCTCTTTCCTGTCTCTTCCCAGACAGTGGCGGCCATGTGGTTTAATGGCTAGAGCAATGCTGAGAACTGAGAGACTGCAGATTCAAACTTCGTTATAGTAACAGACTCACTGTGTGCCCCTGAGCTACTTATTTAATCCCCAGTGCTCCAATCATTGCACCCACCTATGGAAATAGGTAGAAGCAAGGCTCCAGTGGAAATCAGATCTTACACATCAGTTGGGCTTTCCTGGGAAACATGTTGAGAAAAACAAACAAACAAAACATTGTCAGCAATTGCTTGCCTTTCACAGTCTCCCTTCCACACCCCCAAAAAAAAGTAGTGTGGTCTAATGGTTTGGGCACTGTCAGAAGCTGGAAAACCACTGGAAATATTCATTGAGTAATCTTCAGCAAATCATTTAACCACACAATGCTCTCATCCAGCTGCAATAATGCATTAAAGCAGGACCCCACTATAAATGGGATGTTGCATGGCTATTATGTCCATTGAGTTGGGGGGTCACATGTCTTCAAAGTTCACATCAAAACAGTGCCCTTTAAGCTAAAGAACCCAGTAAAAAATGCCATTTGATGTTCCCCGTAGATTAATGTTGAATTATTTTCCCCCTACCATAAATTATCATGGCATGATGTCCCTTGGATGTTACATCTCAGATGCATGATCTTGAGTAAATACATTGTATTAATGAATTGTAAAAATGGTACTCCATGGGAAAGAAGATGTTGCATCTCAGCTGAGCCATTCTAGATAAATACTGTAAATAGTAAAACAAACAAACAAACAAATACGTTGTTGGCAGTCACTGACTTTTTGCAATGCCACCCCCATAAGGTTTAATGGTCAGTGGCCTGTTGTGGTCCCAGATAAAGCTGGTTTAAATCTTGCTACAGTCAAGTATTGTGTGGCCCGTATCATGTCAAGTCCATGGGAAGAGTAGGAAAGTATTGAAAACTGTGTAGTGAAAATCGTGAAAGGTGGATTAGCTAAGGGAACATAAAAGTGCTTTTGTGGTAACAAGTATTTAGGGTGCCTTAATGGCATGGTGAGAGAATGTTGATCTTTCCCCACCACCATCGCCACAAATTGTGTTCTTGAAATCTGGTAGTGTGTAGCATGTTGGTGTAGTGGCAATGTAGCGTAGAGGTTAGAGTAACGAGCTGTGAATGGTTTTGAGAGATGCAGTAGGTCTGGGTTTGATTCCTACGAGGGCTGGGTTGTTGGTGTTAGTTTTTTATTGGACCCTCACCAACTTTCTCCCCCCCCCCCGAGTTGTATCCCTCAGAGCTCAAAATAGTAAAATCTGTCCCACTCCTGGCTTTGTTCCCTTCCCCTGAGTTGCATGTCCCTGGAGCTGAGAATAGTAAATCTGCCACCATTCTGGCTTTGTTCCCGTCCCCCGAGTTATGTGTTCCCAGAGTTAATAATAGTAAATCTGCCCCATTTCCAGCTTTGTGCCCACCCCCAAGTTGCATGCCCCCAGAGTTGGTAATAGTAAATCTGCCCTCCTTTACAAGCTTCTTATCGCTCCTCAACTTGTGTAGATGTACGAGGTTTTGTGTGTTGCAACAATTTTGGTTTAACTGTGTTATGCAGGTGTGGTCTGTTTTTTGCAAAGTTTTTACTGCTTTGTTTCTTATTGCACTGCATCATATTTAGCTCACTTGACATGGAATATGTGTGACTCTGAGGAAGTCCCTGAAATTGAGATATTGCAGCTGAACTGGACTATCCTTGGAAAATACATTGTAAAAATAAATGCTAGCAGGACCCCACTGGAAGCAAGTTCTTACATCTTAGCTGGGCTTTCTTTAGTAAACACATTGTAAAGAAAAATTAATTTATCCTGCCACTAATTACGCATAACAATTTTTCTAATAAAACTTGTTTAAATTAATTTACTCTACTTTACTTACTAAGTACAACAATTGCTCTTATTCAACATATGCCACAGATAGGATCTCTCAAAACTCAGTCCACACAGTGCTATTAGTTTTCATAACCCAACAGATGCCTGAATGGTCACCTTGATATGCTACCACCACCCAGCTTGGCTCTCACTCAATGTACAGTATCTTTATGTCAGAGTCTAACCACAGTCGCTGCTCACATAGTAGAGTGACCTTTTCCAATCGAATAAGATTACTTTGTTTTTCAACAGTTTAATAGCCTGTCTCTTTGGAAATGTGTCATAGACTTGCCAATTACCCCAGGTAATCTAAAACTTTAAAAGCAGAGCCACTGAGAGCATGAAGTGTATGAAACTACTATTTAATACTCACAGATATTTGCATATGATGTAGGAGTATACACTGTAAAGACTAAATGAATACAGTGCACTTCATAAATGGACAAATCATTTGAATATATGACTCACACAGAATAACTTCTAGGTAGAAAGACTTACCCAGACTGAGCTCAAGTCAGTCTTAGTAGACTGGTTTGCGATAGTGAGGCTTCCACATGCCAAGATAAGACTGAATTTCTTAAGAAAAATACAGGGACAGTAAAAAAAAAAAAAAACATGAGAGGCTGATCCTTTCACATCCCTGCATCATCTGCCCTGCCTCTCCTACATCACATTCTTGACAGTTCTTTAATCTTTAAGCCAACCTCCAAGACAGAGCCAGTCCAAACAGGTGGTGTGTATTTGGACTTGTATTGTTCGCCTACCTCATGGCCTGGCAGGATGCCATCTGGCTTGACCAGCCATTTGTTTATGGTAAACAATAGCCTCTCTTAGATCAAAGGGGTTCAGACATTTGCAGTTACCAAAAACATAGTCTTTTGGATCGTACAAGCTGAGCTTTCTACATCCCAGTTTGTTCCACTCTGTGAGAGCTATAGGAAAAAGTTAAGTTTCCACTCTCCCCATACATCCAAAAACTGCTTACTTAGTTTACACAGAAAATAGAAAATAAAATATCTTATTGTTCTATCTCCATCTCTCGGAGAAATGAAAGGATATCTTTTAGTGACCATAAAATATGTTTTTCATGTTAGCAGGTTTGCTTTACCTGCAACACCTCAGTTCTTTCAATTGTTTATTTATTTTATTTGTTAAGATAACCTCTATATATTATGGTAGCACGAGAGTGCTACCATAGTTAGGGTTGAGGAGCCATTTACATGTTAAACTCAACATTTTGCACCTTAATAACTTTACAACCGTTTGACAGATTTGCCTGAAATTTGGAATACTTAATTAAGACCCTTGTGCCTTGGGATCTGCCAAGTTTCGTACTGGTTGGATATATAGCTGCGGAGTTATTAAGCATGCTCAGCGCACACAGTTATGCTTTTTTGGAATTCTACTGTGGCACCTACAGGTTGCATGGTTTGCGTGACTGGTCTGAAATCTTCAGGGAACATGCGGCCGGGGTCCCCGATGTGCCTTTTGAAGATTTTGTGAAAAAAATATTAAACGGTTCAATAGCTGTACAAAAAACAAGTTCCCATCATAAGTCAATGGGAAAAGTTAACAAAAAGTTTGACAGTGTCGCAAATACAGTTTTTACTTTCACAAATGGCCCTTTTACTGTCGCAAATCTGCCATTTTGTTTTCAGTTGGTGATCAGAAAAATTCTTGGCATTTAAATTTGGGGCCCTCTAGCAACCTAATTCTTTTTGTATTCACCTAGTCACCTGAGGATGCTAGCCATGTCTTTATTTTGGGGTAAAACAGCTCAGAAATATGTTTTTCACATTTCTAGAAAAAGTACTTTCACAAAGTACTTTCGCGCACGACACTGTCGAGATAATTTCTGCAGCTTTACATGAAATTGAGACAATACTTTTCTAGGCTGTGGGAAAATGACAGCAATTCTTTGACACCCTGCTGCAAAAGAACGGTTTGGTGTTTTGGGCTGTAATTTGTAGAGAACGCAGTTGACATCTCACAGATGTGATTTTCAGTATTTTGTTGAAAAAATATTACACAGCAGCAAAGTTACGGCACTCCAAAGTTGACACTTTTTCCCATAGGATAACATTACGCCGTCCGATGCATTGCAGCAATCCTTTGGCGCCCTGCTGCAAAATAACGGTTTGGTCTTTTGGGCTGAAATTTGGAGGGAAGACAGCCAACATCCCACAGCTGTGCCTTTCAGTAGTTTGGTGAAAAAATATTACAGGGAGGCAAAGTTATGGCACTCTGAATTTCTCTTTTTTTCCCATAAGATAACATTACGGCATTTGCCGCGCATTTCAGGGCCCGTATCTCGGAAACGGTGCAAGATACGGACTTTTCATCGGAAAAATGCTTAGCCCCCTACTGGGGGCTAAGTATAAAACTAGCCAGGAAAGTGATAATTCATATGACTTTTAAATGTTTATGTTGATTGCGTGCATGCTCAAGAAACATGTTGCCACAGGTTTCTCCAGAAGCAGGTTGTGGAGGCGCGGCACTGTTGTGGTCAATGCCCCCACAGCCTGCAAAGCCTTGCCACGGTTCCCCCAATACCGTGGCATACTGCTGCTGACACTAGTTCAGCCAGCATGCCACAACTTTCTAAAAAATCAGCCGTTGCAATCAGGGGCCACCTCGTCCTTGCAGCGTCAGCCATCCGCTGCAATGAGGGAGCGATCCAGCATCGCAGGGCGGGATGTAAAACCCCTGAGATTGTTTGTGAACATGGCAGTGGCTTGCCGCCGTGTTCACAAACAATATAACCCTCCCCCCACCATGTTTAGTTGCCGATGGGGGCCCCAATCCCCGTCGGCATTCTGTGCCCTCCCGCTTTTGTTACTGCCAACGGGGTGCCCAATCCCCGTTGACTATAGTGCTCCCCTGTTTGTTTTGTTGCCGATGGGGGAGACCACTCTCTGTCAGCATTCTGTTATTCCCCTCTTTTGTTTCTGCTGACAGGGTGCCCCATCCCCATCGGCTGTAGTGCCCCCCTGTTTGTTTTGTTGCCAACGGGGGAGCCCACTCCCCATCAGCATTCTGTCACCCCCCCTTTTTGTTCCTGCTGACAGGGTGCCCAATCCCTGTCGGCATAATGATACCCCTTCCCCCGCCCGTTCGCCGATGGGGGTGCCCAATCCTCCGTCAGCTACTGCTGCCCCGAACAAGAAAGCCTCTGCTGTACACTGGGAGCCCACCAGTATGCCAGAGGCCCTACAAAGTAAAAACTGTCCTGCAATGTCTGTTTTTGTTTTTGTTTGTTTTACCCTGGAAAAAGGAAACCGTCCCATGGCGCTGTCCTGCCTCCCACCCATAATCCACCCACCCTGCAAGCCCTGCCTCCCCACACCCCCCCTCACCCTTACTCTTAGAAGCTCGCGCGTGATCTTCGGTGGACCAGGAACACGCCTGCACTCTTCAAAGCCGACCGCGAACTGAGAAATGCCGTAAGCCGTATAATGTAATACATAGGGTTTTTTCAACTTTACTGCATATCTCGGGCATTTTTGGGAATTTTTTCACCAAATTTTCAACATGGGGTTTTTGGGATCCCTCCTCATGAATTCTTGAACTGTCATGGCGTTAATCGGCCCGGAAAGGTGATTTCGTGGTCACTGTGCAGACTCACCTTTCAGGAATGGTTAATCAAACGACAGTGCCAGTGTTCATAAGGTGGGCTCTCAAAAACCCTATGTTGCAAATTTGGTGGAAAAAATCCAAAAAATGACTGTTTTACGAGCGTGCGCTATGCAGTTGCTACGCACGTTCATAACTTCGTGAATTTGCAATATTTTCACACCAGATTTTCAACATTGGCATTTTGTCACACCTCCTTGTGAACAGTACAGTTGTCATTGTCATTATTCACATCCTGGTGGAAATGTGTTTTCTCACTTCTGGCACAGAATAGCGCGGTCGCTGTGGGAAATCAGTGTTTGGGACAGATTAAAAAAATGACAGTGACACTGTTCATTAGTAGAGGTCCTGAAATGGCTATGTTGAAAATTTGGTAATGATACTCCATAAAATGACTGTGTTACAAGTGTGCATTGCTCAGTTTGCACGCACTCGTTTCGGCGGATTCAGCAATTTATATTTTCACTCCAGATTTCCAACATTGCCATTTTCCACACCTACTTATGAACAGTAAAGCTGTCATTTTTCCCATCTTGGCCGAAATGTGTTTTCGCACTTCCGGCACAGAATAGAGCGGCCGCTGTGGGAAATCACTGTCCAGGACAGAATAAGAAAATGAGAGTGATACTGTTCATGAGCAGAGGTCCTAAAATGCCTATGTTGAAAATTTAGTGATAATACCCCATCGAATGACTGTGTTACAAGTGTGCGTTGCACACTTTCCACACACTCTTGTAACTTTGCAGATTTGTAATATTGGCATGCCACATTTTCACCAGTGGAATTTTTCCACACCTCCTAATGAGCAGTACAGATGTCATTTTCCACATCCTGACCGAAATGTGTTTTCACAGTTCCGGCGCAGAATAACGCAGTCGCTCTGGGAAATCACTGTTTGGGACAGATTAAGAAAATGACAGTGGCACTGTTCATGAGCAGAGCTCCTAAAATGCTTATGTTGAAAATCGGGTGACGAAACTCCATAACATGACTGTGTTACAAGCGTGCATTGACCTGTTTCCACGCACCCTTGTAACTTCGCAATTTTGTGATATTTTCACCTCACATTTTCAACAGTGGCATTTTTCCACACCTCCTTATGAACAGTACAGCTGCTATTTTTCACATCGTGGCTAAAATGTGTTTTTGCACTCCTGCCGCAGAATAGCATGGTCATTGTGGGAAATCACTGTGTGGGACACATTAAGATCGAACGAGTGAGAGGGGGGAGTGACCACGCTCAACTGAGCTCTGTCGGGAATGCTGTGGATTTGTTTGTGGGCAGAGAAAGGGCCCAACGCAAGAGCCCAGTACAAAAGGGCAGCCTGCAGCACTGGGAGAAACAGACCGAGAGAGCGAGTGAGGGAGGGGGAGTAAGCAAACTTACCGGAGCTCTTTCAGGACTGCTGCGTGTTTCTTTGTGGGCAGAAAAAGGCATCAATGCAGACAGGGGCCCAGTACAAAAGGCCAGCCTGCAGCAGTGGGAGAAACAGTACGAGCAAGTGAGACATGGGCACTGAGTGAGCTCAACAGAGCTCTGTCAGGGCTGCTGCGGATTTCTTTGTGTGCAGAAAAAGGCAGCAATGCAGGCAGGAATCCCGTACAAAAGGGCTGCTTGCAGCGCCAGGACAAACAGACTGAGCGTGTGAGAGAGGGAGACTGAGTGACCTCAACACTGCTCTGTCGAGACAGCTGTGGATTTGTTTGTGGCAGAGAAAGGGCGCAACATAACAGCCCAGTACAAAAGGGCAGCCTGCAGCACTGGGAGAAACAGAACGAGAGAACGAGTGACAGAGGGGGAGTGAGCGAATTCATCAGAGCTCTTTCAGTACTGCTGCAGATTTCTTTGTGGGCAGAAGAAGGCAGCAATGCAGGCAGTGGCCCAATGCAAAAGGCCAGCCTGCAGCAGTGGGAGAAACAGAACGAGAGGCGCGGTGACAGAGGGGGAGTGAGCCAATTCACCAGAGCTCTTTCAGTACTGCTGCAGATTTCTTTGTGGGCAGAAGAAGGCAGCAATGCAGGCAGGGGCCCAGTACAAAAGGCCAGCCTGCAGCAGTAGGAGAAACAGTATGAGCAAGTGAGACAGGGGGACTGACTGAGCTCAATGGAGCTCTGTCAGGACTGCTGCAGATTTCTTTGTGGGCAGAAAAAGGCGCCAATGCAGGCAGGAGTCCCGTACAAAAGGGCAGCTTGCAGAGCCAGGGTAAACAGAATGAGCGTGTGAGACAGGGAGACTGAGCGACCTCAACAGAGCTGTGTCGGGACAGCTGCAGATTTGTTTGTGGGCAGACAAAGGTGCCAGTGCATGCAGGGGCCCAGTACAAATGGGCAGCCTGCACTGGCCGGGAAACCAGAATAAGCGAGTGAGAGAGGGGGAGTGAGCAAGCTCAAGAGAGCTGTACTGTAAGTGCTGCAAATTTCTTTGTGGGCAGAAGAAGGCAGCAACGCAGGCAGGAGTCCAATAAAAAAGGGCAGCCTGCAGCGCCGGCAGAAATGGAATGAGTGAGTGAGAGAAGGGGAGGGAGTGAGTGAGCGAGCTAAACGGAGCTTTGTCGGGACTGCTGCGATTTCTTTGTGGGAAGACAAAGGCGCAAACAGAGGCAGGAGCCCAGTACAAAAGGGCAACCTGCAGCGCCAGGACAGACAGAATGAGTGAGTGACACAGGGGGAGTGAGCGACCTCAACGGAGCTCTGCCATGACTGCTGCTGATTTCTTTGTTGGCAGGAAAAGGTGCCAACGCAGGCAGGTACCCAGTGCAAAAGGTCACCCTGCAGCACTGGCAGAAATGGAATGAGTGAGTGAGAGAGGGGGAGTCAGAAGGGTCAACAGACCTGTGTCAGGACTGCTGAAGATTTCTTTGTGGGCAGAAAAAGCCACCAACAGAGGCAGGAGCCCAGTACAAAAGGGCAGCCTGCAGCACCAAGAGAGATAGAATGCACGAGTGAGAGAGGGAGAGTGAGCCACCTCAACGGAGTTCTGTTGGGACAGCTGCAGAACTCTTAGTAAGCAGAACAAGGTGCCAATGCAGGCAGGGGCCCAGTACAAAACAGCAGCCTGCAGCACAGGATGAAACAGACTGAGTGACTGACAGAGGGCCAGTGAGCGTGCTCAACACATCAACGCAATCAACATTCGGCGTTGACAAATGCTTGTTTTTCTATGTCGTACGGTTCCTGAGATAAAAGCAATTTAGTATTCCAACTCCTCATTTTCTGCTCTGAGACCCATTATTATGCATACATTCTTTGTACTCACTGTCTTTCTCTATGTAGCTTTTGGGGAAAACCAGCATGTGCGCTTACATTACTGTTACTGTTACTGCTTCCACTTGCGGTTCCATACCCATTTCACTTACTGGGCCCATCTACGCCACCATGTGCGCTACCCTTTGCATTTTCATTTGTGTTTGCTTTTGTATTGTTTTTAACATTTCTGTCTACAGTACTGTTTCTCTTTCTGTTTCACTTTGCATCACCATGCTCATTACCATTTGCATTTGCGGGCACAATGGGGCCCCATGCTCCCGCCGCCACATAACATTCACTATTTCTCATTTTCATTCTCAAAAAGAAGGGTAAATAGAGGCAAAAAACTCAGTGTAATGCATTAGATAGGGTTATTCCACAGCGACAAAAGTGATGAAATTCGGCGTTAGGGTTGAAAGCCCCCTTTGGACCCCCTCCCGCCCACTTACCAAACCGGCATCGGGGTGCATGTTGGGGTTGTCGGTCCTAACTCTCACCCATTCTCCTATACCTCTGCTTCTTCACACATCTGATGGGGTGAGATTCTGACGGCAACTAGCATTACCGATGCGGTTTATATTTCATGAAGTCCCAAGCTTTCAGCTTCTTTCTCTGGCCGCTTTGTAACTGTCATCAATAACTAATGCATTAAATGGAGTTTTTGCCTCTAATATAGATAGATAAAGAGCCCAGAGAACATCCATACACTCTTCTCAATTGTGGCATATGCTTCCTATATTGTTGTCATCTTCCTGGAACATGACTGAGAGTTCCTCCCCAACTGCAGTTTTCACAAGGTGTAGAGCCATACTTGGCACTAAAAGGGGCTTTTCTCAGGCAGCTTGTTAAAGAACCCATTAGGGATGGGGCAGTGCTGGACCTGGCACTTACAAACAGGGGTATCATTGCAGATTTCACAGTGAGCAGTGCCCTGAGTAACATGGATCACTGTAAAGTGTGTTTTAACAAAGACAGGAACAGAGGTTAACCACATGAGAACAAGAGTCCTGAACTTTAGGAGAGCAGATTTTAAAGAAATGGAAGAACACCTCAGAAATTGGCTTGAAGGAGGAGACTGCCAGGGAAAGGTGGAGGCACAGGGTGCAAAACTAAGGGAGGGTATAAATAGAGCAACTAACCTCTTTATGAAGGAAGGTAGTCAAAGCAGAAGGGGAAAGAGACTGCTGTGGTTCTCTAAGGAAGTGGCAATGGTGGTGAAGGGAAAATGTGGCATTCAGGAAGTATAAGGAAACACAGAAGAAGGAAGCTAGGGATGTACACCTAGTAAAGTAGAGGAAAGAAAGCAGTACCATGAGGAGAGAAAAAATACAGACAGAGGAAAGAATTGCCAAAGTGGTCACTAAGGGGTTCAAACCTTCTTCAGATACATAAGTGGGAAGAGGAAGACAAGGAGAGGAATAGTGAGGATTAGAAGGGCAGAGGATAGGACTATACAGAAGAGGGCCAACAAAAAGCAGTCATCCTGAACAGGTTCTTCTGCTCAGTCTTCACAACGGAGGGAGGGGAGGATGGACCACCATGGAGTATCAGGAACGGGGAAGGTGGACACAATGCATTTTCAGATGAAAAAGTCTGGCAGAGACTTTCATCTCTGAAGGTAGTCATAGCTGTGGGACTGAAAGGGATACACCCAAGGATTCCAAACAGACTTGAGGAGGTCCTAGCTGCCCAACTCACAGTCTTATTCTACAGCTCACTGGAGACTGATGTGGTCCCTCTACATGAGAGCAGCAGTAAGGAGGAAGATAGCAACTATAGGCTGGTCAGTCTTATATCAGTGGTGGGGAAATTAATGAAAACCCTGCTAAAGGAAAGATTGGTTGACTATCTTGAATCCAGTGAGCTGAAAGACCACAGGAAGCATTTATTCATGGTGTTGGGGGGGGCATGCCAAACTAATCTGATGGATTTCTGTGACTGAGTGACCAGAGGACTATATTAAGGGAAGGCAGTAGTAGACATGGCCTATCTGGACTTCTGCAAAGCATGCAACACTGTGCCACACGGGAGGCTGATAAAGAAACTGAGCAGTCTTGGGTAGGATCCAGTATAGTAGATTGGGTTAGAAACTGGTTAATGGATAGGCTACAGAGGATGGCAGTTAATGGCACTCATTTTAATGATGGAGGAGTGACCAGTGGGGTGCCACAGGGCTTAGTATTGTGACCAGTATTCTTCAATGTCTTCATTTTGTAAGTGACATTGCTGAGAAACTGGAAGAGAAGGTATGCCTTTTTGCAGATGACACCAAAACTTGCAATAGGTTGGACACTCAGAAGGGGGTGTCGAGAATGAACAGGGATCTGGGGAAACTCATGGAATTATCTAAGGCATTGGGACCCAGACTCTGAGTACAGGATGAGGGAGGTGGTAATGACAGTGACTAAACAAGAAATGGACAATGAGGTTGTCATATCTGATGAACTTAAGGTGGCAGGGCAGTGTGACAAAGCAGTGGGTAGGGCTAGTGGGATACTGGGGTGTATAGAGAAGGGTATATCCAACAGTAGGAGGGAGGTGGTGGTGCCAGTGTATTGCTCACTGGTGAGACCCCACCTGAAGTACTGTGTCCAGTTTTGAAGGCCACACCTCAAAAGGGACATAGACAGGGTGGAGGCAGTCCCGATGGAGGGTAACTAAAATGGTGCAGGTGTTGCATGAGAAGCCTTACAAGGAGAGACTAAGGGATGTCAACAAGTACACCCTAGAAGAGAGAAGAGTGAAAAATTACATGATAGAGATCTGCAAGTACCTCTCAGGGGTGAACATGTGCAGGACAGTGGTCTCTTTCATATGAGAAGGAGTACAAACACCATGGGGCATGCAATTAAGCTGGAGGGGGAAGTTTAAGACAGATGTGAGGAAATATTTCTTCACTGAAAGGGTAGAAGATGCCTGGAGCAGACTGCTAGTAAATGTGGTGGAAGCAAAAACAGTGGAGGCTTCAAGCATGAGTGGGACAGACATGGGGTATACAGTATAAGAAAATAGGCAGGAAGGAGGGAGAGTTACTGGAGACGAATTAGGGTCTGCAGAGACAGATTAGACAGAGAACATCTGGGCACACTGGGTGGACTAAACGGTCCTTGTCTACTGACAAATTTGATGTATCTATTTTTCCCTCATGTGCATGACCTGATTCTGCACCTAGCACATGATTGATGTCTACATGCATAATTAACTTTAAAGAATAGTTTGGGCTCATGAGCACAGGTGCCTGCCACAATGCCTCCATTAGTTTGCAAAACGTTGTCTTAACAGTGATCTGTCCACTGAACTTTTTCTGGCATCTTTTTCCTAGTGAGATCTGACAGCAGTTTGGCCATACAGCTAAAGTTTGGTACAAACTTTTAGTAGTACCCTGCCATTCCTAGGATGGCCCATACCTTTATTTTCATGGTATGTATGGCCTATCTCCTTACAGTCGCAAGTTCTACTGGCTCAGGCCAAATGGACCCACTCCCTACCCTGTGTCTATGGTATGACTCTTCTGCCATATGACTCTTCTGCCATCCCTATTAGGTATTTCTTCACCTTTACTGTCAGTTCTGCAGCCTTCAGTTGGTGGAGCACCTCTGTCACATGCCTGAGATGGTACTCCCATGTCTGGCTGTAGACAACTTTTTCATTCATGTGTGTCAGTGCAATGTCTCCTACCCCAGACAGAATGCTTGGGCATTCTTCAATCCAAATAGCATTACTTAAAATTTGAATAGGCAAAACAAAGTGACAAAGACCAGCCTTTGCCTGGCTTCAGGAGTCAGGGATACTTTCCAGGTACTCTCCCTGAAGAAGACATATCACGAGTTGAAGCTCTGGGGATCTGTAGCCACACTTTCCAATATGGGAAAGTAAAGCTCATGCAAGCTTATACAGCTTGGACACCATGTTGTCTTAGCATTTTGCTTTAATTACATTTGTGACTGTCAGTCCTGAGTGCAGCTTTTTTTGTGTACTTTCCAACAGCTGTTTGTCAGGTCTATGGTGATGAGGTGCATGGGGCACTTGACCTTTCTAGGACCTCATCCATCCTGGACATTGGGTATGCACCTGACACCATAAAGTTGTGAACCCTATAGTAGTTAACATCATGATCCCAGCCTTCATTTGGATCAGAACTGCAGTGGAGGGTCAAGAACAAATGGACACCTGGATTCACCTGGATTACACTAGGAGCCTTGATTTCCTTGTTCTCACCTCAATGGCATGTTAAACTCCCTTGGGGACTCTGTATGGTGGCTGCATCAAAGGGGCCTGGGACTCTTTATTCATGTGATGCTCCGCCTGCATGGCATACTCTGGTTTCCCCAAGAACATTTCCCCAAATGTCTACATCCTTCCAATGCATTTCAGCAGCTTAGCTTGGTGTTAGCCACTCTGAGAGGGTGACAACAATAACTGAGGATTTCCCCTTAACGTCTCCCATGAGATCAACCATTGTGTCTGCTTCTACATCCTTTTCTGGATAGCTTCGTACAGCCAGGACCATCTCTTTCCAGTTATGGTAGTACTGCATCATATTTCTGTGGTAGATTTGCTGCTTACAACTCCTGTTGGATAGATCCACCACTGAAATAACATCATTTACCCTCTTGACTACCTAGTATGGACCATCCCAAGCCATCCTGCAGTTTATTCTGGGATGGGAATGAGTACCATAACCCTTTGCCTGACTTTGTAGTCCCAGCCTCTGTCCCCACAATTGTACCATGTTTTGTGCCTCTGTTGTATAGTGATTAGGTGCTTCTGGGTGAAACAAGAGCTTCTTGAACTATGAACTAAATTCCAGATGTACTACACAACAGATTCCCCTTGGGGAGCAAGCTCACCTTTCCACTCATCCCTTAAGTCAATTAGTTACAGCACTCTGAAACATCCACACTTCTAAACTGAAGAGGAACATGCTGATTCAAGTACTTACAACATTCATTGCAAAAATCAAAGGTCTGCAGCAACTAAAAGCCCAGTGCAAAAATAACAGACTGGAGTAGCCTGCCACTCAGCTCCAGTGCTTCAGCTTTCACGGTCTTCATCAGGGGGATTAGTGGCAGGCAACTCCTGTTTGTAATTTTGCACATATTGTTTTTTGATGCACACCTTTGGTTTTTGCAAAAAATGTTGCAAGAACTTGAATCAGCATGGTCATCTTCAATTTTGAAGTGTGGACATCTCCAAGCACTGCAATTGGTTGGCTTTTGTTGTATGTAGGGGTAGATAACCTTCTTTGTTGCAATCACCAGCCTTGCTCTAAGGATTGCAGCCTCACTGCCTGAGACCCTCAACTCATCCCTTACCAAATCTATGGGATCCTTACCCAATGGTCAAATATGAGCTTGAAGGATGAGAACCCCATGGACTTCTGGGGTGATTTTCCTATATGCAAATAAGAGATGGGTAAGTACTTGTCCCACTCTTTTGCTTGCTGGACAATGAATGCCCTTAACATGGATTTAAGTAATGCATTAAATTGCTCAATCAGACCTTTAGTCTGGAGTGGGTATGGGGAGGTCCTGAGTTGCCACACCATACATTTCTCCCATAGACTAGTCACTGGGCAGCCATAAAATGGGTGCCCTCATCCAACAGAATCTCCTGGGGAATCCCTTCAAGGCTGAATATCCCTAGAAGTTCATTGACCACTTTTCCTGCCTCAGTCAAACACAAAGCCATGGACTCTGGGCACCTCGTGCTGTAGTCCACAACCACCAATATATACCTCTTGCCTGGGAGACTTGGAGTGCTTAGTGGTTCCACGATGTCCACAGCAACTCAATAAAATAACTCTTCAATTATAGGCAGGGGAATCAAAGCAGCCTTAGCTTTATCCCCAACCTTTTCTACTGTACCCTCTGGCACTGCAGACAAGTCTGGCAGTAGTTTGCCATGTTCTTAAAGATACCAGGCCAGTAAAAATTGTTAGTAAGCCACCTTTTTGCATGGCTGACTCCTAAATGTCCAGAAACAGGTATATCATGGACAATGGAAGAAGCTGCTTCCTGTGCTACTTAGGAACTCCTATGTGCCAGAGTATCCCTTCCTCCAGTTCTCCCTTCAGAATCCACTGTCCCCATAAGGGGCCATTCTCCCAGTATACCTCCATTTTCTCCAAACCCTGATAGTCACCTTACAACCTAGCAGCCAATTCCCTTAGTTTCTGTAAGGATGGGTCAACTGTGCATGCCTGACTTTCCCTAAAACACACTCTGGTAGAAGAGTAGCCCATGGCTGGGCTATCCCCAGTTTGTAGCTGTGGCTCAGGACTGCTGCTGTCATCATTCTTCAGCCACAACATCCCCTGCTGGTGAGGTAGTAGTTGTTTTTTAGTGCACTTCCCAATCTGTGTCATCAGGAGCCTGTTCCCTAGCCTTATTATAGGTACTGACACACACACACACACACACACACACACACACACACACACACACACACACACTCAGTCCAACTGTCAAAGTCATTACCCATAATTACATACACTGGAAGGTCTGGTACAATATCCACCTCCTGTATGCTTTGTTCACCTTCCTAGTTTACAAAGATCTGGGCCATAGGCACTAAGACCTCAGGACCAGTCACATCGCTAGTTATGGAAATTTGTCCAAGCAGGATCTGTTCCTGGTGAATTAAATTCTGTTTTATCATTGAAATGAAGGCCCCAGTGTCCCGCAGCTGATTTACCATTTCATTAAGTAGCACTGGGTGCATGTGTGCAATTGAGTTACTGGGAACTACACTCTAGGTGCAGGCCACTAGCTGCTTGGTGCTTTCAAAGCTTCTCCCCTCCACCTGTACTCACCCCATTTGCTATATGTTTCAGACAGTTATACAATAGTTATCCTGTTATTGCAGATACAGCTCCTGCATTCCCCTGACTATTTAATTTTGAAACCATTCACCTTCCCTTTTGTTCTGGCACAGTCTGGCTTCCTTTTGGTTGCTCTCCTGGGGTTCCCTTAAAACCACCTGATGTCCCTCCCCATTGTTTTTCGCTGATTGTACGGTTGGCTAGACAAAATTTTATTAGCCCTTTTGGCTGTCTCTTTTGTGGAGTTAGTCTGGTCCAGCAACCATATTCTCAACTACTCTGGTATAGTCTTGAGAAACTGTTCTATGAGGAACAAACCCTTGATCTGTTCCATGGAATTAACCTTTGCACCCTCTAACCATTGCTCTAACAAATTGCCTAGTTGAACACACATTTCTGACTAGGTATCTCCAAGTATCTTCCTTAGCCCTCTACATTTTTGTCTATAGGCCCCTGGAGTCAATTTAAAACACTTCAACAGGGCTTTTTTTCACTATGATATAGTCTACACCATCCTCATTGTCCATCCTGGTAAAGACTTCTAACGCCTGGTCTGTAAGGAGTGGCAAAAGTTTCATTGCCCAAGAAGCCATGTCCAATTCAAATTGCCCAAAAACTCTTTCAAAGGATTTTAAAAACAAATCAAGATCATCCCACTCCTGATACTTGGGAAATATTTTGGAATTAGTTTTAGCTTCTTGGGTCAAACCCCTGATGACAGTATTTATGGTTCATGGTGGTACCTTCTGTAACAGAATCTCCATCTCCATCTCATACTGGTGCTACCTTTTCTGTTCCTCTCTCTATCTCTCTCTATTTCTCTTTCTCTCACTCTTTTTCCCCTCTCTCTCACTTTCAGTCCTCTCTTATCTGGATCTTGTGCTGGCATTGCCTTTCTCCATCCTGTCTCATCTTTCTCCCATGCTGTCACTCCTCTACCTCCATCTTTGATTTTGCAGCTAAGTTGTTTTAATCAGGGCAAGCTATAGCTGTATCATTTCAATCTGGTCAGCTTGCACCACCTTCCTAGCTTTAGGCTGTATCTTACCTGCACTCTCATTGTCTCATGACTTTGACCAGTAGTGACCATTTTTGCACCACCTCCTACATCACTTTTTTCAAGGAGATCTACAAAGTCTGCCTGTGTCTGGCATCTCTCAAAGACAAGGCCTCTTCTGCACAGCTCCTGAAGGGTTGGCAATATGCATTCATCATATGGCCCAGACATATTGTCTTCTGTCTATCTACTCTCCCTAATAACAAAATAAATAATAGTATATACAATATCCCTTTTTGTATAACCTGTTCTGTGAATGGACAGATAACCTTTTTATTGACAATCCATTTATGATCCCACCATTGCCAACAAGCTTGTCATAGACAGGTTCTCACAGTATTCAGTCTAAATTATTCTATTAGTTTAACAACTCTTCAGATGCCTGAGTGGTCACTTTGATATGCTGCCACCACCCAGCTTGACTCCGACTTGGGGTATATTTAGTAGTAAAGTAGTAGTAGTAGTAACATTTTATTTATACAGGATATGAAGACAACTTCAAACACCATTAGGGCCACAGTGGCCCTCTTTACAAGGTGCACCTGTTTTGATGTCAAGTACAACGTTTCGACAATTAAAAATAGACAGTAAAATCTGCACATTTAACAATACAAGAGATTACTTAATGCAAAAACAAACACATTTTGTATCATATCACAGCATTATCAAGTAATTCAGGTCATCTGTTACATACACAACAAAAACATATTTCTTGCTTCATAGCAGAATTAAATTTGGTTATAGTCATATCCTGGATTTTCAGTGTCAGTGGAAGTTCATTCCAAGTAATGGCAGCTCTGTACTGAAAGGTCAAGGTTACAAATCTATTTTTATTTTTGGGGACTATCAAATCTCTTGCTCCACTTTTACGTAAATTAAACTGATGAGTAGGACTAATAAGCCTCTCTGCCAGGCCAGTGGGATATTTGGTCTTACATATTTTATAAACTAAGTTTGTCCATGTTTGCTGCCTCCTAATCTCTAAAGAGACCCAGTTTAACTTTGTATACATGCTGTAAAACAATGATGGGTATCGAATTTTTACATCTCAATACAAACCTTGCTAGTCTATTGTAACGTGTCAAGCTTATGTAAATATGTTTTATTTGTACTAGAATATACATGACTTCTATAATCAATCAATGGTATTATTAACTGATTTACTATGACCAGCCTGTCCTTAATACCCAGGCAGTTTACTGTTCTTCTAAGTGCTCCTATCCTAGAATTAACTTTTTTTATTAACATGTTTAAATGTTGTTCAAAAGAAAACGTTTGGTCAACAAGCACCCCTAGGAACTTACAGACAAAAACCTGGGTCAAACAGTTTCCATTTACGGTTTTTATTTGTAATTTTCCATTTTGTAAACCTTTCCTAGTAGTGTTTGAACAGATTAACATAGTTTGGGTCTTTGTATTTAAGACAAGACCTGATAAGGTGAACCAAGTCTGCAGTACATTAAAATCTGTCTGCAATTTGGCTTCCACATCCCCTAGATCTACTACATTGGAGACCAAAACAGTGTCATCGGCATAGATCCTAATGTGGGTTGATTTTATATGGTAAGGAAATTGATTTATGTAAGTGATGAATAACAAGGGTCCTAGTATGGACCTCTGCGGGACACCATGAGTTACTCAGAGAAACCTAGAACCAGCTTCCTCTACCATCAGCATTTGGGATCAGTTTTCTAAGTAAGATTGAAACCAGTTTAGTGATTTGGCTGATAGGCCTATTTGTTTCAACCTCTGTAGCAATATCGAATGATCTACCAAGTCAAACGGCATTGATAAGTCAATGAACACTGCACCCACGGATCTTGACTCACCAGGTGGTGTTGCTGCTAAGTCGATAAACTCCGTGAGTGCGGTGGTCATCGACATACGCCTTCTAAAACCTGACTGAAATTTATTTAACTTATTATATTTTTCCAGATAGTCCATAAGTTGACTATGAATCAACCTTTCCAACAGCTTGGAAAGAACAGATAATAAGGCAAATGGCCTACAATTTGTTGGTCCAAAATCTAAACTCCCCTTATGTATAGGCACTATTTTAGCCTGTTTCCAGGATCTAGGAAAAGTGCCTTCAATCAAACTCTTGTTAAAGAGATCAGCTAAAGGTTGGGCCACCTCATGTATGGAATCTTTTAAAAATCTTATTTCCACATCATCAAGACCTTTAGCCTTGTTTGTTTGTAATTTATTTATTTCCTTTATTACTTCCTTCCTAGCTATTTGTTTAAACCTAAATGTTGGAACTGTGTTTTGATCTGTTTGAATGTCATTAAACTCTAACCCACAAAATTCCATTTTATGTAACCTACTAGGAATATCTAAGTCAGGAAGTTCAGTAATGTATTTATTTAAAATATTTGCAGCACTTGTCTGAGTTTTGCAAAACACCATTTTCAGTAACCTTTATACTCTTTGAGTTTACTTGTGATTTGACAAGAGTTTCATTAAGGCCCAATATTTCTTTGGATCATTAGTTCCATTAATTTTGTGTTTATAATAAAGTGCTTTTGTTTTCTTTACCTCCTAAATAGTTTTATTTTGTATCTTTTTAAAGTGATCCCAAACAGCTTGATCCAGGGTTTTGTTAGCTTTTTTCCATAGTTGCTTTTTATAGGTCAGTGTCCCACCACAGCCTCTGCTCACACAGTACAGTGACCTTTCCTAGAGGGCAAATGACCCACTCCTTAAGTTCCAGCTAAGAACACTGTGCTTTGGACAGTTTGATAGCCTGTCTCTTTGGAAATAGCTCACAGACTTGCCAATTACCCTGGGTTACCTATACCTTTAAAAATTGTCACAAATAGCATGAAGTATATAACAAGAATAGATAATACCCCATGATATTTGCATGCAAAATAGGAATGTCCACTCTAAAGGCTAGGGGAATAGAGTACACTACAGAGTCCTATATATCCCATATAATGTGTATCAGGATACAGTATTTCACAGGAATTCCTCATTCATTTTAATGGGAGTTCTTGTGTGCCATCTGGATGTATCTAAACATTTACTGGGACATATCTCTGGCTACCACTGTAGTTGTGTGAAAGCTTTTGGTTCAGTACATTTATAATTTAAAAGTTTACCCTGCAGATGATAAGGTTTATGTGATTTGTTTTTATTAATTTATTTGCAGTGTTATTTGAACATGTGAGTGCCTGTTTGTTAAGTTGGAGGTATAGTTCCTTCTACATATTTGAAATGTGCATTTGAAGTGCTTATAATAGGTCTTTGCATTTTTCAGTTTGATTTTTATACTCTGTGGTCTAGCAATGTTACAGTTTGTGAATGCTATCTTTTCTGAGTCATTTTGAATTTCCTAGGGGGAGGCATGAAGGTTATGATGTGATTTGAAACGGTTGTGCCATTTGCATGGTGTCATTTACATATTGATCTTCTATCTCTACATTAGTCGATTCAATACAATGCAATGGGGTGTTTTATTGTGGAGATGTGTATGCCTTTTGATCCAGTAATCAATTTATTTATTTACTTGCTTTTTTTTATGACTTGGTAGGTGCACAAGACCACAGGTCTTTTAACAGGCATAACCTGCATTGCAGAATGGTAACAGACAACACGTACAGAAATTATAACACCTTGGTCACAGGTTGTGTACAAATACTGTATGTCTACCTGAGTGTTAGCATACCCATATGTAATGTTACTAGGTTTTAACAAATGAAAGGGCTAAGCTGATCAGCAACTTTTGATAAACTGGTTGTGGGCAATAATGGTGATAAAATGCATAATTAATCCTATACAATACATATGCCATACACTTATCTAAATCTGAAAAAAATAATAATTTTATTTACTGTCCAGAGCATTCATAATATGGATGCAGTGTCTACTTCCAAATATAGTATGCTTGTACGAAAAATGCAAAATGTCTCTGATATTATAATTCTTCCAGAACTGTTTTGTTCAGTATTCAAAATCCTATAAATGTACACAACAAACCTCAACTTTTGTCCTTGTTTGTCTCTCCTATATGTAGTGGAAGTATAGAATAATCTAGCAGTGTATACTCATAATAGTTTTTGTGACCAAAGTCTTAGGTTTAGATTTTTACAATATTCATACCCATTTTGCACAGGCAAATGATTTGATTTTATTGTGCAGAAGAGGGTGCATTTCTACTTCTCATACAGTATACAGAACTGCATGTACAAGGCTTAGCAAACAGAACAGTCCATTGGATGCAATGGTTGGAAGACAGTAAATCAGGTGCCCCAGAGCTGTCCAGCATCTGCTGTGCTCCACCAGTGGCTGCTCCACTGGCCGCTGAACCTCACAACCTGCCTGCATGCAAGGGAACCAAGGTCTAGCTTCCCTTGACTGGGTGCCCCAGAGCCATCCAGCAGCTGCTGTGCTCCACCGTCAGCTGCTCCACTGGCCACCATACCCCACAACCCACCTGCACACAAGGGAACCAAGGTATGCTGAAGGGCTTGGGAATTCAAAACCCAAAGGCTGAATGGCAACTACAGCTGCTGCTAAGCTCAACATTGGCTGCACTGCATTTTCTAGCCTCCTGCTATTGGCTTCTGCTATTGGCAGCTCGTTTATGTCCTATCCTGGCACTAAATAGCATTTAAAAGTGTAATATTTAAGTGTATTTTTCTTATCACCCGAAATTGAAATGTTTTTCTGAATTTATACTTGGCTTTTTAATTAAGTACATAAAGTAGTGCCAGTTGATCTTCCACACAGTCCGTGTGCACTGCACAAAAGTTAATTTTCTTCATTAGTTGCAGTGTTTTGAACTTTTGTGTTACTTGTTTCAACTAAGAAAATATTCTAATTGTTTAAACTTAGTAAATTATGTTATTGATTAAACTTAGAAAACTTGGTTGCTGCTAGTTAACTCTGCCATGCAGTTTGAGTGAACTGCATTCACCTTTATTCCTGCCTTCCTCCCAGTATTTCTGATATCTGCCCTCTTTCCACTTCCATTTCTATTTTTTTCCTTTTCCTCTCCTTCCTACATCTCTCTCACTTGCAATGGCTGTCTGGGCTATCCAAGGTGCCTATTCTAAGTCCTGTATGTTACCTATAATTATTTTCTCTCTCTCTCTCATTTGTTGGGCTGACCACCCCGCCCTTACTACTTCTTTGTTCCCTTTCTAATCCCTCCTGATTGCAGCACTCAGATCGTGCTCCCACTTTGCGCCTTGGGCCAGACCCCCCCCCACCTCTCTCCCTGCATTTTCCTTTCCTCCCAGCCAGACTCTTCACACTTCTTTTTGCTTCTTTTGTTCCTCTTTGACCCTCCCACTGTTTACCTAACCACTTGCTCCATGGCTTAATAACCACCACTAATCCCTACCCTCTCCCTCTTTCAGGTCTACCTGCCCTTGAAGGGCACCACAGAGCCATCCAGAGGCTGCTGCACTCCACAAGCAGCCACTTCATTGGCCATCATACCTCACAACCTTCCTCCACACAAGGGAACCAAGGTACACTGAAGGTCTCAGGGATCCAAAACCCAAAGCCTGATTAGCAACTACAGCTGCTGCTAAACTCGACATTGGCTGCACTGCACTTTCTAGCCTCCTGCTATTGGCTCCTGCTATTGGCAGCTCATTTATGTCCTAGCCTGGCACTAAATAGCATTTAAAAGTGTAGTATTTAAGTGTATTTTTTTTCCTGCCCACCGGCCCCGATCCCAGTCTCTATTAAATACACTTAAACCCCTCCCGTGTTTTTGTCTCCTCTCTCTTATTGGTCCCAGTCACTAAGTGGATACCTGATCTTTTTTTTTTTTCATTTATTTGTTTAACCAGGTATAGCACACTAAGCTGAAAGCTTTTTTGCAGGAATAACCTGGGAGCACAAGGAGGTTAAGTGACTTGCTCAGGGTCACACAGTATGCAAGTGGAAGCTGTGGGATTCAAACCCAGGTCTGGTCTGCTGGATATCACCAAATTTGCAGCTCAGAGCCTTAGACCACTGTGCTATACTGCCTCCCAATTAAAGACTCAGCATCTACACTGCCACTACTGTAGTGCTACCCCTCTCTTCCCACCACACACAGCCTACAGCACTTTCGCTGCTGTCAGTTTTAAATCCTTTCAGGATTGGTACAGTAAAGATAGCTAAGAGACAATTCACTTAGCAGCATTGTTTTTTCAGCTACTGTCATCTACACTGCTGGATCACTGATCTTAAAGACACAGCATCTCTTCTACCACTACTAAAATACTACCCCTCTGGTTCCTACCACATACTGCCTGCAGCACTTTCACTGCTGTCTGTATTAAATCCTCCCAAGACTGGGCCGGTAAAGAAATGTAAGAGATAATTGTGTGTAGCAGTGCTCTTCTTCAGCTGCTGACATTCTATTCTTATGTTCTAGTGCCTGAGGGCTACCCCATTGCTCCCCTCCACCACTGCAAGCAAATGGTTCCAACCTTATTCGGGCCCTGCTTGCTCACCCTGCTCATGTTGGCCTTATCCCAAGCCACTATCAGTGAGTGCACACCCCTCCTTCTACAAGGATACAACAGTGAAAACCTACTGAATACCTAGGTGATCATAAGCACTGACAGTTCCATAAACTGTACTGATTTACATTTACTTTGGACAGAAATTACAAGGCTATTCCTGCACCCTATGTGGAAAATACCCACTCTTCACTGCTTACCATACCTAATAACAAATGCTTGGTCGCTACAGTGAAAGGCCAGCCAAATAAGCCCAAAAAGAAGGGCACACCTTCTCCGTTGCCTATACCTCAAGATACTAGTAAAAAGGCTACTACTGCTACTTCTGCTTATCTCAGGCAACATACATCTCAACCCTGGTCCTACATAGCACAACTCAGCTGCCAAAAGCTCTGGGTTGCTCTGGTTGGCAAGCATCAATATCTGCAGTCTCCTGACTAAAACTGATGCTCTCACTGCTTGAATCGCACAGCACAACCTAGACGTCCTGTCAGTACTCAAGACTTGGCTATCACCAAAGATCCCTGACATGGCAATAGCGAGACCAGGCTACTCCGTCCTCAGGCAGGACAGGACATCTAAAAAAGGTGGTGGCTGTGTGTTATACTTAAAACAGTCACTAATGGGACATGCCCATTCCTTGCCCAGCACCGATATGGACATTCAGATTCTTGTTACTAAGATACTTCTCAGTGCTCACAACAAGGCACTAACCATGGCATCAATTTATATACCGCCTAAACTGACTGCACTGGGATTAAATGCCCTCCTTGACTGTATCTGGAACCTAGGTCCCAGCTCAGAAATCATCATGCTTGGAGACTTCAATGTAAATTGGTTCTCACCCGCTGCAAATATCTATAAGGATGCTTTGGCAGCTGCTAACTTCTCGCAACTGGTACAGTCACCTACCAGGATCAATTACAGAACAGGAACCAGTACAATGTTAGAGTGGGTGCTTACCAGTCACCCTGACCATATCACTAACACTGAAGTCCTCCCAGATTCCGTAAGTGATCATTCCCCTGTTCTGTGCCACTGGTCTAACAAATTCAAGAACCCCCCCCCCAGCCAGAACTATCAACAGTAGAGTGCTTATCCAGGGATATCTTAAACCCCTAAAAGCACTCCTACGGCAACCAGGCTGGTCTTCATTAGACTCAGCCGCTAATATAGATACTGCTCTGGACTTCTTCATAACTAAATTCAGTGTGGCTTGTGAGATCCATGCTCCCTACAAAAAGTGAAAGATAAAGGGAATAACAATCCCTGGATCTCATATTGCCTCTTAGAACAAATGGAAGCTCATGACCATCTGTGGTACCAGGCTAGGACCACTGGCAAACAAGCAGATATACAAACATACAAGGCAGCTAGGAATGCCTGTACCAAAGCCATCCACTTGAAAAAGCCAATACCTATAGAAGCACTCTAACCAGCTCATGGAATGATGGAAGGAAGTTTTGGGGTAATATCTTAGAGGTAACAGGGAAAGTCCCCAAAATGCCACCATCCATGCTCAACATGAATGATACCATTACCCTCAATGCCTCAGCAATAGCCAATACCTTCAACTCTGCATTCATGGACTTGAGTCACGTGCTACCCTCAAATTTCTTTGACATCACCACAGATGTAGTCTGGTGAGGTGAAGCAGAAATGAAACAGGTGCTTCCACCTTTCTGCTTCAAATCAGTATCTGAACATGAAGCAAGAAAATACTTATAGTACTAGGCAAGACCACATCAAGTGGCAACTCACTAGACCTGAAACTCATTGCTCTCACCCTCAATGATGTCCTGTCACCTCTCACCAAGATTATAAATCGGTCACTTGAGCTCTCCCAATTCCCCACCAAGTGGAAGTCAGCACTAGTCACCCCAGTCCATAAAAGTGGTGACAGGGCATTACACAGTAACTACAGGCCTATCTCTATTCTGCCCACCCCCTCCAAAGCTCTCAAAAGAATCGCTGTAGACCAGCTGGTTGACTTTCTTGAAAAATACAACATGCAATACCCACAACAGAATGGGTTTAGAAATGGGCACAGTACCACCACTATCCTTCTAAAATTTACAAGTTTTATCCACAGCACTATTGAAAGGACAAGTCGTTGGGGCCATCTTATAGACTTAACCAAGGCTTTTGATACGGTTAGCCATGTCTTGTTGATCAATCGACCAAACTAGGACTATCTTCAGAAACCACAAAATGGTTCAGCAGCTACCTTGGTGACCGTTTGCAACAGGTGAGAATTGGTGACGTTCTCTCAACAAGGCTACCTGTGCAGTCTGGTGTCCCCAAAGGGTCGATCCTGGGGCCACTACTCCTTAGCATTTTCCTAAAGAGACTTCCTGACTTGGGTCCAGATCACATTCTCCTATACGTGGATGATGCAGTAATTTTCTCGAGCAACTCAGATCCCTAGCTTATGGAAAACCAGCTTCAAAATAGTTTCACAGATGTTGAGGCCTGGTTCAAGTAACAGAAACGTGTACTATATTATAAAAAACCAAAAATTATGTTATTCCATGGTACACACAACAAACTTAAAAACAGGCAGCTGACTGTAAGAAATGATTCAGGCATTTCTCTAGAATAGTCGCAACCATTTAAATATCTTGATGTGAACCTTGACTGCACACTGTCATTTAACAATCATATATATAATGTTGCCAGGGCCTTTAATACCTGAATAGGGCTGCTTTTCAAACATAAGCACTGCTTAAGTACTGCAGCCCTTAATCTGGTGATCCAGAGCTCAGTAATCCCTCTTATTAACTATGGACTAGTGGTCTATGGATCTACAACTGACACCGCCATGCACCATATCTCCATTGCCATTAACAAAGCCTGTCAACTTCTTACTGGGGCTGCCCACCTCACACACACACACTTGTGACATTAACAAGAATGCAAACTGGCTCCAACTTCAAGGAGTAGTCTTTTACTAAACTTGCCTACTAGCAAAAAATTCCTCCCTCAACCTCGTGCCACCAGGAGTGCAGAAGCTCCTCAGCCCAGCAGGCCCCGACCACCTCACAAGAGCTCGGACAACACTGTCATCCTAATCCCCCATGGTTGCACCACACAAGAGCAGCAGTCATTCACTGTTCAAGCCCCTAAATGGTACAACTCCCTTAATAGTGACGTCACCAACACTGCATCACTAGGCTCATTTAAATGCAAACTGTGCCAACACCTTGTGGTTCATGCCACCTGTGACTGCTACTTACGAACAGGTGAAAGCCAGGCCACTGCACTGGCTATTTTTTCACTAATTTCTCCCTCTTCACTCTCTTCCACACCCCTCCCTCTCCTCGCTATTCTGCCCCTAACCACTCTTCACTATTCCTCATCTATTCTTCCCAGCCCACCCCCTTCTGTCATCCTCTTCTTTGGCACCTGACAATGCCCCATGACTGCATCTTTCCTACTTGCTACAATAATGAACTAACACTAGATATACTGCATTCTTTGTGTTTAGGTCAAGTCTTATTATTCTTAGCACAGGAGTACTCACCCCAATGCCTGTTGCTGTTTGGATGTAATACTGCTTAATTTTACTTGTTATGTCTGTTTAGTTACTAGGTCAGGCATACATTGTCCAAAGCCTGTGCTCATTTTTACTACTCTATGCAACATTACTTTTACCTGACATGGCCTTCAGGCTGCAATTCTCCTTGTAAACTATGTATGTCTCTTGATCCTTGCTTGCCCTACATTGTACCTGTGTATGTTTCTTGACATGGAACCTATGTAAAAGAGCTCCTGGCTCAAAGGTATTACTCCAAAATTTTAATAAATAAATACATGTCATGGGATAGTGCCAAATAACAAAGACACATTAACTTTAAGAAACCCCAGAACGCATTTTCGGTCACAAATAGTGGTGGTTCTAAATGATCATTTTGACCATGTATTGTAGCTCCACTGCTCCCATAAGGATCCTCTTCTGGTAATAGTATCAAAGAAATGAATCACTATAAGGTACAGTATATAAAATGTCCACTAAGTGCAAAGAAGTGGTGGGACACATTGAACAAGATTACTCAGATAGAAAAGGAAGCTGATGCACATTACAAAAGTGCAGTAGTTTTTTTTTCTGATGATAAATGGTTGATATGCATATTTTTTTTTTACCAGGATAGCCTCGGGGAATGAAGGATTATGTTTTTGCAAGGCTACTGGTTGATGGCAGTACATGCATACACTCTTTCATTATAGCAATCATTCTGTCCTAAGTAGCAACCAAAAGTACAGTAAAATTATAACAGCATCCATTGCAAAACTATATGTTAAACCCCCAATTAGGGTTGAATCACAAAGCATCAAAAGTAGGGAAATTCAACATTAGTGTAAAATGTCCATAGAACCTAGGTGAAACAGTGTCATGGCATTCATTGGTGTTTGAATAATAATATTACCAAGCACTGGTGTTGCCCTTTCTTTGGCACTGTCTATCCAGTCAAAGAAACAATAGTCAGAATGAAATGCTTAGAGACATTCGTCCTGATATTCAGAGCTGTCAATTAGTGCTACACAGACAGAAGTGCTGTACAGCAGTTAACACACCATTAGTGTGAGGTGATTTTACAACAGCTAGCACACTACACCCAGAGTGGGCTAACTATCTGAATATGATGCCAACCAGCACAGCACACACAGTGACTATGTGCTGTACTGACATAGCCCATGACTGAACAGGGCCCACTGGGGAGCCCATTGGACATATCACTACCCAAATGGAATAGCACCAGAGCTCCTGTAGGCTATATCCTACTATAGCATGCTAATAGGCTCATTGGGAATACAAAGAGCTAATGGTCCATTAGCATGCCCATTGTGGACTCATGATGATACGGAAAAGCTCCCACAGTGCCTGTCCCATATCTGTAGACATATACCACAGTGTCTAGTGGTTCTCCACTCCCTTATCACCCATGATGCATCATTAAACATATTTCCTGGTGTCTTATGAGCCCCCACCACATGAAAGTTTGCAAAACCCCCTTCCACCCCACATACTCCATACCCAGTACCCTGCACCCCTCCCCTCACCTTGGACACCAGTAAGTAAGTAAGTACCAACACTGAAGGTGAGCAGCACACCCCTCCACTCACCTCCTTGGACAGCCTCTAACTGACTGTTATTGATCAATCATGGGTACCGTAGAAACATCTGTTTCTACATTAAATGCAGTCACTCACTGACAGACAGACAGCAACCAACTGAGGAGGTGAGCAGGGGCCTGTGTCAGTTGCCACTGATGTCTTTAACAATGTTTGTGTATTTTTTGTTCCAGACCTCTGTAAGTATTTAAGTTGAGATAAAACTGTCAAGTGGATCTATGTTTGCATGTACTGGAGTCCAGGCCTGAAGTTAACTAGTGGGTCATCTGGGCAAACAATAGAGTTCCTGTCAACAAAAGGGTACTTACACTTATAAGTGGTGAATTGCTTTCATAATCACAGGATCTGTTTTGAGAGTAAAAGCCTGAGCAGGGGAAATGGAACCCCATGTATTTTACCAGACAGGAAGACAAAAGGATGGACATTGCAATCCATGAAACCAGGTTCTGGAGTACAATCCATTTTGAACCAGTTTTCTACATTGGAGGTTTTCCAGGAGACAAAGGACACGTTGAGTCTATGATATCAGAGTGGCATATTTGATGATGTGGCATGGTGGGTGGCAGCTGAAGATTTTTGAGGTCTGCAGAGAGCCCAACAATGGTTAGGTTGAGACTCTGAATAGTTACCATCTACTGTTTGAGTCTGCCTGATTCACCAAGTTGCCCTGTGTGGTAAGCTATTCTACTTTGCATTACAGAGAGAAAGAAGAGTGAGATAGTTTTTTTCTGTGTGTTTTCTACTGTACAAAACATTTTCTTTTTATCTCTATAGAAGAAGAAGAAGAAGAAGAAGAAGAAGAAGAATCAGCATTTATATAGTGCTTTTCATATATAATATCCCAAAGCACTTTACAAGCAATGCTAGACTGGTAGTGAAGTGACTGAATGTGTGGTGGCAGTCATATCACACATCATCACCCACACACAGCCTGGATAATTGCATGAACCTGTTTATGGGAAGGGGAATGTTGGCCAGGACACCGGGACTGTTTCCTGCTCTTTGCAAAGAGTGCCCTGGGTTCTTTTACTTCCACCTGGACACCCACCAGGACAACACCAGGATGGGCAGAATGGACCTTGGTTTAATGTCTCATCCAAAGGATGGCACACCCCAGCAGTACAACAACCCCCAATACTGCAGTGGGATGCCAGTGATTTTTAGGTGCAAGTCCAATTCTGGTGTGGGATGAGAACCCATGACCTTCTGGTCCAGAGATGGATGTGCTACCAACTGAGCCATGCTGAATTACGATGGAAAATTACTGTTCTCCATCATTTTAGTGTAGTATCCTGTAGTATATATGTAAATATCTTGGAGTACTAAATACTATTTTATATACTTCATGTTTCTGTGACTACTTCCTTTGAGGTACTTAGAATTGGGTTATAACTGACAGAAACTGGTGGTCCATCTTCAAAACAAAGGCTAATGTTACCATATTAGAAACATAGTTATTCTCACCTGTGCAGTAGGAGTGGATCACTTGCCCTTTTGGTACAGCACTGTGCTGTGTGAACAGTGTATCTGATGTGACTCAGATCTTAAGATACCCTGTTTGAGGCTGCAGATGAGTGGTGGCAACATACCAAAGTGACCCTTGTTGAGGGTTGAGCATTCTGGTAAGAGTCACAGGCTGAGTCTGGGAGAGATCCATCAGTCACAAACTGGTGGGTGCGGGTGGGATCTGAAACAGTTTCATCAGCATAAAGGTCATCTGTCCAGTCACAGAACAGGATATATAAAAGAATAGTATATATTCTACCAGTTTTATTTTGTTATAAACAAGAGTAGATGGATAGAAGACATTATGCCTTGGCCATATCAGAAAGTACATTGCCAAACCTGCAGGAGAGGTGCAGAAGAAGAGGACTAGATTATGAGGAAGGCCAAATATGGGCAGATCTCAAGCATATCCCTGAAAAGAGTGAGCAGGAAAGCAGTGCAAAAATGGTCACTGCTAGCCAAAGTCATGAGATGGAGGCTAGGGAGAATGCAGGCAAGCCAGAGCCTATGACTAGGACAGCTACACAAGTAGACTGGATAAACATTTTGGAACTGGAGCTCAACTGGGTTAAGATGAAGGAAGAAACTGAAAGGCAAAGGCCAGATGCAGAGCTGCAGAATGGAAAGCTGGAAGCTAAGGCACAAGAAAAGCAGTGCCAGCAGGATTGAGGGGCACAAGAAAGGCAACACTAGCAAAAGAGAAAGGAGCAAAAGGAGTGAAAAAGGCAGCACCGGTACAAGATCCAGATAAAGGAGCTTGAGCATGAGAGACAAATACAGATTCTGCACCAGAGGACAACACCACAAACTTTGAGTAATGGCATGATAGGTTCAACCCAGGAAACCAAAATTAATTCTAAAATATTTTCCATATATCAGAAGGGGTATGATCTTTATGTGTTTTTAAGATCCTTCAAGAGAATCTGTTGGCAATTTGAACTGGGCAAAGTTTCTTGGGTGACTCACCTGTTTCCACTGCTTACAGGCAAGGCATTAGAGGATTTCACCAGAATGGATAATGAGAACTTCATGGAATATGATAAACTGAAGAAATGCCTTACTAAGGCATTTTGAGTTAACTCCTGAGGCTTATAGGCAAACATGTAGAGGGTTAAGAAAGGCAGTGAGAGATAGCTATGCTGAAATGTAAGTACAGCTCAGTAATCCACCAGAACACTGGGTAAAGAGTGCAAAAGCTTGCTTTGTAAAAGAAACAAAAGATTTATTTCTTCCGGAACAGTGCCTGAAAACTGTACCTGAGGAACTAAGAATATGGTTGTTTTATAGAGTTCTGAGTTTCACAAGGGAGACAGCTTGGAGGACTGATCAACTCATACCCAGCAGAACATCCTCTCATTGCAAAGATAATGGGGGAGGGACATCAGGTGGTTTTAAGGAAACCCTGAGGAACTCCCTAAAGGAAGCCAGCCTGTGTCTGACCCAAAAGGGAAGCCAAGTGGTTACATAGGTAAAAGGTCAGGGGTACGCAGGTGTTATATCTGCCTGAAATTGAGGCATCTGTGATGTGATTGCCTGAAAATATGTCAAAAGGTGTGAGTGCAGCTGGTGGGGGTAGCTCATTAAACTCCCCACAGTTAGTGGCCTGTACATAGAGTGCAGTGCCCTCTAACTCCACTGTACACATCCACCCTGTATTTGTAAATGGGATAGTGACCCAAGGATTGAGATGCTGGGGCTTCAATTTCTATGATGAAGCAGAATTTAATTAAGGAGAAACCGATCCTGCCTGGCCAGTTTGTTTGGACTGGAAAAGGGACAGGTTCTGCAGTCTCAGTGCCAATGGCCAGGATCTTTCTAAGCTGGCTTGGTGTCTGGAGCATATGGGGGATGGGTGTTGTATCAGACATACTTGTGAATGTAATCATGGGTACAGACTTTGATAGTAGGGAAAACATTGCGTGTGTGTGTCACTGAATGCAGCAAGATGAGGGAACCTGCTCCTGAGGATACAGAGGAGGCAGTGGAAATGGAAGCAAGCCCTACCTCAGTAGCAGGAGATGTTGTAGCTGAAAAGTCAGCTGGGATCAACAGTTATGAGCCACAGCTACAGACTGAGGAGAACCCAGCCTTGGGTGGCTCTGCCACAGCACAGTGTGTTTATAAGGAAGGTCAGGCATGTAAAGCTGGGGAAAGATCAGCGAACTGACCAATCTGTACAAAAATAGAAGGAGTTAGCCACCATGGTGGAAGATGACTCTCAGGGTTCAGAGAAAAAGGAGGTGTGCTGGGAGAATGGATTGCTGTACCATGTGTGCTTTCCCAAGGGAGGACTGAATAAAGGAGTACTCTGGCAGATAGTGGGTCCCAGGAATATAGGAAGTAGCTTCTAGCCTTAGCCCATGACTGTAAGAGGCTAGGGATACAGAAGGACTCAAACACAGGTGATTTTCTTTGATGTATCTTCCACAGCTGCTTTATTGGAGAACTCCGATACAAAAATAAGAAAATCAAAAGGCCGACTATTTCATCAAAAACAAGAAAAATAACATACGTTTAAATGGAGTAGCATAAACAGCAATAGTATAGTACCAAACAGTACAAAATAAGCAAGTCTTCTGCGTAGTAACTAGAGCACTAGCTAAGGGGGTATTCGCTTCAGCACCCTCAAACACATCTAACATTTCTCTGGAGAAGTCAGCTATATATACACTAAGAGTGTTTCCAATTGGCTAGAGTTCCTATCACTCAGCTACAACAAAACACTTTTTACAAAAAAAGCCATTCATATCCTATAAAGCTTATAAAAATGTTTTTACAGTGACCTTACATTCATATAACTTCTTTACAATTATTTATTTCAATTCAGGCTTTCAAATCATAGTTTTTATGGGCTAAGCCCCTCCCTTTTGTTTCTCATTCTCCATAAAATACACAACAATATGGCTGGCTGGCTCCTAGGGAGAAGATCCATTAGGGAGAACCCTTCAGACATCTCCATATATCATATATTATATAGCAGGTAAAATTTACCCCCCTTCTTTCTTTTATTCCTATCCTCTCCCTGTATATTATGTTGTGCTGTAGATGTACATGGGGTTGCCTGTATGCTGAGTAAAGGAGAAAACATTGTGCTGCCTGCTGAGCTGTGGATGCTGAAACACAGCTCAGTCTCAGCCAGAAGAAAAGGAAGAAGAACTTGCTCCAAATGCAGGCTGAAAAACGCTTTAGCGATAGGGGGAAAGTGCTACATAACACGAAGGGGTTTCAGTGTGACAGGAAGGCTGTTTTGTGTGTTTGCGGCATTTACAAGCTGCACGACAGTGCGCTCGTTCATGCAGCTCGTTCAGAACGCCGAGAAAGAGCGTCTTGCAAATATGCTTGGTTTTCAGCTTAAAATAGTGTAACCAACATTGTTTTTAGAAAGGGGGGTCACTCTTGGAGCCTTTCAGAGGCAAGAGGGGCAATTATGAGGATTCTTAATTTTTGAGAGTTTTAAAGGGGCCACGCTACTTCTAAGCTGTAATATATATAAAGAAAATGTACCCATTCACTTTCTAGCAGGTACTACTTGCTGCAGCTTTAATTCTTGACTTGGTAGGATGGGGAAAATGACAGAAAAATGACAGACAGACAAAATATATATATATAAAAAAAATGCATTGGTGGCCAGTCTATGAACAAAAGATGACACAATAACAAAACATACACATGGGGCAGACACATTGGGGGGGCTAGTCATGGCTCAACAGTAGTACCCTCGTAAGAAAAATGAAAGGGCTGGCCTGTAACTGTACTACCAGACCCTTTGACATTCTCCTCCCTGCACAAGATAAAAAAAAACACAACAAATCGTCTGTGTAAAATTTTTTTTTTTAAAGTATCCCCTACTGAGGTACAAATCTCTTACAGGTAAGAGATGGAGCCAAAGCCCACCCACTCCTTAGGCTCCACCTTGGGGACCCAAAACACAATTCCATTTTTACACTAGTGAACATTACCTTTGTAATGCTCACTAGTGTAAAAAGGACTCTGTTGTACAAAGGACAAAAAAAAAGGTTTAGGTCTAACAATTATTTAATTATTTCTTTACTATACCTCGAGGTCTGTCGTATAAGATACAGCTTAGCTATTATCATAGCCATATCTGGATAGGAAGTCTGCATTTTTATGCTCGGTATCTTTTCTATGTTTGATTTTAAAACAATAGGGCTGCAATGTCCAATACCATCGCATTATGCGAGGGTTTCTGTCTTTCATGACATTGAGCCAGCATAGGGGGTTGTGGTCTGTCCACAGTTTGAACTCAACTCCCCATAAATAAAATCGCAAAGCCTTGATGGCCCAGTGTATTGCTAAGCACTCTTTTTCGATAGTAGACTATCTGGTTTCCCTTTCATGTAATTTCCTACTGATGTATATTATAGGATGTTCTTCACCTTCAATAATCTGTGACAATACAGCTCCTATGCCACAGTTTGAGGCATCTGTTTGTAAGATAAAGGGCAGTGTGAAGTCAAGGGTGCGTAACACTGGGGAAGAACATAATATTGCGTTAATTGTGGAGAATGCTTCTTCACAGGCCTGGGTCCATACCACCTTCTCAGGTTAGTGTTTTTTTGTTAATTCAGTGAGAGCATTAGCTACTATGGCAAAATTTGGTATGAATCGCCTATAGTAAATGACGAGCCCTAGAAAGGATCTCACATCCTTTTTAGTTACTGGGTGTGGACTGTTGGCAACAGCTTCAATTTTAGACTTAACAGGTTCTACTATACCTCCTCCTATTTCAAATCCTAAATATTCTGTCTCTTGCATAACCAAGGAGCATTTAGATGGATTAATGGTCAGGTCTGCAGTAGTTATGGTACTTAATACTGTGGCTAGATGGCTTAAATGATCAGTCCATGTGTTACTGAAGATTACCACATCATCCATATAAGCGGCGCTAAAGGCAGCATGTGGTAGAAGAAGCTTGTCCATAAGTCGTTGAAAGGTCGCCGGGGCTCCATGGAGCCTGAATGGCATAACAGTAAATTGAAATAAGCCTATTGGGGTCCTAAAGGCGGTTTTGTCTTTGTCACCAGTATTCAAAGGAACCTGCCAGTAACCTTTGGTTAGGTCAAGAGTGGTAATGTATTGAGCCTTTCCTAGGTGGTCAAGGATATCATCAATGCGTGGCATTGGGTAGCTATCAAATTTAGAAATTTCATTTAACTTCCTGAAGTCTAAACAAATTTGAACTCCACCTTCTTTTTTTCCAACAACAACAATAGGGAAATTCCACTCGCTATGAGATGGCTCAATGACTCCCAACTGTTGCATCTTGTGTAGTTCCTTTTCTACTTCACACCTTAATCGTTCCGGTATTCTATAAGGTCTTTGCCTTACAGGCTCTTTTTGGGTGGTGTTAATCTTATGTATCACATCTACTACTCTCCCAGGCATCCCTGTAAAAAAATTAGAAAAAGGTTGTAACACAGTGTGAAGCTTAGCAACTTGTTGGCTGGTAAGATGGGGATTTATATTTAAATCACTGATTCCTCCCTTTTCTACTAACCATTGGTATACCAGGTCTAGCTCACTAGTGGGGGTTACAGGGTGTATGTAGCCTACAAAGGCGTCTTTTCTTTCAACCCATTTCTTTAATAAATTAACGTGGTATACATTATGATTTTCCTTTTTATCTGGTAATGTTACTTGATAAGTCACAGATCCGGTCTGTTTGGTTACTGTATATGGCCCCTGCCATGTCATATACAGTTTATTTTCTGAGGATAGTAACAATAATAGTACTTTATCTCCTTCTTGGAATTCTTTGGTTCCTATCCCCCTGTCATAATGTAATTTTTGGATACCTTGTTGTATGGCATTAGTCTGGTGGGCAATTCCTATATATTTCGCTATCTTATCCCTAAGATGGAAAATATAGTCGTTAGGGACTTGACCCGGAGATACTTGCCCTTCTTCCCACTTTTATTTCATAAGATCTAATGGGCCCCAGGGATTACGTCCATATAGTAGTTCAAATGGAGAGAACCCTGTGGATGCTTGGGGTACCTCCCTATATGCAAACATTAAGTAGGGTAGTAGGATATCCAATTTACAGCCTTCCTCCTGACACAACTTTTGTAACATTTTTTTGAGGGTCTGGTTGAATCGTTCAATCAGTCCATCAGTTTGGGGATGCTAGGGGGTAGTATGTACAGCAGTAATTCCCAAGATGTTATATAGCCATTTTAATAACACTGAACAAAAATTGCTACCCCTATCAGTCAGGATTTCCTTAGGTATGCCTAGCCTACTAAATAGTTTGCCAAGTTCCTCTGCTATCTTTGGTGCAGTAACATGATGCAAGGGTATAGCCTCTGGATATTTAGTAGCATAGTCACATATCATCAATATATATTGATTCCTTTTTGCACTTTTAGGAAGGGGACCTACCACATCCATAGCTATTCGCTCAAAGGGAGTTGTTATCAAAGGTAAGGACATCAGGGGTACCTTATCCTTTTTCCCCAGTCTAGCTACCTTTTAACATTCTAAACAACTCCTACAGAATTCTGCCACTTGCTCATGGATACTAGGCCAGAAGAACCGGTACAGCAGGTGGCTTAATGAGCGATCTCTACCCAGGTGCCCAGCTAAGGGTATGTTGTGGGCTAATTCTAGAAGTTGCTGCCTATATTCTTGTGGTACTATCAACTGATCTACGACTTCCCCACTTTTTGGATTGACACATTTCCTATACAATAAACCATTGTTTATTTTATATTTATCTGACCATTCTTTAACAATAGCCACTTGGGCAAAACAGTCCTTTAAACTGGAGTCCTGTTGCTGTGCAGATCTAAAGTCCATTGTTGAAACAACAGAATCTATAACAGTCTTACATTCCCCTTTTTTATTTTGAGTCCACTGGAGTTTTTCTTTTCTTTTCTGGGCCCTTGATTTTATTTTATTTTTGGACTCTTCAAAGATATCATCAGAAAAGGGAAATACCTTTTCCAAGTTATCCCTGGTCTGGGATCTAGTAACCATTGCGGCAACATTGCTAGTTAATATGGTCTGAAAATCAGAATGGTCATGCCCAATAAGTATAGGTACAGGTAGATAAGGAACAGAACCTACCCATGTAGGATGTGTATGTCCTTGTATGATCATGTCCAAGTCATAAAGAGGATAATGATGGTTGTCTCTATGTATACAAATTACCTTATTCGTCTGTGTCTTGTGGTTAGGCCTTGGATCCAATAAAGCTGTTTGTACTAGAGTCTGTCTGCTCCCTGAGTCGAGGAGGCCACATATTGTATTCTTCCCAATTTGAACAGGCAGCATATATTGACCCCAGTTGGCCAATGCTAAATGAGAGGGTTGAGTCTTTCTTTTGGTGCAAAACCTTGCTACATGACCTTCCCCTCCACATTCTTGGCAGATAATGTCCGGATTATAAGCTTTATGTGTCCTTGGAAAAACTTTAGTTCCTGATTGAGGAAGCATGGGAACAGTAGATGAAACACATTGTCTGGAAACTGTGGGTTGATGTCCATGTAATATGGTTCCCTTGGGACGTGAGGGACGAGCTGCTATTCAGTCCTCCGCGAGACCAATTGCCGTGTCTGAAGTCTCTGGTTGGTGCTCCTTTACCCAAAGTTGAACATCCTGGGGTAAAATTTTAATGAATTGCTCCAGAACATTAGTTTCCAAGATCTGGTCGAGTGTCCAAGTGGTAGGTTGTAGCCATTTTAGACACAAGTCCTTTAAACGTATATAAGCGTCCTGAGGATTGTCGGCGGACTGATACTTATAAGTCCGGAACCGTTGACGATATGTTTCAGTATTTATGTCATAGCATTTCAAAATAGCAGCTTTGACCTGGTCATAACTGTTTGCATGAGTAACCTCTATATGGCTATACTCAAGCTGTGCTTTTCCGGTAAGATATGGTGCCAAGCGAATCACCCACTGGTCTCTAGGCCATGTACACGCTGCTGCCACTCTTTCAAAGGTCATAATATAGGCTTCTATGTCATCACTTTCTGTAACTTTAACCAACTTGATGTCCTTATGGCCTCCAGGCAGATGGTCTGGTGGTCTATTGACGCCCAGGGCCTGTATGGCCCTTAGTGTATCAGTCCATCTGGCCTTGCATCCTTTTTATCTCTTTCCCTCTGTTTTTCCATTTCCACCTGGTGCATACATAACAATCTCACCAGCTCATGGGTCTCAAGAGGGGGCACTTCTTCTCCTGTTTCACCGCCACTTGTTTGTGTTCCTGGTTCTGCTTCCATTTTTGTAGCAGGTTTCCCTTCTTTTCTCACAACCGACTCCAGTCCAGGTAGAAAGGGTAGTTGAAAAGCTGCTGTGACTGAGCAGGTAGCTACTCCTGGGAAGGGTCCAGGTTCCACCTTTTCTTCATGCATATATAGTCCACCAGAGTCTCGGACAGACTCTCCCGGTTGGGTGTAGTTCCAACCAGTATCCCACTTCTACCACCAGTGTAAGAGGCTAGGGATACAGAAGGACTCAAACACAGGTGATTTTCTTTGATGTATCTTCCACAGCTGCTTTATTGGGGAACTCTGATACAAAAATAAGAAAATCAAAAGGCGGACTATTTAGTCAAAAAACAAGAAAAATAACATGCATTTAAATGGAGTAGCATAAACAGCAATACTATAGTACCAAATAGAACAAAATAAGCAAGTCTTCTGCATAGTAACTAGAGCACTAGCTAAGGGTGTATTCGCTTCAGCACCCTCGAACACATCTAACATTTCTCTGGAGAAGTCAGCTATATATATATACTAAGAGTGTTTCTGATTGGCTAGAGTTCCTATCACTCAGCTACAACAAAACATTTTTTACAAAAAAAAATTCATATCCTATTAATCTTATAAAAATGTTTTTACAGTGACCTTACATTCATATAACTTCTTTACAATTATTTATTTCAATTCAGGCTTTCAAATCATAGTTTTTATGGGCTAAGCCCCTCCCTTTTGTTTCTCATTCTCCATAAAATACACAACAATATGGCCGGCCGGCTCCTAGCGAGAGGATCCATTAGGGAGAATCCTTCAGACATCTCCATATATCATATATTATATAGCAGGTAAAAATTATCCCCCTTCTTTCTTTTATTCCTATCCTCTCCCTGTATATTATGTTGTGCTGTAGATGTACATGGGGTTGCCTGTATGCTGAGTAAAGGAGAAAACATTGTGCTGCCTGCTGAGCTGAGGATGCTGAAACACAGCTCAGTCACAGCCAGAAGAAGAAAAGGAAGAAGAACTTGCTCCAAATGCAGGCTGAAAAATGCTTTAGCGCTAGGGGGAAAGTGCTACATGACACGAAGGGGTTTCAGTGTGAGAGGAAGGCTGTTTTGTGTGTTTGCGGCGTTTACGAGCTGCACGACAGTACGCTCGTTCGTGCAGCTCTTTCAGAACGCCGAGAAAGAGCGTCTCGCAAATATGCTTGGTTTTCAGCTTAAAATAGTGTAACCAACATTGTTTTTAGAAAGGGGGGTCACTTTTGGAGCCTTTCAGAGGCAAGAGGGGCAATTTTGAGGATTCCTAATTTTTGAGAGTTTTAAAGGGGCCACGCTACTTCTAAGCTGTAATATATATAAAGAAAATGTACCCATTCACTTCCTAGCAGGTACTACTTGCTGCAGCTTTAATTCTTGACTTGCTAGGATGGGGAAAATGACAGAAAAATGTCAGACAGACAAAATATATATATATATATATATATATATATAAATGCATAGGTGGCCAGTTTATGAACAAAAGATGACACAATAACAAAACATACACATGGGGCAGACACATTGGGGGGGCTAGTCATGGCGCAACAGTAGTACCCTCATTAGAAATATGAAAGAGCTGTCCTGTAACTGTACTACCATACCCTTTGACATTCTCCTCCCCGCTCAAGAAAAATAAAGCCACAACAAATTGTCTGTGTAAAAAATGTCTTTTTAAAGTATCCCCTACTGAGGTACAGATCTCTTAAAGGTAAGAGATGGAGCCAAGGCCCACCCACTCCTCAGGCTCCACCTTGGGGTCCCAAAGCAAAATTCCCTTTTTACACTAGTGAACATTACCTTCTGTTCACTGTTGTACAAAGGACAACAAAAAAATTGTTTAGGTCTAACAATTGTTTAATTATTTCATTACAATACCTCAAGGTCTGCGTATAAGATACAGCTTAGCTAATGTCATAGCCTTATCTGGATAGGAAGTCTGAGTTTTTATGCTCGGTACCTTTTCTATGTTTGATTTTAAAACAATACGGCTGCAATGTCAAATACCATCGCATTATGCGAGGGTTTCTGTCTTTCATGACATTAAGCCAGCTTGGGGGTTGTGGTCTGCCCACAGTTCAAACTCAACTCCCCATAAATAAAATCGCAAAGCCTCAATGGCCCAGCGTATTGCTAAGCACTCTTTTTCGATAGTAGAATATCTGGTTTCCCTTTCATGTAATTTCCTACTGATGTATATTATAGGATGTTCTTCACCTTCAATAATCTGTGACAATACAGCTCCTATGCCACAGTTTGAGGCATCTGTTTGTAAGATAAAGAGCAGTGTGAAGTCAGGGGTGCGTAACACTGGGGAAGAACATAATATTGCTTTAATTGTGGAGAATGCTTCTTCACAGGAATGGGTCCATACCACCTTCTCAGGTTGACGTTTTTTGTTAATTCAGTGAGAGCATTAGCTACTATGGCAAAATTTGGTATGAATCGCCTATAGTAACTTGCAAGCCCTAGAAAGGATCTCACATCCTTTTTAGTTACTGGGCGTGGACTGTTGGCAACAGCTTCAGGTTTAGACTTAACAGGTTCTACTATACCTCCTCCTATTTTAAATCTTAAATATTCTGTCTCTTGCATAGCCAAGGAGCATTTAGATGGATTAATGGTCAGGCGTGCAGTAGTTATGGTACTTAATACTGTGTCTAGATGGCTTAAATGATCATTCCATGTGTTACTGAAGATTACCACATCGTCCATATAAGTGGCACTAAAGGCAGCATGTGCTCGGAGAAGCTTGTCCATAAGTCGTTGAAAGGTCGCCGAGGCTCCATGGAGCCCGAATGGCATAACAGTAAATTGAAATAAGCCAATTGGGGTACTAAAGGCTGTTTTTTCTTTGTCACCAGTATTCAAAGGAACCTGCCAGTAACCTTTGATCAGGTCAAGAGTGGTAATGTATTGAGCCTTTCCCAGGAGGTCAAGGATATCGTCAATGCGTGGCATTGGGTAGCTATCAAATTTAAAATGTCATTTAACTTCCTGAAGTCTAAACAAATTCGAACTCCACCTTCTTTTTTTCCCAACAACAACAATAGGGAAATTCCACTCGCTATGAGATGGCTCAATGATTCCCAACTGTTGCATCTTGTGTAGTTCCTTTTCTACTTCACACCTTAATCGTTCTGGTATTCTATAAGGTCTTTGCCTTACAGGCTCTTTTTGGGTGGTGTTAATCTTATGTATCACATCGACTACTCTCCCAGGCATCCCTGTAAAAAAATTAGAAAAAGGTTGTAACACAGTGTGAAGCTCAGCAACTTGTTGAAGGTAAGAAGGGGATTTATATTTAAATCATTGATTCCTCCCTTTTCTTCTAACCGTTGGTATACCAGGTCTAGCTCACTAGTGGGGGTTTCAGGGTGTATGTAGCCTACAAAGGCACCTTTTCTTTTCTTTCAACCCATTTCTTTAATAAATTAATCTGGTATACATTATATTTTTTCTTTTTATCTGGTAATGCTACTTGATAAGTCACAGGTCCGGTCCGTTTGGTTACTGTATATGGCCCCTGCCATGTCATATACAGTTTAATTTCTGAGGATGGTAACAATAATAGCACTTTATCTCCTTCTTGGAATTCTTTGGTTCCTGTCCCCTTGTCATAATGTAATTTTTGGATACCTTGTTCTTTAGCTTTAGTCTGGTGGGCAATTCCTATATATTTCGTTATCTTATCCCTAAGATGGAAAATATAGTCGTTAGGGACTTGACCCTGAGATACTTGTCCTTCTTCCCACTTTTCTTTCATAAGATCTAATGGGCCCCAGGGATTACGTCCATTTAGTAGTTCAAATGGAGAGAACCCTGTGGATGCTTGGGGTACCTCTCTATATGCAAACATTAAGTAGGGTAGTATGATATCCCATTTACGGCCTTCCTCCTGACAATACTTTTGTAACATTTTTTTGAGGGTCTGGTTGAATCATTCAATTAGTGCATCAGTTTGGGGATGGTAGGGGGTAGTATGCATAGCAGTAATTCCCAAGATGTTATATAGCCGTTTTAATAACACCGAACAAACATTGCTACCCCTATCAGTCAGGATTTCCTTAGGTATGCCTATCCTACTAAATAGTTTGCCAAGTTCCTCCGCTATCTTTTGTGCAGTAACATGATATAAGGGTATAGCCTCTGGATATTTAGTAGCGTAGTCACATATCACCAATATATATTGATTCTCTTTTGCGCTTTTAGGAAGGGGACCTACCACATCCATAGCTATTCACTCAAAGGGAGTTGTTATCAAAGGTAAGGGCATCAGGGGTACCTTATCCTTTTTCCCCAGTCTAGCTACCTTTTGACATTCTGAACAACTCCTACAGAGTTCTGCCACTTGCTCATGGATACCAGGCCAGAAGAACCGGTACAGCAGGCGGCTTAATTTGCGATCTCTACCCAGGTGCCCAGCTAAGCTTATGTTGTGGGCTAATTCTAGAAGTTGCTGCCTATATTCTTGTGGTACTATCAACTGATCTACGACGTCCCCACTTTTTGGATTGACACATTCCCTATACAATAAACCATTGTTTATTTTATATTTATCTGACCATTCTTTAACATTAGCCACTTGGGCAAAACAGTCCTTTAAACTGGAGTCCTGTTGCTGTGCAGATCTAAAGTCCATTGTTGGAACAACAGAATCTATAACAGTCTTACATTCCCCTTTTTTATTTTGAGTCCACTGGAGTTTTTCTTTTCTTTTCTGGGCCCTTGATTTTATTTTATTTTTGGACTCTTCAAAAATATCATCAGAAAAGGGAAATACCTTTTCCAAGTTATCCCTGGTCTGGGATCTAGTAACCATTGGAGCAACATTGCTAATTAATAGGGTCTGAAAATCAGGATGGTCATGCCCAATAAGTATAGGTACAGGTAGATGAGGAACAGCACCTACCCGTATAGAATGTGTATGTCCCTGTATGGTCATGTCCAAGTCATAAAGAGGATAATGATGGGTGTCTCCATGTATACAAATTACCTCAGTCATCTGTGGCTTGTGGTTTGGCCTTGGATCCAATAAAGCTGTTTGTACTAGTGTCTGTCTGCTCCCTGAGTCTAGGAGGCCACATATTGTATTCATCCCAATTTGATCAAGGCAGCATATAGTGACCCCAGTTGGCCAATGCTAAATGAGAGGGTTGAGTCTTTCTTTTGGGACAAAACCTTGCTACATGACCTTTCCCTCCACATTCTTGGCAGATAATGTCCGGATTATAAGCTTTATGTGTCCTTGGAAAAACTTTAGTTCCTGATGGAGGGAGCATGGGAACAGTAGGCGAAACACCTTGTCTATAAACAGGGGGTTGATGTCCATGTAATATGGTTCCCTTAGGAAGTGAGGGACGAGCTGCTATATAGTCCTCTATGAGACGAATAGCCGTGTCTGAAGTCTCTGGTCGGTGCTCCTTTACCCAAAGTTGAACATCCTGTGGTAAAATTTTAATGAATTGCTCCAGAACAATAGTTTCCAAGATCTGACCGAGTGTCCAAGTGGTACGTTGTAGCCATTTTAGACGCAAGTCCTTTAAATGTATATAAGCGTCCTGAGGATTGTCGGTGGCCTGATACTTATAAGTCCGGAACCATTGATAATATGTTTTAGTATTTATGTCATAGTGTTTCAAAATAGCAGCTTTGACCTGGTCATAATTATTTGCATGAGCAACCTCTATATGGCTTTACGCAAGCTGTGCTTTTCCGGTAAGATATGGTGCCAAGCGAATCACCCACTGGTCTCATGCCATGCACACGCTGCTGCCACTCTTTCAAAGTTTGTAATATAGGCTTCTATGTCATCACTTTCTGTAACTTTAACCAACTTGATGTCCTTATGGCTTCCAGGCAGCTGGTCTGGTGGTCTATTGATGCCCAGGGCCTGTATGGCCCTTAGTGTATCAGTCCATCTGGCCTCGCATTCCTTTTTATCTCTTTCTCTCTGTTTTTCCATTTCTAACTGGTACATACATAACCATCTCACCTGCTCATGGGTCTCAAGAGGGGGCACTTCTCCTGTTTCACCACCACTTGCTTGTGTTCCTGGTTCTGCTTCCATTTTTGTAGCAGGTTTCCCTTCTTTTCTTCTCACAACCAGCTCCAGTCCAGGTAGAAGGGGTAGTTGAAAAGCTGTTGTGACTGAGTGGGTAGCTACTCCTGGGAAAGGTCCAGGTTCCACCTTTTCTTCCTGCATAAATAGTCCACCAGAGTCTCGGACAGACTTTCCCAGTTTGGTGTAGTTCCAACCAGTATCCCACTTCTTCCACCAGTGTAAAAGGCTAGGGATACAGAAGGACTCAAACACAGGTGATTTTCTTTGATGTATCTTCCACAGCTGCTTTATTGGAGAACTCTGATACAAAAATAAGAAAATCAAAAGGCCGACTATTTCGTCAAAAACAAGAAAAATAACATGCGTTTAAATGGAGTAGCATAAACAGCAATAGTATAGTACCAAACAGTACAAAATAAGCAAGTCTTCTGCATAGTAACTAGAGCACTAGCTAAGGATGTATTTGCTTCAGCACCCTTGTACAAATCTAACATTTCTCTGGAGAAGTGAGCTATATATATACTAAGAGTGTTTCTGATTGGCTAGAGTTCCTATCACTCAGCTACAACAAAACACTTTTTACAAAAAAAAATATTAATATCCTATAAAAATTATAAAAATGTTTTTACAGTGACCTTACATTCATATAACTTCTTTACAATCATTTATTTCAATTCAGGCTTTCAAATCATAGTTTTTATGGGCTAAGCCCCTCCCTTTTGTTTCTCATTCTCCATAAAATACACAACAATATGGCCGGCCGGCTCCTAGGTAGAGGATCCATTAGGGAGAACCCTTCAGATATCTCCATATATCATATATTATATAGCAGATAACATTTATCCCCCTTCTTTCTTTTATTCCTTTCCTCTCCCTGTATATTATGTTGTGCTGTAGATGTACATGGGGTTGCCTGTATGCTGAGTAAAGGAGAAAACATTGTGCTGCCTGCTGAGCTGTGGATGCTGAAACACAGCTCAGTCACAGCCAGAAGAAGAAAAGGAAGAAGAACTTGCTCCAAATGCAGGCTGAAAAACGCTTTAGCACTAGGGGGAAGCGCTACATAACACGAAGGGGTTTCAGTGTGAGAGGAAGGCTGTTTTGTGTGTTTGCAGCGTTTTCGAGCTGCATGACAGTGCGCTCGTTTGTGCAGCTCGTTCAGAATGCCGAGAAGGAGCGTCTCGCAAATATGCTTGATTTTCAGCTTAAAATAGTGTAACCAACATTGTTTTTAGAAAGGGCGGTCACTTTTGGAGCCTTTCAGAGGCAAGGGGGGCAATTTTGAGGATTCCTAATTTTTGAGAGTTTTATAGGGGCCACGCTACTTCTAAGCTGTAATATATAAAGAAAATGTACTCATTCACTTTGTAGCAGTTACTACTTGCTGCAGCTTTAACTCTTGACTTGTTAGGATGGGGAAAATGACAGAAAAATGGCAGACAGACAAAATATACATTTATTAAAAAAAATGCATAGTTGGTCAGTCTATGCACAAAAGACGACACAATAACAAAACATACACATGGGGCAGACACATTGAGGGGGGGCTAGTCATGGCGCAACTTCTTTTGGGGCAAAACCTTGCTACATGACCTTCCCCTCCACATTCTCGGCAGATAATGTCCGGATTATAAGCTTTATGTGTCCTTGGAAAAACTTTAGTTCCTGATGGAGGGAGCATGGGAGCAGTAGACGAAACACCTTGTCTGGAAACAGGGGGTTGATGTCCATGTAATATGGTTCCCTTAGGACGTGAGAGACGAGCTGCTATATAGTCCACCGTGAGATGAATTGCCATGTCTGAAGTCTCTGGTCGGTGCTCCTTTACCCAAAGTTGAACATCCTGGGGTAAAATTTTAATGAATTGCTCCAGAACAATAGTTTCCAAGATCTGGTCAAGTGTCCGAGTGGTAGGTTGTAGCCATTTTAGACACAAGTCCTTTAAACGTATATAAGCATCCTGAGGATTGTCGGTGGCCTGATACTTATAAGTCCGGAACCGTTGACGATATGTTTCAGTATTTATGTCTTAGCGTTTCAAAATAGCAGCTTTGACCTGGTCATAATTGTTTGCATGAGCAACCTCTATATGGCTATATGCAAGCTGTGCTTTTCCGGGTAAGATATGGTGCCAAGCGAATCACCCACTGGTCTCTGGGCCATGCACACGCTGCTGCCACTCTTTCAAAGGTCGTAATATAGGCTTCTATGTCATCACTTTCTGTAAGTTTAACCAACTTGATGTCCTTATGGCCTCCAAGCAGCTGGTATGGTGGACTATTGATGCCCAGGGCCTGTATGGCCCTTAGTGTATCAGTCCATCTGGCCTTGCATTCCTTTTTATCTCTTTTCCTCTGTTTTTCCATTTCCACCTGGTACATACATAACCATCTCACCCGCTCATGGTCTCAAGAGGGGGGCACTTCTTCTCCTGTTTCACCGCCACTTGCTTGTGTTCCTGGTTCTGCTTCCATTTTTGTAGCAGGTTTCCCTTCTTTTCTTCTCACAACTGGCCCCAGTCCAGGTAGAAGGGGTAGTTGAAAAGCTGCTGTGACTGAGCGGGTAGCTACTCCTGGGAAGGGTCCAGGTTCCACCTTTTCTTCCTGCATATATAGTCCACCAGAGTCTTGGACAGACTCTCCCAGTTGGGTGTAGTTCCAACCAGTATCTCACTTCTGCCACCATTGTAAGAGGCTAGGGATACAGAAGGACTCAAACACAGGTGATTTTCTTTGATGTATCTTCCACAGCTGCTTTATTGGAGAACTCCGATACAAAAATAAGAAAATCAAAAGGCTGACTATTTCATCAAAAACAAGAAAAATAACATGCGTTTAAATGGAGTAGCATAAACAGCAATAGTATAGTACCAAACAGTACAAAATAAGCAAGTCTTCTGCATAGTATCTAGAGTACTAGCTAAGGGTGTATTTGCTTCAGCACCCTCGAACACACCTAACATTTCTCTGGAGAAGTGAGCTATATATATACTAAGAGTGTTTCTGATTGGCTAGAGTTCCTATCACTCAGCTACAACAAAACACTTTTTACAAAAAAAAACATTCATATCCTATAAAGCTTATAAAAATGTTTTTACAGTGACCTTACATTCATGTAACTTCTTTACAATTATTTATTTCAATTCAGGCTTTCAAATCATAGTTTTTATGGGCTAAGCCCTTCCCTTTTGTTTCTCATTCTCTATAAAATAAACAACAATATGGCCAGCCTTCTCCTAGGGAGAGGATCCATTAGGGAGAACCCTTCAGACATCTCCATATATCATATATTATATAGCAGGTAAAATTTATCCCCCCTTCTTTCTTTTATTCCTATCCTCTCCCTGTATATTATGTTGTGCTGTAGATGTACATGGGGCTGCCTGTATGCTGAGTAAAGGAGAAAACATTGTGCTTCCTGCTGAGCTGTGGATGCTGAAACACAGCTCAGTCTCAGCCAGAAGAAAAAAAGGGAGAAGAACTTGCTCCAAATGCAGGCTGAAAAACGCTTTAGCGCTAAGGGGAAAGTGCTACATAACACGAAGGGGTTTCAGTGTGAGAGGAAGGCTGTTTTGTGTGTTCGTAGCGTTTATGAGCTGCACGACAGTGCGCACGTTCATGCAGCTCGTTCAGAACGCCGAGAAGGAGCATCTCACAAATACGCTTGGTTTTCAGCTTAAAATAGTGTAACCAACATTGTTTTTAGAAAGGGCGGTCACTTTTGGAGCCTTTCAGAGGCAAGAGGGGCAATTTTGAGGATTCCTAATTTTTGAGAGTTTTAAATTGGCCACGCTACTTCTTAGCTGTAATATATATAAAGAAAAGGTACCCATTCACTTTCCAGCAGGTACTACTTGCTGCAGCTTTAATTCTTGACTTGTTAGGATGGGGAAAATGACAGAGAAACAACAGACAGACAAAATATATATATAAAAAAAATTGCATCGGTGGCCAGACTATGCACAAAAGACGACACAATAACAAAACATACACGTGGGGCAGTCAGATTGGGGGGGGGGCTAGTCATGGCGCAACGGTAGTATCCTCATTAGAAATATGAAAGGGCTGGCCTGTAACTGTACTACCCGACCCTTTGACAATGACACACCCTTTTCTTGACACCTGGGGGTCAGCCATACAAAAAAATGGCTGACTAACAATTTTTACTGGCACACTATTTTTAAATATCTGGTAAGCTTCTGCTGGACTTGTTTACAGTACCAAAGGGTGGGAAAAGTTGGGGGCAAGGCTAATGCGGCTTTGATTACCCTACCTATTATTGAACAGTCATTTCCGTGATTTGCCATGGACATTGTGGCGTCACACCACAACCCACATTACACTGGCAAGTGGTACATTTTAGTGGCTGTAGAGTATATGGTAAGGTACCCAGAGACAATGACCGTGTCTTCCATCTATGCTGAGAAAGTGGCCAACTTACTGCTGGGGATATTAAACTTGGTGGGTTTTCCCCAGGAGAGTCTGTCAGACCAGGACACCATCTTCATGTCTGATCTATGGTTTAGTCTTTGGAAGAAATGTGGGGTAAGACAGCACAGAACCTTGTCATACCACTCCTAAACTACAAGTCTGATTGAGCAAGTCAGTGCATCTTGTGAGATCATGTTAAAGGCATTCACCAACCAGCATGTGAGTGAGTGGGATAAGTACTTGCCCCATCTCTTATTTACATATAGGAAAGTCCCATAGGAGGCCAGAGGGTTCTCACACTTCGAGCACCTGTTTGGCCATAGGGTAAGGGCACCCCTTGATTTGGTAAGGGATGAATGGGAGGGTGAGCTTTCTCCCCAAGGAGAATCTGTTCTAGAATATGTCCTGAATTTCTGATCATGCCTCAAGGAGCTTATTGGGTTTTCCCAGGAACAGCTAGCCACTGCACAACAGAGGCAGAAGACCTTGCATGACTGTGGGGCCACAGGCTAGGAGTACAATGTCTGGCAATGGGTGATGTTACGTATCCCTGTGCAACAGAATACATTACAGGTGGCTTGGGACGGGCCTTACATGGTGGTCAGGAGCGTCAATGATGTTAATTATGTGGGGGAGCTACCAGACAGGTGGTGCAAACAACAAGCCTAGCCCATAAATATGACGAAGCCCTACCATGTCCAAGATGAGATGGTCTTGGCAATATAAAGCTATCCAGAGGAGGATGCAGAAGCAGACCCACTGGTGGATCTCCTGTGAGAAGTTAAGGGAGATTCCATAGTGGGTGCCATCACCCACTTGGAGAGGCTGACACTGGTCCAAGCTGCAGAAATGCATGGGGAGCTAAATACATTTGGTGAAATGTTTACAGGGAGAAACGAGGCACACCACACTGGTAGAACACCACATGGATACAGGATCCCAATCCCCACTAAAACTGCCATCCTACAGAGCCCCAGAAGGAGTAAGACATGACATAGAAGGGGAGATCAAGGAGATGCTAGCTCTCCAGGTGGTCCAGTAGCCCATTAGCCCCTGGGCCCCCCTCGGTGGTACTGATCCCCAAAAAGGATGGGACCATGAGGTTCTGTGTTAACTATTGCAAGCTCAACAGCTGCACAGTGTTGGACACAGATTAGCAGGAGAAATGAGGTCCTAGAGATATTATGTGGAGCCCTTTACCTGGACCTGACAATGGGCTATTGGCAGGTACCGCTGACCTTCAAAACTAGAGAAAGGTTAGCCTTTGTCACCCTGTTTGGATTATTTGAGTTCAGAGTAATGCCATTCAGAATGAAGAATGCAGCAGCCACATTTCAGCATCTCATGGGATACATTTTGAATGGGGCAGGAGACTTTGCTCTGACATACATGGATGACATTGCCATCCACCACCAGACTTTGAAGGATCATGTCTGGCACATGACTGACCTGTTCTGCTGACTGTAGGCTGCTGAGCTGGCAGTTAAGGTGGAGAAATGCCAGATAGGAATGGCAGAGGTGTTATATGTTGGGCACAGGGTGGAGAGTGGGTACATCTAATCTGAGCAAGTAAAAATTGAGGCCATACAGGGATGGGCCATGTCCATGACCAAGAGAAAGTAGAGACTTCTTAAGGCTGACAGGGTACTATCATACCACTCCTGGTGGGGGACTTGATCATTAGGTGGGTAGAAGTGGGGGAGGAAGAGGACAGGGAGGTAAGCTGCCTGCCTGGCGTCATGGCACAGAGGGACAGGAAGTGAATCTTCCGGATCATGGGAGCAGCTGCACAAGGGAGGGAGCTGGATGTCATTGTCCACCTAGGGACAAATGCCCTGGCTGTGAATGGGATCACAGCAGTGTGAGAGGAGTTTGTGGAGTTGGGGAGGGGCCTTAGACATGTAGCATGTATGGTAACCTTCTTGGAGGTGCTGCCTGTCTATGGCAAGGATGATGCTAGGGTATTCCATACCATGGGGTTCAATGAATGATTGAAAAACTAGTGTGGAGCTCAGGGTTTGGCTTCATTGGGGACTGGGGAGCCAGCTGGAGGGATGCAGCCTTATACTGGTGCAATGGTCTGCATCTGTCTGGGGGGAACCAGGATCCTAAGTGAGAGGTTTAAATACTTCATTGGCAAGTATTTAAACTAGCCAAGGGGGGAGGCACTGAGAAGGAGCAGGGAAATCCCAGCCTCCCCCCACAAAACACAGTAGTTAGAGAGGTAAACACCAAGGTAGAGAAGTCAGTAGGTAGCAGGACATGGGTAAATGCAGAAAAAGGCAGTAAGTATAGGGATGGGGTTAAAAGGGTTAAGGCCATAAATAATAAATGGAAGGTGATGAGTACCAATGCCCACAGTCTATGCACAAGCTTCCTGAACTAGTGGCCTTGATGGAAGAGGGATGCCTGGATATTGTGGCAGTCACTGAAACATGGTACACAGAGAACCATGACTGGGATGTCAACATACCAGTATACACAGTCTACAGGAGGGACAGGGCGGGTAAAAGAGGAGGAGGAGGAGTAGCTCTCTATATGAGGGAAGTGATTAAAGCAACAGAACTAAAGAGTAAACAGGAATTTGAAGAGTCACTATGGGTCTCCCTGGAGACAAGAAATGGCACCACCATCCACATGGGGGTTGTGTACAGACCCCCATCTCAGGGGAAGGAAATGGACAAGAAAATGATAGAAAGCATCCTTAAAATGGCAGAAAAAGGGGAGATATTGTTGATGGGGGACCTGAATATGCCAGATGTTAACTGGAGTACCTTTGCTGCACATACATCCAAGAGCAGGATCATTCTTGATGCTCTACAGGGGGCATGCCTCAGACAGCTAGTGTTGGAACCCACTTGGGAGGGAGCAATCTTAGACCTCACACTCTCACATGGTGAAGGAGAAAGGATCTCAGATTTAGAAGTGGGTAGCCATCTGGGAACAAGTGACCACCAAACAGTATGGTTCACAATAAACACAGCTGTAGACTCAAGCCATACAAAAACAAGAGTAATGTACTTTAGGAAGGCTGACTTTGGGAAAATGAGAGAGTGCCTCAGAAAAGCACTAGCAAACGGGCAAGAAGGAGAGGTGGAGGAACAATGGGAAATAATCAAAACAGCCATTGCAGAGGCAACAAGCCTTAGTGTGAAGCAAATCAACAAAACAAAATGAAGGAAAAAACATTATGGTTCTCAAAAGAGGTGGCAGGGATGGTTAAGGAGATAAGCATAGCATTCAGGAAATATAAGGAAACACAGAAGAAGCAGGACAGAGAACTTTATCAGTTAAAGCAGAAGGAGGCAGGGAAGGCAGTCAGAATAGTAAAGGCACAAACTGAGAAAAAGATAGCCAACTCTGTTAAGAAAGTGGATAAAACCTTTTATAGGTACATTAGGGAGTGAAGAAAGACCAAGGGAGGGCTACAGAGACTTACTAAAGGGGAGGGAACATGGGCAGAGGGTGACAGTGAAAAAGCAGGGATACTGAATGAATATTTCTGCTCAGTATTCACAACGAAAGAGGAGGGGGAGGTACCTAAACCAAACAAGAGAGAAACTCTGAATGGGGGGTGGATACCAGTCCATTCACAGAAGAAAGGGTTCTGAAAGAACTCTTGAAACTGAGGGTGGACAAAGCAATGTGGCCTGATGGGATTCACCAAAGAATTCTAAAAGAACTAAGGGTAGAACTAGTAACACCACTGAGTACTCTCTTTAACAAATCATGGGAAGATGGGGTGGTACCTGAAGACTGGAGGAGGTCAAATGTGATTTCACTTCACAAAAGTGGGAGCAGGGCAGAGGCAGGAAACTACAGACCAGTCAGTTTGACTTCAGTGGTAGGGAAAATGATGGAATCACTTCTGAAGGAAAGAATTGTTGAGTACCTAGAGGCCACTGGGGTACAGGACCCAAGGCAGCATGGTTTCACAGCAGGAAGGTCATGTCAGATGAACCTAATAGATTTCTTTGACTGGGTGACCAAAGTCATTGACCAGGGAGGGGCTGTGGATATGGCCTACCTAAATTTTAGCAAGTCATTTGACACAGTCTCACACAAAAGATTAACATACAAGTTAGCCAGCCTTGGAGTGGGTCCCAAGGTGGTAGACTGGATAAAAAACTGGCTGGACAACAGGACGCAAAGGGTAATAGTAAACGGAGTCCACAGTGAAGAAAGGAGGGTAATTAGCGGGGTACTGCAGGGTTTGGTACTGAGACCGGTCCTCTTTAATATCTTTATAAGTGACATTGAAGAGCACCTGGAAGGAAACGTAGGTCTCTTTGCAGATGACACAAAGATCTGTAACAGGGTTGATACACAAGGCGGGGTGGAAAGGATGAAAAGGGACTTGGCAAGGTTGGGGGAATGGTCAAATATGTGGCAGCTCAGATTAAATGCAAAGAAGTGCAAGGTAAAGCATCTGGGAAACAAAAACCCAGGGGAAGAGTACACAATGGGGGTGGGGGGTGAGTTAATAACAACAACAAAAATTGAAAGAGACCTAGGAGTAATTATACCAGATGACCTAAAGGTGGGCAAGCAATGAGAGAAGGCAGTAAGGAGGGCTGGGGGATACTGGGATGCATAGGGAGAGGCATCAACAGTAGAACACAGGAAGTTGTTATCCCTCTGTACAGACAGTTGGTGAGACCCCATCTGGAGTACTGCGTGCAATTCTGGAGACTCCATCTCAGCAAAGACTTAGACAGAGTGGAGGCTGTCCAGAGGAGGGCAACTAAAATGGTGCAGGGTCTGCACCAGAAGACATACGAGGAGAGACTAAAGCAGCTTAATATGTATACCCTTGAGGAAAGGAGGGAGAGGGGGGACATGATAGAAACGTTCAAGTATCTCAAGGAATTAACAAAGTACAAGATGGTAGCATCTTTCAGAAGAAGATATGTGCAAGAACAAGGGGCACAATTTGAAGATGGGGGGACGGCTCAGAGGTAATGTTAGAAAGTATTTTTTCACAGAGAGGATTGTGGATGGATGGAACAGCCTTCCTGAGGAGGTTGTGGAGTCAGAAACAGTGGGAGAATTCAAGAATGCATGGGACAGGCATAAGGCCATTCTAGTGGGGGGGGGGCATAGGAGGAAGTAAGCTGTTGATTAACTAGGATCTGCAGCTTATCCATCAGGTAGGGAAATGGGCAGACTAGGTGGGCCAAGCGGTCATTATCTACTGTCAAATTCTATGTTTCTATGCTTCTGAGAAATTCAGCAGCATGGAGAGATCCCTGTCCCATCTCACAAGAAGACAATGCTGGAAAAGGCTCAGAGAACAGAAACCTGTAATGATGTGTTGTGCCAGCTGAAGGAGGCATCATGATGGGCACCTGTACTCGCCAGCCCAAATTATTCTCCATGGTTTATTGTGCATGTAGATGCATCTGATTATGGGCTAGGCATGGACCTGAGTCTGGTTCTGCACTTCGAATTGGAACACCCAGTCGTGTACCTAAACAGGAAGCTGCTGCCCAGAGAGGAGGCTTATACCACAGTTGAGAATGAGTGTTTAGGTATTGTCTGGGCTTTGCAGAAGTACAAACATATGGTTCCATGTCAGGTCTATGAAGACACAATGGCGACCATGAAAACTGCAAGTGTTTCACAGTGACCAGAAGGAGGGCGACAGGTGTATTTGCAGAGGGGGGCTATACCACCCGCACCCCCACACCCCCTTTCTATTGATACTAACTCCAAGGTCATAGCAACATAGAAACATAGAAGTTGACGGAAGATAAGGACCGCAAGGCCCATCCAGTCTGCCCATTTCTTTTTCTACCTTATAAATGTGCCATCGGCCTTTGCTCTGTCAGTGGCCTATCCATTCATACTCATTTGTATTGCTCCCTTATGCCTATCCCATGCCTGTTGGAAGCCCTGCACCTTATTCATAGCCACCACTTCTTGAGGTAGGCCATTCCATGCATCCACCACCCTTTCTGTGAAAAAGAATTTCCTCACATTCCCCCTTAATCGGCCCCCCTCTAATCTCATGCTGTGTCCTCTTGTCTTGCTATTTTTCTTATATTTAAACATGTTAGACTCTTTCACCTTGTTAATGCCCTTAAGGTGTTTGAATGCCTCGATCATATCACCTCTCTCCCTCCTTTGCTCAAGGGTATACATATTGAGCTCCATTAATCTGTCCTCATATGTCTTCTGATGCAGTCCCTGCACCATTTTGGTTGCCCTTCTCTGGACTGCCTTAATTTGGTTAATGTCCTTGTGAAGGTGTGGCCTCAATACTGCACATGTACTCAGATGGGGCCTAACCAGTGTCTTGTAAAGAGGGATTATTACCTCCCTTTTACGACTTGTGATACCCTACTAATACACCTAACACCCCCCTAGCCTTACCTACTGCTTTAGAGGTCTGCTTGGATGATTTCAGGTCATCAGTGATGATGATGCCCAAGTCTCTTTCTTCCTTTGTGACTGCTAGCAACTTCCCTCCCAGCCTATAGGTGGCTTCAGGGTTTCTCTTCCCTATGTGCATGATCTTGCACTTCTTTGCATTAATCTCAGTTGCCACTCTTCTGACTATTTTGCTAGTTTATCCAGATCTCTTCTCATTCTGCCCACCCCATCTGGATCATCTACTCTGTTGCAGATCTTGGTGTCATCTGCAAACAGACAAGCCTTACCCTCTAGTCCATCTGCAAGGTCACTAATGAAGATGTTGAAGAGGACTGGCCCCAGGACTGATCTCTGAGGTACCCTACTTGTGACTTGCATCTCTTCTGACTGTATACCATTTGCCACCACTCTCTGTTTTCTGCCCGTCAACCAGTTTGCCACCCAGTTGACCAACTTCTGACCCACCCCGAGCCTACCCAGCTTATTTATCAATCTTCTATGTGGAACAGTGTCAAAAGCTTTGCTGAAGTCAAGGTAGGCAACACCAACTGCTCCCCCTTGGTCCACCACTCTGGTTACCCAGTCAAAGAAATCTATGAGATTAGTTTGACAGGACCTTCCTTTTGTAAACCCATGCTGTCTTGGATCCTGTGCCCCTATGGATTCCAGGTGTTGCACTATCCTTTCCTTAAAGAGTGCCTCCATAATCTTGCCCACTACTGAGGTAAGACTGACTGGTCTGTAGTTCCCTGCCTCCTCTCTGCTACCACTCTTGTAGAGCGGGATCACATGAGCCCTTCTCCAGTCTTCTGGGACCTCTCCTGTGCTCAGAGACTCACTAAACAGTTCTGCTAATGGCTCTGCTAGATCCACCTTTAGCTCCTTAAGTACCCTGGGATGTATGCCATCAGGTCCCATTGCCTTATCCACCCTGAGCTTAGCAAGCTCTTGTAGGACCCTTTCTTTTGTGAAGGGAGTAGTGCTCACCTCCCTCCCCCCGTGTCCATGGTGCTGAGCTGTGGGCCCTGCCCTACCTTCTCTTCAGTAAATACTGAGCAAAAGTATCTATTTAGCAACTCAGGAAGGGGGATATATGAATATTGCCCTCTTCCCAGTCACCATGAAACACTCACTGTTTTCATGGTCACCGTTTTGTCTGCACTCACATCACAGGCTACCCAAACATATTTGCATGGGAGAGTGTTTACCCTGGGTCACTGACCACAATCCCCTCACATGGTTGCATATGACAAGTGGGCAGAACCTCAAATTGCTATGGTGGAACCTCGTGCTGCAGTCCTATATTATAGATATTAGCCACTGCAGGGGGTCGCAGCAGGTTGTCTAGAAAATAGTGCCCTTTTCAAGTAGGACAAGCACTATAAGAAACTAATGTGGGGTTCACCCAGAGAGTGAACCAAAGGCATAGCAGGTGGAGGCAACTGGCTCACATGAAAAACAAACATCATTTAGTTGTACTAAAGGATTTGTTTTTCATTTCCTGGGGGGGGGGTAGCAACCTTTGTGCATTTTTGGTTTTTGTGTTTAATTTTTATTATCATCTAGACCTTTGTTAAGTATTTCAGCTAAGATAAAACTGTCTAGTGGATCTAAGTTTATATGTCACAGAAGCCCAGGCCTGAGGCAGCCAGCTAGAGGGGTTGTTTAGGCAAACAATAGAGCTCTTGAGAGCTATACCTACAGTTCAAAGAGGTGAATTGGTTCCAATACATGCTCTGTTTTCATTGTAAACAAAACCACAGCAGAGAAGCTAGAACCCCATGGATTTTACCATATAGGATGACAAAAGAACGGACACTGCAGACAATGAAACCAGTGTCTGGAATAAAAATCCTGTTTGGACCAGTTTTCTAGATAGTTTTCCTAGGAGACAAAGGACATGTTGAACCTATGTTGTCAAAGTTACATATTTGTTGATGTGGCATGGGGGGCTGGCAGCTGAAGTTTTTGGAGGTCTACTGAGAGCCCAAAGAGGGTAGTTAGGTTGGGACTCCAAACAGTTAACATCTAAGGTTCAAGTCTGCCCTGATTTAACAAGGTGCCCTGTGTGGTAACTGTTCTTCTTTGATTTACAGAGAGAGAAGAGTGAACCAGTTTTTTTTCTACCTGTTTTCTACTGTATGAAACATTTCCTTTTTACTTCTGTAGAATTATTGTTCCCCATAGGTTTAGTTAGTATCCTGTATAATATGTGTAAATATCTTGAAGTATTAAATATTACTTTTATATACTTCATATTTCTGTGACTGAGTCCTTTGAGGTACAGACAACTGGGCTATAATTGACAGAAACTGGTGGTGTGTCTTTGAAGTGAAGGCTATGTTACCATATTAGAAGCAACATGATTCTCAGCTGTGCAGTAGGGAAGGGCCATTTGTCCTTTTGGTGGTACTGTGTAAGCAGTGGCTGTGGTGGGATTCAGATCTAGATAAACCCCAAATGAGGCTGTGGCTTAGTGGTGGTGACATACCAAGGTGAGCCTTTCAAGCATTTGAAACATTGACAAAGCTGGTAGCAGTCATAGGCTGCATCTGAGAAAGACCAGTTTGTCACAGTGTCATTCCTTATTGACCAGTGCTGGTGGAGCTGCAACACTATGGTACATAGTGGGTGGATCAGTAAGGGTGGTTGGCAAATGTTTTATGGTTGGGGGGATCACTAGGCACAAAGAAGTATGTCTAATGGTATTGAATGGGTGATTAGGGGGTAAGAGATACCACTAGAGACCAGGGAATATGCCTAATGATACAGCAAAGGTGATTGGGGGTTGGGAGAACCACTAAACACCAGGAGATATGTATAATGACAGAATGGGTGATTGGGGTATGGGGGGACCTGTAGATACCATAGTACAGGACTACAGATGCAGTATGGGTGATTAGCATGTGATGCCACAGCCATTGCCCCATACTAAGGGCAGGATTTTTGTCAGCATTAAACAGCACTGTGATGGTGGCTGCTTGGTGCTTTGGAAAGCTTTGAATATATTGTGGCACCCATTATTTATGAGATATCCCTCATCTCCATAAGCACAATGGTATATTATGTGCAGTCATGCTGTTGGGTTAGTGCAGTGTACCATGGACCTCTGAATATGGCCCCTGACCCAACTACCTGCACTGCTCATGGTTAGCATGGCACTATCCAAGTTAGTGCCACACTAACCATTTGATTATGGGATTCATTGTGCCAAAGATAGGGCAACACCAATGCTGTGTCATGGCATGATCATTCAACCCCTAAATAACACTACACTACAGATTTAATTAAGCTCAGTGGACTTCTTACCCTAGCATTACATTTCTTGGGCAGAATTTTCAAAAGGAGTCACCCATGATGAGTCTTCCCCTATTTTGAGAACAGAAATGCATCCAAACCTGCAAGAACATGTATTAGATGGCCTAAAAGCATGCAAAGTGTGCGTCCAAAAACTGACACGAGTGCCTCCAAACTGGATGCAACTTGCAGTTGTGTCCATTATCTGCTGCATAAAGTTACTTTTTGTTGCAGTCAGATGCAGCTTCTGAAAAATCGTAGTAGTGCTGTCTGAATGCATATGGGCATATGGGAGGATGCAGATAGAGGCACAGTATGATTTTGCGTATGAGTCCAACCTCTTTGAAAGTCCCCCTCTATTTTTTATTTTAATTCTGTGTTTGTGCACCGTTACTCACCATTGCCCAGACTCCCTCTGGAATGCACCTAAGTGCCTGGCTCTGCTGGACCCTGTCCCTCCATCAGCTGCCTACATCCATGCTGCCTCAGAAGTTCCCCCTGGGTGGGGGTAGAGTGATGTTCCCCTCTGACTACATTGTCATTGTCAAGTGACTGCCTGAGGGGTGCAGAACCAGTCCTCTTTGGTCCACCAGGGTCCATCATCTTTCAGGCAATGGGGCCATTTTTGCTGTTGTGCACTAGGGAGGTCCTAGACATGTGTGCCCACTTGAGTATGCTGCAGCACCAAACCTCAGCCTGCATCCATCCTTCCCCCAATGTGCTCGACTGCACTTCCCCTTTGGTCATTGAGGTGGCAGCATTGCAGGGAGGACAGCAACCTACCTTCCTCCTTGGAGGACAGCATCCTCTGGGATGCTCTATCCTCCTCCCCCAGCTGGCCGTGATGGTGAGGGCTTGTTCCCGAACACAGGGCATTGACATCACAAGCTATAGCACTACCGCTATGTCAATATGATGGCACCCTCAATTTTTGGCGCTTTGTGCTTCAGTCATTACTTATGTTTTAGCATAGTTTTCTGCAATAAATTTTCTTTACTTTTTGAAAAGGCATGGGGTCAATATGCTGCAGACAAAAATAGTGTGGCACGTTATGCCACAGGCAAAATGCCAAAAAACAAAAATAAGGTCAGTCAAAACACCTATCAGAACAAAATGTCGCCCACACAATGAAAAGCAAATAGGTCAACATTGCAGATTCTTTGTTTTCCCACACTGAACGGACTTAATATATTTAACTCCGAAGGTGTGTTGACTTCGGGGCTGGGGAGAAACTCTGGAGGGGGGAAAGTTCTTTATTTAATAAAAAAAAAGTTTCAAGACCAGGAAGGGAACTGAACCATGGTCTCCAGGTCTCCAACGCTGCTGTGTGCTAGTGCCTTAGCCACTCCACCATGGGAGCAGCTTGACCAGGCACCACACCAACAGCAACCTGATCCATTCCTCAATTCAGTGCACAGCGAAAGGAGAAGCAGTAATTCACTACCACTATTATACCCTGTCACTTTAAATTGTTTTGCGCTTTATGCAGTATGGTTCTTGCCGCACTATTTTAGCAGTGGCATACTGAGCTGGTACCTTTGAAAAAGATAATTAGCAACCACTGTTCACAACTTTGCATTGACTATGCTGGTCTTTGTCCAGCATTGTCAATACTTTTTATGGCTGGCCTTTGGCCTACAGTGTGCTTTCATTGACCTTCCTCCAACTGCAGCTGGTGCAGAATGCAGCGGCTAGGTTGCTGACGAGCCTGGCATGGTCCAGTCATGTGACCCCAGTTCTGTGGGCTCTGCACTGACTGCCTGTCAGGAGGAGGATCCTCTTCAAGATGGGCTTGCTCACCTATAAGGCCCTATATAGGCTGGGCCCTGGTTATCTGGCTGCTCTCCTAACACCTGTCTCCTTGACCCATTCCCTCGGTTCCTCGATCTGTGGCCTTCTTGATGTTCCCAGGGTCAGGCTAAAAACATTGTGCGACCATGCTTTCAGTGTCACCGGGCCAATCCTGTGGAACACTTTGCCAGCTGCTGTCAGGGAGGCCCCAACAATCAAGCTGTTTAAAAAGGGGCTAAAGGCCCACCTTTTCTGTTTGGCATTCCCAGTTGAAGGTGACTGACCTGTTTTAATTTTATTAAACTATTTAGTTATGCTGAGAATTATTTATGTATTTATATTTTTAAACTTTTATTGTGTGTTGTATTGTATTGACCCTACCTTTTATTGTAAGGTGCCCAGAGCCACAGGCATTGGGCAATGGATAAATAAAATTTGCCTTGCCTCTCACTTCCTCAGTCCTAGGTTTATAGCATGCTTTGTGCATGTGGCCCCTTACACTGGCACCCTAAACACCTTCCCACTACGGAAACAAAATCTTGTGCCCCTGTTACTCCCTAGAACTCACAGACCCTTCCCACACTGGACTTCCCCCAGCACAGGATATACTTGCCATCTGCGTTCACCCCTCCAGACACCCCTCATGCAACAGCCACACTTACAGTATTCCTATAATCACCACAGAAATTATTTTCATCTCACCTGCCTGCCCACCCATCCCCAAAACACCCGACTTGCCATAATCAAAAACTTCATCTACAGTGCATTTATTCATTACCTGACAGCTCTGGCATTCCCCTCATGTGACTTGCTCTGGACTCTCAAGTCCTGCTGCCATTGTCCAGTCAGGTCCTGCTACTCCTGCTACAGTTGGGAGGAAGAGAGTTTATCGAGCATACCTACCCTCCTCCCTATACCATCCTGGTAACGTTCAGTGAAATCTATTTTTCCTGGATAGCCCAGTTGCGATGCATCATCTAATTTTTCATCGGGGTTCTGCTTCTACCCTTCTCCACAGCTTAGTGGACTGGAGCACTAATAGCTTATGTTAACTGCCAGAGGTCACACAGTGAGTATTGTAGCTGCTGTGATGTATTAAATACAGAATAAAGTATGGGGTGGTATGTGTAACAAGACGTTTACACACACCCGATGTGTTAGATGCTACATAAACCCCTAGAGCGATGCTCAAGGTGTTTGTGAAAGCATTTAACATGGAGCGTGTGTGTAAACTTTAAGTTTAAACTCACCACCCCAAATTTTATTTATATATTTGCTGGACTTTCCTTTTTAACCACAGCAATTATATAAAAATGAAAAGACATTCCTGTGTGGCCGTGGCCTGGTTAGGTTTCAGCGTATGATCCACAGTTGCCCTTATTTATTTATTTGAAAGTTTTTGTATTTATTTGTTTCGGTCAATAGCTAAAAGTTATGTTTTTTTTTTTTTGGTACTTGATTTTGTGTTTTAAAATCACTTACCGTGCCGAGTCCGAGTTCAGTCTCTGGGGGAAAGACAAAGCGGGAAGTGGTCCAAAAGGAAGAACTGTGGTGGGCACATGCACAGAGTGAGGGAAACTGTGCACGTGTTTGCCATTATAAACAATTATGCCACAGTTTCCATATGGGAAAAAGGGAAATCCATTAATTATCATACAGTCTTCCAGTTCCCAAGTCAGTCCTCTAACTACTAGAGTACACTGCATCTACCTCTTCTCTCTCACCTGACTGAGTTAAATATATGACCCCCCCACCATCCTTTGGTGCCCCTACCACCCTTTGGTACCCACCACCCTCCACCCCTTCACACACCATTAAAAAATGGCGCATTATGCCCCTCAGCAAATGATTGGAAAAACCCTCCCCCCTCCTTGGCTGGCCAATGTCTAATAAATGAAATAACAAAGCCACATTCATTCATTAGATGACAACCAGCCAAGATGAAGAGATGATTGTGCAGGTCACCTGCTGAGGGAACATAAGATGTATTTTTCTTTGGGGCAAATGGGGAGATAATGGGTACCAGAACAGGGTAGGGAGGGAATAATTTATTTTACTGGCTCATACAGGGGAACAGAAAGATACATGACATCAGTGACACTACTGGCAGCAGGGATGGGCTCCTGAAAACTTGTAATTAAAACTACTTTAATTGGTGTCCAAGCATTTTGGTGGTTAGTAGATAGAGGCAACAGCACTGATGGTAATTCTACCTGCAGTGGGGATGGGTTCTGGAAGACTATGGGTAATTGCAGCCACGATGCTACCTGTGACAGAGAGGGGCTCCTGACTGCTATATTTTTTTAAATATCGCAATCTGCATTTGAGTGCTTTGTGGGAGGGAAGCGGAAGGGAAAGAGGTGTAGCACCGGTGACAGTACCAGTGGTGGTGGAGATGGGCTTCTGACTAGTGGTCATCTGAGTAGCAGCTAATGGTGGCTTCGCTATTTGCTCTATAGCCCTGATATGGCTATTTCATCCATCACTGTTTTTTCTGCATATGTTAGAGGCAGTGGAACATTAGTTATCCATATCGTCATTAATTTTCATTTGTTTACATTATTTTGCCACAGCTAGCAAAACAAAAACACTCATGAAATTTCTCTAAAATTGGCAGATTAAGGGATCCTGTGCCAAAATATTCAATTTCCAAAATTTTGTAGAAATCCATCTATAAAGAGCTGAGATAAAAGTGTCTAAAAATTGCAACGCAGCATTAAAATACTTACATAACCCTTCTCATAGTGGTACAGTATAAATATATGCTGTAGGTGCTAGTACACTGACTTAGGAAAGATAGTCATATAGACAGAGGCAGGAAGTACTACAGAGACCCTACAGTTCCATTCAGAATTGGATAACTATTATGTGGTGATATGGAAGTTTGTTTCAGATGTCAGGTGAGACATTGATAAATTCATGCCTACAACAGTCTCTCACAGTTTTGGTTTTGCCAAAGTAATTTGTTTCTTAAGGAAATACCATGGAATCTGACAATCGTGTGTTTTTTCATGTTCTCTGGTAGTGCAGCCACCGTGTATGTCTTTGGTGCTCCTTACAACAGTGACTCCTTGATTTGATTCTTTTTTTTCATGCCATGTTTGTCCACCTTAGCTGCTCAGCCACCTCCATAAGACTGAAACCCCAGCCCCATCACCCAGCTTCTCTGGTGCTTATATCTCTTCTGCTCACCCTTGGCCAGCAGGTCTTCTCTGAGGTGCCAGTTGCCATTGTGGAGCATGCGGAGGGGGAGAGTCATCCTGCATTTGTTTTGTTTTTCCATGCTTTCACCCATATGGAACACTGCACATGCTATGGACATGATGAGAGTGCTCTGCCTCTGCAGAGATGCCCTTGGCATCTTGCCTGCAGTTTCTCCCACTGCACAACTCTGCTGGGCTACCAATTATTCCAGGCAATAGATGTGTAACAAGGCACTGTAACCCCTCTCCCCAAGGAAGGACCTGTCCTAGGGATGCTCAGTCATGCCTCCCCAGCTGGCCTTCCAAACCCAGGTCACTAGTGTGGCAGGAAGTGAGGTGGTCAGCGCTTCAGCCCTCCATGCCACTGGGCTGGCCCTAATTTTTCACTTCTTGACCATTCCTGTTTCTGGCTCAGAATAAGTCATGGAAGTCATCTCTCTTGAACTGTGACCTTATCTCATGGCAGGGACTTTTTTTAACCTCTGCAAATCATGTCAGCTTGTGTGCAACCAGATAGGAAATATTATGAAAGAAATTTATTTTTTTATGGAAATCATGTATTTAATGCACTTAGATGTAGCACATTAGAGAGACAGTTTGAAAGAAAGGTATTGTGTAGAATCCAAAATGGAGACATGGAGAACACACACACACACACACGGACTGGATCCTGGAAGAAACAAAGGTACAGGACCACTCCTGGGCTTCTGCAGCTTGTGTGACTGTGTAAAATGTTACTTTTTCAGTTTTAGTGCTGTACTTAACTGTCTGCCTGTTTTGTGTCTTGTAAAGGGAATTACTGTCACGAGAGATGTACAGATTGTTTCATTTTGCTGCCTGATGTCTTGTTGAACTGCTAACCTGGACTGATTTTAGCCAATGCCTTAATTCGGATTCTGCTTTTTTCTACTGGCCTGTAACTCTCAGCTCATTTCACCTTTTTTTATGACTCTTGGCTGTGCATGCGCAGTGTGCTCCTCCCTTCCCCCAATGTCTTTGTCCCTTTCTCCTGCTTTCGTGCCCTGGTGGACTTGGCTTTTGTTTCCCTGCTTCACTCTCCCTTGCTTAACTTCTTATCACCTTCTCCACAGGCTCACTCCTGGACATGCTCCCAATGGAGCTCCCTCCCTGAAAAGCCACAGAGCCTGAAAGAAACGAAGATACATGACCACTCCTGGGCTTCTGCAGCTTGTGTGATGTGCTTGCACATCGCCACTATTGCAGCGACTGCCCATCCCACCCTTGGTCCGACTCTTAATTTATAGGTCACGTATACCATGTGACTAGCTCAGCTAGATCCAATCTACCCAATTTCCCTTATGCATTTTATAGTATTTAACCACTAGGTGTCACCACTGTACACCTCTCCTTCCTCCTACCACAGCACAGTTTATTCTCCCTTGAACTTAACAACTACCTATCCTACCTACGCTTTTTTACTGAATACCTGCCTCTCTTCTCTGTATGTTATATTTTTGCCCCACTCTGGATTCAAAACTTCTGACCATTTGCTCTCAAGGAAGAAACCCTAACACTACACCACTGCAGTAGTTACATTTTTACTATGTCTTTTGTGACATCAACCTCACTCGACCCGCTTTCCTTGTCTCCTCTCTGGCCGCTCCCCCCAAGTCTTAACATATATATCCTGCCTAGTACTCACACTGCCAACACCACTTCATACACTAACTAGGCATGTCAACCCATAACATCATGGACACGCTCCCATTTTTTCTCCTCATAGTACTACCTACTTGTTATAACAACCCACTCAACATGCCATTTACAGACTGTGTACTGCAGAAAATCACCCCATGAGGCTCAATACTGCTAAATTCAACACACACTTGGAACACTATACCCACCCCATTGGAGAGCAGCCTAACAAGAAACCTCCCTCTTTCTGTTTACCCCTCCTCCAACTCTTTTTAACCCCCAGTATCAATACCTGTCAAAACAAACTTGCAAGATGGAGACAGCATAAAACGCTCAAATCCCTCATGCAGTATCTATATAGGATTGCCCTGCTTCTCCTAGATCTGTCTGGTAATATTCACCCAAACCAGGACCTCAGCAGATCCCAAAATGTCACGAAAGCAATTGTAGGTTCCTAACAATAGCCTCCATTAATATTCAAAGCTTGCTACCCCAAATTGATGACCTACAAGTCTGGGTAACATAGCATATTCCAGATGTGCTATCCCTTAATGAAACTTGGCTCTCCCCAAAGATCCCAAATATTGCCATCTCTCTAATTGGTTTTACCCTGTTCAGACTACATTGAATTGGAAAAAGGGAAGGGGGTTGTGCTATAAATCTGAAAGATAATCTAAAAGTCCAAGTCCTCCCTGTAGTTAAAGCTAGGGTTAAACATGTATTTAGGGTTCTAGTTTGGTTCGGGTTTTGGCAGAGTATAGTTTGAGTTCAGTTTGGTTCAGTTTGATTTGATAAGTACAAGTTTGGGTTTGAGTTTAATTCGGTTTGAGGTTTTTTTGTGTAATTTATTAGTTTAAGTTCTAATGAATTCACCCTACTGCCTCCATGTGGGTCCTCCTTATTTCACATGGGCTTGGTTCGGGTTTGGTTCTGGTTCATCTGCTTTTTTTAATTTTTTAGGGTTCAAGTTCAGTTTGGATAGGGCAAAAATCAAATGGTTTGGGTTCAGTTCAGGTTCAGTTCTTGGAGGAACCCTGGCTCTACCTGTAGTGCCCACTGTAAACAACTCTAAGGCACTAGCAGTCAAGATTGTCCTTGGCCAACAAGGTAAATTACATACCATAATGTCTGGGTATACCCCCCCCCTCGAGACCAGACAGCTGGCTTTAAAATGATTATCAACTATTTGGAAAACCTCCACCATCGCACAGAGATAGTAGTACTGGGTGACTTCAACCTTAATTGGCTTGCTCCTGAAGCTGTCCTGTATAAAGACACTCTCACTGCCATAGACATTACCCAGATGGTACCCACCCCCACAAGGATCAATTACAGAACCAGCAACAACTCATTCCTGGACTTGATCCTCACCACCCACCCAAAAAGAATCACCATCACGCCAGTGCTCCCCAATTCATTGAGTGATCACTCACCTGTTATGTGTCAGTGGTTCAACAAGACACCCAAACCACAGTCTAAAATTTCATATCAGCACATTCTAAAAAAAGGGAAACTCAAGCAACTTCAAGCCTTCCTTGCCCGATATGACTGGTCCCCCCCAGAGACATCAAATAGCATGGATCAGGTGCTACATTACTTTGTCACACAATTCAATGAAGCATGCAACAAGTATGCCCCATTTCAGAAAAGAAAATTAAGGGGATCAATTAACCGTTGGATTACCCCAGCCCTTATGTGCATGATAAAAGATAGGGACAATCTCTGGTACCTTGCACTGTCAACTGGCCAGCAAAGTGATATGCAACATTACAAGGTGGCACATTACTTGTGTACCAGGGAAATTTGCAAAGCCAAACAGGAACACTATAAGAGTATGTTCACAAACTCATGGAGAAATAGCCGAAATGTTGGAACATCACTAAAGATCTTATGGGCAAACCCAATAAAACTTCCCCAACAATGATTTATGTTAATGGCACTTCTATTCAAGACCCCAAACACATAGCAGACACCTTTAATGTCGCTTTCATGGACCTGATTGGCATACTCCGCTTTGACATTTTTAATTCATCTACTGTGATAGGCAACATTGAGACAGTGCTCCCCCCACCACACTCCACCATTCTATTTTAGGAGGATCTTGATAGCTGAATTAAAAAACACCTTCTTAGGGTGCTTGGAAAAACAAGATTTAGCAGTGACTCCCTGGACCTAAAACTTCCTCTCAGACCAGTTGACAGAATACCTTGACAAAGATAACATCCAATGTCAACAGCAACACAGCTTTAGAAAAGCTCATAGTACAACCACAGCCCTTCTCGAGTATACTGACCACATCCAAAAGGCCTTGGATCATGCGCACTTACTTGGGCAATTTCATCCGACCTGACTAAGGCCATCAACACCGTTAATCACCAGCTACTCCTGCACTCCCTCCCTCCCTGCCCTTGGCCTCTCTAATGAGGTCACTGGCTGGTTTGGAAGCTACCTAGAGGGTAGAACACAGCAAGTTAAAATCTGTAACACCCCTCTCCCACAGCCTACCTGTTTGGTCTGGTGTCCCACAAGGGTTCATCCTTGGACCCTTACTATTTAGCTTCTTTATTAATAACCTCCTGAAAGCCTCCAGCAATAGCATGATGCTCTATGCTGATGATGCACTCATCTTCTTGAGCCACACTGATCTGCTCCTGCTTGCTAGTGATCTGCAGAAAAACTGTAACTTGGTCGAGATACTGTATCAGTCAGAATAAACTTCTCATGAATTATAAAAAAAAAACAAGACAATGCTGTTCTCCAATCACACAGTAAACATAAAAGTGCTACTGTAACCATTTTGAATAGCAAGAACCAACCACTTGAGCAAGTTCAGGCATTCAAATGCCTTGGGATTACTCTTGACAGCTCCCTTTCTTATAACCATCATGTTAACTATATCTCTAAGTTGGTAAACTCTAGGTTAGGGATCCTTTACTAACATCGACACTGCATGACCCCTGAGGCACTGTGCATAGCAGTAACCTGCTCAATTCTGTCAATCGTAGACAATGGGCTAGTCATCTATGGATCCTCTACTGACTCTGCTCTTAAAAGAATCTCACTAGCATTAAACAAATCCTGTCAACTTGTATCTGGGGCTGAGAAATGTACCCTATGTGTGAACTGTACAGACTAACTAACTGGCTCCATCTTAAGGGTAGAATCTCCTAACAGACCTGTCTTTTTGCTAAAAAAATTAGCCTAAGCCTCACTCCCCCTGCCACCCAGTCTCTTCTTATGCCAACACCTACCCCACGCAGCACACGTAGTACAACAAAACAGTTGTAGCTATTACCTTTCTGCTGTATCTCTTAAGCGCAGTGTACTTTTAGCTCTGGAGCACCCACCTTGATCAATGGCCCTCCTACTGAAGTTGCTGCAGAAATTAAGTTTGTCCCATACAAAGATAAACTATGGCAGCACCTCACCTCACTTAGCAGCTGTGATTGTTTCCAATAAACTGACATGCTGCTCCACTGTCACTGTGCCCCTCTAAAACTACACCCACTAGCCACTCCCCTTTATCACCTCCTTGCCTTTACTCCCTCCCCACCCTCGCCTTCCTCCTCCCTTATCCTACCTCCCTTTCTCCCATCCCCCCTACTGCCCACCTCCTACCTCCACTCCCTGTCCTTCACCTCTACTTTCCTTTTATCCTCCTCTTCTCCCTAGTCCTTTCAAACTTTCTGAGGACTCATCACCTGCTGCCTCTCACTCCCTTCCCCTCTATCCCCCCCACTTTCCCCATTCTATCCTCCCATGCTATCTCCCCCTCGTGTCTCCCCTAGCATTTATTTAACACTCTCTGCACTTCTTAACAAAGTCACTGCTGTGACTGCTATCTGGGTGTTCATTGCTTGTGCTTTGCCTGCTCAATTTTGTAGTGCAAACCAAGTTTTGTTTTACATTTTTCTGTTTTTAAACTTGTTATTGTTCAGTCTTGTCTGTAATCTAACTGTATTTTACTATTGTTGTTACATTGTTATTGTCAGAAGTGAAAGCTTTGTAAAAGAACCTTTGGTTCTAAGGTAATTGTAATCCTAGAAATCAATAAATAAATAAAAATAAACACACACATACACACATTCTAAATCCTCAAACCAAGTGCAAGACATCACGGGTATGCATATCCTTGTGTGGGAGCACTGCACAGCACTATTGTGTCCCAACTGGATGATACATGTGTCTGCAGTTTGTTCTTTCCCAGTTTGGCTAAGACTACTGCAAAAGCATGTTTTAAGCATTTTTTGGCTAGGATAGCATGCCCCCACACAAGGTACCCCTGATGCCTTCAGCTTGGTTTGGAGCTTCAATGTTGATGTATTTGTTTGGTTTGAAAAGCTATGAAGAACAATATATTTTTCATGAAATTACCTCAGAGATTGCAGTGGCTGAGAAATCTTTTTTAAACAAAATGTTCTAGTTACACAATTTTGTTGCTATGCTGTGCTGTTATCAGTATTGGAAATCACAGGTGTATACTCTGCTGTTGTCATTATTTGAAATCACATGTGTATGTTGTGTAATGTTGTCATCATTTGAAATCACAGGCTTACAGCTGAGTTTTGAAATAACACTAGGAAGTGGATAGCAGCAAGAACCAGTCATATAACACTTGTGGTCCGCCGACCGCACTGGCTGCCGATAAAGTGGTGGATCACCTTCAAGGTTGCGTTATTAACCTATAAGGCCCTACACGACCAGGGACCGGGTTACCTGAAAAATCTCCTTTGCCCCTAATGTCCCCTCTGTCCTCCCCAATCCATTGATGAGGGATTTCTAGAGATTCCCAGGGTTCGTTTACAAACATCTGGGGCAAGGGCATTTAGTTTTGTGGCCCTGACCCTGTGGAATTCTTTACCTCATCGAGTACAAGAATGCCTGACCATCTAGAGTTTTAAGACTGCCTTAAAAACATATATTTTTGGTCTGGCGTTTGTTAACCATTGAAGCTGCTATTGTATTTTATGCATTTTATTCCCTTTGGGATAATTATTTTATATGTTTTTATTGTACAAGCGCCTTGGTTTGGAAAGGTGCCTTTTATAAATAAAGATGATATGATGATATGATATGATTGTGTGTACCTATAAGGAATGGAACATTCTGGTTACAGTAGTTAAAGACACCTAGGGAGTCTGTAGAAGTCCATTTGGAGATGTGCATTGTGAGAACTATTGGCACAGTAAGGTTAGAAAGAAAAGGATCTAAACCTAAAAACTCAGCATGGTTTAGGGAATTAATCATCACAATGCTGGCCTTCAGTATGACTCGGGAGGAGTAAATCGGTGAACAAGGGCAATAGGTTGAGTGTGAGTACTGGGAGGACTTTTGTGATTTAATTGGACACTCACTGACATCAGTTCAGTTTGCTCTTCCCAGAAGAAATGCATCACAATGCAGGCCAACATAAATAGAATAGTACATGACCTGTAATGCACAACAAACTCAGGATTCCATCAAGGTCTCCTGATGAAATTGATGACCACAAGAGCACAGTTCGAGTGGTCTCCAGTTTCATCAGGACCCCAAGATGGAGTCCAGAGTTTGTTGTGCGTGACAGGTCATGCATGTTTTTTTATAGTATATGATCAGCGTCTGTTCTGCATAACATTTAAAAATAAAAAAATAAAACATTTTGAAACCAGAGAAAGTGAAACTGACAAATGACTGAAATGGCAGCTGTCACTAGTGGAGACACCTGTAGCAATCAGCAAAATTTATAGTCGAGCAGAAAAACAAATGGGCCATTAAGAAAGCAGCATTCAGTGTAAAAATGCTGCTCTCCTATCAAGTGACAATTCAGTCATTTGTCAGTTTCACTTTCTCCAGTTTAAACAGTGACAGTCGTAGCATTTTTTTTAATTGTAGCACATGCTGCTAACAAAGGCTTACTGTTGTACAATTGATCTGACATTAGACCAATAGTACAACAGCACTCTGACGTCAGAGCAATGGTACAACAGTGTTTCAGCTGTCACTGAATTCTGTGCAGAACAAATGCTGATCATATACTATATAGAGAATACTGGATAGGCAATTATGTATAACCAGTGTGTTCTGCCACAGAGGGGTTCTGATTCCCTCTGACCTCAAGAGGGAAGCTAGAGAGGTCCATGGGAATCAGGACCCAGAGGTGACAGAACACACTGGTTATGCATAAAGTTGCTCATCTTGTATTTTTTATAGTGTATAGTATTATGTGAAATGTGGGCATTGTGTTTTCTTTTTTCTTTCTCGATGAAACTGACTTGTGAAGTCTCTAGAGGTTCTAGAATGCTGTTCTACAACAGGATTGTCTAGAGGAAAGCAACTATGTGGCAGTATTCCAAGTTGTTCTGCTGCAGTAGTGACATCACTACTGCAGCAGAACAACATAATGATGTCACTACTGCAGCAGAACAAGCATAGTCCAGGCATGGCATTCCATGCATAACAGCATTCCACTATACGCTATAATACTATAGTATCAATAGATTTAGAAAGTTATTTTTCCAAAATCTCTTAAGATCTCTGTTAAGATTTCTGTGAGATTTCCTGCAGCATGGGCAGTCCCAGAGATTTTTTTCCCTAGGTATCTCCAAAGTATCACTGGAGATAACTTGCAGAATCATGCTACCTCTTGATTTTTTAATCAAGCACAACACAGAATTACATAGATACATAGATACATAGACAGTGTCAGCAGATAAGGGCCTATGGCCCACCCAGTCTGCCCATTTGAGCTTGTAAGTTAAGTTTGTTTTCCTAGAAGTCTGTTGCCCCTTACCCCTGACCTCCAGAATTCCTTTATGTCTATCCCATGCATTCTTAAATCCCGTGATTGTTTCAGCCCCCACCACTTCCTCTGGCAGGGTGTTCCACTTGTCCACCACCCGTTCTGTAAAGAAATTCTTTCTCATGTTTCCTCTGAATCGTCCTCCTCCAACTTCATCCCATGCCCTCTAGTCCTGGAACATCTTTTTCGCTTAAAAATAGTGTTTTCCTGCACCCTGTTCCTCCCTGTAAGATACTTGTATGTCTCTATCATATCCCCTCTCTCCCTCCTCTCCTCCAGGGAGTACATGTTCAGTTCCTTCAACCTGTCTTCATAGGACTTGTGATGCAATCCATGCATCATCTTTGTTGCCCTCCTCTGAACTTTCTCTACCCTGTCTATGTCCTTACGTAGGTATGGTCTCCAGAACTGTACACTGTACTCCAGGTGGGGCCTCACTAGTGTCTTGTATAGCGGAATTATGACCTCTCTTTTCCTGCTGGTGATGCCCCTGCCTATACATCCCAGCATCCTATTTGCTTTACCTGCTGCCTTGTCACTGTTTCCCTTGAGGTCATCAGAGATGATAACCCCAAGATCTCTTTCCTGCTTGGTGCATGCTATATCCTCACCCCCAACTGATATATTGTGCCAGGGTTTTGTGCCCCATCTGCATTATCTTGCACTTCTTTGCATTGAATTTCAACTGCCAAACCCTGACCATTCTTCAAGTTTCTGCAGGTCGCTTCTCATTCTGTCTACACCCTCTGGTGTGTCTACTCTGTTACAGAGCTTTGTGTCATCAGCGAACAGTGAAATTCTGCCTTCTAGGTCCCAAGCAATGTCACTGATGAAGATGTTGAGTAGGACCGGTCCCAGCACTGATCCCTGTGGTACCCCACTGGTCACTCTTCCCTCTGTGGAGTGACAGCCATTTACCACCACCCTCTGTGTCCTGCCACCCAGCCAGTTACCTACCCACCACACTACTGTCCTGCCCACACCCATATTCCCCAGTTTGTGTAATAGTCTTCTATGTGGCACAGTGTCAAAGACACTGAGAGAATTTCTGAAGGTTGTGGAGACAAACAGTGGGGTGAGTGGGGCTAGGTTACAATTTCTTGCATCATTTCTGCTACAGAATGGCCATGCAAGTAAAGGACCACCATTTAGGGTTTTCAGAACCCACTGAAGTTCTGGGTTCTGGTTCTGGTCTAGAACTTTACAAATAGATCTAGGATTCAGATCTTCTTAAGAACCCACACTCTTGAGTATAGGACTGAAGAAAAAGAACAGATGCTGGGAGGAGGATAATCATACATAAAAGACCTACCCTCTCAGCACAGCAAGAATATTGTTTCACTGCAAATGTAGACAAGAGAAGCACATTGTCCCTTTCAAAATGCAAATGGCAAGTGTCACAATCCCTTTTGTTTTGCACACCTGCATATGAGCAGTACATTCTCATACAGTCTCTCACTAAAACATTTTAGGATGTAATTCCCAATAATTAGTTTGTTTTCATGGCTGTCATCTCCTGTTTTTGAAATGTCTGAATAACAGCAACAACAATAACAGCAACAAATATTTAGTATTTAGAACCCCATATAATTAGAAACCATGGCCCGGATATTCAGAAGGGTTGCACATGGTGCACTAGTGTTGCGCCATGCGCAACTCACTGATGCCCCCCCCGGCACGATATTCAAATGGGGATTGAGACTGGCACAAATCCCGATGTGCCGGAGTGCATCAGTAATGTATCCGGTGCAGGTAGGGTGGCATGCCCATGCATACGCCGCACATCCCGATATTCAGCCCTGAATGTGCTGAGCCCATGCATGCACAACCCCTACCTGCGCTGCACACAGGTGAGCCAAAAAAAAAAGGAACAACAGCTGGCCATCCACAGGTGAGCTGCCATATTGCCGGGCGCAACGCGGCGGCTGCCACCTGTGGGTGGCTCACCAAACTGCGACTGCACCATCCCATTGGTGGCGCCCCCACCGGTTGCAGACATATGTTGAAGAGCGTAAGCGTCCAATATCCCTGGTGGTCCAGTGGCTGCTTGCAGCCCGATCGTGGGCATATGTAATAAGGAGAGGTCAATATCCCTTGTGGTCCAGTGGTTGCCCCCACCACGCCCACTGGGCCCCACCACCCCACTCCCCGGTCAGTGGCGGTGGCAGCCCACCCACCTGCCACCCGCGCCCGCCAACTGACACCATCACCGGTGGGGACATGCGCCCACTGGTCCACAGTGTGAGCCAATAGGGTGCAGTCTGTACCATACTACACAGTCCAAATATGTGAATGGATCCATTCACATATCTGGACTTGTGTAGTACGGTACAGGCTGCACATTGGCTCACGCGTGGACCAATGCATGTACAGCCCACCGTGTGGTCAGTCGGCTGGAGGTGGGCGGCAGAGTGGTAGGTGCTACTGCCGACCACTGACTGCGAGGAGAGGGCAGGCTAGTGGGGGGTGGTGGGAAGGGACCCACTGGACCACCAGGATATTGACCTCCTTTTATTACATATGCCTGCGATCAGGCTGCAAGCGGTCCACTGGACCACCAGGGATATAGGACATTTATTTTATTCTACATATGCCCACAATCAGGCTGCGAGTGGTCCACTGGACCACCAGGGATATAGGACATTTATTTTATTCTACATATGCCTGCGATCGGGCTGTGAGCGGTCCACTGGACCACCAGGGATACAGAACGTTTATTTTATTCTACATATGCCCGCGATCGGGCTGCAAGCGGTCCACTGGACCACCAGGGATATAGGACATGTACTTCTTTTGCACATGCCAATGATCGGGCATTAGGGCACTTTTCCGCGATGTGTATGGGGCATCGGTCCCTGACGGCTGCAGCCTGGCAGGGTGCCAGGTGCAAGTCGCCGGGGATCGGTGCACCTGCATGCAAATGGGGCCATAATGACATGCAAATGGCCCTATTTGTGCCTTGCATGAATTATGGCCCCATTTGCATGTGCACTTTTGAATATCGCGGGTTGTTGCACCCAGCGCAACAGAACGTGCACTAATGCATCCCCCTGCTCCACTCTGGCCACTTGTGCTGGTGCAGTGCCACTGCGCCATGCACACTGTGGGTGGCCAGGGTGCTATATTCAGTGATGCTGTGCCATGGTGCAGCTACATTGAATATCACCCTGTCAATGCCCCCGCGCAGCCAAGTTGCGCTGCGCCCAGGCTTGCACCACAGCCTGGTGCAGTCTGAATATCCAGGCCCATGGGTGTTCTAGTTGTGAAATAGAACTCAAACTCTTAAATTCTGAAAGGATTCTAATCTTTTTTTTGAACTAGTTCTGACAACCTGACAACTCATACTGAAGAAGTGACAAGCAGTCAGCAAAATATATGATTTTCCTCTGCAGTCGCCACTGAATTGATTTCTGTAAATTAACCATTTTTTGTATATTCTGTGAGTGAATAGCTACACATTTCTTGTATATAGGATGTGGCTGTTGCTGTGAGAGTCAGTCCCTCATCACATCCATTTGTTTTCTTCACCTAAAGGATGCAAGTCATCCTGGAACATCTACGCCCATCATGGAATTATGCACATATTAAACTATTCAAAGCAGCAGTACTAGTTAGCCAGCCAAAAAAATGTAATCCTACCTTTTTTTTTAACAGTAATGCATTTTGGATAATTTTAGATACTTCATTTGGGTATTTTAAATTCAAGCAGTTATTTTTGAGACTGTGTTTCATTACAGATTTTGTAATTTGTGTGGGACTACAATAAAGATGGCAGCCCCCAGCAATATTCAAAAATCTTCTCCCCATAGATCACACACTAACTGCACTCACAATATTTATAATTCAGATGTGTCAGGGTGTTGCCAGCAAATTAGTTTCTGATGGCCAGCAGCACAGTAGCTCCAGATCTGCTAACATCCATAATGTTGAATCTTGCAAAGGACCAATAATTTTTAAGAATTTCAAAATCCTCTACCTTGCCACAGGAAAGAAACAAAGCAAAAATAAAATCAGATACTGTGCACTGATGTTTTGGGTTTTCCTACCTGCCAACCAAAATATTTACGTTTTTGTTGATTAGTACTGCTTTAAGGTAGGACTTTGTCTAGTCCCACGTCTTTCAGTTTTCTGCAACTGTAGAAATAGACCATGTAAAGACTCTAACCCCATTCAAATTCTCATTTTTAGCCTATATTTACATATAGTACAAACACATGAAATGTATGGCAGAAGAGGGCTTGTCACCCATTGAGACTACCCAACTCTGACACTTTTCAGTGATAATACCATTTTAAATGTATTTTCCTTAAATATATATGTAGCCATTTCTTAAATGTTTACTGCATTGCTTGGAAGAGAGTTTCACATTCTCACCACTCTGCAAAACAAATTCTGGCAAGAGCTGATAGGGCTGCAGGTAAGCAATGTGGTGTAAAAAATATTGAAAATTACCAAAGTTAATGAGCCATCATTAGCAAACTGTAATGTAGCCTCCTGAATTTGTTGTTTTGTAATATTGGTACACCAAATTTTCAACATAGCCTTGTTATGACCTTGCCTCATGAAGAAGGGCAAAGCAAATGTTCAACTCCTGGCTTAAAGGTGATTTCATGCAGGGACTCTGAAATCAACTTTCAGGATGCAAAAAAACACATTTTGTGCAGGAGCTGAAATATTACAGCTGTCAGATTCATGAGGTGCTGTATAGAAATGGCAATGTTGAAAATTTGGGATAAAAATATTGAATATTACCAAAGTTATGAGCCTGCCTGTGTTTGCAAAAATCAGCATTGTCTCATAACTCTTTTTTTTTTTTAAATATTTGTACACCAAATTTAAAACATAGCCTTCTTATGACCCCGCCTTATGAATAAGTTCAGAGAAAATTTTCAGCTCCTGTTTGAAAGGTGATTTTGTGTAGGGACCACAAAATCACCTTTCAGGATATAAAAAAAAAACACTTTTTGCAAGGATTTAAAAAATGACAGCTGTCACATTCATGAGGTGCTGTAAGCATATGACTATGTTGTAAATTTGGGGTAAAAACATTGAAAATTACTACATTCTCAAAATTTAATGTAGGTTCATAACTTTATTGTTTTTTTTTAAATATTTTTACATCAGACTTTCAACATAGCCTTCTTATGACCCCACCTCATGAACAAGGGCAGAGAAAATGTTCATCTCCTGCCCAAAAGGTGATTTCATGCAGGGGCCATGAAATCACCTTTCGTGATATAAAAAAAACATTTCACCTGACCCTCCCTCTCAGCACCAACCACCCTACACCCCCCCCCCAGAATCATAAGATTGAGAATGGGGGTGCCCAATCCCATAGTGTTGTGATCAGGATGGCGCCAATTGTTTTGTTGTAATAAAAAATAGTGCAGTGCAAGTGGAGTGCTCCATGAACATGGAGGTGACTGTGGTGCAACTCTATTAGGTTATTCAGTTGCAAAGAATGCAAGGAATGTGGAGTCCTTTTTTCATCGCAAGAGGTCTGCAGGGCCCACTGTAGCCTTAAAAACAGCATCTTTTCTTATCTCCCTCTTTTAAATGTATGTTGTTACTGTTGGTTGTAGATTCATTTGCTTTCTGGAATAGCCCCAGCCCTTGACATACTACAGTTCTACATCTTTTTGGAATCCATGCAGAGCAATTAAATCTCCTCTAAGTATCCTCTTTTCTAGACTAAACATGTTCAGAGTAGTCTTTCCCTGTATTCCATGCTACTATCGCTCATTATCATTTGTGTTGCTCTTCTTAGAACCAGTTTCAATTTATCTGCATCCTTTCTGAGATATGGATTCCAGAACTGACAGTAACACTCCAGTTGAGTTCTCACATACTGTTTTCCTATGTAGGGGCTATCACTTATCTTGATATACTTATAAGTTTCCATCTAACTCACCCCAATACCTGAGCTGTTTTCTTAGATGCTGATTCATACAGCCTTCCCTTTCTGAAGTCTGTTGTTATTATAATATGTAGATAATTTCTTCCTTCATCATCTGTATTTCGATCTCATAAAAGTAATATTTTCATTCCTTTTTTTATAATGTAGCATGTATTTGTCCTCATTCAGCCTATGGTTTACAATGATATCAAGTTCTACTCAATATGGATGCACTTTACTCCCCACCTTAGAACCAGTATAGATAGGTGCTAAGGACATTGCAGTACTGCTATCAGAAGTGCAGAAATCAAGAAGAAAATAATTTTGCTGGACATGGCACAAGTATGGCAGCATATTTAAACTGGAGGTAGGGATCAGAAGGGGTACCACTGAACACCATGGAATACATTAGTGGACAAGGAAACATGTGATGGTTCCACAGGATATCTGGGGGCATGGTAATTAGACCACAAGCTACTGAAATGACAGACAC